>OX638389.1:2166312-3599741 GCA_951813805.1 Limnephilus auricula | reverse complement strand
AAATCCGAAATTTCACGTAGATTGGTTCCATAGGACCTGAAAAAACACCGAACCCAAGCTTTAGATTATACCCGTCAAAAGTATGAAAATTTCTCAAATGCAGTTTTTTGCAAATTTTATTGTCGATTCCCGTTAAGTCCACTATTCTTAGTATAAATCCGAAATTTCACGTAGATTGGTTCCATAGGACCGGAAAAAACACCGAATCCAAGTCTAACATTATGCCCGTCAAACGTATGAAAATTTCTCATATGCAGTTTTTTGCAAATTTTCGTTTAGATCCCCGTTCAGTCCACTATTCTAAGTATAAATCCGAAATTTCACGTAGATTGGTTCCATAGGACCGGAATAAACACCGAACCCAAGTCTTAGATTATGCCCGTCAGAAGTATGAAAATTTCTCAAATGCAGTTTTTTGCAAATTTTCGTATCGATTCCCGTTCAGTCCACTATTCTCAGTATAAATCCGAAATTTCACGTAGATTGGTTCCATAGGACCTGAAAAAACACCGAACCCAAGCTTTAGATTATGCCCGTCAAAAGTATGAAAATTTCTCAAATGCAGTTTCTTGCAAATTTTCGTATCGATTCCCGTTAAGTCCACTATTCTTAGTATAAATCCGAAATTTCACGTAGATTGGTTCCATAGGACCGGTAAAAACACCGAATCCAAGTCTAACGTTATGCCCGTCAAAAGTATGAAAATTTCTCATATGCAGTTTTTTGGCAAATTTTCGTTTCGATCCCCGTTCAGTCCACTATTCTAAGTATAAATCCGAAATTTCACGTAGATTGGTTCCATAGGACCGGAAAAAACACCGAACCCAAGTCTTAGATTATGCCCGTCAGAAGTATGAAAATTTCTCAAATGCAGTTTTTTGCAAATTTTAGTGTCGATTCCCGTTCAGTCCACTATTCTCAGTATAAATCCGAAATTTCACTTAGATTGGTTCCATAGGACCGGAAAAAACACCGAATCCAAGTCTAACATTATGCCCGTCAAAAGTATGAAAATTTCTCATATGCAGTTTTTTGCAAATTTTCGTTTCGATCCCCGTTCAGTCCACTATTCTAAGTATAAATCCGAAATTTCACGTAGATTGGTTCCATAGGACCGGAAAAAACACCGAACCCAAGTCTTAGATTATGCCCGTCAGAAGTATGAAAATTTCTCAAATGCAGTTTTTTGCAAATTTTATTGTCGATTCCCGTTAAGTCCACTATTCTTAGTATAAATCCGAATTTCACGTAGATTGGTTCCATAGGACCGGAAAAAACACCGAATCCAAGTCTAACATTATGCCCGTCAAACGTATGAAAATTTCTCATATGCAGTTTTTTGCAAATTTTCGTTTAGATCCCCGTTCAGTCCACTATTCTAAGAATAAATCCGAAATTTCACGTAGATTGGTTCCATAGGACCGGAATAAACACCGAACCCAAGTCTTAGATTATGCCCGTCAGAAGTATGAAAATTTCTCAAATGCAGTTTTTTGCAAATTTTCGTATCGATTCCCGTTCAGTCCACTATTCTCAGTATAAATCCGAAATTTCACGTAGATTGGTTCCATAGGACCTGAAAAAACACCGAACCCAAGCTTTAGATTATGCCCGTCAAAAGTATGAAAATTTCTCAAATGCAGTTCTTGCAAATTTTCGTATCGATTCCGTTAAGTCCACTATTCTTAGTATAAATCCGAAATTTCACGTAGATTGGTTCCATAGGACCGGAAAAAACACCGAATCCAAGTCTAACGTTATGCCCGTCAAAAGTATGAAAATTTCTCATATGCAGTTTTTTGCAAATTTTCGTTTCGATCCCCGTTCAGTCCACTATTCTAAGTATAAATCCGAAATTTCACGTAGATTGGTTCCATAGGACCGGAAAAAACACCGAACCCAAGTCTTAGATTATGCCCGTCAGAAGTATGAAAATTTCTCAAATGCAGTTTTTTGCAAATTTTAGTGTCGATTCCCGTTCAGTCCACTATTCTCAGTATAAATCCGAAATTTCACTTAGATTGGTTCCATAGGACCGGAAAAAACACCGAATCCAAGTCTAACATTATGCCCGTCAAAAGTATGAAAATTTCTCATATGCAGTTTTTTGCAAATTTTCGTTTCGATCCCCGTTCAGTCCACTATTCTAAGTATAAATCCGAAATTTCACGTAGATTGGTTCCATAGGACCGGAAAAAACACCGAACCCAAGTCTTAGATTATGCCCGTCAGAAGTATGAAAATTTCTCAAATGCAGTTTTTTGCAAATTTTAGTGTCGATTCCCGTTCAGTCCACTATTCTCAGTATAAATCCGAAATTTCACTTAGATTGGTTCCATAGGACCGGAGAAAACACCGAACCCAAGTCTTAGATTATGCCCGTCAAAAGTATGAAAATTTCTCAAATGCAGTTTCTTGCAAATTTTCGTATCGATTCCCGTTCAGTCCACTATTCTTAGTATAAATCCGAAATTTCACGTAGATTGGTTCCATAGGACCGGAAAAAACACCGAACCCAAGTCTTAGATTATGCCCGTCAGAAGTATGAAAATTTCTCAAATGCAGTTTTTTGCAAATTTTCGTATCGATTCCCGTTCAGTCCACTATTCTCAGTATAAATCCGAAATTTCACGTAGATTGGTTCCATAGGACCTGAAAAAACACCGAACCCAAGCTTTAGATTATGCCCGTCAAAAGTATGAAAATTTCTCAAATGCAGTTTTTTGCAAATTTTCGTATCGATTCCCGTTCAGTCCACTATTCTAAGTATAAATCCAAAATTTCACGTAGATTGGTTCCATAGGACCGGAGAAAACACTGAACCCAAGTCTTAGATTATGCCCGTCAAAAGTATAAAAATTTCTCAAATGCAGTTCTTTGCAATTTTTTATGTCGATTCCATTTCAGTCCACTATTCTAAGTATAAATCCGAAATTTCACGTAGATTGGTTCCATAGGACCGGAGAAAACACTGAACCCAAGTCTTAGATTATGCCCGTCAAAAGTATGAAAATTTCTCAAATGCAGTTTTTTGCAAATTTTCGTATCGATTCCCGTTCAGTCCACTATTCTAAGTATAAATCCGAAATTTCACGTAGATTGGTTCCATAGGACCTGAAAAAACACCGAACCCAAGCTTTAGATTATACCCGTCAAAAGTATGAAAATTTCTCAAATGCAGGTTTTTGCAAATTTTATTGTCGATTCCCGTTAAGTCCACTATTCTTAGTATAAATCCGAAATTTCACGTAGATTAGTTCCATAGGACCGGAAAAAACACCGAACCCAAGTCTAACATTATGCCCGTCAAAAGTGTGAAAATTTCTCAAATGCAGTTTTTTGCATTTTTTTTATGTCGATTCCATTTCAGTCCACTATTCTAAGTATAAATCCGAAATTTCACGTAGATTGGTTCCATAGGACCGGAAAAAACACCGAATCCAAGTCTAACATTATGCCCGTCAAAAGTATGAAAATTTCTCATATGCAGTTTTTTGCAAATTTTCGTTTCGATCCCCGTTCAGTCCACTATTCTTAGTATAAATCCGAAATTTCACGTAGATTGGTTCCATAGGACCTGAAAAAACACCGAACCCAAGCTTTAGATTATACCCGTCAAAAGTATGAAAATTTCTCAAATGCAGTTTTTTGCAAATTTTAATGTCGATTCCCGTTCAGTCCACTATTCTTAGTATAAATCAAAATTTTCAAGTAGATTGGTTCCATAGGACGGGAAAAAACACCGAACCCAAGTCTTAGATTATGCCCGTCAAAAGTATGAAAATTTCTCAAATGCAGTTTTTTGCAAATTTTCGTATCGATTCCCGTTCAGTCCACTATTCTAAGTATAAATCCAAAATTTCACGTAGATTGGTTCCATAGGACCGGAGAAAACACTGAACCCAAGTCTTAGATTATGCCCGTCAAAAGTATGAAAATTTCTCAAATGCAGTTTTTTGCAATTTTTTATGTCGATTCCATTTCAGTCCACTATTCTAAGTATAAATCCGAAATTTCACGTAGATTGGTTCCATAGGACCGGAGAAAACACTGAACCCAAGTCTTAGATTATGCCCGTCAAAAGTATGAAAATTTCTCAAATGCAGTTTTTTGCAAATTTTAATGTCGATTCCCGTTCAGTCCACTATTCTTAGTATAAATCCAAATTTTCAAGTAGATTGGTTCCATAGGACGGGAAAAAACACCGAACCCAAGTCTTAGATTATGCCCGTCAAAAGTATGAAAATTTCTCAAATGCAGTTTTTTGCAAATTTTCGTATCGATTCCCGTTCAGTCCACTATTCTAAGTATAAATCCAAAATTTCACGTAGATTGGTTCCATAGGACCGGAGAAAACACTGAACCCAAGTCTTAGATTATGCCCGTCAAAAGTATGAAAATTTCTCAAATGCAGTTTTTTGCAATTTTTTATGTCGATTCCATTTCAGTCCACTATTCTAAGTATAAATTCGAAATTTCACGTAGATTGGTTCCATAGGACCGGAGAAAACACTGAACCCAAGTCTTAGATTATGCCCGTCAAAAGTATGAAAATTTCTCAAATGCAGTTTTTTGCAAATTTTAATGTCGATTCCCGTTCAGTCCACTATTCTTAGTATAAATCCGAAATTTCACGTAGATTGGTTCCATAGGACCTGAAAAAACACAGAACCCAAGCTTTAGATTATACCCGTCAAAAGTATGAAAATTTCTCAAATGCAGTTTTTTGCAAATTTTATTGTCGATTCCCGTTAAGTCCACAATTCTTAGTATAAATCCGAAATTTCACGTAGATTGGTTCCATAGGACCTGAAAAAACACCGAACCCAAGCTTTAGATTATACCCGTCAAAAGTATGAAAATTTCTCAAATGCAGTTTTTTGCAAATTTTATTGTCGATTCCCGTTAAGTCCACTATTCTTAGTATAAATCCGAAATTTCACGTAGATTAGTTCCATAGGACCGGAAAAAACACCGAACCCAAGTCTAACATTATGCCCGTCAAAAGTGTGAAAATTTCTCAAATGCAGTTTTTTGCATTTTTTTTATGTCGATTCCATTTCAGTCCACTATTCTAAGTATAAATCCGAAATTTCACGTAGATTGGTTCCATAGGACCGGAAAAAACACCGAATCCAAGTCTAACATTATGCCCGTCAAAAGTATGAAAATTTCTCAAATGCAGTTTTTTGCAAATTTTCGTATCGATTCCCGTTCAGTCCACTATTCTAAGTATAAATCCGAAATTTCACGTAGATTGGTTCCATAGGACCTGAAAAAACACCGAACCCAAGATTTAGATTATACCCGTCAAAAGAATGAAAATTTCTCAAATGCAGGTTTTTGCAAATTTTATTGTCGATTCCCGTTAAGTCCACTATTCTTAGTATAAATCCGAAATTTCACGTAGATTAGTTCCATAGGACCGGAAAAAACACCGAACCCAAGTCTAACATTATGCCCGTCAAAAGTGTGAAAATTTCTCAAATGCAGTTTTTTGCATTTTTTTTATGTCGATTCCATTTCAGTCCACTATTCTAAGTATAAATCCGAAATTTCACGTAGATTGGTTCCATAGGACCGGAAAAAACACCGAATCCAAGTCTAACATTATGCCCGTCAAAAGTATGAAAATTTCTCATATGCAGTTTTTTGCAAATTTTCGTTTCGATCCCCGTTCAGTCCACTATTCTTAGTATAAATCCGAAATTTCACGTAGATTGGTTCCATAGGACCTGAAAAAACACCGAACCCAAGCTTTAGATTATACCCGTCAATAGTATGAAAATTTCTCAAATGCAGTTTTTTGCAAATTTTATTGTCGATTCCCGTTAAGTCCACTATTCTTAGTATAAATCCGAAATTTCACGTAGATTGGTTCCATAGGACCTGAAAAAACACCGAACCCAAGCTTTAGATTATACCCGTCAAAAGTATGAAAATTTCTCAAATGCAGTTTTTTGCAAATTTTAATGTCGATTCCCGTTCAGTCCACTATTCTTAGTATAAATCCAAATTTTCAAGTAGATTGGTTCCATAGGACGGGAAAAAACACCGAACCCAAGTCTTAGATTATGCCCGTCAAAAGTATGAAAATTTCTCAAATGCAGTTTTTTGCAAATTTTCGTATCGATTCCCGTTCAGTCCACTATTCTAAGTATAAATCCAAAATTTCACGTAGATTGGTTCCATAGGACCGGAGAAAACACTGAACCCAAGTCTTAGATTATGCCCGTCAAAAGTATGAAAATTTCTCAAATGCAGTTTTTTGCAATTTTTTATGTCGATTCCATTTCAGTCCACTATTCTAAGTATAAATCCGAAATTTCACGTAGATTGGTTCCATAGGACCGGAGAAAACACTGAACCCAAGTCTTAGATTATGCCCGTCAAAAGTATGAAAATTTCTCAAATGCAGTTTTTTGCAAATTTTAATGTCGATTCCCGTTCAGTCCACTATTCTTAGTATAAATCCAAATTTTCAAGTAGATTGGTTCCATAGGACGGGAAAAAACACCGAACCCAAGTCTTAGATTATGCCCGTCAAAAGTATGAAAATTTCTCAAATGCAGTTTTTTGCAAATTTTCGTATCGATTCCCGTTCAGTCCACTATTCTAAGTATAAATCCAAAATTTCACGTAGATTGGTTCCATAGGACCGGAGAAAACACTGAACCCAAGTCTTAGATTATGCCCGTCAAAAGTATGAAAATTTCTCAAATGCAGTTTTTTGCAATTTTTTATGTCGATTCCATTTCAGTCCACTATTCTAAGTATAAATCCGAAATTTCACGTAAATTGGTTCCATAGGACCGGAGAAAACACTGAACCCAAGTCTTAGATTATGCCCGTCAAAAGTATGAAAATTTCTCAAATGCAGTTTTTTGCAAATTTTAATGTCGATTCCCGTTCAGTCCACTATTCTTAGTATAAATCCGAAATTTCACGTAGATTGGTTCCATAGGACCTGAAAAAACACAGAACCCAAGCTTTAGATTATACCCGTCAAAAGTATGAAAATTTCTCAAATGCAGTTTTTTGCAAATTTTATTGTCGATTCCCGTTAAGTCCACAATTCTTAGTATAAATCCGAAATTTCACGTAGATTGGTTCCATAGGACCTGAAAAAACACCGAACCCAAGCTTTAGATTATACCCGTCAAAAGTATGAAAATTTCTCAAATGCAGTTTTTTGCAAATTTTATTGTCGATTCCCGTTAAGTCCACTATTCTTAGTATAAATCCGAAATTTCACGTAGATTGGTTCCATAGGACCGGAAAAAACACCGAATCCAAGTCTAACATTATGCCCGTCAAAAGTATGAAAATTTCTCATATGCAGTTTTTTGCAAATTTTCGTTTCGATCCCCGTTCAGTCCACTATTCTAAGTATAAATCCGAAATTTCACGTAGATTGGTTCCATAGGACCGGAATAAACACCGAACCCAAGTCTTAGATTATGCCCGTCAGAAGTATGAAAATTTCTCAAATGCAGTTTTTTGCAAATTTTCGTATCGATTCCCGTTCAGTCCACTATTCTCAGTATAAATCCGAAATTTAACGTAGATTGGTTCCATAGGACCTGAAAAAACACCGAACCCAAGCTTTAGATTATGCCCGTCAAAAGTATGAAAATTTCTCAAATGCAGTTTCTTGCAAATTTTCGTATCGATTCCCGTTCAGTCCACTATTCTTAGTATAAATCCGAAATTTCACGTTGATTGGTTCCATAGGACCTGAAAAAACACCGAACCCAAGCTTTAGATTATGCCCGTCAAAAGTATGAAAATTTCTCAAATGCAGGTTTTTGCAAATTTTATTGTCGATTCCCGTTAAGTCCACTATTCTTAGTATAAATCCGAAATTTCACGTAGATTAGTTCCATAGGACCGGAAAAAACACCGAACCCAAGTCTAACATTATGCCCGTCAAAAGTGTGAAAATTTCTCAAATGCAGTTTTTTGCATTTTTTTTATGTCGATTCCATTTCAGTCCACTATTCTAAGTATAAATCCGAAATTTCACGTAGATTGGTTCCATAGGACCGGAAAAAACACCGAATCCAAGTCTAACATTATGCCCGTCAAAAGTATGAAAATTTCTCATATGCAGTTTTTTGCAAATTTTCGTTTCGATCCCCGTTCAGTCCACTATTCTTAGTATAAATCCGAAATTTCACGTAGATTGGTTCCATAGGACCTGAAAAAACACCGAACCCAAGCTTTAGATTATACCCGTCAAAAGTATGAAAATTTCTCAAATGCAGTTTTTTGCAAATTTTATTGTCGATTCCCGTTAAGTCCACTATTCTTAGTATAAATCCGAAATTTCACGTAGATTGGTTCCATAGGACCGGAAAAAACACCGAATCCAAGTCTAACATTATGCCCGTCAAAAGTATGAAAATTTCTCATATGCAGTTTTTTGCAAATTTTCGTTTCGATCCCCGTTCAGTCCACAATTCTTAGTATAAATCCGAAATTTCACGTAGATTGGTTCCATAGGACCTGAAAAAACACCGAACCCAAGCTTTAGATTATACCCGTCAAAAGTATGAAAATTTCTCAAATGCAGTTTTTTGCAAATTTTATTGTCGATTCCCGTTAAGTCCACTATTCTTAGTATAAATCCGAAATTTCACGTAGATTGGTTCCATAGGACCGGAAAAAACACCGAATCCAAGTCTAACATTATGCCCGTCAAAAGTATGAAAATTTCTCATATGCAGTTTTTTGCAAATTTTCGTTTCGATCCCCGTTCAGTCCACTATTCTAAGTATAAATCCGAAATTTCACGTAGATTGGTTCCATAGGACCGGAATAAACACCGAACCCAAGTCTTAGATTATGCCCGTCAGAAGTATGAAAATTTCTCAAATGCAGTTTTTTGCAAATTTTCGTATCGATTCCCGTTCAGTCCACTATTCTCAGTATAAATCCGAAATTTAACGTAGATTGGTTCCATAGGACCTGAAAAAACACCGAACCCAAGCTTTAGATTATGCCCGTCAAAAGTATGAAAATTTCTCAAATGCAGTTTCTTGCAAATTTTCGTATCGATTCCCGTTCAGTCCACTATTCTTAGTATAAATCCGAAATTTCACGTTGATTGGTTCCATAGGACCTGAAAAAACACCGAACCCAAGCTTTAGATTATGCCCGTCAAAAGTATGAAAATTTCTCAAATGCAGGTTTTTGCAAATTTTATTGTCGATTCCCGTTAAGTCCACTATTCTTAGTATAAATCCGAAATTTCACGTAGATTAGTTCCATAGGACCGGAAAAAACACCGAACCCAAGTCTAACATTATGCCCGTCAAAAGTGTGAAAATTTCTCAAATGCAGTTTTTTGCATTTTTTTTATGTCGATTCCATTTCAGTCCACTATTCTAAGTATAAATCCGAAATTTCACGTAGATTGGTTCCATAGGACCGGAAAAAACACCGAATCCAAGTCTAACATTATGCCCGTCAAAAGTATGAAAATTTCTCATATGCAGTTTTTTGCAAATTTTCGTTTCGATCCCCGTTCAGTCCACTATTCTTAGTATAAATCCGAAATTTCACGTAGATTGGTTCCATAGGACCTGAAAAAACACCGAACCCAAGCTTTAGATTATACCCGTCAAAAGTATGAAAATTTCTCAAATGCAGTTTTTTGCAAATTTTATTGTCGATTCCCGTTCAGTCCACTATTCTAAGTATAAATCCAAAATTTCACGTAGATTGGTTCCATAGGACCGGAGAAAACACTGAACCCAAGTCTTAGATTATGCCCGTCAAAAGTATGAAAATTTCTCAAATGCAGTTTTTTGCAATTTTTTATGTCGATTCCATTTCAGTCCACTATTCTAAGTATAAATCCGAAATTTCACGTAGATTGGTTCCATAGGACCGGAGAAAACACTGAACCCAAGTCTTAGATTATGCCCGTCAAAAGTATGAAAATTTCTCAAATGCAGTTTTTTGCAAATTTTAATGTCGATTCCCGTTCAGTCCACTATTCTTAGTATAAATCCAAATTTTCAAGTAGATTGGTTCCATAGGACGGGAAAAAACACCGAACCCAAGTCTTAGATTATGCCCGTCAAAAGTATGAAAATTTCTCAAATGCAGTTTTTTGCAAATTTTCGTATCGATTCCCGTTCAGTCCACTATTCTAAGTATAAATCCAAAATTTCACGTAGATTGGTTCCATAGGACCGGAGAAAACACTGAACCCAAGTCTTAGATTATGCCCGTCAAAAGTATGAAAATTTCTCAAATGCAGTTTTTTGCAATTTTTTATGTCGATTCCATTTCAGTCCACTATTCTAAGTATAAATCCGAAATTTCACGTAGATTGGTTCCATAGGACCGGAGAAAACACTGAACCCAAGTCTTAGATTATGCCCGTCAAAAGTATGAAAATTTCTCAAATGCAGTTTTTTGCAAATTTTAATGTCGATTCCCGTTCAGTCCACTATTCTTAGTATAAGTCCGAAATTTCACGTAGATTGGTTCCATAGGACCTGAAAAAACACAGAACCCAAGCTTTAGATTATACCCGTCAAAAGTATGAAAATTTCTCAAATGCAGTTTTTTGCAAATTTTATTGTCGATTCCCGTTAAGTCCACAATTCTTAGTATAAATCCGAAATTTCACGTAGATTGGTTCCATAGGACCTGAAAAAACACCGAACCCAAGCTTTAGATTATACCCGTCAAAAGTATGAAAATTTCTCAAATGCAGTTTTTTGCAAATTTTATTGTCGATTCCCGTTCAGTCCACTATTCTAAGTATAAATCCAAAATTTCACGTAGATTGGTTCCATAGGACCGGAGAAAACACTGAACCCAAGTCTTAGATTATGCCCGTCAAAAGTATGAAAATTTCTCAAATGCAGTTTTTTGCAATTTTTTATGTCGATTCCATTTCAGTCCACTATTCTAAGTATAAATCCGAAATTTCACGTAGATTGGTTCCATAGGACCGGAGAAAACACTGAACCCAAGTCTTAGATTATGCCCGTCAAAAGTATGAAAATTTCTCAAATGCAGTTTTTTGCAAATTTTAATGTCGATTCCCGTTCAGTCCACTATTCTTAGTATAAATCCAAATTTTCAAGTAGATTGGTTCCATAGGACGGGAAAAAACACCGAACCCAAGTCTTAGATTATGCCCGTCAAAAGTATGAAAATTTCTCAAATGCAGTTTTTTGCAAATTTTCGTATCGATTCCCGTTCAGTCCACTATTCTAAGTATAAATCCAAAATTTCACGTAGATTGGTTCCATAGGACCGGAGAAAACACTGAACCCAAGTCTTAGATTATGCCCGTCAAAAGTATGAAAATTTCTCAAATGCAGTTTTTTGCAATTTTTTATGTCGATTCCATTTCAGTCCACTATTCTAAGTATAAATCCGAAATTTCACGTAGATTGGTTCCATAGGACCGGAGAAAACACTGAACCCAAGTCTTAGATTATGCCCGTCAAAAGTATGAAAATTTCTCAAATGCAGTTTTTTGCAAATTTTAATGTCGATTCCCGTTCAGTCCACTATTCTTAGTATAAGTCCGAAATTTCACGTAGATTGGTTCCATAGGACCTGAAAAAACACAGAACCCAAGCTTTAGATTATACCCGTCAAAAGTATGAAAATTTCTCAAATGCAGTTTTTTGCAAATTTTATTGTCGATTCCCGTTAAGTCCACAATTCTTAGTATAAATCCGAAATTTCACGTAGATTGGTTCCATAGGACCTGAAAAAACACCGAACCCAAGCTTTAGATTATACCCGTCAAAAGTATGAAAATTTCTCAAATGCAGTTTTTTGCAAATTTTATTGTCGATTCCCGTTAAGTCCACTATTCTTAGTATAAATCCGAAATTTCACGTAGATTGGTTCCATAGGACCGGAAAAAACACCGAATCCAAGTCTAACATTATGCCCGTCAAAAGTATGAAAATTTCTCATATGCAGTTTTTTGCAAATTTTCGTTTCGATCCCCGTTCAGTCCACTATTCTAAGTATAAATCCGAAATTTCACGTAGATTGGTTCCATAGGACCGGAATAAACACCGAACCCAAGTCTTAGATTATGCCCGTCAGAAGTATGAAAATTTCTCAAATGCAGTTTTTTGCAAATTTTCGTATCGATTCCCGTTCAGTCCACTATTCTTAGTATAAATCCGAAATTTCACGTTGATTGGTTCCATAGGACCTGAAAAAACACCGAACCCAAGCTTTAGATTATACCCGTCAAAAGTATGAAAATTTCTCAAATGCAGTTTTTTGCAAATTTTCGTATCGATTCCCGTTCAGTCCACTATTCTCAGTATAAATCCGAAATTTAACGTAGATTGGTTCCATAGGACCTGAAAAAACACCGAACCCAAGCTTTAGATTATGCCCGTCAAAAGTATGAAAATTTCTCAAATGCAGTTTCTTGCAAATTTTCGTATCGATTCCCGTTCAGTCCACTATTCTTAGTATAAATCCGAAATTTCACGTTGATTGGTTCCATAGGACCTGAAAAAACACCGAACCCAAGCTTTAGATTATACCCGTCAAAAGTATGAAAATTTCTCAAATGCAGGTTTTTGCAAATTTTATTGTCGATTCCCGTTAAGTCCACTATTCTTAGTATAAATCCGAAATTTCACGTAGATTGGTTCCATAGGACCTGAAAAAACACCGAACCCAAGCTTTAGATTATACCCGTCAAAAGTATGAAAATTTCTCAAATGCAGTTTTTTGCAAATTTTATTGTCGATTCCCGTTAAGTCCACTATTCTTAGTATAAATCCGAAATTTCACGTAGATTGGTTCCATAGGACCGGAAAAAACACCGAATCCAAGTCTAACATTATGCCCGTCAAAAGTATGAAAATTTCTCAAATGCAGTTTTTTGCAAATTTTATTGTCGATTCCCGTTAAGTCCACTATTCTTAGTATAAATCTGAAATTTCACGTAGATTGGTTCCATAGGACCTGAAAAAACACCGAACCCAAGCTTTAGATTATACCCGTCAAAAGTATGAAAATTTCTCAAATGCAGTTTTTTGCAAATTTTATTGTCGATTCCCGTTAAGTCCACTATTCTTAGTATAAATCCGAAATTTCACGTAGATTGGTTCCATAGGACCGGAAAAAACACCGAACCCAAGTCTTAGATTATGCCCGTCAGAAGTATGAAAATTTCTCAAATGCAGTTTTTTGCAAATTTTAGTGTCGATTCCCGTTCAGTCCACTATTCTCAGTATAAATCCGAAATTTCACTTAGATTGGTTCCATAGGACCGGAAAAAACACCGAATCCAAGTCTAACATTATGCCCGTCAAAAGTATGAAAATTTCTCATATGCAGTTTTTTGCAAATTTTCGTATCGATTCCCGTTCAGTCCACTATTCTTAGTATAAATCCGAAATTTCACGTTGATTGGTTCCATAGGACCTGAAAAAACACCGAACCCAAGCTTTAGATTATACCCGTCAAAAGTATGAAAATTTCTCAAATGCAGTTTTTTGCAAATTTTCGTATCGATTCCCGTTCAGTCCACTATTCTCAGTATAAATCCGAAATTTAACGTAGATTGGTTCCATAGGACCTGAAAAAACACCGAACCCAAGCTTTAGATTATGCCCGTCAAAAGTATGAAAATTTCTCAAATGCAGTTTCTTGCAAATTTTCGTATCGATTCCCGTTCAGTCCACTATTCTTAGTATAAATCCGAAATTTCACGTTGATTGGTTCCATAGGACCTGAAAAAACACCGAACCCAAGCTTTAGATTATACCCGTCAAAAGTATGAAAATTTCTCAAATGCAGTTTTTTGCAAATTTTATTGTCGATTTCCGTTAAGTCCACTATTCTTAGTATAAATCCGAAATTTCACGTAGATTGGTTCCATAGGACCTGAAAAAACACCGAACCCAAGCTTTAGATTATACCCGTCAAAAGTATGAAAATTTCTCAAATGCAGTTTTTTGCAAATTTTATTGTCGATTCCCGTTAAGTCCACTATTCTTAGTATAAATCCGAAATTTCACGTAGATTGGTTCCATAGGACCGGAAAAAACACCGAATCCAAGTCTAACATTATGCCCGTCAAACGTATGAAAATTTCTCATATGCAGTTTTTTGCAAATTTTCGTTTAGATCCCCGTTCAGTCCACTATTCTAAGTATAAATCCGAAATTTCACGTAGATTGGTTCCATAGGACCGGAATAAACACCGAACCCAAGTCTTAGATTATGCCCGTCAGAAGTATGAAAATTTCTCAAATGCAGTTTTTTGCAAATTTTCGTATCGATTCCCGTTCAGTCCACTATTCTCAGTATAAATCCGAAATTTCACGTAGATTGGTTCCATAGGACCTGAAAAAACACCGAACCCAAGCTTTAGATTATGCCCGTCAAAAGTATGAAAATTTCTCAAATGCAGTTTCTTGCAAATTTTCGTATCGATTCCCGTTAAGTCCACTATTCTTAGTATAAATCCGAAATTTCACGTAGATTGGTTCCATAGGACCGGAAAAAACACCGAATCCAAGTCTAACATTATGCCCGTCAAAAGTATGAAAATTTCTCATATGCAGTTTTTTGCAAATTTTCGTTTCGATTCCCGTTCAGTCCACTATTCTCAGTATAAATCCGAAATTTCACTTAGATTGGTTCCATAGGACCGGAAAAAACACCGAATCCAAGTCTAACATTATGCCCGTCAAAAGTATGAAAATTTCTCATATGCAGTTTTTTGCAAATTTTCGTTTCGATCCCCGTTCAGTCCACTATTCTAAGTATAAATCCGAAATTTCACGTAGATTGGTTCCATAGGACCGGAAAAAACACCGAACCCAAGTCTTAGATTATGCCCGTCAGAAGTATGAAAATTTCTCAAATGCAGTTTTTTGCAAATTTTAGTGTCGATTCCCGTTCAGTCCACTATTCTCAGTATAAATCCGAAATTTCACTTAGATTGGTTCCATAGGACCGGAGAAAACACCGAACCCAAGTCTTAGATTATGCCCGTCAAAAGTATGAAAATTTCTCAAATGCAGTTTCTTGCAAATTTTCGTATCGATTCCCGTTCAGTCCACTATTCTTAGTATAAATCCGAAATTTCACGTAGATTGGTTCCATAGGACCGGAAAAAACACCGAACCCAAGTCTTAGATTATGCCCGTCAGAAGTATGAAAATTTCTCAAATGCAGTTTTTTGCAAATTTTCGTATCGATTCCCGTTCAGTCCACTATTCTCAGTATAAATCCGAAATTTCACGTAGATTGGTTCCATAGGACCTGAAAAAACACCGAACCCAAGCTTTAGATTATGCCCGTCAAAAGTATGAAAATTTCTCAAATGCAGTTTTTTGCAAATTTTCGTATCGATTCCCGTTCAGTCCACTATTCTAAGTATAAATCCAAAATTTCACGTAGATTGGTTCCATAGGACCGGAGAAAACACTGAACCCAAGTCTTAGATTATGCCCGTCAAAAGTATAAAAATTTCTCAAATGCAGTTTTTTGCAATTTTTTATGTCGATTCCATTTCAGTCCACTATTCTAAGTATAAATCCGAAATTTCACGTAGATTGGTTCCATAGGACCGGAGAAAACACTGAACCCAAGTCTTAGATTATGCCCGTCAAAAGTATGAAAATTTCTCAAATGCAGTTTTTTGCAAATTTTCGTATCGATTCCCGTTCAGTCCACTATTCTAAGTATAAATCCGAAATTTCACGTAGATTGGTTCCATAGGACCTGAAAAAACACCGAACCCAAGCTTTAGATTATACCCGTCAAAAGTATGAAAATTTCTCAAATGCAGGTTTTTGCAAATTTTATTGTCGATTCCCGTTAAGTCCACTATTCTTAGTATAAATCCGAAATTTCACGTAGATTAGTTCCATAGGACCGGAAAAAACACCGAACCCAAGTCTAACATTATGCCCGTCAAAAGTGTGAAAATTTCTCAAATGCAGTTTTTTGCATTTTTTTTATGTCGATTCCATTTCAGTCCACTATTCTAAGTATAAATCCGAAATTTCACGTAGTTTGGTTCCATAGGACCGGAAAAAACACCGAATCCAAGTCTAACATTATGCCCGTCAAAAGTATGAAAATTTCTCATATGCAGTTTTTTGCAAATTTTCGTTTCGATCCCCGTTCAGTCCACTATTCTTAGTATAAATCCGAAATTTCACGTAGATTGGTTCCATAGGACCTGAAAAAACACCGAACCCAAGCTTTAGATTATACCCGTCAAAAGTATGAAAATTTCTCAAATGCAGTTTTTTGCAAATTTTAATGTCGATTCCCGTTCAGTCCACTATTCTTAGTATAAATCCAAATTTTCAAGTAGATTGGTTCCATAGGACGGGAAAAAACACCGAACCCAAGTCTTAGATTATGCCCGTCAAAAGTATGAAAATTTCTCAAATGCAGTTTTTTGCAAATTTTCGTATCGATTCCCGTTCAGTCCACTATTCTAAGTATAAATCCAAAATTTCACGTAGATTGGTTCCATAGGACCGGAGAAAACACTGAATCCAAGTCTTAGATTATGCCCGTCAAAAGTATGAAAATTTCTCAAATGCAGTTTTTTGCAATTTTTTATGTCGATTCCATTTCAGTCCACTATTCTAAGTATAAATCCGAAATTTCACGTAGATTGGTTCCATAGGACCGGAGAAAACACTGAACCCAAGTCTTAGATTATGCCCGTCAAAAGTATGAAAATTTCTCAAATGCAGTTTTTTGCAATTTTTTATGTCGATTCCATTTCAGTCCACTATTCTAAGTATAAATCCGAAATTTCACGTAGATTGGTTCCATAGGACCGGAGAAAACACTGAACCCAAGTCTTAGATTATGCCCGTCAAAAGTATGAAAATTTCTCAAATGCAGTTTTTTGCAAATTTTAATGTCGATTCCCGTTCAGTCCACTATTCTTAGTATAAATCCAAATTTTCAAGTAGATTGGTTCCATAGGACGGGAAAAAACACCGAACCCAAGTCTTAGATTATGCCCGTCAAAAGTATGAAAATTTCTCAAATGCAGTTTTTTGCAAATTTTCGTATCGATTCCCGTTCAGTCCACTATTCTAAGTATAAATCCAAAATTTCACGTAGATTGGTTCCATAGGACCGGAGAAAACACTGAACCCAAGTCTTAGATTATGCCCGTCAAAAGTATGAAAATTTCTCAAATGCAGTTTTTTGCAATTTTTTATGTCGATTCCATTTCAGTCCACTATTCTAAGTATAAATCCGAAATTTCACGTAGATTGGTTCCATAGGACCGGAGAAAACACTGAACCCAAGTCTTAGATTATGCCCGTCAAAAGTATGAAAATTTCTCAAATGCAGTTTTTTGCAAATTTTAATGTCGATTCCCGTTCAGTCCACTATTCTTAGTATAAATCCGAAATTTCACGTAGATTGGTTCCATAGGACCTGAAAAAACACAGAACCCAAGCTTTAGATTATACCCGTCAAAAGTATGAAAATTTCTCAAATGCAGTTTTTTGCAAATTTTATTGTCGATTCCCGTTAAGTCCACTATTCTTAGTATAAATCCGAAATTTCACGTAGATTGGTTCCATAGGACCTGAAAAAACACCGAACCCAAGCTTTAGATTATACCCGTCAAAAGTATGAAAATTTCTCAAATGCAGTTTTTTGCAAATTTTATTGTCGATTCCCGTTAAGTCCACTATTCTTAGTATAAATCCGAAATTTCACGTAGATTGGTTCCATAGGACCGGAAAAAACACCGAATCCAAGTCTAACATTATGCCCGTCAAAAGTATGAAAATTTCTCATATGCAGTTTTTTGCAAATTTTCGTTTCGATCCCCGTTCAGTCCACTATTCTAAGTATAAATCCGAAATTTCACGTAGATTGGTTCCATAGGACCGGAATAAACACCGAACCCACGTCTTAGATTATGCCCGTCAGAAGTATGAAAATTTCTCAAATGCAGTTTTTTGCAAATTTTCGTATCGATTCCCGTTCAGTCCACTATTCTCAGTATAAATCCGAAATTTAACGTAGATTGGTTCCATAGGACCTGAAAAAACACCGAACCCAAGCTTTAGATTATGCCCGTCAAAAGTATGAAAATTTCTCAAATGCAGTTTCTTGCAAATTTTCGTATCGATTCCCGTTCAGTCCACTATTCTTAGTATAAATCCGAAATTTCACGTTGATTGGTTCCATAGGACCTGAAAAAACACCGAACCCAAGCTTTAGATTATACCCGTCAAAAGTATGAAAATTTCTCAAATGCAGTTTTTTGCAAATTTTATTGTCGATTCCCGTTAAGTCCACTATTCTTAGTATAAATCCGAAATTTCACGTAGATTGGTTCCATAGGACCTGAAAAAACACCGAACCCAAGCTTTAGATTATACCGGTCAAAAGTATGAAAATTTCTCAAATGCAGTTTTTTGCAAATTTTATTGTCGATTCCCGTTAAGTCCACTATTCTTAGTATAAATCCGAAATTTCACGTAGATTGGTTCCATAGGACCTGAAAAAACACCGAACCCAAGCTTTAGATTATACCCGTCAAAAGTATGAAAATTTCTCAAATGCAGTTTTTTGCAAATTTTATTGTCGATTCCCGTTAAGTCCACTATTCTTAGTATAAATCCGAAATTTCACGTAGATTGGTTCCATAGGACCTGAAAAAACACCGAACCCAAGCTTTAGATTATACCCGTCAAAAGTATGAAAATTTCTCAAATGCAGTTTTTTGCAAATTTTAATGTCGATTCCCGTTCAGTCCACTATTCTTAGTATAAATCCAAATTTTCAAGTAGATTGGTTCCATAGGACGGGAAAAAACACCGAACCCAAGTCTTAGATTATGCCCGTCAGAAGTATGAAAATTTCTCAAATGCAGTTTTTTGCAAATTTTCGTATCGATTCCCGTTCAGTCCACTATTCTCAGTATAAATCCGAAATTTCACGTAGATTGGTTCCATAGGACCGGAAAAAACACCGAACCCAAGTCTTAGATTATGCCCGTCAAAAGTATGAAAATTTCTCAAATGCAGTTTCTTGCAAATTTTCGTATCGATTCCCGTTCAGTCCACTATTCTTAGTATAAATCCGAAATTTCACGTAGATTGGTTCCATAGGACCGGAAAAAACACCGAACCCAAGTCTTAGATTATGCCCGTCAGAAGTATGAAAATTTCTCAAATGCAGTTTTTTGCAAATTTTCGTATCGATTCCCGTTCAGTCCACTATTCTCAGTATAAATCCGAAATTTCACGTAGATTAGTTCCATAGGACCGGAAAAAACACCGAACCCAAGTCTAACATTATGCCCGTCAAAAGTGTGAAAATTTCTCAAATGCAGTTTTTTGCATTTTTTTTATGTCGATTCCATTTCAGTCCACTATTCTAAGTATAAATCCGAAATTTCACGTAGATTGGTTCCATAGGACCGGAAAAAACACCGAATCCAAGTCTAACATTATGCCCGTCAAAAGTATGAAAATTTCTCATATGCAGTTTTTTGCAAATTTTCGTTTCGATCCCCGTTCAGTCCACTATTCTTAGTATAAATCCGAAATTTCACGTAGATTGGTTCCATAGGACCTGAAAAAACACCGAACCCAAGCTTTAGATTATACCCGTCAAAAGTATGAAAATTTCTCAAATGCAGTTTTTTGCAAATTTTATTGTCGATTCCCGTTAAGTCCACTATTCTTAGTATAAATCCGAAATTTCACGTAGATTGGTTCCATAGGACCTGAAAAAACACCGAACCCAAGCTTTAGATTATACCCGTCAAAAGTATGAAAATTTCTCAAATGCAGTTTTTTGCAAATTTTAATGTCGATTCCCGTTCAGTCCACTATTCTTAGTATAAATCCAAATTTTCAAGTAGATTGGTTCCATAGGACGGGAAAAAACACCGAACCCAAGTCTTAGATTATGCCCGTCAAAAGTATGAAAATTTCTCAAATGCAGTTTTTTGCAAATTTTCGTATCGATTCCCGTTCAGTCCACTATTCTAAGTATAAATCCAAAATTTCACGTAGATTGGTTCCATAGGACCGGAGAAAACACTGAACCCAAGTCTTAGATTATGCCCGTCAAAAGTATGAAAATTTCTCAAATGCAGTTTTTTGCAATTTTTTATGTCGATTCCATTTCAGTCCACTATTCTAAGTATAAATCCGAAATTTCACGTAGATTGGTTCCATAGGACCGGAGAAAACACTGAACCCAAGTCTTAGATTATGCCCGTCAAAAGTATGAAAATTTCTCAAATGCAGTTTTTTGCAAATTTTAATGTCGATTCCCGTTCAGTCCACTATTCTTAGTATAAATCCAAATTTTCAAGTAGATTGGTTCCATAGGACGGGAAAAAACACCGAACCCAAGTCTTAGATTATGCCCGTCAAAAGTATGAAAATTTCTCATATGCAGTTTTTTGCAAATTTTCGTTTCGATCCCCGTTCAGTCCACTATTCTAAGTATAAATCCGAAATTTCACGTAGATTGGTTCCATAGGACCGGAATAAACACCGAACCCACGTCTTAGATTATGCCCGTCAGAAGTATGAAAATTTCTCAAATGCAGTTTTTTGCAAATTTTCGTATCGATTCCCGTTCAGTCCACTATTCTCAGTATAAATCCGAAATTTAACGTAGATTGGTTCCATAGGACCTGAAAAAACACCGAACCCAAGCTTTAGATTATGCCCGTCAAAAGTATGAAAATTTCTCAAATGCAGTTTCTTGCAAATTTTCGTATCGATTCCCGTTCAGTCCACTATTCTTAGTATAAATCCGAAATTTCACGTTGATTGGTTCCATAGGACCTGAAAAAACACCGAACCCAAGCTTTAGATTATACCCGTCAAAAGTATGAAAATTTCTCAAATGCAGTTTTTTGCAAATTTTATTGTCGATTCCCGTTAAGTCCACTATTCTTAGTATAAATCCGAAATTTCACGTAGATTGGTTCCATAGGACCTGAAAAAACACCGAACCCAAGCTTTAGATTATACCGGTCAAAAGTATGAAAATTTCTCAAATGCAGTTTTTTGCAAATTTTATTGTCGATTCCCGTTAAGTCCACTATTCTTAGTATAAATCCGAAATTTCACGTAGATTGGTTCCATAGGACCTGAAAAAACACCGAACCCAAGCTTTAGATTATACCCGTCAAAAGTATGAAAATTTCTCAAATGCAGTTTTTTGCAAATTTTATTGTCGATTCCCGTTAAGTCCACTATTCTTAGTATAAATCCGAAATTTCACGTAGATTGGTTCCATAGGACCTGAAAAAACACCGAACCCAAGCTTTAGATTATACCCGTCAAAAGTATGAAAATTTCTCAAATGCAGTTTTTTGCAAATTTTAATGTCGATTCCCGTTCAGTCCACTATTCTTAGTATAAATCCAAATTTTCAAGTAGATTGGTTCCATAGGACGGGAAAAAACACCGAACCCAAGTCTTAGATTATGCCCGTCAGAAGTATGAAAATTTCTCAAATGCAGTTTTTTGCAAATTTTCGTATCGATTCCCGTTCAGTCCACTATTCTCAGTATAAATCCGAAATTTCACGTAGATTGGTTCCATAGGACCGGAAAAAACACCGAACCCAAGTCTTAGATTATGCCCGTCAAAAGTATGAAAATTTCTCAAATGCAGTTTCTTGCAAATTTTCGTATCGATTCCCGTTCAGTCCACTATTCTTAGTATAAATCCGAAATTTCACGTAGATTGGTTCCATAGGACCGGAAAAAACACCGAACCCAAGTCTTAGATTATGCCCGTCAGAAGTATGAAAATTTCTCAAATGCAGTTTTTTGCAAATTTTCGTATCGATTCCCGTTCAGTCCACTATTCTCAGTATAAATCCGAAATTTCACGTAGATTAGTTCCATAGGACCGGAAAAAACACCGAACCCAAGTCTAACATTATGCCCGTCAAAAGTGTGAAAATTTCTCAAATGCAGTTTTTTGCATTTTTTTTATGTCGATTCCATTTCAGTCCACTATTCTAAGTATAAATCCGAAATTTCACGTAGATTGGTTCCATAGGACCGGAAAAAACACCGAATCCAAGTCTAACATTATGCCCGTCAAAAGTATGAAAATTTCTCATATGCAGTTTTTTGCAAATTTTCGTTTCGATCCCCGTTCAGTCCACTATTCTTAGTATAAATCCGAAATTTCACGTAGATTGGTTCCATAGGACCTGAAAAAACACCGAACCCAAGCTTTAGATTATACCCGTCAAAAGTATGAAAATTTCTCAAATGCAGTTTTTTGCAAATTTTATTGTCGATTCCCGTTAAGTCCACTATTCTTAGTATAAATCCGAAATTTCACGTAGATTGGTTCCATAGGACCTGAAAAAACACCGAACCCAAGCTTTAGATTATACCCGTCAAAAGTATGAAAATTTCTCAAATGCAGTTTTTTGCAAATTTTAATGTCGATTCCCGTTCAGTCCACTATTCTTAGTATAAATCCAAATTTTCAAGTAGATTGGTTCCATAGGACGGGAAAAAACACCGAACCCAAGTCTTAGATTATGCCCGTCAAAAGTATGAAAATTTCTCAAATGCAGTTTTTTGCAAATTTTCGTATCGATTCCCGTTCAGTCCACTATTCTAAGTATAAATCCAAAATTTCACGTAGATTGGTTCCATAGGACCGGAGAAAACACTGAACCCAAGTCTTAGATTATGCCCGTCAAAAGTATGAAAATTTCTCAAATGCAGTTTTTTGCAATTTTTTATGTCGATTCCATTTCAGTCCACTATTCTAAGTATAAATCCGAAATTTCACGTAGATTGGTTCCATAGGACCGGAGAAAACACTGAACCCAAGTCTTAGATTATGCCCGTCAAAAGTATGAAAATTTCTCAAATGCAGTTTTTTGCAAATTTTAATGTCGATTCCCGTTCAGTCCACTATTCTTAGTATAAATCCAAATTTTCAAGTAGATTGGTTCCATAGGACGGGAAAAAACACCGAACCCAAGTCTTAGATTATGCCCGTCAAAAGTATGAAAATTTCTCAAATGCAGTTTTTTGCAAATTTTCGTATCGATTCCCGTTCAGTCCACTATTCTAAGTATAAATCCAAAATTTCACGTAGATTGGTTCCATAGGACCGGAGAAAACACTGAACCCAAGTCTTAGATTATGCCCGTCAAAAGTATGAAAATTTCTCAAATGCAGTTTTTTGCAATTTTTTATGTCGATTCCATTTCAGTCCACTATTCTAAGTATAAATCCGAAATTTCACGTAGATTGGTTCCATAGGACCGGAGAAAACACTGAACCCAAGTCTTAGATTATGCCCGTCAAAAGTATGAAAATTTCTCAAATGCAGTTTTTTGCAAATTTTAATGTCGATTCCCGTTCAGTCCACTATTCTTAGTATAAATCCGAAATTTCACGTAGATTGGTTCCATAGGACCTGAAAAAACACAGAACCCAAGCTTTAGATTATACCCGTCAAAAGTATGAAAATTTCTCAAATGCAGTTTTTTGCAAATTTTATTGTCGATTCCCGTTAAGTCCACTATTATTAGTATAAATCCGAAATTTCACGTAGATTGGTTCCATAGGACCTGAAAAAACACCGAACCCAAGCTTTAGATTATACCCGTCAAAAGTATGAAAATTTCTCAAATGCAGTTTTTTGCAAATTTTATTGTCGATTCCCGTTAAGTCCACTATTCTTAGTATAAATCCGAAATTTCACGTAGATTGGTTCCATAGGACCGGAAAAAACACCGAATCCAAGTCTAACATTATGCCCGTCAAAAGTATGAAAATTTCTCATATGCAGTTTTTTGCAAATTTTCGTTTCGATCCCCGTTCAGTCCACTATTCTAAGTATAAATCCGAAATTTCACGTAGATTGGTTCCATAGGACCGGAATAAACACCGAACCCAAGTCTTAGATTATGCCCGTCAGAAGTATGAAAATTTCTCAAATGCAGTTTTTTGCAAATTTTCGTATCGATTCCCGTTCAGTCCACTATTCTCAGTATAAATCCGAAATTTAACGTAGATTGGTTCCATAGGACCTGAAAAAACACCGAACCCAAGCTTTAGATTATGCCCGTCAAAAGTATGAAAATTTCTCAAATGCAGTTTCTTGCAAATTTTCGTATCGATTCCCGTTCAGTCCACTATTCTTAGTATAAATCCGAAATTTCACGTTGATTGGTTCCATAGGACCTGAAAAAACACCGAACCCAAGCTTTAGATTATACCCGTCAAAAGTATGAAAATTTCTCAAATGCAGTTTTTTGCAAATTTTATTGTCGATTCCCGTTAAGTCCACTATTCTTAGTATAAATCCGAAATTTCACGTAGATTGGTTCCATAGGACCTGAAAAAACACCGAACCCAAGCTTTAGATTATACCGGTCAAAAGTATGAAAATTTCTCAAATGCAGTTTTTTGCAAATTTTATTGTCGATTCCCGTTAAGTCCACTATTCTTAGTATAAATCCGAAATTTCACGTAGATTGGTTCCATAGGACCGGAAAAAACACCGAATCCAAGTCTAACATTATGCCCGTCAAAAGTATGAAAATTTCCCATATGCAGTTTTTTGCAAATTTTCGTTTAGATCCCCGTTCAGTCCACTATTCTAAGTATAAATCCGAAATTTCACGTAGATTGGTTCCATAGGACCGGAATAAACACCGAACCCAAGTCTTAGATTATGCCCGTCAGAAGTATGAAAATTTCTCAAATGCAGTTTTTTGCAAATTTTCGTATCGATTCCCGTTCAGTCCACTATTCTTAGTATAAATCCGAAATTTCACGTTGATTGGTTCCATAGGACCTGAAAAAACACCGAACCCAAGCTTTAGATTATACCCGTCAAAAGTATGAAAATTTCTCAAATGCAGTTTTTTGCAAATTTTCGTATCGATTCCCGTTCAGTCCACTATTCTCAGTATAAATCCGAAATTTAACGTAGATTGGTTCCATAGGACCTGAAAAAACACCGAACCCAAGCTTTAGATTATGCCCGTCAAAAGTATGAAAATTTCTCAAATGCAGTTTCTTGCAAATTTTCGTATCGATTCCCGTTCAGTCCACTATTCTTAGTATAAATCCGAAATTTCACGTTGATTGGTTCCATAGGACCTGAAAAAACACCGAACCCAAGCTTTAGATTATACCCGTCAAAAGTATGAAAATTTCTCAAATGCAGGTTTTTGCAAATTTTATTGTCGATTCCCGTTAAGTCCACTATTCTTAGTATAAATCCGAAATTTCACGTAGATTGGTTCCATAGGACCGGAAAAAACACCGAATCCAAGTCTAACATTATGCCCGTCAAAAGTATGAAAATTTCTCATATGCAGTTTTTTGCAAATTTTCGTTTAGATCCCCGTTCAGTCCACTATTCTAAGTATAAATCCGAAATTTCACGTTGATTGGTTCCATAGGACCTGAAAAAACACCGAACCCAAGCTTTAGATTATACCCGTCAAAAGTATGAAAATTTCTCAAATGCAGTTTTTTGCAAATTTTATTGTCGATTCCCGTTAAGTCCACTATTCTTAGTATAAATCCGAAATTTCACGTAGATTGGTTCCATAGGACCTGAAAAAACACCGAACCCAAGCTTTAGATTATACCGGTCAAAAGTATGAAAATTTCTCAAATGCAGTTTTTTGCAAATTTTATTGTCGATTCCCGTTAAGTCCACTATTCTTAGTATAAATCCGAAATTTCACGTAGATTGGTTCCATAGGACCGGAAAAAACACCGAATCCAAGTCTAACATTATGCCCGTCAAAAGTATGAAAATTTCTCATATGCAGTTTTTTGCAAATTTTCGTTTAGATCCCCGTTCAGTCCACTATTCTAAGTATAAATCCGAAATTTCACGTAGATTGGTTCCATAGGACCGGAATAAACACCGAACCCAAGTCTTAGATTATGCCCGTCAGAAGTATGAAAATTTCTCAAATGCAGTTTTTTGCAAATTTTCGTATCGATTCCCGTTCAGTCCACTATTCTTAGTATAAATCCGAAATTTCACGTTGATTGGTTCCATAGGACCTGAAAAAACACCGAACCCAAGCTTTAGATTATACCCGTCAAAAGTATGAAAATTTCTCAAATGCAGTTTTTTGCAAATTTTCGTATCGATTCCCGTTCAGTCCACTATTCTCAGTATAAATCCGAAATTTAACGTAGATTGGTTCCATAGGACCTGAAAAAACACCGAACCCAAGCTTTAGATTATGCCCGTCAAAAGTATGAAAATTTCTCAAATGCAGTTTCTTGCAAATTTTCGTATCGATTCCCGTTCAGTCCACTATTCTTAGTATAAATCCGAAATTTCACGTTGATTGGTTCCATAGGACCTGAAAAAACACCGAACCCAAGCTTTAGATTATACCCGTCAAAAGTATGACAATTTCTCAAATGCAGGTTTTTGCAAATTTTATTGTCGATTCCCGTTAAGTCCACTATTCTTAGTATAAATCCGAAATTTCACGTAGATTGGTTCCATAGGACCTGAAAAAACACCGAACCCAAGCTTTAGATTATACCCGTCAAAAGTATGAAAATTTCTCAAATGCAGTTTTTTGCAAATTTTATTGTCGATTCCCGTTAAGTCCACTATTCTTAGTATAAATCCGAAATTTCACGTAGATTGGTTCCATAGGACCGGAAAAAACACCGAATCCAAGTCTAACATTATGCCCGTCAAAAGTATGAAAATTTCTCAAATGCAGTTTTTTGCAAATTTTATTGTCGATTCCCGTTAAGTCCTCTATTCTTAGTATAAATCCGAAATTTCACGTAGATTGGTTCCATAGGACCTGAAAAAACACCGAACCCAAGCTTTAGATTATACCCGTCAAAAGTATGAAAATTTCTCAAATGCAGTTTTTTGCAAATTTTATTGTCGATTCCCGTTAAGTCCACTATTCTTAGTATAAATCCAAATTTTCAAGTAGATTGGTTCCATAGGACGGGAAAAAACACCGAACCCAAGTCTTAGATTATGCCCGTCAAAAGTATGAAAATTTCTCAAATGCAGTTTTTTGCAAATTTTCGTATCGATTCCCGTTCAGTCCACTATTCTAAGTATAAATCCAAAATTTCACGTAGATTGGTTCCATAGGACCGGAGAAAACACTGAACCCAAGTCTTAGATTATGCCCGTCAAAAGTATGAAAATTTCTCAAATGCAGTTTTTTGCAATTTTTTATGTCGATTCCATTTCAGTCCACTATTCTAAGTATAAATCCGAAATTTCACGTAGATTGGTTCCATAGGACCGGAGAAAACACTGAACCCAAGTCTTAGATTATGCCCGTCAAAAGTATGAAAATTTCTCAAATGCAGTTTTTTGCAAATTTTAATGTCGATTCCCGTTCAGTCCACTATTCTTAGTATAAATCCAAATTTTCAAGTAGATTGGTTCCATAGGACGGGAAAAAACACCGAACCCAAGTCTTAGATTATGCCCGTCAAAAGTATGAAAATTTCTCAAATGCAGTTTTTTGCAAATTTTCGTATCGATTCCCGTTCAGTCCACTATTCTAAGTATAAATCCAAAATTTCACGTAGATTGGTTCCATAGGACCGGAGAAAACACTGAACCCAAGTCTTAGATTATGCCCGTCAAAAGTATGAAAATTTCTCAAATGCAGTTTTTTGCAATTTTTTATGTCGATTCCATTTCAGTCCACTATTCTAAGTATAAATCCGAAATTTCACGTAGATTGGTTCCATAGGACCGGAGAAAACACTGAACCCAAGTCTTAGATTATGCCCGTCAAAAGTATGAAAATTTCTCAAATGCAGTTTTTTGCAAATTTTAATGTCGATTCCCGTTCAGTCCACTATTCTTAGTATAAATCCGAAATTTCACGTAGATTGGTTCCATAGGACCTGAAAAAACACAGAACCCAAGCTTTAGATTATACCCGTCAAAAGTATGAAAATTTCTCAAATGCAGATTTTTGCAAATTTTATTGTCGATTCCCGTTAAGTCCACTATTCTTAGTATAAATCCGAAATTTCACGTAGATTGGTTCCATAGGACCTGAAAAAACACCGAACCCAAGCTTTAGATTATACCCGTCAAAGGTATGAAAATTTCTCAAATGCAGTTTTTTGCAAATTTTATTGTCGATTCCCGTTAAGTCCACTATTCTTAGTATAAATCCGAAATTTCACGTAGATTGGTTCCATAGGACCGGAAAAAACACCGAATCCAAGTCTAACATTATGCCCGTCAAAAGTATGAAAATTTCTCATATGCAGTTTTTTGCAAATTTTCGTTTCGATCCCCGTTCAGTCCACTATTCTAAGTATAAATCCGAAATTTCACGTAGATTGGTTCCATAGGACCGGAATAAACACCGAACCCAAGTCTTAGATTATGCCCGTCAGAAGTATGAAAATTTCTCAAATGCAGTTTTTTGCAAATTTTCGTATCGATTCCCGTTCAGTCCACTATTCTCAGTATAAATCCGAAATTTAACGTAGATTGGTTCCATAGGACCTGAAAAAACACCGAACCCAAGCTTTAGATTATGCCCGTCAAAAGTATGAAAATTTCTCAAATGCAGTTTCTTGCAAATTTTCGTATCGATTCCCGTTCAGTCCACTATTCTTAGTATAAATCCGAAATTTCACGTTGATTGGTTCCATAGGACCTGAAAAAACACCGAACCCAAGCTTTAGATTATACCCGTCAAAAGTATGAAAATTTCTCAAATGCAGTTTTTTGCAAATTTTATTGTCGATTCCCGTTAAGTCCACTATTCTTAGTATAAATCCGAAATTTCACGTAGATTGGTTCCATAGGACCTGAAAAAACACCGAACCCAAGCTTTAGATTATACCCGTCAAAAGTATGAAAATTTCTCAAATGCAGTTTTTTGCAAATTTTATTGTCGATTCCCGTTAAGTCCACTATTCTTAGTATAAATCCGAAATTTCACGTAGATTGGTTCCATAGGACCGGAAAAAACACCGAATCCAAGTCTAACATTATGCCCGTCAAAAGTATGAAAATTTCTCATATGCAGTTTTTTGCAAATTTTCGTTTAGATCCCCGTTCAGTCCACTATTCTAAGTATAAATCCGAAATTTCACGTAGATTGGTTCCATAGGACCGGAATAAACACCGAACCCAAGTCTTAGATTATGCCCGTCAGAAGTATGAAAATTTCTCAAATGCAGTTTTTTGCAAATTTTCGTATCGATTCCCGTTCAGTCCACTATTCTTAGTATAAATCCGAAATTTCACGTTGATTGGTTCCATAGGACCTGAAAAAACACCGAACCCAAGCTTTAGATTATACCCGTCAAAAGTATGAAAATTTCTCAAATGCAGTTTTTTGCAAATTTTCGTATCGATTCCCGTTCAGTCCACTATTCTCAGTATAAATCCGAAATTTAACGTAGATTGGTTCCATAGGACCTGAAAAAACACCGAACCCAAGCTTTAGATTATGCCCGTCAAAAGTATGAAAATTTCTCAAATGCAGTTTCTTGCAAATTTTCGTATCGATTCCCGTTCAGTCCACTATTCTTAGTATAAATCCGAAATTTCACGTTGATTGGTTCCATAGGACCTGAAAAAACACCGAACCCAAGCTTTAGATTATACCCGTCAAAAGTATGAAAATTTCTCAAATGCAGTTTTTTGCAAATTTTATTGTCGATTCCCGTTAAGTCCACTATTCTTAGTATAAATCCGAAATTTCACGTAGATTGGTTCCATAGGACCTGAAAAAACACCGAACCCAAGCTTTAGATTATACCCGTCAAAAGTATGAAAATTTCTCAAATGCAGTTTTTTGCAAATTTTATTGTCGATTCCCGTTAAGTCCACTATTCTTAGTATAAATCCGAAATTTCACGTAGATTGGTTCCATAGGACCGGAAAAAACACCGAATCCAAGTCTAACATTATGCCCGTCAAAAGTATGAAAATTTCTCAAATGCAGTTTTTTGCAAATTTTATTGTCGATTCCCGTAAAGTCCACTATTCTTAGTATAAATCCGAAATTTCACGTAGATTGGTTCCATAGGACCTGAAAAAACACCGAACCCAAGCTTTAGATTATACCCGTCAAAAGTATGAAAATTTCTCAAATGCAGTTTTTTGCAAATTTTATTGTCGATTCCCGTTAAGTCCACTATTCTTAGTATAAATCCGAAATTTCACGTAGATTGGTTCCATAGGACCTGAAAAAACACCGAACCCAAGCTTTAGATTATACCCGTCAAAGGTATGAAAATTTCTCAAATGCAGTTTTTTGCAAATTTTATTGTCGATTCCCGTTAAGTCCACTATTCTTAGTATAAATCCGAAATTTCACGTAGATTGGTTCCATAGGACCGGAAAAAACACCGAATCCAAGTCTAACATTATGCCCGTCAAAAGTATGAAAATTTCTCATATGCAGTTTTTTGCAAATTTTCGTTTCGATCCCCGTTCAGTCCACTATTCTAAGTATAAATCCGAAATTTCACGTAGATTGGTTCCATAGGACCGGAATAAACACCGAACCCAAGTCTTAGATTATGCCCGTCAGAAGTATGAAAATTTCTCAAATGCAGTTTTTTGCAAATTTTCGTATCGATTCCCGTTCAGTCCACTATTCTCAGTATAAATCCGAAATTTAACGTAGATTGGTTCCATAGGACCTGAAAAAACACCGAACCCAAGCTTTAGATTATGCCCGTCAAAAGTATGAAAATTTCTCAAATGCAGTTTCTTGCAAATTTTCGTATCGATTCCCGTTCAGTCCACTATTCTTAGTATAAATCCGAAATTTCACGTTGATTGGTTCCATAGGACCTGAAAAAACACCGAACCCAAGCTTTAGATTATACCCGTCAAAAGTATGAAAATTTCTCAAATGCAGTTTTTTGCAAATTTTATTGTCGATTCCCGTTAAGTCCACTATTCTTAGTATAAATCCGAAATTTCACGTAGATTGGTTCCATAGGACCTGAAAAAACACCGAACCCAAGCTTTAGATTATACCCGTCAAAAGTATGAAAATTTCTCAAATGCAGTTTTTTGCAAATTTTATTGTCGATTCCCGTTAAGTCCACTATTCTTAGTATAAATCCGAAATTTCACGTAGATTGGTTCCATAGGACCGGAAAAAACACCGAATCCAAGTCTAACATTATGCCCGTCAAAAGTATGAAAATTTCTCATATGCAGTTTTTTGCAAATTTTCGTTTAGATCCCCGTTCAGTCCACTATTCTAAGTATAAATCCGAAATTTCACGTAGATTGGTTCCATAGGACCGGAATAAACACCGAACCCAAGTCTTAGATTATGCCCGTCAGAAGTATGAAAATTTCTCAAATGCAGTTTTTTGCAAATTTTCGTATCGATTCCCGTTCAGTCCACTATTCTTAGTATAAATCCGAAATTTCACGTTGATTGGTTCCATAGGACCTGAAAAAACACCGAACCCAAGCTTTAGATTATACCCGTCAAAAGTATGAAAATTTCTCAAATGCAGTTTTTTGCAAATTTTCGTATCGATTCCCGTTCAGTCCACTATTCTCAGTATAAATCCGAAATTTAACGTAGATTGGTTCCATAGGACCTGAAAAAACACCGAACCCAAGCTTTAGATTATGCCCGTCAAAAGTATGAAAATTTCTCAAATGCAGTTTCTTGCAAATTTTCGTATCGATTCCCGTTCAGTCCACTATTCTTAGTATAAATCCGAAATTTCACGTTGATTGGTTCCATAGGACCTGAAAAAACACCGAACCCAAGCTTTAGATTATACCCGTCAAAAGTATGAAAATTTCTCAAATGCAGTTTTTTGCAAATTTTATTGTCGATTCCCGTTAAGTCCACTATTCTTAGTATAAATCCGAAATTTCACGTAGATTGGTTCCATAGGACCTGAAAAAACACCGAACCCAAGCTTTAGATTATACCCGTCAAAAGTATGAAAATTTCTCAAATGCAGTTTTTTGCAAATTTTATTGTCGATTCCCGTTAAGTCCACTATTCTTAGTATAAATCCGAAATTTCACGTAGATTGGTTCCATAGGACCGGAAAAAACACCGAATCCAAGTCTAACATTATGCCCGTCAAAAGTATGAAAATTTCTCAAATGCAGTTTTTTGCAAATTTTATTGTCGATTCCCGTAAAGTCCACTATTCTTAGTATAAATCCGAAATTTCACGTAGATTGGTTCCATAGGACCTGAAAAAACACCGAACCCAAGCTTTAGATTATACCCGTCAAAAGTATGAAAATTTCTCAAATGCAGTTTTTTGCAAATTTTATTGTCGATTCCCGTTAAGTCCACTATTCTTAGTATAAATCCGAAATTTCACGTAGATTGGTTCCATAGGACCGGAAAAAACACCGAATCCAAGTTTAACATTATGCCCGTCAAAAGTTTGAAAATTTCTCATATGCAGTTTTTTGCAAATTTTCGTTTCGATCCCCGTTCAGTCCACTATTCTAAGTATAAATCCGAAATTTCACGTAGATTGGTTCCATAGGACCGGAAAAAACACCGAACCCAAGTCTTAGATTATGCCCGTCAGAAGTATGAAAATTTCTCAAATGCAGTTTTTTGCAAATTTTAGTGTCGATTCCCGTTCAGTCCACTATTCTTAGTATAAATCCGAAATTTCACGTAGATTGGTTCCATAGGACCGGAAAAAACACCGAACCCAAGTCTTAGATTATGCCCGTCAGAAGTATGAAAATTTCTCAAATGCAGTTTTTTGCAATTTTTTATGTCGATTCCATTTCAGTCCACTATTCTAAGTATAAATCCGAAATTTCACGTAGATTGGTTCCATAGGACCGGAAAAAACACCGAACCCAAGTCTTAGATTATGCCCGTCAGAAGTATGAAAATTTCTCAAATGCAGTTTTTTGCAAATTTTAGTGTCGATTCCCGTTCAGTCCACTATTCTTAGTATAAATCCGAAATTTCACGTAGATTGGTTCCATAGGACCGGAAAAAACACCGAACCCAAGTCTTAGATTATGCCCGTCAAAAGTATGAAAATTTCTCAAATGCAGTTTTTTGCAAATTTTAGTGTCGATTCCCGTTCAGTCCACTATTCTTAGTATAAATCCGAAATTTCTCAAATGCAGTTTTTTTCAAATTTTTATGTCGATTCCAATTCAGACTACTATTCTCAGTATAAATCCGAAATTTCACCTAGATTGGTTCCATAGGACGGGAAAAAACACCGAACCCAAGTCTTAGATTATGCCCGTCAAAAGTATGAAAATTTCTCAAATGCAGTTTTTTGCAAATTTTCGTATCGATTCCCGTTCAGTCCACTATTCTCAGTATAAATCCGAAATTTCACTTAGATTGGTTCCATAGGACCGGAGAAAACACCGAACCCAAGTCTTAGATTATGCCCGTCAAAAGTATGAAAATTTCTCAAATGCAGTTTTTTGCAAATTTTAGTGTCGATTCCCGTTCAGTCCACTATTCTTAGTATAAATCCGAAATTTCTCAAATGCAGTTTTTTTCAAATTTTTATGTCGATTCCAATTCAGACTACTATTCTCAGTATAAATCCGAAATTTCACCTAGATTGGTTCCATAGGACGGGAAAAAACACCGAACCCAAGTCTTAGATTATGCCCGTCAAAAGTATGAAAATTTCTCAAATGCAGTTTTTTGCAAATTTTCGTATCGATTCCCGTTCAGTCCACTATTCTCAGTATAAATCCGAAATTTCACTTAGATTGGTTCCATAGGACCGGAGAAAACACCGAACCCAAGTCTTAGATTATGCCCGTCAAAAGTATGAAAATTTCTCAAATGCAGTTTCTTGCAAATTTTCGTATCGATTCCCGTTCAGTCCACTATTCTTAGTATAAATCCAAATTTTCACGTAGATTGGTTAAATAGGACCGGAAAAAACACCGAACCCAAGTCTTAGATTATGCCCGTCAGAAGTATGAAAATTTCTCAAATGCAGTTTTTTGCAATTTTTTATGTCGATTGCATTTCAGTCCACTATTCTAAGTATAAATCCGAAATTTCACGTAGATTGGTTCCATAGGACCGGAAAAAACACCGAACCCAAGTCTTAGATTATGCCCGTCAGAAGTATGAAAATTTCTCAAATGCAGTTTTTTGCAAATTTTATTGTCGATTCCCGTTAAGTCCACTATTCTTAGTATAAATCCGAAATTTCGAGTAGATTGGTTCCATAGGACCGGAAAAAACACCGAATCCAAGTTTAACATTATGCCCGTCAAAAGTTTGAAAATTTCTCATATGCAGTTTTTTGCAAATTTTCGTTTCGATCCCCGTTCAGTCCACTATTCTAAGTATAAATCCGAAATTTCACGTAGATTGGTTCCATAGGACCGGAAAAAACACCGAACCCAAGTCTTAGATTATGCCCGTCAGAAGTATGAAAATTTCTCAAATGCAGTTTTTTGCAAATTTTAGTGTCGATTCCCGTTCAGTCCACTATTCTTAGTATAAATCCGAAATTTCACGTAGATTGGTTCCATAGGACCGGAAAAAACACCGAACCCAAGTCTTAGATTATGCCCGTCAGAAGTATGAAAATTTCTCAAATGCAGTTTTTTGCAATTTTTTATGTCGATTCCATTTCAGTCCACTATTCTAAGTATAAATCCGAAATTTCACGTAGATTGGTTCCATAGGACCGGAAAAAACACCGAACCCAAGTCTTCTTTCTTCTTCCGGTACGTCGTTTCTGTTGTGCACTTTGTACAGGCCCGGATCGAAACCAATCTCTGTCGAATTTTATGATGAGTTTTCACGTTTTTTGGAACTCTCAGTCGGACTTTCTGACATACTAATTATAACAGGTGATATTAATATTCGTCTCGAACGCGTGTCATCACCAAACACCGTTAAATTCTTAGATTTATTAGCCAGCTTTGGATGCCGCCAATGGGTCGACGGCCCAACTCACGATGCGGGCGGTACATTAGATGTACTAATTTCAAAGAACAGAGGTTCACCGCTATCAATAGATATTCGCGATATAGGACTATCAGATCATCGGCTTGTTTGCACAGATATTGATTTTAACCCGCCTAAAGTACCATATAGAACAATTATATCGAGGGAATGGCGTAATTTCAGCTTTAGTGATTTTCTGGAAGAACTGCAGACCTCACTATTATGTACACCTATTTTTTGGGAAACAAAGACTCCAACAGAACTTGTCGATACTTATAATACAACACTTACATTTCTGTTAAATAAATATGCTCCGACAACATCAAAAACACGTAAAGTTCGAAAGTCTGACGGCTGGTTTGACGATGAATGTCGAAACCAGAAGAGACTAATGCGGAAATTAGAGAGGACCTATAGAAAAAACTGTACAGTAAATTCAAGGGATGAGTGGATGCTTGCTCAAAAACAGTATATGAGCAAAATAAATTCCAAAAGATCGGAATATTGGAATGAAAAGATTGACTCTGAGCGAACCAATCCACAACGTCTCTGGAACTCCATAAAGACTGTTATTTCCGAAGCCACAGTTCCTACTAAAATAGATATTACCCCAGATGCGTTCTCAAAGTTTTTTCGGGAAAAAATTGAATCTATTCGTGCATCCACATCTCACGCCCCTCCGCCAATTTTCACTCTCAATTCCAAAGGAAATTTGTCTTCCTTCAGATCTACAACGCTGGAAGAAGTAAAAAAATTAATAGCAAGTTCGCCAAATAAGCAGTGCAGTCTAGATCCTATACCAACATGGTTATTAAAAAAATGTGCAATTGTCTTAGCTCCGTTCTTAGTTCATGTTTTTAATAAATCTCTCAGCACAGGTCACTTCCCTGAACCTCTAAAGTCAGCCATAGTCACACCCATATTAAAAAAGCCACAACTAGACTCCGATAACTTAGGTAATTATCGACCCGTTTCAAATTTACCTTTCATTTCAAAAATCCTAGAGAAAATTGCTGCAGCACAAATAACCAGTCACTTGAATTCAAATAAATTATTCACAAATCGTCAATCCGCATATAGAAGGTTTCACTCAACAGAAACCGGACTACTTCGTATGCTGTCAGATATAACTCTTGCCATAGAGTCAGGAAAATTAGCACTCATCTCACTCCTAGACATGAGTGCAGCATTTGATATGATTGATCACAACTTCCTCATTAACAGATTAGAGAAAACATTTGGTTTGAATTCCGACATCAAAAATTGGCTGGCATCCTATCTATCTAATCGCTTACAAGCCGTGAAGGTTGGAAATAAACTGTCTAATTTCGCTGCACTTTCTTCAGGGGTACCCCAGGGATCCGTTTTAGGTCCACTTCTCTTCATCCTTTTTACAAATGATGTCGCCAAAATAATCGAGTCATTTGGTCTCTTATCTCACTGCTACGCTGACGATCAGCAAGTTTATTTTTACTGCACTCCAAACGAAATCAACAGTCTCAAAATCCGTGTAGAAGCAATAACTCGTTGGATGTCTTCAAACAAGCTGAAACTGAACCCATCTAAGACCGAGTTTCTCTGGGCGGCCACAAACAAACGGCAACATTTGGTAGACGATTCACCTGTTTCCATTTCTGGCAGCAATATTATTCCAAAGAGAACAGTTAAACTTCTTGGCGTTAATCTAGACTCGGACTTTTCGCTTAAAAGTCAAATAAATAGGACTGTAAGCACCGGATTTTTTCACCTAAGACAACTTAAATCAGTTCGAAGAAACCTTCCTACAGAGGCAACAAAATTACTCATCAACTCATACGTAGTCTCACGTCTCGATTACTGTAACGGTATTTATGCTAGCCTTCCGAAATGTCAAATCGACAAACTTCAATCCGTGTTTAATGCAGCGGCACGGCTCATAACCGGGGTCTCTAAATATTCGCACATTTCAGAACACCTTCGCAACCTTCACTGGCTTAAGTGCCCTGAAAGAATCCAGTACAAACTGTGCTGGATGGTGTTTAAATCCATCAATGAAATGGCCCCACATTACATCTCTGAACTATGCGTCCCGGAAAACATTGGTCCAAGGCAGTCAACCCTTAGATCAGCAACATCATCAGCTCTAGGTAGACTGATAGAACCTAAACGAAAGCCAAATACTAAGTTTGGAGATCGTGCATTCGAAGTATCTGGGCCTAAGGCTTGGAACAAACTCCCTCCGGAACTAAGGTGCATAACAAGCCCAACAGAATTTAGGTCAAAACTAAAAACCTACTTATTTAGGCTCTCATACCCTTAAATTTAATAAATCTATTTGTATTATGTATTGCCTATAATGTATCTTAATCTATTTTCTTATTAGATTAACATCATTCGAAGCCTTCACAGCAATCCGTCGCTTAACGAGAGACTGAGACTTCATTTAAGAAAATAAATAAAATTCATGTACTACTCTGTACCGCCCATTAATTAATTTTGCTTTTCCCAAACACGTTCATTAAATAACATAATATATATCAAATAATTACTTTTCCAATAATATGTGTTCGCTATTATGTCCTCTGCGCGCAAACTGTATATAAATAAACATCTTTTAACTTTAATCTCAAGTGACCTACCAGGTAAGTATGGTCCTGTACATTTTCATTGAAAAAAAAAAAAATATATATATAATTTAAAAAAAAAAAAAAAAAAAAAAAATACATGTACATTTACATTTTTGGGGTGCACCGCGCTGGTTGTTCAGATGCATTGTACATATAGTTTTGTATCGCTGATCAAAGAACCGGTGGATTTGCATCCATTGTTTTAGCCATAGGTTTTTTATATTTTCTAGTGTGTAGTTAGAAGTAAGATTGTAGAAATTATTGAAATTTGTACAGCGCCCTTGAGGTGATTTTTCACAAAAACGGCGCTATACAAGTCATCCAATTATTATTATTATTATTTAGATTATGCCCGTCAGAAGTATGAAAATTTCTCAAATGCAGTTTTTTGCAAATTTTAGTGTCGATTCCCGTTCAGTCCACTATTCTTAGTATAAATCCGAAATTTCACGTAGATTGGTTCCATAGGACCGGAAAAAACACCGAACCCAAGTCTTAGATTATGCCCGTCAAAAGTATGAAAATTTCTCAAATGCAGTTTTTTGCAAATTTTAGTGTCGATTCCCGTTCAGTCCACTATTCTTAGTATAAATCCGAAATTTCTCAAATGCAGTTTTTTTCAAATTTTTATGTCGATTCCAATTCAGACTACTATTCTCAGTATAAATCCGAAATTTCACCTAGATTGGTTCCATAGGACGGGAAAAAACACCGAACCCAAGTCTTAGATTATGCCCGTCAAAAGTATGAAAATTTCTCAAATGCAGTTTTTTGCAAATTTTCGTATCGATTCCCGTTCAGTCCACTATTCTCAGTATAAATCCGAAATTTCACTTAGATTGGTTCCATAGGACCGGAGAAAACACCGAACCCAAGTCTTAGATTATGCCCGTCAAAAGTATGAAAATTTCTCAAATGCAGTTTTTTGCAAATTTTAGTGTCGATTCCCGTTCAGTCCACTATTCTTAGTATAAATCCGAAATTTCTCAAATGCAGTTTTTTTCAAATTTTTATGTCGATTCCAATTCAGACTACTATTCTCAGTATAAATCCGAAATTTCACCTAGATTGGTTCCATAGGACGGGAAAAAACACCGAACCCAAGTCTTAGATTATGCCCGTCAAAAGTATGAAAATTTCTCAAATGCAGTTTTTTGCAAATTTTCGTATCGATTCCCGTTCAGTCCACTATTCTCAGTATAAATCCGAAATTTCACTTAGATTGGTTCCATAGGACCGGAGAAAACACCGAACCCAAGTCTTAGATTATGCCCGTCAAAAGTATGAAAATTTCTCAAATGCAGTTTCTTGCAAATTTTCGTATCGATTCCCGTTCAGTCCACTATTCTTAGTATAAATCCAAATTTTCACGTAGATTGGTTAAATAGGACCGGAAAAAACACCGAACCCAAGTCTTAGATTATGCCCGTCAGAAGTATGAAAATTTCTCAAATGCAGTTTTTTGCAATTTTTTATGTCGATTGCATTTCAGTCCACTATTCTAAGTATAAATCCGAAATTTCACGTAGATTGGTTCCATAGGACCGGAAAAAACACCGAACCCAAGTCTTAGATTATGCCCGTCAGAAGTATGAAAATTTCTCAAATGCAGTTTTTTGCAAATTTTATTGTCGATTCCCGTTAAGTCCACTATTCTTAGTATAAATCCGAAATTTCGAGTAGATTGGTTCCATAGGACCGGAAAAAACACCGAATCCAAGTTTAACATTATGCCCGTCAAAAGTTTGAAAATTTCTCATATGCAGTTTTTTGCAAATTTTCGTTTCGATCCCCGTTCAGTCCACTATTCTAAGTATAAATCCGAAATTTCACGTAGATTGGTTCCATAGGACCGGAAAAAACACCGAACCCAAGTCTTAGATTATGCCCGTCAGAAGTATGAAAATTTCTCAAATGCAGTTTTTTGCAAATTTTAGTGTCGATTCCCGTTCAGTCCACTATTCTTAGTATAAATCCGAAATTTCACGTAGATTGGTTCCATAGGACCGGAAAAAACACCGAACCCAAGTCTTAGATTATGCCCGTCAAAAGTATGAAAATTTCTCAAATGCAGTTTTTTGCAAATTTTAGTGTCGATTCCCGTTCAGTCCACTATTCTTAGTATAAATCCGAAATTTCTCAAATGCAGTTTTTTTCAAATTTTTATGTCGATTCCAATTCAGACTACTATTCTCAGTATAAATCCGAAATTTCACCTAGATTGGTTCCATAGGACGGGAAAAAACACCGAACCCAAGTCTTAGATTATGCCCGTCAAAAGTATGAAAATTTCTCAAATGCAGTTTTTTGCAAATTTTCGTATCGATTCCCGTTCAGTCCACTATTCTCAGTATAAATCCGAAATTTCACTTAGATTGGTTCAATAGGACCGGAGAAAACACCGAACCCAAGTCTTAGATTATGCCCGTCAAAAGTATGAAAATTTCTCAAATGCAGTTTCTTGCAAATTTTCGTATCGATTCCCGTTCAGTCCACTATTCTTAGTATAAATCCAAATTTTCACGTAGATTGGTTAAATAGGACCGGAAAAAACACCGAACCCAAGTCTTAGATTATGCCCGTCAGAAGTATGAAAATTTCTCAAATGCAGTTTTTTGCAATTTTTTATGTCGATTGCATTTCAGTCCACTATTCTAAGTATAAATCCGAAATTTCACGTAGATTGGTTCCATAGGACCGGAAAAAACACCGAACCCAAGTCTTAGATTATGCCCGTCAGAAGTATGAAAATTTCTCAAATGCAGTTTTTTGCAAATTTTATTGTCGATTCCCGTTAAGTCCACTATTCTTAGTATAAATCCGAAATTTCACGTAGATTGGTTCCATAGGACCGGAAAAAACACCGAATCCAAGTTTAACATTATGCCCGTCAAAAGTTTGAAAATTTCTCATATGCAGTTTTTTGCAAATTTTCGTTTCGATTCCCGTTCAGTCTACTATTCTCAGTATAAATCCGAAATTTCACCTAGATTGGTTCCATAGGACGGGAAAAAACACCGAACCCAAGTCTTAGATTATGCCCGTCAAAAGTATGAAAATTTCTCAAATGCAGTTTTTTGCAAATTTTCGTATCGATTCCCGTTCAGTCCACTATTCTCAGTATAAATCCGAAATTTCACTTAGATTGGTTCCATAGGACCGGAGAAAACACCGAACCCAAGTCTTAGATTATGCCCGTCAAAAGTATGAAAATTTCTCAAATGCAGTTTCTTGCAAATTTTCGTATCGATTCCCGTTCAGTCCACTATTCTTAGTATAAATCCAAATTTTCACGTAGATCGGTTAAATAGGACCGGAAAAAACACCGAACCCAAGTCTTAGATTATGCCCGTCAGAAGTATGAAAATTTCTCAAATGCAGTTTTTTGCAATTTTTTATGTCGATTGCATTTCAGTCCACTATTCTAAGTATAAATCCGAAATTTCACGTAGATTGGTTCCATAGGACCGGAAAAAACACCGAACCCAAGTCTTAGATTATGCCCGTCAGAAGTATGAAAATTTCTCAAATGCAGTTTTTTGCAAATTTTATTGTCGATTCCCGTTAAGTCCACTATTCTTAGTATAAATCCGAAATTTCACGTAGATTGGTTCCATAGGACCGGAAAAAACACCGAATCCAAGTTTAACATTATGCCCGTCAAAAGTTTGAAAATTTCTCATATGCAGTTTTTTGCAAATTTTCGTTTCGATCCCCGTTCAGTCCACTATTCTAAGTATAAATCCGAAATTTCACGTAGATTGGTTCCATAGGACCGGAAAAAACACCGAACCCAAGTCTTAGATTATGCCCGTCAGAAGTATGAAAATTTCTCAAATGCAGTTTTTTGCAAATTTTAGTGTCGATTCCCGTTCAGTCCACTATTCTTAGTATAAATCCGAAATTTCACGTAGATTGGTTCCATAGGACCGGAAAAAACACCGAACCCAAGTCTTAGATTATGCCCGTCAGAAGTATGAAAATTTCTCAAATGCAGTTTTTTGCAATTTTTTATGTCGATTCCATTTCAGTCCACTATTCTAAGTATAAATCCGAAATTTCACGTAGATTGGTTCCATAGGACCGGAAAAAACACCGAACCCAAGTCTTAGATTATGCCCGTCAGAAGTATGAAAATTTCTCAAATGCAGTTTTTTGCAAATTTTAGTGTCGATTCCCGTTCAGTCCACTATTCTTAGTATAAATCCGAAATTTCACGTAGATTGGTTCCATAGGACCGGAAAAAACACCGAACCCAAGTCTTAGATTATGCCCGTCAAAAGTATGAAAATTTCTCAAATGCAGTTTTTTGCAAATTTTAGTGTCGATTCCCGTTCAGTCCACTATTCTTAATATAAATCCGAAATTTCTCAAATGCAGTTTTTTTCAAATTTTTATGTCGATTCCAATTCAGACTACTATTCTCAGTATAAATCCGAAATTTCACCTAGATTGGTTCCATAGGACGGGAAAAAACACCGAACCCAAGTCTTAGATTATGCCCGTCAAAAGTATGAAAATTTCTCAAATGCAGTTTTTTGCAAATTTTCGTATCGATTCCCGTTCAGTCCACTATTCTCAGTATAAATCCGAAATTTCACTTAGATTGGTTCCATAGGACCGGAGAAAACACCGAACCCAAGTCTTAGATTATGCCCGTCAAAAGTATGAAAATTTCTCAAATGCAGTTTCTTGCAAATTTTCGTATCGATTCCCGTTCAGTCCACTATTCTTAGTATAAATCCAAATTTTCACGTAGATTGGTTAAATAGGACCGGAAAAAACACCGAACCCAAGTCTTAGATTATGCCCGTCAGAAGTATGAAAATTTCTCAAATGCAGTTTTTTGCAATTTTTTATGTCGATTGCATTTCAGTCCACTATTCTAAGTATAAATCCGAAATTTCACGTAGATTGGTTCCATAGGACCGGAAAAAACACCGAACCCAAGTCTTAGATTATGCCCGTCAGAAGTATGAAAATTTCTCAAATGCAGTTTTTTGCAAATTTTATTGTCGATTCCCGTTAAGTCTACTATTCTTAGTATAAATCCGAAATTTCACGTAGATTGGTTCCATAGGACCGGAAAAAACACCGAATCCAAGTTTAACATTATGCCCGTCAAAAGTTTGAAAATTTCTCATATGCAGTTTTTTGCAAATTTTCGTTTCGATCCCCGTTCAGTCCACTATTCTAAGTATAAATCCGAAATTTCACGTAGATTGGTTCCATGGGACCGGAAAAAACACCGAACCCAAGTCTTAGATTATGCCCGTCAGAAGTATGAAAATTTCTCAAATGCAGTTTTTTGCAAATTTTAGTGTCGATTCCCGTTCAGTCCACTATTCTTAGTATAAATCCGAAATTTCACGTAGATTGGTTCCGTAGGACCGGAAAAAACACCGAACCCAAGTCTTAGATTATGCCCGTCAGAAGTATGAAAATTTCTCAAATGCAGTTTTTTGCAAATTTTAGTGTCGATTCCCGTTCAGTCCACTATTCTTAGTATAAATCCGAAATTTCACGTAGATTGGTTCCATAGGACCGGAAAAAACACCGAACCCAAGTCTTAGATTATGCCCGTCAGAAGTATGAAAATTTCTCAAATGCAGTTTTTTGCAATTTTTTATGTCGATTCCATTTCAGTCCACTATTCTAAGTATAAATCCGAAATTTCACGTAGATTGGTTCCATAGGACCGGAAAAAACACCGAACCCAAGTCTTAGATTATGCCCGTCAGAAGTATGAAAATTTCTCAAATGCAGTTTTTTGCAAATTTTAGTGTCGATTCCCGTTCAGTCCACTATTCTTAGTATAAATCCGAAATTTCACGTAGATTGGTTCCATAGGACCGGAAAAAACACCGAACCCAAGTCTTAGATTATGCCCGTCAAAAGTATGAAAATTTCTCAAATGCAGTTTTTTGCAAATTTTAGTGTCGATTCCCGTTCAGTCCACTATTCTTAGTATAAATCCGAAATTTCTCAAATGCAGTTTTTTTCAAATTTTTATGTCGATTCCAATTCAGACTACTATTCTCAGTATAAATCCGAAATTTCACCTAGATTGGTTCCATAGGACGGGAAAAAACACCGAACCCAAGTCTTAGATTATGCCCGTCAAAAGTATGAAAATTTCTCAAATGCAGTTTTTTGCAAATTTTCGTATCGATTCCCGTTCAGTCCACTATTCTCAGTATAAATCCGAAATTTCACTTAGATTGGTTCCATAGGACCGGAGAAAACACCGAACCCAAGTCTTAGATTATGCCCGTCAAAAGTATGAAAATTTCTCAAATGCAGTTTCTTGCAAATTTTCGTATCGATTCCCGTTCAGTCCACTATTCTTAGTATAAATCCAAATTTTCACGTAGATTGGTTAAATAGGACCGGAAAAAACACCGAACCCAAGTCTTAGATTATGCCCGTCAGAAGTATGAAAATTTCTCAAATGCAGTTTTTTGCAATTTTTTATGTCGATTGCATTTCAGTCTACTATTCTAAGTATAAATCCGAAATTTCACGTAGATTGGTTCCATAGGACCGGAAAAAACACCGAACCCAAGTCTTAGATTATGCCCGTCAGAAGTATGAAAATTTCTCAAATGCAGTTTTTTGCAAATTTTAGTGTCGATTCCCGTTCAGTCCACTATTCTTAGTATAAATCCGAAATTTCACGTAGATTGGTTCCGTAGGACCGGAAAAAACACCGAACCCAAGTCTTAGATTATGCCCGTCAGAAGTATGAAAATTTCTCAAATGCAGTTTTTTGCAAATTTTAGTGTCGATTCCCGTTCAGTCCACTATTCTTAGTATAAATCCGAAATTTCACGTAGATTGGTTCCATAGGACCGGAAAAAACACCGAACCCAAGTCTTAGATTATGCCCGTCAAAAGTATGAAAATTTCTCAAATGCAGTTTTTTGCAAATTTTAGTGTCGATTCCCGTTCAGTCCACTATTCTTAGTATAAATCCGAAATTTCTCAAATGCAGTTTTTTGCAAATTTTCGTATCGATTCCCGTTCAGTCCACTATTCTCAGTATAAATCCGAAATTTCACTTAGATTGGTTCCATAGGACCGGAGAAAACACCGAACCCAAGTCTTAGATTATGCCCGTCAAAAGTATGAAAATTTCTCAAATGCAGTTTCTTGCAAATTTTCGTATCGATTCCCGTTCAGTCCACTATTCTTAGTATAAATCCAAATTTTCACGTAGATTGGTTAAATAGGACCGGAAAAAACACCGAACCCAAGTCTTAGATTATGCCCGTCAGAAGTATGAAAATTTCTCAAATGCAGTTTTTTGCAATTTTTTATGTCGATTGCATTTCAGTCCACTATTCTAAGTATAAATCCGAAATTTCACGTAGATTGGTTCCATAGGACCGGAAAAAACACCGAACCCAAGTCTTAGATTATGCCCGTCAGAAGTATGAAAATTTCTCAAATGCAGTTTTTTGCAAATTTTATTGTCGATTCCCGTTAAGTCTACTATTCTTAGTATAAATCCGAAATTTCACGTAGATTGGTTCCATAGGACCGGAAAAAACACCGAATCCAAGTTTAACATTATGCCCGTCAAAAGTTTGAAAATTTCTCATATGCAGTTTTTTGCAAATTTTCGTTTCGATCCCCGTTCAGTCCACTATTCTAAGTATAAATCCGAAATTTCACGTAGATTGGTTCCATAGGACCGGAAAAAACACCGAACCCAAGTCTTAGATTATGCCCGTCAGAAGTATGAAAATTTCTCAAATGCAGTTTTTTGCAAATTTTAGTGTCGATTCCCGTTCAGTCCACTATTCTTAGTATAAATCCGAAATTTCACGTAGATTGGTTCCGTAGGACCGGAAAAAACACCGAACCCAAGTCTTAGATTATGCCCGTCAGAAGTATGAAAATTTCTCAAATGCAGTTTTTTGCAAATTTTAGTGTCGATTCCCGTTCAGTCCACTATTCTTAGTATAAATCCGAAATTTCACGTAGATTGGTTCCATAGGACCGGAAAAAACACCGAACCCAAGTCTTAGATTATGCCCGTCAAAAGTATGAAAATTTCTCAAATGCAGTTTTTTGCAAATTTTAGTGTCGATTCCCGTTCAGTCCACTATTCTTAGTATAAATCCGAAATTTCTCAAATGCAGTTTTTTTCAAATTTTTATATCGATTCCAATTCAGACTACTATTCTCAGTATAAATCCGAAATTTCACCTAGATTGGTTCCATAGGACCGGAGAAAACACCGAACCCAAGTCTTAGATTATGCCCGTCAAAAGTATGAAAATTTCTCAAATGCAGTTTTTTGCAAATTTTAGTGTCGATTCCCGTTCAGTCCACTATTCTTAGTATAAATCCGAAATTTCTCAAATGCAGTTTTTTTCAAATTTTTATGTCGATTCCAATTCAGACTACTATTCTCAGTATAAATCCGAAATTTCACGTTGATTGGTTCCATAGGACGGGAAAAAACACCGAACCCAAGTCTTAGATTATACCCGTCAAAAGTATGAAAATTTCTCAAATGCAGTTTTTTGCAAATTTTATTGTCGATTCCCGTTAAGTCCACTATTCTTAGTATAAATCCGAAATTTCACGTAGATTGGTTCCATAGGACCTGAAAAAACACCGAACCCAAGCTTTAGATTATACCCGTCAAAAGTATGAAAATTTCTCAAATGCAGTTTTTTGCAAATTTTATTGTCGATTCCCGTTAAGTCCACTATTCTTAGTATAAATCCGAAATTTCACGTAGATTGGTTCCATAGGACCGGAAAAAACACCGAATCCAAGTCTAACATTATGCCCGTCAAAAGTATGAAAATTTCTCATATGCAGTTTTTTGCAAATTTTCGTTTAGATCCCCGTTCAGTCCACTATTCTAAGTATAAATCCGAAATTTCACGTAGATTGGTTCCATAGGACCGGAATAAACACCGAACCCAAGTCTTAGATTATGCCCGTCAGAAGTATGAAAATTTCTCAAATGCAGTTTTTTGCAAATTTTCGTATCGATTCCCGTTCAGTCCACTATTCTTAGTATAAATCCGAAATTTCACGTTGATTGGTTCCATAGGACCTGAAAAAACACCGAACCCAAGCTTTAGATTATACCCGTCAAAAGTATGAAAATTTCTCAAATGCAGTTTTTTGCAAATTTTCGTATCGATTCCCGTTCAGTCCACTATTCTCAGTATAAATCCGAAATTTAACGTAGATTGGTTCCATAGGACCTGAAAAAACACCGAACCCAAGCTTTAGATTATGCCCGTCAAAAGTATGAAAATTTCTCAAATGCAGTTTCTTGCAAATTTTCGTATCGATTCCCGTTCAGTCCACTATTCTTAGTATAAATCCGAAATTTCACGTTGATTGGTTCCATAGGACCTGAAAAAACACCGAACCCAAGCTTTAGATTATACCCGTCAAAAGTATGAAAATTTCTCAAATGCAGTTTTTTTGCAAATTTTATTGTCGATTCCCGTTAAGTCCACTATTCTTAGTATAAATCCGAAATTTCACGTAGATTGGTTCCATAGGACCTGAAAAAACACCGAACCCAAGCTTTAGATTATACCCGTCAAAAGTATGAAAATTTCTCAAATGCAGTTTTTTGCAAATTTTATTGTCGATTCCCGTTAAGTCCACTATTCTTAGTATAAATCCGAAATTTCACGTAGATTGGTTCCATAGGACCGGAAAAAACACCGAATCCAAGTCTAACATTATGCCCGTCAAAAGTATGAAAATTTCTCAAATGCAGTTTTTTGCAAATTTTATTGTCGATTCCCGTTAAGTCCACTATTCTTAGTATAAATCCGAAATTTCACGTAGATTGGTTCCATAGGACCTGAAAAAACACCGAACCCAAGCTTTAGATTATACCCGTCAAAAGTATGAAAATTTCTCAAATGCAGTTTTTTGCAAATTTTATTGTCGATTCCCGTTAAGTCCACTATTCTTAGTAAAAATCCGAAATTTCACGTAGATTGGTTCCATAGGACCGGAAAAAACACCGAATCCAAGTCTAACATTATGCCCGTCAAAAGTATGAAAATTTCTCATATGCAGTTTTTTGCAAATTTTCGTTTAGATCCCCGTTCAGTCCACTATTCTAAGTATAAATCCGAAATTTCACGTAGATTGGTTCCATAGGACCGGAATAAACACCGAACCCAAGTCTTAGATTATGCCCGTCAGAAGTATGAAAATTTCTCAAATGCAGTTTTTTGCAAATTTTCGTATCGATTCCCGTTCAGTCCACTATTCTCAGTATAAATCCGAAATTTCACGTAGATTGGTTCCATAGGACCTGAAAAAACACCGAACCCAAGCTTTAGATTATGCCCGTCAAAAGTATGAAAATTTCTCAAATGCAGTTTCTTGCAAATTTTCGTATCGATTCCCGTTAAGTCCACTATTCTTAGTATAAATCCGAAATTTCACGTAGATTGGTTCCATAGGACCGGAAAAAACACCGAATCCAAGTCTAACATTATGCCCGTCAAAAGTATGAAAATTTCTCATATGCAGTTTTTTGCAAATTTTCGTTTCGATCCCCGTTCAGTCCACTATTCTAAGTATAAATCCGAAATTTCACGTAGATTGGTTCCATAGGACCGGAAAAAACACCGAACCCAAGTCTTAGATTATGCCCGTCAGAAGTATGAAAATTTCTCAAATGCAGTTTTTTGCAAATTTTAGTGTCGATTCCCGTTCAGTCCACTATTCTCAGTATAAATCCGAAATTTCACTTAGATTGGTTCCATAGGACCGGAAAAAACACCGAATCCAAGTCTAACATTATGCCCGTCAAAAGTATGAAAATTTCTCATATTCAGTTTTTTGCAAATTTTCGTTTCGATCCCCGTTCAGTCCACTATTCTAAGTATAAATCCGAAATTTCACGTAGATTGGTTCCATAGGACCGGAAAAAACACCGAACCCAAGTCTTAGATTATGCCCGTCAGAAGTATGTAAATTTCTCAAATGCAGTTTTTTGCAAATTTTAGTGTCGATTCCCGTTCAGTCCACTATTCTCAGTATAAATCCGAAATTTCACTTAGATTGGTTCCATAGGACCGGAGAAAACACCGAACCCAAGTCTTAGATTATGCCCGTCAAAAGTATGAAAATTTCTCAAATGCAGTTTCTTGCAAATTTTCGTATCGATTCCCGTTCAGTCCACTATTCTTAGTATAAATCCGAAATTTCACGTAGATTGGTTCCATAGGACCGGAAAAAACACCGAACCCAAGTCTTAGATTATGCCCGTCAGAAGTATGAAAATTTCTCAAATGCAGTTTTTTGCAAATTTTCGTATCGATTCCCGTTCAGTCCACTATTCTAAGTATAAATCCAAAATTTCACGTAGATTGGTTCCATAGGACCGGAGAAAACACTGAACCCAAGTCTTAGATTATGCCCGTCAAAAGTATGAAAATTTCTCAAATGCAGTTTTTTGCAATTTTTTATGTCGATTCCATTTCAGTCCACTATTCTAAGTATAAATCCGAAATTTCACGTAGATTGGTTCCATAGGACCGGAGAAAACACTGAACCCAAGTCTTAGATTATGCCCGTCAAAAGTATGAAAATTTCTCAAATGCAGTTTTTTGCAAATTTTATTGTCGATTCCCGTTAAGTCCACTATTCTTAGTATAAATCCGAAATTTCACGTAGATTGGTTCCATAGGACCTGAAAAAACACCGAACCCAAGCTTTAGATTATACCCGTCAAAAGTATGAAAATTTCTCAAATGCAGGTTTTTGCAAATTTTATTGTCGATTCCCGTTAAGTCCACTATTCTTAGTATAAATCCGAAATTTCACGTAGATTAGTTCCATAGGACCGGAAAAAACACCGAACCCAAGTCTAACATTATGCCCGTCAAAAGTGTGAAAATTTCTCAAATGCAGTTTTTTGCATTTTTTTTATGTCGATTCCATTTCAGTCCACTATTCTAAGTATAAATCCGAAATTTCACGTAGATTGGTTCCATAGGACCGGAAAAAACACCGAATCCAAGTCTAACATTATGCCCGTCAAAAGTATGAAAATTTCTCATATGCAGTTTTTTGCAAATTTTCGTTTCGATCCCCGTTCAGTCCACTATTCTTAGTATAAATCCGAAATTTCACGTAGATTGGTTCCATAGGACCGGAAAAAACACCGAACCCAAGTCTTAGATTATGCCCATCAGAAGTATGAAAATTTCTCAAATGAAGTTTTTTGCAAATTTTCGTATCGATTCCCGTTCAGTCCACTATTCTCAGTATAAATCCGAAATTTCACGTAGATTGGTTCCATAGGACCGGAAAAAACACCGAACCCAAGTCTTAGATTATGCCCGTCAGAAGTATGAAAATTTCTCAAATGCAGTTTTTTGCAAATTTTAGTGTCGATTCCCGTTCAGTCTACTATTCTTAGTATAAATCCGAAATTTCACGTAGATTGGTTCCATAGGACCGGAAAAAACACCGAACCCAAGTCTTAGATTATGCCCGTCAGAAGTATGAAAATTTCTCAAATGCAGTTTTTTGCAAATTTTAATGTCGATTCCCGTTCAGTCCACTATTCTTAGTATAAATCCGAAATTTCACGTAGATTGGTTCCAAAGGACCGGAAAAAACACCGAATCCAAGTCTAACATTATGCCCGTCAAAAGTATGAAAATTTCTCATATGCAGTTTTTTGCAAATTTTCGTTTCGATCCCCGTTCAGTCCACTATTCTAAGTATAAATCCGAAATTTCACGTAGATTGGTTCCATAGGACCGGAAAAAACACCGAACCCAAGTCTTAGATTATGCCCGTCAGAAGTATGAAAATTTCTCAAATGCAGTTTTTTGCAAATTTTAGTGTCGATTCCCGTTCAGTCCACTATTCTCAGTATAAATCCGAAATTTCACTTAGATTGGTTCCATAGGACCGGAAAAAACACCGAATCCAAGTCTAACATTATGCCCGTCAAAAGTATGAAAATTTCTCATATTCAGTTTTTTGCAAATTTTCGTTTCGATCCCCGTTCAGTCCACTATTCTAAGTATAAATCCGAAATTTCACGTAGATTGGTTCCATAGGACCGGAAAAAACACCGAACCCAAGTCTTAGATTATGCCCGTCAGAAGTATGAAAATTTCTCAAATGCAGTTTTTTGCAAATTTTAGTGTCGATTCCCGTTCAGTCCACTATTCTCAGTATAAATCCGAAATTTCACTTAGATTGGTTCCATAGGACCGGAGAAAACACCGAACCCAAGTCTTAGATTATGCCCGTCAAAAGTATGAAAATTTCTCAAATGCAGTTTCTTGCAAATTTTCGTATCGATTCCCGTTCAGTCCACTATTCTTAGTATAAATCCGAAATTTCACGTAGATTGGTTCCATAGGACCGGAAAAAACACCGAACCCAAGTCTTAGATTATGCCCGTCAGAAGTATGAAAATTTCTCAAATGCAGTTTTTTGCAAATTTTCGTATCGATTCCCGTTCAGTCCACTATTCTAAGTATAAATCCAAAATTTCACGTAGATTGGTTCCATAGGACCGGAGAAAACACTGAACCCAAGTCTTAGATTATGCCCGTCAAAAGTATGAAAATTTCTCAAATGCAGTTTTTTGCAATTTTTTATGTCGATTCCATTTCAGTCCACTATTCTAAGTATAAATCCGAAATTTCACGTAGATTGGTTCCATAGGACCGGAGAAAACACTGAACCCAAGTCTTAGATTATGCCCGTCAAAAGTATGAAAATTTCTCAAATGCAGTTTTTTGCAAATTTTATTGTCGATTCCCGTTAAGTCCACTATTCTTAGTATAAATCCGAAATTTCACGTAGATTGGTTCCATAGGACCTGAAAAAACACCGAACCCAAGCTTTAGATTATACCCGTCAAAAGTATGAAAATTTCTCAAATGCAGGTTTTTGCAAATTTTATTGTCGATTCCCGTTAAGTCCACTATTCTTAGTATAAATCCGAAATTTCACGTAGATTAGTTCCATAGGACCGGAAAAAACACCGAACCCAAGTCTAACATTATGCCCGTCAAAAGTGTGAAAATTTCTCAAATGCAGTTTTTTGCATTTTTTTTATGTCGATTCCATTTCAGTCCACTATTCTAAGTATAAATCCGAAATTTCACGTAGATTGGTTCCATAGGACCGGAAAAAACACCGAATCCAAGTCTAACATTATGCCCGTCAAAAGTATGAAAATTTCTCATATGCAGTTTTTTGCAAATTTTCGTTTCGATCCTAGTTCAGTCCACTATTCTAAGTATAAATCCGAAATTTCACGTAGATTGGTTCCATAGGACCGGAAAAAACACCGAACCCAAGTCTTAGAATATGCCCGTCAGAAGTATGAAAATTTCTCAAATGCAGTTTTTTGCAAAATTTAGTGTCGATTCCCGTTCAGTCCACTATTCTTAGTATAAATCCGAAATTTCACGTAGATTGGTTCCAAAGGACCGGAAAAAACACCGAACCCAAGTCTTAGATTATGCCCGTCAAAAGTATGAAAATTTCTCAAATGCAGTTTTTTGCAAATTTTCGTATCGATACCCGTTCAGTCCACTATTCTCAGTATAAATCCGAAATTTCACGTAGATTGGTTCCATAGGACCTGAAAAAACACCGAACCCGCTTTAGATTATGCCCGTCAAAAGTATGAAAATTTCTCAAATGCAGTTTCTTGCAAATTTTCGTATCGATTCCCGTTCAGTCCACTATTCTTAGTATAAATCCAAATTTTCAAGTAGATTGGTTCCATAGGACGGGAAAAAACACCGAACCCAAGTCTTAGATTATGCCCGTCAAAAGTATGAAAATTTCTCAAATGCAGTTTCTTGCAAATTTTCGTATCGATTCCCGTTCAGTCCACTATTCTTAGTATAAATCCAAAATTTCAAGTAGATTGGTTCCATAGGACCGGAGAAAACACTGAACCCAAGTCTTAGATTATGCCCGTCAAAAGTATGAAAATTTCTCAAATGCAGTTTTTTGCAATTTTTTATGTCGATTCCATTTCAGTCCACTATTCTAAGTATAAATCCGAAATTTCACGTAGATTGGTTCCATAGGACCTGAAAAAACACCGAACCCAAGCTTTAGATTATACCCGTCAAAAGTATGAAAATTTCTCAAATGCAGTTTTTTGCAAATTTTATTGTCGATTCCCGTTAAGTCCACTATTCTTAGTATAAATCCGAAATTTCACGTAGATTGGTTCCATAGGACCGGAAAAAACACCGAATCCAAGTCTAACATTATGCCCGTCAAAAGTATGAAAATTTCTCATATGCAGTTTTTTGCAAATTTTAGTGTCGATTCCCGTTCAGTCCACTATTCTTAGTATAAATCCAAAATTTCTCAAATGCAGTTTTTTTCAAATTTTTATGTCGATTCCAATTCAGACTACTATTCTCAGTATAAATCCGAAATTTCACCTAGATTGGTTCCATAGGACGGGAAAAAACACCGAACCCAAGTCTTAGATTATGCCCGTCAAAAGTATGAAAATTTCTCAAATGCAGTTTTTTGCAAATTTTCGTATCGATTCCCGTTCAGTCCACTATTCTCAGTATAAATCCGAAATTTCACTTAGATTGGTTCCATAGGACCGGAGAAAACACCGAACCCAAGTCTTAGATTATGCCCGTCAAAAGTATGAAAATTTCTCAAATGCAGTTTTTTGCAAATTTTAGTGTCGATTCCCGTTCAGTCCACTATTCTTAGTATAAATCCAAATTTTCAAGTAGATTGGTTCCATAGGACGGGAAAAAACACCGAACCCAAGTCTTAGATTATGCCCGTCAAAAGTATGAAAATTTCTCAAATGCAGTTTCTTGCAAATTTTCGTATCGATTCCCGTTCAGTCCACTATTCTTAGTATAAATCCAAAATTTCAAGTCGATTGGTTCCATAGGACCGGAGAAAACACTGAACCCAAGTCTTAGATTATGCCCGTCAAAAGTATGAAAATTTCTCAAATGCAGTTTTTTGCAATTTTTTATGTCGATTCCATTTCAGTCCACTATTCTAAGTATAAATCCGAAATTTCACGTAGATTGGTTCCATAGGACCTGAAAAAACACCGAACCCAAGCTTTAGATTATACCCGTCAAAAGTATGAAAATTTCTCAAATGCAGTTTTTTGCAAATTTTATTGTCGATTCCCGTTAAGTCCACTATTCTTAGTATAAATCCGAAATTTCACGTAGATTGGTTCCATAGGACCGGAAAAAACACCGAATCCAAGTCTAACATTATGCCCGTCAAAAGTATGAAAATTTCTCATATGCAGTTTTTTGCAAATTTTAGTGTCGATTCCCGTTCAGTCCACTATTCTTAGTATAAATCCAAAATTTCTCAAATGCAGTTTTTTTCAAATTTTTATGTCGATTCCAATTCAGACTACTATTCTCAGTATAAATCCGAAATTTCACCTAGATTGGTTCCATAGGACGGGAAAAAACACCGAACCCAAGTCTTAGATTATGCCCGTCAAAAGTATGAAAATTTCTCAAATGCAGTTTTTTGCAAATTTTCGTATCGATTCCCGTTCAGTCCACTATTCTCAGTATAAATCCGAAATTTCACTTAGATTGGTTCCATAGGACCGGAGAAAACACCGAACCCAAGTCTTAGATTATGCCCGTCAAAAGTATGAAAATTTCTCAAATGCAGTTTTTTGCAAATTTTAGTGTCGATTCCCGTTCAGTCCACTATTCTTAGTATAAATCCGAAATTTCTCAAATGCAGTTTTTTTCAAATTTTTATGTCGATTCCAATTCAGACTACTATTCTCAGTATAAATCCGAAATTTCACCTAGATTGGTTCCATAGGACGGGAAAAAACACCGAACCCAAGTCTTAGATTATGCCCGTCAAAAGTATGAAAATTTCTCAAATGCAGTTTTTTGCAAATTTTCGTATCGATTCCCGTTCAGTCCACTATTTTCAGTATAAATCCGAAATTTCACTTAGATTGGTTCCATAGGACCGGAGAAAACACCGAACCCAAGTCTTAGATTATGCCCGTCAAAAGTATGAAAATTTCTCAAATGCAGTTTCTTGCAAATTTTCGTATCGATTCCCGTTCAGTCCACTATTCTTAGTATAAATCCAAATTTTCACGTAGATTGGTTAAATAGGACCGGAAAAAACACCGAACCCAAGTCTTAGATTATGCCCGTCAGAAGTATGAAAATTTCTCAAATGCAGTTTTTTGCAATTTTTTATGTCGATTGCATTTCAGTCCACTATTCTAAGTATAAATCCGAAATTTCACGTAGATTGGTTCCATAGGACCGGAAAAAACACCGAACCCAAGTCTTAGATTATGCCCGTCAGAAGTATGAAAATTTCTCAAATGCAGTTTTTTGCAAATTTTCGTATCGATTCCCGTTCAGTCCACTATTTTCAGTATAAATCCGAAATTTCACTTAGATTGGTTCCATAGGACCTGAAAAAACACCGAACCCAAGCTTTAGATTATACCCGTCAAAAGTATGAAAATTTCTCAAATGCAGTTTTTTGCAAATTTTATTGTCGATTCCCGTTAAGTCCACTATTCTTAGTATAAATCCGAAATTTCACGTAGATTGGTTCCATAGGACCGGAAAAAACACCGAATCCAAGTCTAACATTATGCCCGTCAAAAGTATGAAAATTTCTCATATGCAGTTTTTTGCAAATTTTCGTTTCGATCCCCGTTCAGTCCACTATTCTAAGTATAAATCCGAAATTTCACGTAGATTGGTTCCATAGGACCGGAATAAACACCGAACCCAAGTCTTAGATTATGCCCGTCAGAAGTATGAAAATTTCTCAAATGCAGTTTTTTGCAAATTTTAGTGTCGATTCCCGTTCAGTCCACTATTCTTAGTATAAATCCAAAATTTCTCAAATGCAGTTTTTTTCAGATTTTTATGTCGATTCCAATTCAGACTACTATTCTCAGTATAAATCCGAAATTTCACCTAGATTGGTTCCATAGGACGGGAAAAAACACCGAACCCAAGTCTTAGATTATGCCCGTCAAAAGTATGAAAATTTCTCAAATGCAGTTTTTTGCAAATTTTCGTATCGATTCCCGTTCAGTCCACTATTCTCAGTATAAATCCGAAATTTCACTTAGATTGGTTCCATAGGACCGGAGAAAACACCGAACCCAAGTCTTAGATTATGCCCGTCAAAAGTATGAAAATTTCTCAAATGCAGTTTTTTGCAAATTTTAGTGTCGATTCCCGTTCAGTCCACTATTCTTAGTATAAATCCGAAATTTCTCAAATGCAGTTTTTTTCAAATTTTTATGTCGATTCCAATTCAGACTACTATTCTCAGTATAAATCCGAAATTTCACCTAGATTGGTTCCATAGGACGGGAAAAAACACCGAACCCAAGTCTTAGATTATGCCCGTCAAAAGTATGAAAATTTCTCAAATGCAGTTTTTTGCAAATTTTCGTATCGATTCCCGTTCAGTCCACTATTCTCAGTATAAATCCGAAATTTCACTTAGATTGGTTCCATAGGACCGGAGAAAACACCGAACCCAAGTCTTAGATTATGCCCGTCAAAAGTATGAAAATTTCTCAAATGCAGTTTTTTGCAAATTTTAGTGTCGATTCCCGTTCAGTCCACTATTCTTAGTATAAATCCGAAATTTCTCAAATGCAGTTTTTTGCAATTTTTTATGTCGATTCCATTTCAGTCCACTATTCTAAGTATAAATCCGAAATTTCACGTAGATTGGTTCCATAGGACCTGAAAAAACACCGAACCCAAGCTTTAGATTATACCCGTCAAAAGTATGAAAATTTCTCAAATGCAGTTTTTTGCAAATTTTATTGTCGATTCCCGTTAAGTCCACTATTCTTAGTATAAATCCGAAATTTCACGTAGATTGGTTCCATAGGACCGGAAAAAACACCGAATCCAAGTCTAACATTATGCCCGTCAAAAGTATGAAAATTTCTCATATGCAGTTTTTTGCAAATTTTCGTTTCGATCCCCGTTCAGTCCACTATTCTAAGAATAAATCCGAAATTTCACGTAGATTGGTTCCATAGGACCGGAATAAACACCGAACCCAAGTCTTAGATTATGCCCGTCAGAAGTATGAAAATTTCTCAAATGCAGTTTTTTGCAAATTTTAGTGTCGATTCCCGTTCAGTCCACTATTCTTAGTATAAATCCAAAATTTCTCAAATGCAGTTTTTTTCAAATTTTTATGTCGATTCCAATTCAGACTACTATTCTCAGTATAAATCCGAAATTTCACCTAGATTGGTTCCATAGGACGGGAAAAAACACCGAACCCAAGTCTTAGATTATGCCCGTCAAAAGTATGAAAATTTCTCAAATGCAGTTTTTTGCAAATTTTCGTATCGATTCCCGTTCAGTCCACTATTCTCAGTATAAATCCGAAATTTCACTTAGATTGGTTCCATAGGACCGGAGAAAACACCGAACCCAAGTCTTAGATTATGCCCGTCAAAAGTATGAAAATTTCTCAAATGCAGTTTTTTGCAAATTTTAGTGTCGATTCCCGTTCAGTCCACTATTCTTAGTATAAATCCGAAATTTCTCAAATGCAGTTTTTTTCAAATTTTTATGTCGATTCCAATTCAGACTACTATTCTCAGTATAAATCCGAAATTTCACCTAGATTGGTTCCATAGGACGGGAAAAAACACCGAACCCAAGTCTTAGATTATGCCCGTCAAAAGTATGAAAATTTCTCAAATGCAGTTTTTTGCAAATTTTCGTATCGATTCCCGTTCAGTCCACTATTTTCAGTATAAATCCGAAATTTCACTTAGATTGGTTCCATAGGACCGGAGAAAACACCGAACCCAAGTCTTAGATTATGCCCGTCAAAAGTATGAAAATTTCTCAAATGCAGTTTCTTGCAAATTTTCGTATCGATTCCCGTTCAGTCCACTATTCTTAGTATAAATCCAAATTTTCACGTAGATTGGTTAAATAGGACCGGAAAAAACACCGAACCCAAGTCTTAGATTATGCCCGTCAGAAGTATGAAAATTTCTCAAATGCAGTTTTTTGCAATTTTTTATGTCGATTGCATTTCAGTCCACTATTCTAAGTATAAATCCGAAATTTCACGTAGATTGGTTCCATAGGACCGGAAAAAACACCGAACCCAAGTCTTAGATTATGCCCGTCAGAAGTATGAAAATTTCTCAAATGCAGTTTTTTGCAAATTTTAGTGTCGATTCCCGTTCAGTCCACTATTCTTAGTATAAATCCGAAATTTCACGTAGATTGGTTCCATAGGACCGGAAAAAACACCGAACCCAAGTCTTAGATTATGCCCGTCAAAAGTATGAAAATTTCTCAAATGCAGTTTTTTGCAAATTTTAGTGTCGATTCCCGTTCAGTCCACTATTCTTAGTATAAATCCGAAATTTCTCAAATGCAGTTTTTTTCAAATTTTTATGTCGATTCCAATTCAGACTACTATTCTCAGTATAAATCCGAAATTTCACCTAGATTGGTTCCATAGGACGGGAAAAAACACCGAACCCAAGTCTTAGATTATGCCCGTCAAAAGTATGAAAATTTCTCAAATGCAGTTTCTTGCAAATTTTCGTATCGATTCCCGTTCAGTCCACTATTCTTAGTATAAATCCAAATTTTCACGTAGATTGGTTCCATAGGACCGGAAAAAACACCGAACCCAAGTCTTAGATTATGCCCGTCAGAAGTATGAAAATTTCTCAAATGCAGTTTTTTGCAATTTTTTATGTCGATTGCATTTCAGTCCACTATTCTAAGTATAAATCCGAAATTTCACGTAGATTGGTTCCATAGGACCGGAAAAAACACCGAACCCAAGTCTTAGATTATGCCCGTCAGAAGTATGAAAATTTCTCAAATGCAGTTTTTTGCAAATTTTATTGTCGATTCCCGTTAAGTCCACTATTCTTAGTATAAATCCGAAATTTCACGTAGATTGGTTCCATAGGACCGGAAAAAACACCGAATCCAAGTTTAACATTATGCCCGTCAAAAGTATGAAAATTTCTCATATGCAGTTTTTTGCAAATTTTCGTTTCGATCCCCGTTCAGTCCACTATTCTAAGTATAAATCCGAAATTTCACGTAGATTGGTTCCATAGGACCGGAAAAAACACCGAACCCAAGTCTTAGATTATGCCCGTCAGAAGTATGAAAATTTCTCAAATGCAGTTTTTTGCAAATTTTAGTGTCGATACCCGTTCAGTCCACTATTCTTAGTATAAATCCGAAATTTCACGTAGATTGGTTCCATAGGACCGGAAAAAACACCGAACCCAAGTCTTAGATTATGCCCGTCAGAAGTATGAAAATTTCTCAAATGCAGTTTTTTGCAAATTTTTATGTCGATTCCATTTCAGTCCACTATTCTAAGTATAAATCCGAAATTTCACGTAGATTGGTTCCATAGGACCGGAAAAAACACCGAACCCAAGTCTTAGATTATGCCCGTCAGAAGTATGAAAATTTCTCAAATGCAGTTTTTTGCAAATTTTAGTGTCGATTCCCGTTCAGTCCACTATTCTTAGTATAAATCCGAAATTTCACGTAGATTGGTTCCATAGGACCGGAAAAAACACCGAACCCAAGTCTTAGATTATGCCCGTCAGAAGTATGAAAATTTCTCAAATGCAGTTTTTTGCAATTTTTTATGTCGATTCCATTTCAGTCCACTATTCTTAGTATAAATCCGAAATTTCACGTAGATTGGTTCCATAGGACCGGAAAAAACACCGAACCCAAGTCTTAGATTATGCCCGTCAGAAATATGAAAATTTCTCAAATGCAGTTTTTTGCAAATTTTAGTGTCGATTCCCGTTCAGTCCACTATTCTTAGTATAAATCCGAAATTTCACTTAGATTGGTTCCATAGGACGGGAAAAACACCGAACCCAAGTCTTAGATTATGCCAGTCAAAAGTATGAAAATTTCTCAAATGCAGTTTTTTGCAAATTTTCGTATCGATTCCCGTTCAGTCCACTATTCTTAGTATAAATCCGAAATTTCACGTAGATTGGTTCCATAGGACCGGAAAAAACACCGAACCCAAGTCTTAGATTATGCCCGTCAGAAATATGAAAATTTCTCAAATGCAGTTTTTTGCAAATTTTAGTGTCGATTCCCGTTCAGTCCACTATTCTCAGTATAAATCCGAAATTTCACGTAGATTGGTTCCATTGGACCGGAAAAAACACCGAACCCAAGTCTTAGATTATAACCGTCAGAAGTATGAAAATTTCTCAAATGCAGTTTCTTGCAAATTTTCGTATCGATTCCCGTTCAGTCCACTATTCTTAGTATAAATCCGAAATTTCACGTAGATTGGTTCCATAGGACCGGAAAAAACACCGAACCCAAGTCTTAGATTATGCCCGTCAGAAGTATGAAAATTTCTCAAATGCAGTTTTTTGCAAATTTTAGTGTCGATTCCCGTTCAGTCCACTATTCTTAGTATAAATCCGAAATTTCTCAAATGCAGTTTTTTCAAATTTTTATGTCGATTCCAAATCAGACTACTATTCTCAGTATAAATCCGAAATTTCACTTAGATTGGTCCCATAGGACCGGAGAAAACACCGAACCCAAGTCTTAGATTATGCCCGTCAAAAGTATGAAAATTTCTCAAATGCAGTTTTTTGCAAATTTTCGTATCGATTCCCGTTCAGTCCACTATTCTTAGTATAAATCCGAAATTTCACGTAAATTGGTTCCATAGGACCGGAAAAAACACCGAACCCAAGTCTTAGATTATGCCCGTCAGAAATATGAAAATTTCTCAAATGCAGTTTTTTGCAAATTTTAGTGTCGATTCCCGTTCAGTCCACTATTCTTAGTATAAATCCGAAATTTCACGTAGATTGGTTCCATTGGACCGGAAAAAACACCGAACCCAAGTCTTAGATTATGCCCGTCAGAAGTATGAAAATTTCTCAAATGCAGTTTCTTGCAAATTTTCGTATCGATTCCCGTTCAGTCCACTATTCTTAGTATAAATCCGAAATTTCACGTAGATTGGTTCCATAGGACCGGAAAAAACACCGAACCCAAGTCTTAGATTATGCCCGTCAGAAGTATGAAAATTTCTCAAATGCAGTTTTTTGCAATTTTTTATGTCGATTCCATTTCAGTCCACTATTCTTAGTATAAATCCGAAATTTCACGTAGATTGGTTCCATAGGACCGGAAAAAACACCGAACCCAAGTCTTAGATTATGCCCGTCAGAAATATGAAAATTTCTCAAATGCAGTTTTTTGCAAATTTTAGTGTCGATTCCCGTTCAGTCCACTATTCTTAGTATAAATCCGATATTTCACGTAGATTGGTTCCATTGGACCGGAAAAAACACCGAACCCAAGTCTTAGATTATGCCCGTCAGAAGTATGAAAATTTCTCAAATGCAGTTTCTTGCAAATTTTCGTATCGATTCCCGTTCAGTCCACTATTCTTAGTATAAATCCGAAATTTCACGTAGATTGGTTCCATAGGACCGGAAAAAACACCGAACCCAAGTCTTAGATTATGCCCGTCAGAAGTATGAAAATTTCTCAAATGCAGTTTTTTGCAAATTTTCGTATCGATTCCCGTTCAGTCCACTATTCTTAGTATAAATCCGAAATTTCACGTAAATTGGTTCCATAGGACCGGAAAAAACACCGAACCCAAGTCTTAGATTATGCCCGTCAGAAATATGAAAATTTCTCAAATGCAGTTTTTTGCAAATTTTAGTGTCGATTCCCGTTCAGTCCACTATTCTTAGTATAAATCCGAAATTTCACGTAGATTGGTTCCATTGGACCGGAAAAAACACCGAACCCAAGTCTTAGATTATGCCCGTCAGAAGTATGAAAATTTCTCAAATGCAGTTTCTTGCAAATTTTCGTATCGATTCCCGTTCAGTCCACTATTCTTAGTATAAATCCGAAATTTCACGTAGATTGGTTCCATAGGACCGGAAAAAACACCGAACCCAAGTCTTAGATTATGCCCGTCAGAAGTATGAAAATTTCTCAAATGCAGTTTTTTGCAATTTTTTATGTCGATTCCATTTCAGTCCACTATTCTTAGTATAAATCCGAAATTTCACGTAGATTGGTTCCATAGGACCGGAAAAAACACCGAACCCAAGTCTTAGATTATGCCCGTCAGAAATATGAAAATTTCTCAAATGCAGTTTTTTGCAAATTTTAGTGTCGATTCCCGTTCAGTCCACTATTCTTAGTATAAATCCGATATTTCACGTAGATTGGTTCCATTGGACCGGAAAAAACACCGAACCCAAGTCTTAGATTATGCCCGTCAGAAGTATGAAAATTTCTCAAATGCAGTTTCTTGCAAATTTTCGTATCGATTCCCGTTCAGTCCACTATTCTTAGTATAAATCCGAAATTTCACGTAGATTGGTTCCATAGGACCGGAAAAAACACCGAACCCAAGTCTTAGATTATGCCCGTCAGAAGTATGAAAATTTCTCAAATGCAGTTTTTTGCAAATTTTAGTGTCGATTCCCGTTCAGTCCACTATTCTTAGTATAAATCCGAAATTTCACGTAGATTGGTTCCATTGGACCGGAAAAAACACCGAACCCAAGTCTTAGATTATGCCCGTCAGAAGTATGAAAATTTCTCAAATGCAGTTTCTTGCAAATTTTCGTATCGATTACCGTTCAGTCCACTATTCTTAGTATAAATCCGAAATTTCACGTAGATTGGTTCCATAGGACCGGAAAAAACACCGAACCCAAGTCTTAGATTATGCCCGTCAGAAGTATGAAAATTTCTCAAATGCAGTTTTTTGCAAATTTTAGTGTCGATTCCCGTTCAGTCCACCATTCTTAGTATAAATCCGAAATTTCTCAAATGCAGTTTTTTCAAATTTTTATGTCGATTCCAATTCAGACTACTATTCTCAGTATAAATCCGAAATTTCACTTAGATTGGTCCCATAGGACCGGAGAAAACACCGAACCCAAGTCTTAGATTATGCCCGTCAAAAGTATGAAAATTTCTCAAATGCAGTTTTTTGCAAATTTTCGTATCGATTCCCGTTCAGTCCACTATTCTTAGTATAAATCCGAAATTTCACGTAGATTGGTTCCATAGGACCGGAAAAAACACCGAACCCAAGTCTTAGATTATGCCCGTCAGAAATATGAAAATTTCTCAAATGCAGTTTTTTGCAAATTTTAGTGTCGATTCCCGTTCAGTCCACTATTCTAAGTATAAATCCGAAATTTCACGTAGATTGGTTCCATAGGACCGGAGAAAACACTGAACCCAAGTCTTAGATTATGCCCGTCAAAAGTATGAAAATTTCTCAAATGCAGTTTTTTGCAAACTTTAATGTCGATTCCCGTTCAGTCCACTATTCTTAGTATAAATCCGAAATTTCACGTAGATTGGTTCCATAGGACCTGAAAAAACACCGAACCCAAGCTTTAGATTATACCAATCAAAAGTATGAAAATTTCTCAAATGCAGTTTTTTGCAAATTTTATTGTCGATTCCCGTTAAGTCCACTATTCTTAGTATAAATCCGAAATTTTACGTAGATTGGTTCCATAGGACCTGAAAAAACACCGAACCCAAGCTTTAGATTATACCCGTCAAAAGTATGAAAATTTCTCAAATGCAGTTTTTTGCAAAATTTATTGTCGATTCCCGTTAAGTCCACTATTCTTAGTATAAATCCGAAATTTCACGTAGATTGGTTCCATAGGACCGGAAAAAACACCGAATCCAAGTCTAACATTATGCCCGTCAAAAGTATGAAAATTTCTCATATGAAGTTTTTTGCAAATTTTCGTTTCGATCCCCGTTCAGTCCACTATTCTAAGTATAAATCCGAAATTTCACGTAGATTGGTTCCATAGGACCGGAAAAAACACCGAACCCAAGTCTTAGATTATGCCCGTCAGAAGTATGAAAATTTCTCAAATGCAGTTTTTTGCAAATTTTAGTGTCGATTCCCGTTCAGTCCACTATTCTTAGTATAAATCCGAAATTTCTCAAATGCAGTTTTTTCAAATTTTTATGTCGATTCCAATTCAGACTACTATTCTCAGTATAAATCCGAAATTTCACTTAGATTGGTTCCATAGGACCGGAAAAAACACCAAATCCAAGTCTAACATTATGCCCGTCAAAAGTATGAAAATTTCTCATATGAAGTTTTTTGCAAATTTTCGTTTCGATCCCCGTTCAGTCCACTATTCTAAGTATAAATCCGAAATTTCACGTAGATTGGTTCCATAGGACCGGAAAAAACACCGAACCCAAGTCTTAGATTATGCCCGTCAGAAGTATGAAAATTTCTCAAATGCAGTTTTTTGCAAATTTTAGTGTCGATTCCCGTTCAGTCCACTATTCTTAGTATAAATCCGAAATTTCACGTAGATTGGTTCCATAGGACCGGAAAAAACACCGAACCCAAGTCTTAGATTATGCCCGTCAGAAGTATGAAAATTTCTCAAATGCAGTTTTTTGCAAATTTTATTGTCGATTCCCGTTAAGTCCACTCTTCTTAGTATAAATCCGAAATTTCACGTAGATTGGTTCCATAGGACCGGAGAAAACACCGAACCCAAGTCTTAGATTATGCCCGTCAAAAGTATGAAAATTTCTCAAATGCAGTTTTTTGCAAATTTTCGTATCGATTCCCGTTCAGTCCACTATTCTTAGTATAAATCCGAAATTTCACGTAGATTGGTTCCATAGGACCGGAAAAAACACCGAACCCAAGTCTTAGATTATGCCCGTCAGAAATATGAAAATTTCTCAAATGCAGTTTTTTGCAAATTTTAGTGTCGATTCCCGTTCAGTCCACTATTCTTAGTATAAATCCGAAATTTCACGTAGATTGGTTCCATTGGACCGGAAAAAACACCGAACCCAAGTCTTAGATTATGCCCGTCAGAAGTATGAAAATTTCTCAAATGCAGTTTCTTGCAAATTTTCGTATCGATTCCCGTTCAGTCCACTATTCTAAGTATAAATCCGAAATTTCACGTAGATTGGTTCCATAGGACCGGAGAAAACACTGAACCCAAGTCTTAGATTATGCCCGTCAAAAGTATGAAAATTTCTCAAATGCAGTTTTTTGCAAACTTTAATGTCGATTCCCGTTCAGTCCACTATTCTTAGTATAAATCCGAAATTTCACGTAGATTGGTTCCATAGGACCTGAAAAAACACCGAACCCAAGCTTTAGATTATACCCGTCAAAAGTATGAAAATTTCTCAAATGCAGTTTTTTGCAAATTTTATTGTCGATTCCCGTTAAGTCCACTATTCTTAGTATAAATCCGAAATTTTACGTAGATTGGTTCCATAGGACCGGAAAAAACACCGAACCCAAGTCTTAGATTATGCCCGTCAGAAGTATGAAAATTTCTCAAATGCAGTTTTTTGCAATTTTTTATGTCGATTCCATTTCAGTCCACTATTCTAAGTATAAATCCGAAATTTCACGTACATTGGTTCCATAGGACCGGAAAAAACTCCGAACCCAAGTCTTAGATTATGCCCGTCAAAAGTATGAAAATTTCTCAAATGCAGTTTTTTGCAATTTTTTATGTCGATTCCATTTCAGTCCACTATTCTAAGTATAAATCCGAAATTTCACGTAGATTGGTTCCATAGGACCGGTGAAAACACTGAACCCAAGTCTTAGATTATGCCCGTCAAAAGTATGAAAATTTCTCAAATGCAGTTTTTTGCAAATTTTAGTGTCGATTCCCGTTCAGTCCACTATTCTTAGTATAAATCCGAAATTTCTCAAATGCAGTTTTTTCAAATTTTAATGTCGATTCCCGTTCAGTCCACTATTCTTAGTATAAATCCGAAATTTCACGTAGATTGGTTCCATAGGACCTGAAAAAACACCGAACCCAAGCTTTAGATTATACCCGTCAAAAGTATGAAAATTTCTCAAATGCAGTTTTTTGCAAATTTTATTGTCGATTCCCGTTAAGTCCACTCTTCTTAGTATAAATCCGAAATTTCACGTAGATTGGTTCCATAGGACCGGAGAAAACACCGAACCCAAGTCTTAGATTATGCCCGTCAAAAGTATGAAAATTTCTCAAATGCAGTTTTTTGCAAATTTTCGTATCGATTCCCGTTCAGTCCACTATTCTTAGTATAAATCCGAAATTTCACGTAGATTGGTTCCATTGGACCGGAAAAAACACCGAACCCAAGTCTTAGATTATGCCCGTCAGAAGTATGAAAATTTCTCAAATGCAGTTTCTTGCAAATTTTCGTATCGATTCCCGTTCAGTCCACTATTCTAAGTATAAATCCGAAATTTCACGTAGATTGGTTCCATAGGACCGGAGAAAACACTGAACCCAAGTCTTAGATTATGCCCGTCAAAAGTATGAAAATTTCTCAAATGCAGTTTTTTGCAAACTTTAATGTCGATTCCCGTTCAGTCCACTATTCTTAGTATAAATCCGAAATTTCACGTAGATTGGTTCCATAGGACCTGAAAAAACACCGAACCCAAGCTTTAGATTATACCCGTCAAAAGTATGAAAATTTCTCAAATGCAGTTTTTTGCAAATTTTATTGTCGATTCCCGTTAAGTCCACTATTCTTAGTATAAATCCGAAATTTTACGTAGATTGGTTCCATAGGACCTGAAAAAACACCGAACCCAAGCTTTAGATTATACCCGTCAAAAGTATGAAAATTTCTCAAATGCAGTTTTTTGCAAAATTTATTGTCGATTCCCGTTAAGTCCACTATTCTTAGTATAAATCCGAAATTTCACGTAGATTGGTTCCATAGGACCGGAAAAAACACCGAATCCAAGTCTAACATTATGCCCGTCAAAAGTATGAAAATTTCTCATATGAAGTTTTTTGCAAATTTTCGTTTCGATCCCCGTTCAGTCCACTATTCTAAGTATAAATCCGAAATTTCACGTAGATTGGTTCCATAGGACCGGAAAAAACACCGAACCCAAGTCTTAGATTATGCCCGTCAAAAGTATGAAAATTTCTCAAATGCAGTTTTTTGCAATTTTTTATGTCGATTCCATTTCAGTCCACTATTCTTAGTATAAATCCGAAATTTCACGTAGATTGGTTCCATAGGACCGGAGAAAACACTGAACCCAAGTCTTAGATTATGCCCGTCAAAAGTATGAAAATTTCTCAAATGCAGTGTTTTGCAAATTTTAATGTCGATTCCCGTTCAGTCCACTATTCTTAGTATAAATCCGAAATTTCACGTAGATTGGTTCCATAGGACCTGAAAAAACACCGAACCCAAGCTTTAGATTATACCCGTCAAAAGTATGAAAATTTCTCAAATGCAGTTTTAAGCAAATTTTATTGTCGATTCCCGTTAAGTCCACTATTCTTAGTATAAATCCGAAATTTCACGTAGATTGGTTCCATAGGACCGGAAAAAACACCGAACCCAAGTCTTAGATTATGCCCGTCAGAAGTATGAAAATTTCTCAAATGCAGATTTTTGCAATTTTTTATGTCGATTCCATTTCAGTCCACTATTCTTAGTATAAATCCGAAATTTCACGTAGATTGGTTCCATTGGACCGGAAAAAACACCGAACCCAAGTCTTAGATTATGCCCGTCAGAAGTATGAAAATTTCTCAAATGCAGTTTCTTGCAAATTTTCGTATCGATTCCCGTTCAGTCCACTATTCTTAGTATAAATCCGAAATTTCACGTAGATTGGTTCCATAGGACCGGAAAAAACACCGAACCCAAGTCTTAGATTATGCCCGTCAGAAGTATGAAAATTTCTCAAATGCAGTTTTTTGCAAATTTTAGTGTCGATTCCCGTTCAGTCCACTATTCTTAGTATAAATCCGAAATTTCACGTAGATTGGTTCCATAGGACCGGAAAAAACACCGAACCCAAGTCTTAGATTATGCCCGTCAGAAATATGAAAATTTCTCAAATGCAGTTTTTTGCAAATTTTAGTGTCGATTCCCGTTCAGTCCACTATTCTCAGTATAAATCCGAAATTTCACGTAGATTGGTTCCATTGGACCGGAAAAAACACCGAACCCAAGTCTTAGATTATAACCGTCAGAAGTATGAAAATTTCTCAAATGCAGTTTCTTGCAAATTTTCGTATCGATTCCCGTTCAGTCCACTATTCTTAGTATAAATCCGAAATTTCACGTAGATTGGTTCCATAGGACCGGAAAAAACACCGAACCCAAGTCTTAGATTATGCCCGTCAGAAGTATGAAAATTTCTCAAATGCAGTTTTTTGCAAATTTTAGTGTCGATTCCCGTTCAGTCCACTATTCTTAGTATAAATCCGAAATTTCTCAAATGCAGTTTTTTCAAATTTTTATGTCGATTCCAAATCAGACTACTATTCTCAGTATAAATCCGAAATTTCACTTAGATTGGTCCCATAGGACCGGAGAAAACACCGAACCCAAGTCTTAGATTATGCCCGTCAAAAGTATGAAAATTTCTCAAATGCAGTTTTTTGCAAATTTTCGTATCGATTCCCGTTCAGTCCACTATTCTTAGTATAAATCCGAAATTTCACGTAGATTGGTTCCATAGGACCGGAAAAAACACCGAACCCAAGTCTTAGATTATGCCCGTCAGAAATATGAAAATTTCTCAAATGCAGTTTTTTGCAAATTTTAGTGTCGATTCCCGTTCAGTCCACTATTCTTAGTATAAATCCGAAATTTCACGTAGATTGGTTCCATTGGACCGGAAAAAACACCGAACCCAAGTCTTAGATTATGCCCGTCAGAAGTATGAAAATTTCTCAAATGCAGTTTCTTGCAAATTTTCGTATCGATTCCCGTTCAGTCCACTATTCTTAGTATAAATCCGAAATTTCACGTAGATTGGTTCCATAGGACCGGAAAAAAACACCGAACCCAAGTCTTAGATTATGCCCGTCAGAAGTATGAAAATTTCTCAAATGCAGTTTTTTGCAATTTTTTATGTCGATTCCATTTCAGTCCACTATTCTTAGTATAAATCCGAAATTTCACGTAGATTGGTTCCATAGGACCGGAAAAAACACCGAACCCAAGTCTTAGATTATGCCCGTCAGAAATATGAAAATTTCTCAAATGCAGTTTTTTGCAAATTTTAGTGTCGATTCCCGTTCAGTCCACTATTCTTAGTATAAATCCGATATTTCACGTAGATTGGTTCCATAGGACCGGAAAAAACACCGAACCCAAGTCTTAGATTATGCCCGTCAGAAGTATGAAAATTTCTCAAATGCAGTTTTTTGCAAATTTTAGTGTCGATTCCCGTTCAGTCCACTATTCTTAGTATAAATCCGAAATTTCACGTAGATTGGTTCCATTGGACCGGAAAAAACACCGAACCCAAGTCTTAGATTATGCCCGTCAGAAGTATGAAAATTTCTCAAATGCAGTTTCTTGCAAATTTTCGTATCGATTCCCGTTCAGTCCACTATTCTTAGTATAAATCCGAAATTTCACGTAGATTGGTTCCATAGGACCGGAAAAAACACCGAACCCAAGTGTTAGATTATGCCCGTCAGAAGTATGAAAATTTCTCAAATGCAGTTTTTTGCAAATTTTAGTGTCGATTCCCGTTCAGTCCACCATTCTTAGTATAAATCCGAAATTTCTCAAATGCAGTTTTTTCAAATTTTTATGTCGATTCCAATTCAGACTACTATTCTCAGTATAAATCCGAAATTTCACTTAGATTGGTCCCATAGGACCGGAGAAAACACCGAACCCAAGTCTTAGATTATGCCCGTCAAAAGTATGAAAATTTCTCAAATGCAGTTTTTTGCAAATTTTCGTATCGATTCCCGTTCAGTCCACTATTCTTAGTATAAATCCGAAATTTCACGTAGATTGGTTCCATAGGACCGGAAAAAACACCGAACCCAAGTCTTAGATTATGCCCGTCAGAAATATGAAAATTTCTCAAATGCAGTTTTTTGCAAATTTTAGTGTCGATTCCCGTTCAGTCCACTATTCTTAGTATAAATCCGAAATTTCACGTAGATTGGTTCCATAGGACCGGAAAAAACACCGAACCCAAGTCTTAGATTATGCCCGTCAGAAATATGAAAATTTCTCAAATGCAGTTTTTTGCAAATTTTAGTGTCGATTCCCGTTCAGTCCACTATTCTCAGTATAAATCCGAAATTTCACGTAGATTGGTTCCATTGGACCGGAAAAAACACCGAACCCAAGTCTTAGATTATAACCGTCAGAAGTATGAAAATTTCTCAAATGCAGTTTCTTGCAAATTTTCGTATCGATTCCCGTTCAGTCCACTATTCTTAGTATAAATCCGAAATTTCACGTAGATTGGTTCCATAGGACCGGAAAAAACACCGAACCCAAGTCTTAGATTATGCCCGTCAGAAGTATGAAAATTTCTCAAATGCAGTTTTTTGCAAATTTTAGTGTCGATTCCCGTTCAGTCCACTATTCTTAGTATAAATCCGAAATTTCTCAAATGCAGTTTTTTCAAATTTTTATGTCGATTCCAAATCAGACTACTATTCTCAGTATAAATCCGAAATTTCACTTAGATTGGTCCCATAGGACCGGAGAAAACACCGAACCCAAGTCTTAGATTATGCCCGTCAAAAGTATGAAAATTTCTCAAATGCAGTTTTTTGCAAATTTTCGTATCGATTCCCGTTCAGTCCACTATTCTTAGTATAAATCCGAAATTTCACGTAGATTGGTTCCATAGGACCGGAAAAAACACCGAACCCAAGTCTTAGATTATGCCCGTCAGAAATATGAAAATTTCTCAAATGCAGTTTTTTGCAAATTTTAGTGTCGATTCCCGTTCAGTCCACTATTCTTAGTATAAATCCGAAATTTCACGTAGATTGGTTCCATTGGACCGGAAAAAACACCGAACCCAAGTCTTAGATTATGCCCGTCAGAAGTATGAAAATTTCTCAAATGCAGTTTCTTGCAAATTTTCGTATCGATTCCCGTTCAGTCCACTATTCTTAGTATAAATCCGAAATTTCACCTAGATTGGTTCCATAGGACCGGAAAAAACACCGAACCCAAGTCTTAGATTATGCCCGTCAGAAGTATGAAAATTTCTCAAATGCAGTTTTTTGCAATTTTTTATGTCGATTCCATTTCAGTCCACTATTCTTAGTATAAATCCGAAATTTCACGTAGATTGGTTCCATAGGACCGGAAAAAACACCGAACCCAAGTCTTAGATTATGCCCGTCAGAAATATGAAAATTTCTCAAATGCAGTTTTTTGCAAATTTTAGTGTCGATTCCCGTTCAGTCCACTATTCTTAGTATAAATCCGATATTTCACGTAGATTGGTTCCATAGGACCGGAAAAAACACCGAACCCAAGTCTTAGATTATGCCCGTCAGAAGTATGAAAATTTCTCAAATGCAGTTTTTTGCAAATTTTAGTGTCGATTCCCGTTCAGTCCACTATTCTTAGTATAAATCCGAAATTTCACGTAGATTGGTTCCATTGGACCGGAAAAAACACCGAACCCAAGTCTTAGATTATGCCCGTCAGAAGTATGAAAATTTCTCAAATGCAGTTTCTTGCAAATTTTCGTATCGATTCCCGTTCAGTCCACTATTCTTAGTATAAATCCGAAATTTCACGTAGATTGGTTCCATAGGACCGGAAAAAACACCGAACCCAAGTCTTAGATTATGCCCGTCAGAAGTATGAAAATTTCTCAAATGCAGTTTTTTGCAAATTTTAGTGTCGATTCCCGTTCAGTCCACCATTCTTAGTATAAATCCGAAATTTCTCAAATGCAGTTTTTTCAAATTTTTATGTCGATTCCAATTCAGACTACTATTCTCAGTATAAATCCGAAATTTCACTTAGATTGGTCCCATAGGACCGGAGAAAACACCGAACCCAAGTCTTAGATTATGCCCGTCAAAAGTATGAAAATTTCTCAAATGCAGTTTTTTGCAAATTTTCGTATCGATTCCCGTTCAGTCCACTATTCTTAGTATAAATCCGAAATTTCACGTAGATTGGTTCCATAGGACCGGAAAAAACACCGAACCCAAGTCTTAGATTATGCCCGTCAGAAATATGAAAATTTCTCAAATGCAGTTTTTTGCAAATTTTAGTGTCGATTCCCGTTCAGTCCACTATTCTAAGTATAAATCCGAAATTTCACGTAGATTGGTTCCATAGGACCGGAGAAAACACTGAACCCAAGTCTTAGATTATGCCCGTCAAAAGTATGAAAATTTCTCAAATGCAGTTTTTTGCAAACTTTAATGTCGATTCCCGTTCAGTCCACTATTCTTAGTATAAATCCGAAATTTCTCAAATGCAGTTTTTTCAAATTTTAATGTCGATTCCCGTTCAGTCCACTATTCTTAGTATAAATCCGAAATTTCTCAAATGCAGTTTTTTCAAATTTTTATGTCGATTCCAATTCAGACTACTATTCTCAGTATAAATCCGAAATTTCACGTAGATTGGTTCCATAGGACCGGAAAAAACACCGAACCCAAGTCTTAGATTATGCCCGTCAGAAATATGAAAATTTCTCAAATGCAGTTTTTTGCAAATTTTAGTGTCGATTCCCGTTCAGTCCACTATTCTTAGTATAAATCCGAAATTTCACGTAGATTGGTTCCATTGGACCGGAAAAAACACCGAACCCAAGTCTTAGATTATGCCCGTCAGAAGTATGAAAATTTCTCAAATGCAGTTTCTTGCAAATTTTCGTATCGATTCCCGTTCAGTCCACTATTCTTAGTATAAATCCGAAATTTCACGTAGATTGGTTCCATAGGACCGGAAAAAACACCGAACCCAAGTCTTAGATTATGCCCGTCAGAAGTATGAAAATTTCTCAAATGCAGTTTTTTGCAATTTTTTATGTCGATTCCATTTCAGTCCACTATTCTTAGTATAAATCCGAAATTTCACGTAGATTGGTTCCATAGGACCGGAAAAAACACCGAACCCAAGTCTTAGATTATGCCCGTCAGAAATATGAAAATTTCTCAAATGCAGTTTTTTGCAAATTTTAGTGTCGATTCCCGTTCAGTCCACTATTCTTAGTATAAATCCGATATTTCACGTAGATTGGTTCCATTGGACCGGAAAAAACACCGAACCCAAGTCTTAGATTATGCCCGTCAGAAGTATGAAAATTTCTCAAATGCAGTTTCTTGCAAATTTTCGTATCGATTCCCGTTCAGTCCACTATTCTTAGTTTAAATCCGAAATTTCACGTAGATTGGTTCCATAGGACCGGAAAAAACACCGAACCCAAGTCTTAGATTATGCCCGTCAGAAGTATGAAAATTTCTCAAATGCAGTTTTTTGCAAATTTTAGTGTCGATTCCCGTTCAGTCCACTATTCTTAGTATAAATCCGAAATTTCACGTAGATTGGTTCCATTGGACCGGAAAAAACACCGAACCCAAGTCTTAGATTATGCCCGTCAGAAGTATGAAAATTTCTCAAATGCAGTTTCTTGCAAATTTTCGTATCGATTCCCGTTCAGTCCACTATTCTTAGTATAAATCCGAAATTTCACGTAGATTGGTTCCATAGGACCGGAAAAAACACCGAACCCAAGTCTTAGATTATGCCCGTCAGAAGTATGAAAATTTCTCAAATGCAGTTTTTTGCAAATTTTAGTGTCGATTCCCGTTCAGTCCACCATTCTTAGTATAAATCCGAAATTTCTCAAATGCAGTTTTTTCAAATTTTTATGTCGATTCCAATTCAGACTACTATTCTCAGTATAAATCCGAAATTTCACTTAGATTGGTCCCATAGGACCGGAGAAAACACCGAACCCAAGTCTTAGATTATGCCCGTCAAAAGTATGAAAATTTCTCAAATGCAGTTTTTTGCAAATTTTCGTATCGATTCCCGTTCAGTCCACTATTCTTAGTATAAATCCGAAATTTCACGTAGATTGGTTCCATAGGACCGGAAAAAACACCGAACCCAAGTCTTAGATTATGCCCGTCAGAAATATGAAAATTTCTCAAATGCAGTTTTTTGCAAATTTTAGTGTCGATTCCCGTTCAGTCCACTATTCTAAGTATAAATCCGAAATTTCACGTAGATTGGTTCCATAGGACCGGAGAAAACACTGAACCCAAGTCTTAGATTATGCCCGTCAAAAGTATGAAAATTTCTCAAATGCAGTTTTTTGCAAACTTTAATGTCGATTCCCGTTCAGTCCACTATTCTTAGTATAAATCCGAAATTTCACGTAGATTGGTTCCATAGGACCTGAAAAAACACCGAACCCAAGCTTTAGATTATACCCGTCAAAAGTATGAAAATTTCTCAAATGCAGTTTTTTGCAAATTTTATTGTCGATTCCCGTTAAGTCCACTATTCTTAGTATAAATCCGAAATTTTACGTAGATTGGTTCCATAGGACCTGAAAAAACACCGAACCCAAGCTTTAGATTATACCCGTCAAAAGTATGAAAATTTCTCAAATGCAGTTTTTTGCAAAATTTATTGTCGATTCCCGTTAAGTCCACTATTCTTAGTATAAATCCGAAATTTCACGTAGATTGGTTCCATAGGACCGGAAAAAACACCGAATCCAAGTCTAACATTATGCCCGTCAAAAGTATGAAAATTTCTCATATGAAGTTTTTTGCAAATTTTCGTTTCGATCCCCGTTCAGTCCACTATTCTAAGTATAAATCCGAAATTTCACGTAGATTGGTTCCATAGGACCGGAAAAAACACCGAACCCAAGTCTTAGATTATGCCCGTCAGAAGTATGAAAATTTCTCAAATGCAGTTTTTTGCAAATTTTAGTGTCGATTCCCGTTCAGTCCACTATTCTTAGTATAAATCCGAAATTTCTCAAATGCAGTTTTTTCAAATTTTTATGTCGATTCCAATTCAGACTACTATTCTCAGTATAAATCCGAAATTTCACTTAGATTGGTTCCATAGGACCGGAAAAAACACCAAATCCAAGTCTAACATTATGCCCGTCAAAAGTATGAAAATTTCTCATATGAAGTTTTTTGCAAATTTTCGTTTCGATCCCCGTTCAAATTTCACGTAGATTGGTTCCATAGGACCGGAAAAAACACCGAACCCAAGTCTTAGATTATGCCCGTCAGAAGTATGAAAATTTCTCAAATGCAGTTTTTTGCAAATTTTAGTGTCGATTCCCGTTCAGTCCACTATTCTTAGTATAAATCCGAAATTTCACGTAGATTGGTTCCATAGGACCGGAAAAAACACCGAATCCAAGTCTAACATTATGCCCGTCAAAAGTATGAAAATTTCTCATATGAAGTTTTTTGCAAATTTTCGTTTCGATTCCCGTTCAGTCCACTATTCTTAGTTTAAATCCGAAATTTCACGTAGATTGGTTCCATAGGACCGGAAAAAACACCGAACCCAAGTCTTAGATTATGCCCGTCAGAAGTATGAAAATTTCTCAAATGCAGTTTTTTGCAAATTTTAGTGTCGATTCCCGTTCAGTCCACTATTCTTAGTATAAATCCGAAATTTCACGTAGATTGGTTCCATTGGACCGGAAAAAACACCGAACCCAAGTCTTAGATTATGCCCGTCAGAAGTATGAAAATTTCTCAAATGCAGTTTCTTGCAAATTTTCGTATCGATTCCCGTTCAGTCCACTATTCTTAGTATAAATCCGAAATTTCACGTAGATTGGTTCCATAGGACCGGAAAAAACACCGAACCCAAGTCTTAGATTATGCCCGTCAGAAGTATGAAAATTTCTCAAATGCAGTTTTTTGCAAATTTTAGTGTCGATTCCCGTTCAGTCCACCATTCTTAGTATAAATCCGAAATTTCTCAAATGCAGTTTTTTCAAATTTTTATGTCGATTCCAATTCAGACTACTATTCTCAGTATAAATCCGAAATTTCACTTAGATTGGTCCCATAGGACCGGAGAAAACACCGAACCCAAGTCTTAGATTATGCCCGTCAAAAGTATGAAAATTTCTCAAATGCAGTTTTTTGCAAATTTTCGTATCGATTCCCGTTCAGTCCACTATTCTTAGTATAAATCCGAAATTTCACGTAGATTGGTTCCATAGGACCGGAAAAAACACCGAACCCAAGTCTTAGATTATGCCCGTCAGAAATATGAAAATTTCTCAAATGCAGTTTTTTGCAAATTTTAGTGTCGATTCCCGTTCAGTCCACTATTCTAAGTATAAATCCGAAATTTCACGTAGATTGGTTCCATAGGACCGGAGAAAACACTGAACCCAAGTCTTAGATTATGCCCGTCAAAAGTATGAAAATTTCTCAAATGCAGTTTTTTGCAAACTTTAATGTCGATTCCCGTTCAGTCCACTATTCTTAGTATAAATCCGAAATTTCACGTAGATTGGTTCCATAGGACCTGAAAAAACACCGAACCCAAGCTTTAGATTATACCCGTCAAAAGTATGAAAATTTCTCAAATGCAGTTTTTTGCAAATTTTATTGTCGATTCCCGTTAAGTCCACTATTCTTAGTATAAATCCGAAATTTTACGTAGATTGGTTCCATAGGACCTGAAAAAACACCGAACCCAAGCTTTAGATTATACCCGTCAAAAGTATGAAAATTTCTCAAATGCAGTTTTTTGCAAAATTTATTGTCGATTCCCGTTAAGTCCACTATTCTTAGTATAAATCCGAAATTTCACGTAGATTGGTTCCATAGGACCGGAAAAAACACCGAATCCAAGTCTAACATTATGCCCGTCAAAAGTATGAAAATTTCTCATATGAAGTTTTTTGCAAATTTTCGTTTCGATCCCCGTTCAGTCCACTATTCTAAGTATAAATCCGAAATTTCACGTAGATTGGTTCCATAGGACCGGAAAAAACACCGAACCCAAGTCTTAGATTATGCCCGTCAGAAGTATGAAAATTTCTCAAATGCAGTTTTTTGCAAATTTTAGTGTCGATTCCCGTTCAGTCCACTATTCTTAGTATAAATCCGAAATTTCTCAAATGCAGTTTTTTCAAATTTTTATGTCGATTCCAATTCAGACTACTATTCTCAGTATAAATCCGAAATTTCACTTAGATTGGTTCCATAGGACCGGAAAAAACACCAAATCCAAGTCTAACATTATGCCCGTCAAAAGTATGAAAATTTCTCATATGAAGTTTTTTGCAAATTTTCGTTTCGATCCCCGTTCAGTCCACTATTCTAAGTATAAATCCGAAATTTCACGTAGATTGGTTCCATAGGACCGGAAAAAACACCGAACCCAAGTCTTAGATTATGCCCGTCAGAAGTATGAAAATTTCTCAAATGCAGTTTTTTGCAAATTTTAGTGTCGATTCCCGTTCAGTCCACTATTCTTAGTATAAATCCGAAATTTCACGTAGATTGGTTCCATAGGACCGGAAAAAACACCGAACCCAAGTCTTAGATTATGCCCGTCAGAAGTATGAAAATTTCTCAAATGCAGTTTTTTGCAAATTTTATTGTCGATTCCCGTTAAGTCCACTCTTCTTAGTATAAATCCGAAATTTCACGTAGATTGGTTCCATAGGACCGGAGAAAACACCGAACCCAAGTCTTAGATTATGCCCGTCAAAAGTATGAAAATTTCTCAAATGCAGTTTTTTGCAAATTTTCGTATCGATTCCCGTTCAGTCCACTATTCTTAGTATAAATCCGAAATTTCACGTAGATTGGTTCCATAGGACCGGAAAAAACACCGAACCCAAGTCTTAGATTATGCCCGTCAGAAATATGAAAATTTCTCAAATGCAGTTTTTTGCAAATTTTAGTGTCGATTCCCGTTCAGTCCACTATTCTTAGTATAAATCCGAAATTTCACGTAGATTGGTTCCATTGGACCGGAAAAAACACCGAACCCAAGTCTTAGATTATGCCCGTCAGAAGTATGAAAATTTCTCAAATGCAGTTTCTTGCAAATTTTCGTATCGATTCCCGTTCAGTCCACTATTCTAAGTATAAATCCGAAATTTCACGTAGATTGGTTCCATAGGACCGGAGAAAACACTGAACCCAAGTCTTAGATTATGCCCGTCAAAAGTATGAAAATTTCTCAAATGCAGTTTTTTGCAAACTTTAATGTCGATTCCCGTTCAGTCCACTATTCTTAGTATAAATCCGAAATTTCACGTAGATTGGTTCCATAGGACCTGAAAAAACACCGAACCCAAGCTTTAGATTATACCCGTCAAAAGTATGAAAATTTCTCAAATGCAGTTTTTTGCAAATTTTATTGTCGATTCCCGTTAAGTCTACTATTCTTAGTATAAATCCGAAATTTTACGTAGATTGGTTCCATAGGACCGGAAAAAACACCGAACCCAAGTCTTAGATTATGCCCGTCAGAAGTATGAAAATTTCTCAAATGCAGTTTTTTGCAATTTTTTATGTCGATTCCATTTCAGTCCACTATTCTAAGTATAAATCCGAAATTTCACGTACATTGGTTCCATAGGACCGGAAAAAACTCCGAACCCAAGTCTTAGATTATGCCCGTCAAAAGTATGAAAATTTCTCAAATGCAGTTTTTTGCAATTTTTTATGTCGATTCCATTTCAGTCCACTATTCTAAGTATAAATCCGAAATTTCACGTAGATTGGTTCCATAGGACCGGTGAAAACACTGAACCCAAGTCTTAGATTATGCCCGTCAAAAGTATGAAAATTTCTCAAATGCAGTTTTTTGCAAATTTTAGTGTCGATTCCCGTTCAGTCCACTATTCTTAGTATAAATCCGAAATTTCTCAAATGCAGTTTTTTCAAATTTTAATGTCGATTCCCGTTCAGTCCACTATTCTTAGTATAAATCCGAAATTTCACGTAGATTGGTTCCATAGGACCTAAAAAAACACCGAACCCAAGCTTTAGATTATACCCGTCAAAAGTATGAAAATTTCTCAAATGCAGTTTTTTGCAAATTTTATTGTCGATTCCCGTTAAGTCCACTCTTCTTAGTATAAATCCGAAATTTCACGTAGATTGGTTCCATAGGACCGGAGAAAACACCGAACCCAAGTCTTAGATTATGCCCGTCAAAAGTATGAAAATTTCTCAAATGCAGTTTTTTGCAAATTTTCGTATCGATTCCCGTTCAGTCCACTATTCTTAGTATAAATCCGAAATTTCACGTAGATTGGTTCCATAGGACCGGAAAAAACACCGAACCCAAGTCTTAGATTATGCCCGTCAGAAGTATGAAAATTTCTCAAATGCAGTTTTTTGCAAATTTTAGTGTCGATTCCCGTTCAGTCCACCATTCTTAGTATAAATCCGAAATTTCTCAAATGCAGTTTTTTCAAATTTTTATGTCGATTCCAATTCAGACTACTATTCTCAGTATAAATCCGAAATTTCACTTAGATTGGTCCCATAGGACCGGAGAAAACACCGAACCCAAGTCTTAGATTATGCCCGTCAAAAGTATGAAAATTTCTCAAATGCAGTTTTTTGCAAATTTTCGTATCGATTCCCGTTCAGTCCACTATTCTTAGTATAAATCCGAAATTTCACGTAGATTGGTTCCATAGGACCGGAAAAAACACCGAACCCAAGTCTTAGATTATGCCCGTCAGAAATATGAAAATTTCTCAAATGCAGTTTTTTGCAAATTTTAGTGTCGATTCCCGTTCAGTCCACTATTCTAAGTATAAATCCGAAATTTCACGTAGATTGGTTCCATAGGACCGGAGAAAACACTGAACCCAAGTCTTAGATTATGCCCGTCAAAAGTATGAAAATTTCTCAAATGCAGTTTTTTGCAAACTTTAATGTCGATTCCCGTTCAGTCCACTATTCTTAGTATAAATCCGAAATTTCACGTAGATTGGTTCCATAGGACCTGAAAAAACACCGAACCCAAGCTTTAGATTATACCCGTCAAAAGTATGAAAATTTCTCAAATGCAGTTTTTTGCAAATTTTATTGTCGATTCCCGTTAAGTCCACTATTCTTAGTATAAATCCGAAATTTTACGTAGATTGGTTCCATAGGACCTGAAAAAACACCGAACCCAAGCTTTAGATTATACCCGTCAAAAGTATGAAAATTTCTCAAATGCAGTTTTTTGCAAAATTTATTGTCGATTCCCGTTCAGTCCACTATTCTTAGTATAAATCCGAAATTTCTCAAATGCAGTTTTTTCAAATTTTTATGTCGATTCCAATTCAGACTACTATTCTCAGTATAAATCCGAAATTTCACTTAGATTGGTTCCATAGGACCGGAAAAAACACCAAATCCAAGTCTAACATTATGCCCGTCAAAAGTATGAAAATTTCTCATATGAAGTTTTTTGCAAATTTTCGTTTCGATCCCCGTTCAGTCCACTATTCTAAGTATAAATCCGAAATTTCACGTAGATTGGTTCCATAGGACCGGAAAAAACACCGAACCCAAGTCTTAGATTATGCCCGTCAGAAGTATGAAAATTTCTCAAATGCAGTTTTTTGCAAATTTTAGTGTCGATTCCCGTTCAGTCCACTATTCTTAGTATAAATCCGAAATTTCACGTAGATTGGTTCCATAGGACCGGAAAAAACACCGAACCCAAGTCTTAGATTATGCCCGTCAGAAGTATGAAAATTTCTCAAATGCAGTTTTTTGCAAATTTTAGTGTCGATTCCCGTTCAGTCCACTATTCTTAGTATAAATCCGAAATTTCTCAAATGCAGTTTTTTCAAATTTTAATGTCGATTCCCGTTCAGTCCACTATTCTTAGTATAAATCCGAAATTTCACGTAGATTGGTTCCATAGGACCTAAAAAAACACCGAACCCAAGCTTTAGATTATACCCGTCAAAAGTATGAAAATTTCTCAAATGCAGTTTTTTGCAAATTTTATTGTCGATTCCCGTTAAGTCCACTCTTCTTAGTATAAATCCGAAATTTCACGTAGATTGGTTCCATAGGACCGGAGAAAACACCGAACCCAAGTCTTAGATTATGCCCGTCAAAAGTATGAAAATTTCTCAAATGCAGTTTTTTGCAAATTTTCGTATCGATTCCCGTTCAGTCCACTATTCTTAGTATAAATCCGAAATTTCACGTAGATTGGTTCCATAGGACCGGAAAAAACACCGAACCCAAGTCTTAGATTATGCCCGTCAGAAGTATGAAAATTTCTCAAATGCAGTTTTTTGCAAATTTTAGTGTCGATTCCCGTTCAGTCCACCATTCTTAGTATAAATCCGAAATTTCTCAAATGCAGTTTTTTCAAATTTTTATGTCGATTCCAATTCAGACTACTATTCTCAGTATAAATCCGAAATTTCACTTAGATTGGTCCCATAGGACCGGAGAAAACACCGAACCCAAGTCTTAGATTATGCCCGTCAAAAGTATGAAAATTTCTCAAATGCAGTTTTTTGCAAATTTTCGTATCGATTCCCGTTCAGTCCACTATTCTTAGTATAAATCCGAAATTTCACGTAGATTGGTTCCATAGGACCGGAAAAAACACCGAACCCAAGTCTTAGATTATGCCCGTCAGAAATATGAAAATTTCTCAAATGCAGTTTTTTGCAAATTTTAGTGTCGATTCCCGTTCAGTCCACTATTCTAAGTATAAATCCGAAATTTCACGTAGATTGGTTCCATAGGACCGGAGAAAACACTGAACCCAAGTCTTAGATTATGCCCGTCAAAAGTATGAAAATTTCTCAAATGCAGTTTTTTGCAAACTTTAATGTCGATTCCCGTTCAGTCCACTATTCTTAGTATAAATCCGAAATTTCACGTAGATTGGTTCCATAGGACCTGAAAAAACACCGAACCCAAGCTTTAGATTATACCCGTCAAAAGTATGAAAATTTCTCAAATGCAGTTTTTTGCAAATTTTATTGTCGATTCCCGTTAAGTCCACTATTCTTAGTATAAATCCGAAATTTTACGTAGATTGGTTCCATAGGACCTGAAAAAACACCGAACCCAAGCTTTAGATTATACCCGTCAAAAGTATGAAAATTTCTCAAATGCAGTTTTTTGCAAAATTTATTGTCGATTCCCGTTCAGTCCACTATTCTTAGTATAAATCCGAAATTTCTCAAATGCAGTTTTTTCAAATTTTTATGTCGATTCCAATTCAGACTACTATTCTCAGTATAAATCCGAAATTTCACTTAGATTGGTTCCATAGGACCGGAAAAAACACCAAATCCAAGTCTAACATTATGCCCGTCAAAAGTATGAAAATTTCTCATATGAAGTTTTTTGCAAATTTTCGTTTCGATCCCCGTTCAGTCCACTATTCTAAGTATAAATCCGAAATTTCACGTAGATTGGTTCCATAGGACCGGAAAAAACACCGAACCCAAGTCTTAGATTATGCCCGTCAGAAGTATGAAAATTTCTCAAATGCAGTTTTTTGCAAATTTTAGTGTCGATTCCCGTTCAGTCCACTATTCTTAGTATAAATCCGAAATTTCACGTAGATTGGTTCCATAGGACCGGAAAAAACACCGAACCCAAGTCTTAGATTATGCCCGTCAGAAGTATGAAAATTTCTCAAATGCAGTTTTTTGCAAATTTTATTGTCGATTCCCGTTAAGTCCACTCTTCTTAGTATAAATCCGAAATTTCACGTAGATTGGTTCCATAGGACCGGAAAAAACACCGAACCCAAGTCTTAGATTATGCCCGTCAGAAATATGAAAATTTCTCAAATGCAGTTTTTTGCAAATTTTAGTGTCGATTCCCGTTCAGTCCACTATTCTAAGTATAAATCCGAAATTTCACGTAGATTGGTTCCATAGGACCGGAGAAAACACTGAACCCAAGTCTTAGATTATGCCCGTCAAAAGTATGAAAATTTCTCAAATGCAGTTTTTTGCAAACTTTAATGTCGATTCCCGTTCAGTCCACTATTCTTAGTATAAATCCGAAATTTCACGTAGATTGGTTCCATAGGACCTGAAAAAACACCGAACCCAAGCTTTAGATTATACCCGTCAAAAGTATGAAAATTTCTCAAATGCAGTTTTTTGCAAATTTTATTGTCGATTCCCGTTAAGTCCACTATTCTTAGTATAAATCCGAAATTTTACGTAGATTGGTTCCATAGGACCTGAAAAAACACCGAACCCAAGCTTTAGATTATACCCGTCAAAAGTATGAAAATTTCTCAAATGCAGTTTTTTGCAAAATTTATTGTCGATTCCCGTTCAGTCCACTATTCTTAGTATAAATCCGAAATTTCTCAAATGCAGTTTTTTCAAATTTTTATGTCGATTCCAATTCAGACTACTATTCTCAGTATAAATCCGAAATTTCACTTAGATTGGTTCCATAGGACCGGAAAAAACACCAAATCCAAGTCTAACATTATGCCCGTCAAAAGTATGAAAATTTCTCATATGAAGTTTTTTGCAAATTTTCGTTTCGATCCCCGTTCAGTCCACTATTCTAAGTATAAATCCGAAATTTCACGTAGATTGGTTCCATAGGACCGGAAAAAACACCGAACCCAAGTCTTAGATTATGCCCGTCAGAAGTATGAAAATTTCTCAAATGCAGTTTTTTGCAAATTTTAGTGTCGATTCCCGTTCAGTCCACTATTCTTAGTATAAATCCGAAATTTCACGTAGATTGGTTCCATAGGACCGGAAAAAACACCGAACCCAAGTCTTAGATTATGCCCGTCAGAAGTATGAAAATTTCTCAAATGCAGTTTTTTGCAAATTTTAGTGTCGATTCCCGTTCAGTCCACTATTCTTAGTATAAATCCGAAATTTCTCAAATGCAGTTTTTTCAAATTTTAATGTCGATTCCCGTTCAGTCCACTATTCTTAGTATAAATCCGAAATTTCACGTAGATTGGTTCCATAGGACCTAAAAAAACACCGAACCCAAGCTTTAGATTATACCCGTCAAAAGTATGAAAATTTCTCAAATGCAGTTTTTTGCAAATTTTATTGTCGATTCCCGTTAAGTCCACTCTTCTTAGTATAAATCCGAAATTTCACGTAGATTGGTTCCATAGGACCGGAGAAAACACCGAACCCAAGTCTTAGATTATGCCCGTCAAAAGTATGAAAATTTCTCAAATGCAGTTTTTTGCAAATTTTCGTATCGATTCCCGTTCAGTCCACTATTCTTAGTATAAATCCGAAATTTCACGTAGATTGGTTCCATAGGACCGGAAAAAACACCGAACCCAAGTCTTAGATTATGCCCGTCAGAAGTATGAAAATTTCTCAAATGCAGTTTTTTGCAAATTTTAGTGTCGATTCCCGTTCAGTCCACCATTCTTAGTATAAATCCGAAATTTCTCAAATGCAGTTTTTTCAAATTTTTATGTCGATTCCAATTCAGACTACTATTCTCAGTATAAATCCGAAATTTCACTTAGATTGGTCCCATAGGACCGGAGAAAACACCGAACCCAAGTCTTAGATTATGCCCGTCAAAAGTATGAAAATTTCTCAAATGCAGTTTTTTGCAAATTTTCGTATCGATTCCCGTTCAGTCCACTATTCTTAGTATAAATCCGAAATTTCACGTAGATTGGTTCCATAGGACCGGAAAAAACACCGAACCCAAGTCTTAGATTATGCCCGTCAGAAATATGAAAATTTCTCAAATGCAGTTTTTTGCAAATTTTAGTGTCGATTCCCGTTCAGTCCACTATTCTAAGTATAAATCCGAAATTTCACGTAGATTGGTTCCATAGGACCGGAGAAAACACTGAACCCAAGTCTTAGATTATGCCCGTCAAAAGTATGAAAATTTCTCAAATGCAGTTTTTTGCAAACTTTAATGTCGATTCCCGTTCAGTCCACTATTCTTAGTATAAATCCGAAATTTCACGTAGATTGGTTCCATAGGACCTGAAAAAACACCGAACCCAAGCTTTAGATTATACCCGTCAAAAGTATGAAAATTTCTCAAATGCAGTTTTTTGCAAATTTTATTGTCGATTCCCGTTAAGTCCACTATTCTTAGTATAAATCCGAAATTTTACGTAGATTGGTTCCATAGGACCTGAAAAAACACCGAACCCAAGCTTTAGATTATACCCGTCAAAAGTATGAAAATTTCTCAAATGCAGTTTTTTGCAAAATTTATTGTCGATTCCCGTTCAGTCCACTATTCTTAGTATAAATCCGAAATTTCTCAAATGCAGTTTTTTCAAATTTTTATGTCGATTCCAATTCAGACTACTATTCTCAGTATAAATCCGAAATTTCACTTAGATTGGTTCCATAGGACCGGAAAAAACACCAAATCCAAGTCTAACATTATGCCCGTCAAAAGTATGAAAATTTCTCATATGAAGTTTTTTGCAAATTTTCGTTTCGATCCCCGTTCAGTCCACTATTCTAAGTATAAATCCGAAATTTCACGTAGATTGGTTCCATAGGACCGGAAAAAACACCGAACCCAAGTCTTAGATTATGCCCGTCAGAAGTATGAAAATTTCTCAAATGCAGTTTTTTGCAAATTTTAGTGTCGATTCCCGTTCAGTCCACTATTCTTAGTATAAATCCGAAATTTCACGTAGATTGGTTCCATAGGACCGGAAAAAACACCGAACCCAAGTCTTAGATTATGCCCGTCAGAAGTATGAAAATTTCTCAAATGCAGTTTTTTGCAAATTTTATTGTCGATTCCCGTTAAGTCCACTCTTCTTAGTATAAATCCGAAATTTCACGTAGATTGGTTCCATAGGACCGGAGAAAACACCGAACCCAAGTCTTAGATTATGCCCGTCAAAAGTATGAAAATTTCTCAAATGCAGTTTTTTGCAAATTTTCGTATCGATTCCCGTTCAGTCCACTATTCTTAGTATAAATCCGAAATTTCACGTAGATTGGTTCCATAGGACCGGAAAAAACACCGAACCCAAGTCTTAGATTATGCCCGTCAGAAATATGAAAATTTCTCAAATGCAGTTTTTTGCAAATTTTAGTGTCGATTCCCGTTCAGTCCACTATTCTTAGTATAAATCCGAAATTTCACGTAGATTGGTTCCATTGGACCGGAAAAAACACCGAACCCAAGTCTTAGATTATGCCCGTCAGAAGTATGAAAATTTCTCAAATGCAGTTTCTTGCAAATTTTCGTATCGATTCCCGTTCAGTCCACTATTCTAAGTATAAATCCGAAATTTCACGTAGATTGGTTCCATAGGACCGGAGAAAACACTGAACCCAAGTCTTAGATTATGCCCGTCAAAAGTATGAAAATTTCTCAAATGCAGTTTTTTGCAAACTTTAATGTCGATTCCCGTTCAGTCCACTATTCTTAGTATAAATCCGAAATTTCACGTAGATTGGTTCCATAGGACCTGAAAAAACACCGAACCCAAGCTTTAGATTATACCCGTCAAAAGTATGAAAATTTCTCAAATGCAGTTTTTTGCAAATTTTATTGTCGATTCCCGTTAAGTCTACTATTCTTAGTATAAATCCGAAATTTTACGTAGATTGGTTCCATAGGACCGGAAAAAACACCGAACCCAAGTCTTAGATTATGCCCGTCAGAAGTATGAAAATTTCTCAAATGCAGTTTTTTGCAATTTTTTATGTCGATTCCATTTCAGTCCACTATTCTAAGTATAAATCCGAAATTTCACGTACATTGGTTCCATAGGACCGGAAAAAACTCCGAACCCAAGTCTTAGATTATGCCCGTCAAAAGTATGAAAATTTCTCAAATGCAGTTTTTTGCAATTTTTTATGTCGATTCCATTTCAGTCCACTATTCTAAGTATAAATCCGAAATTTCACGTAGATTGGTTCCATAGGACCGGTGAAAACACTGAACCCAAGTCTTAGATTATGCCCGTCAAAAGTATGAAAATTTCTCAAATGCAGTTTTTTGCAAATTTTAGTGTCGATTCCCGTTCAGTCCACTATTCTTAGTATAAATCCGAAATTTCTCAAATGCAGTTTTTTCAAATTTTAATGTCGATTCCCGTTCAGTCCACTATTCTTAGTATAAATCCGAAATTTCACGTAGATTGGTTCCATAGGACCTAAAAAAACACCGAACCCAAGCTTTAGATTATACCCGTCAAAAGTATGAAAATTTCTCAAATGCAGTTTTTTGCAAATTTTATTGTCGATTCCCGTTAAGTCCACTCTTCTTAGTATAAATCCGAAATTTCACGTAGATTGGTTCCATAGGACCGGAGAAAACACCGAACCCAAGTCTTAGATTATGCCCGTCAAAAGTATGAAAATTTCTCAAATGCAGTTTTTTGCAAATTTTCGTATCGATTCCCGTTCAGTCCACTATTCTTAGTATAAATCCGAAATTTCACGTAGATTGGTTCCATTGGACCGGAAAAAACACCGAACCCAAGTCTTAGATTATGCCCGTCAGAAGTATGAAAATTTCTCAAATGCAGTTTCTTGCAAATTTTCGTATCGATTCCCGTTCAGTCCACTATTCTAAGTATAAATCCGAAATTTCACGTAGATTGGTTCCATAGGACCGGAGAAAACACTGAACCCAAGTCTTAGATTATGCCCGTCAAAAGTATGAAAATTTCTCAAATGCAGTTTTTTGCAAACTTTAATGTCGATTCCCGTTCAGTCCACTATTCTTAGTATAAATCCGAAATTTCACGTAGATTGGTTCCATAGGACCTGAAAAAACACCGAACCCAAGCTTTAGATTATACCCGTCAAAAGTATGAAAATTTCTCAAATGCAGTTTTTTGCAAATTTTATTGTCGATTCCCGTTAAGTCCACTATTCTTAGTATAAATCCGAAATTTTACGTAGATTGGTTCCATAGGACCTGAAAAAACACCGAACCCAAGCTTTAGATTATACCCGTCAAAAGTATGAAAATTTCTCAAATGCAGTTTTTTGCAAAATTTATTGTCGATTCCCGTTAAGTCCACTATTCTTAGTATAAATCCGAAATTTCACGTAGATTGGTTCCATAGGACCGGAAAAAACACCGAATCCAAGTCTAACATTATGCCCGTCAAAAGTATGAAAATTTCTCATATGAAGTTTTTTGCAAATTTTCGTTTCGATCCCCGTTCAGTCCACTATTCTAAGTATAAATCCGAAATTTCACGTAGATTGGTTCCATAGGACCGGAAAAAACACCGAACCCAAGTCTTAGATTATGCCCGTCAGAAGTATGAAAATTTCTCAAATGCAGTTTTTTGCAAATTTTAGTGTCGATTCCCGTTCAGTCCACTATTCTTAGTATAAATCCGAAATTTCTCAAATGCAGTTTTTTCAAATTTTTATGTCGATTCCAATTCAGACTACTATTCTCAGTATAAATCCGAAATTTCACTTAGATTGGTCCCATAGGACCGGAGAAAACACCGAACCCAAGTCTTAGATTATGCCCGTCAAAAGTATGAAAATTTCTCAAATGCAGTTTTTTGCAATTTTTTATGTCGATTCCATTTCAGTCCACTATTCTTAGTATAAATCCGAAATTTCACGTAGATTGGTTCCATAGGACCGGAGAAAACACTGAACCCAAGTCTTAGATTATGCCCGTCAAAAGTATGAAAATTTCTCAAATGCAGTGTTTTGCAAATTTTAATGTCGATTCCCGTTCAGTCCACTATTCTTAGTATAAATCCGAAATTTCACGTAGATTGGTTCCATAGGACCTGAAAAAACACCGAACCCAAGCTTTAGATTATACCCGTCAAAAGTATGAAAATTTCTCAAATGCAGTTTTAAGCAAATTTTATTGTCGATTCCCGTTAAGTCCACTATTCTTAGTATAAATCCGAAATTTCACGTAGATTGGTTCCATAGGACCGGAAAAAACACCGAACCCAAGTCTTAGATTATGCCCGTCAGAAGTATGAAAATTTCTCAAATGCAGATTTTTGCAATTTTTTATGTCGATTCCATTTCAGTCCACTATTCTTAGTATAAATCCGAAATTTCACGTAGATTGGTTCCATAGGACCGGAAAAAACACCGAACCCAAGTCTTAGATTATGCCCGTCAGAAATATGAAAATTTCTCAAATGCAGTTTTTTGCAAATTTTAGTGTCGATTCCCGTTCAGTCCACTATTCTTAGTATAAATCCGAAATTTCACTTAGATTGGTTCCATAGGACGGGAAAAACACCGAACCCAAGTCTTAGATTATGCCAGTCAAAAGTATGAAAATTTCTCAAATGCAGTTTTTTGCAAATTTTAGTGTCGATTCCCGTTCAGTCCACTATTCTCAGTATAAATCCGAAATTTCACGTAGATTGGTTCCATTGGACCGGAAAAAACACCGAACCCAAGTCTTAGATTATAACCGTCAGAAGTATGAAAATTTCTCAAATGCAGTTTCTTGCAAATTTTCGTATCGATTCCCGTTCAGTCCACTATTCTTAGTATAAATCCGAAATTTCACGTAGATTGGTTCCATAGGACCGGAAAAAACACCGAACCCAAGTCTTAGATTATGCCCGTCAGAAGTATGAAAATTTCTCAAATGCAGTTTTTTGCAAATTTTAGTGTCGATTCCCGTTCAGTCCACTATTCTTAGTATAAATCCGAAATTTCTCAAATGCAGTTTTTTCAAATTTTTATGTCGATTCCAAATCAGACTACTATTCTCAGTATAAATCCGAAATTTCACTTAGATTGGTCCCATAGGACCGGAGAAAACACCGAACCCAAGTCTTAGATTATGCCCGTCAAAAGTATGAAAATTTCTCAAATGCAGTTTTTTGCAAATTTTCGTATCGATTCCCGTTCAGTCCACTATTCTTAGTATAAATCCGAAATTTCACGTAGATTGGTTCCATAGGACCGGAAAAAACACCGAACCCAAGTCTTAGATTATGCCCGTCAGAAATATGAAAATTTCTCAAATGCAGTTTTTTGCAAATTTTAGTGTCGATTCCCGTTCAGTCCACTATTCTTAGTATAAATCCGAAATTTCACGTAGATTGGTTCCATTGGACCGGAAAAAACACCGAACCCAAGTCTTAGATTATGCCCGTCAGAAGTATGAAAATTTCTCAAATGCAGTTTCTTGCAAATTTTCGTATCGATTCCCGTTCAGTCCACTATTCTTAGTATAAATCCGAAATTTCACGTAGATTGGTTCCATAGGACCGGAAAAAACACCGAACCCAAGTCTTAGATTATGCCCGTCAGAAGTATGAAAATTTCTCAAATGCAGTTTTTTGCAATTTTTTATGTCGATTCCATTTCAGTCCACTATTCTTAGTATAAATCCGAAATTTCACGTAGATTGGTTCCATAGGACCGGAAAAAACACCGAACCCAAGTCTTAGATTATGCCCGTCAGAAATATGAAAATTTCTCAAATGCAGTTTTTTGCAAATTTTAGTGTCGATTCCCGTTCAGTCCACTATTCTTAGTATAAATCCGATATTTCACGTAGATTGGTTCCATAGGACCGGAAAAAACACCGAACCCAAGTCTTAGATTATGCCCGTCAGAAGTATGAAAATTTCTCAAATGCAGTTTTTTGCAAATTTTAGTGTCGATTCCCGTTCAGTCCACTATTCTTAGTATAAATCCGAAATTTCACGTAGATTGGTTCCATTGGACCGGAAAAAACACCGAACCCAAGTCTTAGATTATGCCCGTCAGAAGTATGAAAATTTCTCAAATGCAGTTTCTTGCAAATTTTCGTATCGATTCCCGTTCAGTCCACTATTCTTAGTATAAATCCGAAATTTCACGTAGATTGGTTCCATAGGACCGGAAAAAACACCGAACCCAAGTCTTAGATTATGCCCGTCAGAAGTATGAAAATTTCTCAAATGCAGTTTTTTGCAAATTTTAGTGTCGATTCCCGTTCAGTCCACCATTCTTAGTATAAATCCGAAATTTCTCAAATGCAGTTTTTTCAAATTTTTATGTCGATTCCAATTCAGACTACTATTCTCAGTATAAATCCGAAATTTCACTTAGATTGGTCCCATAGGACCGGAGAAAACACCGAACCCAAGTCTTAGATTATGCCCGTCAAAAGTATGAAAATTTCTCAAATGCAGTTTTTTGCAAATTTTCGTATCGATTCCCGTTCAGTCCACTATTCTTAGTATAAATCCGAAATTTCACGTAGATTGGTTCCATAGGACCGGAAAAAACACCGAACCCAAGTCTTAGATTATGCCCGTCAGAAATATGAAAATTTCTCAAATGCAGTTTTTTGCAAATTTTAGTGTCGATTCCCGTTCAGTCCACTATTCTTAGTATAAATCCGAAATTTCACGTAGATTGGTTCCATAGGACCTGAAAAAACACCGAACCCAAGCTTTAGATTATACCCGTCAAAAGTATGAAAATTTCTCAAATGCAGTTTTTTGCAAATTTTATTGTCGATTCCCGTTAAGTCCACTATTCTTAGTATAAATCCGAAATTTTACGTAGATTGGTTCCATAGGACCTGAAAAAACACCGAACCCAAGCTTTAGATTATACCCGTCAAAAGTATGAAAATTTCTCAAATGCAGTTTTTTGCAAAATTTATTGTCGATTCCCGTTAAGTCCACTATTCTTAGTATAAATCCGAAATTTCACGTAGATTGGTTCCATAGGACCGGAAAAAACACCGAATCCAAGTCTAACATTATGCCCGTCAAAAGTATGAAAATTTCTCATATGAAGTTTTTTGCAAATTTTCGTTTCGATCCCCGTTCAGTCCACTATTCTAAGTATAAATCCGAAATTTCACGTAGATTGGTTCCATAGGACCGGAAAAAACACCGAACCCAAGTCTTAGATTATGCCCGTCAGAAGTATGAAAATTTCTCAAATGCAGTTTTTTGCAAATTTTAGTGTCGATTCCCGTTCAGTCCACTATTCTTAGTATAAATCCGAAATTTCTCAAATGCAGTTTTTTCAAATTTTTATGTCGATTCCAATTCAGACTACTATTCTCAGTATAAATCCGAAATTTCACTTAGATTGGTTCCATAGGACCGGAAAAAACACCAAATCCAAGTCTAACATTATGCCCGTCAAAAGTATGAAAATTTCTCATATGAAGTTTTTTGCAAATTTTCGTTTCGATCCCCGTTCAGTCCACTATTCTAAGTATAAATCCGAAATTTCACGTAGATTGGTTCCATAGGACCGGAAAAAACACCGAACCCAAGTCTTAGATTATGCCCGTCAGAAATATGAAAATTTCTCAAATGCAGTTTCTTGCAAATTTTCGTATCGATTCCCGTTCAGTCCACTATTCTAAGTATAAATCCGAAATTTCACGTAGATTGGTTCCATAGGACCGGAGAAAACACTGAACCCAAGTCTTAGATTATGCCCGTCAAAAGTATGAAAATTTCTCAAATGCAGTTTTTTGCAAACTTTAATGTCGATTCCCGTTCAGTCCACTATTCTTAGTATAAATCCGAAATTTCACGTAGATTGGTTCCATAGGACCTGAAAAAACACCGAACCCAAGCTTTAGATTATACCCGTCAAAAGTATGAAAATTTCTCAAATGCAGTTTTTTGCAAATTTTATTGTCGATTCCCGTTAAGTCTACTATTCTTAGTATAAATCCGAAATTTTACGTAGATTGGTTCCATAGGACCGGAAAAAACACCGAACCCAAGTCTTAGATTATGCCCGTCAGAAGTATGAAAATTTCTCAAATGCAGTTTTTTGCAATTTTTTATGTCGATTCCATTTCAGTCCACTATTCTAAGTATAAATCCGAAATTTCACGTACATTGGTTCCATAGGACCGGAAAAAACTCCGAACCCAAGTCTTAGATTATGCCCGTCAAAAGTATGAAAATTTCTCAAATGCAGTTTTTTGCAATTTTTTATGTCGATTCCATTTCAGTCCACTATTCTAAGTATAAATCCGAAATTTCACGTAGATTGGTTCCATAGGACCGGTGAAAACACTGAACCCAAGTCTTAGATTATGCCCGTCAAAAGTATGAAAATTTCTCAAATGCAGTTTTTTGCAAATTTTAGTGTCGATTCCCGTTCAGTCCACTATTCTTAGTATAAATCCGAAATTTCTCAAATGCAGTTTTTTCAAATTTTAATGTCGATTCCCGTTCAGTCCACTATTCTTAGTATAAATCCGAAATTTCACGTAGATTGGTTCCATAGGACCTAAAAAAACACCGAACCCAAGCTTTAGATTATACCCGTCAAAAGTATGAAAATTTCTCAAATGCAGTTTTTTGCAAATTTTATTGTCGATTCCCGTTAAGTCCACTCTTCTTAGTATAAATCCGAAATTTCACGTAGATTGGTTCCATAGGACCGGAGAAAACACCGAACCCAAGTCTTAGATTATGCCCGTCAAAAGTATGAAAATTTCTCAAATGCAGTTTTTTGCAAATTTTCGTATCGATTCCCGTTCAGTCCACTATTCTTAGTATAAATCCGAAATTTCACGTAGATTGGTTCCATTGGACCGGAAAAAACACCGAACCCAAGTCTTAGATTATGCCCGTCAGAAGTATGAAAATTTCTCAAATGCAGTTTCTTGCAAATTTTCGTATCGATTCCCGTTCAGTCCACTATTCTAAGTATAAATCCGAAATTTCACGTAGATTGGTTCCATAGGACCGGAGAAAACACTGAACCCAAGTCTTAGATTATGCCCGTCAAAAGTATGAAAATTTCTCAAATGCAGTTTTTTGCAAACTTTAATGTCGATTCCCGTTCAGTCCACTATTCTTAGTATAAATCCGAAATTTCACGTAGATTGGTTCCATAGGACCTGAAAAAACACCGAACCCAAGCTTTAGATTATACCCGTCAAAAGTATGAAAATTTCTCAAATGCAGTTTTTTGCAAATTTTATTGTCGATTCCCGTTAAGTCCACTATTCTTAGTATAAATCCGAAATTTTACGTAGATTGGTTCCATAGGACCTGAAAAAACACCGAACCCAAGCTTTAGATTATACCCGTCAAAAGTATGAAAATTTCTCAAATGCAGTTTTTTGCAAAATTTATTGTCGATTCCCGTTAAGTCCACTATTCTTAGTATAAATCCGAAATTTCACGTAGATTGGTTCCATAGGACCGGAAAAAACACCGAATCCAAGTCTAACATTATGCCCGTCAAAAGTATGAAAATTTCTCATATGAAGTTTTTTGCAAATTTTCGTTTCGATCCCCGTTCAGTCCACTATTCTAAGTATAAATCCGAAATTTCACGTAGATTGGTTCCATAGGACCGGAAAAAACACCGAACCCAAGTCTTAGATTATGCCCGTCAGAAGTATGAAAATTTCTCAAATGCAGTTTTTTGCAAATTTTAGTGTCGATTCCCGTTCAGTCCACTATTCTTAGTATAAATCCGAAATTTCTCAAATGCAGTTTTTTCAAATTTTTATGTCGATTCCAATTCAGACTACTATTCTCAGTATAAATCCGAAATTTCACTTAGATTGGTCCCATAGGACCGGAGAAAACACCGAACCCAAGTCTTAGATTATGCCCGTCAAAAGTATGAAAATTTCTCAAATGCAGTTTTTTGCAATTTTTTATGTCGATTCCATTTCAGTCCACTATTCTTAGTATAAATCCGAAATTTCACGTAGATTGGTTCCATAGGACCGGAGAAAACACTGAACCCAAGTCTTAGATTATGCCCGTCAAAAGTATGAAAATTTCTCAAATGCAGTGTTTTGCAAATTTTAATGTCGATTCCCGTTCAGTCCACTATTCTTAGTATAAATCCGAAATTTCACGTAGATTGGTTCCATAGGACCTGAAAAAACACCGAACCCAAGCTTTAGATTATACCCGTCAAAAGTATGAAAATTTCTCAAATGCAGTTTTAAGCAAATTTTATTGTCGATTCCCGTTAAGTCCACTATTCTTAGTATAAATCCGAAATTTCACGTAGATTGGTTCCATAGGACCGGAAAAAACACCGAACCCAAGTCTTAGATTATGCCCGTCAGAAGTATGAAAATTTCTCAAATGCAGATTTTTGCAATTTTTTATGTCGATTCCATTTCAGTCCACTATTCTTAGTATAAATCCGAAATTTCACGTAGATTGGTTCCATAGGACCGGAAAAAACACCGAACCCAAGTCTTAGATTATGCCCGTCAGAAATATGAAAATTTCTCAAATGCAGTTTTTTGCAAATTTTAGTGTCGATTCCCGTTCAGTCCACTATTCTTAGTATAAATCCGAAATTTCACTTAGATTGGTTCCATAGGACGGGAAAAACACCGAACCCAAGTCTTAGATTATGCCAGTCAAAAGTATGAAAATTTCTCAAATGCAGTTTTTTGCAAATTTTCGTATCGATTCCCGTTCAGTCCACTATTCTTAGTATAAATCCGAAATTTCACGTAGATTGGTTCCATAGGACCGGAAAAAACACCGAACCCAAGTCTTAGATTATGCCCGTCAGAAATATGAAAATTTCTCAAATGCAGTTTTTTGCAAATTTTAGTGTCGATTCCCGTTCAGTCCACTATTCTCAGTATAAATCCGAAATTTCACGTAGATTGGTTCCATTGGACCGGAAAAAACACCGAACCCAAGTCTTAGATTATAACCGTCAGAAGTATGAAAATTTCTCAAATGCAGTTTCTTGCAAATTTTCGTATCGATTCCCGTTCAGTCCACTATTCTTAGTATAAATCCGAAATTTCACGTAGATTGGTTCCATAGGACCGGAAAAAACACCGAACCCAAGTCTTAGATTATGCCCGTCAGAAGTATGAAAATTTCTCAAATGCAGTTTTTTGCAAATTTTAGTGTCGATTCCCGTTCAGTCCACTATTCTTAGTATAAATCCGAAATTTCTCAAATGCAGTTTTTTCAAATTTTTATGTCGATTCCAATTCAGACTACTATTCTCAGTATAAATCCGAAATTTCACTTAGATTGGTCCCATAGGACCGGAGAAAACACCGAACCCAAGTCTTAGATTATGCCCGTCAAAAGTATGAAAATTTCTCAAATGCAGTTTTTTGCAATTTTTTATGTCGATTCCATTTCAGTCCACTATTCTTAGTATAAATCCGAAATTTCACGTAGATTGGTTCCATAGGACCGGAGAAAACACTGAACCCAAGTCTTAGATTATGCCCGTCAAAAGTATGAAAATTTCTCAAATGCAGTGTTTTGCAAATTTTAATGTCGATTCCCGTTCAGTCCACTATTCTTAGTATAAATCCGAAATTTCACGTAGATTGGTTCCATAGGACCTGAAAAAACACCGAACCCAAGCTTTAGATTATACCCGTCAAAAGTATGAAAATTTCTCAAATGCAGTTTTAAGCAAATTTTATTGTCGATTCCCGTTAAGTCCACTATTCTTAGTATAAATCCGAAATTTCACGTAGATTGGTTCCATAGGACCGGAAAAAACACCGAACCCAAGTCTTAGATTATGCCCGTCAGAAGTATGAAAATTTCTCAAATGCAGATTTTTGCAATTTTTTATGTCGATTCCATTTCAGTCCACTATTCTTAGTATAAATCCGAAATTTCACGTAGATTGGTTCCATAGGACCGGAAAAAACACCGAACCCAAGTCTTAGATTATGCCCGTCAGAAATATGAAAATTTCTCAAATGCAGTTTTTTGCAAATTTTAGTGTCGATTCCCGTTCAGTCCACTATTCTTAGTATAAATCCGAAATTTCACTTAGATTGGTTCCATAGGACGGGAAAAACACCGAACCCAAGTCTTAGATTATGCCAGTCAAAAGTATGAAAATTTCTCAAATGCAGTTTTTTGCAAATTTTCGTATCGATTCCCGTTCAGTCCACTATTCTTAGTATAAATCCGAAATTTCACGTAGATTGGTTCCATAGGACCGGAAAAAACACCGAACCCAAGTCTTAGATTATGCCCGTCAGAAATATGAAAATTTCTCAAATGCAGTTTTTTGCAAATTTTAGTGTCGATTCCCGTTCAGTCCACTATTCTCAGTATAAATCCGAAATTTCACGTAGATTGGTTCCATTGGACCGGAAAAAACACCGAACCCAAGTCTTAGATTATAACCGTCAGAAGTATGAAAATTTCTCAAATGCAGTTTCTTGCAAATTTTCGTATCGATTCCCGTTCAGTCCACTATTCTTAGTATAAATCCGAAATTTCACGTAGATTGGTTCCATAGGACCGGAAAAAACACCGAACCCAAGTCTTAGATTATGCCCGTCAGAAGTATGAAAATTTCTCAAATGCAGTTTTTTGCAAATTTTAGTGTCGATTCCCGTTCAGTCCACTATTCTTAGTATAAATCCGAAATTTCTCAAATGCAGTTTTTTCAAATTTTTATGTCGATTCCAAATCAGACTACTATTCTCAGTATAAATCCGAAATTTCACTTAGATTGGTCCCATAGGACCGGAGAAAACACCGAACCCAAGTCTTAGATTATGCCCGTCAAAAGTATGAAAATTTCTCAAATGCAGTTTTTTGCAAATTTTCGTATCGATTCCCGTTCAGTCCACTATTCTTAGTATAAATCCGAAATTTCACGTAGATTGGTTCCATAGGACCGGAAAAAACACCGAACCCAAGTCTTAGATTATGCCCGTCAGAAATATGAAAATTTCTCAAATGCAGTTTTTTGCAAATTTTAGTGTCGATTCCCGTTCAGTCCACTATTCTTAGTATAAATCCGAAATTTCACGTAGATTGGTTCCATTGGACCGGAAAAAACACCGAACCCAAGTCTTAGATTATGCCCGTCAGAAGTATGAAAATTTCTCAAATGCAGTTTCTTGCAAATTTTCGTATCGATTCCCGTTCAGTCCACTATTCTTAGTATAAATCCGAAATTTCACGTAGATTGGTTCCATAGGACCGGAAAAAACACCGAACCCAAGTCTTAGATTATGCCCGTCAGAAGTATGAAAATTTCTCAAATGCAGTTTTTTGCAATTTTTTATGTCGATTCCATTTCAGTCCACTATTCTTAGTATAAATCCGAAATTTCACGTAGATTGGTTCCATAGGACCGGAAAAAACACCGAACCCAAGTCTTAGATTATGCCCGTCAGAAATATGAAAATTTCTCAAATGCAGTTTTTTGCAAATTTTAGTGTCGATTCCCGTTCAGTCCACTATTCTTAGTATAAATCCGATATTTCACGTAGATTGGTTCCATAGGACCGGAAAAAACACCGAACCCAAGTCTTAGATTATGCCCGTCAGAAGTATGAAAATTTCTCAAATGCAGTTTTTTGCAAATTTTAGTGTCGATTCCCGTTCAGTCCACTATTCTTAGTATAAATCCGAAATTTCACGTAGATTGGTTCCATTGGACCGGAAAAAACACCGAACCCAAGTCTTAGATTATGCCCGTCAGAAGTATGAAAATTTCTCAAATGCAGTTTCTTGCAAATTTTCGTATCGATTCCCGTTCAGTCCACTATTCTTAGTATAAATCCGAAATTTCACGTAGATTGGTTCCATAGGACCGGAAAAAACACCGAACCCAAGTCTTAGATTATGCCCGTCAGAAGTATGAAAATTTCTCAAATGCAGTTTTTTGCAAATTTTAGTGTCGATTCCCGTTCAGTCCACCATTCTTAGTATAAATCCGAAATTTCTCAAATGCAGTTTTTTCAAATTTTTATGTCGATTCCAATTCAGACTACTATTCTCAGTATAAATCCGAAATTTCACTTAGATTGGTCCCATAGGACCGGAGAAAACACCGAACCCAAGTCTTAGATTATGCCCGTCAAAAGTATGAAAATTTCTCAAATGCAGTTTTTTGCAAATTTTCGTATCGATTCCCGTTCAGTCCACTATTCTTAGTATAAATCCGAAATTTCACGTAGATTGGTTCCATAGGACCGGAAAAAACACCGAACCCAAGTCTTAGATTATGCCCGTCAGAAATATGAAAATTTCTCAAATGCAGTTTTTTGCAAATTTTAGTGTCGATTCCCGTTCAGTCCACTATTCTAAGTATAAATCCGAAATTTCACGTAGATTGGTTCCATAGGACCGGAGAAAACACTGAACCCAAGTCTTAGATTATGCCCGTCAAAAGTATGAAAATTTCTCAAATGCAGTTTTTTGCAAACTTTAATGTCGATTCCCGTTCAGTCCACTATTCTTAGTATAAATCCGAAATTTCACGTAGATTGGTTCCATAGGACCTGAAAAAACACCGAACCCAAGCTTTAGATTATACCCGTCAAAAGTATGAAAATTTCTCAAATGCAGTTTTTTGCAAATTTTATTGTCGATTCCCGTTAAGTCCACTATTCTTAGTATAAATCCGAAATTTTACGTAGATTGGTTCCATAGGACCTGAAAAAACACCGAACCCAAGCTTTAGATTATACCCGTCAAAAGTATGAAAATTTCTCAAATGCAGTTTTTTGCAAAATTTATTGTCGATTCCCGTTAAGTCCACTATTCTTAGTATAAATCCGAAATTTCACGTAGATTGGTTCCATAGGACCGGAAAAAACACCGAATCCAAGTCTAACATTATGCCCGTCAAAAGTATGAAAATTTCTCATATGAAGTTTTTTGCAAATTTTCGTTTCGATCCCCGTTCAGTCCACTATTCTAAGTATAAATCCGAAATTTCACGTAGATTGGTTCCATAGGACCGGAAAAAACACCGAACCCAAGTCTTAGATTATGCCCGTCAGAAGTATGAAAATTTCTCAAATGCAGTTTTTTGCAAATTTTAGTGTCGATTCCCGTTCAGTCCACTATTCTTAGTATAAATCCGAAATTTCTCAAATGCAGTTTTTTCAAATTTTTATGTCGATTCCAATTCAGACTACTATTCTCAGTATAAATCCGAAATTTCACTTAGATTGGTTCCATAGGACCGGAAAAAACACCAAATCCAAGTCTAACATTATGCCCGTCAAAAGTATGAAAATTTCTCATATGAAGTTTTTTGCAAATTTTCGTTTCGATCCCCGTTCAGTCCACTATTCTAAGTATAAATCCGAAATTTCACGTAGATTGGTTCCATAGGACCGGAAAAAACACCGAACCCAAGTCTTAGATTATGCCCGTCAGAAATATGAAAATTTCTCAAATGCAGTTTTTTGCAAATTTTAGTGTCGATTCCCGTTCAGTCCACTATTCTTAGTATAAATCCGAAATTTCACGTAGATTGGTTCCATTGGACCGGAAAAAACACCGAACCCAAGTCTTAGATTATGCCCGTCAGAAGTATGAAAATTTCTCAAATGCAGTTTTTTGCAATTTTTTATGTCGATTCCATTTCAGTCCACTATTCTAAGTATAAATCCGAAATTTCACGTACATTGGTTCCATAGGACCGGAAAAAACTCCGAACCCAAGTCTTAGATTATGCCCGTCAAAAGTATGAAAATTTCTCAAATGCAGTTTCTTGCAAATTTTCGTATCGATTCCCGTTCAGTCCACTATTCTAAGTATAAATCCGAAATTTCACGTAGATTGGTTCCATAGGACCGGAGAAAACACTGAACCCAAGTCTTAGATTATGCCCGTCAAAAGTATGAAAATTTCTCAAATGCAGTTTTTTGCAAACTTTAATGTCGATTCCCGTTCAGTCCACTATTCTTAGTATAAATCCGAAATTTCACGTAGATTGGTTCCATAGGACCTGAAAAAACACCGAACCCAAGCTTTAGATTATACCCGTCAAAAGTATGAAAATTTCTCAAATGCAGTTTTTTGCAAATTTTATTGTCGATTCCCGTTAAGTCCACTATTCTTAGTATAAATCCGAAATTTTACGTAGATTGGTTCCATAGGACCGGAAAAAACACCGAACCCAAGTCTTAGATTATGCCCGTCAGAAGTATGAAAATTTCTCAAATGCAGTTTTTTGCAATTTTTTATGTCGATTCCATTTCAGTCCACTATTCTAAGTATAAATCCGAAATTTCACGTACATTGGTTCCATAGGACCGGAAAAAACTCCGAACCCAAGTCTTAGATTATGCCCGTCAAAAGTATGAAAATTTCTCAAATGCAGTTTTTTGCAATTTTTTATGTCGATTCCATTTCAGTCCACTATTCTAAGTATAAATCCGAAATTTCACGTAGATTGGTTCCATAGGACCGGTGAAAACACTGAACCCAAGTCTTAGATTATGCCCGTCAAAAGTATGAAAATTTCTCAAATGCAGTTTTTTGCAAATTTTAGTGTCGATTCCCGTTCAGTCCACTATTCTTAGTATAAATCCGAAATTTCTCAAATGCAGTTTTTTCAAATTTTAATGTCGATTCCCGTTCAGTCCACTATTCTTAGTATAAATCCGAAATTTCACGTAGATTGGTTCCATAGGACCTGAAAAAACACCGAACCCAAGCTTTAGATTATACCCGTCAAAAGTATGAAAATTTCTCAAATGCAGTTTTTTGCAAATTTTATTGTCGATTCCCGTTAAGTCCACTCTTCTTAGTATAAATCCGAAATTTCACGTAGATTGGTTCCATAGGACCGGAGAAAACACCGAACCCAAGTCTTAGATTATGCCCGTCAAAAGTATGAAAATTTCTCAAATGCAGTTTTTTGCAAATTTTCGTATCGATTCCCGTTCAGTCCACTATTCTTAGTATAAATCCGAAATTTCACGTAGATTGGTTCCATAGGACCGGAAAAAACACCGAACCCAAGTCTTAGATTATGCCCGTCAGAAATATGAAAATTTCTCAAATGCAGTTTTTTGCAAATTTTAGTGTCGATTCCCGTTCAGTCCACTATTCTTAGTATAAATCCGAAATTTCACGTAGATTGGTTCCATTGGACCGGAAAAAACACCGAACCCAAGTCTTAGATTATGCCCGTCAGAAGTATGAAAATTTCTCAAATGCAGTTTCTTGCAAATTTTCGTATCGATTCCCGTTCAGTCCACTATTCTAAGTATAAATCCGAAATTTCACGTAGATTGGTTCCATAGGACCGGAGAAAACACTGAACCCAAGTCTTAGATTATGCCCGTCAAAAGTATGAAAATTTCTCAAATGCAGTTTTTTGCAAACTTTAATGTCGATTCCCGTTCAGTCCACTATTCTTAGTATAAATCCGAAATTTCACGTAGATTGGTTCCATAGGACCTGAAAAAACACCGAACCCAAGCTTTAGATTATACCCGTCAAAAGTATGAAAATTTCTCAAATGCAGTTTTTTGCAAATTTTATTGTCGATTCCCGTTAAGTCCACTATTCTTAGTATAAATCCGAAATTTTACGTAGATTGGTTCCATAGGACCTGAAAAAACACCGAACCCAAGCTTTAGATTATACCCGTCAAAAGTATGAAAATTTCTCAAATGCAGTTTTTTGCAAAATTTATTGTCGATTCCCGTTAAGTCCACTATTCTTAGTATAAATCCGAAATTTCACGTAGATTGGTTCCATAGGACCGGAAAAAACACCGAATCCAAGTCTAACATTATGCCCGTCAAAAGTATGAAAATTTCTCATATGAAGTTTTTTGCAAATTTTCGTTTCGATCCCCGTTCAGTCCACTATTCTAAGTATAAATCCGAAATTTCACGTAGATTGGTTCCATAGGACCGGAAAAAACACCGAACCCAAGTCTTAGATTATGCCCGTCAGAAGTATGAAAATTTCTCAAATGCAGTTTTTTGCAAATTTTAGTGTCGATTCCCGTTCAGTCCACTATTCTTAGTATAAATCCGAAATTTCTCAAATGCAGTTTTTTCAAATTTTTATGTCGATTCCAATTCAGACTACTATTCTCAGTATAAATCCGAAATTTCACTTAGATTGGTCCCATAGGACCGGAGAAAACACCGAACCCAAGTCTTAGATTATGCCCGTCAAAAGTATGAAAATTTCTCAAATGCAGTTTTTTGCAATTTTTTATGTCGATTCCATTTCAGTCCACTATTCTTAGTATAAATCCGAAATTTCACGTAGATTGGTTCCATAGGACCGGAGAAAACACTGAACCCAAGTCTTAGATTATGCCCGTCAAAAGTATGAAAATTTCTCAAATGCAGTGTTTTGCAAATTTTAATGTCGATTCCCGTTCAGTCCACTATTCTTAGTATAAATCCGAAATTTCACGTAGATTGGTTCCATAGGACCTGAAAAAACACCGAACCCAAGCATTAGATTATACCCGTCAAAAGTATGAAAATTTCTCAAATGCAGTTTTAAGCAAATTTTATTGTCGATTCCCGTTAAGTCCACTATTCTTAGTATAAATCCGAAATTTCACGTAGATTGGTTCCATAGGACCGGAAAAAACACCGAATCCAAGTCTAACATTATGCCCGTCAAAAGTATGAAAATTTCTCATATGAAGTTTTTTGCAAATTTTCGTTTCGATCCCCGTTCAGTCCACTATTCTAAGTATAAATCCGAAATTTCACGTAGATTGGTTCCATAGGACCGGAAAAAACACCGAACCCAAGTCTTAGATTATGCCCGTCAGAAGTATGAAAATTTCTCAAATGCAGTTTTTTGCAAATTTTAGTGTCGATTCCCGTTCAGTCTACTATTCTTAGTATAAATCCGAAATTTCACGTAGATTGGTTCCATAGGACCGGAAAAAACACCGAACCCAAGTCTTAGATTATGCCCGTCAGAAGTATGAAAATTTCTCAAATGCAGTTTTTTGCAAATTTTATTGTCGATTCCCGTTAAGTCCACTCTTCTTAGTATAAATCCGAAATTTCACGTAGATTGGTTCCATAGGACCGGAAAAAACACCGAACCCAAGTCTAACATTATGCCCGTCAAAAGTATGAAAATTTCTCATATGCAGTTTTTTGCAAATTTTCGTATCGATCCCCGTTCAGTCCACTATTCTAAGTATAAATCCGAAATTTCACGTAGATTGGTTCCATAGGACCGGAAAAAACACCGAACCCAAGTCTTAGATTATGCCCGTCAGAAGTATGAAAATTTCTCAAATGCAGTTTTTTGCAAATTTTAATGTCGATTCCCGTTCAGTCCACTATTTTTAGTATAAATCCGAAATTTCACGTAGATTGGTTCCATAGGACCTGAAAAAACACCGAACCCAAGCTTTAGATTATACCCGTCAAAAGTATGAAAATTTCTCAAATGCAGTTTTTTGCAAATTTTATTGTCGATTCCCGTTAAGTCCACTATTCTTAGTATAAATCCGAAATTTCACGTAGATTGGTTCCATAGGACCGGAAAAAACACCGAACCCAAGTCTAACATTATGCCCGTCAAAAGTATGAAAATTTCTCATATGCAGTTTTTTGCAAATTTTCGTATCGATCCCCGTTCAGTCCACTATTCTAAGTATAAATCCGAAATTTCACGGAGATTGGTTTCATAGGACCGGAAAAAACACCGAACCCAAGTCTTAGATTATGCCCGTCAGAAGTATGAAAATTTCTCAAATGCAGTTTTTTGCAAATTTTAGTGTCGATTCCCGTTCAGTCCACAATTCTTAGTATAAATCCGAAATTTCACGTAGATTGGTTCCATAGGACCGGAAAAAACACCGAACCCAAGTCTTAGATTATGCCCGTCAGAAATATGAAAATTTCTCAAATGCAGTTTTTTGCAAATTTTAGTGTCGATTCCCGTTCAGTCCACTATTCTTAGTATAAATCCGAAATTTCACGTAGATTGGTTCCATAGGACCGGAAAAAACACCGAACCCAAGTCTTAGATTATGCCCGTCAGAAATATGAAAATTTCTCAAATGCAGTTTTTTGCAAATTTTAGTGTCGATTCCCGTTCAGTCCACTATTCTTAGTATAAATCCGAAATTTCACGTAGATTGGTTCCATTGGACCGGAAAAAACACCGAACCCAAGTCTTAGATTATGCCCGTCAGAAGTATGAAAATTTCTCAAATGCAGTTTCTTGCAAATTTTCGTATCGATTCCCGTTCAGTCCACTATTCTTAGTATAAATCCGAAATTTCACGTAGATTGGTTCCATAGGACCGGAAAAAACACCGAACCCAAGTCTTAGATTATGCCCGTCAGAAGTATGAAAATTTCTCAAATGCAGTTTTTTGCAAATTTTAGTGTCGATTCCCGTTCAGTCCACTATTCTTAGTATAAATCCGAAATTTCACGTAGATTGGTTCCATAGGACCTGAAAAAACACCGAACCCAAGCTTTAGATTATACCCGTCAAAAGTATGAAAATTTCTCAAATGCAGTTTTTTGCAAATTTTATTGTCGATTCCCGTTAAGTCCACTATTCTAAGTATAAATCCGAAATTTCACGTAGATTGGTTCCATAGGACCGGAAAAAACACCGAACCCAAGTCTTAGATTATGCCCGTCAGAAGTATGAAAATTTCTCAAATGCAGTTTTTTGCAAATTTTAATGTCGATTCCCGTTCAGTCCACTATTTTTAGTATAAATCCGAAATTTCACGTAGATTGGTTCCATAGGACCTGAAAAAACACCGAACCCAAGCTTTAGATTATACCCGTCAGAAGTTTCACGTAGATTGGTTCCATAGGACCGGAGAAAACACTGAACCCAAGTCTTAGATTATGCCCGTCAAAAGTATGAAAATTTCTCAAATGCAGTTTTTTGCAAACTTTAATGTCGATTCCCGTTCAGTCCACTATTCTTAGTATAAATCCGAAATTTCACGTAGATTGGTTCCATAGGACCTGAAAAAACACCGAACCCAAGCTTTAGATTATACCCGTCAAAAGTATGAAAATTTCTCAAATGCAGTTTTTTGCAAATTTTATTGTCGATTCCCGTTAAGTCCACTATTCTTAGTATAAATCCGAAATTTTACGTAGATTGGTTCCATAGGACCTGAAAAAACACCGAACCCAAGCTTTAGATTATACCCGTCAAAAGTATGAAAATTTCTCAAATGCAGTTTTTTGCAAAATTTATTGTCGATTCCCGTTAAGTCCACTATTCTTAGTATAAATCCGAAATTTCACGTAGATTGGTTCCATAGGACCGGAAAAAACACCGAATCCAAGTCTAACATTATGCCCGTCAAAAGTATGAAAATTTCTCATATGAAGTTTTTTGCAAATTTTCGTTTCGATCCCCGTTCAGTCCACTATTCTAAGTATAAATCCGAAATTTCACGTAGATTGGTTCCATAGGACCGGAAAAAACACCGAACCCAAGTCTTAGATTATGCCCGTCAGAAGTATGAAAATTTCTCAAATGCAGTTTTTTGCAAATTTTAGTGTCGATTCCCGTTCAGTCCACTATTCTTAGTATAAATCCGAAATTTCTCAAATGCAGTTTTTTCAAATTTTTATGTCGATTCCAATTCAGACTACTATTCTCAGTATAAATCCGAAATTTCACTTAGATTGGTCCCATAGGACCGGAGAAAACACCGAACCCAAGTCTTAGATTATGCCCGTCAAAAGTATGAAAATTTCTCAAATGCAGTTTTTTGCAATTTTTTATGTCGATTCCATTTCAGTCCACTATTCTTAGTATAAATCCGAAATTTCACGTAGATTGGTTCCATAGGACCGGAGAAAACACTGAACCCAAGTCTTAGATTATGCCCGTCAAAAGTATGAAAATTTCTCAAATGCAGTGTTTTGCAAATTTTAATGTCGATTCCCGTTCAGTCCACTATTCTTAGTATAAATCCGAAATTTCACGTAGATTGGTTCCATAGGACCTGAAAAAACACCGAACCCAAGCATTAGATTATACCCGTCAAAAGTATGAAAATTTCTCAAATGCAGTTTTAAGCAAATTTTATTGTCGATTCCCGTTAAGTCCACTATTCTTAGTATAAATCCGAAATTTCACGTAGATTGGTTCCATAGGACCGGAAAAAACACCGAATCCAAGTCTAACATTATGCCCGTCAAAAGTATGAAAATTTCTCATATGAAGTTTTTTGCAAATTTTCGTTTCGATCCCCGTTCAGTCCACTATTCTAAGTATAAATCCGAAATTTCACGTAGATTGGTTCCATAGGACCGGAAAAAACACCGAACCCAAGTCTTAGATTATGCCCGTCAGAAGTATGAAAATTTCTCAAATGCAGTTTTTTGCAAATTTTAGTGTCGATTCCCGTTCAGTCCACTATTCTTAGTATAAATCCGAAATTTCTCAAATGCAGTTTTTTCAAATTTTTATGTCAATTCCAATTCAGACTACTATTCTCAGTATAAATCCGAAATTTCACCTAGATTGGTTCCATAGGACGGGAAAAAACACCGAACCCAAGTCTTAGATTATGCCCGTCAGAAGTATGAAAATTTCTCAAATGCAGTTTTTTGCAAATTTTAGTGTCGATTCCCGTTCAGTCCACTATTCTTAGTATAAATCCGAAATTTCATGTAGATTGGTTCCATAGGACCGGAAAAAACACCGAACCCAAGTCTTAGATTATGCCCGTCAGAAGTATGAAAATTTCTCAAATGCAGTTTTTTGCAATTTTTTATGTCGATTCCATTTCAGTCCACTATTCTAAGTATAAATCCGAAATTTCACGTAGATTGGTTCCATAGGACCGGAAAAAACTCCGAACCCAAGTCTTAGATTATGCCCGTCAAAAGTATGAAAATTTCTCAAATGCAGTTTTTTTGCAATTTTTTATGTCGATTCCATTTCAGTCCACTATTCTAAGTATAAATCCGAAATTTCACGTAGATTGGTTCCATAGGACCGGTGAAAACACTGAACCCAAGTCTTAGATTATGCCCGTCAAAAGTATGAAAATTTCTCAAATGCAGTTTTTTGCAAATTTTAATGTCGATTCCCGTTCAGTCCACTATTCTTAGTATAAATCCGAAATTTCACGTAGATTGGTTCCATAGGACCTGAAAAAACACCGAACCCAAGCTTTAGATTATACCCGTCAAAAGTATGAAAATTTCTCAAATGCAGTTTTTTGCAAATTCTATTGTCGATTCCCGTTAAGTCCACTATTCTTAGTATAAATCCGAAATTTCACGTAGATTGGTTTCATAGGACCGGAAAAAACACCGAACCCAAGTCTAACATTATGCCCGTCAAAAGTATGAAAATTTCTCATATGCAGTTTTTTGCAAATTTTCGTATCGATCCCCGTTCAGTTCACTATTCTAAGTATAAATCCGAAATTTCACGGAGATTGGTTCCATAGGACCTGAAAAAACACCGAACCCAAGCTTTAGATTATACCCGTCAAAAGTATGAAAATTTCTCAAATGCAGTTTTTTGCAAATTTTATTGTCGATTCCCGTTAAGTCCACTATTCTTAGTATAAATCCGAAATTTCACGTAGATTGGTTCCATAGGACCGGAAAAAACACCGAACCCAAGTCTAACATTATGCCCGTCAAAAGTATGAAAATTTCTCATATGCAGTTTTTTGCAAATTTTCGTATCGATCCCCGTTCAGTCCACTATTCTAAGTATAAATCCGAAATTTCACGGAGATTGGTTCCATAGGACCGGAAAAAACACCGAACCCAAGTCTTAGATTATTCCCGTCAGAAGTATGAAAATTTCTCAAATGCAGTTTTTTGCAAATTTTAGTGTCGATTCCACTATTCCACTCTTCTTAGTATAAATCCGAAATTATATATAGTATAAATATATAGTATAAATATATAGTATAAATCCACTATTCTTAGTTTAAATCCGAAATTTCACGTAGATTGGTTCCATTGGACCGGAAAAAACACCGAACCCAAGTCTTAGATTATGCCCGTCAGAAGTATGAAAATTTCTCAAATGCAGTTTTTTGCAAATTTTAGTGTCGATACCCGTTCAGTCCACTATTCTTAGTATAAATCCGAAATTTCTCAAATGCAGTTTTTTCAAATTTTTATGTCGATTCCAATTCAGACTACTATTCTCAGAATAAATCCGAAATTTCACCTAGATTGGTTCCATAGGACGGGAAAAAACTCCGAACCCAAGTCTTAGATTATGCCCGTCAAAAGTATGAAAATTTCTTAAATGCAGTTTCTTGCAAATTTTCGTATCGATTCCCGTTCAGTCCACTATTCTCAGTATAAATCCGAAATTTCACTTAGATTGGTTCCATAGGACCGGAGAAAACACCGAACCCAAGTCTTAGATTATGCCCGTCAAAAGTATGAAAATTTCTCAAATGCAGTTTCTTGCAAATTTTCGTATCGATTCCCGTTCAGTCCACTATTCTTAGTATAAATCCAAAATTTCACGTAGATTGGTTCCATAGGACCGGAGAAAACACTGAACCCAAGTCTTAGATTATGCCCGTCAAAAGTATGAAAATTTCTCAAATGCAGTTTTTTGCAATTTTTTATGTCGATTCCATTTCAGTCCACTATTCTAAGTATAAATCCGAAATTTCACGTAGATTGGTTCCATAGGACCGGAGAAAACACTGAACCCAAGTCTTAGATTATGCCCGTCAAAAGTATGAAAATTTCTCAAATGCAGTTTTTTGCAAATTTTAATGTCGATTCCCGTTCAGTCCACTATTCTTAGTATAAATCCGAAATTTCACGTAGATTGGTTCCATAGGACCTGAAAAAACACCGAACCCAAGCTTTAGATTATACCCGTCAAAAGTATGAAAATTTCTCAAATGCAGTTTTTTGCAAATTTTATTGTCGATTCCCGTTAAGTCCACTATTCTTAGTATAAATCCGAAATTTCACGTAGATTGGTTCCATAGGACCGGAAAAAACACCGAACCCAAGTCTAACATTATGCCCGTCAAAAGTATGAAAATTTCTCATATGCAGTTTTTTGCAAATTTTCGTATCGATCCCCGTTCAGTCTACTATTCTAAGTATAAATCCGAAATTTCACGGAGATTGGTTCCATAGGACCGGAAAAAACACCGAACCCAAGTCTTAGATTATGCCCGTCAGAAGTATGAAAATTTCTCAAATGCAGTTTTTTGCAAATTTTAGTGTCGATTCCCGTTCAGTCCACTATTCTTAGTATAAATCCGAAATTTCACGTAGATTGGTTCCATAGGACCGGAAAAAACACCGAACCCAAGTCTTAGATTATGCCCGTCAGAAGTATGAAAATTTCTCAAATGCAGTTTTTTGCAATTTTTTATGTCGATTCCATTTCAGTCCACTATTCTAAGTATAAATCCGAAATTTCACGTAGATTGGTTCCATAGGACCGGAAAAAACACGGAACCCAAGTTTTAGATTATGCCCGTCAAAAGTATGAAAATTTCTCAAATGCAGTTTTTTGCAATTTTTTATGTCGATTCCATTTTAGTCCACTATTCTAAGTATAAATCCGAAATTTCACGTAGATTGGTTCTATAGGACCGGAGAAAACACTGAACCCAAGTCTTAGATTATGCCCGTCAAAAGTATGAAAATTTCTCAAATGCAGTTTTTTGCAAATTTTAATGTCGTTTCCCGTTCAGTCCACTATTCTTAGTATAAATCCGAAATTTCACGTAGATTGGTTCCATAGGACCTGAAAAAACACCGAACCCACGCTTTAGATTATACCCGTCAAAAGTATGAAAATTTCTCAAATGCAGTTTTTTTCAAATTTTATTGTCGATTCCCGTTAAGTCCACTATTCTTAGTATAAATCCGAAATTTCAAGTAGATTGGTTCCATAGGACCGGAAAAAACACCGAACCCAAGTCTAACATTATAACCGTCAAAAGTATGAAAATTTCTCATATGCAGTTTTTTGCAAATTTTCGTATCGATCCCCGTTCAGTCCACTATTCTAAGTATAAATCCGAAATTTCACGGAGATTGGTTCCATAGGACCGGAAAAAACACCGAACCCAAGTCTTAGATTATGCCCGTCAGAAGTATGAAAATTTCTCAAATGCAGTTTTTTGCAATTTTTTATGTCGATTCCATTTCAGTCCACTATTCTTAGTATAAATCCGAAATTTCACGTAGATTGGTTCCATAGGACCGGAAAAACACCGAACCCAAGTCTTAGATTATGCCCGTCAGAAATATGAAAATTTCTCAAATGCAGTTTTTTGCAAATTTTAGTATCGATTCCCGTTCAGTCCACTATTCTTAGTATAAATCCGAAATTTCACCTAGATTGGTTCCATAGGACGGGAAAAAACACCGAACCCAAGTCTTAGATTATGCCCGTCAAAAGTATGAAAATTTCTCAAATGCAGTTTTTTGCAAATTTTCGTATCGATTCCCGTTCAGTCCACTATTCTCAGTATAAATCCGAAATTTCACTTAGATTGGTTCCATAGGACCGGAGAAAACACCGAACCCAAGCCTTAGATTATGCCCGTCAAAAGTATGAAAATTTCTCAAATGCAGTTTCTTGCAAATTTTCGTATCGATTCCCGTTCAGTCCACTATTCTTAGTATAAATCCGAAATTTCACCTAGATTGGTTCCATAGGACGGGAAAAAACACCGAACCCAAGTCTTAGATTATGCCCGTCAAAAGTATGAAAATTTCTCAAATGCAGTTTTTTGCAAATTTTCGTATCGATTCCCGTTCAGTCCACTATTCTAAGTATAAATCCGAAATTTCACGTAGATTGGGTCCATAGGACCGGAGAAAACACTGAACCCAAGTCTTTGATTATGCCCGTCAAAAGTATGAAAATTTCTCAAAAGCAGTTTTTTGCAAATTTTAATGTCGATTCCCGTTCAGTCCACTATTCTTAGTATAAATCCGAAATTTCACGTAGATTGGTTCCATAGGACCTGAAAAAACACCGAACCCAAGTCTTAGATTATGCCCGTCAAAAGTATGAAAATTTCTCAAATGCAGTTTCTTGCAAATTTTCGTATCGATTCCCGTTCAGTCCACTATTCTTAGTATAAACCCGAAATTTCACGTAGATTGGTTCCATAGGACCGGAAAAAACACCGAACCCAAGTCTTAGATTATGCCCGTCAGAAGTATGAAAATTTCTCAAATGCGGTTTTTTGCAAATTTTAGTGTCGATTCCCGTTCAGTCCACTATTCTTAGTATAAATCCGAAATTTCTCAAATGCAGTTTTTTCAAATTTTTATGTCGATTCCAATTCAGACTACTATTCTCAGTATAAATCCGAAATTTCACCTAGATTGGTTCCATAGGACGGGAAAAAACACCGAACCCAAGTCTTAGATTATGCCCGTCAAAAGTATGAAAATTTCTCAAATGCAGTTTTTTGCAAATTTTTATGTCGATTCCAATTTAGACTACTATTCTCATTATAAATCCGAAATTTCACGTAGATTGGTTCCATATGACCGGAGAAAACACCGAACCCAAGTCTTAGATTATGCCCGTCAAAAGGATGAAAATTTCTCAAATGCAGTTTTTTGCAAATTGTAGTGTCGATTCCCGTTCAGTCCACTATTCTTAGTATAAATCCAAAATTTCACCTAGATTGGTTCCATAGGACGGGAAAAAACACCGAACCCAAGTCTTAGATTACGCCCGTCAAAAGTATGAAAATTTCTCAAATGCAGTTTTTTGCAAATTTTCGTATCGATTCCCGTTCAGTCCACTATTCTCAGTATAAATCCGAAATTTCACTTAGATTGGTTCCATAGGACCGGAGAAAACACCGAACCCAAGTCTTAGATTATGCCCGTCAGAAGTATGAAAATTTCTCAAATGCAGTTTTTTGCAAATTTTAGTGTCGATTCCCGTTCAGTCCACTATTCTTAGTATAAATCCGAAATTTCTCAAATGCAGTTTTTTCAAATTTTTATGTCGATTCCAATTCAGACTACTATTCTCAGTATAAATCCGAAATTTCACGTAGATTTGTTCAATAGGACGGGAAAAAACACCGAACCCAAGTCTTAGATTATGCCCGTCAAAAGTATGAAAATTTCTCAAATGCAGTTTTTTGCAAATTTTTATGTCGATTCCAATTCAGACTACTATACTCATTATAAATCCGAAATTTCACGTAGATTGTTTCCATATGACCGGAGAAAACACCGAACCCAAGTCTTAGATTATGCCCGTCAAAAGGATGAAAAATTCTCAAATGCAGTTTTTTGCAAATTTTAGTGTCGATTCCCGTTCAGTCCACTATTCTTAGTATAAATCCAAAATTTCACCTAGATTGGTTTCATAGGACGGGCAAAAACACCGAACCCAAGTCATAGATTATGCCCGTCAAAAGTATGAAAATTTCTCAAATGCAGTTTTTTGCAAATTTTCGTATCGATTCCCGTTCAGTCCACTATTCTCAGTATAAATCCGAAATTTCACTTAGATTGGTTCCATAGGACCGGAGAAAACACCGAACCCAAGTCTTAGATTATGCCCGTCAAAAGTATGAAAATTTCTCAAATGCAGTTTCTTGCAAATTTTCGTATCGATTCCCGTTCAGTCCACTATTCTTAGTATAAATCCAAAATTTCACCTAGATTGGTTTCATAGGACGGGCAAAAACACCGAACCCAAGTCATAGATTATGCCCGTCAAAAGTATGAAAATTTCTCAAATGCAGTTTTTTGCAAATTTTCGTATCGATTCCCGTTCAGTCCACTATTCTCAGTATAAATCCGAAATTTCACTTAGATTGGTTCCATAGGACCGGAGAAAACACCGAACCCAAGTCTTAGATTATGCCCGTCAAAAGTATGAAAATTTCTCAAATGCAGTTTTTTGCAAATTTTAGTGTCGATTCCCGTTCAGTCCACTATTCTTAGTATAAATCCGAAATTTCTCAAATGCAGTTTTTTCAAATTTTTATGTCGATTCCAATTCAGACTACTATTCTCAGTATAAATCCGAAATTTCTCCTAGATTGGTTCCATAGGACGGGAAAAAACACCGAACCCAAGTCTTAGATTATGCCCGTCAAAAGTATGAAAATTTCTCAAATGCAGTTTTTTGCAAATTTTAATGTCGATTCCCGTTCAGTCCACTATTCTTAGTATAAATCCGAAATTTCACGTAGATTGGTTCCATAGGACCTAAAAAAACACCGAACCCAAGCTTTAGATTATACCCGTCAAAAGTATGAAAATTTCTCAAATGCAGTTTTTTGCAAATTTTATTGTCGATTCCCGTTAAGTCCACTATTCTTAGTATAAATCCGAAATTTCACGTAGATTGGTTCCATAGGACCGGAAAAAACACCGAACCCAAGTCTAACATTATGCCCGTCAAAAGTATGAAAATTTCTCATATGCAGTTTTTTGCAAATTTTCGTATCGATCCCCGTTCAGTCCACTATTCTAAGTATAAATCCGAAATTTCACGGAGATTGGTTCCATAGGACCGGAAAAAACACCGAACCCAAGTCTTAGATTATTCCCGTCAGAAGTATGAAAATTTCTCAAATGCAGTTTTTTGCAAATTTTAGTGTCGATTCCACTATTCCACTCTTCTTAGTATAAATCCGAAATTATATATAGTATAAATATATAGTATAAATATATAGTATAAATCCACTATTCTTAGTTTAAATCCGAAATTTCACGTAGATTGGTTCCATAGGACCGGATAAAACACCGAACCCAAGTCTTAGATTATGCCCGTCAGAAGTATGAAAATTTCTCAAATGCAGTTTTTTGCAATTTTTTATGTCGATTCCATTTCAGTCCACTATTCTAAGTATAAATCCAAAATTTCACGTAGATTGGTTCCATAGGACCGGAGAAAACACTGAACCCAAGTCTTAGATTATGCCCGTCAAAAGTATGAAAATTTCTCAAATGCAGTTTTTTGCAAATTTTAATGTCGATTCCCGTTCAGTCCACTATTCTTAGTATAAATCCGAAATTTCACGTAGATTGGTTCCATAGGACCTGAAAAAACACCGAACCCAAGCTTTAGATTATACCCGTCAAAAGTATGAAAATTTCTCAAATGCAGTTTTTTGCAAATTTTATTGTCGATTCCCGTTAAGTCCACTATTCTTAATATAAATCCGAAATTTCACGTAGATTGGTTCCATAGGACCGGAAAAAACACCGAACCCAAGTCTAACATTATGCCCGTCAAAAGTATGAAAATTTCTCATATGCAGTTTTTTGCAAATTTTCGTATCGATCCCCGTTCAGTCCACTATTCTAAGTATAAATCCGAAATTTCACGGAGATTGGTTCCATAGGACCGGAAAAAACACCGAACCCAAGTCTTAGATTATTCCCGTCAGAAGTATGAAAATTTCTCAAATGCAGTTTTTTGCAAATTTTAGTGTCGATTCCACTATTCCACTCTTCTTAGTATAAATCCGAAATTATATATAGTATAAATATATAGTATAAATATATAGTATAAATCCACTATTCTTAGTTTAAATCCGAAATTTCACGTAGATTGGTTCCATTGGACCGGAAAAAACACCGAACCCAAGTCTTAGATTATGCCCGTCAGAAGTATGAAAATTTCTCAAATGCAGTTTCTTGCAAATTTTCGTATCGATTCCCGTTCAGTCCACTATTCTTAGTATAAATCCGAAATTTCACGTAGATTGGTTCCATAGGACCGGAAAAAACACCGAACCCAAGTCTTAGATTATGCCCGTCAGAAGTATGAAAATTTCTCAAATGCAGTTTTTTGCAATTTTTTATGTCGATTCCATTTCAGTCCACTATTCTTAGTATAAATCCGAAATTTCACGTAGATTGGTTCCATAGGACCGGAAAAAACACCGAACCCAAGTCTTAGATTATGCCCGTCAGAAATATGAAAATTTCTCAAATGCAGTTTTTTGCAAATTTTAGTGTCGATTCCCGTTCAGTCCACTATTCTTAGTATAAATCCGATATTTCACGTAGATTGGTTCCATTGGACCGGAAAAAACACCGAACCCAAGTCTTAGATTATGCCCGTCAGAAGTATGAAAATTTCTCAAATGCAGTTTCTTGCAAATTTTCGTATCGATTCCCGTTCAGTCCACTATTCTTAGTATAAATCCGAAATTTCACGTAGATTGGTTCCATAGGACCGGAAAAAACACCGAACCCAAGTCTTAGATTATGCCCGTCAGAAGTATGAAAATTTCTCAAATGCAGTTTTTTGCAAATTTTAGTGTCGATTCCCGTTCAGTCCACTATTCTTAGTATAAATCCGAAATTTCACGTAGATTGGTTCCATTGGACCGGAAAAAACACCGAACCCAAGTCTTAGATTATGCCCGTCAGAAGTATGAAAATTTCTCAAATGCAGTTTCTTGCAAATTTTCGTATCGATTCCCGTTCAGTCCACTATTCTTAGTATAAATCCGAAATTTCACGTAGATTGGTTCCATAGGACCGGAAAAAACACCGAACCCAAGTCTTAGATTATGCCCGTCAGAAGTATGAAAATTTCTCAAATGCAGTTTTTTGCAAATTTTAGTGTCGATTCCCGTTCAGTCCACTATTCTTAGTATAAATCCGAAATTTCACGTAGATTGGTTCCATTGGACCGGAAAAAACACCGAACCCAAGTCTTAGATTATGCCCGTCAGAAGTATGAAAATTTCTCAAATGCAGTTTCTTGCAAATTTTCGCATCGATTCCCGTTCAGTCCACTATTCTTAGTATAAATCCGAAATTTCACGTAGATTGGTTCCATAGGACCGGAAAAAACACCGAACCCAAGTCTTAGATTATGCCCGTCAGAAGTATGAAAATTTCTCAAATGCAGTTTTTTGCAAATTTTAGTGTCGATTCCCGTTCAGTCCACCATTCTTAGTATAAATCCGAAATTTCTCAAATGCAGTTTTTTCAAATTTTTATGTCGATTCCAATTCAGACTACTATTCTCAGTATAAATCCGAAATTTCACTTAGATTGGTTCCATAGGACCGGAAAAAACACCGAATCCAAGTCTAACATTATGCCCGTCAAAAGTATGAAAATTTCTCATATGAAGTTTTTTGCAAATTTTCGTTTCGATCCCCGTTCAGTCCACTATTCTAAGTATAAATCCGAAATTTCACGTAGATTGGTTCCATAGGACCGGAAAAAACACCGAACCCAAGTCTTAGATTATGCCCGTCAGAAGTATGAAAATTTCTCAAATGCAGTTTTTTGCAAATTTTAGTGTCGATTCCCGTTCAGTCCACTATTCTTAGTATAAATCCGAAATTTCACGTAGATTGGTTCCATAGGACCGGAAAAAACACCGAACCCAAGTCTTAGATTATGCCCGTCAGAAGTATGAAAATTTCTCAAATGCAGTTTTTTGCAAATTTTATTGTCGATTTCCGTTAAGTCCACTCTTCTTAGTATAAATCCGAAATTTCACGTTGATTGGTTCCATAGGACCGGAGAAAACACCGAACCCAAGTCTTAGATTATGCCCGTCAAAAGTATGAAAATTTCTCAAATGCAGTTTTTTGCAAATTTTCGTATCGATTCCCGTTCAGTCCACTATTCTTAGTATAAATCCGAAATTTCACGTAGATTGGTTCCATAGGACCGGAAAAAACACCGAACCCAAGTCTTAGATTATGCCCGTCAGAAATATGAAAATTTCTCAAATGCAGTTTTTTGCAAATTTTAGTGTCGATTCCCGTTCAGTCCACTATTCTTAGTATAAATCCGAAATTTCACGTAGATTGGTTCCATTGGACCGGAAAAAACACCGAACCCAAGTCTTAGATTATGTCCGTCAGAAGTATGAAAATTTCTCAAATGCAGTTTCTTGCAAATTTTCGTATCGATTCCCGTTCAGTCCACTATTCTAAGTATAAATCCGAAATTTCACGTAGATTGGTTCCATAGGACCGGAGAAAACACTGAACCCAAGTCTTAGATTATGCCCGTCAAAAGTATGAAAATTTCTCAAATGCAGTTTTTTGCAAACTTTAATGTCGATTCCCGTTCAGTCCACTATTCTTAGTATAAATCCGAAATTTCACGTAGATTGGTTCCATAGGACCTGAAAAAACACCGAACCCAAGCTTTAGATTATACCCGTCAAAAGTATGAAAATTTCTCAAATGCAGTTTTTTGCAAATTTTATTGTCGATTCCCGTTAAGTCCACTATTCTTAGTATAAATCCGAAATTTTACATAGATTGGTTCCATAGGACCTGAAAAAACACCGAACCCAAGCTTTAGATTATACCCGTCAAAAGTATGAAAATTTCTCAAATGCAGTTTTTTGCAAAATTTATTGTCGATTCCCGTTAAGTCCACTATTCTTAGTATAAATCCGAAATTTCACGTAGATTGGTTCCATAGGACCGGAAAAAACACCGAATCCAAGTCTAACATTATGCCCGTCAAAAGTATGAAAATTTCTCATATGAAGTTTTTTGCAAATTTTCGTTTCGATCCCCGTTCAGTCCACTATTCTAAGTATAAATCCGAAATTTCACGTAGATTGGTTCCATAGGACCAGAAAAAACACCGAACCCAAGTCTTAGATTATGCCCGTCAGAAGTATGAAAATTTCTCAAATGCAGTTTTTTGCAAAGTTTAGTGTCGATTCCCGTTCAGTCCACTATTCTTAGTATAAATCCGAAATTTCTCAAATGCAGTTTTTTCAAATTTTTATGTCGATTCCAATTCAGACTACTATTCTCAGTATAAATCCGAAATTTCACTTAGATTGGTCCCATAGGACCGGAGAAAACACCGAACCCAAGTCTTAGATTATGCCCGTCAAAAGTATGAAAATTTCTCAAATGCAGTTTTTTGCAATTTTTTATGTCGATTCCATTTCAGTCCACTATTCTTAGTATAAATCCGAAATTTCACGTAGATTGGTTCCATAGGACCTGAAAAAACACCGAACCCAAGCTTTAGATTATACCCGTCAAAAGTATGAAAATTTCTCATATGCAGTTTTTAGCAAATTTTATTGTCGATTCCCGTTAAGTCCACTATTCTTAGTATAAATCCGAAATTTCACGTAGATTGGTTCCATAGGACCGGAAAAAACACCGAATCCAAGTCTAACATTATGCCCGTCAAAAGTATGAAAATTTCTCATATGAAGTTTTTTGCAAATTTTCGTTTCGATCCCCGTTCAGTCCACTATTCTAAGTATAAATCCGAAATTTCACGTAGATTGGTTCCATAGGACCGGAAAAAACACCGAACCCAAGTCTTAGATTATGCCCGTCAGAAGTATGAAAATTTCTCAAATGCAGTTTTTTGCAAATTTTAGTGTCGATTCCCGTTCAGTCCACTATTCTTAGTATAAATCCGAAATTTCTCAAATGCAGTTTTTTCAAATTTTTATGTCGATTCCAATTCAGACTACTATTCTCAGTATAAATCCGAAATTTCACTTAGATTGGTTCCATAGGACCGGAAAAAACACCGAATCCAAGTCTAACATTATGCCCGTCAAAAGTATGAAAATTTCTCATATGAAGTTTTTTGCAAATTTTCGTTTCGATCCCCGTTCAGTCCACTATTCTAAGTATAAATCCGAAATTTCACGTAGATTGGTTCCATAGGACCGGAAAAAACACCGAACCCAAGTCTTAGATTATGCCCGTCAGAAGTATGAAAATTTCTCAAATGCAGTTTTTTGCAAATTTTAGTGTCGATTCCCGTTCAGTCCACTATTCTTAGTATAAATCCGAAATTTCACGTAGATTGGTTCCATAGGACCGGAAAAAACACCGAACCCAAGTCTTAGATTATGCCCGTCAGAAGTATGAAAATTTCTCAAATGCAGTTTTTTGCAAATTTTATTGTCGATTTCCGTTAAGTCCACTCTTCTTAGTATAAATCCGAAATTTCACGTAGATTGGTTCCATAGGACCGGAGAAAACACCGAACCCAAGTCTTAGATTATGCCCGTCAAAAGTATGAAAATTTCTCAAATGCAGTTTTTTGCAAATTTTCGTATCGATTCCCGTTCAGTCCACTATTCTTAGTATAAATCCGAAATTTCACGTAGATTGGTTCCATAGGACCGGAAAAAACACCGAACCCAAGTCTTAGATTATGCCCGTCAGAAATATGAAAATTTCTCAAATGCAGTTTTTTGCAAATTTTAGTGTCGATTCCCGTTCAGTCCACTATTCTTAGTATAAATCCGAAATTTCACGTAGATTGGTTCCATTGGACCGGAAAAAACACCGAACCCAAGTCTTAGATTATGTCCGTCAGAAGTATGAAAATTTCTCAAATGCAGTTTCTTGCAAATTTTCGTATCGATTCCCGTTCAGTCCACTATTCTAAGTATAAATCCGAAATTTCACGTAGATTGGTTCCATAGGACCGGAGAAAACACTGAACCCAAGTCTTAGATTATGCCCGTCAAAAGTATGAAAATTTCTCAAATGCAGTTTTTTGCAAACTTTAATGTCGATTCCCGTTCAGTCCACTATTCTTAGTATAAATCCGAAATTTCACGTAGATTGGTTCCATAGGACCTGAAAAAACACCGAACCCAAGCTTTAGATTATACCCGTCAAAAGTATGAAAATTTCTCAAATGCAGTTTTTTGCAAATTTTATTGTCGATTCCCGTTAAGTCCACTATTCTTAGTATAAATCCGAAATTTTACATAGATTGGTTCCATAGGACCTGAAAAAACACCGAACCCAAGCTTTAGATTATACCCGTCAAAAGTATGAAAATTTCTCAAATGCAGTTTTTTGCAAAATTTATTGTCGATTCCCGTTAAGTCCACTATTCTTAGTATAAATCCGAAATTTCACGTAGATTGGTTCCATAGGACCGGAAAAAACACCGAATCCAAGTCTAACATTATGCCCGTCAAAAGTATGAAAATTTCTCAAATGAAGTTTTTTGCAAATTTTCGTTTCGATCCCCGTTCAGTCCACTATTCTAAGTATAAATCCGAAATTTCACGTAGATTGGTTCCATAGGACCGGAAAAAACACCGAACCCAAGTCTTAGATTATGCCCGTCAGAAGTATGAAAATTTCTCAAATGCAGTTTTTTGCAAATTTTAGTGTCGATTCCCGTTCAGTCCACTATTCTTAGTATAAATCCGAAATTTCTCAAATGCAGTTTTTTCAAATTTTTATGTCGATTCCAATTCAGACTACTATTCTCAGTATAAATCCGAAATTTCACTTAGATTGGTCCCATAGGACCGGAGAAAACACCGAACCCAAGTCTTAGATTATGCCCGTCAAAAGTATGAAAATTTCTCAAATGCAGTTTTTTGCAATTTTTTATGTCGATTCCATTTCAGTCCACTATTCTTAGTATAAATCCGAAATTTCACGTAGATTGGTTCCATAGGACCTGAAAAAACACCGAACCCAAGCTTTAGATTATACCCGTCAAAAGTATGAAAATTTCTCAAATGCAGTTTTTAGCAAATTTTATTGTCGATTCCCGTTAAGTCCACTATTCTTAGTATAAATCCGAAATTTCACGTAGATTGGTTCCATAGGACCGGAAAAAACACCGAATCCAAGTCTAACATTATGCCCGTCAAAAGTATGAAAATTTCTCATATGAAGTTTTTTGCAAATTTTCGTTTCGATCCCCGTTCAGTCCACTATTCTAAGTATAAATCCGAAATTTCACGTAGATTGGTTCCATAGGACCGGAAAAAACACCGAACCCAAGTCTTAGATTATGCCCGTCAGAAGTATGAAAATTTCTCAAATGCAGTTTTTTGCAAATTTTAGTGTCGATTCCCGTTCAGTCTACTATTCTTAGTATAAATCCGAAATTTCACGTAGATTGGTTCCATAGGACCGGAAAAAACACCGAACCCAAGTCTTAGATTATGCCCGTCAGAAGTATGAAAATTTCTCAAATGCAGTTTTTTGCAAATTTTATTGTCGATTCCCGTTAAGTCCACTCTTCTTAGTATAAATCCGAAATTTCACGTAGATTGGTTCCATAGGACCGGAAAAAACACCGAACCCAAGTCTAACATTATGCCCGTCAAAAGTATGAAAATTTCTCATATGCAGTTTTTTGCAAATTTTCGTATCGATCCCCGTTCAGTCCACTATTCTAAGTATAAATCCGAAATTTCACGTAGATTGGTTCCATAGGACCGGAAAAAACACCGAACCCAAGTCTTAGATTATGCCCGTCAGAAGTATGAAAATTTCTCAAATGCAGTTTTTTGCAAATTTTAATGTCGATTCCCGTTCAGTCCACTATTTTTAGTATAAATCCGAAATTTCACGTAGATTGGTTCCATAGGACCTGAAAAAACACCGAACCCAAGCTTTAGATTATACCCGTCAAAAGTATGAAAATTTCTCAAATGCAGTTTTTTGCAAATTTTATTGTCGATTCCCGTTAAGTCCACTATTCTTAGTATAAATCCGAAATTTCACGTAGATTGGTTCCATAGGACCGGAAAAAACACCGAACCCAAGTCTAACATTATGCCCGTCAAAAGTATGAAAATTTCTCATATGCAGTTTTTTGCAAATTTTCGTATCGATCCCCGTTCAGTCCACTATTCTAAGTATAAATCCGAAATTTCACGGAGATTGGTTTCATAGGACCGGAAAAAACACCGAACCCAAGTCTTAGATTATGCCCGTCAGAAGTATGAAAATTTCTCAAATGCAGTTTTTTGCAAATTTTAGTGTCGATTCCCGTTCAGTCCACTATTCTTAGTATAAATCCGAAATTTCACGTAGATTGGTTCCATAGGACCGGAAAAAACACCGAACCCAAGTCTTAGATTATGCCCGTCAGAAGTATGAAAATTTCTCAAATGCAGTTTTTTGCAAATTTTTATGTCGATTCCATTTCAGTCCACTATTCTTAGTATAAATCCGAAATTTCACGTAGATTGGTTCCATAGGACCGGAAAAAACACCGAACCCAAGTCTTAGATTATGCCCGTCAGAAATATGAAAATTTCTCAAATGCAGTTTTTTGCAAATTTTAGTGTCGATTCCCGTTCAGTCCACTATTCTTAGTATAAATCCGAAATTTCACGTAGATTGGTTCCATTGGACCGGAAAAAACACCGAACCCAAGTCTTAGATTATGCCCGTCAGAAGTATGAAAATTTCTCAAATGCAGTTTCTTGCAAATTTTCGTATCGATTCCCGTTCAGTCCACTATTCTTAGTATAAATCCGAAATTTCACGTAGATTGGTTCCATAGGACCGGAAAAAACACCGAACCCAAGTCTTAGATTATGCCCGTCAGAAGTATGAAAATTTCTCAAATGCAGTTTTTTGCAAATTTTAGTGTCGATTCCCGTTCAGTCCACTATTCTTAGTATAAATCCGAAATTTCTCAAATGCAGTTTTTTCAAATTTTTATGTCGATTCCAATTCAGACTACTATTCTCAGTATAAATCCGAAATTTCACCTAGATTGGTTCCATAGGACGGGAAAAAACACCGAACCCAAGTCTTAGATTATGCCCGTCAAAAGTATGAAAATTTCTCAAATGCAGTTTTTTGCAAATTTTCGTATCGATTCCCGTTCAGTCCACTATTCTCAGTATAAATCCGAAATTTCACTTAGATTGGTTCCATAGGACCGGAGAAAACACCGAACCCAAGTCTTAGATTATGCCCGTCAGAAGTATGAAAATTTCTCAAATGCAGTTTTTTGCAAATTTTAGTGTCGATTCCCGTTCAGTCCACTATTCTTAGTATAAATCCGAAATTTCATGTAGATTGGTTCCATAGGACCGGAAAAAACACCGAACCCAAGTCTTAGATTATGCCCGTCAGAAGTATGAAAATTTCTCAAATGCAGTTTTTTGCAATTTTTTATGTCGATTCCATTTCAGTCCACTATTCTAAGTATAAATCCGAAATTTCACGTAGATTGGTTCCATAGGACCGGAAAAAACTCCGAACCCAAGTCTTAGATTATGCCCGTCAAAAGTATGAAAATTTCTCAAATGCAGTTTTTTGCAATTTTTTATGTCGATTCCATTTCAGTCCACTATTCTAAGTATAAATCCGAAATTTCACGTAGATTGGTTCCATAGGACCGGTGAAAACACTGAACCCAAGTCTTAGATTATGCCCGTCAAAAGTATGAAAATTTCTCAAATGCAGTTTTTTGCAAATTTTAATGTCGATTCCCGTTCAGTCCACTATTCTTAGTATAAATCCGAAATTTCACGTAGATTGGTTCCATAGGACCTGAAAAAACACCGAACCCAAGCTTTAGATTATACCCGTCAAAAGTATGAAAATTTCTCAAATGCAGTTTTTTGCAAATTTTATTGTCGATTCCCGTTAAGTCCACTATTCTTAGTATAAATCCGAAATTTCACGTAGATTGGTTCCATAGGACCGGAAAAAACACCGAACCCAAGTCTTAGATTATGCCCGTCAAAAGTATGAAAATTTCTCAAATGCAGTTTTTTGCAATTTTTTATGTCGATTCCATTTCAGTCCACTATTCTAAGTATAAATCCGAAATTTCACGTAGATTGGTTTCATAGGACCGGAGAAAACACTGAACCCAAGTCTTAGATTATGCCCGTCAAAAGTATGAAAATTTCTCAAATGCAGTTTTTTGCAAATTTTAATGTCGATTCCCGTTCAGTCCACTATTCTTAGTATAAATCCGAAATTTCACGTAGATTGGTTTCATAGGACCGGAAAAAACACCGAACCCAAGTCTAACATTATGCCCGTCAAAAGTATGAAAATTTCTCATATGCAGTTTTTTGCAAATTTTCGTATCGATCCCCGTTCAGTCCACTATTCTAAGTATAAATCCGAAATTTCACGGAGATTGGTTCCATAGGACCTGAAAAAACACCGAACCCAAGCTTTAGATTATACCCGTCAAAAGTATGAAAATTTCTCAAATGCAGTTTTTTGCAAATTTTATTGTCGATTCCCGTTAAGTCCACTATTCTTAGTATAAATCCGAAATTTCACGTAGATTGGTTCCATAGGACCGGAAAAAACACCGAACCCAAGTCTAACATTATGCCCGTCAAAAGTATGAAAATTTCTCATATGCAGTTTTTTGCAAATTTTCGTATCGATCCCCGTTCAGTCCACTATTCTAAGTATAAATCCGAAATTTCACGGAGATTGGTTCCATAGGACCGGAAAAAACACCGAACCCAAGTCTTAGATTATGCCCGTCAGAAGTATGAAAATTTCTCAAATGCAGTTTTTTGCAAATTTTAGTGTCGATTCCCGTTCAGTCCACTATTCTTAGTATAAATCCGAAATGTCACGTAGATTGGTTCCATAGGACCGGAAAAAACACCGAACCCAAGTCTTAGATTATGCCCGTCAAAAGTATGAAAATTTCTCAAATGCAGTTTTTTGCAATTTTTTATGTCGATTCCATTTCAGTCCACTATTCTAAGTATAAATCCGAAATTTCACGTAGATTGGTTTCATAGGACCGGAGAAAACACTGAACCCAAGTCTTAGATTATGCCCGTCAAAAGTATGAAAATTTCTCAAATGCAGTTTTTTGCAAATTTTAATGTCGATTCCCGTTCAGTCCACTATTCTTAGTATAAATCCGAAATTTCACGTAGATTGGTTCTATAGGACCTGAAAAAACACCGAACCCAAGTCTTAGATTATTCCCGTCAGAAGTATGAAAATTTCTCAAATGCAGTTTTTTGCAAATTTTAGTGTCGATTCCACTATTCCACTCTTCTTAGTATAAATCCGAAATTATATATAGTATAAATATATAGTATAAATCCACTATTCTTAGTTTAAATCCGAAATTTCACGTAGATTGGTTCCATTGGACCGGAAAAAACACCGAACCCAAGTCTTAGATTATGCCCGTCAGAAGTATGAAAATTTCTCAAATGCAGTTTCTTGCAAATTTTCGTATCGATTCCCGTTCAGTCCACTATTCTTAGTATAAATCCGAAATTTCACGTAGATTGGTTCCATAGGACCGGAAAAAACACCGAACCCAAGTCTTAGATTATGCCCGTCAGAAGTATGAAAATTTCTCAAATGCAGTTTTTTGCAAATTTTAGTGTCGATACCCGTTCAGTCCACTATTCTTAGTATAAATCCGAAATTTCTCAAATGCAGTTTTTTCAAATTTTTATGTCGATTCCAATTCAGACTACTATTCTCAGTATAAATCCGAAATTTCACCTAGATTGGTTCCATAGGACGGGAAAAAACACCGAACCCAAGTCTTAGATTATGCCCGTCAAAAGTATGAAAATTTCTTAAATGCAGTTTCTTGCAAATTTTCGTATCGATTCCCGTTCAGTCCACTATTCTCAGTATAAATCCGAAATTTCACTTAGATTGGTTCCATAGGACCGGAGAAAACACCGAACCCAAGTCTTAGATTATGCCCGTCAAAAGTATGAAAATTTCTCAAATGCAGTTTCTTGCAAATTTTCGTATCGATTCCCGTTCAGTCCACTATTCTAAGTATAAATCCAAAATTTCACGTAGATTGGTTCCATAGGACCGGAGAAAACACTGAACCCAAGTCTTAGATTATGCCCGTCAAAAGTATGAAAATTTCTCAAATGCAGTTTTTTGCAATTTTTTATGTCGATTCCATTTCAGTCCACTATTCTAAGTATAAATCCGAAATTTCACGTAGATTGGTTCCATAGGACCGGAGAAAACACTGAACCCAAGTCTTAGATTATGCCCGTCAAAAGTATGAAAATTTCTCAAATGCAGTTTTTTGCAAATTTTAATGTCGATTCCCGTTCAGTCCACTATTCTTAGTATAAATCCGAAATTTCACGTAGATTGGTTCCATAGGACCTGAAAAAACACCGAACCCAAGCTTTAGATTATACCCGTCAAAAGTATGAAAATTTCTCAAATGCAGTTTTTTGCAAATTTTATTGTCGATTCCCGTTAAGTCCACTATTCTTAGTATAAATCCGAAATTTCACGTAGATTGGTTCCATAGGACCGGAAAAAACACCGAACCCAAGTCTAACATTATGCCCGTCAAAAGTATGAAAATTTCTCATATGCAGTTTTTTGCAAATTTTCGTATCGATCCCCGTTCAGTCCACTATTCTAAGTATAAATCCGAAATTTCACGGAGATTGGTTCCATAGGACCGGAAAAAACACCGAACCCAAGTCTTAGATTATGCCCGTCAGAAGTATGAAAATTTCTCAAATGCAGTTTTTTGCAAATTTTAGTGTCGATTCCCGTTCAGTCCACTATTCTTAGTATAAATCCGAAATGTCACGTAGATTGGTTCCATAGGACCGGAAAAAACACCGAACCCAAGTCTTAGATTATGCCCGTCAAAAGTATGAAAATTTCTCAAATGCAGTTTTTTGCAATTTTTTATGTCGATTCCATTTCAGTCCACTATTCTAAGTATAAATCCGAAATTTCACGTAGATTGGTTTCATAGGACCGGAGAAAACACTGAACCCAAGTCTTAGATTATGCCCGTCAAAAGTATGAAAATTTCTCAAATGCAGTTTTTTGCAAATTTTAATGTCGATTCCCGTTCAGTCCACTATTCTTAGTATAAATCCGAAATTTCACGTAGATTGGTTCTATAGGACCTGAAAAAACACCGAACCCAAGTCTTAGATTATTCCCGTCAGAAGTATGAAAATTTCTCAAATGCAGTTTTTTGCAAATTTTAGTGTCGATTCCACTATTCCACTCTTCTTAGTATAAATCCGAAATTATATATAGTATAAATATATAGTATAAATCCACTATTCTTAGTTTAAATCCGAAATTTCACGTAGATTGGTTCCATTGGACCGGAAAAAACACCGAACCCAAGTCTTAGATTATGCCCGTCAGAAGTATGAAAATTTCTCAAATGCAGTTTCTTGCAAATTTTCGTATCGATTCCCGTTCAGTCCACTATTCTTAGTATAAATCCGAAATTTCACGTAGATTGGTTCCATAGGACCGGAAAAAACACCGAACCCAAGTCTTAGATTATGCCCGTCAGAAGTATGAAAATTTCTCAAATGCAGTTTTTTGCAAATTTTAGTGTCGATACCCGTTCAGTCCACTATTCTTAGTATAAATCCGAAATTTCTCAAATGCAGTTTTTTCAAATTTTTATGTCGATTCCAATTCAGACTACTATTCTCAGTATAAATCCGAAATTTCACCTAGATTGGTTCCATAGGACGGGAAAAAAACACCGAACCCAAGTCTTAGATTATGCCCGTCAAAAGTATGAAAATTTCTTAAATGCAGTTTCTTGCAAATTTTCGTATCGATTCCCGTTCAGTCCACTATTCTCAGTATAAATCCGAAATTTCACTTAGATTGGTTCCATAGGACCGGAGAAAACACCGAACCCAAGTCTTAGATTATGCCCGTCAAAAGTATGAAAATTTCTCAAATGCAGTTTCTTGCAAATTTTCGTATCGATTCCCGTTCAGTCCACTATTCTAAGTATAAATCCAAAATTTCACGTAGATTGGTTCCATAGGACCGGAGAAAACACTGAACCCAAGTCTTAGATTATGCCCGTCAAAAGTATGAAAATTTCTCAAATGCAGTTTTTTGCAATTTTTTATGTCGATTCCATTTCAGTCCACTATTCTAAGTATAAATCCGAAATTTCACGTAGATTGGTTCCATAGGACCGGAGAAAACACTGAACCCAAGTCTTAGATTATGCCCGTCAAAAGTATGAAAATTTCTCAAATGCAGTTTTTTGCAAATTTTAATGTCGATTCCCGTTCAGTCCACTATTCTTAGTATAAATCCGAAATTTCACGTAGATTGGTTCCATAGGACCTGAAAAAACACCGAACCCAAGCTTTAGATTATACCCGTCAAAAGTATGAAAATTTCTCAAATGCAGTTTTTTGCAAATTTTATTGTCGATTCCCGTTAAGTCCACTATTCTTAGTATAAATCCGAAATTTCACGTAGATTGGTTCCATAGGACCGGAAAAAACACCGAACCCAAGTCTAACATTATGCCCGTCAAAAGTATGAAAATTTCTCATATGCAGTTTTTTGCAAATTTTCGTATCGATCCCCGTTCAGTCCACTATTCTAAGTATAAATCCGAAATTTCACGGAGATTGGTTCCATAGGACCGGAAAAAACACCGAACCCAAGTCTTAGATTATGCCCGTCAGAAGTATGAAAATTTCTCAAATGCAGTTTTTTGCAATTTTTTATGTCGATTCCATTTCAGTCCACTATTCTTAGTATAAATCCGAAATTTCACGTAGATTGGTTCCATAGGACCGGAAAAACACCGAACCCAAGTCTTAGATTATGCCCGTCAGAAATATGAAAATTTCTCAAATGCAGTTTTTTGCAAATTTTAGTATCGATTCCCGTTCAGTCCACTATTCTTAGTATAAATCCGAAATTTCACCTAGATTGGTTCCATAGGACGGGAAAAAACACCGAACCCAAGTCTTAGATTATGCCCGTCAAAAGTATGAAAATTTCTCAAATGCAGTTTTTTGCAAATTTTCGTATCGATTCCCGTTCAGTCCACTATTCTCAGTATAAATCCGAAATTTCACTTAGATTGGTTCCATAGGACCGGAGAAAACACCGAACCCAAGCCTTAGATTATGCCCGTCAAAAGTATGAAAATTTCTCAAATGCAGTTTCTTGCAAATTTTCGTATCGATTCCCGTTCAGTCCACTATTCTTAGTATAAATCCAAATTTTCAAGTAGATTGGTTCCATAGGACGGGAAAAAACACCGAACCCAAGTCTTAGATTATGCCCGTCAAAAGTATGAAAATTTCTCAAATGCAGTTTTTTGCAAATTTTCGTATCGATTCCCGTTCAGTCCACTATTCTAAGTATAAATCCGAAATTTCACGTAGATTGGTTCCATAGGACCGGAGAAAACACTGAACCCAAGTCTTAGATTATGCCCGTCAAAAGTATGAAAATTTCTCAAAAGCAGTTTTTTGCAAATTTTAATGTCGATTCCCGTTCAGTCCACTATTCTTAGTATAAATCCGAAATTTCACGTAGATTGGTTCCATAGGACCTGAAAAAACACCGAACCCAAGTCTTAGATTATGCCCGTCAAAAGTATGAAAATTTCTCAAATGCAGTTTCTTGCAAATTTTCGTATCGATTCCCGTTCAGTCCACTATTCTTAGTATAAACCCGAAATTTCACGTAGATTGGTTCCATAGGACCGGAAAAAACACCGAACCCAAGTCTTAGATTATGCCCGTCAGAAGTATGAAAATTTCTCAAATGCGGTTTTTTGCAAATTTTAGTGTCGATTCCCGTTCAGTCCACTATTCTTAGTATAAATCCGAAATTTCTCAAATGCAGTTTTTTCAAATTTTTATGTCGATTCCAATTCAGACTACTATTCTCAGTATAAATCCGAAATTTCACCTAGATTGGTTCCATAGGACGGGAAAAAACACCGAACCCAAGTCTTAGATTATGCCCGTCAAAAGTATGAAAATTTCTCAAATGCAGTTTTTTGCAAATTTTCGTATCGATTCCCGTTCAGTCCACTATTCTAAGTATAAATCCAAAATTTCACGTAGATTGGTTCCATAGGACCGGAGAAAACACTGAACCCAAGTCTTAGATTATGCCCGTCAAAAGTATGAAAATTTCTCAAATGCAGTTTTTTGCAATTTTTTATGTCGATTCCATTTCAGTCCACTATTCTAAGTATAAATCCGAAATTTCACGTAGATTGGTTCCATAGGACCGGAGAAAACACTGAACCCAAGTCTTAGATTATGCCCGTCAAAAGTATGAAAATTTCTCAAATGCAGTTTTTTGCAAATTTTAATGTCGATTCCCGTTCAGTCCACTATTCTTAGTATAAATCCGAAATTTCACGTAGATTGGTTCCATAGGACCTGAAAAAACACCGAACCCAAGCTTTAGATTATACCCGTCAAAAGTATGAAAATTTCTCAAATGCAGTTTTTTGCAAATTTTATTGTCGATTCCCGTTAAGTCCACTATTCTTAGTATAAATCCGAAATTTCACGTAGATTGGTTCCATAGGACCGGAAAAAACACCGAACCCAAGTCTAACATTATGCCCGTCAAAAGTATGAAAATTTCTCATATGCAGTTTTTTGCAAACTTTCGTATCGATCCCCGTTCAGTCCACTATTCTAAGTATAAATCCGAAATTTCACGGAGATTGGTTCCATAGGACCGGAAAAAACACCGAACCCAAGTCTTAGATTATGCCCGTCAGAAGTATGAAAATTTCTCAAATGCAGTTTTTTGCAAATTTTCGTATCGATCCCCGTTCAGTCCACTATTCTAAGTATAAATCCGAAATTTCACGTAGATTGGTTCCATAGGACCGGAAAAAACACCGAACCCAAGTCTTAGATTATGCCCGTCAAAAGTATGAAAATTTCTCAAATGCAGTTTTTTGCAATTTTTTATGTCGATTCCATTTTAGTCCACTATTCTAAGTATAAATCCGAAATTTCACGTAGATTGGTTCCATAGGACCTGAAAAAACACCGAACCCACGCTTTAGATTATACCCGTCAAAAGTATGAAAATTTCTCAAATGCAGTTTTTTGCAAATTTTATTGTCGATTCGCGTTAAGTTCACTATTCTTAGTATAAATCCGAAATTTCAAGTAGATTGGTTCCATAGGACCGGAAAAAACACCGAACCCAAGTCTAACATTATGCCCGTCAAAAGTATGAAAATTTCTCATATGCAGTTTTTTGCAAATTTTCGTATCGATCCCCGTTCAGTCCACTATTCTAAGTATAAATCCGAAATTTCACGGAGATTGGTTCCATAGGACCGGAAAAAACACCGAACCCAAGTCTTAGATTATGCCCGTCAGAAGTATGAAAATTTCTCAAATGCAGTTTTTTGCAATTTTTTATGTCGATTCCATTTCAGTCCACTATTCTTAGTATAAATCCGAAATTTCACGTAGATTGGTTCAATAGGACCGGAAAAACACCGAACCCAAGTCTTAGATTATGCCCGTCAGAAATATGAAAATTTCTCAAATGCAGTTTTTTGCAAATTTTAGTATCGATTCCCGTTCAGTCCACTATTCTTAGTATAAATCCGAAATTTCACCTAGATTGGTTCCATAGGACGGGAAAAAACACCGAACCCAAGTCTTAGATTATGCCCGTCAAAAGTATGAAAATTTCTCAAATGCAGTTTTTTGCAAATTTTCGTATCGATTCCCGTTCAGTCCACTATTCTCAGTATAAATCCGAAATTTCACTTAGATTGGTTCCATAGGACCGGAGAAAACACCGAACCCAAGCCTTAGATTATGCCCGTCAAAAGTATGAAAATTTCTCAAATGCAGTTTCTTGCAAATTTTCGTATCGATTCCCGTTCAGTCCACTATTCTCCACTATCCACTATTCTTAGTATAAATCCAAATTTTCAAGTAGATTGGTTCCATAGGACGGGAAAAAACACCGAACCCAAGTCTTAGATTATGCCCGTCAAAAGTATGAAAATTTCTCAAATGCAGTTTTTTGCAAATTTTCGTATCGATTCCCGTTCAGTCCACTATTCTAAGTATAAATCCGAAATTTCACGTAGATTGGTTCCATAGGACCGGAGAAAACACTGAACCCAAGTCTTAGATTATGCCCGTCAAAAGTATGAAAATTTCTCAAAAGCAGTTTTTTGCAAATTTTAATGTCGATTCCCGTTCAGTCCACTATTCTTAGTATAAATCCGAAATTTCACGTAGATTGGTTCCATAGGACCTGAAAAAACACCGAACCCAAGTCTTAGATTATGCCCGTCAAAAGTATGAAAATTTCTCAAATGCAGTTTCTTGCAAATTTTCGTATCGATTCCCGTTCAGTCCACTATTCTTAGTATAAACCCGAAATTTCACGTAGATTGGTTCCATAGGACCGGAAAAAACACCGAACCCAAGTCTTAGATTATGCCCGTCAGAAGTATGAAAATTTCTCAAATGCGGTTTTTTGCAAATTTTAGTGTCGATTCCCGTTCAGTCCACTATTCTTAGTATAAATCCGAAATTTCTCAAATGCAGTTTTTTCAAATTTTTATGTCGATTCCAATTCAGACTACTATTCTCAGTATAAATCCGAAATTTCACCTAGATTGGTTCCATAGGACGGGAAAAAACACCGAACCCAAGTCTTAGATTATGCCCGTCAAAAGTATGAAAATTTCTCAAATGCAGTTTTTTGCAAATTTTCGTATCGATTCCCGTTCAGTCCACTATTCTCAGTATAAATCCGAAATTTCACTTAGATTGGTTCCATAGGACCGGAGAAAACACCGAACCCAAGTCTTAGATTATGCCCGTCAAAAGTATGAAAATTTCTCAAATGCAGTTTCTTGCAAATTTTCGTATCGATTCCCGTTCAGTCCACTATTCTAAGTATAAATCCAAAATTTCACGTAGATTGGTTCCATAGGACCGGAGAAAACACTGAACCCAAGTCTTAGATTATGCCCGTCAAAAGTATGAAAATTTCTCAAATGCAGTTTTTTGCAATTTTTTATGTCGATTCCATTTCAGTCCACTATTCTAAGTATAAATCCGAAATTTCACGTAGATTGGTTCCATAGGACCGGAGAAAACACTGAACCCAAGTCTTAGATTATGCCCGTCAAAAGTATGAAAATTTCTCAAATGCAGTTTTTTGCAAATTTTAATGTCGATTCCCGTTCAGTCCACTATTCTTAGTATAAATCCGAAATTTCACGTAGATTGGTTCCATAGGACCTGAAAAAACACCGAACCCAAGCTTTAGATTATACCCGTCAAAAGTATGAAAATTTCTCAAATGCAGTTTTTTGCAAATTTTATTGTCGATTCCCGTTAAGTCCACTATTCTTAGTATAAATCCGAAATTTCACGTAGATTGGTTCCATAGGACCGGAAAAAACACCGAACCCAAGTCTAACATTATGCCCGTCAAAAGTATGAAAATTTCTCATATGCAGTTTTTTGCAAACTTTCGTATCGATCCCCGTTCAGTCCACTATTCTAAGTATAAATCCGAAATTTCACGGAGATTGGTTCCATAGGACCGGAAAAAACACCGAACCCAAGTCTTAGATTATGCCCGTCAGAAGTATGAAAATTTCTCAAATGCAGTTTTTTGCAAATTTTCGTATCGATCCCCGTTCAGTCCACTATTCTAAGTATAAATCCGAAATTTCACGTAGATTGGTTCCATAGGACCGGAAAAAACACCGAACCCAAGTCTTAGATTATGCCCGTCAAAAGTATGAAAATTTCTCAAATGCAGTTTTTTGCAATTTTTTATGTCGATTCCATTTTAGTCCACTATTCTAAGTATAAATCCGAAATTTCACGTAGATTGGTTCCATAGGACCTGAAAAAACACCGAACCCACGCTTTAGATTATACCCGTCAAAAGTATGAAAATTTCTCAAATGCAGTTTTTTGCAAATTTTATTGTCGATTCGCGTTAAGTTCACTATTCTTAGTATAAATCCGAAATTTCAAGTAGATTGGTTCCATAGGACCGGAAAAAACACCGAACCCAAGTCTAACATTATGCCCGTCAAAAGTATGAAAATTTCTCATATGCAGTTTTTTGCAAATTTTCGTATCGATCCCCGTTCAGTCCACTATTCTAAGTATAAATCCGAAATTTCACGGAGATTGGTTCCATAGGACCGGAAAAAACACCGAACCCAAGTCTTAGATTATGCCCGTCAGAAGTATGAAAATTTCTCAAATGCAGTTTTTTGCAATTTTTTATGTCGATTCCATTTCAGTCCACTATTCTTAGTATAAATCCGAAATTTCACGTAGATTGGTTCAATAGGACCGGAAAAACACCGAACCCAAGTCTTAGATTATGCCCGTCAGAAATATGAAAATTTCTCAAATGCAGTTTTTTGCAAATTTTAGTATCGATTCCCGTTCAGTCCACTATTCTTAGTATAAATCCGAAATTTCACCTAGATTGGTTCCATAGGACGGGAAAAAACACCGAACCCAAGTCTTAGATTATGCCCGTCAAAAGTATGAAAATTTCTCAAATGCAGTTTTTTGCAAATTTTCGTATCGATTCCCGTTCAGTCCACTATTCTCAGTATAAATCCGAAATTTCACTTAGATTGGTTCCATAGGACCGGAGAAAACACCGAACCCAAGCCTTAGATTATGCCCGTCAAAAGTATGAAAATTTCTCAAATGCAGTTTCTTGCAAATTTTCGTATCGATTCCCGTTCAGTCCACTATTCTCCACTATCCACTATTCTTAGTATAAATCCAAATTTTCAAGTAGATTGGTTCCATAGGACGGGAAAAAACACCGAACCCAAGTCTTAGATTATGCCCGTCAAAAGTATGAAAATTTCTCAAATGCAGTTTTTTGCAAATTTTCGTATCGATTCCCGTTCAGTCCACTATTCTAAGTATAAATCCGAAATTTCACGTAGATTGGTTCCATAGGACCGGAGAAAACACTGAACCCAAGTCTTAGATTATGCCCGTCAAAAGTATGAAAATTTCTCAAAAGCAGTTTTTTGCAAATTTTAATGTCGATTCCCGTTCAGTCCACTATTCTTAGTATAAATCCGAAATTTCACGTAGATTGGTTCCATAGGACCTGAAAAAACACCGAACCCAAGTCTTAGATTATGCCCGTCAAAAGTATGAAAATTTCTCAAATGCAGTTTCTTGCAAATTTTCGTATCGATTCCCGTTCAGTCCACTATTCTTAGTATAAACCCGAAATTTCACGTAGATTGGTTCCATAGGACCGGAAAAAACACCGAACCCAAGTCTTAGATTATGCCCGTCAGAAGTATGAAAATTTCTCAAATGCAGTTTTTTGCAAATTTTAGTGTCGATTCCCGTTCAGTCCACTATTCTTAGTATAAATCCGAAATTTCTCAAATGCAGTTTTTTCAAATTTTTATGTCGATTCCAATTCAGACTACTATTCTCAGTATAAATCCGAAATTTCACCTAGATTGGTTCCATAGGACGGGAAAAAACACCGAACCCAAGTCTTAGATTATGCCCGTCAAAAGTATGAAAATTTCTCAAATGCAGTTTTTTGCAAATTTTTATGTCGATTCCAATTCAGACTACTATTCTCATTATAAATCCGAAATTTCACGTAGATTGGTTCCATATGACCGGAGAAAACACCGAACCCAAGTCTTAGATTATGCCCGTCAAAAGGATGAAAATTTCTCAAATGCAGTTTTTTGCAAATTGTAGTGTCGATTCCCGTTCAGTCCACTATTCTTAGTATAAATCCAAAATTTCACCTAGATTGGTTCCATAGGACGGGAAAAAACACCGAACCCAAGTCTTAGATTACGCCCGTCAAAAGTATGAAAATTTCTCAAATGCAGTTTTTTGCAAATTTTCGTATCGATTCCCGTTCAGTCCACTATTCTCAGTATAAATCCGAAATTTCACTTAGATTGGTTCCATAGGACCGGAGAAAACACCGAACCCAAGTCTTAGATTATGCCCGTCAGAAGTATGAAAATTTCTCAAATGCAGTTTTTTGCAAATTTTAGTGTCGATTCCCGTTCAGTCCACTATTCTTAGTATAAATCCGAAATTTCTCAAATGCAGTTTTTTCAAATTTTTATGTCGATTCCAATTCAGACTACTATTCTCAGTATAAATCCGAAATTTCACCTAGATTTGTTCAATAGGACGGGAAAAAACACCGAACCCAAGTCTTAGATTATGCCCGTCAAAAGTATGAAAATTTCTCAAATGCAGTTTTTTGCAAATTTTTATGTCGATTCCAATTCAGACTACTATACTCATTATAAATCCGAAATTTCACGTAGATTGTTTCCATATGACCGGAGAAAACACCGAACCCAAGTCTTAGATTATGCCCGTCAAAAGGATGAAAATTTCTCAAATGCAGTTTTTTGCAAATTTTCGTATCGATTCCCGTTCAGTCCACTATTCTAAGTATAAATCCAAAATTTCACGTAGATTGGTTCCATAGGACCGGAGAAAACACTGAACCCAAGTCTTAGATTATGCCCGTCAAAAGTATGAAAATTTCTCAAATGCAGTTTTTTGCAATTTTTTATGTCGATTCCATTTCAGTCCACTATTCTAAGTATAAATCCGAAATTTCACGTAGATTGGTTCCATAGGACCGGAGAAAACACTGAACCCAAGTCTTAGATTATGCCCGTCAAAAGTATGAAAATTTCTCAAATGCAGTTTTTTGCAAATTTTAATGTCGATTCCCGTTCAGTCCACTATTCTTAGTATAAATCCGAAATTTCACGTAGATTGGTTCCATAGGACCTGAAAAAACACCGAACCCAAGCTTTAGATTATACCCGTCAAAAGTATGAAAATTTCTCAAATGCAGTTTTTTGCAAATTTTATTGTCGATTCCCGTTAAGTCCACTATTCTTAGTATAAATCCGAAATTTCACGTAGATTGGTTCCATAGGACCGGAAAAAACACCGAACCCAAGTCTAACATTATGCCCGTCAAAAGTATGAAAATTTCTCATATGCAGTTTTTTGCAAATTTTCGTATCGATCCCCGTTCAGTCCACTATTCTAAGTATAAATCCGAAATTTCACGGAGATTGGTTCCATAGGACCGGAAAAAACACCGAACCCAAGTCTTAGATTATGCCCGTCAGAAGTATGAAAATTTCTCAAATGCAGTTTTTTGCAAATTTTAGTGTCGATTCCCGTTCAGTCCACTATTCTTAGTATAAATCCGAAATTTCACGTAGATTGGTTCCATAGGACCGGAAAAAACACCGAACCCAAGTCTTAGATTATGCCCGTCAGAAGTATGAAAATTTCTCAAATGCAGTTTTTTGCATTTTTTTATGTCGATTCCATTTTAGTCCACTATTCTAAGTATAAATCCGAAATTTCACGTAGATTGGTTCTATAGGACCGGAGAAAACACTGAACCCAAGTCTTAGATTATGCCCGTCAAAAGTATGAAAATTTCTCAAATGCAGTTTTTTGCAAATTTTAATGTCGATTCCCGTTCAGTCCACTATTCTTAGTATAAATCCGAAATTTCACGTAGATTGGTTCCATAGGACCTGAAAAAACACCGAACCCACGCTTTAGATTATACCCGTCAAAAGTATGAAAATTTCTCAAATGCAGTTTTTTGCAAATTTTATTGTCGATTCCCGTTAAGTCCACTATTCTTAGTATAAATCCGAAATTTCAAGTAGATTGGTTCCATAGGACCGGAAAAAACACCGAACCCAAGTCTAACATTATGCCCGTCAAAAGTATGAAAATTTCTCATATGCAGTTTTTTGCAAATTTTCGTATCGATCCCCGTTCAGTCCACTATTCTAAGTATAAATCCGAAATTTCACGGAGATTGGTTCCATAGGACCGGAAAAAACACCGAACCCAAGTCTTAGATTATGCCCGTCAGAAGTATGAAAATTTCTCAAATGCAGTTTTTTGCAATTTTTTATGTCGATTCCATTTCAGTCCATTATTCTTAGTATTAATCCGAAATTTCACGTAGATTGGTTCCATAGGACCGGAAAAACACCGAACCCAAGTCTAATATTATGCCCGTCAGAAATATGAAAATTTCTCAAATGCAGTTTTTTGCAAATTTTAGTATCGATTCCCGTTCAGTCCACTATTCTTAGTATAAATCCGAAATTTCACCTAGATTGGTTCCATAGGACGGGAAAAAACACCGAACCCAAGTCTTAGATTATGCCCGTCAAAAGTATGAAAATTTCTCAAATGCAGTTTTTTGCAAATTTTCGTATCGATTCCCGTTCAGTCCACTATTCTAAGTATAAATCCGAAATTTCACGTAGATTGGTTCCATAGGACCGGAGAAAACACTGAACCCAAGTCTTAGATTATGCCCGTCAAAAGTATGAAAATTTCTCAAAAGCAGTTTTTTGCAAATTTTAATGTCGATTCCCGTTCAGTCCACTATTCTTAGTATAAATCCGAAATTTCACGTAGATTGGTTCCATAGGACCTGAAAAAACACCGAACCCAAGTCTTAGATTATGCCCGTCAAAAGTATGAAAATTTCTCAAATGCAGTTTCTTGCAAATTTTCGTATCGATTCCCGTTCAGTCCACTATTCTTAGTATAAACCCGAAATTTCACGTAGATTGGTTCCATAGGACCGGAAAAAACACCGAACCCAAGTCTTAGATTATGCCCGTCAGAAGTATGAAAATTTCTCAAATGCAGTTTTTTGCAAATTTTTATGTCGATTCCAATTCAGACTACTATTCTCATTATAAATCCGAAATTTCACGTAGATTGGTTCCATATGACAGGAGAAAACACCGAACCCAAGTCTTAGATTACGCCCGTCAAAAGTATGAAAATTTCTCAAATGCAGTTTTTTGCAAATTTTAGTATCGATTCCCGTTCAGTCCACTATTCTTAGTATAAATCCGAAATTTCACCTAGATTGGTTCCATAGGACGGGAAAAAACACCGAACCCAAGTCTTAGATTATGCCCGTCAAAAGTATGAAAATTTCTCAAATGCAGTTTTTTGCAAATTTTCGTATCGATTCCCGTTCAGTCCACTATTCTCAGTATAAATCCGAAATTTCACTTAGATTGGTTCCATAGGACCGGAGAAAACACCGAACCCAAGCCTTAGATTATGCCCGTCAAAAGTATGAAAATTTCTCAAATGCAGTTTCTTGCAAATTTTCGTATCGATTCCCGTTCAGTCCACTATTCTTAGTATAAATCCAAATTTTCAATTAGATTGGTTCCATAGGACGGGAAAAAACACCGAACCCAAGTCTTAGATTATGCCCGTCAAAAGTATGAAAATTTCTCAAATGCAGTTTTTTGCAAATTTTCGTATCGATTCCCGTTCAGTCCACTATTCTAAGTATAAATCCGAAATTTCACGTAGATTGGTTCCATAGGACCGGAGAAAACACTGAACCCAAGTCTTAGATTATGCCCGTCAAAAGTATGAAAATTTCTCAAAAGCAGTTTTTTGCAAATTTTAATGTCGATTCCCGTTCAGTCCACTATTCTTAGTATAAATCCGAAATTTCACGTAGATTGGTTCCATAGGACCTGAAAAAACACCGAACCCAAGTCTTAGATTATGCCCGTCAAAAGTATGAAAATTTCTCAAATGCAGTTTCTTGCAAATTTTCGTATCGATTCCCGTTCAGTCCACTATTCTTAGTATAAACCCGAAATTTCACGTAGATTGGTTCCATAGGACCGGAAAAAACACCGAACCCAAGTCTTAGATTATGCCCGTCAGAAGTATGAAAATTTCTCAAATGCAGTTTTTTGCAAATTTTTATGTCGATTCCAATTCAGACTACTATTCTCATTATAAATCCGAAATTTCACGTAGATTGGTTCCATATGACAGGAGAAAACACCGAACCCAAGTCTTAGATTACGCCCGTCAAAAGTATGAAAATTTCTCAAATGCAGTTTTTTGCAAATTTTCGTATCGATTCCCGTTCAGTCCACTATTCTCAGTATAAATCCGAAATTTCACTTAGATTGGTTCCATAGGACCGGAGAAAACACCGAACCCAAGTCTTAGATTATGCCCGTCAAAAGTATGAAAATTTCTCAAATGCAGTTTCTTGCAAATTTTCGTATCGATTCCCGTTCAGTCCACTATTCTTAGTATAAATCCGAAATTTCTCAAATGCAGTTTTTTCAAATTTTTATGTCGATTCCAATTCAGACTACAATTCTCAGTATAAATCCGAAATTTCACCTAGATTTGTTCCATAGGACGGGAAAAAACACCGAACCCAAGTCTTAGATTATGCCCGTCAAAAGTATGAAAATTTCTCAAATGCAGTTTTTTGCAAATTTTTATGTCGATTCCAATTCAGACTACTATTCTCATTATAAATCCGAAATTTCACGTAGATTGGTTCCATATGACCGGAGAAAACACCGAACCCAAGTCTTAGATTATGCCCGTCAAAAGGATGAAAATTTCTCAAATGCAGTTTCTTGCAAATTTTCGTATCGATTCCCGTTCAGTCCACTATTCTTAGTATAAATCCGAAATTTCACGTAGATTGGTTCCATAGGACCGGAAAAAACACCGAACCCAAGTCTTAGATTATGCCCGTCAGAAGTATGAAAATTTCTCAAATGCAGTTTTTTGCAAATTTTAGTGTCGATTCCCGTTCAGTTCACTATTCTTAGTATAAATCCGAAATTTCTCAAATGCAGTTTTTTCAAATTTTTATGTCGATTCCAATTCAGACTACTATTCTCAGTATAAATCCGAAATTTCACCTAGATTTGTTCCATAGGACGGGAAAAAACACCGAACCCAAGTCTTAGATTATGCCCGTCAAAAGTATGAAAATTTCTCAAATGCAGTTTTTTGCAATTTTTTATGTCGATTCCATTTTAGTCCACTATTCTAAGTATAAATCCGAAATTTCACGTAGATTGGTTCTATAGGACCGGAGAAAACACTGAACCCAAGTCTTAGATTATGCCCGTCAAAAGTATGAAAATTTCTCAAATGCAGTTTTTTGCAAATTTTAATGTCGATTCCCGTTCAGTCCACTATCTTAGTATAAATCCGAAATTTCACGTAGATTGGTTCCATAGGACCTGAAAAAAACACCGAACCCACGCTTTAGATTATACCCGTCAAAAGTATGAAAATTTCTCAAATGCAGTTTTTTGCAAATTTTATTGTCGATTCCCGTTAAGTCCACTATTCTTAGTATAAATCCGAAATTTCAAGTAGATTGGTTCCATAGGACCGGAAAAAACACCGAACCCAAGTCTAACATTATGCCCGTCAAAAGTATGAAAATTTCTCATATGCAGTTTTTTGCAAATTTTCGTATCGATCCCCGTTCAGTCCACTATTCTAAGTATAAATCCGAAAATTCACGGAGATTGGTTCCATAGGACCGGAAAAAACACCGAACCCAAGTCTTAGATTATGCCCGTCAGAAGTATGAAAATTTCTCAAATGCAGTTTTTTGCAATTTTTTATGTCGATTCCATTTCAGTCCACTATTCTTAGTATAAATCCGAAATTTCACGTAGATTGGTTCCATAGGACCGGAAAAACACCGAACCCAAGTCTTAGATTATGCCCGTCAGAAATATGAAAATTTCTCAAATGCAGTTTTTTGCAAATTTTAGTATCGATTCCCGTTCAGTCCACTATTCTTAGTATAAATCCGAAATTTCACCTAGATTGGTTCCATAGGACGGGAAAAAACACCGAACCCAAGTCTTAGATTATGCCCGTCAAAAGTATGAAAATTTCTCAAATGCAGTTTTTTGCAAATTTTCGTATCGATTCCCGTTCAGTCTACTATTCTCAGTATAAATCCGAAATTTCACTTAGATTGGTTCCATAGGACCGGAGAAAACACCGAACCCAAGCCTTAGATTATGCCCGTCAAAAGTATGAAAATTTCTCAAATGCAGTTTCTTGCAAATTTTCGTATCGATTCCCGTTCAGTCCACTATTCTAAGTATAAATCCGAAATTTCACGTAGATTGGTTCCATAGGACCGGAGAAAACACTGAACCCAAGTCTTAGATTATGCCCGTCAAAAGTATGAAAATTTCTCAAAAGCAGTTTTTTGCAAATTTTAATGTCGATTCCCGTTCAGTCCACTATTCTTAGTATAAATCCGAAATTTCACGTAGATTGGTTCCATAGGACCTGAAAAAACACCGAACCCACGCTTTAGATTATACCCGTCAAAAGTATGAAAATTTCTCAAATGCAGTTTTTTGCAAATTTTATTGTCGATTCGCGTTAAGTTCACTATTCTTAGTATAAATCCGAAATTTCAAGTAGATTGGTTCCATAGGACCGGAAAAAACACCGAACCCAAGTCTAACATTATGCCCGTCAAAAGTATGAAAATTTCTCATATGCAGTTTTTTGCAAATTTTCGTATCGATCCCCGTTCAGTCCACTATTCTAAGTATAAATCCGAAATTTCACGGAGATTGGTTCCATAGGACCGGAAAAAACACCGAACCCAAGTCTTAGATTATGCCCGTCAGAAGTATGAAAATTTCTCAAATGCAGTTTTTTGCAATTTTTTATGTCGATTCATTTCAGTCCACTATTCTTAGTATAAATCCGAAATTTCACGTAGATTGGTTCAATAGGACCGGAAAAACACCGAACCAAGTCTTAGATTATGCCCGTCAGAAATATGAAAATTTCTCAAATGCAGTTTTTTGCAAATTTTAGTATCGATTCCCGTTCAGTCCACTATTCTTAGTATAAATCCGAAATTTCACCTAGATTGGTTCCATAGGACGGGAAAAAACACCGAACCCAAGTCTTAGATTATGCCCGTCAAAAGTATGAAAATTTCTCAAATGCAGTTTTTTGCAAATTTTCGTATCGATTCCCGTTCAGTCCACTATTCTCAGTATAAATCCGAAATTTCACTTAGATTGGTTCCATAGGACCGGAGAAAACACCGAACCCAAGCCTTAGATTATGCCCGTCAAAAGTATGAAAATTTCTCAAATGCAGTTTCTTGCAAATTTTCGTATCGATTCCCGTTCAGTCCACTATTCTCCACTATCCACTATTCTTAGTATAAATCCAAATTTTCAAGTAGATTGGTTCCATAGGACGGGAAAAAACACCGAACCCAAGTCTTAGATTATGCCCGTCAAAAGTATGAAAATTTCTCAAATGCAGTTTTTTGCAAATTTTCGTATCGATTCCCGTTCAGTCCACTATTCTAAGTATAAATCCGAAATTTCACGTAGATTGGTTCCATAGGACCGGAGAAAACACTGAACCCAAGTCTTAGATTATGCCGTCAAAAGTATGAAAATTTCTCAAAAGCAGTTTTTTTGCAAATTTTAATGTCGATTCCCGTTCAGTCCACTATTCTTAGTATAAATCCGAAATTTCACGTAGATTGGTTCCATAGGACCTGAAAAAACACCGAACCCAAGTCTTAGATTATGCCCGTCAAAAGTATGAAAATTTCTCAAATGCAGTTTCTTGCAAATTTTCGTATCGATTCCCGTTCAGTCCACTATTCTTAGTATAAACCCGAAATTTCACGTAGATTGGTTCCATAGGACCGGAAAAAACACCGAACCCAAGTCTTAGATTATGCCCGTCAGAAGTATGAAAATTTCTCAAATGCAGTTTTTTGCAAATTTTAGTGTCGATTCCCGTTCAGTCCACTATTCTTAGTATAAATCCGAAATTTCTCAAATGCAGTTTTTTCAAATTTTTATGTCGATTCCAATTCAGACTACTATTCTCAGTATAAATCCGAAATTTCACCTAGATTGGTTCCATAGGACGGGAAAAAACACCGAACCCAAGTCTTAGATTATGCCCGTCAAAAGTATGAAAATTTCTCAAATGCAGTTTTTTGCAAATTTTTATGTCGATTCCAATTCAGACTACTATTCTCATTATAAATCCGAAATTTCACGTAGATTGGTTCCATATGACCGGAGAAAACACCGAACCCAAGTCTTAGATTATGCCCGTCAAAAGGATGAAAATTTCTCAAATGCAGTTTTTGCAAATTGTAGTGTCGATTCCCGTTCAGTCCACTATTCTTAGTATAAATCCAAAATTTCACCTAGATTGGTTCCATAGGACGGGAAAAAACACCGAACCCAAGTCTTAGATTACGCCCGTCAAAAGTATGAAAATTTCTCAAATGCAGTTTTTTGCAAATTTTCGTATCGATTCCCGTTCAGTCCACTATTCTCAGTATAAATCCGAAATTTCACTTAGATTGGTTCCATAGGACCGGAGAAAACACCGAACCCAAGTCTTAGATTATGCCCGTCAGAAGTATGAAAATTTCTCAAATGCAGTTTTTTGCAAATTTTAGTGTCGATTCCCGTTCAGTCCACTATTCTTAGTATAAATCCGAAATTTCTCAAATGCAGTTTTTTCAAATTTTTATGTCGATTCCAATTCAGACTACTATTCTCAGTATAAATCCGAAATTTCACCTAGATTTGTTCAATAGGACGGGAAAAAACACCGAACCCAAGTCTTAGATTATGCCCGTCAAAAGTATGAAAATTTCTCAAATGCAGTTTTTTGCAAATTTTTATGTCGATTCCAATTCAGACTACTATACTCATTATAAATCCGAAATTTCACGTAGATTGTTTCCATATGACCGGAGAAAACACCGAACCCAAGTCTTAGATTATGCCCGTCAAAAGGATGAAAATTTCTCAAATGCAGTTTTTTGCAAATTTTCGTATCGATTCCCGTTCAGTCCACTATTCTAAGTATAAATCCAAAATTTCACGTAGATTGGTTCCATAGGACCGGAGAAAACACTGAACCCAAGTCTTAGATTATGCCCGTCAAAAGTATGAAAATTTCTCAAATGCAGTTTTTGCAATTTTTTATGTCGATTCCATTTCAGTCCACTATTCTAAGTATAAATCCGAAATTTCACGTAGATTGGTTCCATAGGACCGGAGAAAACACTGAACCCAAGTCTTAGATTATGCCCGTCAAAAGTATGAAAATTTCTCAAATGCAGTTTTTTGCAAATTTTAATGTCGATTCCCGTTCAGTCCACTATTCTTAGTATAAATCCGAAATTTCACGTAGATTGGTTCCATAGGACCTGAAAAAACACCGAACCCAAGCTTTAGATTATACCCGTCAAAAGTATGAAAATTTCTCAAATGCAGTTTTTTGCAAATTTTATTGTCGATTCCCGTTAAGTCCACTATTCTTAGTATAAATCCGAAATTTCACGTAGATTGGTTCCATAGGACCGGAAAAAACACCGAACCCAAGTCTAACATTATGCCCGTCAAAAGTATGAAAATTTCTCATATGCAGTTTTTTGCAAATTTTCGTATCGATCCCCGTTCAGTCCACTATTCTAAGTATAAATCCGAAATTTCACGGAGATTGGTTCCATAGGACCGGAAAAAACACCGAACCCAAGTCTTAGATTATGCCCGTCAGAAGTATGAAAATTTCTCAAATGCAGTTTTTTGCAAATTTTAGTGTCGATTCCCGTTCAGTCCACTATTCTTAGTATAAATCCGAAATTTCACGTAGATTGGTTCCATAGGACCGGAAAAAACACCGAACCCAAGTCTTAGATTATGCCCGTCAGAAGTATGAAAATTTCTCAAATGCAGTTTTTTGCAATTTTTTATGTCGATTCCATTTTAGTCCACTATTCTAAGTATAAATCCGAAATTTCACGTAGATTGGTTCTATAGGACCGGAGAAAACACTGAACCCAAGTCTTAGATTATGCCCGTCAAAAGTATGAAAATTTCTCAAATGCAGTTTTTTGCAAATTTTAATGTCGATTCCCGTTCAGTCCACTATTCTTAGTATAAATCCGAAATTTCACGTAGATTGGTTCCATAGGACCTGAAAAAACACCGAACCCACGCTTTAGATTATACCCGTCAAAAGTATGAAAATTTCTCAAATGCAGTTTTTTGCAAATTTTATTGTCGATTCCCGTTAAGTCCACTATTCTTAGTATAAATCCGAAATTTCAAGTAGATTGGTTCCATAGGACCGGAAAAAACACCGAACCCAAGTCTAACATTATGCCCGTCAAAAGTATGAAAATTTCTCATATGCAGTTTTTTGCAAATTTTCGTATCGATCCCCGTTCAGTCCACTATTCTAAGTATAAATCCGAAATTTCACGGAGATTGGTTCCATAGGACCGGAAAAAACACCGAACCCAAGTCTTAGATTATGCCCGTCAGAAGTATGAAAATTTCTCAAATGCAGTTTTTTGCAATTTTTTATGTCGATTCCATTTCAGTCCATTATTCTTAGTATTAATCCGAAATTTCACGTAGATTGGTTCCATAGGACCGGAAAAACACCGAACCCAAGTCTAATATTATGCCCGTCAGAAATATGAAAATTTCTCAAATGCAGTTTTTTGCAAATTTTAGTATCGATTCCCGTTCAGTCCACTATTCTTAGTATAAATCCGAAATTTCACCTAGATTGGTTCCATAGGACCGGAAAAAACACCGAACCCAAGTCTAACATTATGCCCGTCAAAAGTATGAAAATTTCTCATATGCAGTTTTTTGCAAATTTTCGTATCGATCCCCGTTCAGTCCACTATTCTAAGTATAAATCCGAAATTTCACGGAGATTGGTTCCATAGGACCGGAAAAAACACCGAACCCAAGTCTTAGATTATGCCCGTCAGAAGTATGAAAATTTCTCAAATGCAGTTTTTTGCAAATTTTAGTGTCGATTCCCGTTCAGTCCACTATTCTTAGTATAAATCCGAAATTTCACGTAGATTGGTTCCATAGGACCGGAAAAAACACCGAACCCAAGTCTTAGATTATGCCCGTCAGAAGTATGAAAATTTCTCAAATGCAGTTTTTTGCAATTTTTTATGTCGATTCCATTTTAGTCCACTATTCTAAGTATAAATCCGAAATTTCACGTAGATTGGTTCTATAGGACCGGAGAAAACACTGAACCCAAGTCTTAGATTATGCCCGTCAAAAGTATGAAAATTTCTCAAATGCAGTTTTTTGCAAATTTTAATGTCGATTCCCGTTCAGTCCACTATTCTTAGTATAAATCCGAAATTTCACGTAGATTGGTTCCATAGGACCTGAAAAACACCGAACCCACGCTTTAGATTATACCCGTCAAAAGTATGAAAATTTCTCAAATGCAGTTTTTTGCAAATTTTATTGTCGATTCCCGTTAAGTCCACTATTCTTAGTATAAATCCGAAATTTCAAGTAGATTGGTTCCATAGGACCGGAAAAAACACCGAACCCAAGTCTAACATTATGCCCGTCAAAAGTATGAAAATTTCTCATATGCAGTTTTTTGCAAATTTTCGTATCGATCCCCGTTCAGTCCACTATTCTAAGTATAAATCCGAAATTTCACGGAGATTGGTTCCATAGGACCGGAAAAAACACCGAACCCAAGTCTTAGATTATGCCCGTCAGAAGTATGAAAATTTCTCAAATGCAGTTTTTTGCAATTTTTTATGTCGATTCCATTTCAGTCCATTATTCTTAGTATTAATCCGAAATTTCACGTAGATTGGTTCCATAGGACCGGAAAAACACCGAACCCAAGTCTAATATTATGCCCGTCAGAAATATGAAAATTTCTCAAATGCAGTTTTTTGCAAATTTTAGTATCGATTCCCGTTCAGTCCACTATTCTTAGTATAAATCCGAAATTTCACCTAGATTGGTTCCATAGGACGGGAAAAAACACCGAACCCAAGTCTTAGATTATGCCCGTCAAAAGTATGAAAATTTCTCAAATGCAGTTTTTTGCAAATTTTCGTATCGATTCCCGTTCAGTCCACTATTCTAAGTATAAATCCGAAATTTCACGTAGATTGGTTCCATAGGACCGGAGAAAACACTGAACCCAAGTCTTAGATTATGCCCGTCAAAAGTATGAAAATTTCTCAAAAGCAGTTTTTTGCAAATTTTAATGTCGATTCCCGTTCAGTCCACTATTCTTAGTATAAATCCGAAATTTCACGTAGATTGGTTCCATAGGACCTGAAAAAAACACCGAACCCAAGTCTTAGATTATGCCCGTCAAAAGTATGAAAATTTCTCAAATGCAGTTTCTTGCAAATTTTCGTATCGATTCCCGTTCAGTCCACTATTCTTAGTATAAACCCGAAATTTCACGTAGATTGGTTCCATAGGACCGAAAAAACACCGAACCCAAGTCTTAGATTATGCCCGTCAGAAGTATGAAAATTTCTCAAATGCAGTTTTTGCAAATTTTTATGTCGATTCCAATTCAGACTACTATTCTCATTATAAATCCGAAATTTCACGTAGATTGGTTCCATATGACAGGAGAAAACACCGAACCCAAGTCTTAGATTACGCCCGTCAAAAGTATGAAAATTTCTCAAATGCAGTTTTTTGCAAATTTTAGTATCGATTCCCGTTCAGTCCACTATTCTTAGTATAAATCCGAAATTTCACCTAGATTGGTTCCATAGGACGGGAAAAAACACCGAACCCAAGTCTTAGATTATGCCCGTCAAAAGTATGAAAATTTCTCAAATGCAGTTTTTTGCAAATTTTCGTATCGATTCCCGTTCAGTCCACTATTCTCAGTATAAATCCGAAATTTCACTTAGATTGGTTCCATAGGACCGGAGAAAACACCGAACCCAAGCCTTAGATTATGCCCGTCAAAAGTATGAAAATTTCTCAAATGCAGTTTCTTGCAAATTTTCGTATCGATTCCCGTTCAGTCCACTATTCTTAGTATAAATCCAAATTTTCAATTAGATTGGTTCCATAGGACGGGAAAAAACACCGAACCCAAGTCTTAGATTATGCCCGTCAAAAGTATGAAAATTTCTCAAATGCAGTTTTTTGCAAATTTTCGTATCGATTCCCGTTCAGTCCACTATTCTAAGTATAAATCCGAAATTTCACGTAGATTGGTTCCATAGGACCGGAGAAAACACTGAACCCAAGTCTTAGATTATGCCCGTCAAAAGTATGAAAATTTCTCAAAAGCAGTTTTTTGCAAATTTTAATGTCGATTCCCGTTCAGTCCACTATTCTTAGTATAAATCCGAAATTTCACGTAGATTGGTTCCATAGGACCTGAAAAAACACCGAACCCAAGTCTTAGATTATGCCCGTCAAAAGTATGAAAATTTCTCAAATGCAGTTTCTTGCAAATTTTCGTATCGATTCCCGTTCAGTCCACTATTCTTAGTATAAACCCGAAATTTCACGTAGATTGGTTCCATAGGACCGGAAAAAACACCGAACCCAAGTCTTAGATTATGCCCGTCAGAAGTATGAAAATTTCTCAAATGCAGTTTTTTGCAAATTTTTATGTCGATTCCAATTCAGACTACTATTCTCATTATAAATCCGAAATTTCACGTAGATTGGTTCCATATGACAGGAGAAAACACCGAACCCAAGTCTTAGATTACGCCCGTCAAAAGTATGAAAATTTCTCAAATGCAGTTTTTTGCAAATTTTCGTATCGATTCCCGTTCAGTCCACTATTCTCAGTATAAATCCGAAATTTCACTTAGATTGGTTCCATAGGACCGGAGAAAACACCGAACCCAAGTCTTAGATTATGCCCGTCAAAAGTATGAAAATTTCTCAAATGCAGTTTCTTGCAAATTTTCGTATCGATTCCCGTTCAGTCCACTATTCTTAGTATAAATCCGAAATTTCTCAAATGCAGTTTTTTCAAATTTTTATGTCGATTCCAATTCAGACTACAATTCTCAGTATAAATCCGAAATTTCACCTAGATTTGTTCCATAGGACGGGAAAAAACACCGAACCCAAGTCTTAGATTATGCCCGTCAAAAGTATGAAAATTTCTCAAATGCAGTTTTTTGCAAATTTTTATGTCGATTCCAATTCAGACTACTATTCTCATTATAAATCCGAAATTTCACGTAGATTGGTTCCATATGACCGGAGAAAACACCGAACCCAAGTCTTAGATTATGCCCGTCAAAGGGATGAAAATTTCTCAAATGCAGTTTCTTGCAAATTTTCGTATCGATTCCCGTTCAGTCCACTATTCTTAGTATAAATCCGAAATTTCACGTAGATTGGTTCCATAGGACCGGAAAAAACACCGAACCCAAGTCTTAGATTATGCCCGTCAGAAGTATGAAAATTTCTCAAATGCAGTTTTTTGCAAATTTTAGTGTCGATTCCCGTTCAGTTCACTATTCTTAGTATAAATCCGAAATTTCTCAAATGCAGTTTTTTCAAATTTTTATGTCGATTCCAATTCAGACTACTATTCTCAGTATAAATCCGAAATTTCACCTAGATTTGTTCCATAGGACGGGAAAAAACACCGAACCCAAGTCTTAGATTATGCCCGTCAAAAGTATGAAAATTTCTCAAATGCAGTTTTTTGCAATTTTTTATGTCGATTCCATTTTAGTCCACTATTCTAAGTATAAATCCGAAATTTCACGTAGATTGGTTCTATAGGACCGGAGAAAACACTGAACCCAAGTCTTAGATTATGCCCGTCAAAAGTATGAAAATTTCTCAAATGCAGTTTTTTGCAAATTTTAATGTCGATTCCCGTTCAGTCCACTATTCTTAGTATAAATCCGAAATTTCACGTAGATTGGTTCCATAGGACCTGAAAAAACACCGAACCCACGCTTTAGATTATACCCGTCAAAAGTATGAAAATTTCTCAAATGCAGTTTTTTGCAAATTTTATTGTCGATTCCCGTTAAGTCCACTATTCTTAGTATAAATCCGAAATTTCAAGTAGATTGGTTCCATAGGACCGGAAAAAACACCGAACCCAAGTCTAACATTATGCCCGTCAAAAGTATGAAAATTTCTCATATGCAGTTTTTTGCAAATTTTCGTATCGATCCCCGTTCAGTCCACTATTCTAAGTATAAATCCGAAATTTCACGGAGATTGGTTCCATAGGACCGGAAAAAACACCGAACCCAAGTCTTAGATTATGCCCGTCAGAAGTATGAAAATTTCTCAAATGCAGTTTTTTGCAATTTTTTATGTCGATTCCATTTCAGTCCACTATTCTTAGTATAAATCCGAAATTTCACGTAGATTGGTTCCATAGGACCGGAAAAACACCGAACCCAAGTCTTAGATTATGCCCGTCAGAAATATGAAAATTTCTCAAATGCAGTTTTTTGCAAATTTTAGTATCGATTCCCGTTCAGTCCACTATTCTTAGTATAAATCCGAAATTTCACCTAGATTGGTTCCATAGGACGGGAAAAAACACCGAACCCAAGTCTTAGATTATGCCCGTCAAAAGTATGAAAATTTCTCAAATGCAGTTTTTTGCAAATTTTCGTATCGATTCCCGTTCAGTCTACTATTCTCAGTATAAATCCGAAATTTCACTTAGATTGGTTCCATAGGACCGGAGAAAACACCGAACCCAAGCCTTAGATTATGCCCGTCAAAAGTATGAAAATTTCTCAAATGCAGTTTCTTGCAAATTTTCGTATCGATTCCCGTTCAGTCCACTATTCTAAGTATAAATCCGAAATTTCACGTAGATTGGTTCCATAGGACCGGAGAAAACACTGAACCCAAGTCTTAGATTATGCCCGTCAAAAGTATGAAAATTTCTCAAAAGCAGTTTTTTGCAAATTTTAATGTCGATTCCCGTTCAGTCCACTATTCTTAGTATAAATCCGAAATTTCACGTAGATTGGTTCCATAGGACCTGAAAAAACACCGAACCCAAGTCTTAGATTATGCCCGTCAAAAGTATGAAAATTTCTCAAATGCAGTTTCTTGCAAATTTTCGTATCGATTCCCGTTCAGTCCACTATTCTTAGTATAAACCCGAAATTTCACGTAGATTGGTTCCATAGGACCGGAAAAAACACCGAACCCAAGTCTTAGATTATGCCCGTCAGAAGTATGAAAATTTCTCAAATGCAGTTTTTTGCAAATTTTTATGTCGATTCCAATTCAGACTACTATTCTCATTATAAATCCGAAATTTCACGTAGATTGGTTCCATATGACAGGAGAAAACACCGAACCCAAGTCTTAGATTACGCCCGTCAAAAGTATGAAAATTTCTCAAATGCAGTTTTTTGCAAATTTTCGTATCGATTCCCGTTCAGTCCACTATTCTCAGTATAAATCCGAAATTTCACTTAGATTGGTTCCATAGGACCGGAGAAAACACCGAACCCAAGTCTTAGATTATGCCCGTCAAAAGTATGAAAATTTCTCAAATGCAGTTTCTTGCAAATTTTCGTATCGATTCCCGTTCAGTCCACTATTCTTAGTATAAATCCGAAATTTCTCAAATGCAGTTTTTTCAAATTTTTATGTCGATTCCAATTCAGACTACAATTCTCAGTATAAATCCGAAATTTCACCTCGATTTGTTCCATAGGACGGGAAAAAACACCGAACCCAAGTCTTAGATTATGCCCGTCAAAAGTATGAAAATTTCTCAAATGCAGTTTTTTGCAAATTTTTATGTCGATTCCAATTCAGACTACTATTCTCATTATAAATCCGAAATTTCACGTAGATTGGTTCCATATGACCGGAGAAAACACCGAACCCAAGTCTTAGATTATGCCCGTCAAAAGGATGAAAATTTCTCAAATGCAGTTTCTTGCAAATTTTCGTATCGATTCCCGTTCAGTCCACTATTCTTAGTATAAATCCGAAATTTCACGTAGATTGGTTCCATAGGACCGGAAAAAACACCGAACCCAAGTCTTAGATTATGCCCGTCAGAAGTATGAAAATTTCTCAAATGCAGTTTTTTGCAAATTTTAGTGTCGATTCCCGTTCAGTTCACTATTCTTAGTATAAATCCGAAATTTCTCAAATGCAGTTTTTTCAAATTTTTATGTCGATTCCAATTCAGACTACTATTCTCAGTATAAATCCGAAATTTCACCTAGATTTGTTCCATAGGACGGGAAAAAACACCGAACCCAAGTCTTAGATTATGCCCGTCAAAAGTATGAAAATTTCTCAAATGCAGTTTTTTGCAATTTTTTATGTCGATTCCATTTTAGTCCACTATTCTAAGTATAAATCCGAAATTTCACGTAGATTGGTTCTATAGGACCGGAGAAAACACTGAACCCAAGTCTTAGATTATGCCCGTCAAAAGTATGAAAATTTCTCAAATGCAGTTTTTTGCAAATTTTAATGTCGATTCCCGTTCAGTCCACTATTCTTAGTATAAATCCGAAATTTCACGTAGATTGGTTCCATAGGACCTGAAAAAACACCGAACCCACGCTTTAGATTATACCCGTCAAAAGTATGAAAATTTCTCAAATGCAGTTTTTTGCAAATTTTATTGTCGATTCCCGTTAAGTCCACTATTCTTAGTATAAATCCGAAATTTCAAGTAGATTGGTTCCATAGGACCGGAAAAAACACCGAACCCAAGTCTAACATTATGCCCGTCAAAAGTATGAAAATTTCTCATATGCAGTTTTTTGCAAATTTTCGTATCGATCCCCGTTCAGTCCACTATTCTAAGTATAAATCCGAAATTTCACGGAGATTGGTTCCATAGGACCGGAAAAAACACCGAACCCAAGTCTTAGATTATGCCCGTCAGAAGTATGAAAATTTCTCAAATGCAGTTTTTTGCAATTTTTTATGTCGATTCCATTTCAGTCCACTATTCTTAGTATAAATCCGAAATTTCACGTAGATTGGTTCCATAGGACCGGAAAAACACCGAACCCAAGTCTTAGATTATGCCCGTCAGAAATATGAAAATTTCTCAAATGCAGTTTTTTGCAAATTTTAGTATCGATTCCCGTTCAGTCCACTATTCTTAGTATAAATCCGAAATTTCACCTAGATTGGTTCCATAGGACGGGAAAAAACACCGAACCCAAGTCTTAGATTATGCCCGTCAAAAGTATGAAAATTTCTCAAATGCAGTTTTTTGCAAATTTTCGTATCGATTCCCGTTCAGTCTACTATTCTCAGTATAAATCCGAAATTTCACTTAGATTGGTTCCATAGGACCGGAGAAAACACCGAACCCAAGCCTTAGATTATGCCCGTCAAAAGTATGAAAATTTCTCAAATGCAGTTTCTTGCAAATTTTCGTATCGATTCCCGTTCAGTCCACTATTCTTAGTATAAATCCAAATTTTCAAGTAGATTGGTTCCATAGGACGGGAAAAAACACCGAACCCAAGTCTTAGATTATGCCCGTCAAAAGTATGAAAATTTCTCAAATGCAGTTTTTTGCAAATTTTCGTATCGATTCCCGTTCAGTCCACTATTCTAAGTATAAATCCGAAATTTCACGTAGATTGGTTCCATAGGACCGGAGAAAACACTGAACCCAAGTCTTAGATTATGCCCGTCAAAAGTATGAAAATTTCTCAAAAGCAGTTTTTTGCAAATTTTAATGTCGATTCCCGTTCAGTCCACTATTCTTAGTATAAATCCGAAATTTCACGTAGATTGGTTCCATAGGACCGGAAAAAACACCGAACCCAAGTCTTAGATTATGCCCGTCAGAAGTATGAAAATTTCTCAAATGCAGTTTTTTGCAAATTTTAGTGTCGATTCCCGTTCAGTCCACTATTCTTAGTATAAATCCGAAATTTCTCAAATGCAGTTTTTTCAAATTTTTATGTCGATTCCAATTCAGACTACTATTCTCAGTATAAATCCGAAATTTCACCTAGATTGGTTCCATAGGACGGGAAAAAACACCGAACCCAAGTCTTAGATTATGCCCGTCAAAAGTATGAAAATTTCTCAAATGCAGTTTTTTGCAAATTTTTATGTCGATTCCAATTCAGACTACTATTCTCATTATAAATCCGAAATTTCACGTAGATTGGTTCCATATGACCGGAGAAAACACCGAACCCAAGTCTTAGATTATGCCCGTCAAAAGGATGAAAATTTCTCAAATGCAGTTTTTTGCAAATTGTAGTGTCGATTCCCGTTCAGTCCACTATTCTTAGTATAAATCCAAAATTTCACCTAGATTGGTTCCATAGGACGGGAAAAAACACCGAACCCAAGTCTTAGATTACGCCCGTCAAAAGTATGAAAATTTCTCAAATGCAGTTTTTTGCAAATTTTCGTATCGATTCCCGTTCAGTCCACTATTCTCAGTATAAATCCGAAATTTCACTTAGATTGGTTCCATAGGACCGGAGAAAACACCGAACCCAAGTCTTAGATTATGCCCGTCAGAAGTATGAAAATTTCTCAAATGCAGTTTTTTGCAAATTTTAGTGTCGATTCCCGTTCAGTCCACTATTCTTAGTATAAATCCGAAATTTCTCAAATGCAGTTTTTTCAAATTTTTATGTCGATTCCAATTCAGACTACTATTCTCAGTATAAATCCGAAATTTCACCTAGATTTGTTCAATAGGACGGGAAAAAACACCGAACCCAAGTCTTAGATTATGCCCGTCAAAAGTATGAAAATTTCTCAAATGCAGTTTTTTGCAAATTTTTATGTCGATTCCAATTCAGACTACTATACTCATTATAAATCCGAAATTTCACGTAGATTGTTTCCATATGACCGGAGAAAACACCGAACCCAAGTCTTAGATTATGCCCGTCAAAAGGATGAAAATTTCTCAAATGCAGTTTTTTGCAAATTTTAGTGTCGATTCCCGTTCAGTCCACTATTCTTAGTATAAATCCAAAATTTCACGTAGATTGTTTCCATATGACCGGAGAAAACACCGAACCCAAGTCTTAGATTATGCCCGTCAAAAGGATGAAAAATTTCTCAAATGCAGTTTTTTGCAAATTTTAGTGTCGATTCCCGTTCAGTCCACTATTCTTAGTATAAATCCAAAATTTCACCTAGATTGGTTTCATAGGACGGGCAAAAACACCGAACCCAAGTCATAGATTATGCCCGTCAAAAGTATGAAAATTTCTCAAATGCAGTTTTTTGCAAATTTTCGTATCGATTCCCGTTCAGTCCACTATTCTCAGTATAAATCCGAAATTTCACTTAGATTGGTTCCATAGGACCGGAGAAAACACCGAACCCAAGTCTTAGATTATGCCCGTCAAAAGGATAAAAATTTCTCAAATGCAGTTTTTTGCAAATTGTAGTGTCGATTCCCGTTCAGTCCACTATTCTTAGTATAAATCCAAAATTTCACCTAGATTGGTTCCATAGGACCGGAAAAAACACCGAACCCAAGTCTTAGATTATGCCCGTCAGAAGTATGAAAATTTCTCAAATGCAGTTTTTTGCAAATTTTAGTGTCGATTCCCGTTCAGTCCACTATTCTTAGTATAAATCCGAAATTTCTCAAATGCAGTTTTTTCAAATTTTTATGTCGATTCCAATTCAGACTACTATTCTCAGTATAAATCCGAAATTTCACCTAGATTGGTTCCATAGGACGGGAAAAAACACCGAACCCAAGTCTTAGATTATGCCCGTCAAAAGTATGAAAATTTCTCAAATGCAGTTTTTTGCAAATTTTTATGTCGATTCCAATTCAGACTACTATTCTCATTATAAATCCGAAATTTCACGTAGATTGGTTCCATATGACAGGAGAAAACACCGAACCCAAGTCTTAGATTATGCCCGTCAAAAGGATGAAAATTTCTCAAATGCAGTTTTTTGCAAATTGTAGTGTCGATTCCCGTTCAGTCCACTATTCTTAGTATAAATCCAAAATTTCACCTAGATTGATTCCATAGGACCGGAAAAAACACCGAACCCAAGTCTTAGATTATGCCCGTCAGAAGTATGAAAATTTCTCAAATGCAGTTTTTTGCAAATTTTAGTGTCGATTCCCGTTAAGTCCACTATTCTTAGTATAAATCCGAAATTTCTCAAATGCAGTTTTTTCAAATTTTTATGTCGATTCCAATTCAGACTACTATTCTCAGTATAAATCCGAAATTTCACCTAGATTTGTTCCATAGGACGGGAAAAAACACCGAACCCAAGTCTTAGATTATGCCCGTCAAAAGTATGAAAATTTCTCAAATGCAGTTTTTTGCAAATTTTTATGTCGATTCCAATTCAGACTACTATTCTCATTATAAATCCGAAATTTCACGTAGATTGGTTCCATATGACCGGAGAAAACACCGAACCCAAGTCTTAGATTATGCCCGTCAAAAGGATGAAAATTTCTCAAATGCAGTTTTTTGCAAATTTTCGTATCGATTCCCGTTCAGTCCACTATTCTCAGTATAAATCCGAAATTTCACATAGATTGGTTCCATAGGACCGGAGAAAACACCGAACCCAAGTCTTAGATTATGCCCGTCAAAAGTATGAAAATTTCTCAAATGCAGTTTCTTGCAAATTTTCGTATCGATTCCCGTTCAGTCCACTATTCTTAGTATAAATCCGAAATTTCACGTAGATTGGTTCCATAGGACCGGAAAAAACACCGAACCCAAGTCTTAGATTATGCCCGTCAGAAGTATGAAAATTTCTCAAATGCAGTTTTTTGCAAATTTTAGTGTCGATTCCCGTTCAGTCCACTATTCTTAGTATAAATCCGAAATTTCTCAAATGCAGTTTTTTGCAAATTTTCGTATCGATTCCCGTTCAGTCCACTATTCTCAGTATAAATCCGAAATTTCACTTAGATTGGTTCCATAGGACCGGAGAAAACACGGAACCCAAGTCTTAGATTATGCCCGAAAGAAGTATGAAAATTTCTCAAATGCAGTTTTTTGCAAATTTTAGTGTCGATTCCCGTTCAGTCCACTATTCTTAGTATAAATCCGAAATTTCTCAAATGCAGTTTTTTCAAATTTTTATGTCTATTCCAATTCAGACTACTATTCTCAGTATAAATCCGAAATTTCACCTAGATTTGTTCAATAGGACGGGAAAAAACACCGAACCCAAGTCTTAGATTATGCCCGTCAAAAGTATGAAAATTTCTCAAATGCAGTTTTTTGCAAATTTTTATTACGATTCCAATTCAGACTACTATACTCATTATAAATCCGAAATTTCACGTAGATTGTTTCCATATGACCGGAGAAAACACCGAATCCAAGTCTTAGATTATGCCCGTCAAAAGGATGAAAATTTCTCAAATGCAGTTTTTTGCAAATTTTAGTGTCGATTCCCGTTCAGTCCACTATTCTTAGTATAAATCCAAAATTTCACCTAGATTGGTTTCATAGGACGGGCAAAAACACCGAACCCAAGTCATAGATTATGCCCGTCAAAAGTATGAAAATTTCTCAAATGCAGTTTTTTGCAAATTTTCGTATCGATTCCCGTTCAGTCCACTATTCTCAGTATAAATCCGAAATTTCACTTAGATTGGTTCCATAGGACCGGAGAAAACACCGAACCCAAGTCTTAGATTATGCCCGTCAAAAGTATGAAAATTTCTAAAATGCAGTTTCTTGCAAATTTTCGTATCGATTCCCGTTCAGTCCACTATTCTTAGTATAAATCCGAAATTTCACGTAGATTGGTTCCATAGGACCGGAAAAAACACCGAACCCAAGTCTTAGATTATGCCCGTCAGAAGTATGAAAATTTCTCAAATGCAGTTTTTTGCAAATTTTAGTGTCGATTCCCGTTCAGTCCACTATTCTTAGTATAAATCCGAAATTTCTCAAATGCAGTTTTTTCAAATTTTTATGTCGATTCCAATTCAGACTACTATTCTCAGTATAAATCCGAAATTTCTCCTAGATTGGTTCCATAGGACGGGAAAAAACACCGAACCCAAGTCTTAGATTATGCCCGTCAAAAGTATGAAAATTTCTCAAATGCAGTTTTTTGCAAATTTTTATGTCGATTCCAATTCAGACTACTATTCTCATTATAAATCCGAAATTTCACGTAGATTGGTTCCATATGACAGGAGAAAACACCGAACCCAAGTCTTAGATTATGCCCGTCAAAAGGATGAAAATTTCTCAAATGCAGTTTTTTGCAAATTGTAGTGTCGATTCCCGTTCAGTCCACTATTCTTAGTATAAATCCAAAATTTCACCTAGATTGGTTCCATAGGACCGGAAAAAACACCGAACCCAAGTCTTAGATTATGCCCGTCAGAAGTATGAAAATTTCTCAAATGCAGTTTTTTGCAAATTTTAGTGTCGATTCCCGTTCAGTCCACTATTCTTAGTATAAATCCGAAATTTCTCAAATGCAGTTTTTTCAAATTTTTATGTCGATTCCAATTCAGACTACTATTCTCAGTATAAATCCGAAATTTCACGTAGATTGTTTCCATATGACCGGAGAAAACACCGAACCCAAGTCTTAGATTATGCCCGTCAAAAGGATGAAAATTTCTCAAATGCAGTTTTTTGCAAATTGTAGTGTCGATTCCCGTTCAGTCCACTATTCTTAGTATAAATCCAAAATTTCACCTAGATTGGTTCCATAGGACCGGAAAAAACACCGAACCCAAGTCTTAGATTATGCCCGTCAGAAGTATGAAAATTTCTCAAATGCAGTTTTTTGCAAATTTTAGTGTCGATTCCCGTTCAGTCCACTATTCTTAGTATAAATCCGAAATTTCTCAAATGCAGTTTTTGCAAATTTTTATGTCGATTCCAATTCAGACTACTATTCTCATTATAAATCCGAAATTTCACGTAGATTGGTTCCATATAACCGGAGAAAACACCGAACCCAAGTCTTAGATTATGCCCGTCAAAAGGATGAAAATTTCTCAAATGCAGTTTTTTGCAAATTTTAGTGTCGTTTCCCGTTCAGTCCACTATTCTTAGTATAAATCCAAAATTTCACCTAGATTGGTTCCATAGGACGGGAAAAAACACCGAACCCAAGTCATAGATTATGCCCGTCAAAAGTATGAAAATTTCTCAAATGCAGTTTTTTGCAAATTTTAGTGTCGATTCCCGTTCAGTCCACTATTCTTAGTATAAATCCAAAATTTCACGTAGATTGGTTCCATATGACCGGAGAAAACACCGAACCCAAGTCATAGATTATGCCCGTCAAAAGTATGAAAATTTCTCAAATGCAGTTTTTTGCAAATTTTCGTATCGATTCCCGTTCAGTCCACTATTCTTAGTATAAATCCGAAATTTCACGTAGATTGGTTCCATAGGACCGGAAAAAACACCGAACCCAAGTCTTAGATTATGCCCGTCAGAAGTATGAAAATTTCTCAAATGCAGTTTTTTGCAAATTTTAGTGTCGATTCCCGTTCAGTCCACTATTCTTAGTATAAATCCGAAATTTCTCAAATGCAGTTTTTTTCAAATTTTTATGTCGATTCCAATTCAGACTACTATTCTCAGTATAAATCCGAAATTTCACGTAGATTGTTTCCATATGACCGGAGAAAACACCGAACCCAAGTCTTAGATTATGCCCGTCAAAAGGATGAAAATTTCTCAAATGCAGTTTTTTGCAAATTGTAGTGTCGATTCCCGTTCAGTCCACTATTCTTAGTATAAATCCAAAATTTCACCTAGATTGGTTCCATAGGACCGGAAAAAACACCGAACCCAAGTCTTAGATTATGCCCGTCAGAAGTATGAAAATTTCTCAAATGCAGTTTTTTGCAAATTTTAGTGTCGATTCCCGTTCAGTCCACTATTCTTAGTATAAATCCGAAATTTCTCAAATGCAGTTTTTGCAAATTTTTATGTCGATTCCAATTCAGACTACTATTCTCATTATAAATCCGAAATTTCACGTAGATTGGTTCCATATAACCGGAGAAAACACCGAACCCAAGTCTTAGATTATGCCCGTCAAAAGGATGAAAATTTCTCAAATGCAGTTTTTTGCAAATTTTAGTGTCGATTCCCGTTCAGTCCACTATTCTTAGTATAAATCCAAAATTTCACCTAGATTGGTTCCATAGGACGGGAAAAAACACCGAACCCAAGTCATAGATTATGCCCGTCAAAAGTATGAAAATTTCTCAAATGCAGTTTTTTGCAAATTTTAGTGTCGATTCCCGTTCAGTCCACTATTCTTAGTATAAATCCAAAATTTCACGTAGATTGGTTCCATATGACCGGAGAAAACACCGAACCCAAGTCATAGATTATGCCCGTCAAAAGTATGAAAATTTCTCAAATGCAGTTTTTTGCAAATTTTCGTATCGATTCCCGTTCAGTCCACTATTCTTAGTATAAATCCGAAATTTCACGTAGATTGGTTCCATAGGACCGGAAAAAACACCGAACCCAAGTCTTAGATTATGCCCGTCAGAAGTATGAAAATTTCTCAAATGCAGTTTTTTGCAAATTTTAGTGTCGATTCCCGTTCAGTCCACTATTCTTAGTATAAATCCGAAATTTCACGTAGATTGGTTCCATAGGACCGGAAAAAACACCGAACCCAAGTCTTAGATTATGCCCGTCAGAAGTATGAAAATTTCTCAAATGCAGTTTTTTGCAAATTTTAGTATCGATTCCCGTTCAGTCCACTATTCTTAGTATAAATCCGAAATTTCACGTAGATTGGTTCCATAGGACCGGAAAAAACACCGAACCCAAGTCTTAGATTATGCCCGTCAGAAGTATGAAAATTTCTCAAATGCAGTTTTTTGCAAATTTTAGTGTCGATTCCCGTTCAGTCCACTATTCTTAGTATAAATCCGAAATTTCTCAAATGCAGTTTTTTGCAAATTTTTATGTCGATTCCAATTCAGACTACTATTCTCATTATAAATCCGAAATTTCACGTAGATTGGTTCCATATAACCGGAGAAAACACCGAACCCAAGTCTTAGATTATGCCCGTTAAAAGGATGAAAATTTCTAAAATGCAGTTTTTTGCAAATTTTAGAGTCGATTCCCGTTCAGTCCACTATTCTTAGTATAAATCCAAAATTTCACGTAGATTGGTTCCATATGACCGGAGAAAACACCGAACCCAAGTCTTAGATTATGCCCGTCAAAAGTATGAAAATTTCTCAAATGCAGTTTTTTGCATATTTTAGTGTCGATTCCCGTTCAGTCCACCATTCTTAGTATAAATCCAAAATTTCACCTAGATTGGTTCCATAGGACGGGAAAAAACACCGAACCCAAGTCTTAGATTATGCCCGTCAAAAGTATGAAATTTTCTCAAATGCAGTTTTTTGCAAATTTTCGTATCGATTCCCGTTCAGTCCACTATTCTCAGTATAAATCCGAAATTTCACTTAGATTGGTTCCATAAGACCGGAGAAAACACCGAACCCAAGTCTTAGATTATGCCCGTCAAAAGTATGAAAATTTCTCAAATGCAGTTTCTTGCAAATTTTCGTATCGATTCCCGTTCAGTCCACTATTCTTAGTATAAATCCGAAATTTCACGTAGATTGGTTCCATAGGACCGGAAAAAACACCGAACCCAAGTCTTAGATTATGCCCGTCAGAAGTATGAAAATTTCTCAAATGCAGTTTTTTGCAAATTTTAGTGATGATTCCCGTTCAGTCCACTATTCTTAGTATAAATCCGAAATTTCTCAAATGCAGTTTTTTCAAATTTTTATGTCGATTCCATTTCAGTCCACTATTCTTAGTATAAATCCGAAATTTCACGTAGATTGGTTCCATAGGACCGGAAAAACACCGAACCCAAGTCTTAGATTATGCCCGTCAGAAATATGAAAATTTCTCAAATGCAGTTTTTTGCAAATTTTAGTATCGATTCCCGTTCAGTCCACTATTCTTAGTATAAATCCGAAATTTCACCTAGATTGGTTCCATAGGACGGGAAAAAACACCGAACCCAAGTCTTAGATTATGCCCGTCAAAAGTATGAAAATTTCTCAAATGCAGTTTTTTGCAAATTTTCGTATCGATTCCCGTTCAGTCCACTATTCTCAGTATAAATCCGAAATTTCACTTAGATTGGTTCCATAGGACCGGAGAAAACACCGAACCCAAGCCTTAGATTATGCCCGTCAAAAGTATGAAAATTTCTCAAATGCAGTTTCTTGCAAATTTTCGTATCGATTCCCGTTCAGTCCACTATTCTTAGTATAAATCCAAATTTTCAAGTAGATTGGTTCCATAGGACGGGAAAAAACACCGAACCCAAGTCTTAGATTATGCCCGTCAAAAGTATGAAAATTTCTCAAATGCAGTTTTTTGCAAATTTTCGTATCGATTCCCGTTCAGTCCACTATTCTAAGTATAAATCCGAAATTTCACGTAGATTGGTTCCATAGGACCGGAGAAAACACTGAACCCAAGTCTTAGATTATGCCCGTCAAAAGTATGAAAATTTCTCAAAAGCAGTTTTTTGCAAATTTTAATGTCGATTCCCGTTCAGTCCACTATTCTTAGTATAAATCCGAAATTTCACGTAGATTGGTTCCATAGGACCTGAAAAAACACCGAACCCAAGTCTTAGATTATGCCCGTCAAAAGTATGAAAATTTCTCAAATGCAGTTTCTTGCAAATTTTCGTATCGATTCCCGTTCAGTCCACTATTCTTAGTATAAACCCGAAATTTCACGTAGATTGGTTCCATAGGACCGGAAAAAACACCGAACCCAAGTCTTAGATTATGCCCGTCAGAAGTATGAAAATTTCTCAAATGCAGTTTTTTCAAATTTTTATGTCGATTCCAATTCAGACTACTATTCTCAGTATAAATCCGAAATTTCACCTAGATTTGTTCAATAGGACGGGAAAAAACACCGAACCCAAGTCTTAGATTATGCCCGTCAAAAGTATGAAAATTTCTCAAATGCAGTTTTTTGCAAATTTTTATGTCGATTCCAATTCAGACTACTATACTCATTATAAATCCGAAATTTCACGTAGATTGTTTCCATATGACCGGAGAAAACACCGAACCCAAGTCTTAGATTATGCCCGTCAAAAGGATGAAAATTTCTCAAATGCAGTTTTTTGGAAATTTTAGTGTCGATTCCCGTTCAGTCCACTATTCTTAGTATAAATCCAAAATTTCACGTAGATTGTTTCCATATGACCGGAGAAAACACCGAACCCAAGTCTTAGATTATGCCCGTCAAAAGGATGAAAATTTCTCAAATGCAGTTTTTTGCAAATTGTAGTGTCGATTCCCGTTCAGTCCACTATTCTTAGTATAAATCCAAAATTTCACCTAGATTGGTTCCATAGGACCGGAAAAAACACCGAACCCAAGTCTTAGATTATGCCCGTCAGAAGTATGAAAATTTCTCAAATGCAGTTTTTTGCAAATTTTAGTGTCGATTCCCGTTCAGTCCACTATTCTTAGTATAAATCCGAAATTTCTCAAATGCAGTTTTTTCAAATTTTTATGTCGATTCCAATTCAGATTACTATTCTCAGTATAAATCCGAAATTTCACCTAGATTGGTTCCATAGGACGGGAAAAAACACCGAACCCAAGTCTTAGATTATGCCCGTCAAAAGTATGAAAATTTCTCAAATGCAGTTTTTTGCAAATTTTTATGTCGATTCCAATTCAGACTACTATTCTCATTATAAATCCGAAATTTCACGTAGATTGGTTCCATATGACAGGAGAAAACACCGAACCCAAGTCTTAGATTATGCCCGTCAAAAGGATGAAAATTTCTCAAATGCAGTTTTTTGCAAATTGTAGTGTCGATTCTCGTTCAGTCCACTATTCTTAGTATAAATCCAAAATTTCACCTAGATTGATTCCATAGGACCGGAAAAAACACCGAACCCAAGTCTTAGATTATGCCCGTCAGAAGTATGAAAATTTCTCAAATGCAGTTTTTTGCAAATTTTAGTGTCGATTCCCGTTCAGTCCACTATTCTTAGTATAAATCCGAAATTTCTCAAATGCAGTTTTTTCAAATTTTATGTCGATTCCAATTCAGACTACTATTCTCAGTATAAATCCGAAATTTCACCTAGATTTGTTCCATAGGACGGGAAAAAACACCGAACCCAAGTCTTAGATTATGCCCGTCAAAAGTATGAAAATTTCTCAAATGCAGTTTTTTGCAAATTTTTATGTCGATTCCAATTCAGAATACTATTCTCATTATAAATCCGAAATTTCACGTAGATTGGTTCCATATGACCGGAGAAAACACCGAACCCAAGTCTTAGATTATGCCCGTCAAAAGGATGAAAATTTCTCAAATGCAGTTTTTTGCAAATTTTCGTATCGATTCCCGTTCAGTCCACTATTCTCAGTATAAATCCGAAATTTCACTTAGATTGGTTCCATAGGACCGGAGAAAACACCGAACCCAAGTCTTAGATTATGCCCGTCAAAAGTATGAAAATTTCTCAAATGCGTTTCTTGCAAATTTTCGTATCGATTCCCGTTCAGTCCACTATTCTTAGTATAAATCCGAAATTTCACGTAGATTGGTTCCATAGGACCGGAAAAAACACCGAACCCAAGTCTTAGATTATGCCCGTCAGAAGTATGAAAATTTCTCAAATGCAGTTTTTTGCAAATTTTAGTGTCGATTCCCGTTCAGTCCACTATTCTTAGTATAAATCCGAAATTTCTCAAATGCAGTTTTTTGCAAATTTTCGTATCGATTCCCGTTCAGTCCACTATTCTCAGTATAAATCCGAAATTTCACTTAGATTGGTTCCATAGGACCGGAGAAAACACCGAACCCAAGTCTTAGATTATGCCCGTCAGAAGTATGAAAATTTCTCAAGTGCAGTTTTTTGCAAATTTTAGTGTCGATTCCCGTTCAGTCCACTATTCTTAGTATAAATCCGAAATTTCTCAAATGCAGTTTTTTCAAATTTTTATGTCGATTCCAATTCAGACTACTATTCTCAGTATAAATCCGAAATTTCACCTAGATTTGTTCAATAGGACGGGAAAAAACACCGAACCCAAGTCTTAGATTATGCCCGTCAAAAGGATGAAAATTTCTCAAATGCAGTTTTTTGCAAATTGTAGTGTCGAGTCCCGTTTAGTCCACTATTCTTAGTATAAATCCAAAATTTCACCTAGATTGGTTCCATAGGACCGGAAAAAACACCGAACCCAAGTTTTAGATTATGCCCGTCAGAAGTATGAAAATTTCTCAAATGCAGTTTTTTGCAAATTTTAGTGTCGATTCCCGTTCAGTCCACTATTCTTAGTATAAATCCGAAATTTCTCAAATGCAGTTTTTTCAAATTTTTATGTCGATTCCAATTCAGACTACTATTCTCAGTATAAATCCGAAATTTCACGTAGATTGTTTCCATATGACCGGAGAAAACACCGAACCCAAGTCTTAGATTATGCCCGTCAAAAGGATGAAAATTTCTCAAATGCAGTTTTTTGCAAATTGTAGTGTCGATTCCCGTTCAGTCCACTATTCTTAGTATAAATCCAAAATTTCACCTAGATTGGTTCCATAGGACCGGAAAAAACACCGAACCCAAGTCTTAGATTATGCCCGTCAGAAGTATGAAAATTTCTCAAATGCAGTTTTTTGCAAATTTTAGTGTCGATTCCCGTTCAGTCCACTATTCTTAGTATAAATCCGAAATTTCTCAAATGCAGTTTTTTGCAAATTTTTATGTCGATTCCAATTCAGACTACTATTCTCATTATAAATCCGAAATTTCACGTAGATTGGTTCCATATAACCGGAGAAAACACCGAAACCAAGTCTTAGATTATGCCCGTCAAAAGGATGAAAATTTCTCAAATGCAGTTTTTTGCAAATTTTAGTGTCGATTCCCGTTCAGTCCACTATTCTTAGTATAAATCAAAAATTTCACCTAGATTGGTTCCATAGGACGGGAAAAAACACCGAACCCAAGTCATAGATTATGCCCGTCAAAAGTATGAAAATTTCTCAAATGCAGTTTTTTGCAAATTTTAGTGTCGATTCCCGTTCAGTCCACTATTCTTAGTATAAATCCAAAATTTCACGTAGATTGGTTCCATAGGACGGGAAAAAACACCGAACCCAAGTCATAGATTATGCCCGTCAAAAGTATGAAAATTTCTCAAATGCAGTTTTTTGCAAATTTTAGTGTCGATTCCCGTTCAGTCCACTATTCTTAGTATAAATCCAAAATTTCACGTAGATTGGTTCCATATGACCGGAGAAAACACCGAACCCAAGTCTTAGATTATGCCCGTCAAAAGTATGAAAATTTCTCAAATGCAGTTTTTTGCATATTTTAGTGTCGATTCCCGTTCAGTCCACTATTCTTAGTATAAATCCAAAATTTCACCTAGATTGGTTTCATAGGACGGGAAAAAACACCGAACCCAAGTCATAGATTATGCCCGTCAAAAGTATGAAAATTTCTCAAATGCAGTTTTTTGCAAATTTTCGTATCGATTCCCGTTCAGTCCACTATTCTTAGTATAAATCCAAAATTTCACCTAGATTGGTTTCATAGGACGGGAAAAAACACCGAACCCAAGTCATAGATTATGCCCGTCAAAAGTATGAAAATTTCTCAAATGCAGTTTTTTGCAAATTTTAGTGTCGATTCCCGTTCAGTCCACTATTCTTAGTATAAATCCGAAATTTCTCAAATGCAGTTTTTTCAAATTTTTATGTCGATTCCAATTCAGACTACTATTCTCAGTATAAATCCGAAATTTCACCTAGATTGGTTCCATAGGACGGGAAAAAACACCGAACCCAAGTCTTAGATTATGCCCGTCAAAAGTATGAAAATTTCTCAAATGCAGTTTTTTGCAAATTTTTATGTCGATTCCAATTCAGACTACTATTCTCATTATAAATCCGAAATTTCACGTAGATTGGTTCCATATGACAGGAGAAAACACCGAACCCAAGTCTTAGATTATGCCCGTCAAAAGGATGAAAATTTCTCAAATGCAGTTTTTTGCAAATTGTAGTGTCGATTCCCGTTCAGTCCACTATTCTTAGTATAAATCCAAAATTTCACCTAGATTGATTCCATAGGACCGGAAAAAACACCGAACCCAAGTCTTAGATTATGCCCGTCAGAAGTATGAAAATTTCTCAAATGCAGTTTTTTGCAAATTTTAGTGTCGATTCCCGTTCAGTCCACTATTCTTAGTATAAATCCGAAATTTCTCAAATGCAGTTTTTTCAAATTTTTATGTCGATTCCAATTCAGACTACTATTCTCAGTATAAATCCGAAATTTCACCTAGATTTGTTCCATAGGACGGGAAAAAACACCGAACCCAAGTCTTAGATTATGCCCGTCAAAAGTATGAAAATTTCTCAAATGCAGTTTTTTGCAAATTTTTATGTCGATTCCAATTCAGACTACTATTCTTATTATAAATCCGAAATTTCACGTAGATTGGTTCCATATGACCGGAGAAAACACCGAACCCAAGTCTTAGATTATGCCCGTCAAAAGGATGAAAATTTCTCAAATGCAGTTTTTTGCAAATTTTAGTGTCGATTCCCGTTCAGTCCACTATTCTTAGTATAAATCCAAAATTTCACCTAGATTGGTTCCATAGGACGGGAAAAAACACCGAACCCAAGTCATAGATTATGCCCGTCAAAAGTATGAAAATTTCTCAAATGCAGTTTTTTGCAAATTTTCGTATCGATTCCCGTTCAGTCCACTATTCTTAGTATAAATCCGAAATTTCACGTAGATTGGTTCCATAGGACCGGAAAAAACACCGAACCCAAGTCTTAGATTATGCCCGTCAGAAGTATGAAAATTTCTCAAATGCAGTTTTTTGCAAATTTTAGTATCGATTCCCGTTCAGTCCACTATTCTTAGTATAAATCAGAAATTTCACGTAGATTGGTTCCATAGGACCGGAAAAAACACCGAACCCAAGTCTTAGATTATGCCCGTCAGAAGTATGAAAATTTCTCAAATGCAGTTTTTTGCAAATTTTAGTGTCGATTCCCGTTCAGTCCACTATTCTTAGTATAAATCCGAAATTTCTCAAATGCAGTTTTTTGCAAATTTTTATGTCGATTCCAATTCAGACTACTATTCTCATTATAAATCCGAAATTTCACGTAGATTGGTTCCATATAACCGGAGAAAACACCGAACCCAAGTCTTAGATTATGCCCGTTAAAAGGATGAAAATTTCTAAAATGCAGTTTTTTGCAAATTTTAGTGTCGATTCCCGTTCAGTCCACTATTCTTAGTATAAATCCAAAATTTCACGTAGATTGGTTCCATATGACCGGAGAAAACACCGAACCCAAGTCTTAGATTATGCCCGTCAAAAGTATGAAAATTTCTCAAATGCAGTTTTTTGCATATTTTAGTGTCGATTCCCGTTCAGTCCACTATTCTTAGTATAAATCCAAAATTTCACCTAGATTGGTTCCATAGGACGGGAAAAAACACCGAACCCAAGTCTTAGATTATGCCCGTCAAAAGTATGAAATTTTCTCAAATGCAGTTTTTTGCAAATTTTCGTATCGATTCCCGTTCAGTCCACTATTCTCAGTATAAATCCGAAATTTCACTTAGATTGGTTCCATAGGACCGGAGAAAACACCGAACCCAAGTCTTAGATTATGCCCGTCAAAAGTATGAAAATTTCTCAAATGCAGTTTCTTGCAAATTTTCGTATCGATTCCCGTTCAGTCCACTATTCTTAGTATAAATCCGAAATTTCACGTAGATTGGTTCCATAGGACCGGAAAAAACACCGAACCCAAGTCTTAGATTATGCCCGTCAGAAGTATGAAAATTTCTCAAATACAGTTTTTTGCAAATTTTAGTGATGATTCCCGTTCAGTCCACTATTCTTAGTATAAATCCGAAATTTCTCAAATGCAGTTTTTTCAAATTTTTATGTCGATTCCAATTCAGACTACTATTCTCAGTATAAATCCGAAATTTCACCTAGATTGGTTCCATAGGACGGGAAAAAACACCGAACCTAAGTCTTAGATTATGCCCGTCAAAAGTATGAAAATTTCTCAAATGCAGTTTTTTGCAAATTTTTATGTCGATTCCAATTCAGACCCTTATTCTCATTATAAATCCGAAATTTCACGTAGATTGGTTCCGTATGACCGGAGAAAACACCGAACCCAAGTCTTAGATTATGCCCGTCAAAGGGATGAAAATTTCTCAAATGCAGTTTTTTGCAAATTTTAGTATCGATTCCCGTTCAGTCCACTATTCTTAGTATAAATCCAAAATTTCACCTAGATTGGTTCCATAGGACCGGAAAAAACACCGAACCCAAGTCTTAGATTATGCCCGTCAAAAGTATGAAAATTTCTGAAATGCAGTTTTTTGCAAATTTTAGTGTCGATTCCCGTTCAGTCCACTATTCTTAGTATAAATCCGAAATTTCTCAAATGCAGTTTTTTCAAATTTTTATGTCGATTCCAATTCAGACTACTATTCTCAGTATAAATCCGAAATTTCACCTAGATTGGTTCCATAGGACCGGAAAAAACACCGAACCCAAGTCTTAGATTATGCCCGTCAAAAGGATGAAAATTTCTCAAATGCAGTTTTTTGCAAATTTTTAAGTCGATTCCAATTCAGACTACTATTCTCATTATAAATCCGAAATTTTACGTAGATTGGTTCCATATGACCGGAGAAAACACCGAACCCAAGTCTTAGATTATGCCCGTCAAAAGGATGAAAATTTCTCAAATGCAGTTTTTTGCAAATTTTAGTGTCGATTCCCGTTCAGTCCACTATTCTTAGTATAAATCCAAAATTTCACGTAGATTGGTTCCATATGACCGGCGAAAACACCGAACCCAAGTCTTAGATTATGCCCGTCAAAAGTATGAAAATTTCTCAAATGCAGTTTCTTGCAAATTTTCGTATCGATTCCCGTTCAGTCCACTATTCTCAGTATAAATCCGAAATTTCACGTAGATTGGTTCCATAGGACCGGAAAAAACACCGAACCCAAGTCTTAGATTATGCCCGTCAAAAGTATGAAAATTTCTCAAATGCAGTTTTTTGCAAATTTTTAAGTCGATTCCAATTCAGACTACTATTCTCATTATAAATCCGAAATTTCACGTAGATTGGTTCCATATGACCGGAGAAAACACCGAACCCAAGTCTTAGATTATGCCCGTCAAAAGGATGAAAATTTCTCAAATGCAGTTTTTACAAATTTTAGTGTCGATTCCCGTTCAGTCCACTATTCTTAGTATAAATCCAAAATTTCACGTAGATTGGTTCCATATGACCGGAGAAAACACCGAACCCAAGTCTTAGAATATGCCCGTCAAAAGTATGAAAATTTCTCAAATGCAGTTTTTTGCAAATTTTAGTGTCGATTCCCGTTCAGTCCACTATTCTTAGTATAAATCCGAAATTTCACGTAGATTGGTTCCATAGGACCTGAAAAAACACCGAACCCAAGCTTTAGATTATACCCGTCAAAAGTATGAAAATTTCTCAAATGCAGTTTTTTGCAATTTTTTATGTCGATTCCATTTCAGTCCACTATTCTTAGTATAAATCCGAAATTTCACGTAGATTGGTTCCATAGGACCGGAGAAAACACTGAACCCAAGTCTTACATTATGCCCGTAAAATATATGAAAATTAATCAAATGCTGTTATTTGCCAATTTTTATGTCGATTCCATTTCAGTCCACTATTCTAATTATAAATCCGAAATTTCACCTAGATTGGTTCTATAGGACCGGAAAAAACACCGAACCCGAGTCTTAGATTATGCCCGTCAGAAGTATGAAAATTTCTCAAATGCAGTTTTTTGCAAATTTTAGTGTCGATTCCCGTTCAGTCCACTATTCTTAGTATAAATCCGAAATTTCTCAAATACAGTTTTTTGCAAATTTTCGTATCGATTCCGATTCAGTCCACTATTCTAAGTATAAATCCGAAATTTCACGTAGATTGGTTCCATAGGACCGGTGAAAACACTGAACCCAAGTCTTAGATTATGCCCGTCAAAAGTATGAAAATTTCTCAAAAGCAGTTTTTTGCAAATTTTAATGTCGATTCCCGTTCAGTCCACTATTCTTAGTATAAATCCGAAATTTCACGTAGATTGGTTCCATAGGACCTGAAAAAACACCGAACCCAAGTCTTAGATTATGCCCGTCAAAAGTATGAAAATTTCTCAAATGCAGTTTCTTGCAAATTTTCGTATCGATTCCCGTTCAGTCCACTATTCTTAGTATAAATCCGAAATTTCACGTAGATTGGTTCCATAGGACCGGAAAAAACACCGAACCCAAGTCTTAGATTATGCCCGTCAGAAGTATGAAAATTTCTCAAATGCAGTTTTTTGCAAATTTTAGTGTCGATTCCCGTTCAGTCCACTATTCTTAGTATAAATCCGAAATTTCTCAAATGCAGTTTTTTCAAATTTTTATGTCGATTCCAATTCAGACTACTATTCTCAGTATAAATCCGAAATTTCACCTAGATTTGTTCCATAGGACGGGAAAAAACACCGAACCCAAGTCTTAGATTATGCCCGTCAAAAGTATGAAAATTTCTCAAATGCAGTTTTTTGCAAATTTTTATGTCGATTCCAATTCAGACTACTATTCTCATTATAAATCCGAAATTTCACTTAGATTGGTTCCATAGGACCGGAGAAAACATCGAACCCAAGTCTTAGATTATGCCCGTCAAAAGTATGAAAATTTCTCAAATGCAGTTTTTTGCAAATTTTAGTGTCGATTCCCGTTCAGTCCACTATTCTTAGTATAAATCCAAAATTTCACCTAGATTGGTTCCATAGGACCGGAAAAAACACCGAACCCAAGTCTTAGATTATGCCCGTCAGAAGTATGAAAATTTCTCAAATGCAGTTTTTTGCAAATTTTAGTGTCGATTCCCGTTCAGTCCACTATTCTTAGTATAAATCCGAAATTTCTCAAATACAGTTTTTTGCAAATTTTCGTATCGATTCCGATTCAGTCCACTATTCTTAGTATAAATCCGAAATTTCTCGTAGATTGGTTCCATAGGACCGGAGAAAACACCGAACCCAAGTCGTAGATTATGCCAGTCAAAAGTATGAAAATTTCTCAAATGCAGTTTTTTGCAATTTTTTATGTCGATTCCCGTTCAGTTCACTATTCTTAGTATAAATCCGAAATTTCACGTAGATTGGTTCCATAGGACCGGAAAAAACACCGACCCCACGTCTAACATTATGCCCGTCAAAAGTATGAAAATTTCTCAAATGCAGTTTTTTTGCAAATTTTATGGTCGATTCCCGTTCAGTACACTATTCTAAGTATAAATCCGAAATTTCTCGTAGATTAGTTCCATAGGACCGGAGAAAACACCGAACCCAAGTCTTAGATTATGCCCGTCAGAAGTATGAAAGTTTCTCAAATGCAGTTTTTTGCAAATTTTAGTGTCGATTCCCGTTCAGTCCACTATTCTTAGTATAAATCCGAAATTTCACGTAGATTGGTTCCATAGGACCGGAAAAAACACCGAACCCAAGTCTTAGATTATGCCCGTCAGAAGTATGAAAATTTCTCAAATGCAGTTTTTTGCAATTTTTTATGTCGATTCCATTTCAGTCCACTATTCTAAGTATAAATCCGAAATTTCACGTAGATTGGTTCCATAGGACCGGAAAAAACACGGAACCCAAGTCTTAGATTATGCCCGTCAAAAGTATGAAAATTTCTCAAATGCAGTTTTTTGCAATTTTTTATGTCGATTCCATTTCAGTCCACTATTCTTAGTATAAATCCGAAATTTCACGTAGATTGGTTCCATAGGACCGGAGAAAACACTGAACCCAAGTCTTAGATTATGCCCGTCAAAAGTATGAAAATTTCTCAAATGCAGTTTTTTGCAAATTTTAATGTCGATTCCCGTTCAGTCCACTATTCTTAGTATAAATCCGGAATTTCACGTAGATTGGTTCCATAGGACCTGAAAAAACACCGAACCCACGCTTTAGATTATACCCGTCAAAAGTATGAAAATTTCTCAAATGCAGTTTTTTGCAAATTTTCGTATCGATTCCCGTTCAGTCCACTATTCTCAGTATAAATCCAAAATTTAACTTAGATTGGTTCCATAGGACCGGAGAAAACACCGAACCCAAGCCATAGATTATGCCCGTCAAAAGTATGAAAATTTCTCAAATGCAGTTTTTTGCAAATTTTGGTATCGATTCCCGTTCAGTCCACTATTCTTAGTATAAATCCAAATTTTCAAGTAGATTGGTTCCATAGGACGGGAAAAAACACCGAACCCAAGTCTAACATTATGCCCGTCAAAAGTATGAAAATTTCTCATATGCAGTTTTTTGCAAATTTTCGTATCGATCCCCGTTCAGTCCACTATTCTAAGTATAAATCCGAAATTTCACGGAGATTGGTTCCATAGGACCGGAAAAAACGCCGAACCCAAGTCTTAGATTATGCCCGTCAGAAATATGAAAATTTCTCAAATGCAGTTTTTTGCAAATTTTAGTATCGATTCCCGTTCAGTCCACTATTCTTAGTATAAATCCGAAATTTCACCTAGATTGGTTCCATAGGACGGGAAAAAACACCGAACCCAAGTCTTAGATTATGCCCGTCAAAAGTATGAAAATTTCTCAAATGCAGTTTTTTGCAAATTTTCGTATCGATTCCCGTTCAGTCCACTATTCTCAGTATAAATCCAAAATTTAACTTAGATTGGTTCCATAGGACCGGAGAAAACACCGAACCCAAGCCATAGATTATGCCCGTCAAAAGTTTGAAAATTTCTCAAATGCAGTTTTTTGCAAATTTTGGTATCGATTCCCGTTCAGTCCACTATTCTTAGTATAAATCCAAATTTTCAAGTAGATTGGTTCCATAGGACGGGAAAAAACACCGAACCCAAGTCTTAGATTATGCCCGTCAAAAGTATGAAAATTTCTCAAATGCAATTTTTTGCAAATTTTCGTATCGATTCCCGTTCAGTCCACTATTCTAAGTATAAATCCGAAATTTCACGTAGATTGGTTCCATAGGACCGGTGAAAACACTGAACCCAAGTCTTAGATTATGCCCGTCAAAAGTATGAAAATTTCTCAAAAGCAGTTTTTTGCAAATTTTAATGTCGATTCCCGTTCAGTCCACTATTCTTAGTATAAATCCGAAATTTCACGTAGATTGGTTCCATAGGACCGGAGAAAACACCGAACCCAAGTCTTAGATTATGCCCGTCAAAAGTATGAAAATTTCTCAAATGCAGTTTCTTGCAAATTTTCGTATCGATTCCCGTTCAGTCCACTATTCTTAGTATAAACCCGAAATTTCACGTAGATTGGTTCCATAGGACCGGAAAAAACACCGAACCCAAGTCTTAGATTATGCCCGTCAGAAGTATGAAAATTTCTCAAATGCAGTTTTTTGCAAATTTTAGTGTCGATTCCCGTTCAGTCCACTATTCTTAGTATAAATCCGAAATTTCTCAAATGCAGTTTTTTCAAATTTTTATGTCGATTCCAATTCAGACTACTATTCTCAGTATAAATCCGAAATTTCACCTAGATTGGTTCCATAGGACGGGAAAAAACACCGAACCCAAGTCTTAGATTATGCCCGTCAAAAGTATGAAAATTTCTCAAATGCAGTTTTTTGCAAATTTTTAAGTCGATTCCAATTCAGACTACTATTCTCATTATAAATCCGAAATTTCACGTAGATTGGTTCCATATGACCGGAGAAAACACCGAACCCAAGTCTTAGATTATGCCCGTCAAAAGGATGAAAATTTCTCAAATGCAGTTTTTACAAATTTTAGTGTCGATTCCCGTTCAGTCCACTATTCTTAGTATAAATCCAAAATTTCACGTAGATTGGTTCCATATGACCGGAGAAAACACCGAACCCAAGTCTTAGAATATGCCCGTCAAAAGTATGAAAATTTCTCAAATGCAGTTTTTTGCAAATTTTAGTGTCGATTCCCGTTCAGTCCACTATTCTTAGTATAAATCCGAAATTTCACGTAGATTGGTTCCATAGGACCTGAAAAAACACCGAACCCAAGCTTTAGATTATACCCGTCAAAAGTATGAAAATTTCTCAAATGCAGTTTTTTGCAATTTTTTATGTCGATTCCATTTCAGTCCACTATTCTTAGTATAAATCCAAATTTTCAAGTAGATTGGTTCCATAGGACGGGAAAAAACACCGAACCCAAGTCTAACATTATGCCCGTCAAAAGTATGAAAATTTCTCATATGCAGTTTTTTGCAAATTTTCGTATCGATCCCCGTTCAGTCCACTATTCTAAGTATAAATCCGAAATTTCACGGAGATTGGTTCCATAGGACCGGAAAAAACACCGAACCCAAGTCTTAGATTATGCCCGTCAGAAATATGAAAATTTCTCAAATGCAGTTTTTTGCAAATTTTAGTATCGATTCCCGTTCAGTCCACTATTCTTAGTATAAATCCGAAATTTCACCTAGATTGGTTCCATAGGACGGGAAAAAACACCGAACCCAAGTCTTAGATTATGCCCGTCAAAAGTATGAAAATTTCTCAAATGCAGTTTTTTGCAAATTTTCGTATCGATTCCCGTTCAGTCCACTATTCTCAGTATAAATCCAAAATTTAACTTAGATTGGTTCCATAGGACCGGAGAAAACACCGAACCCAAGCCATAGATTATGCCCGTCAAAAGTTTGAAAATTTCTCAAATGCAGTTTTTTGCAAATTTTGGTATCGATTCCCGTTCAGTCCACTATTCTTAGTATAAATCCAAATTTTCAAGTAGATTGGTTCCATAGGACGGGAAAAAACACCGAACCCAAGTCTTAGATTATGCCCGTCAAAAGTATGAAAATTTCTCAAATGCAATTTTTTGCAAATTTTCGTATCGATTCCCGTTCAGTCCACTATTCTAAGTATAAATCCGAAATTTCACGTAGATTGGTTCCATAGGACCGGTGAAAACACTGAACCCAAGTCTTAGATTATGCCCGTCAAAAGTATGAAAATTTCTCAAAAGCAGTTTTTTGCAAATTTTAATGTCGATTCCCGTTCAGTCCACTATTCTTAGTATAAATCCGAAATTTCACGTAGATTGGTTCCATAGGACCGGAGAAAACACCGAACCCAAGTCTTAGATTATGCCCGTCAAAAGTATGAAAATTTCTCAAATGCAGTTTCTTGCAAATTTTCGTATCGATTCCCGTTCAGTCCACTATTCTTAGTATAAACCCGAAATTTCACGTAGATTGGTTCCATAGGACCGGAAAAAACACCGAACCCAAGTCTTAGATTATGCCCGTCAGAAGTATGAAAATTTCTCAAATGCAGTTTTTTGCAAATTTTAGTGTCGATTCCCGTTCAGTCCACTATTCTTAGTATAAATCCGAAATTTCTCAAATGCAGTTTTTTCAAATTTTTATGTCGATTCCAATTCAGACTACTATTCTCAGTATAAATCCGAAATTTCACCTAGATTGGTTCCATAGGACGGGAAAAAACACCGAACCCAAGTCTTAGATTATGCCCGTCAAAAGTATGAAAATTTCTCAAATGCAGTTTTTTGCAAATTTTTAATTCGATTCCAATTCAGACTACTATTCTCATTATAAATCCGAAATTTCACGTAGATTGGTTCCATATGACCGGAGAAAACACCGAACCCAAGTCTTAGATTATGCCCGTCAAAAGGATGAAAATTTCTCAAATGCAGTTTTTACAAATTTTAGTGTCGATTCCCGTTCAGTCCACTATTCTTAGTATAAATCCAAATTTTCACGTAGATTGGTTCCATATGACCGGAGAAAACACCGAACCCAAGTCTTAGAATATGCCCGTCAAAAGTATGAAAATTTCTCAAATGCAGTTTTTTGCAAATTTTAGTGTCGATTCCCGTTCAGTCCACTATTCTTAGTATAAATCCGAAATTTCACGTAGATTGGTTCCATAGGACCTGAAAAAACACCGAACCCAAGCTTTAGATTATACCCGTCAAAAGTATGAAAATTTCTCAAATGCAGTTTTTTGCAATTTTTTATGTCGATTCCATTTCAGTCCACTATTCTTAGTGTAAATCCAAATTTTCAAGTAGATTGGTTCCATAGGACGGGAAAAAACACCGAACCCAAGTCTAACATTATGCCCGTCAAAAGTATGAAAATTTCTCATATGCAGTTTTTTGCAAATTTTCGTATCGATCCCCGTTCAGTCCACTATTCTAAGTATAAATCCGAAATTTCACGGAGATTGGTTCCATAGGACCGGAAAAAACACCGAACCCAAGTCTTAGATTATGCCCGTCAGAAATATGAAAATTTCTCAAATGCAGTTTTTTGCAAATTTTAGTATCGATTCCCGTTCAGTCCACTATTCTTAGTATAAATCCGAAATTTCACCTAGATTGGTTCCATAGGACGGGAAAAAACACCGAACCCAAGTCTTAGATTATGCCCGTCAAAAGTATGAAAATTTCTCAAATGCAGTTTTTTGCAAATTTTCGTATCGATTCCCGTTCAGTCCACTATTCTCAGTATAAATCCAAAATTTAACTTAGATTGGTTCCATAGGACCGGAGAAAACACCGAACCCAAGCCATAGATTATGCCCGTCAAAAGTTTGAAAATTTCTCAAATGCAGTTTTTTGCAAATTTTGGTATCGATTCCCGTTCAGTCCACTATTCTTAGTATAAATCCAAATTTTCAAGTAGATTGGTTCCATAGGACGGGAAAAAACACCGAACCCAAGTCTTAGATTATGCCCGTCAAAAGTATGAAAATTTCTCAAATGCAATTTTTTGCAAATTTTCGTATCGATTCCCGTTCAGTCCACTATTCTAAGTATAAATCCGAAATTTCACGTAGATTGGTTCCATAGGACCGGTGAAAACACTGAACCCAAGTCTTAGATTATGCCCGTCAAAAGTATGAAAATTTCTCAAAAGCAGTTTTTTGCAAATTTTAATGTCGATTCCCGTTCAGTCCACTATTCTTAGTATAAATCCGAAATTTCACGTAGATTGGTTCCATAGGACCGGAGAAAACACCGAACCCAAGTCTTAGATTATGCCCGTCAAAAGTATGAAAATTTCTCAAATGCAGTTTCTTGCAAATTTTCGTATCGATTCCCGTTCAGTCCACTATTCTTAGTATAAACCCGAAATTTCACGTAGATTGGTTCCATAGGACCGGAAAAAACACCGAACCCAAGTCTTAGATTATGCCCGTCAGAAGTATGAAAATTTCTCAAATGCAGTTTTTTGCAAATTTTAGTGTCGATTCCCGTTCAGTCCACTATTCTTAGTATAAATCCGAAATTTCTCAAATGCAGTTTTTTCAAATTTTTATGTCGATTCCAATTCAGACTACTATTCTCAGTATAAATCCGAAATTTCACCTAGATTGGTTCCATAGGACGGGAAAAAACACCGAACCCAAGTCTTAGATTATGCCCGTCAAAAGTATGAAAATTTCTCAAATGCAGTTTTTTGCAAATTTTTAAGTCGATTCCAATTCAGACTACTATTCTCATTATAAATCCGAAATTTCACGTAGATTGGTTCCATATGACCGGAGAAAACACCGAACCCAAGTCTTAGATTATGCCCGTCAAAAGGATGAAAATTTCTCAAATGCAGTTTTTACAAATTTTAGTGTCGATTCCCGTTCAGTCCACTATTCTTAGTATAAATCCAAAATTTCACGTAGATTGGTTCCATATGACCGGAGAAAACACCGAACCCAAGTCTTAGAATATGCCCGTCAAAAGTATGAAAATTTCTCAAATGCAGTTTTTTGCAAATTTTAGTGTCGATTCCCGTTCAGTCCACTATTCTTAGTATAAATCCGAAATTTCACGTAGATTGGTTCCATAGGACCTGAAAAAACACCGAACCCAAGCTTTAGATTATACCCGTCAAAAGTATGAAAATTTCTCAAATGCAGTTTTTTGCAATTTTTTATGTCGATTCCATTTCAGTCCACTATTCTTAGTATAAATCCGAAATTTCACGTAGATTGGTTACATAGGACCGGAGAAAACACTGAACCCAAGTCTTACATTATGCCCGTCAAATATATGAAAATTAATCAAATGCTGTTATTTGCCAATTTTTATGTCGATTCCATTTCAGTCCACTATTCTAATTATAAATCCGAAATTTCACGTAGATTGGTTCCATAGGACCGGAGAAAACACGGAACCCAAGTCTTACATTACGCCCGTCAAATGTATGAAAGTTACTCAAATGCAGTTTTTTGCAAATTTTCGTGTCCATTCCCGTTCAGTCCACTATTCTTAGTATAAATCTGAAATTTCACGTAGATTGGTCCCATAGGAACGGAGAAAACACCGAACGCAAGTCTTAGATTATGCCCGTCAAAAGTATGAAAATTTCTCAAATGCAGTTTTTTTCAAATTTTCGTATCGATTCCTATTCAGGCCACTATTCTAAGTATAAATCCGAAATTTCACGTTCCATAGATTGGTTCCATAGGACCGGAATAAACACCGAACCCAAGTCTTAGATTATGCCTGTCAAAAGTATGAAAATTTCTCAAATGCAGTTTTTTGAAAATTTTTAAGTCGATTCCAATTCAGACTACTATTCTCATTATAAATCCGAAATTTCACGTAGATTGGTTCCATATGACCGGAGAAAACACCGAACCCAAGTCTTAGATTATGCCCGTCAAAAGGATGAAAATTTCTCAAATGCAGTTTTTTGCAAATTTTAGTGTCGATTCCCGTTCAGTCCACTATTCTTAGTATAAATCCAAAATTTCACGTAGATTGGTTCCATATGACCGGCGAAAACACCGAACCCAAGTCTTAGATTATGCCCGTCAAAAGTATGAAAATTTCTCAAATGCAGTTTCTTGCAAATTTTCGTATCGATTCCCGTTCAGTCCACTATTCTTAGTATAAATCCAAATTTTCAAGTAGATTGGTTCCATACTACGGGAAAAAACACCGAACCCAAGTCTTAGATTATGCCCGTCAAAAGTATGAAAATTTCTCAAATGCAATTTTTTGCAAATTTTCGTATCGATTCCCGTTCAGTCCACTATTCTTAGTATAAATCCAAAATTTCACGTAGATTGGTTCCATATGACCGGCGAAAACACCGAACCCAAGTCTTAGATTATGCCCGTCAAAAGTATGAAAATTTCTCAAATGCAGTTTCTTGCAAATTTTCGTATCGATTCCCGTTCAGTCCACTATTCTTAGTATAAATCCAAATTTTCAAGTAGATTGGTTCCATAGGACGGGAAAAAACACCGAACCCAAGTCTTAGATTATGCCCGTCAAAAGTATGAAAATTTCTCAAATGCAGTTTTTTGCAAATTTTTATGTCGATTCCAATTCAGACTACTATTCTCATTATAAATCCGAAATTTCACTTAGATTGGTTCCATAGGACCGGAGAAAACACCGAACCCAAGTCTTAGATTATGCCCGTCAAAAGTATGAAAATTTCTCAAATGCAGTTTTTTGCAAATTTTAGTGTCGATTCCCGTTCAGTCCACTATTCTTAGTATAAATCCAAAATTTCACCTAGATTGGTTCCATAGGACCGGAAAAAACACCGAACCCGAGTCTTAGATTATGCCCGTCAGAAGTATGAAAATTTCTCAAATGCAGTTTTTTGCAAATTTTAGTGTCGATTCCCGTTCAGTCCACTATTCTAAGTATAAATCCGAAATTTCACGTAGATTGGTTCCATAGGACCGGTGAAAACACTGAACCCAAGTCTTAGATTATGCCCGTCAAAAGTATGAAAATTTCTCAAAAGCAGTTTTTTGCAAATTTTAATGTCGATTCCCGTTCAGTCCACTATTCTTAGTATAAATCCGAAATTTCACGTAGATTGGTTCCATAGGACCTGAAAAAACACCGAACCCAAGTCTTAGATTATGCCCGTCAAAAGTATGAAAATTTCTCAAATGCAGTTTCTTGCAAATTTTCGTATCGATTCCCGTTCAGTCCACTATTCTTAGTATAAATTCGAAATTTCACGTAGATTGGTTCCATAGGACCGGAAAAAACACCGAACCCAAGTCTTAGATTATGCCCGTCAGAAGTATGAAAATTTCTCAAATGCAGTTTTTTGCAAATTTTAGTGTCGATTCCCGTTCAGTCCACTATTCTTAGTATAAATCCGAAATTTCTCAAATACAGTTTTTTGCAAATTTTCGTATCGATTCCGATTCAGTCCACTATTCTAAGTATAAATCCGAAATTTCACGTAGATTGGTTCCATAGGACCGGTGAAAACACTGAACCCAAGTCTTAGATTATGCCCGTCAAAAGTATGAAAATTTCTCAAAAGCAGTTTTTTGCAAATTTTAATGTCGATTCCCGTTCAGTCCACTATTCTTAGTATAAATCCGAAATTTCACGTAGATTGGTTCCATAGGACCTGAAAAAACACCGAACCCAAGTCTTAGATTATGCCCGTCAAAAGTATGAAAATTTCTCAAATGCAGTTTCTTGCAAATTTTCGTATCGATTCCCGTTCAGTCCACTATTCTTAGTATAAATTCGAAATTTCACGTAGATTGGTTCCATAGGACCGGAAAAAACACCGAACCCAAGTCTTAGATTATGCCCGTCAGAAGTATGAAAATTTCTCAAATGCAGTTTTTTGCAAATTTTAGTGTCGATTCCCGTTCAGTCCACTATTCTTAGTATAAATCCGAAATTTCTCAAATGCAGTTTTTTCAAATTTTTATGTCGATTCCAATTCAGACTACTATTCTCAGTATAAATCCGAAATTTCACCTAGATTTGTTCCATAGGACGGGAAAAAACACCGAACCCAAGTCTTAGATTATGCCCGTCAAAAGTATGAAAATTTCTCAAATGCAGTTTTTTGCAAATTTTTATGTCGATTCCAATTCAGACTACTATTCTCATTATAAATCCGAAATTTCACTTAGATTGGTTCCATAGGACCGGAGAAAACACCGAACCCAAGTCTTAGATTATGCCCGTCAAAAGTATGAAAATTTCTCAAATGCAGTTTTTTGCAAATTTTAGTGTCGATTCCCGTTCAGTCCACTATTCTTAGTATAAATCCAAAATTTCACCTAGATTGGTTCCATAGGACCGGAAAAAACACCGAACCCAAGTCTTAGATTATGCCCGTCAGAAGTATGAAAATTTCTCAAATGCAGTTTTTTGCAAATTTTAGTGTCGATTCCCGTTCAGTCCACTATTCTTAGTATAAATCCGAAATTTCTCAAATACAGTTTTTTGCAAATTTTCGTATCGATTCCGATTCAGTCCACTATTCTTAGTATAAATCCGAAATTTCACGTAGATTGGTTCCATAGAACCGGAGAAAACACCGAACCCAAGTCGTAGATTATGCCAGTCAAAAGTATGAAAATTTCTCAAATGCAGTTTTTGCAATTTTTTATGTCGATTCCCGTTCAGTTCACTATTCTTAGTATAAATCCGAAATTTCACGTAGATTGGTTCCATAGGACCGGAAAAAACACCGACCCCACGTCTAACATTATGCCCGTCAAAAGTATGAAAATTTCTCAAATGCAGTTTTTTTGCAAATTTTATGGTCGATTCCCGTTCAGTACACTATTCTAAGTATAAATCCGAAATTTCTCGTAGATTGGTTCCATAGGACCGGAGAAAACACCGAACCCAAGTCTTAGATTATGCCCGTCAGAAGTATGAAAATTTCTCAAATGCAGTTTTTTGCAAATTTTAGTGTCGATTCCCGTTCAGTCCACTATTCTTAGTATAAATCCGAAATTTCACGTAGATTGGTTCCATAGGACCGGAAAAAACACCGAACCCAAGTCTTAGATTATGCCCGTCAGAAGTATGAAAATTTCTCAAATGCAGTTTTTTGCAATTTTTTATGTCGATTCCATTTCAGTCCACTATTCTAAGTATAAATCCGAAATTTCACGTAGATTGGTTCCATAGGAACGGAAAAAACACGGAACCCAAGTCTTAGATTATGCCCGTCAAAAGTATGAAAATTTCTCAAATGCAGTTTTTTGCAATTTTTTATGTCGATTCCATTTCAGTCCACTATTCTTAGTATAAATCCGAAATTTCACGTAGATTGGTTCCATAGGACCGGAGAAAACACTGAACCCAAGTCTTAGATTATGCCCGTCAAAAGTATGAACATTTCTCAAATGCAGTTTTTTGCAAATTTTAATGTCGATTCCCGTTCAGTCCACTATTCTTAGTATAAATCCGAAATTTCACGTAGATTGGTTCCATAGGACCTGAAAAAACACCGAACCCACGCTTTAGATTATACCCGTCAAAAGTATGAAAATTTCTCAAATGCAGTTTTTTGCAAATTTTATTGTCGATTCCCGTTAAGTCCACTATTCTTAGTATAAATCCGAAATTTCACGTAGATTGGTTCCATAGGACCGGAAAAAACACCGAACCCAAGTCTAACATTATGCCCGTCAAAAGTATGAAAATTTCTCATATGCAGTTTTTTGCAAATTTTCGTATCGATCCCCGTTCAGTCCACTATTCTAAGTATAAATCCGAAATTTCACGGAGATTGGTTCCATAGGACCGGAAAAAACACCGAACCTAAGTCTTAGATTATGCCCGTCAGAAATATGAAAATTTCTCAAATGCAGTTTTTTGCAAATTTTAGTATCGATTCCCGTTCAGTCCACTATTCTTAGTATAAATCCGAAATTTCACCTAGGTTGGTTCCATAGGACCGGTGAAAACACTGAACCCAAGTCTTAGATTATGCCCGTCAAAAGTATGAAAATTTCTCAAAAGCAGTTTTTTGCAAATTTTAATGTCGATTCCCGTTCAGTCCACTATTCTTAGTATAAACCCGAAATTTCACGTAGATTGGTTCCATAGGACCGGAAAAAACACCGAACCCAAGTCTTAGATTATGCCCGTCAGAAGTATGAAAATTTCTCAAATGCAGTTTTTTGCAAATTTTAGTGTCGATTCCCGTTCAGTCCACTATTCTTAGTATAAATCCGAAATTTCTCAAATGCAGTTTTTTCAAATTTTTATGTCGATTCCAATTCAGACTACTATTCTCAGTATAAATCCGAAATTTCACCTAGATTGGTTCCATAGGACGGGAAAAAACACCGAACCCAAGTCTTAGATTATGCCCGTAAAAAGTATGAAAATTTCTCAAATGCAGTTTTTTGCAAATTTTTATGTCGATTCCAATTCAGACTACTATTCTCATTATAAATCCGAAATTTCACGTAGATTGGTTCCATATGACAGGAGAAAACACCGAACCCAAGTCTTAGATTACGCCCGTCAAAAGTATGAAAATTTCTCAAATGCAGTTTTTTGCAAATTTTCGTAAGGATTCCCGTTCAGTCCACTATTCTCAGTATAAATCCGAAATTTCACTTAGATTGGTTCCATAGGACCGGAGAAACACCGAACCCAAGTCTTAGATTATGCCCGTCAAAAGTATGAAAATTTCTCAAATGCAGTTTCTTGCAAATTTTCGTATCGATTCCAATTCAGACTACTATTCTCATTATAAATCCGAAATTTCACGTAGATTGGTTCCATATGACCGGAGAAAACACCGAACCCAAGTCTTAGATTATGCCCGTCAAAAGGATGAAAATTTCTCAAATGCAGTTTCTTGCAAATTTTCGTATCGATTCCCGTTCAGTCCACTATTCTTAGTATAAATCCGAAATTTCACGTAGATTGGTTCCATAGGACCGGAAAAAACACCGAACCCAAGTCTTAGATTATGCCCGTCAGAAGTATGAAAATTTCTCAAATGCAGTTTTTTGCAATTTTTTATGTCGATTCCATTTCAGTCCACTATTCTAAGTATAAATCCGTAATTTCACGTAGATTGGTTCCATAGGACCGGAAAAAACACGGAACCCAAGTCTTAGATTATGCCCGTCAAAAGTATGAAAATTTCTCAAATGCAGTTTTTTGCAATTTTTTATGTCGATTCCATTTCAGTCCACTATTCTTAGTATAAATCCGAAATTTCACGTAGATTGGTTCCATAGGACCGGAGAAAACACTGAACCCAAGTCTTAGATTATGCCCGTCAAAAGTATGAAAATTTCTCAAATGCAGTTTTTTGCAAATTTTAATGTCGATTCCCGTTCAGTCCACTATTCTTAGTATAAATCCGAAATTTCACGTAGATTGGTTCCATAGGACCTGAAAAAACACCGAACCCACGCTTTAGATTATACCCGTCAAAAGTATGAAAATTTCTCAAATGCAGTTTTTTGCAAATTTTATTGTCGATTCCCGTTAAGTCCACTATTCTAAGTATAAATCCGAAATTTCACGTTCCATAGATTGGTTCCATAGGACCGGAATAAACACCGAACCCAAGTCTTAGATTATGCCCGTCAAAAGTATGAAAATTTCTCAAATGCAGTTTCTTGCAAATTTTCGTATCGATTCCCGTTCAGTCCACTATTCTTAGTATAAATCCGAAATTTCACGTAGATTGGTTCCATAGGACCGGAAAAAACACCGAACCCAAGTCTTAGATTATGCCCGTCAGAAATATGAAAATTTCTCAAATGCAGTTTTTTGCAAATTTTAGTATCGATTCCCGTTCAGTCCACTATTCTTAGTATAAATCCGAAATTTCACCTAGATTGGTTCCATAGGACGGGAAAAAACACCGAACCCAAGTCTTAGATTATGCCCGTCAAAAGTATGAAAATTTCTCAAATGCAGTTTTTTGCAAATTTTCGTATCGATTCCCGTTCAGTCCACTATTCTCAGTATAAATCCGAAATTTCACTTAGATTGGTTCCATAGGACCGGAGAAAACACCGAACCCAAGCCTTAGATTATGCCCGTCAAAAGTATGAAAATTTCTCAAATGCAGTTTCTTGAAAATGTTCGTATCGATTCCCGTTCAGTCCACTATTCTTAGTATAAATCCAAATTTTCAAGTAGATTGGTTCCATAGGACGGGAAAAAACACCGAACCCAAGTCTTAGATTATGCCCGTCAAAAGTATGAAAATTTCTCAAATGCAATTTTTTGCAAATTTTCGTATCGATTCCCGTTCAGTCCACTATTCTAAGTATAAATCCGAAATTTCACGTAGATTGGTTCCATAGGACCGGTGAAAACACTGAACCCAAGTCTTAGATTATGCCCGTCAAAAGTATGAAAATTTCTCAAAAGCAGTTTTTTGCAAATTTTAATGTCGATTCCCGTTCAGTCCACTATTCTTAGTATAAATCCGAAATTTCACGTAGATTGGTTCCATAGGACCTGAAAAACACCGAACCCAAGTCTTAGATTATGCCCGTCAAAAGTATGAAAATTTCTCAAATGCAGTTTCTTGCAAATTTTCGTATCGATTCCCGTTCAGTCCACTATTCTTAGTATAAATCCGAAATTTCACGTAGATTGGTTCCATAGGACCGGAAAAAACACCGAACCCAAGTCTTAGATTATGCCCGTCAGAAGTATGAAAATTTCTCAAATGCAGTTTTTTGCAAATTTTTAAGTCGATTCCAATTCAGACTACTATTCTCATTATAAATCCGAAATTTCACGTAGATTGGTTCCATATGACCGGAGAAAACACCGAACCCAAGTCTTAGATTATGCCCGTCAAAAGGATGAAAATTTCTCAAATGCAGTTTTTACAAATTTTAGTGTCGATTCCCGTTCAGTCCACTATTCTTAGTATAAATCCAAAATTTCACGTAGATTGGTTCCATATGACCGGAGAAAACACCGAACCCAAGTCTTAGAATATGCCCGTCAAAAGTATGAAAATTTCTCAAATGCAGTTTTTTGCAAATTTTAGTGTCGATTCCCGTTCAGTCCACTATTCTTAGTATAAATCCGAAATTTCACGTAGATTGGTTCCATAGGACCTGAAAAAACACCGAACCCAAGCTTTAGATTATACCCGTCAAAAGTATGAAAATTTCTCAAATGCAGTTTTTTGCAATTTTTTATGTCGATTCCATTTCAGTCCACTATTCTTAGTATAAATCCGAAATTTCACGTAGATTGGTTCCATAGGACCGGAGAAAACACTGAACCCAAGTCTTACATTATGCCCGTCAAATATATGAAAATTAATCAAATGCTGTTATTTGCCAATTTTTATGTCGATTCCATTTCAGTCCACTATTCTAATTATAAATCCGAAATTTCACGTAGATTGGTTCCATAGTACCGGAGAAAACACGGAACCCAAGTCTTACATTATGCCCGTCAAATGTATGAAAGTTACTCAAATGCAGTTTTTTGCAAATTTTCGTATCCATTCCCGTTCAGTCCACTATTCTTAGTATAAATCTGAAATTTCACGTAGATTGGTCCCATAGGACCGGAGAAAACACCGAACGCAAGTCTTAGATTATGCCCGTCAAAAGTATGAAAATTTCTCAAATGCAGTTTTTTTCAAATTTTCGTATCGATTCCTATTCAGGCCACTATTCTAAGTATAAATCCGAAATTTCACGTTCCATAGATTGGTTCCATAGGACCGGAATAAACACCGAACCCAAGTCTTAGATTATGCCTGTCAAAAGTATGAAAATTTCTCAAATACAGTTTTTTGCAAATTTTCGTATCGATTCCGATTCAGTCCACTATTCTTAGTATAAATCCGAAATTTCACGTAGATTGGTTCCATAGGACCGGAGAAAACACCGAACCCAAGTCGTAGATTATGCCAGTCAAAAGTATGAAAATTTCTCAAATGCAGTTCTTTGCAATTTTTTATGTCGATTCCCGTTCAGTTCACTATTCTTAGTATAAATCCGAAATTTCACGTAGATTGGTTCCATAGGACCGGAAAAAACACCGACCCCACGTCAAACATTATGCCCGTCAAAAGTATGAAAATTTCTCAAATGCAGTTTTTTTGCAAATTTTAGTGTCGATTCCCGTTCAGTACACTATTCTAAGTATAAATCCGAAATTTCTCGTAGATTGGTTCCATAGGACCGGAGAAAACACTGAACTCAAGTCCTAGATTATGCCCGTCAAAAGTATGAAAATTTCTCAAATGCAGTTTTTGCAAATTTTAATGTCGATTCCCGTTCAGTCCACTATTCTTAGTATAAATCCGAAATTTCACGTAGATTGGTTCCATAGGACCTGAAAAAACACCGAACCCACGCTTTAGATTATACCCGTCAAAAGTATGAAAATTTCTCAAATGCAGTTTTTTGCAAATTTTATTGTCGATTCCCGTTAAGTCCACTATTCTAAGTATAAATCCGAAATTTCACGTTCCATAGATTGGTTCCATAGGACCGGAATAAACACCGAACCCAAGTCTTAGATTATGCCCGTCAAAAGTATGAAAATTTCTCAAATGCAGTTTCTTGCAAATTTTCGTATCGATTCCCGTTCAGTCCACTATTCTTAGTATAAATCCGAAATTTCACGTAGATTGGTTCCATAGGACCGGAAAAAACACCGAACCCAAGTCTTAGATTATGCCCGTCAGAAATATGAAAATTTCTCAAATGCAGTTTTTTGCAAATTTTAGTATCGATTCCCGTTCAGTCCACTATTCTTAGTATAAATCCGAAATTTCACCTAGATTGGTTCCATAGGACGGGAAAAAACACCGAACCCAAGTCTTAGATTATGCCCGTCAAAAGTATGAAAATTTCTCAAATGCAGTTTTTTGCAAATTTTCGTATCGATTCCCGTTCAGTCCACTATTCTCAGTATAAATCCGAAATTTCACTTAGATTGGTTCCATAGGACCGGAGAAAACACCGAACCCAAGCCTTAGATTATGCCCGTCAAAAGTATGAAAATTTCTCAAATGCAGTTTCTTGAAAATGTTCGTATCGATTCCCGTTCAGTCCACTATTCTTAGTATAAATCCAAATTTTCAAGTAGATTGGTTCCATAGGACGGGAAAAAACACCGAACCCAAGTCTTAGATTATGCCCGTCAAAAGTATGAAAATTTCTCAAATGCAATTTTTTGCAAATTTTCGTATCGATTCCCGTTCAGTCCACTATTCTAAGTATAAATCCGAAATTTCACGTAGATTGGTTCCATAGGACCGGTGAAAACACTGAACCCAAGTCTTAGATTATGCCCGTCAAAAGTATGAAAATTTCTCAAAAGCAGTTTTTTGCAAATTTTAATGTCGATTCCCGTTCAGTCCACTATTCTTAGTATAAATCCGAAATTTCACGTAGATTGGTTCCATAGGACCTGAAAAACACCGAACCCAAGTCTTAGATTATGCCCGTCAAAAGTATGAAAATTTCTCAAATGCAGTTTCTTGCAAATTTTCGTATCGATTCCCGTTCAGTCCACTATTCTTAGTATAAATCCGAAATTTCACGTAGATTGGTTCCATAGGACCGGAAAAAACACCGAACCCAAGTCTTAGATTATGCCCGTCAGAAGTATGAAAATTTCTCAAATGCAGTTTTTTGCAAATTTTTAAGTCGATTCCAATTCAGACTACTATTCTCATTATAAATCCGAAATTTCACGTAGATTGGTTCCATATGACCGGAGAAAACACCGAACCCAAGTCTTAGATTATGCCCGTCAAAAGGATGAAAATTTCTCAAATGCAGTTTTTACAAATTTTAGTGTCGATTCCCGTTCAGTCCACTATTCTTAGTATAAATCCAAAATTTCACGTAGATTGGTTCCATATGACCGGAGAAAACACCGAACCCAAGTCTTAGAATATGCCCGTCAAAAGTATGAAAATTTCTCAAATGCAGTTTTTTGCAAATTTTAGTGTCGATTCCCGTTCAGTCCACTATTCTTAGTATAAATCCGAAATTTCACGTAGATTGGTTCCATAGGACCTGAAAAAACACCGAACCCAAGCTTTAGATTATACCCGTCAAAAGTATGAAAATTTCTCAAATGCAGTTTTTTGCAATTTTTTATGTCGATTCCATTTCAGTCCACTATTCTTAGTATAAATCCGAAATTTCACGTAGATTGGTTCCATAGGACCGGAGAAAACACTGAACCCAAGTCTTACATTATGCCCGTCAAATATATGAAAATTAATCAAATGCTGTTATTTGCCAATTTTTATGTCGATTCCATTTCAGTCCACTATTCTAATTATAAATCCGAAATTTCACGTAGATTGGTTCCATAGTACCGGAGAAAACACGGAACCCAAGTCTTACATTATGCCCGTCAAATGTATGAAAGTTACTCAAATGCAGTTTTTTGCAAATTTTCGTATCCATTCCCGTTCAGTCCACTATTCTTAGTATAAATCTGAAATTTCACGTAGATTGGTCCCATAGGACCGGAGAAAACACCGAACGCAAGTCTTAGATTATGCCCGTCAAAAGTATGAAAATTTCTCAAATGCAGTTTTTTTCAAATTTTCGTATCGATTCCTATTCAGGCCACTATTCTAAGTATAAATCCGAAATTTCACGTTCCATAGATTGGTTCCATAGGACCGGAATAAACACCGAACCCAAGTCTTAGATTATGCCTGTCAAAAGTATGAAAATTTCTCAAATACAGTTTTTTGCAAATTTTCGTATCGATTCCGATTCAGTCCACTATTCTTAGTATAAATCCGAAATTTCACGTAGATTGGTTCCATAGGACCGGAGAAAACACCGAACCCAAGTCGTAGATTATGCCAGTCAAAAGTATGAAAATTTCTCAAATGCAGTTCTTTGCAATTTTTTATGTCGATTCCCGTTCAGTTCACTATTCTTAGTATAAATCCGAAATTTCACGTAGATTGGTTCCATAGGACCGGAAAAAACACCGACCCCACGTCAAACATTATGCCCGTCAAAAGTATGAAAATTTCTCAAATGCAGTTTTTTTGCAAATTTTAGTGTCGATTCCCGTTCAGTACACTATTCTAAGTATAAATCCGAAATTTCTCGTAGATTGGTTCCATAGGACCGGAGAAAACACTGAACTCAAGTCCTAGATTATGCCCGTCAAAAGTATGAAAATTTCTCAAATGCAGTTTTTGCAAATTTTAATGTCGATTCCCGTTCAGTCCACTATTCTTAGTATAAATCCGAAATTTCACGTAGATTGGTTCCATAGGACCTGAAAAAACACCGAACCCAAGCTTTAGATTATACCCGTCAAAAGTATGAAAATTTCTCAAATGCAGTTTTTTGCAATTTTTTATGTCGATTCCATTTCAGTCCACTATTCTTAGTATAAATCCGAAATTTCACGTAGATTGGTTCCATAGGACCAAAGAAAACACTGAACCCAAGTCTTACATTATGCCCGTCAAATGTATGAAAATTAATCAAATGCTGTTATTTGCCAATTTTTATGTCGATTCCATTTCAGTCCACTATTCTAATTATCAATCCGAAATTTCACGTAGATTGGTTCCATAGGACCGGAGAAAACACCGAACCCAAGTCGTAGATTATGCCAGTCAAAAGTATGAAAATTTCTCAAATGCAGTTTTTTGCAATTTTTTATGTCGATTCCCGTTCAGTTCACTATTCTTAGTATAAATCCGAAATTTCACGTAGATTGGTTCCATAGGACCGGAGAAAACACGGAACCCAAGTCTAACATTACGCCCGTCAAATGTATGAAAGTTACTCAAATGCTGTTATTTGCAAATTTTAGTGTCGATTCCAGTTCAGTCCACTATTCTAAGTATAAATCCGAAATTTCACGTAGATTGGTTCCATAGGACCGGAGAAAACACTGAACCCAAGTCTTACATTATGCCCGTCAAATGTATGAAAATTAATCAAATGCTGTTATTTGCCAATTTTTATGTCGATTCCATTTCAGTCCACTATTCTAATTATAAATCCGAAATTTCACGTAGATTGGTTCCATAGGACCGGAGAAAACACCGAACCCAAGTCTGAGATTATGCCCGTCAAAAGTATGAAAATTTCTCATATGCAGTTTTTTGCAAATTGTAGTGTCGATTCCCGTTCAGTCCACTATTCTATATAAAAATCCGAAATTTCACGTAGATTAATTCCATATAACCGGAAAAAACACCGAACCCAAGTCTTACATTATGCCCGTCAAAGTATGAAAATTTCTCATATCCATTTTTTGCGAATTTTCGTATCGATTTCCGTTCAGTCTACGATTCTAAGTATAAATACGAAATTTCACGCTGATTGGTCCCATAGGACCGGAGAAAACACCGAACCCAAGTCTCACATTATTCCCCTAAGAAGCATGAAAAATACTCAAATGCAGTTTTTTGCAAATTTTCGTATCGATTCCCGTTCAGTCCACTATTCTTAGTATAAATCTGAAATTTCACGTAGATTGGTCCCATAGGACCGGAGAAAACACCGAACGCAAGTCTTAGATTATGCCCGTCAAAAGTATGAAAATTTCTCAAATGCAGTTTTTTGCAAATTGTAGTGTCGATTCCCGTTCAGTCCACTATTCTTAGTATAAATCCGAAATTTCACGTAGATTGGTTCCATAGGACCGGAAAAAACACCGAACCCAAGTCTTAGATTATGCCCGTCAGAAGTATGAAAATTTCTCAAATGCAGTTTTTTGCAAATTTTAGTGTCGATTCCCGTTCAGTCCACTATTCTTAGTATAAATCCGAAATTTCTCAAATGCAGTTTTTTCAAATTTTTATGTCGATTCCAATTCAGACTACTATTCTCAGTATAAATCCGAAATTTCACCTAGATTGGTTCCATAGGACCGGAAAAAACACCGAACCCAAGTCTTAGATTATGCCCGTCAAAAGTATGAAAATTTCTCAAATGCAGTTTTTTGAAAATTTTTAAGTCGATTCCAATTCAGACTACTATTCTCATTATAAATCCGAAATTTCACGTAGATTGGTTCCATATGACCGGAGAAAACACCGAACCCAAGTCTTAGATTATGCCCGTCAAAAGGATGAAAATTTCTCAAATGCAGTTTTTTGCAAATTTTAGTGTCGATTCCCGTTCAGTCCACTATTCTTAGTATAAATCCAAAATTTCACGTAGATTGGTTCCATATGACCGGCGAAAACACCGAACCCAAGTCTTAGATTATGCCCGTCAAAAGTATGAAAATTTCTCAAATGCAGTTTCTTGCAAATTTTCGTATCGATTCCCGTTCAGTCCACTATTCTTAGTATAAATCCGAAATTTCACGTAGATTGGTTCCATAGGACCGGAAAAAACACCGAACCCAAGTCTTAGATTATGCCCGTCAAAAGTATGAAAATTTCTCAAATGCAGTTTTTTGCAAATTTTTAAGTCGATTCCAATTCAGACTACTATTCTCATTATAAATCCGAAATTTCACGTAGATTGGTTCCATAGGACCGGAGAAAACACCGAACCCAAGTCTTAGATTATGCCCGTCAAAAGGATGAAAATTTCTCAAATGCAGTTTTTACAAATTTTAGTGTCGATTCCCGTTCAGTCCACTATTCTTAGTATAAATCCAAAATTTCACGTAGATTGGTTCCATATGACCGGAGAAAACACCGAACCCAAGTCTTAGAATATGCCCGTCAAAAGTATGAAAATTTCTCAAATGCAGTTTTTTGCAAATTTTCGTATCGATCCCCGTTCAGTCCACTATTCTAAGTATAAATCCGAAATTTCACGGAGATTGGTTCCATAGGACCGGAAAAAACACCGAACCTAAGTCTTAGATTATGCCCGTCAGAAATATGAAAATTTCTCAAATGCAGTTTTTTGCAATTTTTTATGTCGATTCCATTTCAGTCCACTATTCTTAGTATAAATCCGAAATTTCACGTAGATTGGTTCCATAGGACCGGAGAAAACACTGAACCCAAGTCTTACATTATGCCCGTCAAATATATGAAAATTAATCAAATGCTGTTATTTGCCAATGTTTATGTCGATTCCATTTCAGTCCACTATTCTAATTATAAATCCGAAATTTCACGTAGATTGGTTCCATAGGACCGGAGAAAACACGGAACCCAAGTCTTACATTATGCCCGTCAAATGTATGAAAGTTACTCAAATGCAGTTTTTTGCAAATTTTCGTATCCATTCCCGTTCAGTCCACTATTCTTAGTATAAATCTGAAATTTCACGTAGATTGGTCCCATAGGACCGGAGAAAACACCGAACGCAAGTCTTAGATTATGCCCGTCAAAAGTATGAAAATTTCTCAAATGCAGTTTTTTTCAAATTTTCGTATCGATTCCTATGCAGGCCACTATTCTAAGTATAAATCCGAAATTTCACGTTCCATAGATTGGTTCCATAGGACCGGAATAAACACCGAACCCAAGTCTTAGATTATGCCTGTCAAAAGTATGAAAATTTCTCAAATACAGTTTTTTGCAAATTTTCGTATCGATTCCGATTCAGTCCACTATTCTTAGTATAAATCCGAAATTTCACGTAGATTGGTTCCATAGGACCGGAGAAAACACCGAACCCAAGTCGTAGATTATGCCAGTCAAAAGTATGAAAATTTCTCAAATGCAGTTCTTTGCAATTTTTTATGTCGATTCCCGTTCAGTTCACTATTCTTAGTATAAATCCGAAATTTCACGTAGATTGGTTCCATAGGACCGGAAAAAACACCGACCCCACGTCTAACATTATGCCCGTCAAAAGTATGAAAATTTCTCAAATGCAGTTTTTTTGCAAATTTTAGTGTCGATTCCCGTTCAGTACACTATTCTAAGTATAAATCCGAAATTTCTCGTAGATTGGTTCCATAGGACCGGAGAAAACACTGAACTCAAGTCCTAGATTATGCCCGTCAAAAGTATGAAAATTTCTCAAATGCAGTTTTTGCAAATTTTAATGTCGATTCCCGTTCAGTCCACTATTCTTAGTATAAATCCGAAATTTCACGTAGATTGGTTCCATAGGACCTGAAAAAACACCGAACCCAAGCTTTAGATTATACCCGTCAAAAGTATGAAAATTTCTCAAATGCAGTTTTTTGCAATTTTTTATGTCGATTCCATTTCAGTCCACTATTCTTAGTATAAATCCGAAATTTCACGTAGATTGGTTCCATAGGACCAAAGAAAACACTGAACCCAAGTCTTACATTATGCCCGTCAAATGTATGAAAATTAATCAAATGCTGTTATTTGCCAATTTTTATGTCGATTCCATTTCAGTCCACTATTCTAATTATCAATCCGAAATTTCACGTAGATTGGTTCCATAGGACCGGAGAAAACACCGAACCCAAGTCGTAGATTATGCCAGTCAAAAGTATGAAAATTTCTCAAATGCAGTTTTTTGCAATTTTTTATGTCGATTCCAGTTCAGTCCACTATTCTAAGTATAAATCCGAAATTTCACGTAGATTGGTTCCATAGGACCGGAGAAAACACTGAACCCAAGTCTTACATTATGCCCGTCAAATGTATGAAAATTAATCAAATGCTGTTATTTGCCAATTTTTATGTCGATTCCATTTCAGTCCACTATTCTAATTATAAATCCGAAATTTCACGTAGATTGGTTCCATAGGACCGGAGAAAACACCGAACCCAAGTCTGAGATTATGCCCGTCAAAAGTATGAAAATTTCTCATATGCAGTTTTTTGCAAATTGTAGTGTCGATTCCCGTTCAGTCCACTATTCTATATAAAAATCCGAAATTTCACGTAGATTAATTCCATATAACCGGAAAAAACACCGAACCCAAGTCTTACATTATGCCCGTCAAAGTATGAAAATTTCTCATATCCATTTTTTGCGAATTTTCGTATCGATTTCCGTTCAGTCTACGATTCTAAGTATAAATACGAAATTTCACGCTGATTGGTCCCATAGGACCGGAGAAAACACCGAACCCAAGTCTCACATTATTCCCCTAAGAAGCATGAAAAATACTCAAATGCAGTTTTTTGCAAATTTTCGTATCGATTCCCGTTCAGTCCACTATTCTTAGTATAAATCTGAAATTTCACGTAGATTGGTCCCATAGGACCGGAGAAAACACCGAACGCAAGTCTTAGATTATGCCCGTCAAAAGTATGAAAATTTCTCAAATGCAGTTTTTTGCAAATTGTAGTGTCGATTCCCGTTCAGTCCACTATTCTTAGTATAAATCCGAAATTTCTCGTAGATTGGTTCCATAGGACCGGAGAAAACACTGAACCCAAGTCTTACATTATGCCCGTCAAATGTTCGAAAATTACTCAAATGCTGTTATTTGCCAATTTTTATGTCGATTCCATTTCAGTCCACTATTCAAATTATAAATCCGAAATTTCACGTAGATTGGTCCCATAGGACCGGAGAAAACACCGAACCCAAGTTTTAGATTATGCCCGTCAAAAGTATGAAAATTTCTCGTCGATTCCCTTTCAGTCCACTATTCTAAGGATAAATCCGAATTTTCACGTAGATTGGTTCCATAGGACCGGAGAAAACACTGAACCCAAGTCTTACATTATGCCCTTCAAATGTATGAAAATTACTCAAATGCTGTTATTTGCAAATTTTAGTGTCGATTCCAGTTCAGTCCACTATTCTAAGTATAAATCCGAAATTTCACGTAGATTGGTTCCATAGGACCGGAGAAAACACTGAACCCAAGTCTTACATTATGCCCGTCAAATGTTCGAAAATTACTCAAATGCTGTTATTTGCCAATTTTTATGTCGATTCCATTTCAGTCCACTATTCAAATTATAAATCCGAAATTTCACGTAGATTGGTCCCATAGGACCGGAGAAAACACCGAACCCAAGTTTTAGATTATGCCCGTCAAAAGTATGAAAATTTCTCGTCGATTCCCTTTCAGTCCACTATTCTAAGGATAAATCCGAATTTTCACGTAGATTGGTTCCATAGGACCGGAGAAAACACTGAACCCAAGTCTTACATTATGCCCTTCAAATGTATGAAAATTACTCAAATGCTGTTATTTGCAAATTTTAGTGTCGATTCCAGTTCAGTCCACTATTCTAAGTATAAATCCGAAATTTCACGTAGATTGGTTCCATAGGACCGGAGAAAACACTGAACCCAACTCTTACATTATGCCCGTCAAATGTTCGAAAATTACTCAAATGCTGTTATTTGCCAATTTTTATGTCGATTCCATTTCAGTCCACTATTCAAATTATAAATCCGAAATCTCACGTAGATTGGTTCTATAGGACCGGAGAAAACACCGAACCCAAGTTTCAAATTGTTCCCCTTAAAAGTATGAAAATCGCTCAAATGCTGTTTTTTGCTAATTTTTATGTCGATTCCATTTCAGTCCACTATTCTAAGTATAAATCCGAAATTTCACGTAGATTGGTTCCATAGGACCGGAAAAAACACGGAACCCAAGTCTTACATTAGGCCCGTCAAATGTATGAAAATTACTCAAATGCTGTTATTTGCAAATTTTAGTGTCGATTCCAGTTCAGTCCACTATTCTAAGTATAAATCCGAAATTTCACGTAGATTGGTTCCATAGGACCGGAGAAAACACTGAACCCAAGTCTTACATTATGCCCGTCAAATGTATGAAAATTAATCAAATGCTGTTATTTGCCAATTTTTATGTCGATTCCATTTCAGTCCACTATTCTAATTATAAATCCGAAATTTCACGTAGATTGGTTCCATAGGACCGGAGAAAACACCGAACCCAAGTCTGAGATTATGCCCGTCAGAAGTATGAAAATTTCTCAAATGCAGTTTTTTGCAAATTTTAGTGATGATTCCCGTTCAGTCCACTATTCTTAGTATAAATCCGAAATTTCTCAAATGCAGTTTTTTCAAATTTTTATGTCGATTCCAATTCAGACTACTATTCTCAGTATTAATCCGAAATTTCACCTAGATTGGTTCCATAGGACGGGAAAAAACACCGAACCTAAGTCTTAGATTATGCCCGTCAAAAGTATGAAAATTTCTCAAATGCAGTTTTTTGCAAATTTTTATGTCGATTCCAATTCAGACCCTTATTCTCATTATAAATCCGAAATTTCACGTAGATTGGTTCCATATGACCGGAGAAAACACCGAACCCAAGTCTTAGATTATGCCCGTCAAAAGGATGAAAATTTCTCAAATGCAGTTTTTTGCAAATTTTAGTGTCGATTCCCGTTCAGTCCACTATTCTTAGTATAAATCCGAAATTTCTCAAATGCAGTTTTTTCAAATTTTTATGTCGATTCCAATTCAGACTACTATTCTCAGTATAAATCCGAAATTTCACCTAGATTGGTTCCATAGGACCGGAAAAAACACCGAACCCAAGTCTTAGATTATGCCCGTCAGAAGTATGAAAATTTCTCAAATGCAGTTTTTTGCAAATTTTAGTGTCGATTCCCGTTCAGTCCACTATTCTTAGTATAAATCCGAAATTTCTCAAATGCAGTTTTTTGCAAATTTTTATGTCGATTCCAATTCAGACTACTATTCTCATTATAAATCCGAAATTTCACGTAGATTGGTTCCATATAACCGGAGAAAACACCGAACCCAAGTCTTAGATTATGCCCGTTAAAAGGATGAAAATTTCTCAAATGCAGTTTTTTGCAAATTTTAGTGTCGATTCCCGTTCAGTCCACTATTCTTAGTATAAATCCAAAATTTCACCTAGATTGGTTCCATAGGACGGGAAAAAACGCCGAACCCAAGTCATAGATTATGCCCGTCAAAAGTATGAAAATTTCTCATATGCAGTTTTTTGCAAATTTTAGTGTCGATTCCCGTTCAGTCCACTATTCTTAGTATAAATCCAAAATTTCACGTAGATTGGTTCCATATGACCGGAGAAAACACCGAACCCAAGTCTTAGATTATGCCCGTCAAAAGTATGAAAATTTCTCAAATGCAGTTTTTTGCAAATTTTCGTATCGATTCCCGTTCAGTCCACTATTCTTAGTATAAATCCGAAATTTCATGTAGATTGGTTCCATAGGACCGGAAAAAACACCGAACCCAAGTCTTAGATTATGCCCGTCAGAAGTATGAAAATTTCTCAAATGCAGTTTTTTGCAAATTTTAGTGTCGATTCCCGTTCAGTCCACTATTCTTAGTATAAATCCGAAATTTCTCAAATGCAGTTTTTTCAAAATTTTTATGTCGATTCCAATTCAGACTACTATTCTTATTATAAATCCGAAATTTCACGTAGATTGGTTCCATATGACAGGAGAAAACACCGAACCCAAGTCTTAGATTATGCCCGTCAAAAGGATGAAAATTTCTCAAATGCAGTTTTTTGCAAATTGTAGTGTCGATTCCCGTTCAGTCCACTATTCTTAGTATAAATCCAAAATTTCACCTAGATTGGTTCCATAGGACCGGAAAAAACACCGAACCCAAGTCTTAGATTATGCCCGTCAGAAGTATGAAAATTTCTCAAATGCAGTTTTTTGCAAATTTTAGTGTCGATTCCCGTTCAGTCCACTATTCTTAGTATAAATCCGAAATTTCTCAAATGCAGTTTTTTCAAATTTTTATGTCGATTCCAATTCAGACTACTATTCTCAGTATAAATCCGAAATTTCACCTAGATTTGTTCCATAGGACGGGAAAAAACACCGAACCCAAGTCTTAGATTATGCCCGTCAAAAGTATGAAAATTTCTCAAATGCAGTTTTTTGCAAATTTTTATGTCGATTCCAATTCAGACTACTATTCTCATTATAAATCCGAAATTTCACGTAGATTGGTTACATATGACCGGAGAAAACACCGAACCCAAGTCTTAGATTATGCCCGTCAAAAGGATGAAAATTTCTCAAATGCAGTTTTTTGCAAATTTTAGTGTCGATTCCCGTTCAGTCCACTATTCTTAGTATAAATCCAAAATTTCACCTAGATTGGTTCCATAGGACGGGAAAAAACACCGAACCCAAGTCATAGATTATGCCCGTCAAAAGTATGAAAATTTCTCAAATGCAGTTTTTTGCAAATTTTCGTATCGATTCCCGTTCAGTCCACTATTCTCAGTATAAATCCGAAATTTCACTTAGATTGGTTCCATAGGACCGGAGAAAACACCGAACCCAAGTCTTAGATTATGCCCGTCAAAAGTATGAAAATTTCTCAAATGCAGTTTCTTGCAAATTTTCGTATCGATTCCCGTTCAGTCCACTATTCTTAGTATAAATCCGAAATTTCACGTAGATTGGTTCCATAGGACCGGAAAAAACACCGAACCCAAGTCTTAGATTATGCCCGTCAGAAGTATGAAAATTTCTCAAATGCAGTTTTTTGCAAATTTTAGTATCGATTCCCGTTCAGTCCACTATTCTTAGTATAAATCCAAAATTTCACGTAGATTGGTTCCATAGGACCGGAAAAAACACCGAACCCAAGTCTTAGATTATGCCCGTCAGAAGTATGAAAATTTCTCAAATGCAGTTTTTTGCAAATTTTAGTGTCGATTCCCGTTCAGTCCACTATTCTTAGTATAAATCCGAAATTTCTCAAATGCAGTTTTTTGCAAATTTCTATGTCGATTCCAATTCAGACTACTATTCTCATTATAAATCCGAAATTTCACGTAGATTGGTTCCATATAACCGGAGAAAACACCGAACCCAAGTCTTAGATTATGCCCGTTAAAAGGATGAAAATTTCTCAAATGCAGTTTTTTGCAAATTTTAGTGTCGATTCCCGTTCAGTCCACTATTCTTAGTATAAATCCAAAATTTCACCTAGATTGGTTCCATAGGACGGGAAAAAACACCGAACCCAAGTCATAGATTATGCCCGTCAAAAGTATGAAAATTTCTCATATGCAGTTTTTTGCAAATTTTAGTGTCGATTCCCGTTCAGTCCACTATTCTTAGTATAAATCCAAAATTTCACGTAGATTGGTTCCATATGACCGGAGAAAACACCGAACCCAAGTCTTAGATTATGCCCGTCAAAAGTATGAAAATTTCTCAAATGCAGTTTTTTGCATATTTTAGTGTCGATTCCCGTTCAGTCCACTATTCTTAGTATAAATCCGAAATTTCACGTAGATTGGTTCCATAGGACCGGAAAAAACACCGAACCCAAGTCTTAGATTATGCCCGTCAAAAGTATGAAAATTTCTCAAATGCAGTTTTTTGCAAATTGTAGTGTCGATTCCCGTTCAGTCCACTATTCTTAGTATAAATCCAAAATTTCACCTAGATTGGTTCCATAGGACCGGAAAAAACACCGAACCCAAGTCTTAGATTATGCCCGTCAGAAGTATGAAAATTTCTCAAATGCAGTTTTTTGCAAATTTTAGTGTCGATTCCCGTTCAGTCCACTATTCTTAGTATAAATCCGAAATTTCTCAAATGCAGTTTTTTCAAATTTTTATGTCGATTCCAATTCAGACTACTATTCTCAGTATAAATCCGAAATTTCACCTAGATTTGTTCCATAGGACGGGAAAAAACACCGAACCCAAGTCTTAGATTATGCCCGTCAAAAGTATGAAAATTTCTCAAATGCAGTTTTTTGCAAATTTTTATGTCGATTCCAATTCAGACTACTATTCTCATTATAAATCCGAAATTTCACGTAGATTGGTTACATATGACCGGAGAAAACACCGAACCCAAGTCTTAGATTATGCCCGTCAAAAGGATGAAAATTTCTCAAATGCAGTTTTTTGCAAATTTTAGTGTCGATTCCCGTTCAGTCCACTATTCTTAGTATAAATCCAAAATTTCACCTAGATTGGTTCCATAGGACGGGAAAAAACACCGAACCCAAGTCATAGATTATGCCCGTCAAAAGTATGAAAATTTCTCAAATGCAGTTTTTTGCAAATTTTCGTATCGATTCCCGTTCAGTCCACTATTCTCAGTATAAATCCGAAATTTCACTTAGATTGGTTCCATAGGACCGGAGAAAACACCGAACCCAAGTCTTAGATTATGCCCGTCAAAAGTATGAAAATTTCTCAAATGCAGTTTCTTGCAAATTTTCGTATCGATTCCCGTTCAGTCCACTATTCTTAGTATAAATCCGAAATTTCACGTAGATTGGTTCCATAGGACCGGAAAAAACACCGAACCCAAGTCTTAGATTATGCCCGTCAGAAGTATGAAAATTTCTCAAATGCAGTTTTTTGCAAATTTTAGTATCGGTTCCCGTTCAGTCCACTATTCTTAGTATAAATCCAAAATTTCACGTAGATTGGTTCCATAGGACCGGAAAAAACACCGAACCCAAGTCTTAGATTATGCCCGTCAGAAGTATGAAAATTTCTCAAATGCAGTTTTTTGCAAATTTTAGTGTCGATTCCCGTTCAGTCCACTATTCTTAGTATAAATCCGAAATTTCTCAAATGCAGTTTTTTGCAAATTTTTATGTCGATTCCAATTCAGACTACTATTCTCATTATAAATCCGAAATTTCACGTAGATTGGTTCCATATAACCGGAGAAAACACCGAACCTAAGTCTTAGATTATGCCCGTTAAAAGGATGAAAATTTCTCAAATGCAGTTTTTTGCAAATTTTAGTGTCGATTCCCGTTCAGTCCACTATTCTTAGTATAAATCCAAAATTTCACCTAGATTGGTTCCATAGGACGGGAAAAAACACCGAACCCAAGTCATAGATTATGCCCGTCAAAAGTATGAAAATTTCTCATATGCAGTTTTTTGCAAATTTTAGTGTCGATTCCCGTTCAGTCCACTATTCTTAGTATAAATCCAAAATTTCACGTAGATTGGTTCCATATGACCGGAGAAAACACCGAACCCAAGTCTTAGATTATGCCCGTCAAAAGTATGAAAATTTCTCAAATGCAGTTTTTTGCATATTTTAGTGTCGATTCCCGTTCAGTCCACTATTCTTAGTATAAATCCAAAATTTCACCTAGATTGGTTCCATAGGACGGGAAAAAACACCGAACCCAAGTCTTAGATTATGCCCATCAAAAGTATGAAATTTTCTCAAATGCAGTTTTTTGCAAATTTTCGTATCGATTCCCGTTCAGTCCACTATTCTCAGTATAAATCCGAAATTTCACTTAGATTGGTTCCATAGGACCGGAGAAAACACCGAACCCAAGTCTTAGATTATGCCCGTCAAAAGTATGAAAATTTCTCAAATGCAGTTTCTTGCAAATTTACGTATCGATTCCCGTTCAGTCCACTATTCTTAGTATAAATCCGAAATTTCACGTAGATTGGTTCCATAGGACCGGAAAAAACACCGAACCCAAGTCTTAGATTATGCCCGTCAGAAGTATGAAAATTTCTCAAATGCAGTTTTTTGCAAATTTTAGTGTCGATTCCCGTTCAGTCCACTATTCTTAGTATAAATCCGAAATTTCTCAAATGCAGTTTTTTCAAATTTTTATGTCGATTCCAATTCAGACTACTATTCTCAGTATAAATCCGAAATTTCACCTAGATTGGTTCCATAGGACCGGAAAAAACACCGAACCCAAGTCTTAGATTATGCCCGTCAAAAGTATGAAAATTTCTCAAATGCAGTTTTTTGAAAATTTTTAAGTCGATTCCAATTCAGACTACTATTCTCATTATAAATCCGAAATTTCACGTAGATTGGTTCCATATGACCGGAGAAAACACCGAACCCAAGTCTTAGATTATGCCCGTCAAAAGGATGAAAATTTCTCAAATGCAGTTTTTTGCAATTTTTTAAGTCGATTCCAATTCAGACTACTATTCTCATTATAAATCCGAAATTTCACGTAGATTGGTTCCATAGGACCGGAGAAAACACGGAACCCAAGTCTTACATTATGCCAGTCAAAAGTATGAAAATTTCTCAAATGCAGTTTTTTGCAATTTTTTATGTCGATTCCATTTCAGTCCACTATTCTTAGTATAAATCCGAAATTTCACGTAGATTGGTTCCATAGGACCAAAGAAAACACTGAACCCAAGTCTTACATTATGCCCGTCAAATGTATGAAAATTAATCAAATGCTGTTATTTGCCAATTTTTATGTCGATTCCATTTCAGTCCACTATTCTAATTATCAATCCGAAATTTCACGTAGATTGGTCCCATAGGACCGGAGAAAACACCGAACCCAAGTCGTAGATTATGCCAGTCAAAAGTATGAAAATTTCTCAAATGCAGTTTTTTGCAATTTTTTATGTCGATTCCCGTTCAGTCCACTATTCTCAGTATAAATCCGAAATTTCACTTAGATTGGTTCCATAGGACCGGAGAAAACACCGAACCCAAGTCTTAGATTATGCCCGTCAAAAGTATGAAAATTTCTCAAATGCAGTTTCTTGCAAATTTACGTATCGATTCCCGTTCAGTCCACTATTCTTAGTATAAATCCGAAATTTCACGTAGATTGGTTCCATAGGACCGGAAAAAACACCGAACCCAAGTCTTAGATTATGCCCGTCAGAAGTATGAAAATTTCTCAAATGCAGTTTTTTGCAAATTTTAGTGTCGATTCCCGTTCAGTCCACTATTCTTAGTATAAATCCGAAATTTCTCAAATGCAGTTTTTTCAAATTTTTATGTCGATTCCAATTCAGACTACTATTCTCAGTATAAATCCGAAATTTCACCTAGATTGGTTCCATAGGACCGGAAAAAACACCGAACCCAAGTCTTAGATTGTGCCCGTCAAAAGTATGAAAATTTCTCAAATGCAGTTTTTTGAAAATATTTAAGTCGATTCCAATTCAGACTACTATTCTCATTATAAATCCGAAATTTCACGTAGATTGGTTCCATATGACCGGAGAAAACACCGAACCCAAGTCTTAGATTATGCCCGTCAAAAGGATGAAAATTTCTCAAATGCAGTTTTTTGCAAATTTTAGTGTCGATTCCCGTTCAGTCCACTATTCTTAGTATAAATCCAAAATTTCACGTAGATTGGTTCCATATGACCGGCGAAAACACCGAACCCAAGTCTTAGATTATGCCCGTCAAAAGTATGAAAATTTCTCAAATGCAGTTTCTTGCAAATTTTCGTATCGATTCCCGTTCAGTCCACTATTCTTAGTATAAATCCGAAATTTCACGTAGATTGGTTCCATAGGACCGGAAAAAACACCGAACCCAAGTCTTAGATTATGCCCGTCAAAAGTATGAAAATTTCTCAAATGCAGTTTTTTGCAAATTTTTAAGTCGATTCCAATTCAGACTACTATTCTCATTATAAATCCGAAATTTCACGTAGATTGGTTCCATATGACCGGAGAAAACACCGAACCCAAGTCTTAGATTATGCCCGTCAAAAGGATGAAAATTTCTCAAATGCAGTTTTTACAAATTTTAGTGTCGATTCCCGTTCAGTCCACTATTCTTAGTATAAATCCAAAATTTCACGTAGATTGGTTCCATATGACCGGAGAAAACACCGAACCCAAGTCTTAGAATATGCCCGTCAAAAGTATGAAAATTTCTCAAATGCAGTTTTTTGCAAATTTTAGTGTCGATTCCCGTTCAGTCCACTATTCTTAGTATAAATCCGAAATTTCACGTAGATTGGTTCCATAGGACCTGAAAAAACACCGAACCCAAGCTTTAGATTATACCCGTCAAAAGTATGAAAATTTCTCAAATGCAGTTTTTTGCAATTTTTTATGTCGATTCCATTTCAGTCCACTATTCTTAGTATAAATCCGAAATTTCACGTAGATTGGTTCCATAGGACCGGAGAAAACACTGAACCCAAGTCTTACATTATGCCCGTCAAATATATGAAAATTAATCAAATGCTGTTATTTGCCAATTTTTATGTCGATTCCATTTCAGTCCACTATTCTAATTATAAATCCGAAATTTCACGTAGATTGGTTCCATAGGACCGGAGAAAACACGGAACCCAAGTCTTAGATTATGCCTGTCAAAAGTATGAAAATTTCTCAAATACAGTTTTTTGCAAATTTTCGTATCGATTCCGATTCAGTCCACTATTCTTAGTATAAATCCGAAATTTCACTTAGATTGGTTCCATAGGACCGGAGAAAACACCGAACCCAAGTCTTAGATTATGCCCGTCAAAAGTATGAAAATTTCTCAAATGCAGTTTCTTGCAAATTTACGTATCGATTCCCGTTCAGTCCACTATTCTTAGTATAAATCCGAAATTTCACGTAGATTGGTTCCATAGGACCGGAAAAAACACCGAACCCAAGTCTTAGATTATGCCCGTCAGAAGTATGAAAATTTCTCAAATGCAGTTTTTTGCAAATTTTAGTGTCGATTCCCGTTCAGTCCACTATTCTTAGTATAAATCCGAAATTTCTCAAATGCAGTTTTTTCAAATTTTTATGTCGATTCCAATTCAGACTACTATTCTCAGTATAAATCCGAAATTTCACCTAGATTGGTTCCATAGGACCGGAAAAAACACCGAACCCAAGTCTTAGATTGTGCCCGTCAAAAGTATGAAAATTTCTCAAATGCAGTTTTTTGAAAATATTTAAGTCGATTCCAATTCAGACTACTATTCTCATTATAAATCCGAAATTTCACGTAGATTGGTTCCATATGACCGGAGAAAACACCGAACCCAAGTCTTAGATTATGCCCGTCAAAAGGATGAAAATTTCTCAAATGCAGTTTTTTGCAAATTTTAGTGTCGATTCCCGTTCAGTCCACTATTCTTAGTATAAATCCAAAATTTCACGTAGATTGGTTCCATATGACCGGCGAAAACACCGAACCCAAGTCTTAGATTATGCCCGTCAAAAGTATGAAAATTTCTCAAATGCAGTTTCTTGCAAATTTTCGTATCGATTCCCGTTCAGTCCACTATTCTTAGTATAAATCCGAAATTTCACGTAGATTGGTTCCATAGGACCGGAAAAAACACCGAACCCAAGTCTTAGATTATGCCCGTCAAAAGTATGAAAATTTCTCAAATGCAGTTTTTTGCAAATTTTTAAGTCGATTCCAATTCAGACTACTATTCTCATTATAAATCCGAAATTTCACGTAGATTGGTTCCATATGACCGGAGAAAACACCGAACCCAAGTCTTAGATTATGCCCGTCAAAAGGATGAAAATTTCTCAAATGCAGTTTTTACAAATTTTAGTGTCGATTCCCGTTCAGTCCACTATTCTTAGTATAAATCCAAAATTTCACGTAGATTGGTTCCATATGACCGGAGAAAACACCGAACCCAAGTCTTAGAATATGCCCGTCAAAAGTATGAAAATTTCTCAAATGCAGTTTTTTGCAAATTTTAGTGTCGATTCCCGTTCAGTCCACTATTCTTAGTATAAATCCGAAATTTCACGTAGATTGGTTCCATAGGACCTGAAAAAACACCGAACCCAAGCTTTAGATTATACCCGTCAAAAGTATGAAAATTTCTCAAATGCAGTTTTTTGCAATTTTTTATGTCGATTCCATTTCAGTCCACTATTCTTAGTATAAATCCGAAATTTCACGTAGATTGGTTCCATAGGACCGGAGAAAACACTGAACCCAAGTCTTACATTATGCCCGTCAAATATATGAAAATTAATCAAATGCTGTTATTTGCCAATTTTTATGTCGATTCCATTTCAGTCCACTATTCTAATTATAAATCCGAAATTTCACGTAGATTGGTTCCATAGGACCGGAGAAAACACGGAACCCAAGTCTTAGATTATGCCTGTCAAAAGTATGAAAATTTCTCAAATACAGTTTTTTGCAAATTTTCGTATCGATTCCGATTCAGTCCACTATTCTTAGTATAAATCCGAAATTTCACGTAGATTGGTTCCATAGGACCGGAGAAAACACCGAACCCAAGTCGTAGATTATGCCAGTCAAAAGTATGAAAATTTCTCAAATGCAGTTCTTTGCAATTTTTTATGTCGATTCCCGTTCAGTCCACTATTCTTAGTATAAATCCAAAATTTCACGTAGATTGGTTCCATATGACCGGCGAAAACACCGAACCCAAGTCTTAGATTATGCCCGTCAAAAGTATGAAAATTTCTCAAATGCAGTTTCTTGCAAATTTTAGTGTCGATTCCCGTTCAGTACACTATTCTAAGTATAAATCCGAAATTTCTCGTAGATTGGTTCCATAGGACCGGAGAAAACACTGAACTCAAGTCCTAGATTATGCCCGTCAAAAGTATGAAAATTTCTCAAATGCAGTTTTTGGAAATTTTAATGTCGATTCCCGTTCAGTCCACTATTCTTAGTATAAATCCGAAATTTCACGTAGATTGGTTCCATAGGACCTGAAAAAACACCGAACCCAAGCTTTAGATTATACCCGTCAAAAGTATGAAAATTTCTCAAATGCAGTTTTTTGCAATTTTTTATGTCGATTCCATTTCAGTCCACTATTCTTAGTATAAATCCGAAATTTCACGTAGATTGGTTCCATAGGACCAAAGAAAACACTGAACCCAAGTCTTACATTATGCCCGTCAAATGTATGAAAATTAATCAATTGCTGTTATTTGCCAATTTTTATGTCGATTCCATTTCAGTCCACTATTCTAATTATCAATCCGAAATTTCACGTAGATTGGTTCCATAGGACCGGAGAAAACACCGAACCCAAGTCGTAGATTATGCCAGTCAAAAGTATGAAAATTTCTCAAATGCAGTTTTTTGCAATTTTTTATGTCGATTCCCGTTCAGTTCACTATTCTTAGTATAAATCCGAAATTTCACGTAGATTGGTTCCATAGGACCGGAGAAAACACGGAACCCAAGTCTAACATTACGCCCGTCAAATGTATGAAAGTTACTCAAATGCTGTTATTTGCAAATTTTAGTGTCGATTCCAGTTCAGTCCACTATTCTAAGTATAAATCCGAAATTTCACGTAGATTGGTTCCATAGGACCGGAGAAAACACTGAACCCAAGTCTTACATTATGCCCGTCAAATGTATGAAAATTAATCAAATGCTGTTATTTGCCAATTTTTATGTCGATTCCATTTCAGTCCACTATTCTAATTATAAATCCGAAATTTCACGTAGATTGGTTCCATAGGACCGGAGAAAACACCGAACCCAAGTCTGAGATTATGCCCGTCAAAAGTATGAAAATTTCTCATATGCAGTTTTTTGCAAATTGTAGTGTCGATTCCCGTTCAGTCCACTATTCTATATAAAAATCCGAAATTTCACGTAGATTAATTCCATATAACCGTAAAAAACACCGAACCCAAGTCTTACATTATGCCCGTCAAAGTATGAAAATTTCTCATATCCATTTTTTGCGAATTTTCGTATCGATTTCCGTTCAGTCTACGATTCTAAGTATAAATACGAAATTTCACGCTGATTGGTCCCATAGGACCGGAGAAAACACCGAACCCAAGTCTCACATTATTCCCCTAAGAAGCATGAAAAATACTCAAATGCAGTTTTTTGCAAATTTTCGTATTGATTCCCGTTCAGTCCACTATTCTTAGTATAAATCTGAAATTTCACGTAGATTGGTCCCATAGGACCGGAGAAAACACCGAACGCAAGTCTTAGATTATGCCCGTCAAAAGTATGAAAATTTCTCAAATGCAGTTTTTTGCAAATTGTAGTGTCGATTCCCGTTCAGTCCACTATTCTTAGTATAAATCCGAAATTTCACGTAGATTGGTTCCATAGGACCGGAAAAAACACCGAACCCAAGTCTTAGATTATGCCCGTCAGAAGTATGAAAATTTCTCAAATGCAGTTTTTTGCAAATTTTAGTGTCGATTCCCGTTCAGTCCACTATTCTTAGTATAAATCCGAAATTTCTCAAATGCAGTTTTTTCAAATTTTTATGTCGATTCCAATTCAGACTACTATTCTCAGTATAAATCCGAAATTTCACCTAGATTGGTTCCATAGGACCGGAAAAAACACCGAACCGAAGTCTTAGATTATGCCCGTCAAAAGTATGAAAATTTCTCAAATGCAGTTTTTTGAAAATTTTTAAGTCGATTCCAATTCAGACTACTATTCTCATTATAAATCCGAAATTTCACGTAGATTGGTTCCATATGACCGGAGAAAACACCGAACCCAAGTCTTAGATTATGCCCGTCAAAAGGATGAAAATTTCTCAAATGCAGTTTTTTGCAAATTTTAGTGTCGATTCCCGTTCAGTCCACTATTCTTAGTATAAATCCAAAATTTCACGTAGATTGGTTCCATATGACCGGCGAAAACACCGAACCCAAGTCTTAGATTATGCCCGTCAAAAGTATGAAAATTTCTCAAATGCAGTTTCTTGCAAATTTTCGTATCGATTCCCGTTCAGTCCACTATTCTTAGTATAAATCCGAAATTTCACGTAGATTGGTTCCATAGGACCGGAAAAAACACCGAACCCAAGTCTTAGATTATGCCCGTCAAAAGTATGAAAATTTCTCAAATGCAGTTTTTTGCAAATTTTTAAGTCGATTCCAATTCAGACTACTATTCTCATTATAAATCCGAAATTTCACGTAGATTGGTTCCATATGACCGGAGAAAACACCGAACCCAAGTCTTAGATTATGCCCGTCAAAAGGATGAAAATTTCTCAAATGCAGTTTTTACAAATTTTAGTGTCGATTCCCGTTCAGTCCACTATTCTTAGTATAAATCCAAAATTTCACGTAGATTGGTTCCATATGACCGGAGAAAACACCGAACCCAAGTCTTAGAATATGCCCGTCAAAAGTATGAAAATTTCTCAAATGCAGTTTTTTGCAAATTTTAGTGTCGATTCCCGTTCAGTCCACTATTCTTAGTAAAAATCCGAAATTTCACGTAGATTGGTTCCATAGGACCTGAAAAAACACCGAACCCAAGCTTTAGATTATACCCGTCAAAAGTATGAAAATTTCTCAAATGCAGTTTTTTGCAATTTTTTATGTCGATTCCATTTCAGTCCACTATTCTTAGTATAAATCCGAAATTTCACGTAGATTGGTTCCATAGGACCGGAGAAAACACTGAACCCAAGTCTTACATTATGCCCGTCAAATATATGAAAATTAATCAAATGCTGTTATTTGCCAATTTTTATGTCGATTCCATTTCAGTCCACTATTCTAATTATAAATCCGAAATTTCACGTAGATTGGTTCCATAGGACCGGAGAAAACACGGAACCCAAGTCTTACATTATGCCCGTCAAATGTATGAAAGTTACTCAAATGCAGTTTTTTGCAAATTTTCGTATCCATTCCCGTTCAGTCCACTATTCTTAGTATAAATCTGAAATTTCACGTAGATTGGTCCCATAGGACCGGAGAAAACACCGAACGCAAGTCTTAGATTATGCCCGTCAAAAGTATGAAAATTTCTCAAATGCAGTTTTTTTCAAATTTTCGTATCGATTCCTATTCAGGCCACTATTCTAAGTATAAATCCGAAATTTCACGTTCCATAGATTGGTTCCATAGGACCGGAATAAACACCGAACCCAAGTCTTAGATTATGCCTGTCAAAAGTATGAAAATTTCTCAAATACAGTTTTTTGCAAATTTTCGTATCGATTCCGATTCAGTCCACTATTCTTAGTATAAATCCGAAATTTCACGTAGATTGGTTCCATAGGACCGGAGAAAACACCGAACCCAAGTCGTAGATTATGCCAGTCAAAAGTATGAAAATTTCTCAAATGCAGTTCTTTGCAATTTTTTATGTCGATTCCCGTTCAGTTCACTATTCTTAGTATAAATCCGAAATTTCACGTAGATTGGTTCCATAGGACCGGAAAAAACACCGACCCCACGTCTAACATTATGCCCGTCAAAAGTATGAAAATTTCTCAAATGCAGTTTTTTTGCAAATTTTAGTGTCGATTCCCGTTCAGTACACTATTCTAAGTATAAATCCGAAATTTCTCGTAGATTGGTTCCATAGGACCGGAGAAAACACTGAACTCAAGTCCTAGATTATGCCCGTCAAAAGTATGAAAATTTCTCAAATGCAGTTTTTGCAAATTTTAATGTCGATTCCCGTTCAGTCCACTATTCTTAGTATAAATCCGAAATTTCACGTAGATTGGTTCCATAGGACCTGAAAAAACACCGAACCCAAGCTTTAGATTATACCCGTCAAAAGTATGAAAATTTCTCAAATGCAGTTTTTTGCAATTTTTTATGTCGATTCCATTTCAGTCCACTATTCTTAGTATAAATCCGAAATTTCACGTAGATTGGTCCCATAGGACCGGAGAAAACACCGAACCCAAGTTTTAGATTATGCCCGTCAAAAGTATGAAAATTTCTCGTCGATTCCCTTTCAGTCCACTATTCTAAGGATAAATCCGAATTTTCACGTAGATTGGTTCCATAGGACCGGAGAAAACACTGAACCCAAGTCTTACATTATGCCCTTCAAATGTATGAAAATTACTCAAATGCTGTTATTTGCAAATTTTAGTGTCGATTCCAGTTCAGTCCACTATTCTAAGTATAAATCCGAAATTTCACGTAGATTGGTTCCATAGGACCGGAGAAAACACTGAACCCAAGTCTTACATTATGCCCGTCAAATGTATGAAAATTAATCAAATGCTGTTATTTGCCAATTTTTATGTCGATTCCATTTCAGTCCACTATTCTAATTATCAATCCGAAATTTCACGTAGATTGGTTCCATAGGACCGGAGAAAACACCGAACCCAAGTCGTAGATTATGCCAGTCAAAAGTATGAAAATTTCTCAAATGCAGTTTTTTGCAATTTTTTATGTCGATTCCATTTCAGTCCACTATTCTTAGTATAAATCCGAAATTTCACGTAGATTGGTCCCATAGGACCGGAGAAAACACCGAACCCAAGTTTTAGATTATGCCCGTCAAAAGTATGAAAATTTCTCGTCGATTCCCTTTCAGTCCACTATTCTAAGGATAAATCCGAAATTTCACGTAGATTGGTTCCATAGGACCGGAGAAAACACGGAACCCAAGTCTAACATTACGCCCGTCAAATGTATGAAAGTTACTCAAATGCTGTTATTTGCAAATTTTAGTGTCGATTCCAGTTCAGTCCACTATTCTAAGTATAAATCCGAAATTTCACGTAGATTGGTTCCATAGGACCGGAGAAAACACTGAACCCAAGTCTTACATTATGCCCGTCAAATGTATGAAAATTAATCAAATGCTGTTATTTGCCAATTTTTATGTCGATTCCATTTCAGTCCACTATTCTAATTATAAATCCGAAATTTCACGTAGATTGGTTCCATAGGACCGGAGAAAACACCGAACCCAAGTCTGAGATTATGCCCGTCAAAAGTATGAAAATTTCTCATATGCAGTTTTTTGCAAATTGTAGTGTCGATTCCCGTTCAGTCCACTATTCTATATAAAAATCCGAAATTTCACGTAGATTAATTCCATATAACCGGAAAAAACACCGAACCCAAGTCTTACATTATGCCCGTCAGAAGTATGAAAATTTCTCAAATGCAGTTTTTTGCAAATTTTAGTGTCGATTCCCGTTCAGTCCACTATTCTTAGTATAAATCCGAAATTTCTCAAATGCAGTTTTTTCAAATTTTTATGTCGATTCCAATTCAGACTACTATTCTCAGTATAAATCCGAAATTTCACCTAGATTGGTTCCATAGGACCGGAAAAAACACCGAACCCAAGTCTTAGATTATGCCCGTCAAAAGTATGAAAATTTCTCAAATGCAGTTTTTTGAAAATTTTTAAGTCGATTCCAATTCAGACTACTATTCTCATTATAAATCCGAAATTTCACGTAGATTGGTTCCATATGACCGGAGAAAACACCGAACCCATGTCTTAGATTATGCCCGTCAAAAGGATGAAAATTTCTCAAATGCAGTTTTTTGCAAATTTTAGTGTCGATTCCCGTTCAGTCCACTATTCTTAGTATAAATCCAAAATTTCACGTAGATTGGTTCCATATGACCGGCGAAAACACCGAACCCAAGTCTTAGATTATGCCCGTCAAAAGTATGAAAATTTCTCAAATGCAGTTTCTTGCAAATTTTCGTATCGATTCCCGTTCAGTCCACTATTCTTAGTATAAATCCGAAATTTCACGTAGATTGGTTCCATAGGACCGGAAAAAACACCGAACCCAAGTCTTAGATTATGCCCGTCAAAAGTATGAAAATTTCTCAAATGCAGTTTTTTGCAAATTTTTAAGTCGATTCCAATTCAGACTACTATTCTCATTATAAATCCGAAATTTCACGTAGATTGGTTCCATAGGACCGGAGAAAACACCGAACCCAAGTCTTAGATTATGCCCGTCAAAAGGATGAAAATTTCTCAAATGCAGTTTTTACAAATTTTAGTGTCGATTCCCGTTCAGTCCACTATTCTTAGTATAAATCCAAAATTTCACGTAGATTGGTTCCATATGACCGGAGAAAACACCGAACCCAAGTCTTAGAATATGCCCGTCAAAAGTATGAAAATTTCTCAAATGCAGTTTTTTGCAAATTTTCGTATCGATCCCCGTTCAGTCCACTATTCTAAGTATAAATCCGAAATTTCACGGAGATTGGTTCCATAGGACCGGAAAAAACACCGAACCTAAGTCTTAGATTATGCCCGTCAGAAATATGAAAATTTCTCAAATGCAGTTTTTTGCAATTTTTTATGTCGATTCCATTTCAGTCCACTATTCTTAGTATAAATCCGAAATTTCACGTAGATTGGTTCCATAGGACCGGAGAAAACACTGAACCCAAGTCTTACATTATGCCCGTCAAATATATGAAAATTAATCAAATGCTGTTATTTGCCAATTTTTATGTCGATTCCATTTCAGTCCACTATTCTAATTATAAATCCGAAATTTCACGTAGATTGGTTCCATAGGACCGGAGAAAACACGGAACCCAAGTCTTAGATTATGCCCGTCAAATGTATGAAAGTTACTCAAATGCAGTTTTTTGCAAATTTTCGTATCCATTCCCGTTCAGTCCACTATTCTTAGTATAAATCTGAAATTTCACGTAGATTGGTCCCATAGGACCGGAGAAAACACCGAACGCAAGTCTTAGATTATGCCCGTCAAAAGTATGAAAATTTCTCAAATGCAGTTTTTTTCAAATTTTCGTATCGATTCCTATTCAGGCCACTATTCTAAGTATAAATCCGAAATTTCACGTTCCATAGATTGGTTCCATAGGACCGGAATAAACACCGAACCCAAGTCTTAGATTATGCCTGTCAAAAGTATGAAAATTTCTCAAATACAGTTTTTTGCAAATTTTCGTATCGATTCCGATTCAGTCCACTATTCTTAGTATAAATCCGAAATTTCACGTAGATTGGTTCCATAGGACCGGAGAAAACACCGAACCCAAGTCGTAGATTATGCCAGTCAAAAGTATGAAAATTTCTCAAATGCAGTTCTTTGCAATTTTTTATGTCGATTCCCGTTCAGTTCACTATTCTTAGTATAAATCCGAAATTTCACGTAGATTGGTTCCATAGGACCGGAAAAAACACCGACCCCACGTCTAACATTATGCCCGTCAAAAGTATGAAAATTTCTCAAATGCAGTTTTTTTGCAAATTTTAGTGTCGATTCCCGTTCAGTACACTATTCTAAGTATAAATCCGAAATTTCTCGTAGATTGGTTCCATAGGACCGGAGAAAAAACTGAACTCAAGTCCTAGATTATGCCCGTCAAAAGTATGAAAATTTCTCAAATGCAGTTTTTGCAAATTTTAATGTCGATTCCCGTTCAGTCCACTATTCTTAGTATAAATCCGAAATTTCACGTAGATTGGTTCCATAGGACCTGAAAAAACACCGAACCCAAGCTTTAGATTATACCCGTCAAAAGTATGAAAATTTCTCAAATGCAGTTTTTTGCAATTTTTTATGTCGATTCCATTTCAGTCCACTATTCTTAGTATAAATCCGAAATTTCACGTAGATTGGTTCCATAGGACCAAAGAAAACACTGAACCCAAGTCTTACATTATGCCCGTCAAATGTATGAAAATTAATCAAATGCTGTTATTTGCCAATTTTTATGTCGATTCCATTTCAGTCCACTATTCTAATTATCAATCCGAAATTTCACGTAGATTGGTTCCATAGGACCGGAGAAAACACCGAACCCAAGTCGTAGATTATGCCGGTCAAAAGTATGAAAATTTCTCATATGCAGTTTTTTGCAAATTGTAGTGTCGATTCCCGTTCAGTCCACTATTCTATATAAAAATCCGAAATTTCACGTAGATTAATTCCATATAACCGGAAAAAACACCGAACCCAAGCCTTACATTATGCCCGTCAAAGTATGAAAATTTCTCATATCCATTTTTTGCGAATTTTCGTATCGATTTCCGTTCAGTCTACGATTCTAAGTATAAATACGAAATTTCACGCTGATTGGTCCCATAGGACCGGAGAAAACACCGAACCCAAGTCTCACATTATTCCCCTAAGAATCATGAAAAATACTCAAATGCAGTTTTTTGCAAATTTTCGTATCGATTCCCGTTCAGTCCACTATTCTTAGTATAAATCTGAAATTTCACGTAGATTGGTCCCATAGGACCGGAGAAAACACCGAACGCAAGTCTTAGATTATGCCCGTCAAAAGTATGAAAATTTCTCAAATGCAGTTTTTTGCAAATTGTAGTGTCGATTCCCGTTCAGTCCACTATTCTTAGTATAAATCCGAAATTTCTCGTAGATTGGTTCCATAGGACCGGAGAAAACACTGAACCCAAGTCTTACATTATGCCCGTCAAATGTTCGAAAATTACTCAAATGCTGTTATTTGCCAATTTTTATGTCGATTCCATTTCAGTCCACTATTCAAATTATAAATCCGAAATTTCACGTAGATTGGTCCCATAGGACCGGAGAAAACACCGAACCCAAGTTTTAGATTATGCCCGTCAAAAGTATGAAAATTTCTCGTCGATTCCCTTTCAGTCCACTATTCTAAGGATAAATCCGAATTTTCACGTAGATTGGTTCCATAGGACCGGAGAAAACACTGAACCCAAGTCTTACATTATGCCCTTCAAATGTATGAAAATTACTCAAATGCTGTTATTTGCAAATTTTAGTGTCGATTCCAGTTCAGTCCACTATTCTAAGTATAAATCCGAAATTTCACGTAGATTGGTTCCATAGGACCGGAGAAAACACTGAACCCAAGTCTTACATTATGCCCGTCAAATGTTCGAAAATTACTCAAATGCTGTTATTTGCCAATTTTTATGTCGATTCCATTTCAGTCCACTATTCAAATTATAAATCCGAAATTTCACGTAGATTGGTCCCATAGGACCGGAGAAAACACCGAACCCAAGTTTTAGATTATGCCCGTCAAAAGTATGAAAATTTCTCGTCGATTCCCTTTCAGTCCACTATTCTAAGGATAAATCCGAATTTTCACGTAGATTGGTTCCATAGGACCGGAGAAAACACTGAACCCAAGTCTTACATTATGCCCTTCAAATGTATGAAAATTACTCAAATGCTGTTATTTGCAAATTTTAGTGTCGATTCCAGTTCAGTCCACTATTCTAAGTATAAATCCGAAATTTCACGTAGATTGGTTCCATAGGACCGGAGAAAACACTGAACCCAAGTCTTACATTATGCCCGTCAAATGTTCGAAAATTACTCAAATGCTGTTATTTGCCAATTTTTATGTCTATTCCATTTCAGTCCACTATTCAAATTATAAATCCGAAATTTCACGTAGATTGGTTCTATAGGACCGGAGAAAACACCGAACCCAAGTTTCAAATTGTTCCCCTTAAAAGTATGAAAATCGCTCAAATGCTGTTTTTTGCTAATTTTTATGTCGATTCCATTTCAGTCCACTATTCTAAGTATAAATCCGAATTTTCACGTAGATTGGTTCCATAGGACCGGAGAAAACACTGAACCCAAGTCTTACATTATGCCCTTCAAATGTATGAAAATTACTCAAATGCTGTTATTTGCAAATTTTAGTGTCGATTCCAGTTCAGTCCACTATTCTAAGTATAAATCCGAAATTTCACGTAGATTGGTTCCATAGGACCGGAGAAAACACTGAACCCAAGTCTTACATTATGCCCGTCAAATGTATGAAAATTAATCAAATGCTGTTATTTGCCAATTTTTATGTCGATTCCATTTCAGTCCACTATTCTAATTATAAATCCGAAATTTCACGTAGATTGGTTCCATAGGACCGGAGAAAACACCGAACCCAAGTCTGAGATTATGCCCGTCAGAAGTATGAAAATTTCTCAAATGCAGTTTTTTGCAAATTTTAGTGATGATTCCCGTTCAGTCCACTATTCTTAGTATAAATCCGAAATTTCTCAAATGCAGTTTTTTCAAATTTTTATGTCGATTCCAATTCAGACTACTATTCTCAGTATAAATCCGAAATTTCACCTAGATTGGTTCCATAGGACGGGAAAAAACACCGAACCTAAGTCTTAGATTATGCCCGTCAAAAGTATGAAAATTTCTCAAATGCAGTTTTTTGCAAATTTTTATGTCGATTCCAATTCAGACCCTTATTCTCATTATAAATCCGAAATTTCACGTAGATTGGTTCCATATGACCGGAGAAAACACCGAACCCAAGTCTTAGATTATGCCCGTCAAAAGGATGAAAATTTCTCAAATGCAGTTTTTTGCAAATTTTAGTGTCGATTCCCGTTCAGTCCACTATTCTTAGTATAAATCCGAAATTTCTCAAATGCAGTTTTTTCAAATTTTTATGTCGATTCCAATTCAGACTACTATTCTCAGTATAAATCCGAAATTTCACGTAGATTGGTTCCATATGACCGGAGAAAACACCGAACCCAAGTCTTAGATTATGCCCGTCAAAAGGATGAAAATTTCTCAAATGCAGTTTTTTGCAAATTTTAGTGTCGATTCCCGTTCAGTCCACTATTCTTAGTATAAATCCGAAATTTCTCAAATGCAGTTTTTTCAAATTTTTATGTCGATTCCAATTCAGACTACTATTCTCAGTATAAATCCGAAATTTCACCTAGATTGGTTCCATATAACCGGAGAAAACACCGAACCCAAGTCTTAGATTATGCCCGTTAAAAGGATGAAAATTTCTCAAATGCAGTTTTTTGCAAATTTTAGTGTCGATTCCCGTTCAGTCCACTATTCTTAGTATAAATCCAAAATTTCACCTAGAGTGGTTCCATAGGACGGGAAAAAACACCGAACCCAAGTCATAGATTATGCCCGTCAAAAGTATGAAAATTTCTCATATGCAGTTTTTTGCAAATTTTAGTGTCGATTCCCGTTCAGTCCACTATTCTTAGTATAAATCCAAAATTTCACGTAGATTGGTTCCATATGACCGGAGAAAACACCGAACCCAAGTCTTAGATTATGCCCGTCAAAAGTATGAAAATTTCTCAAATGCAGTTTTTTGCAAATTTTCGTATCGATTCCCGTTCAGTCCACTATTCTTAGTATAAATCCGAAATTTCATGTAGATTGGTTCCATAGGACCGGAAAAAACACCGAACCCAAGTCTTAGATTATGCCCGTCAGAAGTATGAAAATTTCTCAAATGCAGTTTTTTGCAAATTTTAGTGTCGATTCCCGTTCAGTCCACTATTCTTAGTATAAATCCGAAATTTCTCAAATGCAGTTTTTTCAAATTTTTATGTCGATTCCAATTCAGACTACTATTCTCATTATAAATCCGAAATTTCACGTAGATTGGTTCCATATGACAGGAGAAAACACCGAACCCAAGTCTTAGATTATGCCCGTCAAAAGGATGAAAATTTCTCAAATGCAGTTTTTTGCAAATTGTAGTGTCGATTCCCGTTCAGTCCACTATTCTTAGTATAAATCCAAAATTTCACCTAGATTGGTTCCATAGGACCGGAAAAAACACCGAACCCAAGTCTTAGATTATGCCCGTCAGAAGTATGAAAATTTCTCAAATGCAGTTTTTTGCAAATTTTAGTGTCGATTCCCGTTCAGTCCACTATTCTTAGTATAAATCCGAAATTTCTCAAATGCAGTTTTTTCAAATTTTTATGTCGATTCCAATTCAGACTACTATTCTCAGTATAAATCCGAAATTTCACCTAGATTTGTTCCATAGGACGGGAAAAAACACCGAACCCAAGTCTTAGATTATGCCCGTCAAAAGTATGAAAATTTCTCAAATGCAGTTTTTTGCAAATTTTTATGTCGATTCCAATTCAGACTACTATTCTCATTATAAATCCGAAATTTCACGTAGATTGGTTCCATATGACCGGAGAAAACACCGAACCCAAGTCTTAGATTATGCCCGTCAAAAGGATGAAAATTTCTCAAATGCAGTTTTTTGCAAATTTTAGTGTCGATTCCCGTTCAGTCCACTATTCTTAGTATAAATCCAAAATTTCACCTAGATTGGTTCCATAGGACGGGAAAAAACACCGAACCCAAGTCATAGATTATGCCCGTCAAAAGTATGAAAATTTCTCAAATGCAGTTTTTTGCAAATTTTCGTATCGATTCCCGTTCAGTCCACTATTCTCAGTATAAATCCGAAATTTCACTTAGATTGGTTCCATAGGACCGGAGAAAACACCGAACCCAAGTCTTAGATTATGCCCGTCAAAAGTATGAAAATTTCTCAAATGCAGTTTCTTGCAAATTTTCGTATCGATTCCCGTTCAGTCCACTATTCTTAGTATAAATCCGAAATTTCACGTAGATTGGTTCCATAGGACCGGAAAAAACACCGAACCCAAGTCTTAGATTATGCCCGTCAGAAGTATGAAAATTTCTCAAATGCAGTTTTTTGGAAATTTTAGTATCGATTCCCGTTCAGTCCACTATTCTTAGTATAAATCCAAAATTTCACGTAGATTGGTTCCATAGGACCGGAAAAAACACCGAACCCAAGTCTTAGATTATGCCCGTCAGATGTATGAAAATTTCTCAAATGCAGTTTTTTGCAAATTTTAGTGTCGATTCCCGTTCAGTCCACTATTCTTAGTATAAATCCGAAATTTCTCAAATGCAGTTTTTTGCAAATTTTTATGTCGATTCCAATTCAGACTACTATTCTCATTATAAATCCGAAATTTCACGTAGATTGGTTCCATATAACCGGAGAAAACACCGAACCCAAGTCTTAGATTATGCCCGTTAAAAGGATGAAAATTTCTCAAATGCAGTTTTTTGCAAATTTTAGTGTCGATTCCCGTTCAGTCCACTATTCTTAGTATAAATCCAAAATTTCACCTAGATTGGTTCCATAGGACGGGAAAAAACACCGAACCCAAGTCATAGATTATGCCCGTCAAAAGTATGAAAATTTCTCATATGCAGTTTTTTGCAAATTTTAGTGTCGATTCCCGTTCAGTCCACTATTCTTAGTATAAATCCAAAATTTCACGTAGATTGGTTCCATATGACCGGAGAAAACACCGAACCCAAGTCTTAGATTATGCCCGTCAAAAGTATGAAAATTTCTCAAATGCAGTTTTTTGCATATTTTAGTGTCGATTCCCGTTCAGTCCACTATTCTTAGTATAAATCCAAAATTTCACCTAGATTGGTTCCATAGGACGGGAAAAAACACCGAACCCAAGTCTTAGATTATGCCCATCAAAAGTATGAAATTTTCTCAAATGCAGTTTTTTGCAAATTTTCGTATCGATTCCCGTTCAGTCCACTATTCTCAGTATAAATCCGAAATTTCACTTAGATTGGTTCCATAGGACCGGAGAAAACACCGAACCCAAGTCTTAGATTATGCCCGTCAAAAGTATGAAAATTTCTCAAATGCAGTTTCTTGCAAATTTACGTATCGATTCCCGTTCAGTCCACTATTCTTAGTATAAATCCGAAATTTCACGTAGATTGGTTCCATAGGACCGGAAAAAACACCGAACCCAAGTCTTAGATTATGCCCGTCAGAAGTATGAAAATTTCTCAAATGCAGTTTTTTGCAAATTTTAGTGTCGATTCCCGTTCAGTCCACTATTCTTAGTATAAATCCGAAATTTCTCAAATGCAGTTTTTTCAAATTTTTATGTCGATTCCAATTCAGACTACTATTCTCAGTATAAATCCGAAATTTCACCTAGATTGGTTCCATAGGACCGGAAAAAACACCGAACCCAAGTCTTAGATTATGCCCGTCAAAAGTATGAAAATTTCTCAAATGCAGTTTTTTGAAAATTTTTAAGTCGATTCCAATTCAGACTACTATTCTCATTATAAATCCGAAATTTCACGTAGATTGGTTCCATATGACCGGAGAAAACACCGAACCCAAGTCTTAGATTATGCCCGTCAAAAGGATGAAAATTTCTCAAATGCAGTTTTTTGCAAATTTTAGTGTCAATTCCCGTTCAGTCCACTATTCTTAGTATAAATCCAAAATTTCACGTAGATTGGTTCCATATGACCGGCGAAAACACCGAACCCAAGTCTTAGATTATGCCCGTCAAAAGTATGAAAATTTCTCAAATGCAGTTTCTTGCAAATTTTCGTATCGATTCCCGTTCAGTCCACTATTCTTAGTATAATTCCGAAATTTCACGTAGATTGGTTCCATAGGACCGGAAAAAACACCGAACCCAAGTCTTAGATTATGCCCGTCAAAAGTATGAAAATTTCTCAAATGCAGTTTTTTGCAATTTTTTAAGTCGATTCCAATTCAGACTACTATTCTCATTATAAATCCGAAATTTCACGTAGATTGGTTCCATAGGACCGGAGAAAACACGGAACCCAAGTCTTACATTATGCCAGTCAAAAGTATGAAAATTTCTCAAATGCAGTTTTTTGCAATTTTTTATGTCGATTCCATTTCAGTCCACTATTCTTAGTATAAATCCGAAATTTCACGTAGATTGGTTCCATAGGACCAAAGAAAACACTGAACCCAAGTCTTACATTATGCCCGTCAAATGTATGAAAATTAATCAAATGCTGTTATTTGCCAATTTTTATGTCGATTCCATTTCAGTCTACTATTCTAATTATCAATCCGAAATTTCACGTAGATTGGTTCCATAGGACCGGAGAAAACACCGAACCCAAGTCGTAGATTATGCCAGTCAAAAGTATGAAAATTTCTCAAATGCAGTTTTTTGCAATTTTTTATGTCGATTCCCGTTCAGTCCACTATTCTCAGTATAAATCCGAAATTTCACTTAGATTGGTTCCATAGGACCGGAGAAAACACCGAACCCAAGTCTTAGATTATGCCCGTCAAAAGTATGAAAATTTCTCAAATGCAGTTTCTTGCAAATTTACGTATCGATTCCCGTTCAGTCCACTATTCTTAGTATAAATCCGAAATTTCACGTAGATTGGTTCCATAGGACCGGAAAAAACACCGAACCCAAGTCTTAGATTATGCCCGTCAGAAATATGAAAATTTCTCAAATGCAGTTTTTTGCAAATTTTAGTGTCGATTCCCGTTCAGTCCACTATTCTTAGTATAAATCCGAAATTTCTCAAATGCAGTTTTTTCAAATTTTTATGTCGATTCCAATTCAGACTACTATTCTCAGTATAAATCCGAAATTTCACCTAGATTGGTTCCATAGGACCGGAAAAAACACCGAACCCAAGTCTTAGATTATGCCCGTCAAAAGTATGAAAATTTCTCAAATGCAGTTTTTTGAAAATTTTTAAGTCGATTCCAATTCAGACTACTATTCTCATTATAAATCCGAAATTTCACGTAGATTGGTTCCATATGACCGGAGAAAACACCGAACCCAAGTCTTAGATTATGCCCGTCAAAAGGATGAAAATTTCTCAAATGCAGTTTTTTGCAAATTTTAGTGTCGATTCCCGTTCAGTCCACTATTCTTAGTATAAATCCAAAATTTCACGTAGATTGGTTCCATATGACCGGCGAAAACACCGAACCCAAGTCTTAGATTATGCCCGTCAAAAGTATGAAAATTTCTCAAATGCAGTTTCTTGCAAATTTTCGTATCGATTCCCGTTCAGTCCACTATTCTTAGTATAAATCCGAAATTTCACGTAGATTGGTTCCATAGGACCGGAAAAAACACCGAACCCAAGTCTTAGATTATGCCCGTCAAAAGTATGAAAATTTCTCAAATGCAGTTTTTTGCAAATTTTTAAGTCGATTCCAATTCAGACTACTATTCTCATTATAAATCCGAAATTTCACGTAGATTGGTTCCATATGACCGGAGAAAACACCGAACCCAAGTCTTAGATTATGCCCGTCAAAAGGATGAAAATTTCTCAAATGCAGTTTTTACAAATTTTAGTGTCGATTCCCGTTCAGTCCACTATTCTTAGTATAAATCCAAAATTTCACGTAGATTGGTTCCATATGACCGGAGAAAACACCGAACCCAAGTCTTAGAATATGCCCGTCAAAAGTATGAAAATTTCTCAAATGCAGTTTTTTGCAAATTTTAGTGTCGATTCCCGTTCAGTCCACTATTCTTAGTATAAATCCGAAATTTCACGTAGATTGGTTCCATAGGACCTGAAAAAACACCGAACCCAAGCTTTAGATTATACCCGTCAAAAGTATGAAAATTTCTCAAATGCAGTTTTTTGCAATTTTTTATGTCGATTCCATTTCAGTCCACTATTCTTAGTATAAATCCGAAATTTCACGTAGATTGGTTCCATAGGACCGGAGAAAACACTGAACCCAAGTCTTACATTATGCCCGTCAAATATATGAAAATTAATCAAATGCTGTTATTTGCCAATTTTTATGTCGATTCCATTTCAGTCCACTATTCTAATTATAAATCCGAAATTTCACGTAGATTGGTTCCATAGGACCGGAGAAAACACCGAACCCAAGTCTTAGATTATGCCTGTCAAAAGTATGAAAATTTCTCAAATACAGTTTTTTGCAAATTTTCGTATCGATTCCGATTCAGTCCACTATTCTTAGTATAAATCCGAAATTTCACGTAGATTGGTTCCATAGGACCGGAGAAAACACCGAACCCAAGTCGTAGATTATGCCAGTCAAAAGTATGAAAATTTCTCAAATGTAGTTCTTTGCAATTTTTTATGTCGATTCCCGTTCAGTTCACTATTCTTAGTATAAATCCGAAATTTCACGTAGATTGGTTCCATAGGACCGGAAAAAACACCGACCCCACGTCTAACATTATGCCCGTCAAAAGTATGAAAATTTCTCAAATGCAGTTTTTTTGCAAATTTTAGTGTCGATTCCCGTTCAGTACACTATTCTAAGTATAAATCCGAAATTTCTCGTAGATTGGTTCCATAGGACCGGAGAAAACACTGAACTCAAGTCCTAGATTATGCCCGTCAAAAGTATGAAAATTTCTCAAATGCAGTTTTTGCAAATTTTAATGTCGATTCCCGTTCAGTCCACTATTCTTAGTATAAATCCGAAATTTCACGTAGATTGGTTCCATAGGACCTGAAAAAACACCGAACCCAAGCTTTAGATTATACCCGTCAAAAGTATGAAAATTTCTCAAATGCAGTTTTTTGCAATTTTTTATGTCGATTCCATTTCAGTCCACTATTCTTAGTATAAATCCGAAATTTCACGTAGATTGGTTCCATAGGACCAAAGAAAACACTGAACCCAAGTCTTACATTATGCCCGTCAAATGTATGAAAATTAATCAAATGCTGTTATTTGCCAATTTTTATGTCGATTCCATTTCAGTCCACTATTCTAATTATCAATCCGAAATTTCACGTAGATTGGTTCCATAGGACCGGAGAAAACACCGAACCCAAGTCGTAGATTATGCCAGTCAAAAGTATGAAAATTTCTCAAATGCAGTTTTTTGCAATTTTTTATGTCGATTCCCGTTCAGTTCACTATTCTTAGTATAAATCCGAAATTTCACGTAGATTGGTTCCATAGGACCGGAGAAAACACGGAACCCAAGTCTAACATTACGCCCGTCAAATGTATGAAAGTTACTCAAATGCTGTTATTTGCAAATTTTAGTGTCGATTCCAGTTCAGTCCACTATTCTAAGTATAAATCCGAAATTTCACGTAGATTGGTTCCATAGGACCGGAGAAAACACTGAACCCAAGTCTTACATTATGCCCGTCAAATGTATGAAAATTAATCAAATGCTGTTATTTGCCAATTTTTATGTCGATTCCATTTCAGTCCACTATTCTAATTATAAATCCGAAATTTCACGTAGATTGGTTCCATAGGACCGGAGAAAACACCGAACCCAAGTCTGAGATTATGCCCGTCAAAAGTATGAAAATTTCTCATATGCAGTTTTTTGCAAATTGTAGTGTCGATTCCCGTTCAGTCCACTATTCTATATAAAAATCCGAAATTTCACGTAGATTAATTCCATATAACCGGAAAAAACACCGAACCCAAGTCTTACATTATGCCCGTCAAAGTATGAAAATTTCTCATATCCATTTTTTGCGAATTTTCGTATCGATTTCCGTTCAGTCTACGATTCTAAGTATAAATACGAAATTTCACGCTGATTGGTCCCATAGGACCGGAGAAAACACCGAACCCAAGTCTCACATTATTCCCCTAAGAAGCATGAAAAATACTCAAATGCAGTTTTTTGCAAATTTTCGTATCGATTCCCGTTCAGTCCACTATTCTTAGTATAAATCTGAAATTTCACGTAGATTGGTCCCATAGGACCGGAGAAAACACCGAACGCAAGTCTTAGATTATGCCCGTCAAAAGTATGAAAATTTCTCAAATGCAGTTTTTTGCAAATTGTAGTGTCGATTCCCGTTCAGTCCACTATTCTTAGTATAAATCCGAAATTTCACGTAGATTGGTTCCATAGGACCGGAAAAAACACCGAACCCAAGTCTTAGATTATGCCCGTCAGAAGTATGAAAATTTCTCAAATGCAGTTTTTTGCAAATTTTAGTGTCGATTCCCGTTCAGTCCACTATTCTTAGTATAAATCCGAAATTTCTCAAATGCAGTTTTTTCAAATTTTTATGTCGATTCCAATTCAGACTACTATTCTCAGTATAAATCCGAAATTTCACCTAGATTGGTTCCATAGGACCGGAAAAAACACCGAACCCAAGTCTTAGATTATGCCCGTCAAAAGTATGAAAATTTCTCAAATGCAGTTTTTTGAAAATTTTTAAGTCGATTCCAATTCAGACTACTATTCTCATTATAAATCCGAAATTTCACGTAGATTGGTTCCATATGACCGGAGAAAACACCGAACCCAAGTCTTAGATTATGCCCGTCAAAAGGATGAAAATTTCTCAAATGCAGTTTTTTGCAAATTTTAGTGTCGATTCCCGTTCAGTCCACTATTCTTAGTATAAATCCAAAATTTCACGTAGATTGGTTCCATATGACCGGCGAAAACACCGAACCCAAGTCTTAGATTATGCCCGTCAAAAGTATGAAAATTTCTCAAATGCAGTTTCTTGCAAATTTTCGTATCGATTCCCGTTCAGTCCACTATTCTTAGTATAAATCCGAAATTTCACGTAGATTGGTTCCATAGGACCGGAAAAAACACCGAACCCAAGTCTTAGATTATGCCCGTCAAAAGTATGAAAATTTCTCAAATGCAGTTTTTTGCAAATTTTTAAGTCGATTCCAATTCAGACTACTATTCTCATTATAAATCCGAAATTTCACGTAGATTGGTTCCATATGACCGGAGAAAACACCGAACCCAAGTCTTAGATTATGCCCGTCAAAAGGATGAAAATTTCTCAAATGCAGTTTTTACAAATTTTAGTGTCGATTCCCGTTCAGTCCACTATTCTTAGTATAAATCCAAAATTTCACGTAGATTGGTTCCATATGACCGGAGAAAACACCGAACCCAAGTCTTAGAATATGCCCGTCAAAAGTATGAAAATTTCTCAAATGCAGTTTTTTGCAAATTTTAGTGTCGATTCCCGTTCAGTCCACTATTCTTAGTATAAATCCGAAATTTCACGTAGATTGGTTCCATAGGACCTGAAAAAACACCGAACCCAAGCTTTAGATTATACCCGTCAAAAGTATGAAAATTTCTCAAATGCAGTTTTTTGCAATTTTTTATGTCGATTCCATTTCAGTCCACTATTCTTAGTATAAATCCGAAATTTCACGTAGATTGGTTCCATAGGACCGGAGAAAACACTGAACCCAAGTCTTACATTATGCCCGTCAAATATATGAAAATTAATCAAATGCTGTTATTTGCCAATTTTTATGTCGATTCCATTTCAGTCCACTATTCTAATTATAAATCCGAAATTTCACGTAGATTGGTTCCATAGGACCGGAGAAAACACGGAACCCAAGTCTTACATTATGCCCGTCAAATGTATGAAAGTTACTCAAATGCAGTTTTTTGCAAATTTTCGTATCCATTCCCGTTCAGTCCACTATTCTTAGTATAAATCTGAAATTTCACGTAGATTGGTCCCATAGGACCGGAGAAAACACCGAACGCAAGTCTTAGATTATGCCCGTCAAAAGTATGAAAATTTCTCAAATGCAGTTTTTTTCAAATTTTCGTATCGATTCCTATTCAGGCCACTATTCTAAGTATTAATCCGAAATTTCACGTTCCATAGATTGGTTCCATAGGACCGGAATAAACACCGAACCCAAGTCTTAGATTATGCCTGTCAAAAGTATGAAAATTTCTCAAATACAGTTTTTTGCAAATTTTCGTATCGATTCCGATTCAGTCCACTATTCTTAGTATAAATCCGAAATTTCACGTAGATTGGTTCCATAGGACCGGAGAAAACACCGAACCCAAGTCGTAGATTATGCCAGTCAAAAGTATGAAAATTTCTCAAATGCAGTTCTTTGCAATTTTTTATGTCGATTCCCGTTCAGTTCACTATTCTTAGTATAAATCCGAAATTTCACGTAGATTGGTTCCATAGGACCGGAAAAAACACCGACCCCACGTCTAACATTATGCCCGTCAAAAGTATGAAAATTTCTCAAATGCAGTTTTTTTGCAAATTTTAGTGTCGATTCCCGTTCAGTACACTATTCTAAGTATAAATCCGAAATTTCTCGTAGATTGGTTCCATAGGACCGGAGAAAACACTGAACTCAAGTCCTAGATTATGCCCGTCAAAAGTATGAAAATTTCTCAAATGCAGTTTTTGCAAATTTTAATGTCGATTCCCGTTCAGTCCACTATTCTTAGTATAAATCCGAAATTTCACGTAGATTGGTTCCATAGGACCTGAAAAAACACCGAACCCAAGCTTTAGATTATACCCGTCAAAAGTATGAAAATTTCTCAAATGCAGTTTTTTGCAATTTTTTATGTCGATTCCATTTCAGTCCACTATTCTTAGTATAAATCCGAAATTTCACGTAGATTGGTTCCATAGGACCAAAGAAAACACTGAACCCAAGTCTTACATTATGCCCGTCAAATGTATGAAAATTAATCAAATGCTGTTATTTGCCAATTTTTATGTCGATTCCATTTCAGTCCACTATTCTAATTATAAATCCGAAATTTCACGTAGATTGGTTCCATAGGACCGGAGAAAACACCGAACCCAAGTCTGAGATTATGCCCGTCAAAAGTATGAAAATTTCTCATATGCAGTTTTTTGCAAATTGTAGTGTCGATTCCCGTTCAGTCCACTATTCTATATAAAAATCCGAAATTTCACGTAGATTAATTCCATATAACCGGAAAAAACACCGAACCCAAGTCTTACATTATGCCCGTCAAAGTATGAAAATTTCTCATATCCATTTTTTGCGGATTTTCGTATCGATTTCCGTTCAGTCTACGATTCTAAGTATAAATACGAAATTTCACGCTGATTGGTCCCATAGGACCGGAGAAAACACCGAACCCAAGTCTCACATTATTCCCCTAAGAAGCATGAAAAATACTCAAATGCAGTTTTTTGCAAATTTTCGTATCGATTCCCGTTCAGTCCACTATTCTTAGTATAAATCTGAAATTTCACGTAGATTGGTCCCATAGGACCGGAGAAAACACCGAACGCAAGTCTTAGATTATGCCCGTCAAAAGTATGAAAATTTCTCAAATGCAGTTTTTTGCAAATTGTAGTGTCGATTCCCGTTCAGTCCACTATTCTTAGTATAAATCCGAAATTTCTCGTAGATTGGTTCCATAGGACCGGAGAAAACACTGAACCCAAGTCTTACATTATGCCCGTCAAATGTTCGAAAATTACTCAAATGCTGTTATTTGCCAATTTTTATGTCGATTCCATTTCAGTCCACTATTCAAATTATAAATCCGAAATTTCACGTAGATTGGTCCCATAGGACCGGAGAAAACACCGAACCCAAGTTTTAGATTATGCCCGTCAAAAGTATGAAAATTTCTCGTCGATTCCCTTTCAGTCCACTATTCTAAGGATAAATCCGAATTTTCACGTAGATTGGTTCCATAGGACCGGAGAAAACACTGAACCTAAGTCTTACATTATGCCCTTCAAATGTATGAAAATTACTCAAATGCTGTTATTTGCAAATTTTAGTGTCGATTCCAGTTCAGTCCACTATTCTAAGTATAAATCCGAAATTTCACGTAGATTGGTTCCATAGGACCGGAGAAAACACTGAACCCAAGTCTTACATTATGCCCGTCAAATGTTCGAAAATTACTCAAATGCTGTTATTTGCCAATTTTTATGTCGATTCCATTTCAGTCCACTATTCAAATTATAAATCCGAAATTTCACGTAGATTGGTCCCATAGGACCGGAGAAAACACCGAACCCAAGTTTTAGATTATGCCCGTCAAAAGTATGAAAATTTCTCGTCGATTCCCTTTCAGTCCACTATTCTAAGGATAAATCCGAATTTTCACGTAGATTGGTTCCATAGGACCGGAGAAAACACTGAACCCAAGTCTTACATTATGCCCTTCAAATGTATGAAAATTACTCAAATGCTGTTATTTGCAAATTTTAGTGTCGATTCCAGTTCAGTCCACTATTCTAAGTATAAATCCGAAATTTCACGTAGATTGGTTCCATAGGACCGGAGAAAACACTGAACCCAAGTCTTACATTATGCCCGTCAAATGTTCGAAAATTACTCAAATGCTGTTATTTGCCAATTTTTATGTCGATTCCATTTCAGTCCACTATTCAAATTATAAATCCGAAATTTCACGTAGATTGGTTCTATAGGACCGGAGAAAACACCGAACCCAAGTTTCAAATTGTTCCCCTTAAAAGTATGAAAATCGCTCAAATGCTGTTTTTTGCTAATTTTTATGTCGATTCCATTTCAGTCCACTATTCTAAGTATAAATCCGAAATTTCACGTAGATTGGTTCCATAGGACCGGAAAAAACACGGAACCCAAGTCTTACATTAGGCCCGTCAAATGTATGAAAATTACTCAAATGCTGTTATTTGCAAATTTTAGTGTCGATTCCAGTTCAGTCCACTATTCTAAGTATAAATCCGAATTTTCACGCTGATTGGTCCCATAGGACCGGATAAAACACCGAACCCAAGTCTCACATTATTCCCCTAAGAAGCATGAAAAATACTCAAATGCAGTTTTTTGCAAATTTTCGTATCGATTCCCGTTCAGTCCACTATTCTTAGTATAAATCTGAAATTTCACGTAGATTGGTCCCATAGGACCGGAGAAAACACCGAACCCAAGTCTTAGATTATGCCCGTCAAAAGTATGAATTTGGTCATTGTTTCTGTTTGTCTAATCGTAGCAGGTAGTGTATTGTATAGTTTGCAAGCTATGTATTTAAAATGTCTTTGTTCAAAGGTGGTTTTAGTAAAAGGAGTTTGGAGAATTTATTTGTTTTTGGTTCGGGTATTGTGTACCGCTTGTGTTGTTTGGTATAGCGTTTTGTCGTTTTTGTGTTAATTAATCAAGATGGATTTTGCCAAGAGCTGTTTTATGTCCATAACGTTTAAAGTATTGAAGATCGTATCAGTGCTGGTAGTGAGTGGGAGTTTAAGAATTATTTTAATTATTAATTTTTGTGCTTTAATAATGGGGCACTAGAAACAGCATTTCCCCAAGCTAAAATTCCGTATTCTATGTGTGATTGACATAGTGCGTAGTAAACGGGTTTTAAAAGATTTAAGTTTAGGAAATTGCGTGTTTGTTTGAAGAAGCATATAGATCTACGAATTTTATTTGTAATGTTATGGATATGTTGTTTCCAATTTAGATGTGTGTCAAAGGTTAATCCTAAATATTTGATTTTGTTAACTTGTCCAAGGCATGGGCAGTCGCAATTCCAGTTCGGAGATGAATTTTTACATTCGTGTATTTTTAGTGTTAAGTTTAGGTTTGACTTTAGAATATTAGTGAGACTAAACAGTAAATATTTGGTTTTCGATATATTTAGAGTTAATGAGTTAGAGTCAAGCCAGTGTTTCACCTTTTGAATTTCTATCTCCGCTTTGGCGTATACGGTAGGCCAGTCTTTCGCTTGGAATAGTAGGACTGTGTCATAGGCGAAACTGACAATAGTGGGTAGGTACTTTATAACTTGCGGCTAACTTTACGGCTAAACACAGCGAGCATAGTAACACGGCCGATATCAACAACCCGTAGCATTTTCCTTATAGGTTTTGTATGAAAATGTTTTTTAAAAGATGGCGGATTTCGATTTTCGGGCTTTGATTTAAGGGGTTTGTGCTAATGTTTGTGTTCAGTCTTGCCATTATAAAAAAATATGGAAAAGCTTATCACTGGGTAGGTACTGTATGTATGTACTGTAGGTAAAACTTTTTTTCACGTATTTTAAATTAATGATATGAAATAAAAAAGGCACCAAAGATGGTAGGTACTTTCTTCCATCGCATTACAAATTAATGATATGAAATTTTTTTAAATTACCAAAGATGGTAGCATATTTTGCCAATAGATAATTGTTGGTTTTTTTTATAGACATTTATTTTTTTAACCGGTTTTTAAAAGTTTTTTTTCGGTAATTTTTTATTGCAAGTAAATTTTTTTTCATATAATATTTTTTGTTCAGTAATAAAAATTTGTAGAGTGCCGTTTCTGTGTAAAATCATCGATGCCAGGGATGGTTTCTACATATGATATTGAGATCTGGAATTATTTATTTATTTATTTTATTTATTTAATACATGTTACATAATTTGACATTTACATAAAGTTGATATATTAAATCACCATACTAGGCGGCTGCCTGTATCATGGTGACCAATATAGTATAGTTACATTGTATGAAATATGAAGTCTAGTGTAAACATGGAATTAGTATAAATCATGTTAAATATTGGAAAAATTATAATAAAAAGTAGAAAATAGAAAGGAGAAAAAAGTACATTAGATTATATAAACAGGCTTCTAATTCTATCACATTCACTCATCAAAAAGTCTCCAAGCGTCTTCCTGAAAGTGTGATATTTGGTTATTGTCTTTATTTCAATTGTTAAGAGGCTAGACTTTGAACCACATGCGGAACACCCGCGTCTGTCATTCTGTCCCGCTCACAATAAGCTCACGCACACTTACAATACATGCGAATGCGAAATGTGCGAATGAGACAACGCTCAAATTTACCTACAGAAATCGCTCGAAAAGGGGTTTATGGAGAATACACTTTTCTACACCGAAACTTTCACGAAATTGAAATTTTAAAAAATATATATTTTTTAGAAAGAAGAAGCTACGTCGGTAGCTTTTTATAATTTTATAATTCTTTATGAGAGTTGAGTTAGCAGCACTTTTTCCTTAAATAATATTTTTTGATAAATCGTACATGTTTGACGGTGAATGTTTACGTTAATACGAAACGCATCGAAAATTCGAAAACATACCGACATAGTTTTCACCCTCTAGAAGGCAGTAAAAAAAATACATTCATTTTGTGCAATTTTCGATGTAGAAAAGTGTTTTTTCCCGGGCGTCCTTTTTGTATGGGCCGAAAAGCGAAGTCTATCATCTTAAGTTATTGAAGATTTTTGGAGCAAGAAAGTTAAACTGTGACTATTTATTTGATATACTATTCATCCGATTGAGATGAAACTTTGGTAATTTGCACGTATAATGATAAGCTCTGGCGTCATGAAATTATTTCCAATGCTATTCATCTGATTGCGACAAAGCTTTTGGGATTTGATGTGTCCATGCCCGGGATAATTGTTATGCATAATAGTAAGCATAATTAAAATGTAAACATAAGTAAAAATGAAATTATTTCCTATACTTTTCATCCGATTGAGATGAAACTTTGGAAATTCGATGTTGGCATGCTCGGGATGGTTTCTATATATAATAGTAAGCTCTGGCGTTATGAAATTATATATATATATAGTACTATTCATCCGATTGCGATGAAACTTTGGGGATTTGATGTGTGCTTGCCCGGGATGGTTTCTATACGTAATGGTAAGCTCTGGCGTTATCAAATTATTTCATATACTATTCACCCGATGGAGATGAAACATTGGAGATTTGATGTGTGCATGCCCAGCATGGTTTTTATGCATAAAAGTAAGCTCTGGCGTTAGAAAATATTTCCTTTACTTTTCATCCGATTGACATGAATCTTTGGGAATTCGATGTTGGCATGCTCGGGATGGTTTCTATATAAAAGAGTAAGCTCTGGCATTATTAAATTATTTCCAATACTATTCATCCGATTGCGATGAATTTTGGGGATATGATGTGTGCATGTTCGAAATGGTTTTTAAATATAATAATAAGCTCTAGCGTAATGAAATTATTTACAATAATATTCATCCGATTGCGATGAAACTTTGGTGAGAGCTTTGGCGTTATCAAATTTGTACAAACATTTTCAATAGGTGTAACGGGCGTTATTAGAAAAGTGAGTGTATATCATATAATTTAGAAACAATTTATTAGTGAAAAAATTGAGCGGTAAACTTCTAGGCCCCTTTTTGCGAGAAAAGGCCCATACTGAACGCCTTAACCAGGGCGACCAAAGTGGCTAAGTAGCGGGTGTACAAAATAGAGCGATTAACTTACAGTACTCTTTTAGTAGTTCTCACAATCCTTGCTTCATCCACATTCAAACATCGATTATTTATCTTCAAATATTTAATTTTTCAAAAAATGTAGACACACACTTCTTGCTTCATCCACATTCAAACGTCAAATCGCTTAGTGCTTTAACCAGTTAGTTGCCTTGCGACGGGCAAAAGCTAGTCTGAAATTATTTGTTTAAACCTGAATTGTTCCATGGTAGCAGTATCAAGTATTTTGTCTTCTGAAATTGAATTCTTTTAGCAGAAATTCTGACGATAGTGTAATTGGTCAAAATGGAATCTCTTTTAATATAAATTTTAGTGCGGTGCAAGTCGGTAGTGTGTATTTTTGTTTTAAATCAACTTCGCTATGTATTCAACACATAGAAATTATACATATGTTAAGAATCCACATATTATATCGACCCATAATCGGCAGAACAGAGTAAGCGACAAAGAGCAAAGTGTTCAGGAGAAGGTTTTTTTAAAATAACTTTCTTAGTTGATTCCAAAAATGATTTTGGTTAATTACGATTATTGATATTTGGTTACTGTCTGTTTAGAACTGGTAATGCAATTATCTGAATGCCTTCAGTTGTGGAGATAGTGGCGGTTACGCTGTTTTGCCTATCACCCTGACAAATATTTTCCCACAGAAATGTTGCTTACGCTCTTTGGAGTAGATGTTTTTTTAAATATTTATCACGCAATCACGGTAGGCAATCAATAACTAACTATAACAACAAAATCGTAGGTATAATCATGTTTTACAAAGGGACGTATTATTAGAAAAATTAAATATTGTGTTAGTTTTTCAAAGTAATATTTTTTAATTATCGTGCTTTTACTTATTCAAATACTGGTAAAATGAAGGTAAATGTTCTAAGAGTTCCGTTTATCTCTAATTACAAAATTATCTTTTAAATGAAATAACTGCACACACGTGAACAAAACAATAGACAATAAAACAAAAATATTTGAACCAAACAATAGTTTTGACATAATTTTTTATAATGGCATTTTTTTTATCCATAATTTTTTGAAAGGTTGTTTATTTTTAAGCGGTACTGTAATTTGAATTTACTCATCTTCTTGATCGGATTCAGGTAAGGTATCTTTCACCATGGATCCATGTGACAGGTCCAAAAAGTCATACCCCATTCGCTCTGGAATAATACCTTTATGGTCCCTATACTTGATCTCCGATATTGGCAATTTAACACTGTACATGCAGTGTTGGTTGTAACAATTGAATTATCGCGGCACCTAACCTAGATCTGATTGCATCGTCCAGGTCTAACATCTCAATCTTACCGTCATAAAAAAAACTTACATACATTCAATGTTTGACGAGTTGTCTTTAAATGAGGCCCGTCGTAATTCGCCAAACTTAATTTTTCATTTTGAAGGAATGTGTGTGGGATGAGCTTTGTCTAGGTCTTAGCGGCAGATGCGTCTGCCCACCAATTGCGTGGCAGGCCATTTCGGGAATGACTGGTTGAGGGAGACTTTTTGACAGCAGGCCTCCCTCGGAACATCACATGCACCGCATTGGGAGGGATACAATCATTCGTCCGTCACTCCTGGACACACTGACCTCCAGATTCCTACCCACCCCTCATACCCTATTCTTTCCCAGAACATACTCTCCTTCCTTTCCAAAAAAGAACCCTCCACACAGCATCCCCAAAGATGACATAGGCCCTGAAGGGAATTATTTTCTTCAGGGCCTCCTGTGTGGACCTATTATAAAGCAGAGGATTTCCAGTTTCGGAATTGTGCATGTGACATGATAATGATTTCATTGTTTTTAGGCTTTTTCCTGGTATTGGAAATGATGGTGGACCATTCTGCTGGAGCCCAAACCACCCTGCGCCTCCATTGAATCATTTTCGCTATCAGTGTAATCTACTAGACTGATAGTATACAAAGGGTGATGTAGGTGACTTTTCTGAAGCAATATCTATGTTTCACGTGATTTTCGGTCAACCTGAAGAGTGATTGGCTTTATTTACACTATAATGCCTTTTCTAACAGCTTTCATGATCGAGCTTGTTGACTTACCCTCATAATACAATGACGTTAAACGTTTTAAAAGCAAGCTTATCCCGGTGGATATGGTTTAAAAAAAAAACTGAATATAATGTGTGGTGGCTTATATACTATTATAAATATATAAATACATAATCTGGTAAGACGGCACAATTTACGAAAAAATCATTTTGCGAAAAACAGGTAAGTTAAAATAGAATCAGTTAGCACACGGTGAAAAATGAAATTATTTGCATTACTACTTTTTATACTAATATTTAAATGCAAAACACTAAATTAAAAGACGTGCGTAGAACTTCCGTTTGGTTTCCGATGCCGCTGACCTTTGACACGTCCGCACTAATCATCAGATGAAGGCAAAATGACTAAATTGCAACATTTTCTATTGTTTGGCGTAAAAGCGTAACCGACCACAGTCGCTTACACTAAAAGCCACAGCCCCTAAATAAGTGCCTTGCGTATGAGATAGAATTGTAATATTTTTGTCACTGATCAGACAGCATTGAACGGTTTTCGTTAAAAATCGTAATTTGACAAAAAATGTCGCTTACGCTGTTCTGCCGATTATGGGTCGATATGCAGTCTCACACATCTAAATTACTTCATTAAAATCTGGGGAAATATGCATGAAATATACATTAATGAATTACGAATGAAGTAATTCAAAATCAGTTAATGGAAAAATATTTCACTACGGATCCAAAACATCCACAAAAAATGTAGGCAAAACTGGCTGCGGTATTATTATTTTACTCTGCGACAGGATGCTGCCGCGGTTTCTTCCAATTTCCAGAAAGATCGACATGTTTTGACAAGATTTCCGACCCGATTCTCAATATTCTCATCAGGGGGGTATAACTCCGATCCAAAACTTCAACCGTAACGAAGATGCGAAATATCCATGACTGTGTGACGTAATACCTATATGGACCAATAGGAAATTTTTGAATTTCTATGGGAAAAACTCTTGACAACTGAGCGCTATAATAATATCAAAATGGACGCTTGCAACGCACATTCACACCAATACGTTCGACGCAAATGTGAAAATACTTATATAAATTAATAAATATCAGTGCCGTGTGAAGTTTGCACACTTGAATATATTGATTATCCGATTTTGAGAACATTTTGCATGTATTTGAGGCTAATACCACATGAAATGGCTCATTTCGAGATCGAGTGCAAAATGCGTATTGGAAAGTAATGCACTGTCCACCAAACTTCCTAAAATCAGACACACCATCCTCGTGAAAACAGGATTTATTGACCAAAGTGCAGGTACAAATAATATTGATTATTTATATGAAATTCTAAGCTCATTTCGTACTGTTATTTTTCTAGTTGAGGAGGCATGAAATATCAAATTTTTATCATAATGTGAATAATTACAGCCATTTCATAATGTCGAAGATACATTCATTTGCACAGTTTAATCCTGTTTTCACTTATTTATCTTACTTTATTTTGATATGTCAGATGTGTTTCATGATGCTCATTGATGCACATCTAAAAGCAATAATTTAGTGATGACATGATTGTTGTAGGTATGCAGGACAGTAACGTTGTGGTGTCGTGTCAAGAGATTGGGGCCTGCACAGGAGAACCAAAGAAGAGTACTCCATGGACTGGACGCGACGAGAACAAATCATTCTCAGTACGTTTACTTTTCTATTCTGTACTTTATATTTGCACTGTTTTTTATATTTTTATTAGTATTAATAAATTTGTTCTTATCTTTCAGTGGGATCTGAACTGACAAAACTCTAAACGCATATTTAGGTAACTTGTAACATTCTGTCCGCAACCCCCATTCGCTTCTGTTCTGGAGGTATTGGTGATAACATGAGGTTATGGAAAATACTGACAGTTATGGTGCTGATACAGAGGTAATTATTATTTTTATTTATAAATTACCTAATAATGTCAGATAAATTTAACACATTTGAGTAGGTTTCTTTATATAAGTTGGTAATCCTAGAATAAAATTTATGGTTGCTAAGTAGTCCAGATATTGTTATGCGTGGCGTACGTAAGTCGACCCAGTATGTACATACCCTAAAAATTGCATACTTCAAAAAATTTCCATTACAAATGTGAACCAATATAGTTTTTAAAAAATATGATAATTTTATGATTTCAGGACAAATATGGTGAGCTGGCAGCAATAAAGTACACATTGAAATACACATGTAATATATTTATGTGCCCATATAAAGCATCAAACATCTTGTGCGAACGAAGTCTCTGTGGACCTTGGTCATATCTACCCTTGGCTTGGTAATATGGTAAATTAATTTTAGACCAATATATATCGATGCTGGAAAGGATAAATAACCAAAGCGCCATCCACCTCTTCCTTTCCAGCTCCATGGCGCTTTAGTCATTTATCCTTTCCAGCGTCGATATGTTCAAAAGAAGGGTTTACCTTTAAAACAACACCTTCATATGGCAACTCTCTACAGAAATAGAACCTGCTTGTTGTGAATGATGATTATTTGGAAGGTTGATAGAGATGTCGAAAGGAAGGTAAATGCAGATAACTTCATTAATGTAGGACTGAATGACGTTGGCGCTAACAAAAAATGTCCAAAGAAGCGAAGCTAGCAGTCCCAAATAGAGTGCTGGTTCCTACCTTGATGTAGTGCAGTGAGGCATGGAACTGGCAGAAGGATGAGAGTAGACTGAATGCTGTTGAAATGAGATCCCTGAGGTGTATGTGTGGTAAAGCCATGTATGATCGTGTGAGAAATGTGGAGATCCGCCAATAATGCAAGGCTGATTAATGTAAGAGTAATGAATAAGATTAAGAAAGGGACGCTCAGATGGTTTGAGCGAATGAACAAAGAAAGGAGTGTAAGGAGAATATGTGAAAGGTAGAAGTTGGGGACGTCCGAGGAAGACATAGCATGATCGAGTGAATCAGATACTCAAGTCGAGCCATGTCAAGTCAGAATTCTAGAAGAGTATGTATGAGACGATGTATGAATGTAAATTAGACAAAGAATGTGTTCCAAAACTGGGTTGTTTTCTACTACCTACCCCTGCGGAAATGGCGTGATGGTTTGTTAGTCATTCTTGTATTTTGTGTTTCCACCTGTTTATAATAAAATACTAAAACATATAACTGTGAGTTTTCATTTTTGTTCTGAGGGAGCATTTTGATGTTTCCACATTTAAAAAAAAATAATATTTTAGGCTGGTGAACTGCGTAGATACCGAAAGAGAACTATATTGTCTATGGTCACACCCTTTTTTGGGTTTTCCTCTATCCTTGTCGATGGTGTGTGTGACGTCATAACTATAGGGCAAAAAAAAAGTATCAAATTATTGCCAAGTCTATGGTTAAATAGCGTCGAAAGTGTCTCTATACAAAAAGCGGGAAGTTATCAATCTATAGATTGGTTCATTTATGATTCTCATCATTTCGCGACGGGGAGCGTTCCGAGCGGTTGTCTTGACCGCGAGAATGATTAAATATTATTATTTTACTCTGCGACAGGATGCTGCCGCGGTTTCTTCCAATTTCCAGAAAGATCGACATGTTTTGACAAGATTTCCGACCCCATTCTCAATATTCTCATCATTTCGCGACGGGGAGCGTTCCGAGCGGTTGTCTTGACCGCGAGAATGATTAAATATTATTATTTTACTCTGCGACAGGATGCTGCCGCGGTTTCTTCCAATTTCCAGAAAGATCGACATGTTTTGACAAGATTTCCGACCCCATTCTCAATATTCTCATCATTTCGCGACGGGGAGCGTTCCGAGCGGTTGTCTTGACCGCGAGAATGATTAAATATTATTATTTTACTCTGCGACAGGATGCTGCCGCGGTTTCTTCCAATTTCCAGAAAGATCGACATGTTTTGACAAGATTTCCGACCCGATTCTCAATATTCTCATCATTTCGCGACGGGGAGCGTTCCGAGCGGTTGTCTTGACCGCGAGAATGATTAAATATTATTATTTTACTCTGCGACAGGATGCTGCCGCGGTTTCTTCCAATTTCCAGAAAGATCGACATGTTTTGACAAGATTTCCGACCCCATTCTCAATATTCTCATCATTTCGCGACGGGGAGCGTTCCGAGCGGTTGTCTTGACCGCGAGAATGATTAAATATTATTATTTTACTCTGCGACAGGATGCTGCCGCGGTTTCTTCCAATTTCCAGAAAGATCGACATGTTTTGACAAGATTTCCGACCCCATTCTCAATATTCTCATCATTTCGCGACGGGGAGCGTTCCGAGCGGTTGTCTTGACCGCGAGAATGATTAAATATTATTATTTTACTCTGCGACAGGATGCTGCCGCGGTTTCTTCCAATTTCCAGAAAGATCGACATGTTTTGACAAGATTTCCGACCCCATTCTCAATATTCTCATCATTTCGCGACGGGGAGCGTTCCGAGCGGTTGTCTTGACCGCGAGAATGATTAAATATTATTATTTTACTCTGCGACAGGATGCTGCCGCGGTTTCTTCCAATTTCCAGAAAGATCGACATGTTTTGACAAGATTTCCGACCCCATTCTCAATATTCTCATCATTTCGCGACGGGGAGCGTTCCGAGCGGTTGTCTTGACCGCGAGAATGATTAAATATTATTATTTTACTCTGCGACAGGATGCTGCCGCGGTTTCTTCCAATTTCCAGAAAGATCGACATGTTTTGACAAGATTTCCGACCCCATTCTCAATATTCTCATCATTTCGCGACGGGGAGCGTTCCGAGCGGTTGTCTTGACCGCGAGAATGATTAAATATTATTATTTTACTCTGCGACAGGATGCTGCCGCGGTTTCTTCCAATTTCCAGAAAGATCGACATGTTTTGACAAGATTTCCGACCCCATTCTCAATATTCTCATCATTTCGCGACGGGGAGCGTTCCGAGCGGTTGTCTTGACCGCGAGAATGATTAAATATTATTATTTTACTCTGCGACAGGATGCTGCCGCGGTTTCTTCCAATTTCCAGAAAGATCGACATGTTTTGACAAGATTTCCGACCCCATTCTCAATATTCTCATCATTTCGCGACGGGGAGCGTTCCGAGCGGTTGTCTTGACCGCGAGAATGATTAAATATTATTATTTTACTCTGCGACAGGATGCTGCCGCGGTTTCTTCCAATTTCCAGAAAGATCGACATGTTTTGACAAGATTTCCGACCCCATTCTCAATATTCTCATCATTTCGCGACGGGGAGCGTTCCGAGCGGTTGTCTTGACCGCGAGAATGATTAAATATTATTATTTTACTCTGCGACAGGATGCTGCCGCGGTTTCTTCCAATTTCCAGAAAGATCGACATGTTTTGACAAGATTTCCGACCCCATTCTCAATATTCTCATCATTTCGCGACGGGGAGCGTTCCGAGCGGTTGTCTTGACCGCGAGAATGATTAAATATTATTATTTTACTCTGCGACAGGATGCTGCCGCGGTTTCTTCCAATTTCCAGAAAGATCGACATGTTTTGACAAGATTTCCGACCCCATTCTCAATATTCTCATCATTTCGCGACGGGGAGCGTTCCGAGCGGTTGTCTTGACCGCGAGAATGATTAAATATTATTATTTTACTCTGCGACAGGATGCTGCCGCGGTTTCTTCCAATTTCCAGAAAGATCGACATGTTTTGACAAGATTTCCGACCCAATATTCTCATCATTTCGCGACGGGGAGCGTTCCGAGCGGTTGTCTTGACCGCGAGAATGATTAAATATTATTATTTTACTCTGCGACAGGATGCTGCCGCGGTTTCTTCCAATTTCCAGAAAGATCGACATGTTTTGACAAGATTTCCGACCCCATTCTCAATATTCTCATCATTTCGCGACGGGGAGCGTTCCGAGCGGTTGTCTTGACCGCGAGAATGATTAAATATTATTATTTTACTCTGCGACAGGATGCTGCCGCGGTTTCTTCCAATTTCCAGAAAGATCGACATGTTTTGACAAGATTTCCGACCCCATTCTCAATATTCTCATCATTTCGCGACGGGGAGCGTTCCGAGCGGTTGTCTTGACCGCGAGAATGATTAAATATTATTATTTTACTCTGCGACAGGATGCTGCCGCGGTTTCTTCCAATTTCCAGAAAGATCGACATGTTTTGACAAGATTTCCGACCCCATTCTCAATATTCTCATCATTTCGCGACGGGGAGCGTTCCGAGCGGTTGTCTTGACCGCGAGAATGATTAAATATTATTATTTTACTCTGCGACAGGATGCTGCCGCGGTTTCTTCCAATTTCCAGAAAGATCGACATGTTTTGACAAGATTTCCGACCCCATTCTCAATATTCTCATCATTTCGCGACGGGGAGCGTTCCGAGCGGTTGTCTTGACCGCGAGAATGATTAAATATTATTATTTTACTCTGCGACAGGATGCTGCCGCGGTTTCTTCCAATTTCCAGAAAGATCGACATGTTTTGACAAGATTTCCGACCCCATTCTCAATATTCTCATCATTTCGCGACGGGGAGCGTTCCGAGCGGTTGTCTTGACCGCGAGAATGATTAAATATTATTATTTTACTCTGCGACAGGATGCTGCCGCGGTTTCTTCCAATTTCCAGAAAGATCGACATGTTTTGACAAGATTTCCGACCCCATTCTCAATATTCTCATCATTTCGCGACGGGGAGCGTTCCGAGCGGTTGTCTTGACCGCGAGAATGATTAAATATTATTATTTTACTCTGCGACAGGATGCTGCCGCGGTTTCTTCCAATTTCCAGAAAGATCGACATGTTTTGACAAGATTTCCGACCCCATTCTCAATATTCTCATCATTTCGCGACGGGGAGCGTTCCGAGCGGTTGTCTTGACCGCGAGAATGATTAAATATTATTATTTTACTCTGCGACAGGATGCTGCCGCGGTTTCTTCCAATTTCCAGAAAGATCGACATGTTTTGACAAGATTTCCGACCCCATTCTCAATATTCTCATCATTTCGCGACGGGGAGCGTTCCGAGCGGTTGTCTTGACCGCGAGAATGATTAAATATTATTATTTTACTCTGCGACAGGATGCTGCCGCGGTTTCTTCCAATTTCCAGAAAGATCGACATGTTTTGACAAGATTTCCGACCCCATTCTCAATATTCTCATCATTTCGCGACGGGGAGCGTTCCGAGCGGTTGTCTTGACCGCGAGAATGATTAAATATTATTATTTTACTCTGCGACAGGATGCTGCCGCGGTTTCTTCCAATTTCCAGAAAGATCGACATGTTTTGACAAGATTTCCGACCCCATTCTCAATATTCTCATCATTTCGCGACGGGGAGCGTTCCGAGCGGTTGTCTTGACCGCGAGAATGATTAAATATTATTATTTTACTCTGCGACAGGATGCTGCCGCGGTTTCTTCCAATTTCCAGAAAGATCGACATGTTTTGACAAGATTTCCGACCCGATTCTCAATATTCTCATCATTTCGCGACGGGGAGCGTTCCGAGCGGTTGTCTTGACCGCGAGAATGATTAAATATTATTATTTTACTCTGCGACAGGATGCTGCCGCGGTTTCTTCCAATTTCCAGAAAGATCGACATGTTTTGACAAGATTTCCGACCCCATTCTCAATATTCTCATCATTTCGCGACGGGGAGCGTTCCGAGCGGTTGTCTTGACCGCGAGAATGATTAAATATTATTATTTTACTCTGCGACAGGATGCTGCCGCGGTTTCTTCCAATTTCCAGAAAGATCGACATGTTTTGACAAGATTTCCGACCCCATTCTCAATATTCTCATCATTTCGCGACGGGGAGCGTTCCGAGCGGTTGTCTTGACCGCGAGAATGATTAAATATTATTATTTTACTCTGCGACAGGATGCTGCCGCGGTTTCTTCCAATTTCCAGAAAGATCGACATGTTTTGACAAGATTTCCGACCCCATTCTCAATATTCTCATCATTTCGCGACGGGGAGCGTTCCGAGCGGTTGTCTTGACCGCGAGAATGATTAAATATTATTATTTTACTCTGCGACAGGATGCTGCCGCGGTTTCTTCCAATTTCCAGAAAGATCGACATGTTTTGACAAGATTTCCGACCCCATTCTCAATATTCTCATCATTTCGCGACGGGGAGCGTTCCGAGCGGTTGTCTTGACCGCGAGAATGATTAAATATTATTATTTTACTCTGCGACAGGATGCTGCCGCGGTTTCTTCCAATTTCCAGAAAGATCGACATGTTTTGACAAGATTTCCGACCCCATTCTCAATATTCTCATCATTTCGCGACGGGGAGCGTTCCGAGCGGTTGTCTTGACCGCGAGAATGATTAAATATTATTATTTTACTCTGCGACAGGATGCTGCCGCGGTTTCTTCCAATTTCCAGAAAGATCGACATGTTTTGACAAGATTTCCGACCCCATTCTCAATATTCTCATCATTTCGCGACGGGGAGCGTTCCGAGCGGTTGTCTTGACCGCGAGAATGATTAAATATTATTATTTTACTCTGCGACAGGATGCTGCCGCGGTTTCTTCCAATTTCCAGAAAGATCGACATGTTTTGACAAGATTTCCGACCCCATTCTCAATATTCTCATCATTTCGCGACGGGGAGCGTTCCGAGCGGTTGTCTTGACCGCGAGAATGATTAAATATTATTATTTTACTCTGCGACAGGATGCTGCCGCGGTTTCTTCCAATTTCCAGAAAGATCGACATGTTTTGACAAGATTTCCGACCCCATTCTCAATATTCTCATCATTTCGCGACGGGGAGCGTTCCGAGCGGTTGTCTTGACCGCGAGAATGATTAAATATTATTATTTTATGTTAACATCATGCTCAAAGAGGAAAAAGAGGTTTGGTTAGAAATTTTCGATCTCTACAAGGACTTTCGATGCTTGTGGGATATTTCCCACAAATATTATTTGCGACGAGATATCCGGAATCAAGTAATGCAAATGTTAATGGATAAATATAAAGTAACTTTGTTTACATCACTTTTTATTTATACACAATCTACATGTTTCGTGAATGATGTTCACCTCATCAGGAACAAATGTACACTTTGTTCCTGATGAGGTGAACATCGTTCACGAAACATGTAGATTGTGTATAAATAAAAAGTGATGTAAACAAAGTTATTTTGTCTTTTAATTAAAATAAATAATGACATCACAAAGTGAAAACCTTTCCGAAGAAGTTTTCTTCGAAAAATTAATATTTGCGAGTACGGCAAATATAAAGTTATGGACGGGAAAATAACCACGTCAATCTTTAAAAAAAATGAATAACATGAAAACATCCTTTCAGAGAGAATTGCGAAAAGTAAGTTACACAACTTTTCTTATAAGTAGATAGTAGTTAATTTTTTGCTTTTTGCGATTATTATTACTTTTGCAAAATTAAATTAAAAGTATGTCCGTTCAGAGAATGAACTCTGGCCAGGTAATAAACTAATATTTTTTTATAATGATACCAGTGTAAGGTTCGGGGTTCGAATCTTAGCGGTGGCAAATATTTTTCTCAATGGATTAAAGAATGAATATTGTTTAATTATTTTTGCTGTTATGAATTTATTCCCATAATTAATTAGGTATGTGTGGTCGATTAACCATTGTCGATTTCGATTAACAATTAGTTTTATTTATACTGAAATAAAAACTTATTTAAAAAAAAGTCGCAGTAGGCGACAATGTTGAAGCAAGAGACCCGGCTTAAGCATTTCGCAAATTCATTTCGAAAGTGACCGAGTTCGGGAGCGCTGTGAATACGTCTTCACGGAGCAAAAGAAACCAACTTACTGCAAAAAGCATGGTCTGGAGGCAACCTCCAACCTGCGACTGTTCGCAGCATGGTGTGTATACCACTTTATTATAAATAAACAATACATAACACAACATGTATGACGTACGTAATACACCAATTTCACAATACCGTAACCAAATTAGCATTACATGTGGTATTATATATGTATATATATGTGTGTACTTATGTATTTTTAGACATTATTTTGTAACAGTCCTGATGATGGTATGGAGGTACTGAAACGGGCAGACGTTAAATAAAAATAACGTGACTTAAAACGAAGCATTTTCTTTTCATTTATTTAAAATGTCAAGTCAAAATGTGTTTGCTTCTTTTAAAAAAATATTATTAGATATTAATGACATCGGAAAAATTATTTGTAATTCTATTTCTAGTAAAGTTTAAAATGTAAAATTTTTCAACATTATTGACAGTTCATATCATTGACAGTACCTACACCAACTACATACAACTCACAATGACTAAGTACCTACACCAACTCACAATGACTAAGTGTCCTTAATATATTCGATATCAATTGTCGTTTGTACGTTAGCGATCTGCAGTTGTCCTAGGGAACGATGAGAAGTTACCGACAATCGGTCGACCATGCTAGCACCTCAGTTATGGACAAAGAGCTACAAGAGCGTTTCGAGGTCATTTTGAAGCAATTGATGACAGGAAACAGACTTAATTTTACGAAAAATTTTAAGATCATCGGCGAAAAAAGGTCATTTATGAATGTAAGAAAATGTATTAATTTTAAGTTAAATATCCTCTTAGAACAAATTAACCACACTTTTTTATTAAATACTCTAGAGATTGATTACGGCACTTACCTGAGCCGTGTCTCTAATAAAGGGTCACGGATTATAAATAATAACGCACTTTTATTGCTACGAGTGTTTTATTTGAATAACACAAGATTATTAACGATCATAAGGAGAATCAAATAGCGTAGCTAACTCTAAGATCGTCTAATCATAAGATCATCGAAGTTGGAATGAATTGACGCTATTCGCGTAGTTCGTTCTGCGCCGGTCGGTGTGGCCAGTGTAGGAATGTTTACACACTCAAATACAAATAACGTAGTTTCTACACTCCTCCCCTCCAGCGCTTTGAGCGATAAATAGATATACATATGTATTCCAGAAAATATTATATGAAAAATGATGTAATATGAAAATTTTTGAATTATTTAAAGTACTATTATAATTTTCTCAAACAAATAAGGTCAAATTATTGAATTATAATTTTGAAAAGTGAAACAATGCTGATTCAAAATGGGGAAAGTATTTTAAAGTGAAAGTAAGAATGTTTGTAAAAACAAAAGGTCTCTCTTGTTTGTATTTAGACAAAATAAATATTATAAATAAAATTTATTTGAAGTTAAGTGTTCAAAAACCGTAAATGAAATTACAAACAAGTCGAGTAAGTGTAATTACTTAGCTATTTAAATACATACACACAATTTAAAAAATATTTTTATGGTTCCTACATCTACGAACAATGTGGTCGGAACATTGCTTAAAATTTAACTTGTAAATAGTAGAAATATATTTGAAGTTGTGTATAGCTAATGTATGCATCTACAAACACTTTGTTCGGAGCAAGAGTTGTCACAGAACTTATAATTTTAAAAAAATACTATTTTAATCTAAGTATTATATGTTACATAGGTACATCTTACATATTTATAAAAACTATAAATTTATCTTATAGTATAGAAGCATGATATTCATGTAAAATGTATGGTCAGGAATGTAACCTCATTGTTTAAACAAAAGAAAGCAATAATTAATGTTTCAATATTATAAAAGTCTTCATATTATATGTAAATTGGAAAGGTACATGTTTAAAATTGCTTACAATAAAAGTACACGTTTAAACTTGCTTATAACTTATAATAAAAGTACATGTTTAAAATTGCTTATAATAAAAGTACATGTTTAAAATTGCTTATAATAAAAGTACATGTTTAAAATTGCTTATAATAAAAGTACATGTTCAAAATTGCTTATAATAAAAGTACATGTTTAAAAATGCTTATAATAAAAGTTCATGTTTAAAATTGCTTATAAAAAAAGGACATATTCAAAATTGCTTTTAATAAAAGTACATGTTTAAAATATCTTATAATAAAAGTACATGTTCAAAATTGCTTATAATAAAAGTACATGTTTAAAATTGCTTATAATAAAAGTACATGTTCAAAATTGCTTATAATAAAAGTACATGTTTAAAATTGCTTATAATAAAAGTACATGTTCAAAATTGCTTATAATAAAAGTACATGTTTAAAATTGCTTATAATAAAAGTACATGTTCAAAATTGCTTATAATAAAAGTACATGTTTAAAATTGCTTATAATAAAAGTACATGTTCAAAATTGCTTATAATAAAAGTACATGTTTAAAATTGCTTATAATAAAAGTACATGTTCAAAATTGCTTATAATAAAAGTACATGTTTAAAATTGCTTATAATAAAAGTACATGTTCAAAATTGCTTATAATAAAAGTACATGTTTAAAATTGCTTATAATAAAAGTACATGTTCAAAATTGCTTATAATAAAAGTACATGTTTAAAATTGCTTATAATAAGACAGACAGAAAGACATGAGTAAAATAAGGTAGATCCTTGTGAATGAAATTTTTTTCGGAGCCGTGGGTGCTGGCTGGAGTGGATTTTAAGTTCTCAAATTTTCTCTGTAGGCGGCCAACGTACGTGTCAGACTCTTCGCGAGGTGTAGCGGTGAAGAAGTCACACGGTAACCTCCGCGTTCTACCATAACATATTATGTTAATTCGGCCGGCGAGCATTTTAAATCAGCCCGAACTGTTGACTTCAATCCCAGTAAAATAATAGGGAGACTTTCTAACCAGTTTGGGTCGCCGCCGTTTGCCATAAGTAATGCCTTGAGAGTTCGGTGCCATCTCTCTATCATGCCATTAGCTTGGGGGTAGTAGGCGGATGTCCTTCTATGTTTTATGCCAAAATTTTCGGTTAACTTCTTGAACAGACGTGAATCGAACTGAAGTCCCTGATTCAGCATTAGGATCTGGATGTGCTAATAGTGCAGCAGAAGCGACATGTCGCTTGCATTCATTAAAATTTTCCGTCAATTCCGGGTTCCAAGTAAAGATACGCTTATCGTTCTTTTTGTAACCTGATATGCAGTCAAAAAGTTTAGATTGGGTGTTAATAGTGTTTGGTAAAAATCTTCGATAATAATTAAGCATTCCCAGAAAGCGTGTTAATCCTTTGGCTGATTTTGGAAGAGGAAAATCGATAATAGTCTTCACTTTTTCTTGCTGCATGGAGGTGAATTCATATAAACCGAAGGGAGTACTGATGGCGGTTTTCGGAATGACTTCAGGTTCTACAGGTATCTGGTGATATGCTCTGGTCATGTCGATTGTGGTGAAGATTTTAGCTTTTGACAATTTGTGGGCGAAGTCTTGAAGCTAGGGAATGGGGTTTGTATCCAGGATCGTCTTCGCGTTAAGACGTCTATAATCCCCGCACGGACGCCACTCGCCACTGGGCTTCTTGACCAAGTGTAGTGGACTCGCGCAATTGCTCTTGGACGTGTTCCAGAATGCTACACCCTTTCCTTCCAAAAAGAATTTCCAATGGAAAATTGCAGGCCCTCCTGGCGCCTTGACCACCTCAGACACGAATCTGCCGATTATGCCTATCCAATAATTCTGTTGAATTTTGGTGGGATCCAAACATAGTTGTTGAAGATTGATGACAACCAAACGGCAGTTGTGGTGGTAAGCGATCTGCATGAGCGACTGCAACTGGTGAAAAGATTCCATTGTGGACGGCCATGGTAAAATGGTTAGGCTCCCCTCCAGAGTGACCAAAATGATAACGGTGTAGCTCCCCTCCAGGGTAACCACGGTTAGAAATGGTGAGGCTCCCCTCAAGGGTGACCAATATAATGTATGGTAAAGGCTCCTCCTTCAGGGTTCTTGACTTGACCAGGCCGCATACAATATGTTGAAGAAATGTAGGAATCTTGGCGTAAAACACCTGAGATGAGTGCCAAAAGAATTTGTAGGTGAAGGTCTTAAATATATTAAGAAGGTTGAAGTAGAAAGTTGAATGTTTTTATCTCAAGTAGTCCAATGGTATTGAGAAGTCCAAATTGTGTCTGAATAAGGTTGAAATTCTGCCTTTAATATTAACCATGATGGAGTTAGAAGCTGCTGCGATGTGTACCCAAAGAATGCATAGGAGAAGGTCTTGAATGGAAGAGGAAGGTTGAAGTGTAAAGTTGATAGTCTTCATTCTTGAGGTAGCCCAGTGTCAAATGGTTTACTGATAATGAAAATTTAAAAAAAAATTATGTTAAAAGGTAACAAATGAATTATTGTTTTTATTATACAAAAGAAAGACCCTGAATGAAATAATATAATAAAATCTTCAAAAAATTTATAACCTGACAGAAGTGGCATCCCTGAACTTTTTTTTTTTTTTTATTAATAATTTTTTTGTCACATACATGTTACAATAAAAGTTTTATTTTATTTTTATAAACAGTAAAAAGCGAGAGCAATGTAGTTGAGTAGACAAAAGATTTAAAAAAATAAAATAAACTAAATAGACTTAAAAAACAGAAAAATATAAAAAAAAGAAAAATATATGTACATATGTATGCATGTATATGTATATATATGTATTTATATATATAAATATCTATACATGGGGCATTAGACGCTATATACCAACATACACACACAAACACACATGCATATATTTAATATAAACATAATTTATAATAGTATGCATAAATGTACGATACCAAAAAAATCCCACATAGGCATCGCCAGTTCGTGGGTATACTTGTGTTTTTTTAAAGCAGTTTAGTTAAATTTACTCTATATATGTATATTATCTTTGTAGAAATTGCAAAAAATAAATAATAATATAGTAAAATCAGTATTTACGGAATTAAAAATTAAAATACGAGAATAAAAGATTACAAATTTGTTAAAAGTTAATAGAGATTAAGATCAGGTGTTACAGCAGGTAAATATTAATATCAACACTATTTATCCAAGACTTTATTACATTTTTATGTTTGCTGAAGGATGATATATTTTCACATTTGATTTCTGTAACTGAATTATGCAATTTGAAAACCCTGCAAATATAATAATTAACCAATGTGACTTTATAGCCGAGACGCAACCCAAAGCTTCACAACACAACCCACAGGTGTCATTCCTCTAATTAGAATGAAACATTTTTTTTTAGGTTTCTTGATAAAAACAGTAATTTTGAATTAAAGATTAAAAATTGTAAAATCCACATTAGAATGTTGATATTAAATTAGTTAAATCAATATTAACTTTGTAATAATCCCAAAAGGGGAAAAATGAAATTGATATTTAATTAAAATTATTATGATAATTAGTGATTTGACCGAGACTTATTAACTCAAAATAAAAGCATACCACGCTGGCACGATTTATAAGAAAGTGACGAAACTTGTAAATAAACAAAATAAATGTATTACTTCAATGTAACCTATGATAACGAATAACTGTATCAGTCAAAAATTTGATAGGTGAGTAGTAAAGCTAAAATTTGCTTTTGTAATTAATTCATTAAGAGTAAAGAACCAATGAACAGTGAATGATTTGTCCAAGGACTAGGCATCGATCAAATCATAAAGTGTTAGTCCGAACTAATGAGAGATATCCCGAGCTCTAGGACGTCGCCCACCAATTCGAAAAGGAAAACTCTAATTTATATGAAAATGAAATTGATGTGAAAATAAAAAACCGACAACAAAACGCAAGACATGTATTATACTTGTACGGAGGGCTTAGAATCCCTCAACTCGACTAAAGTTTTCTTATTGAAATCTACCTAAAAAAAATAACATACAGTCAAAATTATTATAACCCAAGAAGATTAAAAATATCAAAGGGAAGTTACATACAAGACCTCTTGAGGTATTACTATGAGCTTTCTAAAGCTCTAAGAAATAGATTTTTTTAGCATCTGCCTGCTTTTATTAAGAGGTGTAACACCAATAGCCAAAATCTTGCAGAAACCCTTTGACTTTTCTTTATGACTAACATTTAAAATACAAGTAGAAACAAACCCAAAAGGAAATCACATCCAAAGTCCCTGTCAGGTTTACTATGAGCTTCCTAAAGCCTATGAAATAGATTTTTAAGCATCTGCCTGCTTTCATTAAAATGGTGGCAAAACCATTAGCCAAGGACTTTCAATAAGTATGATTACAGGTTATTATATCAATAATAAAATAAGTATCCATTTCCTAGCTATCGTTGCAAGGAATGGCAATATTCCATTTAAAGTAGACTATTGAATGGAATATATCAAATCAACACTATCTGTGTGATATCCACAATCACAGCATTTTACTACATATAACTTAAAATCATGTATAAAATTAAATGTATAGGACCTAAAATCCCCAAAATATGTACTGAAACAGAACTAAACACAGAAACATACAAACAATACTACATATCTACATGACTACCCCGAAATATACCAGGCAGGTGCACCCTGAAACAGTTAGACAAAGACCCATATTAATAATCAATATCCTCAAAAATATGTACGTACGTACAAAACAGATTAACAAATATATGTACAATGTACCCATCCAAAATCACACAAATTCTGAAATAAAATATAGCATATAGCATTTATATATTCTATTTATATATGAACTTATGGAACCCTAGCACAGTGTACATTCATTTGAACGTGTTCAATGCGAGAGGGTAAGGATAACATCACTCTCCCGCGTTGAACAAAATGTTGACACAACATAAGCAACCATAAAAAAATACATAAACAAATTCAAAACAAAACAATGACAATCATTAAATAACATTCAATGTGAGAACACAAAATCTTCATGTTCTCACGTTCAATGTTAATATATTAATCGCACCCACTAATGCGTGATAATGGAGGCGATGCGTGTATGAAATTAATAAGATTCGTGACGTTTAGGGCATGAAATCAAGACATGTTAAAGGTTAATCTTAGACTTCATGTTTAATTAGGTATATCCTTGATGTGAAAAGTCCCAACAAGTTTTCCATTTAAATCTGCCAAAATGTAAGCTACCGGAGATAACTTCTTAATTACTTTACTACGAATAAACTTGGGAGCTTACTTTGCTGAGAAGTACCTACCAGCTTCTGAGAGAAGGAATGATCTCCTCCAAACAATGTTTCCTATTTCGTACTGTGCGTCTCTTCGACGTAGATTGTACTGAGTTTTGTTCCGTTCATAGGACTGTCTTAAGGTGTAGTGGTTCGACTCAACCAGCCCCTATTTCAACCAATTTTTCAGTACCTACTTGCCGGAGAATACGTCACATCTTGAGATTGGCTCCACTGGGATTTGGTTCGGCTCGCCAAGTTTTGTAGATTGCGGTCAGTTGTGGTTTATTTATGGGTCAGTTGGAAAATAAGTGGTTTATTTATGGTTGGAAAATTATATTGGTGAGAGGAGCTGCTTTCGACGGGAACCTGGATCAAATTTGTCGGACATCGTTGCAATTCATACGTAACATAATTTCAATACTTAGTTTATTCTTTGGTTGCCATTCTAGTTTTCGTAATACTTCGCCGTCATGTTCAAACAGCGTGGCGCTCTTTCTTTATCGGTCACTTGACATAAAATTAGCTGTAAATGCATTTAAATGATAATCAGGAAGAGTTTGGGTACGGTTGGAATAGGACGCGTCTGTGTGGCTCGTGATTTGTTTTTCAAATAACTAGTATTTGGTTTAAGCTATCTATATGAAATTTGGCATCCACACGCGAAACAATTAGTAAAATCTGTTTTAGTTCGCGAAATAATTTTACCTTTTCCGGGGAAGAAGTTATGCTCAATTAAAGTCATGTGTTTTGAATCATAATACAATTGCTTTGTTTGTGAAATGATAAAAATACAAACTAGACAGTTTCGGCTGTGCGTCTGTAACAATCTCAAGTGGTATAGTGTGAAGTGTTAGGTGACAGAAAAAGGTCCGCTGTACAGAATACAAGGAATTGCCCCACGCTAATAAGATAAGACCACTCATTTTAATTTTTATTTATTACTTTGTTGAAGATTTTTTTGTTTATGTCTTTAGGTGAATGTAACCTCATCAGAGATGGTCTGGGATAGAGAAGTGCAACTGTTGGACCACGAAACACAGTATGGGGTGCCACAGATACACCAGTGCAATGATGCTTGCTTGACTTTATAACGCTTGACTTTGTTTATTTTAACAATCTTCAAGCAGGGTGTTACTGGTATTTTGTCTTTTTTTTAAAGATTTCAGTTTGCAGGACTTCACACATGCGACTGATAAGAAAAGGTTTTGGAGCACTGTAAGTTTGGGAGGTGAAGAAGAATAATTTGGGAGATGATGATGATGGTATATTGGTGGTTCCATTGGCGGATCCACACGTGGGCTCCAAACACGTTGATGTTACCAAAAGGATGGTCGGTATTTAAATGAATACTATGGTGAACGTTTAATTCTCATTTATTAATTGACTCCACAAACCGACACACGTTAAATTAGTATCAGAAGGATTTAACAAAGGTAGCGTACGCAGAGAAGCAACTCGACGACCGGGCCGTGAAACCAGAATGACAGGCAAGTTTGCAGTCATATGGCGCGGGGGCTTTTGGTGTTGCCTGTGCAGTAAAATATTTAAACGGCTATACAATGCGTACGCTACATACCTCCACCCCAGTTTGCAAAACGATAAAAAAAATTTCAACCCGTTCAATCAGATGTGGATGTCAAGGAACATCTGATTGCACGCGTTTGAAATTTTTTTTAAAAAAACGAAACATTTTTAACATAATAGAAAACTTAGTAAATTTTAAAATTAGGTACATGTAATATTTGCATTTAAGAGTTATATAAAATTTTAGAGTATAGTTTTTAACTTCGACGCGTACAGCAGAGTGGTTAGAAGTACATGTTACTTTTTCATCGCAAAGTGCGTAATGTTCTAAAATTTTTCATTTAGGAATGGAAATATGTAATAAATATGTGTTATATTGAGTGTGTGGTCAATATAAGACATATTATGTTCCGATAATGTAACAGTGTTAGAATAACTATAGCTTATTATTCATATAAAGTAAATACTCTATTACTGAAATATGATAAAGTACATGGCTAAAACTATTTATTATACTATACAGGTTTAGAATGTTTGATCTTAAACTAATCAAATATTTCAAATTTGGAAAGTAGTTGATATTATAAAATGTACAAAATATTAGTTTTTTTATATACATGAGATAAGAAATCCTTAATCTATCATTTTTTAGAGTAATAATATCTAATCAATTGTTTACAAGTGTAGTTTATATAATTTTTAATCTTGGTTTTTATAAAATTTGCTAATACCTTTGTAAACACTTAAGGAGAAATTTATAGATAAAAAATATTTCATCAACACATTCTATCAGGCGAGGGACATGTTCGCTTGATAGGATATGGATAAAAATAATCATATTGTTATAAACAATTACATTTCATTAAAAGAAATGGTATAAAAATTATTGTATGATTTAAATGTTAAAATCTCAACAACATGTTCATTCGGATATGTGGATGTCAAAAAACATTCGACTGAACATGGTTAAATTCCATAATATTATAAAAGTACATAAAACGTAATGAAAGTTAGTTAATTCAACAATCAATTAAAACTTAGTAAATTCAACGCGTCTAGCGGAATGGTTTGTATGAACTACTTATCATTAAAGTGAACTCTTTTGTATGTTGGTTTACCATCGCACGCGTTGTAGCAATCAATAATAATATATAGAATACAATGGTATTATTATCGGCAGTGGCCGAAATGCATTTACTATATACCTAAGTAGGTATGTGGTAATTAATGTTGAGTAAGCTGTTTCAAAGGTTCAGAGAGTTATAGTTCTATGGATAGCTATTTTTTAGATATATTTTTTTTTGAGTTATTGAGATGAACATTTTTTCACCATAACATTTTTTAATTATAGATTTATCAGATAAAATTTTTACAAAAAATGAAACTTAAGGAAGTCACCAATGTAAAATTTATTGATTTTTTGTTTTGACCAGTATGGTATTTGATATTTAAGTATGTATATATATATTTAATTTTTATTCTAGTTGCTATGCCTTTTTACGTATTGCCAAGTCATTATTATTATTTTTTTTTTTTTTTTTTAGACGTCGTTCGTACGGGGTTGGAGTGTTCTTTCACCCATCTGTGCGTAGGAACACAAGTGTGGAATTGGGTAGGCCTTTTTTATGGTGGCTTGCCGGGACGGGTTTGATTTCGTCTGACTATGTTTGTAGACGTCGGGAACTTGAAGTGCGTTGAAGCATTTTCTAGCGTGTTCAGCATGTTGATATATGTTGAAGAGTGTAGAATCGTTCTCGAGTATGTTGAAGCGTGTAGAAGCATTTTCTAGCGTGTTCAGCATGTTGATGTATGTTGAAGCGTGTAGAATCGTTTTCTAGCGTGTTCAGCATTTTGATATATGTTGAAGCGTGTAGAATCGTTTTCTAGCGTGTTCAGCATGTTGATATATGTTGAAGCGTGTAGAAGCGTGTCCGAGGTCCGAGCGTATAGAAGCTGGCTGGAGCGTGTTCTAGCGTGTTCAGCATGTTGATATATTTGTCGGGAAAATTTGTACGTAATTATTACAAATCTCCCTTGTAGTTTCCCGTATTGTTCCGGATATACGAGCACGGTTGAGGCGTTAGTAAGCCTTTGTTCCGAATTCTTCGTAGTGTTTGCCATTTCCAGTTGATTGATTTTTGTTGCCTGGCCTGCCGCGTGGAGTTGATCGCAGTATCTTGGTTACTTTTGTAATGATGATGGTGATTACTGTTGCTTCCGTTCTTGGCGGGTACTATAATAACGACGTTCTCGGTAGGTACTATGTGTTTACGTCTGATGCTGCGACAATAATGTTGTATTTCTTGATTTCATCTTTTATATGTTAATTTGTAATTTGATTTTCAGCTTGCGTGAAGCGATTTGTTCTTGATTGTAATTGCTGGTTGCTGTGGTCCATCGTAAATTAATTATCACTGATGGATGTAGTTGATTGGATATCCTTATGGTTCATAGCAATTTCGATAATGTGGCAAGAGGTAGGCAGTGAAAGACAATAATTCATTTTCGGAAAAAATAGTAAAAAATTATTTGAAAAAGATAATTTTTAAATTTTTGTCTTTCTTTCTTTTAACATCCAAGTTAGAATATAAATTTGTATTTGCTTTACAAGGAATGATACAGTGCAATTGTTAAATTGTAACATTAATTTGAGGTAGAACGAAAATTTAATAACTTTTTGGAATAGTTTTTTTAGATGTCGGATGAAACTGTTGTACACTATTGGAGGGTTATTGATGTTTTAACGTTACGTGGTTGATGTTGCTGCAGGTGTAACACCGATTATGATGTAATCTCGCTGACGGAGCTGGAGCCGCGGGGTTCTGCACCACTCGGGCGTCGGGAAGATGGTTGTTCTGCCGGGCTGGTCTCGCAGCTGCGTTGATTCAATCATCATCTGCGCTGTCACTGGAATAGGATGTACACGGCAATTTAATTCTTTTTAGAAGCAATGGTGACAAGTAATGGTGATGATTATAAGATCATTATAAGATCGCGATGTTTGTTTAAAATATATTAAAGCAGTTCCACTCTTTAGAATCTCTTGTATTCAAGATCAAATGTTACTTATTGATTATCATTGCCAGAACCAGAATGATTGACCACAAATGCACATGGGTACACAAAACATGCATGTCGGTATCACAATGCACGTGGGCAACAACCTGATACGCTGAAAAAATACATTATTTGGTCCCAAATCCTTGATCGATTCGTGATTACGACCGTATTATCGTGATAACACAGGTTATGCGGGAATAATGGTCCTCGCATATATATTTTTTTAAATTACTGAGGTCCCGGACTACAAAATTTACTCTATAAATACGATTTAAATCGCAGCATGTTAAATGATATTGATGGATGTTAAAAATATTAAAACAATGCTCACCGGGAATTCTCCTCAGGATTCTGTTCTCACGCCTCGATCGCCGAGTGCCTGCACGCCATTGTAAGTTCTTTGAGTCGGATGTCACCAATTTGGGAGATGATGATGATGGTATATTGGTGTTTGGTATGTGGGATGATGTTGTATATCGGTGGTTCCATTGGTGGATCCACACGTGGACTCCAAACACGTTGATGTTACCAAAGGATGGTCGGTATTTAAATGAATACTATGGTGAATGTTTAATTCTCATTTATTGAAACCGACACACGTTATTTTAATATCAGAAGGATTTAACAGAGCGTACGCAGAGAAGCAACTCGACAACCGGGCCGTGAAACCAGAATGACGGGCAAGTTTACAGTCGTATGGCGCGGGGCCTTTTGGTGTTTCCCGTGCAGTAAAATAATTAAACGGCTATACAATGCGTACGCTACATACCTCCACCCCAGTTTGCAAAACGATAAAAAAATTTTCAACCCGTTCAATCAGATGTGGACATCAAGGAACATCTGGTTGCACGCGTTTGAAAATTTTAAAAAAATGAAACATTTTTAACATAATGGAAAACATAGTAAATTTTAAAATTAGGTACATGTAATATTTGTATTTAAGAGTTATATAAAATTTTAGAGTATAGTTTTTAACTTCGACGCGTACAGCGGAGTGGTTAGAAGTACATGTTACTTTTTCATCGCAAAGTGCGTAATGTTCTAAAATTTTTCATTTAGGAATGGAAATATGTAATAAATATGTGTTATATTGAGTGTGTGGTCAATATAAGACATATTATGTTCCGATAATGTAACAGTGTTAGAATAAATTGTAAAGATCTTGGCGTTTATCTTGATAGCAAACTTATATTTAATAAGCATATAGACTCAATCGTTCATAGATCATATAAAATGCTTGGCTTTGTTCTTCGTATAAGTAAAGTTTTCAGTAACCCGCAGACAATAATAATGCTATATTTTGCATTAGTCAGAAGTACACTGGAATACGCATCGCCAATATGGAACCCACAGTATAAAATATACATAGATAGCATAAAACAAATTTATAAAATATCTTACTTTCAAATTCAACAATAACTTTGAATTTACATTTCAAACTTTGCAACAAAGGCGGGCACTAGCTGATTTAACATTTATGCACAGAATTTTAAATAACAAAATCGACTGTACTGAACTTCTATCCTTAATTAATTTTAATATACCTGTAAGACGTACACGCCATACAGCACTATTCCACACTCTAAATTACAAAACAAATGCAGCAACTAATTCGCCGATTAACCGTGCTCTTCATACATTCAATAATGTTTGCCTAAACTCTAATATTGACATTTTCTCAGATTCGCTGCCCAAATTTAAAAGGAGCATCATGTCAATGATATAACTGTTTAATGCGCATACATATCCCTTCACAGATCACCACTTCTCACACATACACACACACTCACACACACTACGCACATCACCCGGTAGTTACTAATTATACATTCCACTCAAGACATTACAAAGAAACATATCAAAGGTACCCACCATGAAATATTACTTAATATCTGTAAACTCTGTCATCACACTGTAATCAATGTACTGTTTGTTTCTATAAAATAAATAAATAAATAACCATAGCTTATTATTCATATAAAGTGAATACTCTATTACTGAAATATGATAAAGTACATGGCTAAAACTATTTATTATACTATACAGGTTTAGAATGTTTAATCTTAAACTAATCAAATATTTCAGAATTGAAAAGTAGTAGATATTATAAAATGTACAAAATATTAGTTTTTTATATACATGGGATAAGAAATCCTTAATCTATCATTTTTTAGAGTAATAATATCTCATCAATTGTTTGCAAGTGTAGTTTATATAATTTTTATACTTGGTTTTTTAAAAATGAACTTGATAAGTATTTGCTAATACCTTTGTAAACACTTAAGGAGAAATTTATAGATAAAAAATATTTTATCAACACATTCTATCAGGCGAGGGACATGTTCGCTTGATAGGATATGGATAAAAATAATCATATTGTTATAAACAATTACATTTCATTAAAAGAAATGGTATAAAAATTATTGTATGATTTAAATATTGAAATCTCAAAAACATGTTCATTCGGATATGTGGATGTCAACAAAAATTCGACTGAACATGGTTAAATTCTATAATATTATAAAAGTACATAAAACGTAATGAAAGTTAGTTAAAAGTTACTAAAAATACATGTGAAATTCAACGCGTCTAGCGGAATGGTTTGAAACTTGGATAAGTTATTCATGTATGGATATATTAATGTGCGTTATATTGTTAACATGATCAATATTAACCTTTCCCTTACTGAGCTGAAAAAATCCGCGCGCTCCGGTGCTGTGTAATCACTACACAAGCAGAAATGGTCGATTTAAAAGCCGAAAAAAATGAATATTTTTAGCAAATCGCTATATTTCATTATAGTTGAAGTCAAAAATGACAATAATTGATATTTAATTGCTGAAAACATGAAAAAAACATCGGTAGCTCAAAGAAACGATGGTCATACAACATGCGAAGAGACCCAAACACGATTGACGACTGACCAGTAACCACACGATTCTCTTTCTCGCGCTTACTGATATCGAAGTAGGTGAGAGTGAGACGCGCATAGTGTCGCACTAGCCGCACGCTTCACACATTTGTACGTATTTACCAGCAGCGCTGATCGTATTGAGAGACGTTTGATTGTATTGGTGAATTTATTTTCGATTCTCACAAAATACCTCTGATGTGCCCGATAGGTACGGATTATTATTTTTTTAATTTTTTTATTTAATGGTTAAATATATAACGGAGGATTACCTAAAATCTGAACCCAGAATTTTCCGTATTTACGGAGATATTAAAGGTGCAAAAAGCAATGTGTAGTAGATACACGTCGCAGGCAAGGGAGGGTTAAATACATTATTATCTAGTTATATTTAAAAGTTATCTTAAGTACATGTTGCATTATAGTAAGATATAAACGATATTATGTGCTATTTTAAAGCATGATATATTATGTTTGGTTCTGTTATTGTAAAACCTACTAATCATTAAAGTGAACTCTTTTGTATTTTGGTTTACCATCGCACGCGTTGTAGCAATCAATAATAATATATAGAATACAATGGTATTATTATCGGCAGTGGCCGAAATGCATTTACTATATACCTAAGTAGGTATGTGGTAATTAATGTTGAGTAAGCTGTTTCAAAGGTTCAGAGAGTTATAGTTCTATGGACAGCTATTTTTTTTAGATATATTTTTTTGAGTTATTGAGATGAACATTTTTTAATTATAGATTTATCAGATAAAATTTTACAAAAAATGAAACTTAAGGAAGTCACCAATGTAAAATTTATTGATTTTTTGTTTTGACCAGTATGGTATTTGATATTTAAGTATGTATATATATATATTTAATTTTTATTCTAGTTACTATGCCTTTTTACGTATTGCCAAGTCATTATTTTTTTTAGACGTCGTTCGTACGGGGTTGGAGTGTTCTTTCATCCATCTGTGCGTAGGAACACAAGTGTGGAATTGGGTAGGCCTTTTTTATGATGGCTTGCCGGGACGGGTTTGATTTCGTCTGACTATGTTTGTAGACGTGGAGAACTTGAAGTGCGTTGAAGCATATTCTAGCGTGTTCAGCATGTTGATGTATGTTGAAGCGTGTAGAATCGTTTTCTAGCGTGTTCAGCATGTTGATATATGTTGAAGCGTGTAGAAGCGTGTCCGAGGTCCGATCGTATAGAAGCTGGCTGGAGCGTGTTCTAGCTTGTTCAGCATGTTGATATATGTTGAAGCGTGTAGAAGCGTGTCCGAGGTCCGAGCGTATAGAAGCTGGCTGGAGCGTGTTCTAGCGTGTTCAGCATGTTGATATATTTGTCGGGAAAATTTGTACGTAATTATTACAAATCTCCCTTGTGGTTTCCCGTATTGTTCCGGATATACGAGCACGGTTGAGGCGTTAGTAAGCCTTTGTTCCGAATTCTTCGTAGTGTTTGCCATTTCCAGTTGATTGATTTTTGTTGCCTGGCCTGCCGCGTGGAGTTGATCGCAGTATCTTGGTTACTTTTGTAATGATGATGGTGAATACTGTTGCTTCCGTTCTTGGCGGGTACTATAATAACGACATTCTCGGTAGGTACTATGTGTTTACGTCTGATGCTGCGACAATAATGTTGTATTTCTTGATTTCATCTTTTATATGTTAATTTGTAATTTGATTTTCAGCTTGCGTGAAGCGATTTGTTCTTGATTGTAATTGCTGGTTGCTGTGGTCCATTGTAAATTAATTATCACTGATGGATGTAGTTGATTGGATATCCTTAGGGTTCATAGCAATTTCGATAATGTGGCAAGAGGTAGGCAGTGAAAGACAATAGTTCATTTTCGAGAAAAAATAGTAAAAAATGATTTGAAAAAGATAATTTTTAAATTGGTGTCTTTCTTTCTTTTAACATACTAGTTAGAATATAAATTTGTATTTGCTTTACAAGGAATGATACAGTGCAATTGTTAATTGTAACATTAATTTGAGGTAGAACGAAAATTTAATAACTTTTTTGGAATAGTTTTTTAGATGTCGAATGAAACTGTTGTACACTGTTGGAGGATTATTGATGTTTTAACGTTACGTGGTTGATGTTGCTGCAGGTTTAACACCGATTATGATGTAATCTCGCTGACGGAGCTGGAGCCGCGGGGTTCTGCACCACTCGGGCGTCGGGAAGATGGTTGTTCTGCACGGGCTGGTCTCGCAGCTGCGTTGATTCAATCATCATCTGCGCTGTCACTGGAATAGGATGTACACGTCAATTTAATTCTTTTTAGAAGTAATGGTGACAAGTAATGGTGATGATTATAAGATCATTATAAGATCGCGATGTTTGTTTAAAATATATTAAAGCAGTTCCACTCTTTAGAATCTCTTGTATTCAAGATCAAATGTTACTTATTGATTATCATTGCCAGAACCAGCATGATTGACCACAAATGCACATGGGTTCACACAACATGCATGTCGGTATCACAATGCACGTGGGCCACGAACTGATACGCTGGAAAAAAAACACATTATTTGGTCCCAAATCCTTGATCGATTCGTGATTACGACCGTATTATCGTGATAATACGGTTTATGCGGGAGTAATGGTCCTCGCATGTATTTTTTTAAAATTACTGAGGTCCCGGACTACAAAATTTACTCTATAAATACGATCTAAAGTCGCAGCATGTTAAATGATATTGATGGATGTTAAAAATATTAAAACAATGCTCACCGGGAATTCTCCTCAGGATCCTGTTCTCACGCCCCGATCGCCGAGTGCCTGCGCGCCATTGTAACTTCTTTAAGTCGGGTGTCACCAATTTGGTATGTGGGATGATGTTGTATATCGGTGGTTCCATTGGTGGATCCACACGTGGACTCCAAACACGTTGATGTTACCAAAGGATGGTCGGTATTTAAATGAATACTATGGTGAATGTTTAATTCTCATTTATTGAAACCGACACACGTTATTTTAATATCAGAAGGATTTAACAGAGCGTACGCAGAGAAGCAACTCGACAACCGGGCCGTGAAACCAGAATGACGGGCAAGTTTACAGTCGTATGGCGCGGGGCCTTTTGGTGTTGCCCGTGCAGTAAAATAATTAAACGGCTATACAATGCGTACGCTACAGGTGGTTCCATTGGCGGATCCACACGTGGACTCCAAACACGTTGATGTTACCAAAAGGATGGTAGGTATTTAAATGAATACTATGGTGAACGTTTAATTCTCATTTATTAATTGACTCCACAAACCGACACACGTTAAATTAGTATCAGAAGGATTTAAAAAAGGTAGCGTACGCAGAGAAGCAACTCGACGACCGGGCCGTGAAACCAGAATGACAGGCAAGTTTGCAGTCGTATGGCGCGGGGCCTTTTGGTGTTGCCTGTGCAGTAAAATATTTAAACGGCTATACAATGCTTACGCTACAATATCCTCAAAAATATGTACGTACGTACAAAACAGATTAACAAATATATGTACAATGTACCCATCCAAAATCACACAAATTCTGAAATAAAATATAGCATATAGCATTTATATATTCTATTTATATATGAACTTATGGAACCCTAGCACAGTGTACATTCATTTGAACGTGTTCAATGCGAGAGGGTAAGGATAACATCACTCTCCCGCGTTGAACAAAATGTTGACACAACATAAGCAACCATAAAAAAATACATAAACAAATTCAAAACAAAACAATGACAATCATTAAATAACATTCAATGTGAGAACACAAAATCTTCATGTTCTCACGTTCAATGTTAATATATTAATCGCACCCACTAATGCGTGATAATGGAGGCGATGCGTGTATGAAATTAATAAGATTCGTGACGTTTAGGGCATGAAATCAAGACATGTTAAAGGTTAATCTTAGACTTCATGTTTAATTAGGTATATCCTTGATGTGAAAAGTCCCAACAAGTTTTCCATTTAAATCTGCCAAAATGTAAGCTACCGGAGATAACTTCTTAATTACTTTACTACGAATAAACTTGGGAGCTTACTTTGCTGAGAAGTACCTACCAGCTTCTGAGAGAAGGAATGATCTCCTCCAAACAATGTTTCCTATTTCGTACTGTGCGTCTCTTCGACGTAGATTGTACTGAGTTTTGTTCCGTTCATAGGACTGTCTTAAGGTGTAGTGGTTCGACTCAACCAGCCCCTATTTCAACCAATTTTTCAGTACCTACTTGCCGGAGAATACGTCACATCTTGAGATTGGCTCCACTGGGATTTGGTTCGGCTCGCCAAGTTTTGTAGATTGCGGTCAGTTGTGGTTTATTTATGGGTCAGTTGGAAAATAAGTGGTTTATTTATGGTTGGAAAATTATATTGGTGAGAGGAGCTGCTTTCGACGGGAACCTGGATCAAATTTGTCGGACATCGTTGCAATTCATACGTAACATAATTTCAATACTTAGTTTATTCTTTGGTTGCCATTCTAGTTTTCGTAATACTTCGCCGTCATGTTCAAACAGCGTGGCGCTCTTTCTTTATCGGTCACTTGACATAAAATTAGCTGTAAATGCATTTAAATGATAATCAGGAAGAGTTTGGGTACGGTTGGAATAGGACGCGTCTGTGTGGCTCGTGATTTGTTTTTCAAATAACTAGTATTTGGTTTAAGCTATCTATATGAAATTTGGCATCCACACGCGAAACAATTAGTAAAATCTGTTTTAGTTCGCGAAATAATTTTACCTTTTCCGGGGAAGAAGTTATGCTCAATTAAAGTCATGTGTTTTGAATCATAATACAATTGCTTTGTTTGTGAAATGATAAAAATACAAACTAGACAGTTTCGGCTGTGCGTCTGTAACAATCTCAAGTGGTATAGTGTGAAGTGTTAGGTGACAGAAAAAGGTCCGCTGTACAGAATACAAGGAATTGCCCCACGCTAATAAGATAAGACCACTCATTTTAATTTTTATTTATTACTTTGTTGAAGATTTTTTTGTTTATGTCTTTAGGTGAATGTAACCTCATCAGAGATGGTCTGGGATAGAGAAGTGCAACTGTTGGACCACGAAACACAGTATGGGGTGCCACAGATACACCAGTGCAACGATGCTTGCTTGACTTTATAACGCTTGACTTTGTTTATTTTAACAACCTTCAAGCAGGGTGTTACTGGTATTTTGTCTTTTTTTTAAAGATTTCAGTTTGCAGGACTTCACACATGCGACTGATAAGAAAAGGTTTTGGAGCACTGTAAACTTCGATAAACTTTCAAGGCGTGGCGTTAATTGACACTTGTAGTAGTCATCACCATGGGTAGAACTGATCTGATTTGGAGTCTATAAAAATTCTCACGTTTAGGTACAAAACACATTTCAAGTTTGTAATTTGCCGTCAAACAAAATAACTGGTATGATAAATAATTAAGACACATCGATAACACCGCCGGACTTGCGTCTTTGTTTAAAATGAATATATCTTGACGAATTACCGGCATGCATAAGATAAATAATAAAAAAAAATGTCTGAGAGAAAATCTTTTCAAAACCTTTTTGATTATCATGCGTTGGATACAAGGCGGGACAGGAGGATCTAGTCAAGGTAGACTGGTACTTTTCTCCCAGTCGGAAAATGGTGGGAAGCAAATGCAGAGAAGCAGGTAGCAGGAAACGAGAAGCAATGGGAGCGGGAAGCGGGATGCAAAAAGCAGTGAGAAAAGTAAAGTGATTAGTAGAAATTAGCAGGAAGTATGAGACAACGGGAAGCAAAAACAAGAAGCAGTAAACGGGAAGAAGCAGTGCAAGCGGAACGCGTGAAGCCGTGGGGAACGGGAAGGAAGAAGCAGAGGGAAGGTGGAAGCGTGTAGCGAAAAATACGGGAAATTGGAAATGAGAAGCAAGTAGCTGAACGCGAGGAGGAACGGGAAGAAAAATAAGCGAAATGCGAGAAACTAAAACCAGCGCTCAATCACTTCCTTTATTCCTGCCCATCCTACATTCCAATATTGGCTTATTAGGTTGCCATGTATACCGGTCGATTAAACTCCAACCTCCTTCCCATCCTTAGAGCACGTGTTCCAGTCCTAACAAATCAGTGCCCCCCGGTGTCCTGGTCTTACCGGGACAGGATTGCTCCTGGCTGGGGTGGTACAATCGTATCGTATCGTATCGTATCGTGTCTTCATTTCCATGAGCACGCTCACGACCTGAGATTTAATATTTAAAAACTAATCTATTCATGCTCTACCTCTTCCTTTAACATGTGAATTACTTATTCAATAAATTGTCAATCTTTATAATCAATCTTTTATTCATAGCAATTAAATATCACATGCATTAAATGTCACATAATTACCTACACGCATATTCTGAGCTAGCTACCTATTTAATTAATTATTTAAAACATGAGATGTAGATTAAACTTATACCTATTACAAAGGATGTACGGACCTGTGAAAAAATGTCATTCAATTCATCCAAATCAGACGCCCAAGAATCTCGAACAGCAAATTTAATCTCTTCGTTAAAGTCTGCAGACTTGTAGTCATTTCCTGAGATGATTATTTCTCTTCCAAAGTTTAAAAAGAAAGGAGTGTATCCGGTAACTTCATGCACCGCTGTGTTAATCGCAAGTTCTATTTCAGGTAAGCAATCCGCCCAAGTTCTGTGATCAGAGCCTACATATGAACTAATGGCGGCCACTAAGATCTTATTGATGCGTTCTACAGGATTATTCTGCGGGTGATACCTGCAGTTATAAAAGAGGTGTCGAATATGGAATTTGCTAACTAGAGCTTTCATATCTGTAGAAATATATATATATATATATATATTTTTATTATTTTTATTTTTTTTTATTAATAATTTTTTTGTTACATACATGTTACAATAAAATTTTAACAGTAAAAAGCGAGAGCAATGTAGTTGTGTAGACAAAAGATTTAAAAAAAAAAAAAAAATAGACTTAAAAAAATAGAAAAATTTAAAAAACAAAAAAACATATGTACATATGTATGCATGTATATGTATATATTTATATATATAAATATCTATACATGGTGCATTAGACGCTATATATCAACACACACACACACACACAAACATACATACATATTATATTTAATATAAACATAATATAATAGTATGCATAAATGTATGATACCAAAAAAATCCCACATAGGCATCGCCAGTTCGTGGGTATACTTGTGTTTTTTTTTAAAGCAGTTTAGTTAATTTTACTCTATATATGTATATTATCTTTGTAGAAATTGCAAAAAATAAATAATAATATAGTAAAATCAGTACTTACGGAATTAAAATTTGAAATACGAGAATAAAAGATTACAAATTTGTTAAAAGTTAATAGAGATTAAGATCAGATGTTACAGAAGGTAAATATTAATATCAACACTATTTATCCAAGACTTTATTACATTTTTATGTTTGCTGAAGGATGATATATTTTCACATTTGATTTCTGTAGTCTTATAGAATGCATTATAAATTTTCGGTGCAATAAAATAAGCATGTATTTGCGCAAGCTTTGTTTTGCACAGTGGAACTTTAAAAACATTATTTGTCCCATTACTAAATCGATTTTCATTTTTTTTAAAAAGAATATTTCGGGTAAATATATATTTTAAACATTGCATGTAGTAAATTTTTCTTATCTCGAACAATTTAGCTTCTTGGAATAATTGCAAGGAGGGGTAGGTCATATTTTTACGCAACATTATTTTTAGTATTAATTTTTGGGTTACTTCTAGAGGTTTAACATGAGTGTTATAAATACCCCCCAAGCAATCATTCCATAAGATACTGATGATTGAACCAATGCATGATAGACCAAGTTCATTCTTTTGATATCAACTGTGTTATTTAAACGTTTAAAAATATAAGTTAAATACCTAAGTTTGTTTACAAGCTTTTCTATGTGATTTGTCCATTTGAGTTGGCTGTCTATTATAATTCCAAAATATTTAACTGTATTCCCCGAATTCATTTCTGTACAGTTAGAGCACGAGACAAGATTGCAAGTATTTTTGTGAAACCTTATATTTAGGTGAGTTAAGGGAGCCGCTTTTTTGGTATTATAAAAAGGAATATAAATAGTTTTTTCACAGTTCAGAGTAAGAAGGTTTTGGTTGAGCCATTCTTTGACAATGGATGTGCACTTATTAGCATTTTCAGAGACTTCATCCCAAGATTTACAATGAACTGTGATTGCAGTATCATCAGCAATACGAGAATAGTATTCCCGGAATACTAATATTACATAGGTCATTGATATATATTAAAAACAATAGCAGACCTATAACTGTTCCTTGCGGAACACCATGTCTCACAGATGATGGTTTACTAATATTTACACCAATTTTTGTGGATTGTTTGCGATCAACTAAATAATTTGTTAAAAGAGACAGACAATTATTTTTGATTCCGATATTATTAAGTTTTCTAATCAGTAATTTATGATTGACGGTATCAAAAGCCTTTTTTAGGTCTAAAAAAATAGTTAAACTTTTCATATTTGAATCTAGATTGGTGTATATATTTTTTGTTAGATTAAATAAAGCATCATCTGTACCTGAATAAAACATACATACATAAAACCTGATCTAAAACCATATTGGTTTGCGGACAAAAGTGCATTAGATTCTAGAAACTCTAGTACTTGTATCTTTTTGATTTTTGCCAATATCTTTGGAAGTTGGGATATCAGCGATATTGGTCTATAATTGTCGAGTTTAGAGATCGATCCAGATTTATGTATCGGTACAATAATTGAGAGTTTAAATGCATTTGGGAAAGTGTTTTTTTCAAAGCAGGAATTAAAAATGTGTTGCAAGGGCATGGAAATATGTTGTTTAATAGAATTGATTGTGATACAGCTTAATTCATCTGGACCATTGGCTGTATTGGTTTTAAGATTGTCAATGTGTTTTATAATTTCAGATTGAGTTATCCGTTTAAATTGAGATAAATTAGGATTATTTTCGGTGGGTATGTTTATTTGGCTGGGTTCATGTATATTGTTTTGAAATGAGGGATTACAAAAATTATTGACTAATCCTGTTCAAAGTCTTCATAATACCAAAATGGGCACATGATGGAGGTATGTGATACTGCAATATAATATCTTTCCTATGGTCTTTACGAAGAGCTTCTTTCCAGTCATACGCTCTATGTAGAGCTTCCATACTCTGTATGTGTTTGTACAATACCCCATTGTCATCTTTCCAAGCATGATATTTATCTGGAGAAGCAAGAACATTTGTACGCATTTTATCATACCACGAGTCTGTGGTTGATTTGGTTTGACCTACCACAGCTACTTGTAAAGAGTCACGCGACAACGCGTCGGGTACTATGTTATCCTTTCCTTTGCGGTGTTCAATGACAAAGTTAAATTGTTGTAAACGAACAGCCCACCTCGCTAATCTGCCTGATGGTGATTTGATATTTACCAACCATTTTAAGCTGTAGTGATCTGTTATTACCTTCACCGGTATAATAGACCCCTCTATATACCCCCGGAACCTTTCCAAAGCAAATATCATTGCGTTCAGCTCTTTTTCTGTAGTTGAATGATTTTTCTCTTGTGCGGTCAGAGACCTACTAATGAAAGGTGTTCTTTTCCTGAATCGCTAACCTGAGTCAAAACTGCACCCAAGCCGGTGTTTGATACGTCGCAAGATGTAGTAAATGGCTTATCAAAATTCGGATAAGCTAATACCGGTGCGTTTACTAAAATATTCTTAAGCTGTGTAAAAGCCATTTTTGCTTGATTATTCCACTTAAAATTTGCTCCTGAGAATTCTTTTCTTGTTAAATTATGTAACGGATCCGCAATTATGGAAAAATTAAAAATGAATATTTTATACCACGCGAGGATACATATGAAACGTCTTAAACTCTTTTGTGAGTTTGGTGTTGGAAAATCCACTATAGCTTTGACCTTATCTGGATCAGTTCTTAAACACTGACTATCGATGACATAACCTAGGAATTTTAATGAATCCCTACAAAAGACAGATTTATCCATATTAATAGTTATACCCGCATCTGAAAGTTTGCGTCTAACTTTTCTCAATAAAGACATATGTTCCTCAAATGATTTACTTATTATTATTATGTCGTCTAAGTAATAAAATACTTTGCCCTCAAACCCGAACCAAAGATTTTGTCCATTAAGCGCATCATTCTGGAGCTCGCTCCATGGAGACCAAATGGCATTCTAACAAAATGAAATAATCCTCTTTTGGGAACATTAAATGCCGTCTTTTCTTTGGAATTTTCCTCCAGAGGAATTTGCCAGAAGGCTGCCGTTACAATCTATGGTGGACAAGTAGTTGGTACCGCCTAATGAGTCTAGTATACTTGAAACGAAAGGTTAGGGATAGCTAACCTTCTTTGATAAAGAGTTAATAGTTCTGCTGTCCAAAGATAATCTGTGGGTTCCATCTTTTTTGGGAACAAGTAAGATGAGGCTGTTCCATGCACTATGGCTTGGCTCAACCACACCTAGTTCTAGCATCCGATCGAGTTCTTTGTGAACAGCCGGTAGCAAGTGCGGTGATACTGGATGGTAACGTTGTTTCACCGGTTCACTATTACCAGTTTGGGAGGTGAAGAAGAATAATTTGGGAGATGATGATGATGTATATTGGTGGATCCATTGGCGGATCCACACGTGGACTCCAGACATGTTGATGTTACCAAAAGGATGGTCGGTATTTAAATGAATACTAAGGTGAACGTTTAATTCTCATTTATTAATTGACTCCACAAACCGACACACGTTAAATTAATATCAGAAGGATTTAACAAAGGTAGCGTACGCAAAGAAGCGACTTGACGATCGATGGCGTGAAACCAGAATGACAGGCAAGTTTGCAGTCGTATGGCGCGGGGGCTTTTGGTGTTGCCCGTGCAGTAAAATATTTAAACGGCTATACAATGCGTACGCTACATACCTCCACCCAGTTTGCAAGACGATAAAAAAAATTTCAACCCGTTCAATCAGATGTGGATGTCAAGGAACATCTGATTGCACGCGTTTGAAATTTTTTTAAAAAACGAAACATGTTTAACATAATGGAAAACTTAGTAAATTTTAAAATTAGGTACATGCAATATTTGTATTTAAGAGTTATATAAAATTTTAGAGTATAGTTTTTAACTTCGACGCGTACAGCGGAGTGGTTAGAAGTACATGTTACTTTTTCATCGCAATGTGCTTAATGTTCTAAAATTTTTCATTTAGGAATGGAAATATGTAATAAATATGTGTTATATTGAGTGTGTGGTCAATATAAGACAAATTATGTTCCGATAATGTAACAGTGTTAGAATAACTATAGCTTATTATTCATATAAAGTAAATACTCTATTACTGAAATATGATAAAGTACATGGCTAAAACTATTTATTATACTATACAGGTTTAGAATGTTTGATCTTAAACTAATCAAATATTTCAGATTTGGAAAGTAGTACATATTATAAAATGTACAAAATATTAGTTTTTTATGAACATGAGATAAGAAATCCTTAATCTATCATTTTTTAGAGTACTAATATCTCATCAATTGTTTACAAGTGTAGTTTATATAATTCTTGTACTTGGTTTTTATAAATGAACTTGATATGTATTTGCTAATACCTTTGTAAACACTTAAGGAGAAATTTATAGATAAAAAATATTTTATCAACACATTCTATCAGGCGAGGGACATGTTCGCTTGATAGGATATGGATAAAAATAATCATATTGTTATAAACAATTACATTTCATTAAAAGAAATGGTATAAAAATTATTGTATGATTTAAATGTTAAAATCTCAACAACATGTTCATTCGGATATGTGGATGTCAACAAACATTAAACTGAACATGGTTAAATTCCATAATATTATAAAAGTACATAAAACGTAATCAAAGTTAGTTAATTCAACAATCAATTAAAACGTAGTAAATTCAACGCGTCTAGCGGAATGGTTTGTATGAACTACTTATCATTAAAGTGAACTCTTTTGTATTTTGGTTTACCATCGCACGCTTTGTAGCAATCAATAATAATATATAGAATACAATGGTACTATTATAGGCAGTGGTCGAAATGCATTTACTATATACCTAAGTAGATATGTGGTAATTAATGTTGAGTAAGCTGTTTCAAAGGTTCAGAGAGTTATAGTTCTATGGATAGCTATTTTTTTAGATATATTTTTCGAGTTATTGAGATGAACATTTTTTAATTATAGATTTATCAGATAAAATTTTTACAAAAAATGAAACTTAAGGAAGTCACCAATGTAAAATTTATTGATTTTTTTTTGTTTTGACCAGTATATATATTTAATTTTTATTCTAGTTGCTATGCCTTTTTACGTATTGCCGAGTCATTATTTTTTTTTTTTAGACGTCGTTCGTACGGGGTTGGAGTGTTCTTTCACCCATCTGTGCGTAGGAACACAAGTGTGGAATTGGGTAGGCCTTTTTTAATGGTGGCTTGCCGGGAGGGGTTTGATTTCGTCTGACTATGTTTGTAGACGTGGGGAACTTGAAGTGCGTTGAAGCATTTACTAGCATGTTCAGCATGTTGATATATGTTGAAGCGTGTAGAATCGTTCTCGAGTATGTTGAAGCGTGTAGAAGCATTTTCTAGCGTGTTCAGCATGTTGATGTATGTTGAAGCGTGTAGAAGCGTGTCCGAGGTCCGATCGTATAGAAGCTGGCTGGAGCGTGTTCTAGCTTGTTCAGCATGTTGATATATGTTGAAGCGTGTAGAAGCGTGTCCGAGGTCCGAGCGTATAGAAGCTGGCTGGAGCGTGTTCTAGCGTGTTCAGCATGTTGATATATTTGTCGGGAAAATTTGTACGTAATTATCACAAATCTCCCTTGTAGTTTCCCGTATTGTTCCGGATATACGAGCACGGTTGAGGCGTTAGTAAGCCTTTGTTCCGAATTCTTCGTAGTGTTTGCCATTTCCAGTTGATTGATTTTTGTTGCCTGGCCTGCCGCGTGGAGTTGATCGCAGTATCTTGGTTACTTTTGTAATGATGATGGTGATTACTGTTGCTTCCGTTCTTGGCGGGTACTATAATAACGACGTTCTCGGTAGGTACTATGTGTTTACATCTGATGCTGCGACAATAATGTTGTATTTCTTGATTTCATCTTTTATATGTTAATTTGTAATTTGATTTTCAGCTTGCGTGAAGCGATTTGTTCTTGATTGTAATTGCTGGTTGCTGTGGTCCATCGTAAATTAATTATCACCGATGGATGTAGTTGATTGGATATCCTTAGGGTTCATAGCAATTTTGATAATGTGGCAAGAGGTAGGCAGTGAAAGACAATAGTTTATTTTCGAGAAAAAATATAAAAAAATGATTTGAAAAAGATAATTTTTAAATTGGTGTCTTCTTTCTTTTAACATCCAAGTTAGAATATAAATTTGTATTTGCTTTACAAGGAATGATACAGTGCAATTGTTAAATTGTAACATTAATTTGAGGTAGAATGAAAATTTAATAACTTTTTGGAATAGTTTTTTTAGATGTCGGATGAAACTGTTGTACACTATTGGATGATTATTGATGTTTTAACGTTACGTGGTTGATGTTGCTGCAGGCTTAACACCGATTATGATGTAATCTCGCTGACGGAGCTGGAGCCGCGGGGTTCTGCACCACTCGGACGTCGGGAGGGGTCTTTGTTCTGCACGGGCTGGTCTCGCAGCCGGGTCCTTGTGAGGTTACTGGGTACTGCTGGCTCCTAATGGTCAGGATGGGTATGGTTTCGTCAGCTGCGTTGATTCTGTCATTATCTGCGTTGTTACTTGAATAGGATGTACACGGCAATTTAATTCTTTTTAGAAACAATGGTGACAAGTAATGGTGATGATTAGTTAAATTATTTTATAAGATCGCGATGTTTGTTTAAAAAATATTAAAGCAGTTTTACTTTGGAATCTCTTGTATTGAAGATTAAATGTTACTTATTCATTATTATTGCTAGAATTAGCATGATTGACTACAAATGCATATGGGTACATAAAATATGCATGTCGGTATCATAATGCACGTGGGTAACAACTCGATACGCTGAGAAAACATATTATTTGGTCATAAATCTTTGGTAGTTTTGTGATTACAACTGTATTATCGTAATAATACAGGCTATGCGGGAATAATAAGCCTCGCATATATTTTTTAAAAATTACTGAGGTCCCGTGAGCGGACTACAAAATTTACTCTATAAATACGTTTTAAATAAATCGAAGCATGTTAAATGTTATTGATGGATGTTAAAAATATTAAAACAATGCTCACCGGGAATTCTCCTCAGGATTCTGTTGTCACGCCTCGATCGCCGAGTGCCTGCACGCCATTGTAAGTTCTTTAAGTCGGATGTCACCAATTTGGGAGATGAAGAAGAATAATTTGGGAGATGATGATGATGTATATTGGTGGATCCGTTGGCGGATCCACACGTGGACTCCAGACACGTTGATGTTACCAAAAGGATGGTCGGTATTTAAATGAATACTAAGGTAAACGTTTAATTCTCATTTATTAATTGACTCCACAAACCGACACACGTTAAATTAATATCAGAAGGATTTAACAAAGGTAGCGTACGCAAAGAAGCGACTTGACGATCGATGGCGTGAAACCAGAATGACAGGCAAGTTTGCAGTCGTATGGCGCGGGGCCTTTTGGTGTTGCCCGTGCAGTAAAATATTCAAACGGCTATACAATGCGTACGCTACACCTGTATCGATAACATGTTGTTCTAAGTGGGTTCTACCTAACCTGTCCCCCGATATAGATTTAAAGTCGTCTATGACGCATTTACGTTCATGTTTCTGTCTATCCGAAAGATTAAAACAGTTTTGTTTTCCTTTAATCTCCGCTACTATTTCGGCTCAGATATTGTTTGCCGGGGTGCAATAAATTTTAAAATTTCTGGGCAAATCTTATAATGCTTCCAAAAGTCTACCTCTAGAATAACATCTGATTTGATTTCTGGCGTGACTACAAAAGTGAAATCTTTAATCATATGTTTATAGACAACTGGAACTGTTATCTTGTGTGTACATTTTACAGAGTGACCTGTGGCAGATGTTAATGAGAAATTTTGTTCAAATATTTTTAATTTAAACCCTAATTTTATAAAATGTGTGTGAAAATTATTGCCTAAAATTGAGAGGTGTGAACCTGAGTCCAATATACCAGAAAAATAGGAACCAAGAACCTGAAATGAGATGTAGGGACGACCATCCCTGCTAGTCGCTCCCACATCCCTTAAAGTTCTTAAGTCCTCGTAGAAGGTGCTCACCACGTATTTTGTCTACGATTATTGTTATAATTAGAAGTTTGATTATGTCTGAAATTGGAATTAGATCTGGAATTCTGGGCAGCTTCCATATTATTGTTACGATTATTTGAATTGTTGTTGGCAGAAAAAGTTTTAACATTCTTATTCTCAGTGTTAGAATTTGCCGGATGATTCCTGGCATCCGTGCGACTATCTGCCGATTCTATCATTTTCCCGAACTTTTTAAGAGAGGCAATGTTAGAAATCTCTGTAAGGGAAAGTTTATGAATATATCGTGGTAACATGTTACACTGTAAGAGCTCCAAGATCTCCTCTTCGGGCAATTTCTTTGAAAGTCGATTATTTAAAAGCTGAATTCTAGTAATAAAGGAACCTAAGCTTTCCTTTTGCAACTGAAAGATCGCTCTTGACCGAGCTACTAGGCGCTTCTCATGGTCCAGTAGTTCAAATTCATCTTTTAGACCTGCAACAATCTCTGTCCAAGTATTGAAGTAGGAACGGTTCACCCGGAACCAGTTCAGTGCGTCACCTGTAAACAATTCGATTGCACTAGAAAAGAGATCTGATTTACTTACTCCGCGTGAATCTGCTAGCTCCTCGGCACGTTCAATAAAACTCCGTACGCAAGTCGATCCGTCGAAAACCAGATTCCATTTATGAACCGGAATGACCTTGGCTTCGAAAGTGTTTCCGACAAAGGTTAATTGTGTTTCGACATTGTGGCAGAATCTTGAAATTTTGACTGACTTCTAGTTATCATTGGTGGGTCGGTCATGATCAGAACCTTAGCTATGTGGGTATGTCAAAATTATTAGCACATGAACAAAACCGTGACAAAATAATCGTCTACCTCAAAAACAAAAAGTAAGTATGCCGACAGCGTACTGTACGACAAAATATTTAAAAAAACGCGACGCGCTGTGAGTGCCAAGGGAGCTTAAAAAACTATGTAAAATTATCATTAAATAAGGGGAGTCACAGCACAACACAAGACGGAGTCATCGCAGGTACCCAAACCCGGAACCAAAAGTCACCATTATAATTATTAAAAATTAGCGTGATCACAATTTGAAATATTTAAAACATTAAAAAAAAGCACATACTGATACATAAATATCCTACCCCACAAAATCGTGACAATCACTAGGTTCACCACGAGGGCTGCCAAATATAGCAAGACTTCTTAAACTCTCTGAAATATGTGTGTAAAACATGATAATGTGTATGACAATGAATTGTAGATTAGTAGGATTTTTAAAAGTAAAAGCTAAGATAACATGATGGTGACAATTGGCTCACGACAATCGGCAACGCATCCCGTAGCGAACTCCGTCCTGCGTTGAAAAGATCCTCTCCCTAGCGCTCACTCCCTGGCATAAATAAACCACTAATTAGATTGATATCTTCGGGCTTTTTGTACTTGGCAACTTTGGTCAATATTTTACCATGGATATGGCAACAAAGTGAAGTTTTGACGTCACACACCACAGACGAGGATAGGGGAAACTCAAAAAAGCACGACCATAGACAATATAATCCTGCTTCCGAACATACCCAATCCATTAGCCTAAAATATTATTTTAAAAATTAAATGTCAAAATGTTCCTACAGGATAAGAAGGTTTCATCTGACAAAGTGCTGTCCCGAGAAAATGAGCTTTAAAGTATCTTTCTTTACAGCTCATATTCTCAGAATAACGCTGTCAGATAGAAACCCGTTGCTCTGTAAAGAAATCGAGATATCGTTAAATTAACCTTAAAATACTTGAAATTTCAATTCCTGTAAAAGGATATTTTCAAATATAATTGGTCGTTCTTGCGATATTATCGAATTTTGACATTCATCTGCTTAAACCAGAAAAATGAAAACTCATAATAGTATGTTTAACAATTTTATTATATATTAATATAGATACCTAACACAGAAACAAGAAATACAAGAATATTGATGCAGTCTCTCTTTGTGACGATATTAGCTAGTGAATATGAATGAATTCATGTGATCGTGGATCACCAAAGCAAGATGATTAACATTATTCAGAACGTCCGGTAGTCTGTAATACCTTTTAAACAAAAAAACTGCAACAATGAATCCTGGAATGAGCCGATGCATGTGTATGGAAAATGAAACACAGATTTGCTTCGTAATCTTTTGTAATCCTTCTGGCAGCAATCGACACAGTGCATGACTCTGAAGTCACTGTCACGCTCTGAAACATTAACATTATACATTAACCAAATTTCGCGAACAAAACATGTAAAATGTTTCCTTTCACATAATATAAAACCGATGTATACCTTCATAATCCTGTGTGTCCCTTATATCGACTTGAACCAAAATCTGTAGAGCCTTTGACACTGCATTATCGAGTATTTCGATAAATATGTTCGCGCCGGGAAATCGTCGTTCGTGTTAACAACCCCAGAATGCCCCCAACCCGGAGATAACGCTGAACGCACAACACACCCGACCCTGCACCTTATCTAAACATGTGGACAACAAACCAATAAAACACTATCAAACTACGATGGACCCAAACACCGAACTACCCACGAGAAGAAGATATAAAAGGAACCACGACACAGTACCAGCCGTTAATCTCCAATCTAGAATTACAGAAGCAACTTGCTTCTTTCGTTTAGAGATTCTCCTTTGAATACTATTGTCACTCACTTGTAATGTCCTTTGTTGTTAAATAAATATTATAAGTTTATTGTGTATTCACTTTACGTGATTAACCAAAACCAACATAAGTTTACTGGCGCCCAACAAAGGAGGCTTCGAGAACATCCCAAGCGTTCCAGATACCTGGATCTGGCTAAGAAGTTCTGGCTGATATCGTTTCACCCCGTGCAGAAGTCTCGAACCCACAAATCGTTAACACCATCAAGGACACAATGAAGAAGACGCTGATTATTTACATGTGAGTACATTTTTTCAAATGTTCGTCTATCCCATATCCCGATAGATCATTACCCTTCCTTATCCACAAGGACAGAGTGCATTTTTTCTTTCTCATCCAAGAGCAAGTTATATTTGTAGAATTAGATAATTCTTTTTATCACATTATAAAATTAAAAATGGCACTGCCAAACCCTTCAATGTCCGCGTCATGCTCGGACTCTATCTTTGAGTACCATGGGTCTCAAGATGAGCTATATTTTTTTATTAAATCAGTTAGAGGATTTTTATCGAGAAATGGCAATACACCTAACAACGTAGAAAAAATTATTTCTAAGTTAAAAGGTAAGGCCCTTCAAGTAGTTTTAATGCACGATTATGAACTTACCATTGAAAAAATATTTGAAATTTTACAAAAAGAATGTAGTGATAATAAAACAATTTCGTTATGGCATACGGAACTGATTAATTTTCAAAGAGGAAACCGAGATTTCTCAACCATCATACATGAGGTCAATAAGATACTATTTGCAATAAAAATAAAGATAACCGAGTCAGTTGGTGCAACTAATGCACCAGTCTTATTTGCCGCGTATCAAGATACCGCACGTAATACTTTACTTAACATGTTACCTACACATATTAAGTGTACAAATTTAAATAAAGATTATGAATCTTTGTGCCACGAAATTAGAATCTTAGACGCGCATGGGGAACTTAATAAAAAAACGTTTACGGAACGCCCCTTCGGTACTGATAGATTCAAAGACAACCATATTGCATCCGGAATGCAACGTCCAGCAATAATCGACAGAGAGCCGTCAAAAATCAGAATTTACTTTCGACAAAATTGATAGGGAACCGTGTTCCGAGAGTCGAACATAAGATAACCGCACCGGGTTGTCAGCGGGCTTATCGCCGTCCGCATAATCAGAGCGATGAAATGGAGTTGAAACTCCAAGAATATGATCTTTCCATAAAGCATAACAAGGGTTGCACTAACGAAGCAACCACCAACTCAATGATGGGAGAAGTTGCCACGTGCTCCCGAAGTGTAGTTAGTACTTTGCATAGCAATACTGACGATAACAAATCAGGTATTCCAATTAGGCACGAACACCCTACCCCTAGAATGAATAGAATATTTATCAAAACCGCGGTAACAGCATCACGAAAATTACAAAATAAAGAAAACGGAACGGATCATATCTGGTACATACCCCCAGATAACGCAAGCAATATATTCGTCCAGTTTATAGAGCAATGTTGTGATAAGAATAAATACGCTGTAATAATAGAAGATAATTTTATGTACGAAAAGTTAAACGAAAACTATAGAAAAAACATCGATAAGAGCTCCTTGAAATTAATTCGTTACACTAACATAAAAAATGAACCCGCAAGTAAAGAAGAAGAAGATAAGATAATACATTCAACGCATGTAGAAAACCAACGACATGTTGGGTTAGAAGCTCTTTTGACAAAAATAAAAAGAAAATATTACTTTTCACAAATGCGCCACAAAATTACGGAATATCTCAAGACATGCATAATATGCCAACAAACGAAATATAATAGTACAATTCACAGTGTAACTCAACCTACACCCAATGTAAAAAATATAAATTCGGGAAATAGAACCCTTCCCGAAGCTGGGGTTATCACCCAAGATTACGTCTTACAACACGCTAGAGAATGTAAAATGTTGCAAGAAATAATACACAAAGGTCAAAAAACCATAAAAAATAAAAGCTTAGCTCGTATAACTAAGGATCGTACGATGCAACAGATAAATATTGGAGATACACTTCTAATAGAAACATATGACCGCGGTAAACATATTAATAAATTTCGGGGGCCACCGCATTGCTACCCCATAATGTCTTAAGATAAGCCCTTTACTGGTAATTTAAAAGATAATGACTTAAATGTGTTAAAAGATAAAATTAAAACTAATGATTATAGGGTATCTCTGACCTGACCTCTCGTACGATGGAAGACTATTATTCAAAACTCAAAAATCTCTCCGATAACCAAATTGTCTTATGGGCACAAATAAGTCGTTACCATTTCGAAGATATGAATGCATTATTGCTGATACATTTCATTTATCAGGCAGAAACGATAACATAACTGTTAGACCGCTTAACGGAAGCTGTTTAATGCTATCTACTTTACATAATATGAACCATTATAGTATGTTAAAACCTGAAGTCTTTTTAGACGCCATTAAAAGCATAAATAGACAACGGATGTCATTAGAAGATTTTAATTTGCTTCAGCGCTTACTATAAGTAAGATTAGTTCGATCAGAAAGAAAATTGCACTTCGTCATAACACTGACTCTAGTGGAAGAGTTTTTTATGGTTATTATGATATTCTACCCATTATCTCAAACTCCCGATAATACTTGCCTTATACCCGCATCCTTCCCAAGACGAATTTTGAAGAATGGAAAAGATGTATTTTTAGCAAACTGTAACAGAATCTGTCGGCTTCTGATGTCAAGAGACGACCGACACCACGAGTAAATGCAACAAGAAGATTATACCTTAGATGACTGCACACTAAGAAAAATTTACTGTCCTGATGAGCACACCCGCTTCATTGCACAGAACATAATGTATACATTCAGAAACATTCCTATCGCAGACCGAGTTGAAGTTGAACCAGGACGCTACATATATCACTTTATGACCAGTAGCTGCACTACCGCCGTAGCCGCATTTCTCACATGGAAAATCTTCAAACTCTGCATTTAAAAGAAGAGTTTGAATTTAGAGGGGGGAGTGTTAACAACCCCAGAATGCCCCCAACCCGGAGATAACGCTGAACGCACAACACACCCGGCCCTGCACCTTATCTAAACATGTGGACAACAAACCAATAAAACACTATCAAACTACGATGGACCCAAACACCGAACTACCCACGAGAAGAAGATATAAAAGGAACCACGACACAGTACCAGCCGTTAATCTCCAATCTAGAATTACAGAAGCAACTTGCTTCTTTCGTTTAGAGATTCTCCTTTGAATACTATTGTCACTCACTTGTAATGTCCTTTGTTGTTAAATAAATATTATAAGTTTATTGTGTATTCACTTTACGTGATTAACCAAAACCAACATAAGTTAACTCTCGCGAATCGTGTACCCGTTTTGACTTTTGACAGGTGAGCAACCAAAAAATTAACATATAAAGCTAAAAAGCTTCCTATTGGATGGGCAGCTTTGACGACACAAACCATAGATAAACGTTTTTACGCGGTACGCCATTTTGTTCGGAGTTAGGCGCTCCGCCCACTGAGGCAACTGAAAACCAACTAAAACCGGCTGTTTTCTCTGTCTTGATTGTCTGAAAAGCTTGTTTAACCATAGATGAAGAACAATCAGCTGACAGCTGGCAACTAGAAACGGCCGCTAAGGGCAATCAGCCGTGACAGTCGCAAGATGGTCGCAAGTCACCGCTTGCGTTACCATTGACAACGGGGTTTTGTGTGATTGTGAAGTGTGCGGGCCATCACATTGTCATACAAAGACAGTTGGCAGTTGAGAGTTTTCAGTTGCCTGAGTGGGCGGAGGCGCTTATACCCCCCTGTGCGAGCGGCTATTGAGTTTGACACCTGTTCCTCAAGTACTTATTTACGCTCGTAAACACGAAAACGGGGTGCGTAGTTCCAGAATGCTACACCCGCATACATTGTTAGCAAGCAGTATGCGAGTTCATGCTATGTACAGTATTAGTATTATTGAAATTGTTATAGATACTTACCTTTTTAACATGGGAGAGGGAGTTAAATAAAAGACAAGAGGAGGCCCAATTGCCCGCCCAAGTTGCTCCTTTTTCTTATTTTTTAATAGCAAACATAATGACCAGTATGGTGAGTCGCCTTCCGTGACAGGATACGGTTCATCAGGGGACGACCCGGCAGCGTATTTCCAAAACCTATACCGGTTGAGACACTGCGGTGTCTGAAATGGGATAGGGTTTGTTGTGCGAAATCGCCTTTTATGTACCCTGCGGGGAAACGACCTGATGGTATTAGAGTTCGGTACCACGATTGAAATCATAATTGTATAATATGGACTAGTATACGCGATTTAATTAGGAATCAAAATGTGCTGTTACTGTATTAACTGTTGGGAATATAATGCACGCTATGTATTGAACATAAATTAATATAATAATACAAATTAATATAAAAAATAAATACGTGACAAAGCAAATGCACCGACAAAAGCTACGCTATAATTACGTTCGTCGCCGTCACAGAAACACGAAGCGTAGATAGAGCAACGAATGCCTTGTCTGAACCGGTATAGGTTTTGTAAGGCGATTTCGCACAACAAACCCTATCCCATTTCAGACACCGCAGTGTCTCAACCGGTATAGGTTTTGGAAATACGCGACCCGGCAGTCCTGTCGACAGCCTGTTGGTGTTCAGGTAGGCCGTAGCGAGGGTCGGTGACCGCGCCCTTTATCTGATTCCCCGGTGGTGCTCTGACGAAAATGGTGCAGCTGACGGATGAGAACTAGGGAAAACTCCCAAAGACAATGGAATGAGAGGCGTCGGGTTGTCAGAAGCGGGGCGAAGAGTCCACTAACTCGCTCGGGCGTCCCTCAGACCCACAGCTGACTTCAGGGGTGGCGCGGGCGGTTCGCTTGAATCCGTATTGTGTAGTTATCTCCTGACGTTGATGCGGGGAGAGGTCAACACACCCCCTAGTGGGGAAGTATGGACAGTACAGTATGGAAAAGTTAAGTTGGTCTATAATTGCCAAGTACAATGGTATTCTAAATTAAATAAAATAAAAATAAAAAAATGCTAAGGTTGAGCAAAGTAGCAAAACAATAATCGTAACGAGGTAATAACATAAGTGTAGAGATGGTTTTCAGAAGTGTCGATAGTTCCACAACACCGTTCTCGTAGTAGAGCCTAAAGATGAAGTAAGTAAAATTGTTAACAACATTGCCTATGTTTTAGAGAGCATTCTGAACAACGGACCGGCTCAACGATTGCACTGTAAATTCTCGACTGGTTTATTGATATCCAAGGGTCAGTCGAGGGTACCCACCACTTTCCCGAATCGTTTTTAGGATCAGATGGATCCCTCTATCCATTCTTACGTCAAGAATCTAATTTGTTTTTAAAACGAAGATACTATTAAATGATTCTAAAAGCCCCCGACTGTCCCTACACGGCACAACATACATTTATACATATCATTAAATTTGAAGTGTTTCATCCGAGCCAGTTTTTTCTTGTTCTTGAAGCTAGTGGAGAGACAACATTTATATAGATGAACATACAAGTACATTACAAAATTAAAAAGCAAATTTCGATGATACCCGGTAGTGCAGAAATAGATTTTACTAAAATATTGCTGTCACTGTTGCTCTTACTCCACCGGATATTGAGCGAAAGGGACAATGCACTGACACCTAACTAAAATGGAGGTTTTGTATTCCCCACTTTTCTCCTCCAAAAGTGGACTGATTTTCAATTTTTTTTTACCAACTACATAAGAAAAAACTATTCTATGTCTGTACGTTTTGCTTTTTTTAAAAAAACATTGTCTGGTTTGTATTCTGAACATCTTTTGACAGCGCTTAAACCAGTCAATTTTATTGATTTTTGGAAGGTCATAACTTCTATAAAAAGTAACTTATCAAAAAAACAAAAAGTACCGACACGCTAGTAGTTGATATGTATTTTATGCAAAAACAATATTTTCTCTAGGGTTAAAATCCAGAGAGATAAATAGGGAATACGTTTGTATGGAAAAATCACCGCCGGGTATCCTCTTAAGCACGTTCCTGTGGCAGCATACAATACAAGAACAGCATCTACAGCTTCTGGCAAGCCACAGGCAGTCCCGACGAGAGACAGTGAGCAGTGGGACGGGAAGGTGGTCCTTCAAACCCTTCACAGCGTCCACGGCAGAACAGTGGCAAGATGTGACCCCTGTGAAGACGGTAGGATAATGGGGAAGAGACTTCTAAAGAACCCTGGAGGGCGATTCCGGTTCTTTTCACATTAACCTATCTGCTACCATTTGCTCTCACTTGTAAGGACGGCGTTAATTGGTGCTAACTTTGCTTGTAGCGCCTACAAACGACATTCGAAGCGATTCTCGTTCTTCTGCCAGCGTTACATTCTCGAATTATGAGAGACTTTGTAAAAAAATCCCAAACATACGCGCTAAAGAGTTGTTGAGAGATTGTTTGAAAAAACAGATACATGAAATATAATCGAGTGACGCACTATTTTAACCAAAACTTTGTAAAACAATTACTTAGTATTGTATTGCATTTTAATTCATTGTTATTTTATTTTTAAACAACATAAATAAGCAATTTATCGAAGATTTTCGTTTTGTTAAAAGGTACCTACCCTGCTAGATAGTAATGGCTTTGTTATTTATTCACCGCAGAAAGTGAAAATTTTAGCCGCCAACCGCAGCGCATGCGCAGCGCTGCGCTGAGAATTCAGTGGATAATTTTCGTCTGCGCGTTGTTTATTTGTTATTTTGAAGTCGTTTTCTTAGGAATACAATAAAATGAGGTAAGTAGATGCTATATTATGTATGTAAAAGCATTTAAATATTATTCGTATGCTTTTTCACCCCGGACTGAAACGGAATTATCAACAATAAGGTAAACTTTCGATCGAACTGTCCTCGCTTATTACGAAGATACTTTGTTTGGCGGCCAGCTGTCAGTTTGATATGTTGGTATTCCCGACAGAACTAGGAGCTAGTGATCGTAGCCGACTTCACGCGGAAACATAAATGGCGCGTATAAAAACACTACATAATTTATAATAATATAATGTAAACAAACCTCTAATCAGAATCACTTCAGAGTCGAACTGAGGTGCTGGGATCATGTTGGATTTCGTCGTCATTATCATGTAATGTTAATTCAAGCACAAAATAATATTTAAAAAAAAAACACTAAATGGAATCACTGGTTGAGGTTATATACTTCGCGCCGAAACGGAAAAACTGCATCTCGATTTAATTTTTTTGTTACCGATAACAGCCGTCGTAGTTTTTCGGCACCTGTACATAAAATTTTTGAAATTGCACTTGTTACCACATTTTTCACATACTTTCTCCCTTAGAATCACACCGTGATTCTTCAACCATTCCACCAACATTTCCTCCTTTCCTATGATCTCTAAAAATCCCACCAAACCAACCGAACACGATACACAATCCATTTTTTTTCGTTTTGCAAGAGGTCTATCTGAGCGAAAAAACTAACTAGTTGTTAATTAAAAATCGGAAATAAGCGGGAAGAAACGAGCGGCTAGAAACAATAGGGAACCATCACCCTTTCTTTTTACCAAACTTCTCGGGCTCGGGAGTGCGGTGTGACGTCATAATGTAGCCAGTCAATGATGACTCGATATTTGAATTTTCACACAACTTTGAAAGTTAATTAATTAATTTAATAATTTTTTGGGGGTTTTAAGTACGTTAATCGAGTTAAGTTACTTTTTTACATATATTAAAATATTTTACATAATTGAAAATACCATATTACATACAGTGCATGTACCCTATTAAATTAAATTAAATTACTAAAAATAAATTAATACAATTGATTAAAAAAACTAGTCTGAAAACCTATTTTGTTTTAAATATAAACTAGGTTAGAATTTTTTTTTTTTTAATGAGAATTTTTTTTAAAAGTAAAAAAAAACTTGCGTTAAAGCCATTATTCCTTTTATTTTATTTCCGGCACGAGTACGATTTCCGTGGCGCCGCCATTTGACAATGGATTTCGATATATCAAAATAAGTCGAAAATGAAGAATAAAAGTTTTCAATATCTCGCTTCGTTTTTGAGATTTCGATACTTTCAAGTTTTAAATGTTGTTAACTAGATAAGAATTTATAAATAAAAATAAAAATAAATAAATTTTTTTTTTTTTCACTTTAGGCACTTTCTTTTTTACCACAAACCATGTTACACAAACCTAGCGTAGCCGCTAAACTACTTGAAAACTGGGATGTTTTTTCTTGCCTTGACGCGAGCAGGCGCTACGAAGGGGGCACTTTCTTTTGTATCACAAACCATGCTACACAATCCTAGCGTAGCCGCTAAACTAATTGAAAACTGGGATGTTTTCCTTGCCTTGACGCGAGCAGGCACTACGAAGGGGGCACTTTCTTTTGTATCACAAACCATGTTAGACAAACCTAGCGTAGCCGCTAAACTACTTGAAAACTGGGATGTTTTCCTTGCCTTGACGCGGGCAGGCGCTACGAAGGGGGCACTTTCTTTTGTATCACAAACCATGTTACACAAACATGACAGTTTTAAAGTAGTTTAGGGGCTACGCTAGGTTTGTGTAACATGGTTTGTGATACAAAAGAAAGTGCCCCCTTCGTAGCGCCTGCTCGTGTCAAGGCAAGGAAAACATCCCAGTTTTCAAGTAGTTTAGCGGCTACGCTAGGTTTGTGTAACATGGTTTGTGATACAAAAGAAAGTGCCCCCTTCGTAGCGCCTGCTCGCGTCAAGGCAAGGAAAACATCCCAGTTTTCAAGTAGTTTAGCGGCTACGCTAGGTTTGTGTAACATGGTTTGTGATACAAAAGAAAGTGCCCCCTTCGTAACGCCTGCTCGCGTCAAAGCAAGGAAAACATCCCAGTTTTCAAGTAGTTTAGCGGCTACGCTAGGTTTGTGTAACATGGTTTGTGATACAAAAATGAATGTATTTTTTTATTGAATCACTAAAAAACTTCATAGTGTCGATATCTCGAAACGAAGCAAGATATCGAATTATTCTTCATTTTCGATTTATTTTGGATCAATTTATCAAAATCCATCGTCAAATGTCGGCGCCACGGAAATCGTACTCTCCCCTTATTTCCAGTATTCGCCAAACTAGTGCTAAAACAGATTTTTAGGTAAACCTTTTAACATTAAAAAATTTAATGTAAACCAAAAAACGTGCCTGAAGGTCTTTATTCAATTTACTGTATTTTATTTCCAGAATTTCGCCAAACTAGTGCTTACCTAATTCGCATAGATTGTCTAGTAGTGACATATTTCTAGCTCCTCGTTATATAACGGTATTATATCGGGCCGCCAAATATCGCGGCATCGCGCTCTCGTACGCGGCAGTAAATTTTTAATTTACGGAAATTTTAATTGCAATATATTCCACTTCCCCGAATGCAAAAAGTTGTCTTTTACAGTAATTAAGGTGAATCTAAAGGTTTTTTGAAAAAAATATTTATTATTATAAATGAATTATTTAGTGTTTTTATACGCGCCAATTATGTTTCGCATGAAGTCGGCGACGATCATCTAGCTCCTAGTTCTGTCGGGAATACCAACATATCAAAATGACAGCTGGCCGCCAAACAAAGTATCTTCGTAATAAGCGAGGACAGTTCGATCGAAAGTTTACCAACAATAATAATTATGTCTGTGTACAAAGTTGACGTTTAAGGTTAGAAATTTTTAAAAGCAAGTAAAAAGCGACACAGTTCTTGTAATATTATATTTGTCTTTATTATTAAGTGTGCAAACCTAAGAAAAAGTGTGTAATTATATAATGTAACGTTAATTATTGATTCTCTTTCAGTGTATTGACTAACATGCGAAACTGATATATTTATTATTTTTTGAGATGTCGTAAAAACAAATACCATTTTAGAACCAAAATTTAATTACCTTTAAGATTTTCATATCTAAATTATACTTAAATGTTCAAAAATTGTAGTATTTTAAGCTTCAAACATAAAGTTGAAAAAAAAACTCACTTACCCCAAACACTTTCTATTAAAACATTGAAATATTTGGAAAAATTCAAAATTCAAAAAACACAGTCCTTTTATTTAATGATTTTGAAATAAAACTGTCACCTCACATTTTACTCTTTCACACAATAAAAAAATATAAAAAATCTTGAAATTCGCTTTTCATTTCCAAAAATTTACATTAAAAAAACTCAAGTTTGAATACATTGCTTGCACATCGTAATACATTCATTTCTTTGATACGTTTACTAAAATATGTATTAGACATTTTAGTCACCAAAAAACATCACTTTCAAGAATTTATAATAAAATAAAGATCTTAAAATGCAAATTATTTCTGAATATAACCTACAGAACCATTTTCTGACAGCTCAATTTAGAACACTGATTTTTGCGTCACAATTTGACTTAAACTAACGAAAAACAACACAAATTAATAGTAAATATATTGATTACATGAATATAAGTGCGAATTAGTCATAAATATTGAAATCATTAACGAAAACATCATATTAATCACATACAAAATCGCGACCGACTTTATTCTGCATTCGCGGCTATTTTTTTCAGCGGTAAAGCAATGCGCAGGCGCATCAATCACACCACCTAGCGGATTATTATGAAAACTCCAATTTAAACGAGAAAAACACGGCGTTGCCAAATCTAAAGATTCACAAAAACACCGTTTAACGGCCGCGGAGTGTTTTTTTTTTGGTAAGGCTGTAAATATGTAACTGATAAATATGACTGAAAAGCACGTTATTAAGTAATGTAACATTAATTTCTCTTTCAGTGTATCAATCAATATTCAATATATTTTTTTAGCGCTTTACATTAAAGCATATTCATATGTCACCTTTCTCAGATAGAATATGCAGTCAAAACGCCTGATATGTGTAGACAGAAATTTATTTGCTAGTTTATTTATTTACACATATACGGCACAACATGTGCCATTAACATAATTGACATAACATATAAATAGTACAACAACATGAAGAATAACTAACAGTATAAATGTAAGTTAAATATAAAAAAAAAATGTAAAAGTAAGTAGTAAGGTAATAAGTAGTAGGAAAAGGGTAAAATATAAATGTAAAGTGAAAAATATGGTACAAAGTATAAGTATAAAGTACAAGCTTTAAATTATTAAGCAAAGATAAAAAAGTTAAAAGTTAAAAGTGAGAATAAAATAATAATAATAAAAAAAGTTAACCCGTTTAATCACAGGAGACCATATTTGTCCCAGCTCACATAGGTCTCACAGAAATCGTTGTTTTTCCCTTACTATCATAGTCAGAAATGTGATCCAAACGGTATTGGAAAGAGAATACAACAAACTATATATTCAAATCTAAAAGAAAACCACAAAAAAATTAAAATTTACCCCTTTCTGAAACCAAAGTTTCCGATAGCAATTTGAAAAAAAATTATGGAACTTTGTGAATTTTTAAGATTTTTTTTTACATGAAACGAAAAAAAGGGAGGTGACAGTAAGGTTTATAATTCATTTACCTAATGAAATAAGTATGTTTTTTATGTTTTTTCATTATCAGTAATTTTAGTTAAAAAAAAATGTAAAGTGAGCCATTTTTAAAACTTTTTAATGTTTTCGCAAAAAAAAAATATATTTAAAAAAATACATAGTAATTTTTAATATAGAAAATTGAAAGCCTATTTCATCACCTTTCGAAAACAGTTTTTAGTTTTCGAATACGTTAACAAATGTTCCATTTATTTGGATTTTATTGCAAAGCGGGAATATTTTTAGCCTCTGACAAAATACGCCAATTTTTTTAGGGGGTAGAAATATAAGATATCTTTAAAAGGAACAAAGATTTAAATATAACATATAAAAAGTAAGAAGTCCTCACAGGAGCAAAGAAAAATAAAAATAAAATATTTAATAGGTAGATATTATAGATTACAAATATTAACCGATATGATGAATTTACCTATGATTTCTAATGAATTAATGTTTTGCAAGTTCTGGTAAGCATATTTTGTTTACATGATTATTATGTTTACATGGTACTAGAAGACAAATTTTGTTTAATGCATCTTTTGTATGAGGCCAGATTACCGGCGTGATCGATATTAGCATATTTATTTCCAAAAGTATGTAAGCGATTTATTGTTGCATTTTGTTCTGCGGTGGTCCCAGAGGTATTACAATGAAAAGGTGTTTGGAGTCGAGTAGGTCTAAAAGGCACGTGATAATTCACCAGTGAAACCAATTCAGGGGAGTCAAACCAGTTGTTATTTATTTTAAATAAAAAAATTAGATCATTAAGTATTCTTCTATCTTTTAACGATAAGAGTCGCATTTTTTGTAATAGAGAATCATAGTTTGTGTCATCCGCGGGAATTCCTAATTTGAAATTAATTGATCTGAGAAATTTGTGTTGGATTCTTTCAATGGAATTTGCATGGCTTTTGTAGACAGGGTTCCATATGGGGGAATTATATTCCAAATGACTTCTAACTAAAGTTGTATATAGTATTTTAAATGTTTGGATATTTTTGAAATCTTTACATATTCTTATAATGAAGCCCAGCATGTCCATTGCTTTATTAGTAATGATATCAATGTGGTTAGTAAATAGGAGTTTAGTATCGAAGGTTATTCCGAGGTCCCTTATTACAGGTACTGACAATAAACTGTGGTTGTTAAGTGAGTAACAATATTTGATAGGGTTTTTTATTCTGAAGAAACTCATGATTTGACATTTTTAATGTTAAGTGTAAGTTTGTTGATGGTACACCATTCTGCGAATTTTAAAAAATTGGAGTGTAGGGACAAGCAGTCGTATATATTTTTGATGATTTTAAATATTTTCATGTCATCAGCAAATAATAATATGTTAACATCGGAGAATATGAAAGTGACATCATTTATAAATAATAAAAACAGTATTGGACCAAGGTGCGAACCCTGAGGCACGCCACTAGTGGCTTCAAATTCGTAAGACAAGTGTCCTTTAATAGATACAGTTAATAAACGTTTTGATAAATAATTCTTAATCCAGCATAATAATTTACCACTAATTCCTAGTTTAGACAATTTATTTAGAAGAATTTTAATGCAAACCTTATCAAAAGCTTTACTGAAATCCGTATAAATCGAGTCAACTTGTTCTCTATTAGCTTAGGCACCTGAGATAAAATGTTCGTACAGTGTAAGGTTAGTTAAGGTATTTCGATACAATATGTGTTATTAAACATAATGAAATTTCATATATATATATGTATACAATTTGATATGTTTATTTCTTTTACAGAGATCTCTTCCGACACTGACCGAGGTGCGGTGTATGTCGCTGATGACCACTATACTGCTGCAGCTGCAAAGATGTTAAAAGTTGAGGGTGTGATGACATTCTCACTGTGATCTCCCGTGCTGATATTAATATTTCATTTTTAATTTAATAAGCCTTTCTTGAAAGATATGAGTTTTTCAATTGACAAAACTATTTATTTATATTTATATTGCTTGTGTATGGGCTCAAACAATTAATTAATCTGAATATTTCAAGCCATAACTTGTAAAAATGCTTTTTTACGTAAAATAATTATACGCACCATCTATGAAATAGTAGAATGTGAATTATTTTTATTTTATTTGCAAATTAATATTTAATTATATAAGTAATATGAAGTTACTGAAGTTTATATGTTTTGTATCAAGCTTTTCATTTCAAACACTTTTTACAAGTTGTGCTTCGAAATAATAAGCGCATACACTAGCGATACAAATAAATATTTCTGTCAATTAAAAAACTCAAATCTTTCAAGAAAGGCTAACAAAATTAAACAATTAAGGCTAATAGTAAAATTGGATTGAATCACCGATGCAATATTCTATTTGTTAGCCTATCTTGAAATATATTAGTTTTTTAAATGACAAAACAATTTATTAATATTTATATTGCTTGTATACGGGCGAAAACAATTCATTAATCTTAATATTTCAAGGCATAACTTGTAAAAAGCGTTTTTACGTAAAATAATTATCCAAGTAGAATTTGAATTCTTTTAACAAATACCTTAAGATTATTTTTTGTCAGGACCTTTCAATATAATTTTAATGGCAGCTTTATGTGTTTTAATTAGTGAATTTATTCATTAGAATTTTGAAATTTGAACTGCCCTGTACAATGGTAATATATAATAATATCATTAAATTTCACAATGGGTTGAAAAAAAATCTACCTGTTTTATCATTTTGTGCGTCAATAAAACATATATTATGCACTTCAAGTTTTATAATTTATTACCTGAGAGCTTTTCCTTTCTCCTCTCAGCCACAGCTCCATAAATTTTGATAACTTGACAAGTAGACTGAATGTTGTATAAATGAAATCCCTGAGGGGTTACGTATGGAAAAACCATGTATGATCTTGTGAGAAATGTGGAGATCCGAAAAGAATGCAAGGCTGATGTGAGCTTAATAAGATTGAGAAAGGCACGCTAAGATGGTTTGGGCATGTAGAGCGAAAGAATGAAGGAGTGTAAAGAGAATTTATGACGAGAATGTGAATGGTAGAAGAAATCGAGGACGCCCGAGGAATACGTGGTACGATTAAGTGAATCAGATACTCACGGATCCTAACTAGGATACTAGTCGGGCCATGCCAAGAGTCAGAATAATAGAAGGGTATGTATGAATGTGAATGAGGCAAGGAGTGCGTGCCAAGAGCTAGTTGTTTGGCGGTCCGTTCTCTCTTCCAACCCCTGCGGGGAAACGGCGTGATGATTAGTTAATCTGAGAGTCTCCCTTACTATCATGGTTAGAAATATGATCTAGACTTGGAAAGAGAAAATACCGCTTTATATTCAAATATAATAGTTAACCAAAAAATAATAAATATGTACACCATTATGAAACTCAAGTTTCCCAAATTTGAGAAAAAATCATAACACTTTGTGAATTTAAAAAAAAAAAATTATATGAAGCGACAGAAAAGTCAGGTGACAATAACGTTTACAATTCATTTTTTTAATAAAATATATGTGTTTTTATTTTTTATCCCTACCAGTAATTTTAGATAGAAAAAACGTAAGGTCAGCCATTTTTAAAGTTTGTATTTGTACGTTTATTTCTAATAATAAAATTAGAAAGCGTATTTCATATAATTTCGAAATAAGTTTTTAGTTTTCACATACATTCACAAATATTCCATTTATTTGGATTTTAAAGCGACGAAGCGGAAATATTTTGACCGTATTCAAAACGACTCCAAATACTAATATCTACAGCCTGAATGTCGGACGAATATCTAGAGCTCATATGTTGGACAAATATCTATGACCTTCAGAGTGAAGACTAATATCTACAGAGCTAAGGTCGGATTAATATCTATGAGGGTCCCAGTGGTGACGAATATCCATAAATGAACCAATCTGCGAATATCTATGGATCGTAGGTGGGACTAATATCTACAGAGGGCAGCTGAGCAAGAGATTGTACGGAAAAGCATAAATTACTTCAATTACGTAAAGGCTTAAATGTTTAAAGTACGTACATGAAGTTTTTGCCTAATATTACGTATTTTGCTGTAATGTTGAAATTGGCATAGCGCCTGCTCGCGTCAAGGCAAGAAAAACATCCCAGTATTCAAGTAGTTTAGTGGCTACGCTAGGATTGTGTAACATGGTTTGTGATACAAAAGAAAGTGCCCCCTTCGTAGCGCCTGCTCGCGTCAAGGCAAGAAAAACATCCCAGTTTTCAAGTAGTTTAGCAGCTACGCTAGGTTTGTGTAACATGGTTTGTGATACAAAAGAAAGTGACCCTTCGTAGCGCCGGCTCGCGTCAAGGCAAGAAAGAAATCCCAGTTTTCGAGTAGCTTAGCGGCTACGCTAGGTTTGTGTAACATGGTTTGTGATACAAAAGAAAATTCTTTAAACTAACTAACTAACTAACTAACTAACCATCACGCCGTTTCCCCGCAGGGGTAGGCAGAGAGGACGGACCGCCAAACAACTCGGTCTTGGCACACGCTCCTTGCCTCATTCACATTCATACATCTTCTCATACATACTCTTCTATTATTCTGACTCTTGACATGGCCCGACTCAAGTATCTGATTTACTTGATCGTGCCACGTCTTCCTTGGGCGTCCTCGGCTTCTTATACCGTTCACATTCGCATCATAAATTCTCTTTACACTCCTTTCTTCATTCATTCGCTCAACATGCCCAAACCATCTAAGCGTCCCTTTCTTAATCTTACTTACTACGCTCACATCAGCCTTGCATTCTTTTCGGATCTCCACATTCCTCACACGATCATACATGGTTTTACCACACATACGCCTCAGGGATCTCATTTCTACAGCATTCAGTCTACTTTCATCCTTTCTCTGCCATTTCCACGCTTCACTGCCATACATCAGGGTAGGTACCAGTACTCCATTGTGGACTGCTAGCTTCGCTTCTGTGGACAACTTTTTGTTGGCTCCAACGGCGTTCAATCCTCCATTAATGGAGTTACCTGCATTCACCCTTCTTTCGATATCCCTATCAGCCTTCCCATCTCTCGTAAACATACTTCCCAAATATACAAACTCATCCACCTGCTCCAAGTATTCATCATTCACAACTATATTGCACACCGTTTTCTGACTCTCTCTTTCAAACACCATGACTTTAGACTTACTTACATTCATCATTAATTCATTCTTCATACATACTTCGTTCATCCTAGACACGAGAGACTGCAGATCTTCTATACTGTTGGCAATCAGCACCGCATCATCAGCATACAACAGGCAACATACTATCAGATTATTCAATTTCGCGCCCAATCCCGCCTCTTTCAATTCTTGCATACAATTGTCCATGTATAGATTGAATAACCACGGTGACATTACGCAACCTTGCTTAACACCTTTTATGATGTCAAACCACCCCGTAAAACCACCGTTTACCCTTATGCAAGCAACGCTTCCCTCGTATAGAGACGCGATTGCCTGTACAAGATTTGTATTCACTCCATACTTGGACAATACCTTCCATAGCTTTTTCCTGTCGACGCGGTCGTATGCTTTTTGTAGATCTACAAAGGCACAGAAAAGTTTCTGGTTTTTTGCCAGAAACTTCTCAGTGAGCATACGCAAAGAGAAAATCTGATCCATGCACCCCCGTCCACTCATAAAAGCACCTTGCACATCCCATATTTTATCTTTTGTTTCCATTCTTACCCTTTCAATCAATATTCTACCATACAGCTTGCCGACTGAACTTAGCAAACTAATAGCCCTATGATTCCCACAATCCATGCGTGACCCTTTACCTTTGTATAACGGCATGATCACAGCCCTTCTCCAATCTAATGGCGTGTAACCCTCCTCTAAACATTGGTTAAAAAGTTTGCACAACCATGTGAGAATTATACGGCTATCACCTTTAAAGTATTCGGCAGCGATATTGTCGAACCCAACAGCCTTACCATTCTTCATACATTTAATTGATCTTTTTATTTCATCCATGCTGATTCTGGTAACATTCACTCCGTCGTCGCTCATCCCTGATTCGCTGCTGGAATCACTGTCACCCAGATTGCTTTCAAAGACTTCCTCAAAATATTTCATCCATCTATCTTTTATTTCTTCCTCATTCGTCAACATTTTCCCATCTTTTGATTTTATCACTTTCATACTTCCGTTATCTGTACCACTCCGGGATCTTTTGACCTCCTTCCAAAACAGTTTAATGTTTTCTTGGAAGTGGTTGGTCATTTTAATTCCCTCTTCCTCTTTCAGGCGTTTCTTTCGTTCCTTCACTCCGACACTTACTCTTTTCTTGCATTCCTTATATACTTCTTTCGCTCGATCTCTCTCTTCACTAGATGCACTGCCAGACGCTATCAGATTCTTTAAACTGCAAACGCAATATTACGTTATGCCAATATGCTATACATAATTGCAAATCCAACCTCTGTCAGTACTGTAGATATTCGTCTACATCACCTGTTCTGTAGATATTAGTCAGCAGTTTGAGCTGTAGATATTCGTCCTCACTTTGGTTCCCATAGATATTGTTCTAACATACCTCGTATAGATATTAGTCAACACATGGATTCTCATAGATATTAGTTCACTTTGTTCAGTTTTTGAAATTCCTGTAGATATTAGTAGACGCCTCCTTCAAAACATCGCAATTACGTCAATTCGGTTCATTTAAATGAGAAAAATACTTCACTTATCATGTTTACAGTGAAAACTTACGATAATATGAAGTTTTCTTTTGTATAAATTCAACAAATATGGATAATACTCACTAATTCCGCAAATTTATTAATCAATGTTTCGCTAATGACAGGTCGATTGGTGTCCTTAAAAAGCGCAGTGTTAACTTCTCAAAGGATATGATTAGTGACAAATAGAGAACGGGAATCGCAATCGACGTTAGCACCGGCGTTATCTTCTGAAAAGATAGCACTTCAACTGTCAGAAGAGAACGTGAATCGCAATTGTGGGGCTTAGAAGCAAAAACGCCACTCTCCATAAATGAAGAATGAGTTTTAAATGCCAATCTATGCGCAATGTCCGTGGCTACAAGATGGTTTTTGAGATCCTTAGAAAAATCAACCGCAAATCATGGAAAAATCGAAATGAAAATAGGGTTTAGATGAAAATCACCACTCTCCACAGCGATTAACAATCAAAATAACCACTCTCCACAAAAGCCAATCACAAGCCTGAATTCAAAATAAATTCAACTTGACCAATGAACACATTATAACAACATTTTTTATTATAATATTTCACTTTGAATTGTACTTTCTTAGATTTTACTAAAAAATACTTTAGAAAACAGTACTTTTGGAGAGCGGCGTTTTTGCTTCTAAGGCCCTCAATTGAAGAAAGATGTGTTTATTTGAAGATAAGGTCATAATTATTGCCATTAAGTAGAACCGGAATCGCGCTCCTGGGGACTAAGTAACTCACTCGAGCCGACAGGACCACAAGGGAACTAGAGATCAGGGTCGGAAGGATCCTTCCCTTTCACTGCTACCGCTACGTCAACGGGGGCGCAGTGGACAATGCAGGAAACTAAGCGCTTACAAAAGTTATAAAATAAGGGCATCACCTGTGCCAGGCAGGGACAAGGGGCTATTCCACCACTTTGGGGAGGGTCAGTGTGTTCGGGAGTGACAGACAAATGAATCAATCTCTTTCTCTGCTGCAAAGTAGAAAAAAGATCATTCGATCCGACCCGCCACGCAGTTGGCGGGAAGGCGCATCCGCCACCAAGACCCGAACACACGTCAACCCATAAACCCGGTAACTTCTACTAAGTCACCAAACGTATTAAACCACTTTGTGCGTAGCAAGACAGCGGAGACAACATCCGTTTCATCACAAAACTCGTATTACTGCATGCGAATATTTAGTAAGACAACAACAAAAAAGCACTAACGTAGAATTGAGTACCGCGGTTCCAGATCCTAGGTTACGTGGTACTTTTTGATGTGAGAAGAGTAGAAATATTAAAAAATATTTCAGCCAAACAAGCGAATCTGGCTAAGAAAAAAATTTTAAAAAGAGATGAGAAATATCTTTGTAAATTAGTTTACAAGAAGTATGAAAATAATCTTTACAAAGAACTAAAACAGCAAATAAGCGTCACTGATCATCAAATGCTTTGTCAAGGCAAGAAAGAAAAAATAAAACCTTAGAAAAAAGATTAACATTATTTTTTCTGTCCCTGGAAAAACACCAGAATCATCTCTAAAAAAGAGTTTACACTCCGCAACGAATGAATTATCGTCGTCTTCTCCACTGGAACCCCGAAAAGTTGATATAGTGTTAGATGCATTTTCTGATGGAGCTCCATTAATGTAGCCTCCACCCTATACAAACCTCTTAGCTTCTAGTAAATTATTTTCGACTAAAAATCTTTAGAGAATTTATTTAGTTCTTTGGCCCTTGAGGTGATTTCTCACAAAAACGGCGCTCTACAAATTATCCAATTATTATTATTATTACATAGTTTTAAATGAGACTTAAATCCATATGCAGCTCTAGAGTCACAATCATCCAAGATTACTGAACACAGTTTAAAGTTAGATTAAAGTAGAATGAGCACTTCAGAATGACCAAATGCAGCTCAAGAGTCAAAATCATCCAAGATCACTGATAACAGTTCAAAGTAAGAGCTAAGCAGGATGAGCACTTCAGAATGATCAAATGCAACCCAAGAGTCACAATCACAAAGTAAAAATCAAGCAGGGTGACCGAATGCAGCTCAAGAGTCACAATCATCCAAGATTACTGATATGTTACAAATGGTCATTTGGACAACTAAGCACTCGAGCGACAGACTGGCAGAGAAATAAGCTATCATCCTTATTTACACCTACATATGTCAAGAGATGGTGTAGATGTACAGTTCATTTTTCATATTGTATTAAAAAATATGAGTAAATGTAGAAGCCTTTTTCAATATTACTAAGGTGACTAGCAGAAACGGTGGTACAATTGATGAAAGTTTCAAATCAATAAATGTTGGTGAACAATCAGGAAATAGCAATGTAATTGTTGAAACTAATTTACTCCGAAATATTGTTGAAACATCAACGATAATTTATACGGTTTGTACTCCTATCAATTTATTTAATGAATAATGAGATTTGTTTACAAGAAGGATTGAAATAATCTTGACAACGAGCAAATAACGTGAACATGCGTCACTGTTAATAAAATGCTCTGCCAAAGTAAGAAAGAAAAAAATAAAACGTTAGATAAAGATTGGGTTTATGTCTGTCCCTGGAAAAACAACACAATAATCTCTAAAAACCAGGTTACACTCCGCAACGAATGTATTATCGTCGTCAAGAACACTGGTAATAGTTTAAGGTAAGATACGAGAAGGATGAGCACTTCAGATTGACCAAATGCAGGTCAAGAGTCACAATCGAAAAGTAAGATTCAAGCAGTTTAAGCAATTCAGAATGACCGAATGCAGGTCAAGAGTCGCATTCATCCAAGATCACTGATAAAAGTTCAAAGTTAGAATCAATCAGGATGAGCACTTCAGAATTACCAAACGCAGCTCAAAAGTCACAATCATCCAAGATCACTGATAACGCTAGAGTAAAGCAGGATGAGCTCTTTAGGATAACCAAATGCAGCTCTATCATCCAAGATCACTGATATCATTAGAGTCAAGCAGGATGAGAACTTTCGAAAGGCCAAATGTAGTCCAAGAAAAAGAATCCTCAAAAATAACCGATAACAGTTCAAAGGGAAAGTCAAGTAGGATGAGCATTTCAGATTATATAAATGAAGCTCAAGTGTCGCAATCTTCAAAGATCACTTACACTAACACAACGTTAGAGGCATGCAGGACGAGCACTTCAGAATTATTAAATGCAGCTCAAGAGTCACAATCATCCAAGATAACTGATATGTTGCTAATGGTCGTTTGGACAACTAAGCACTCGGGCAACAGATTGGCAGAGAAATATGATATCATCCTTATTCATTTAATTATTTATTTATTGGTAAGAGACAAACAGCTTATACATAAAATATAAAGATAAATATATACATTGTTAAATGAAGTCAAGCCAAAAAAGTCTCCTATGTTAAAGTTGAATGGAGATGGAGTTTTATTACATACAATTAGTTTTGGGTGAGAAGGAGAGGAAGAGGAATATAGGATGAGGATAGGAGATGCTCCGAATACATTCCACACTCTTGTATTAATTTTCGATCGTACGTGTTACTTCTAATCGATATTTGTGAAGTGTATTGTTAAATATGTCAATATTTTGAAATTTTGTGTTATATTGTGCACATATACGGGGAATTGGTGAATTTTTTCTAAAGTTAGTTCTATGTGTAGGCAAATGAAACAAATGGGATTGCCGTGTTGATCTTGTCGGAATATGAATGTTTATTAAGTCGGTTAGTTCTGGCGAGTCCAGGCCATTATTAAGAATTTTAAATAATAAGATTTGGTCAAAAATTAAATGTCGTGTATGAAGGGAGTCGAAGTTATGGTAATTAATAGATTCGGTGTAATTTGAGAAGTTTATGTTTTTTTTATAATTTATGTGTTTAAAATTTTTTTTTTGAATTCTTTCGATTCTTTCAATGTGAGCTTGGTAAAAAGGAGTCCAAATCGGTGTGCAGTGTTCTAAGTGGGGACGGATGAACGCTGTGTAAAGGGAATATAGAGTTTTTTGTATTTCTTGGGCATTAACTATGTAACAATTTCTAGACATTTTGTTTTGAAGAGTTTTAATTTTCAATGTACTATCGTTACTTAAATTTTAATTTTTATGCTACCGGTTTCGACACATCCGTGTCATTCACTAGCAAACTTAAAACTAAACTTAAAATTTAAAACAAGTACAGAAATGAATTAGATGTTATTAGGTGGGGGTGGTGGGAGGGGTGATTTTGGGGGAAGGGGAGAACAGTGGGCGGGGTCAATATCACACGGGAACAAAGTCAAAAGGGGAGATTTGCAGGGTGCTATTATTTTGTTAACTAAATTAATTTTTGATTTAATTTTTTTGTTTATTTCTAAAGTTTCTAAAGCGCACAAGTTAAAGTATGAATTTATATTTATATGTTTAAATTTGGTTTTTTCTTTGTTGAAGCTATGGCCTGTCTCTATTAAATGATTGGCGAATTCAGAATAGTTATTATTTCGTAAACAGAGTTCATGTTCCCTGATTCTAGTTCTAAAATTTCTAGTAGTCATTCCTACGTACTGGGCGTCGCAATCATTACATTGAATCAAATGTGTTTGAAAAATAAAGTGTTCCCAAAATACATAAATATAAAAACTAAAAATAACAGTTCATCAGCTACCAAATCAATTCTTTTTGCTAAGAATATGTGGTTAAAGGAAGAAATAAAATCGTGGTTCCACATCAGAGATAACATTCAAGTTTTGTTAAAAGTTCTACATACTGAACTTGTGAACAGTTTAAATCCTGTAGAATGGGATTTGTTCGATGACAAAGCGAGAAATTGTGCTAGTGAAGTTGCATTCAAAAAGAAAATTACGTTACAGAAAAAACTTAAAAATCTTATTCTCAACTCCAAAAAACTATTGAAAAACTCCCCACCTAATAATGTTACCTTTTCTAATCATAAATTTAATGAAAGAATAATAAATCTGTCGGATCATGAATTAACTACCAAAGAAACGTGTTTATTATCAAAAGGACTAAATTATAATATTCAAGATAACAAAATTCATAACGTCGAAATACTTGCTGCTGACACGGATCAAGCCCTCTTTAAATGTCCAGAATCCCTTAAACATAAATCTTCTGAAATCATTCAAAAAAACCTTAAAAATAAAAATAATCACAATAATAACCAAAAAAATTCTGAAAAACAAACCTTAAATAATATTAAAAAAACCATTAAAGAAAATAATCTCACTTTAACTAAAGCAGATAAAGGTAACACCATAGTGATTTTAAATAAAACGGACTATATTCATAAAGTAGAAGATTTTTTAAATAGTGATAACTTTACAACGCTTTCAAAAGATCCTACAAAGAAGTTTCAAGAAGACGTCAAGAACACAATCAAGAGCTGCCCTTTAATATGCGGTTCACCAAAATATAATAATCTTGTATCAACCAATCCTCAACCACCTAAACTGTATGGTTTAGCGAAGCTTCACAAACAATGCATCCCCATCAGACCAGTTGTTCCGGCATATTCTAGCCCCAATTATAATCTATGTTCTAAATTTGTATCCTTGTTTAAATCCAATAATTTATTCAGATCTGATCACTCAATTAAAAACAGTTTGGAATTAATCAATAAAATCAAAGATTTAGACTTACCTAGCAACAGTAAATTAGTGTCTTTTGATGTTGTTAATCTTTTTCCTAGCATTCCAACTATCGAATGTAAAAACCTAATTATAAACATTTTAAATAATTCCCATTTAGATCCTACTATTGTGAAGGAAATGTCCACATTACTAGAAATTTGCATTAATCAAAACTACTTCACCTTTAATGATAAATTATACAAACAACATAATGGTCTGGCGATGGGTAATCCCACTTCTCCTTTGTTTGCTGAAATATTTATGAATTCTTTTGAAAACAAACTATTCGATTGTGGACTTTCCCTTTTATCTAATGTATTTGTGTGGTATCGATTTGTTGATGATATCTTTGTAATTTGGTCGGGTAGCAACAGACAATTAGAAAATTTTCTCACTTTCATTAATAGCCTACATCAAAATATAAAATTTACACTGGAACGTAATGATAACAACAGTTTGAACTTCTTAGACTTAAATATTAATTTAGAAAATAATAAGTGTGTATTTAATATTTATAGAAAACCTACACACACTGACTGTGTTATACCATCAACTTCACTTCATCCCATATCTCACAAACTTGCTTCCTTCAACTCAATGATTCATCGTGCTATTAATGTCCCTTTAAGCAATGATAATTATAATAATGAAATTAACATTATAAAACAAATAGGCCTAAACAATGGTTATAAACCTGAAATAATTAATCGCTTAGTTAATAAGAAACAAACAAAATTTTTAACAAAAAAGTACATTTATAGTGGCAATAATAATAACGAACCTGGTAAAAACTTAATATATAAAAAACTTATTTTTACAGGCGACTTATCTTTAAAAATATCCCGCATATTACCAGATCACATTTCTCCAGCCTTCTATACTAATTCTAAAATAAAAAATTTAATTTATAACAAGGATGTTTCTAATAAATTCGAAAAAAACGGGATATACACTTTGGAATGTAATGATTGCGACGCCCAGTACGTAGGAATGACTACTAGAAATTTTAGAACTAGAATCAGGGAACATGAACTCTGTTTACGAAATAATAACTATTCTGAATTCGCCAATCATTTAATAGAGACAGGCCATAGCTTCAACAAAGAAAAAACCAAATTTAAACATATAAATATAAATTCATACTTTAACTTGTGCGCTTTAGAAACTTTAGAAATAAACAAAAAAATTAAATCAAAAATTAATTTAGTTAACAAAATAATAGCACCCTGCAAATCTCCCCTTTTGACTTTGTTCCCGTGTGATATTGACCCCGCCCACTGTTCTCCCCTTCCCCCAAAATCACCCCTCCCACCACCCCCACCTAATAACATCTAATTCATTTCTGTACTTGTTTTAAATTTTAAGTTTAGTTTTAAGTTTGCTAGTGAATGACACGGATGTGTCGAAACCGGTAGCATAAAAATTAAAATTTAAGTAACGATAGTACATTGAAAATTAAAACTCTTCAAAACAAAATGGGAATATAGAGTCTTAAGGTTGCGGAAAGGTTTCGTTATTTGAATGATAAATCCTAGCATTTTGTTGGCTTTGTTAATGATTTCATCAGTGTGTTGTATAAAGTTTAATTTAACATCCAGTACTACCCCAAGGTCCCTGATAGATTCTACTTCTTTAACCCGTATGTGCTCAACTTTTTTTTTTTTGAATTTTTCGTATTATATGTCCATTTTAGTATTCGATTAGACTTTAGTAATGATGTGGTATACAATTTTTTTTTATAATTTAATTTTTTTATAGAGAAATCGACCGCCCCAAAAATGGGGCGCTGGGCGCATTACCGAGCATACAAAATGTTAGGAAGTTGAGAATAAAAATGGGATTATAGTATAAAATGAATGTATCAAAATGTATAATAATGACAAAATCTTACAACTAAGCACAACATTCTATAAAATCTTAAGTATTAAAATTGACAAAACAGTTTACACAACCAACATCACACTTCCTGCACTTCTTAGTCGTATTTTTATGGCACTCGGCACAACGAATTTGTGTAAGACTTGATACTATCAAATGCCCTACACCATCCAGCCTGACTCCATCTGGGACTCTTCGTCTTTTTGTCGTTTGATTCAGTGGTCTACCGATAGAACGTGCTGATGAATATCAACCAAGGTAAGTTCGGGTAACTTCTCGTATAAATGCCAGGTAATCTAAATATTCTTTTACTTGACCGGCTGGAGACAATTTGTAGAGCTGGTATGCATTGTTCATGGATGCATTCAAAGGCCACATCAAAAGTTGCCAGTACCATTTTTTGCGATTGATACTTATCCTATAGCAACCGATGTTTTGGTCAAGTCGATCCACTCCGCCCATATACTTGTTATATTGTAAAAAGCACGACGGCTGTTGGATTGCAACTCTTCTCTTTTCCCTGCTAGACCATCGCTGAGCCGAGCCCAACGAGCTGACTCCTTCGCAGGTGGATGATACATTTACCACATTGTTGTCGTTGTATTGGACCAAGGAGACACCTGATATTTGATCAGTCAGTTTGATAGTAACTGCCACGCGCTTGTTTTTTCATTTGTGCAGTATCTTTCAGAGGCGCCTTTTCAACACGATTCATACAAATACCTATAGCTTGGTTGCCTGCTTCTTTGAGGTGGGTAAGCAGTCGGAGAGACATAAAAAAATGTCCATATGAACATGGACTTTTTGTCCTGTTGGTAACTTTGCAATAAGATTAGTTACCACAGAACCTCCAACGCCTAACTCTGGATTAGTATTGTCGGGATTAGTGGGACAAGCTGAAAAAACAACTTAGGGACAATTATAGTATGCTGTTATGATATTATTTTTTACAATATTTGATAATCTTTATGTATAACTGTGGAATATCGAAAGTTTATATCGAAAGAAACACTTCTAAAACGTGTACACTGCCGCGCTCACCGCCCCTAAAATGGGGCGCACAACAAAAATGTCTAGATTGATATCGTAATATAGCCTAATCAAACTATTTATATTATTATTTTATAGTATATATATTACACAATGACATAATGTCGAATTTGCAGCAAAACTATGGAAATAAATTATATTTACTTACTTTTTTCTCCGCGACATTGCTACAAGGGTCGTAGGGTCACTTTTGACGTGAATAATGAAAAACAAAATGGCGTCTCGCGCGTAAAAAGTATTTATTAGTGTTGCAATGAATCATAATAAATAAATTATTAGTCATAAAAAAAACAAAAACACGTGATATTTTTTTAAATCGGAAATTACTAACCGTTTTAAAAATGGGGCGTTTGACACATATGGGTTAATATATGTCTCGTTTAGTTTATACATAAAGGGAATTTTATTTTTGTTCCGTGTAAATGTTATTTTATTGCATTTTGAGGTATTCACTACAAGTTTGTTTGATTCACAGTATTCAAAAAGACAATTTAGGTCCTCTTGAAGTTTAATGCAATCTTCGATTGATTTTATAACTAGAATTATTTTTGTATTGTCTGCATATGCTAAATAATTGGCGTTAAAAAACATTTGTGAATATCGTACATATATACATTAAATAATAATGTCCCTAAATGAGAACCTTGAGGAAAACCGGAGGGCACAAGCTGGACTTAGTTCCCTCAACTGATACACATTGAAGTCTACTCCGAAGGTATGAAGTGAGCCACCGAAGTAAGTCACCATGCCTAATTGATTTAATTTTTTAATTAGAATGAAATGGTTTACCTCATCGAAGACCTTAGAGTATTCAGTGTAGATTACATTTACTTGGTTTCTATTGTCCATATTGCTCGTTAAATATTCAGTAAAATTTACCAAATTTGTTAGTACAGATCTTTTTTGTAGAAATCCGTGTTGTTGGTTTTGTATGTTGCGAACAATTGTTGTATAAATTTGATCGTAGACAATTTTCTCAAAGAGTTTACTAAATACTGTTATAGTTTACAATGTTGCTTTTTGAACCTGTTTTATGAATAGGGATTTTAGTTGCTTCTTTAAATTTTGTAGGAAATTTTCCTGCTTTTAGTGACATTCTCAATATGTTAGTTAGTGGGTATGAAAGATTTTTGGCACATTTTGAGATAAAGTATGGCGATATACCATCACTGCCAGCACCCTTATTAATGTCTAAATTCTTCAGGTATTTATTGATCAATAAATTGTTTATTTCTACGTTCCCAATCGGGTTATGATTATTCATATAGGTAAAACTATTGTTTATACTCGGATCATTCGTGTCATTATCATTTACGTAAGTGGACTGAAAATGTTTCGCGAATAATTGACACACTTGATGAGCGCCAGTGCCTGACTCGTCTTCAAGGTGCATGATTTGTGGAATGCCATTTGTTTTACTTTTGTTTTTAGCGTAGTTCCAAAGTTGTTTATTATTTATAAGAATATTATATTCAACTGAACTTATGTATTGATTATAGCAATGTTTCTGCAAGTATTTTTGTTGCGTACGTTTGATTGAGAACTCTATGTAGTCAACTGGATTATTATAGGATTTCCATTTTGTATGAAGTTTTTGTTTGTCTTTAATGATTTTAATTAGATGTGCTGAATACCAGTTTGAATTTTTTTTCTTTTTTATGATACGTTTAGGGACAAACTGGTTAATGGTTTTGTTTAAAATGTTGTAAAAAGAATCGACTACTACGTCGACATCTGCATTCTCCCGAGTAAATGACCTGTCTGTCATTGACAGATGTTGGTTGATTAAATCGTAATTGGCATTTTTAAATTGATAAATTTCTTTGGGTGGGGCGTGAAGAACAGGAAGTGTATCGATTGGTAGCATAATTTTAAGTGATGGGTGGTGCGAGTCTTCGCTGACAAGAGGATCGTGTGCGCGAGATACTTTGCAATCCTCATTACAGATAACTAAATCGAGGATTTGGTTATTTGCATTTTTTATGTAATTATACTGTTTTAATTCAGAATAATGGATTGTGTCAGCAAGTGAGGAACTAATTGCGTTCAAGTTTTCAAGTGTCAAGTGTGAATCATTGTTTTGTACATTCCATGTTACGGTGGGCATATTAAAGTCTCCAATTACAAGTAAGATGTCATCGGGATATTGATCTTTTACGTTAGCAAGTAAGCTTAGAAATGAACTGAGCGCAGTTTCATATCCTTGACTCTGTGGCAGATAAACACAGGCTACATGGATAGTACGTTTGGAGGTATAGTTAGAGGGAGGAATAGTTACCCAGATGCATTCAGCATTGCAGATTAATTCTTCACGAGGGTACGCGTTAAGATTGTTATGTGTTATGATCATCACTCCTCCGCCTCGACAAGAATCTTCTTGGTTGTTTATACTATTAATTGTAATTTTACTAGATCTATCCCGTCTGAAAATGCTGTAAAATTCTGTTGGTGCTAGTTCTGGATCTAAAATAGAATTAATAAGCCAAGTTTCAGAAACACCGAATATGTGACAATCGTCATTCAATAAAATATTATTATGAAATATTTCTGTTTTAGTCCGTAGTCCTCTACAGTTTTGATACATAATAGTTATCATCATGAATTATATAAGTTTTTCTATAAGTGTAAATACTTTTGGCAACGATGAGAGATAAAGTATACAATAAATGAAGAGTTTTATGAATGACATGCGAGATATTATATTATACTGGTAAAATAGTGAAATAGAAATGAGAGCAGCTGTAACAGTTTTACTTGTTACCCCAACTAATTTGGATGTTGACTTATGAAACGCCGCGTTCTGTGAGCCTGTTGCTAGCTTCAGACGAGACAGCGGCGAGATCTATGATCTATGATCCATGAACGTGACGAGGCACTCAACGGATTTTTCGTGAAGGGACAGGAGGGTTCCTGAAACCCGGAAGCTCCGGCTGACATCGTGTGGCGTTAGATCCTTTTAAATGGTTTTAATTTGAGTTTATAATATGTAGTTAAATTTACGGTCAAGTTTTTAGACTGGCCTGGCGCCCGACAATTTACAAGATTAAGGTTAGTACCCGTGTTAGATAATATGCTCATACATCACTGATTCTTATTGTAGAATGATTTGCTAATTTCATTATCACAAGTGATTCCTAAACGAACCTTGGACCTCGTCCTGAGTTATAATGCTTTAGAATTAAACATTAGAGTCTCATGTTTTGCAAAACTTTATTTACCATGTTACTGATTACCTACAATAAATGTTAAAGTTGAACATTTGGTTTCATTTTATTAACCCGTGATTCACTGGAGAATGTAGTCACTGGGATTATAACTTAAACATATTATGCAAATGTTTTAAGCTACAATGGCGCACAACGTTGTGGATGACTAGTGAAATTGGCAAGTTTTGTTCTGGTTTTGCATTTTTTTAGATAGTTGATGTGTGACATTATTGTCGGAACACGAGGTTTAATACCGCCTCACACGTGTCAGCCGGAGGTTATTATTCAGGAACTACCTCATTTAATAATTTAAACTTTATATTATTTATACCAGCTGTTTTACAAATCTTTCAATATTAAACATTTTATTTCCAAAAGAATTTTTACAATTTTTTATTTACAACATTTTGTTCCGAAAGAATTTTATACAACATTTATATTCGGAAGAATCTTTTAAATCCGTTGAGTCATCGATTTTAATTATTTATTTTAGATTAGATTCCATGTTTAGTGTAATTATGTTATTGTTGTGACTAAGTGTTTTGTGATTGTTTTTTTGATCCCTTAAGATATAGGTATTAATATTTAAATGCCTTAGACAAGGAGTCAGACGAAAGATCCCGAAATGTCATTCCCCAAAGGAACTAACGTTGATGGTTCGGATTCGAAGGTGTCACCCCTTTCCCCAGCCCCGCTGGTGCCCTTGCATAAATGGAATTTAAGATATGATGGAAAGTCTTGTGTAGGTGAATTTTTAGAACGTGTTGAAGAACTCGCTTTATCCCGCTCTGTAAGTAAAAACATACTTTTCTTAGGTGCATTTGAACTTTTTGAGGGGATTGCTCTTGATTGGTTGAGAGTGAACCATTCTTCTTTCAAAACATGGGAGGAACTGGTGGCTGGTCTGAAAGATGAATATGAGTTATTAGATTATGATCGTAGACCTGTTTCACAGTTAAGGACAACATACAAGTACCCAAAGAATCTCTTGGTACCTTCATTACTAAAATATTAATTATTAATAAAAGGCTTAATAAAAAGTTGCCTGATGAAGAAATTTTAGAAATATTGCTTTGTAATATGGCACCCAGATACATTCAAAAGTTAGCGTTAAATTCGATTCCGAATATCGCTACTCTTAAAAAACTGGGGAAAATGATCGAACTTGTCTTCTTCTTTTGAAAATAAAAATGAACTTAATAAAAAACCGTTTTTCAAGCAGGATAAATCTTCTTATAAAAACAATGCATTCAAAAACAAAAATGTGTATTCTAGTGAGGAGATCGTATGCTTCCGATGTGGACGTCCAGGCGTCAAGTCACCTGACTGCACTTGCCGGAAGTAAAAAAAACGCAGGAGCCGGACGATAGTTGCGTTAATGGAGGAGACGTCTTCCAGCATCGCAGCCACCGATCCGGCATGGCAAGATTGGCTCAAGATAGTCAGACGGTTCTACGAAGATCTAAGAACTTCAAGGAGTGAAGGGGTGGCTGCCAGGGACGGCCGTCCTTTCATCTCTTTCACGGTTTTGGGATCGGAGTTTGCAGGTCTCCTGGATTCAGGTTCTCACTTATCAATATTGGGTAACAATTCTCATTTAAAATAAATGCAATTAGGTGCAAATTAACGAAACTTAAGAAAAGCTTTCCTTTAACTTCTGCGACAGGACATTCAGTTAGTTGCGAATTTAAAATCACAGTACTTGTTACTTTTAAAAAGCTAGTAAAATCCTTTACATTTGTTGTTATGCCAGAGATTAAATCGGATATAATTCTCAGTATAGACTATAACACGATTTCTTAATTCTGAAATATGTGTGTAAAATACATTATAATGTGTATGGTAATGTAATATAGGTTAGCAAATAAAAAGATTCTTAACATTGGAAGACATTGAATTTATTGGATAAGTTAATCGTTACAAGTTTAAATTTTGAATAGCAAGAGACTCTAAGTTTTATAATTTGTTAAATAGAAATCGTCAGGGCATGTTTAGATTGTGAAACTACATCTAAATAGTGATGAAACGAAGTTTCAAAGTTTATCGTTAAGGCCACATGTTTTAAGAGGTAAGACACAAAAAAAAGCTAAATTTCAAGGAATGATCATGTTAAAATTATTTAGGGCGCCAGCTCTCCCTTTTAAAATAAGAGAGAAGCATATTTATATTTGGATAATAAACCATTTCTAATTTAAAATCTAAAGTAACATAATGGTGACAATTGGCTCACGAATGTCGGTAACGCAATCCCTTGCGTCTCCGTCTTGTGTCGTAACAGGTCCGTTCCCTCGCGCTCGCCTCTTGGTACTGGTGAGAAAAATACTTGTGCCCAAAGGCCGGTCTGCGCTAGCAGCTGTTGTGTTTGAAAACAGCAATCAGTACTTATTTATGGTCGTAAAGCCAAATATGGGGTAATTAGTTTCAGAATGCTACAAGACTTACGGATATAAGTGTAGTTAAATCCGATCCTCGTTCTGTGAGCAAAGTCAGAGGAATTGTGGATAGACACGTTTTAAGTGACTATCAACAACAGTCGCTAAATGGCGTAATTAAGGATTTTGAGTCTATTTCGGGTGATAAACTGGGACGTACTCACCCGGAGAAGCATGTCATAGACACAGTTGACAGGATTCCTGTTAAACAACGTTACTACCCGATTTCTCTTCATTTGCTTCCAGCAGTTCATAAAGAGTTAGATAGAATGCTTGAATTAGGTGTAGTAGAACCTAGCAACAGTGCATGGAACAGTCCGGTATTACTGGTTCCTAAGAAAAATGGCACGTACCGCTTGTGCTTGGATAGCAGGAAAATTAACGCTCTTTCAAAAAGAGACGCCTTTCCTTTACCTTTCATTTCTAACATCTTAGACAGTTTGGGTGGAGCCCATTTTCAACTCTTACAATCAAACCGATTGATCAGTTTCGTAAGATTTGTAAAATAAAATATTGTAAAATTAAAACTGAATAAACATATAAAAAAAAAAAAAAACTATAGACTTGAAAGACGCCTTTTGGCAAATACCATTAGAGCATAGCTCGAGGGAAAAGACGGCTTTCACAATTCCAAAACGGGGTCTCTTTCAAATCACGTCAATGCCTTTTGGTCTGCATGGGGCCAGCTCGCGTATGATGCGCTTGATGGACAGATTATTTGGTCCTGAATTTGATGGGAAAGTTTTCTATTATTTGGATGATATCATCATAATATCAAGTACTTTTGAGGAGCACATGTCCATTTTGAAACAAGTCAAATGTAAGCTGGCTGACGCAGGTCTTACAATCAACTTAGAGAAATCAGTCTTCTGTAGAGAATCTCTTAAGTACTTGGGTTATGTTGTTGATCGCAACGGGTTAAGGACAGACCCTGAAAAGGTTAAAGCTATAATCGATTTTCCCGTACCAACTTCACAAAAGAGTTTGAGACATTTTATCGGAATACTCTCATGGTACAAAAGATTAATCTTAAATTTTTCTATTATAGCAGCTCCACTGCACAATTTGACTAGAGAGGAATTTGTAGGAAAAAAGTTTTCTTGGAATGATCAGGCTCAAACAGCGTTTATTAAATTAAAATAAACCTTAGTCAAGGCACCCGTTTTAGCATGCCCAGATTTTAGTAAATCTTTTACGATATCCTGTGATGCCTCGAACCAAGGCCTGGGTGCGGTACTCTCACAATTAGATGATCAGGGAAGGGAACACCCTATTTCGTTTATAAGCAGATATTTGTCAGCTCAAGAAAGGAATCACTCCACCACAGAAAAAGAACTGAATGCGTTAATTTTTGCTTTGGAGAGATTCAGGTGCTATATTGAAGGTTCGTTAATTCCTGTAAAAGTCATAACAGACCACTATATCCTCAAGTGGCTAGTTAACATAAAATCTCCTTCGGGAAGATTGGCGAGATGGGCTGTGAGATTGCAACAATATAACTTTATAATTGAACACAGGAAAGGGAAGGAGAATATAGTTCCGGATGCTCTTTCACGTGATCCTTTAGAAGTAGCTGCAATTAATCACTCTCCTAGTGTTTCTTCTGATCATTGGTATAATAGAATGTGCAGAGATGTATTAGCTAAGCCTTCTTTGTTTCCAAAGTGGAAGCTCGTTGATGGTGTACTTTATAAACATGTTCAGAGCATGGAAGTTTTGCACAAGGCACATGATTGGAAGGAAGTGGTACCTAAAGATAGTAGAAGGGAAATTATAGAATTGCATCATGTACCTCCGACGTCGGCTCATTTTGGGGTAATGAAAACTTTAAATAGGATTTGTATGAAATTTTATTGGCCCCGAATGTCGTCTGATGTTCGGAAGTTTGTAACTAAGTGTCAAACCTGTTTAGCTTAGAAAAGTTCTAATCAGGCTCCGCCAGGACTAATGGGTGATCCAAAGCTAGTACAACGTCCGTGGCAGGTAATTTCAACAGATTTATTGGGACCGCTACCTAGTTCTTATAAGAAAGGGTATACATATCTTTTTGTTATTGCAGATTTTTTTACTAAATTCACAAAAATTTTTCCACTAAGACGTGCAAATGGGAAAAATGTATCTGAGATAATTGAAAATGAGATCTTTCTTAAATTTGGCGTACCGGATTGCATAGTGGCTGATAATGGACCACAATATATTTCCAAGGAGATGAAACATTTAGTTAATAGATATCATGTACGGCACCTATTCTATAATTGCAGATATCATCCTCAAAATAATCCTGTAGAAAGAATAAATCGCGTCTTAGTTACGGCTTTTTCGTACGTTGGAACGGATCATCGTACATGGGCGAATCACTTAGCAGAAATTGAATTAGCTATTAATACCGCCGTTCACGAAGTCACTGGCTATACACCCTTTTTCTTGAATTTTGGCAGGGAAGCAATTACCTCAGGTAAACATTATAAATCTCCTGATTTCAATTGTGAAGATTTAACATTTTCGAAGCGGGATACGTGGGCGTCGGATATTTCTGAACTTAATGACATATTCAGTCAAGTAAGAACATGTCTTCGTCAATCTTATGAACGCAATAAGGTACATTATGACCTTCGGAGGAGGAATATTGAGTTCAAGATAGATGATATCGTCTGGAGGCGTTCATTTGTGTTGTCTGACGCTTCTAAACATTTCGCAGCTAAATTAGCGCCAAAATTCATAAGGAGTAAGGTAATCGACAAAGTCTCTGCTCTTGTTTACAAGCTTGCAGACATGTATGGGAAATCAGTAGGTACCTTCCATATAAAAGACATAATAAGAGTTGAAAAATAACTTTCTGAATTATTCTTACGTTTCTTAATGGATCTAAAAGTTAAATTGTGATATGTTTTATACTTTATTTTTAATTTAAGGTAGCGTATTTTGTCTTACCCTCAAAGCTCGCAAACATTTTATAACTTTTTTTTTAATTTTTCTTTATTCTTTGAATAGTAAATATATAACAATTGTGGAATTTATGGCCGCCATACTAGGCACATGCCCGTGTTATGGTGACCGAGTAACTGTTGAATGTTTTTCGCTTGCAATAACTGTGGCCACAGTATTTCAAGCGAGACTCATTTGAAGTGTACTATGGTTAATTAGTTTTGTGTGGTTAATTTATCTTGATCTTAGGGGATGCTTTACCTCCCTGGGATAAACCACCCTCTGATTTCAATTATATGAATGTGTATTTGGTGTTAGTATTTGTTGTGTGTTTATTTGTTTGAACCTAGAAGGGATCTATTATCATATTGAATTATCATTTGGTGTATTTTATTGTGTATTTTGCTCATAATTTTATACGATTAGTTATAGTTTGTATATGCGGTTAATGTAGCGAACTTGCTTCTGAAAGCGAATTATTCTTATGATACAATGATCATAATGCTGTAAAATATATCGACGGTCCCGAAGAACAATGTCGGATCTGCAAAAAATCTAAAATCGTTTTTTTGGCTTATTTTAAATTTCTTTTTATGTTCTTGTATTCTGCGTTTTCAGAATTTTTTTATCTTAATTATTTTAAAAGTTATTGAAACAAACAAAGTCGGTTGTGACATAATATTCGCAGAACATTGTCACTAGAGCACAACCGACTTTGTTCGTTGTCACAAATCCGTCATTGGAGGTGCGCGCGCTCAGTCGGTTTGTCACAAACGACTTTGTTCTTCGAAAAGTTCAGACGGTGAACACGTGCGTGAAGAATCAGTACGTGCACATCAAAATAATTGTCAATTGTTGCTTTTTTTGAGAGTAAGACAGTGTAAACTAACTGTGCCTCGAAAAAATAATAATCGTTTTAAATTTTTGACTAGTAAAATGTGTCCAATTGACAATTTAAATAATATCTGAGAGGAACAAAGTCAGACAGATATATACCAGGACATGCTTCTAACGTGTCGAGAAACATTAATGGTCGAATAAAACAGTTAATGGACATTATAAATAACATTATTTATCCGAATCAGGATAATGAGAAAGAAAAAGAAGGTAAGTTTTAATTTTTTTCCTAAGAACTGCTATGATTTTAGTTTACTTCATCGGGCCTCCCACAAACAATGTCGGATTGTCATAACCGACAACAATCGCAGAAAATAAATGATTTGGCTGGACGATGAGAGTTTTTAGTTTTCATTAATTCAATAATTGTTAGGTAGTATTAAAATATGTTTAAGTAATAAAAAAATATATGTCGCCCTAAAAGCACATCCGACATTTTTTGTTGGAATCTGTCTAGTAGCAGGGTGCAGGAAACAAACATCCGACATCGTTCTTGGAACATTTACATTTTTTCTCGTGTCGGATGTTAACATCCAACATTATTCTCTGGTAGTTTTTTTCAATACTACTTTGTTCGACAACAAAAACTCATAAATACCTGTAAAATATACTGTTTTTTTCTGTGGTGTTATTGACTATACTATAGTAAATGCAATCGTGCTTGAAAATCTATGATTGTATCATGTTACATCAAGTTTGTAAAGATTTATCTGCTTTGTAAATACATTATTAAAAAAAAACAGTACGTAAATGTAAATGGATACGACTCCCACGAGTTCGTAGCTCTGTCAGGAATTCCTCAGGGATCGAATCTTGGTCCCATGTTATTCCTTATTCTGATAGATGACATTCAGGACTGCATACGTCATAGCACATGTCTCCTATTCGCGGATGACATGAAACTGATGATGGAAATCGAAACAGATGACGATTATTCCAAACTGCAGGCTGACATAGATTCAATCATGAAATGGTCGTTAAATAACAAACTTAATTTTAATACAAAAAAATGCGTCGTTATGACTTATAGTCGTTCACAAAATCCGTTATTCTACCAGTATAGAATGAATGGAGAAGTACTAACACGAGTAAATACCATCAAGGATCTTGGGTGATCTTTGATCCCAGGCTGACATTTTCAAATCATATAGTGCAGCTTACTTCGGCTTGCTACAAAATTCTTGGTTTTGTAATTAGAACTTGCAAACAATTCAATAATATAGAAGCAATGACCGCCATGTTCAGCGGAGTGGTCAGAAGCAAGCTGGAGTACGCTAGTACTGTCTGGATACCTTATCAAGTTAAATACATAAATATGATTGAACAAATTCAAAAAAAAATCCTAAGGTATGTTTACATGCGATCACACGGAATATATCCGAAATTCATGCATCACGTGGAACTGCTAAAGGAGACAAATTATCAAAGCCTGGAGACCAGGCGTAATGCCAGTCTCATGGTATTTGAATTAAAGTTAATAAAAAACTTCATCGATTGTCCATATCTCCTGTCATGCTGTGGCTTATTCGTTCCTGACAAATACTGTCGAACTCGGAGCCACGCCCTATTCTACATACCGCAGGGGCGGACAGATGTCATGGCTCAACATAGCATGACAAGAGGTATGACATTGCTTAATGCTCTACCAGCGGATATAGATGTGTTTAACATAACTATAAAATGTTTTAAAAAAATTATGTATTGTTAGTTGTAAGAAAATTGTACCATAATTGGACTTACCTGTCTGTCGTACAATTATAAAAAAAAAATATATATATATATTTGTGTTACAATAAAACAGTATAATTTAATAAGTTTTTGAGATTATCGCATATATTTTTAGAGTTTTAGTTTATGTCGAGAAGAAACTAAATAAATAAATAATACGGATATTCGAAAATCAATTAATGCAGATTTGAATTTCTTTGATCAGTCTCAGTCACCACTGTCGCAGGAAGAAAAAGGTCATTACTTTTTACTTTACTTATTCATTATTCATTACAAAAATTATAAATCTACGTATAATTAGATTTTCAGCAACTTTTTAGAAACAGAACTTTTCTTTTAAACCTTTCACGATTAACCTGATGGATTGCTAAAATGCAAGAGGACTTTGAAGACATCATTAAGAATCTATTAAAATATTTGAATAGTCCACAATCCGTATCTCAGTCCGATTCAACAAAGAAGCAGGTAGATGTTTAAAAAGCACATTAAAAAAAAAGAAAAGATAAAATTTATACCAAGTTACTTCGATTTGCTACTAGTATATTATTAGAAAGTTATGTTTTGATTTTAGGCGTTTCTGAATCCGACCCCCCGCGGAGTCACCGAGGAGTTTCCATATCCCTAAATAGGATCAATGCGACCAATGCTATGCATTTAAAAATATGTCTCAGCCGTCTGATGAGCAGACAGAAGCCATCATTGTGCACGCGAGGAGAAAGAATATGCCCGGGACCTAACATAACGACAAAGCTAAAAATCCATTGCTTCCGATGGTTCAATCGTATGTGCAACTTTTGATTTGCAAAAAATATTAACTTTGTAGCACTTTCGAATTCCGAACACTAATTCGAATATTTACTCAAAATCTACTCTTCATGGTTCGCTACTTTACACCTCATGGTAAGGCGAGTATTTTTTATTACGTACGAAAACTGTCCAATTTCACTGTACCTATACAGACCCGGAACATGCTATATGTGGCAAGAGTGCAAGAGGGAATCGCAAAATGAGGAGCCGATGAAGTCAGTAGTTATTTACTTGATTTCACAAAAAAAAATTGAAAGGGCGGCTAAAAAATTCAGATTCTTATCTGATAACTGCCCTGGACAGAATTGAAGTAGAGTAGTTTTTAGCCTGTTTTGAATGCAGCTAAAGAATTTGGAATCACCATTACACACAGCTTCTTAGAAAAGGGCCACACTCAAATCGAGTAAGATAGTGTGCACGCAGTAATCAAAAGAGCAATTCCTAGGACGATTTATAGTCCAGATGAATGGAAGGTTCTCGTAAGATGGACAAAAATTGATGAAAATCCCTACGAAGTTCGGGATATGTCTCAAGTTAACTTTTACGACATTAAATACTGTTAAAGAACAAAAATTGGACTGAAGATACCCAAAATAAAAAAATGACATGGATCTGCGTCAAGCAAGTTCGCACCTCTGGAGATCATTCTAATCAGCTGGAATAAATATGACTTCAGAAAAGAGTTTCAAACCATCATCGTTCATGCCACAAGACATTTTCATTCTAATGACATCGAACTTCATAAGGCGTATGATACCCCTTTGCAAATGTTTTAATTGTATACGTTATGATTAGGTACAAATGTGTTATGTTTTAAGTTTTTATTATATATTTTTTCTATAATGTGATAGTCGTACTTATGTATCGTACCTGGATTAAAAATAAATTAAACTGTGGATGTTTTAATTTTATGTTATGAATCATAACTTACGATTAGGTACCAACCTTTTTGGTTTTTCATTTTTCTTATATTTTTTGTCTTTAAAATGTGATACTCGTACTTATATATCTCATGTTATATGGCAGACTGGGATTTAACTATCCTCCCAGTTCTGCTGGATTAAAAACAAATAAAAAATTGGGTACAATACTATCCTGTTTTTTTTTTTTTAATTTATTTAATGTTTAATTATTATATATTATTTGTATTAAAAAAGAGGTCCCTTTGTATAATTTTTACTAAAAATGATAGATAATTTTTTTTTTTGGTAATACAAGAAACAAAAAAAAAATAAACTAGGTCGTAAATACGACAAAAACTTATGTTTGAGTTCCAAAGAATAAAGTAGGATATCCATATACGACACACATGTTTCATGCTATGTCCATAGAACAATGTCGTATGCAAACATCCGACAACTCCTTGTCCGTAAAAAAATGTCGGAAGTGATTTTTCTCAAAAACTACAAGAATGTTGCAATAAGCTGGCATACTGTATTTTTCCAATTAAATAAATATGGGTTAATGCAAAATATCAGATCAATTTGACGGTTGTTTCTCTCAAAAACAGTAAAAATGCAGAAACGAAACTTTAAACAGCTCTCCTGCCAAACTACGATTTTGCAGATCCGACATTGTTCTTCGGGACCGTCGATATTCTGGTCATTTTATTATCTTTTGCGTTTATATTGCAGACATTGAAAAATTATAGCCTTCATCGGGCTTACAATCAAGATATTTTATGGATTTTTAGGAAAATTCTTATTTACAATGTTCGCGAGTCTGTTTTGATAATATTATCCTTGGTATAACAAATTTTATTTTCATGTTATTGTCTAATTTTATATTTTCAGAATGGTGTTTTCGTTTTATATAAATTTATCTATCCGCTGATTTTTCTAGTGATTCCTAGAGCTCGGAACCACTTAAACAATCGGTAAATAATTTCTTTTTTCTGGGTTCTTCTGTCACAATGAGAAGGTGTAATTTTGTGATAGAATAATGCAGTTGAAATAAATTTAATTACTTCTACATTCTTTATTTATCGGTAAAAAAAAATAATAAATAAAAATAATTAATATTGTTATTGCCATCTGTAGATAAGTTTGGCGTTGTTCTTTTTCAATTTAGGTTTGAAGTATTATATTTTTAATTCAGGATTATAAATCAGTGTACATTAATGTTATTACATTTTAGGTACATAGAGTTTCCAAGATTGAATTGTTTGTTTCTTAATAGTTAAAAATTTATTAGGATTCACATTTGCATAAGTTAAATTGGAATTATTTTAGTTCAAAGGGCTTTTCAACTCTCTGTAACAGTTTCAAGTTTCATTGGTTTATATCAGGTTGCTTTAGGAAAACCAGTATGTTAGTGTAGGCATCCAGAGGAATATTTCAAGAGGAAATTCATCATCACCTATGTACAACTTCAGCATTGGATATATACAAATCGCTCCTGTACTATGGAAAATTTTTAACAATGCTGCTTCGCCATAACATTCTTCAAGAATATGGGTCAACTCATCATCACGCTTTAATCTCAAGTCTGGGATGCTGTTTCAAGCTGAACGTAAACACTGGATACATACATATCGCTCCTGCACTATGGAAATTTTTAACTATGGCACACCACAACCTTCTTCAAGAATATGGGTCAACTTCTCTACGCTTCACTCTCGATTTTGGAATGCTGTTTTAAGCGGAATTAATACATACTTACCGCTGCTGAGCTATTTGGTATTACATCTACCATCATCATACCATGTCCACTACAAGAACATTTCCTGTGGGACGGCAGTCAAGGATTTGCTTCAAAGGTGTCAGGGGAACCTTGGGACTTATAGCCATAAGTCTTTTAACTCGGGGGGCATTGTAACAGTTTTACTTGTTACCCCAACTAATTTGGATGTTGACTTATGAAACGCCGCGTTCTGTGAGCCTGTTGCTAGCTTCAGACGAGACAGCGGCGAGATCTATGATCTATGATCCATGAACGTGACGAGGCACTCAACGGATTTTTCGTGAAGGGACAGGAGGGTTCCTGAAACCCGACATCGTGTGGCTGACATCGTGTGGCGTTAGATCCTTTTAACTGGTTTTAATTTGAGTTTATAATATGTAGTTAAATTGACGGTCAAGTTTTTAGACTGGCCTGACGCCCGACAATTTACAAGATTAAGGTTAGTACCCGTGTTAGATAATATGGTCATACATCACTGATTCTTATTGTAGAATGATTTGCTAATTTCATTATCACAAGTGATTCCTAAATGAACCTTGGACCACGTCCTGAGTTATAATGCTTTAGAATTAAACATTAGAGTCTCATGTTTTGCAAAACTTTATTTACCATGTTACTGATTACCTACAATAAATGTTAAAGTTGAACATTTGGTTTCATTTTATTAACCCGTGATTCACTGGAGAATGTAGTCACTGGGATTATAACTTAAACATATTATGCAAATGTTTTAAGCTACACAGCAAGTACGAGGAGCATTTTAGGAGAGAGGGGGGGAATGAGAGTGGAACGGGGGAAGGGTGTAACGTTGTGGATAAAGAATAGGTCGATTATTCAACGTATTATATAATCGATATCAAAATGAAACATGATTTACACCTACATATGTCAAGATATGGTGTAGTTGTATAGTTCATTTTCCATATTGTATTAAAAACATATATTTTCACTTTACTTTTTAGACCAAGCTGACACTGAATCAAATATAAATGGTTACACAGAAGAACGTTTGATCAGAGTAAATGAAGAAGCCTTTTTCAATATATCTAAGGTGAATAGCAGAAACGGTGGAACAATTGATGAAAGTTTGATAGCAATAAATGTTGCTGAACAATCGTTAAATGGCACTGTAATTGTTGAAACTAATTTTCATCAAATGATTAGAAATTATAAATAAATAAACAAAAAAAAAAAATTCTGTTCCGAAATTGTGATATTGAAGATATTTCATAGCCATTGTCCGAATTAATTAAATGCCGGAGTACGTCCAAAATGCTTGCTCCTAAGATCAAAATCGATGTCATAACGAGATAATGTCCCAACCATGTAGATGTACCACCATGCAGCAGATCCTGTTAAAAGAACTTCAGCTAATGGTTCGAGTACTGTATGAATTCAGCCACTCGAAAAACCGAAAAGTTGCGGATTGTCACTCACATTTACTAACAAAAACAACAGAGCCAAGCTGAGTCAACGATCGATATTCGAAGCGTTATCGATCAGTGCAAAAAGCTCTGATAATCTGAATAAAGAATATAACTCAACAGAAACAGAAAAAGGAACCCCAATGTGTTTAGACTCAACAGAAGGTGCAATGCAAATCTCAGAGGATAAACTAACATCAGAGAATGATAACAGTTATAGTAATAAGGAAGTTGAGACCCAAAGCAAGATTAACAGTTCAAGCCATTCGTCCCAGACAACTTCAAGGAATAAAATCAGCAAGAAGACTAGTCAGTCCCAAAACGCAGATCGGAAAGGACAATTCAATATTGTAACTTTTTCAACATGACTAAGGTGACTAGCAAAAACGGTGGTACAATTGATGAAAGTTTCATATCCATAAATGTTGGTGAACAATCAGTAAATAGCACTGTAATTGTTGAAACTAATTTACACCGAATGATGAGAAATTATAAATAAATCAAGAAAAAAATTATGATATTAAAGATATTTCAAAGCAATTGTCCGAATTAATTGAATGCCGGAGTACGTCTAAATTGCTTGCTCCTCAGATCAAAATCAACCCGAAAGAAACAGAAAAAGGAACCCCAATGTGTTTAGACTCAACAGAAGGTGCAATGCAAATCTCAGAGGATAAACTAACACCAGAGAATGATAACAGTTATAGTAATAAGGAAGTTGAGACCAAAAGCAAGATTAACAGTTCAAGCCATTCGTCCCAGACAACTTCAAGGAATAAAATCAGCACGAAGACCAGTCTGTCCCAGAATACGGATCGGGAAAGACAATTCAATATTGTTACCAAATCCACCATCTTCGGTGTACAACCAGATTCGCAAATAACATCACCGCCAGAAAACAAGAATCCAAAATTGGGTGTCAATTCCAATCCTAGCGCTTCAGATTGACCAAATGCAAGTCAAGAGTCATAATCACAAAGTAAGATTCAAGCAGGATAAGCAAATTAGAATGACCAAATGCAGGTCAAGAGTCGCATTCGTCCAAGATTACTTTTTTATTTTTTTAATTTTTTTTTTATTTAAAGAAACATTTAAAACAAAGAATAATACATACATATCAAATAGAAACATAATACAAAAACAGATAAAAAGTCCCAATAAACTACTTTTAAGTAGTTTGTCAATGGTAAAGTAGTTTGAGGAACGTTCAAAGTTAGAATCAATCAGGATGAGCACTTCAGAATTACCAAACGCAGCTCAAAAGTCACAATCATCCAAGATCACTGATAACGCTAGAGTCAAGCAGGGTGAGACCTTTCGAAAGGCCAAATGTAGCCCAAGAAAAAGAATCATCAAAAATCACCGATAACAGTTCAAAGGGAAAGTCAAGTAGGATGAGCATTTCAGAATATATAAATGAAGCTCAAGTGTCGCAATCTTCGAAGATCACTATTACCGTTAGAGTCAATCAGGAGCAGCACATCAGAGTGACCAAATGCAGCTCAAGAATTACAATCATCCAAGATCACTGATATCATTAGAGTCAAGCAGGATGAGACCATTCGAAAGGCCAAATGTAGCCCAAGAAAAAGAATCATCAAAAATCACCGATAACAGTTCAAAGGGAAAGTCAATCTTCGAAGATCACTATTAACGTTAGAGTCAATCAGGAGCAGCACATCAGGATGACCAAATGCAGCTCAAGAGTCACAATCATCCAAGATTACTGATAACGTTAGAGGCATGCAGGACGAGAACTTCAGAATGAATAAATGCAGCTCAAGAATCACAATCATCCAAGATCACTGATATGTTGCTACTGGTCGTTTGGATAACTCATCGCTCGGGCGACGGATTCGCAGAGAGATAGCCTTATTTACACCTACATATGTCAAGATAAGGTGTAGTTGTACGGTTCATTTTTCATATTCTATTAAAAAATATATATTTTCACTTTACTTTTTAGGCCAAACTGACACTGACTCAAATATAATTGGTAACACTGAAGATTATTTGATCAGATTATATGTAGAAGCCTTTTTCAACATAACTAAGGTGACTAGCAAAAACGGTGGTACAATTGATGAAAGTTTGATATCAATAAATGTTGGTGAACAATCAGTAAATAGCACTGTAATTGTTGAAATAAATTTACACCGAATGATGAGAAATTATAAATAAATTAACAAAGAAGTAGTGATAATAAAGATATTTCAAAGCAATTGTCCGAATTAATTGAATGCCGGAGTACGTATAAATTGCTTGCTCCTCAGATCAAAATCAACCCAAGAGAAACAGAAAAAGGAACCCCAATGTGTTTAGACTCAACAGAAGGTGCAATGCAAATCTCAGAGGATAAACTAACACCAGAGAATGATAACAGTTATAGTAATATGGAAGTTGAGACCCAAAGCAAGATTAACAGTTCAAGCCATTCGTCCCAGACAACTTCAAGGAATAAAATCAGCACGAAGACCAGTCAGTCCCAGAATAGGGATCGGGAAAGACAATTCAATATTGTATCCAATTGCACCATCTTCGGTGTACCACCAGATTCGCACATAACATCACCGCAAGAAAACAAGAATCCAGAATTGGGTGTCAATTCCAATAGCAACAACAGCGATTCAGATTTGCGGGTCCTGGCTGTAGAAGAATTCAGTTTATATTTCAAATTCATTCAGCAAAGCATGATGTAGTTTAAACACAACCAGACAATGAAAATAATAGAGACCCGCGGAGACAACATCCGTTTCATCACATAATACCCGTATTAATGCAAGCGATTAAAAAGATATAGTTCAACAACAACAAAAAAGCAGATAGAAAAGCCCGTAGAATTGAATACCGCAGTTCCAGATCCTAGGTTACGCGGTGCTTATCTTTTTTGTGAGGAGGCATTGATGCTTTCTGATGTGAACAAGGTAGAAATAAAAAAATATATATCACTACGCAACGAATGTATTATCGTCCTAAGGAACACTGGTAATAGTTTTATTAAGATACGTGAAGGATGAGCTCTTCAGATTGACCAAATGCAAGTCAAGAGTTACAATCACAAAGTAAGATTCAAACAGGATAAGCAAATTAGAATGACCAAATGCAGGTCAAGAGTCGCATTCATCCAAGATCACGTTAAGATCACACTGATAAACGTTCAAAGTAAGAATCAATCAGGATGAGCACTTCAGAATTACCAAACGCAGCTCGAAAGTCACAATCATCCAAGATCACTGATAATGCTAGAGTAAAGCAGGATGAGCTCTTTAGGATATCCAAATGCAGCTCAATCATCCAAGATCACTGATATCATTAGAGTCAAGCAGGATGAGACCTTTCGAAAGGCCAAATGTAGCCCGAGAAAAAGAATCATCAAAAATCACCGATAACAGTTCAAAGGGAAAGTCAAGTAGGATGAGCATTTCAGAATATATAAATGAAGCTCAAGTGTCGCGATCATCGAAGATCACTATTAACGTTAAAGTCAATCAGGAGCAGCACTTCAGAGTGACCAAATGCAGCTCAAGAGTCACAATCATCCAAGATTACTGATAACGTTAGAGGCATGCAGGACGAGAACTTCAGAATGAATAAATGCAGCTCAAGAATCACAATCATCCAAGATCACTGATATGTTGCTACTGGTCGTTTAGACAACTCATCGCTCGGGCGACGGATTCGCAGAGAGATAGCCTTATTTACACCTACATATTTCAAGATATGGTGTAGTTGTACGGTTCATTTTTCATATTCTATTAAAAAATATATATTTTCACTTTTACTTTTTAGGCCAAACTGACACTGACTCAAATATAATTGGTAACACTGAAGATTATTTGATCAGATTATATGTAGAAGCCTTTTTCAACATAACTAAGGTGACTAGCAGAAACGGTGGTACAATTGATGAAAGTTTGATATCAATAAATGTTGGTGAACAATCAGTAAATAGCACTGTAATTGTTGAAATAAACTTACACCGAATGATGAGAAATTATAAATAAATAAACAAAGAAGTAGTGATAATAAAGATATTTCAAAGCAATTGTCCGAATTAATTGAATGCCGGAGTACGTCTAAATTGCCTGCTCCTCAGATCAAAATCAACCCAAAAGAAACAGAAAAAGGAACCCCAATGTGTTTAGACTCAACAGAAGGTGCAATGCAAATCTCAGAGGATAAACTAACACCAGAGAATGATAACAGTTATAGTAATAAGGAAGTTGAGACCCAAAGCAAGATTAACAGTTCAAGCCATTCGTCCCAGACAACTTCAAGGAATAAAATCAGCACGAAGACCAGTCAGTCCCAGAATACTGATCGGGAAAGACAATTCAATATTGTATCCAATTGCACCATCTTCGGTGTACCACCAGATTCGCACATAACATCACCGCAAGAAAACAAGAATCCAGAATTGGGTGTCAATTCCAATAGCAACAACAGCGATTCAGATTTGCGGGTCCTGGCTGTAGAAGAATTCAGTTTATATTTGAAATTCATTCAGCAAAGCATGATGTAGTTTAAACACAACCAGACAATGAAACTAATAGAGAGACCGCGGAGACAACATCCGTTTCATCACATAATATAAATGCAAGCGATTAAAAAGATATAGTTCGACAACAACAAAAAAGCAGATAGAAAAGCCCGTAGTGCCGAAATGAGGTACTTGAGAGGAGTGGCAGGGGTTACGAAATGGGATCATATAAGAAATTCTACGATCCGAGATGATCTAAACATTGAACCACTGCTACTCTTCGTAGAAAAATCGCAACTGAGGTGGCTTGGACATGTACTAAGAATGTCTGATGACCGAATTCCGAAGAAAATACTGAGTGCCATTCCAGAGGGTAGACGTCCAGTAGGCCGCCCCAGACACAGTTGGGCGAGGCAAGTCCAAAAACTGTGCGAGGAGAGGATGGATCTGCCATGGACGGAGGCCGATCAATCGGCGCAAGACAGGGACGTATGGAGGAGCCTTGTCGATGCAGTGGGTCCCCGACCCGAATAGGACAAGGGGAAGAAGAAGGAGAAGAAGAAGAAAAGCCCGTAGAATTGAATACCGCAGTTCCAGATCCTAGGTTACGCGGTGCTTATCTTTTTTTTTGAGGAGGCCATGATGCTTTCTGATGTAAACAAGGTAGAAATAATAAAAAATATATCACTACGCAACGAATGTATTATCGTCCTAAGGAACACTGGTAATAGTTTTATTAAGATACGTGAAGGATGAGCTCTTCAGATTGACCAAATGCAAGTCAAGAGTCACAATCACAAAGTAAGATTCAAGCAGGATAAGCAAATTAGAATGACCAAATGCAGGTCAAGAGTCGCATTCATCCAAGATCACTGATAAACGTTCAAAGTTAGAATCAATCAGGATGAGCACTTCAGAATTACCAAACGCAGCTCGAAAGTCACAATCATCCAAGATCACTGATAATGCTGGAGTAAAGCAGGATGAGCTCTTTAGGATATCCAAATGCAGCTCAATCATCCAAGATCACTGATATCATTAGAGTCAAGCAGGATGAGACCTTTCGAAAGGCCAAATGTAGCCCGAGAAAAAGAATCATCAAAAATCACCGATAACAGTTCAAAGGGAAAGTCAAGTAGGATGAGCATTTCAGAATATATAAATGTAGCTCAAGTGTCGCGATCATCGAAGATCACTATTAACGTTAGAGTCAATCAGGAGCAGCACTTCAGAGTGACCAAATGCAGCTCAAGAGTCACAATCATCCAAGATTACTGATAACGTTAGAGGCATGCAGGACGAGAACTTCAGAATGAATAAATGCAGCTCAAGAATCACAATCATCCAAGATCACTGATATGTTGCTACTGGTCGTTTGGATAACTCATCGCTCGGGCGACGGATTCGCAGAGAGATAGCCTTATTTACACCTACATATGTCAAGATAAGGTGTAGTTGTACGGTTCATTTTTCATATTCTATTAAAAAATATATATTTTCACTTTACTTTTTAGGCCAAACTGACACTGACTCAAATATAATTGGTAACACTGAAGATTATTTAATCAGATTATATGTAGAAGCCTTTTTCAACATAACTAAGGTGACTAGCAGAAACGGTGGTACAATTGATGAATGTTTGATATCAATAAATGTTGGTGAACAATCAGTAAATAGCACTGTAATTGTTGAAATAAATTTACACCGAATGATGAGAAATTATAAATAAATAAACAAAGAAGTAGTGATAATAAAGATATTTCAAAGCAATTGTCCGAATTAATTGAATGCCGGAGTACGTCTAAATTGCTTGCTCCTCGGATCAAAATCAACCCAAAAGAAACAGAAAAAGGAACCCCAATGTGCTTAGACTCAACAGAAGGTGCAATGCAAATCTCAGAGGATAAACTAACACCAGAGAATGATAACAGTTATAGTAATAAGGAAGTTGAGACCCAAAGCAAGATTAACAGTTCAAGCCATTCGTCCCAGACAACTTCAAGGAATAAAATCAGCACGAAGACCAGTCAGTCCCAGAATACGGATCGGGAAAGAAAATTCAATATTGTATCCAATTGCACCATCTTCGGTGTACCACCAGATTCGCACATAACATCACCGCAAGAAAACAAGAATCCAGAATTGGGTGTCAATTCCAATAGCAACAACAGCGATTCAGATTTGCGGGTCCTGGCTGTAGAAGAATTCAGTTTATATTTCAAATTCATTCAGCAAAGCATGATGTAGTTTAAACACAACCAGACAATGAAACTAATAGAGAGACCGCGGAGACAACATCCGTTTCATCACATAATATTAATGCAAGCGATTAAAAAGATATATTTCGACAACAACAAAAAAGCAGATAGAAAAGCCCGTAGTGCTGAAATGAGGTACTTGAGAGGAGTGGCAGGGGTTATGAAATGGGATCATATAAGAAATTCTACGATCCGAGATGATCTAAACATTGAACCACTGCTACTCTTCGTAGAAAAATCGCAACTGAGGTGGCTTGGACATGTACTAACAATGTCTGATGACCGAATTCCGAAGAAAATACTGAGTGCCATTCCAGAGGGTAGACGTCCAGTAGGCCGCCCCAGACACAGTTGGGCGAGGCAAGTCCAAAAACTGTGCGAGGAGAGGATGGATCTGCCATGGACGGAGGCCGATCAATCGGCGCAAGACAGGGACGTATGGAGGAGCCTTGTCGATGCAGTGGGTCCCCGACCCGAATAGAAGAAGAAGAAAAGCCCGTAGAATTGAATACCGCAGTTCCAGATCCTAGGTTACGCGGTGCTTATCTTTTTTTTGAGGAGGCCATGATGCTTTCTGATGTGAACAAGGTAGAAATAATAAAAAATATATCACTACGCAACGAATGTATTATCGTCCTAAGGAACACTGGTAATAGTTTTATTAAGATACGTGAAGGATGAGCTCTTCAGATTGACCAAATGCAAGTCAAGAGTCACAATCACAAAGTAAGATTCAAGCAGGATAAGCAAATTAGAATGACCAAATGCAGGTCAAGAGTCGCATTCATCCAAGATCACTGATAAACGTTCAAAGTTAGAATCAATCAGGATGAGCACTTCAGAATTACCAAACGCAGCTCGAAAGTCACAATCATCCAAGATCACTGATAATGCTAGAGTAAAGCAGGATGAGCTCTTTAGGATAACCAAATGCAGCTCAATCATCCAAGATCACTGATATCATTAGAGTCAAGCAGGATGAGACCTTTCGAAAGGCCAAATGTAGCCCGAAAAAAGAATCATCAAAAATCACCGATAACAGTTCAAAGGGAAAGTCAAGTAGGATGAGCATTTCAGAATATATAAATGAAGCTCAAGTGTCGCGATCATCGAAGATCACTATTAACGTTAGAGTCAATCAGGAGCAGCACTTCAGAGTGACCAAATGCAGCTCAAGAGTCACAATCATCCAAGATTACTGATAACGTTAGAGGCATGCAGGACGAGAACTTCAGAATGAATAAATGCAGCTCAAGAATCACAATCATCCAAGATCACTGATATGTTGCTACTGGTCGTTTGGATAACTCATCGCTCGGGCGACGGATTCGCAGAGAGATAGCCTTATTTACACCTACATATGTCAAGATAAGGTGTAGTTGTACGGTTCATTTTTCATATTCTATTAAAAAATATATATTTTCACTTTACTTTTTAGGCCAAACTGACACTGACTCAAATATAATTGGTAACACTGAAGATTATTTAATCAGATTATATGTAGAAGCCTTTTTCAACATAACTAAGGTGACTAGCAGAAACGGTGGTACAATTGATGAATGTTTGATATCAATAAATGTTGGTGAACAATCAGTAAATAGCACTGTAATTGTTGAAATAAATTTACAGCGAATGATGAGAAATTATAAATAAATAAACAAAGAAGTAGTGATAATAAAGATATTTCAAAGCAATTGTCCGAATTAATTGAATGCCGGAGTACGTCTAAATTGCTTGCTCCTCGGATCAAAATCAACCCAAAAGAAACAGAAAAAGGAACCCCAATGTGCTTAGACTCAACAGAAGGTGCAATGCAAATCTCAGAGGATAAACTAACACCAGAGAATGATAACAGTTATAGTAATAAGGAAGTTGAGACCCAAAGCAAGATTAACAGTTCAAGCCATTCGTCCCAGACAACTTCAAGGAATAAAATCAGCACGAAGACCAGTCAGTCCCAGAATACGGATCGGGAAAGAAAATTCAATATTGTATCCAAATGCACCATCTTCGGTGTACCACCAGATTCGCACATAACATCACCGCAAGAAAACAAGAATCCAGAATTGGGTGTCAATTCCAATAGCAACAACAGCGATTCAGATTTGCGGGTCCTGGCTGTAGAAGAATTCAGTTTATATTTGAAATTCATTCAGCAAAGCATGATGTAGTTTAAACACAACCAGACAATGAAACTAATAGAGAGACCGCGGAGACAACATCCGTTTCATCACATAATATAAATGCAAGCGATTAAAAAGATATAGTTCGACAACAACAAAAAAGCAGATAGAAAAGCCCGTAGTGCCGAAATGAGGTACTTGAGAGGAGTGGCAGGGGTTACGAAATGGGATCATATAAGAAATTCTACGATCCGAGATGATCTAAACATTGAACCACTGCTACTCTTCGTAGAAAAATCGCAACTGAGGTGGCTTGGACATGTACTAAGAATGTCTGATGACCGAATTCCGAAGAAAATACTGAGTGCCATTCCAGAGGGTAGACGTCCAGTAGGCCGCCCCAGACACAGTTGGGCGAGGCAAGTCCAAAAACTGTGCGAGGAGAGGATGGATCTGCCATGGACGGAGGCCGATCAATCGGCGCAAGACAGGGACGTATGGAGGAGCCTTGTCGATGCAGTGGGTCCCCGACCCGAATAGGACAAGGGGAAGAAGAAGGAGAAGAAGAAGAAAAGCCCGTAGAATTGAATACCGCAGTTCCAGATCCTAGGTTACGCGGTGCTTATCTTTTTTTTTGAGGAGGCCATGATGCTTTCTGATGTAAACAAGGTAGAAATAATAAAAAATATATCACTACGCAACGAATGTATTATCGTCCTAAGGAACACTGGTAATAGTTTTATTAAGATACGTGAAGGATGAGCTCTTCAGATTGACCAAATGCAAGTCAAGAGTCACAATCACAAAGTAAGATTCAAGCAGGATAAGCAAATTAGAATGACCAAATGCAGGTCAAGAGTCGCATTCATCCAAGATCACTGATAAACGTTCAAAGTTAGAATCAATCAGGATGAGCACTTCAGAATTACCAAACGCAGCTCGAAAGTCACAATCATCCAAGATCACTGATAATGCTAGAGTAAAGCAGGATGAGCTCTTTAGGATACCCAAATGCAGCTCAATCATCCAAGATCACTGATATCATTAGAGTCAAGCAGGATGAGACCTTTCGAAAGGCCAAATGTAGCCCGAGAAAAAGAATCATCAAAAATCACCGATAACAGTTCAAAGGGAAAGTCAAGTAGGATGAGCATTTCAGAATATATAAATGAAGCTCAAGTGTCGCGATCATCAAAGATCACTATTAACGTTAGAGTCAATCAGGAGCAGCACTTCAGATTGACCAAATGCAGCTCAAGAGTCACAATCATCCAAGATTACTGATAACGTTAGAGGCATGCAGGACGAGAACTTCAGAATGAATAAATGCAGCTCAAGAATCACAATCATCCAAGATCACTGATATGTTGCTACTGGTCGTTTGGACAACTCATCGCTCGGGCGACGGATTCGCAGAGAGATAGCCTTATTTACACCTACATATGTCAAGATAAGGTGTAGTTGTACGGTTCATTTTTCATATTCTATTAAAAAATATATATTTTCACTTTACTTTTTAGGCTAAACTGACACTGACTCAAATATAATTGGAAACACTGAAGATTATTTGATCAGATTATATGTAGAAGCCTATTTCAACATAACTAAGGTGACGAGCAGAAACGGTGGTACAATTGATGAAAGTTTGATATCAATAAATGTTGGTGAACAATCAGTAAATAGCACTGTAATTGTTGAAATAAATTTACACCGAATGATGAGAAATTATAAATAAATAAACAAAGAAGTAGTGATAATAAAGATATTTCAAAGCAATTGTCCGAATTAATTGAATGCCGGAGTACGTATAAATTGCTTGCTCCTCAGATCAAAATCAACCCAAAAGAAACAGAAAAAGGAACCCCAATGTATTTAAACTCAACAGAAGGTGAAATGCAAATCTCAGAGGATAAACTAACACCAGAGAATGATAACAGTTATAGTAATAAGGAAGTTGAGACCCAAAGCAAGATTAACAGTTCGAGCCATTCGTCCCAGACAACTTCAAGGAATAAAATCAGCACGAAGACCAGTCAGTCCCAGAATACGGATCGGGAAAGACAATTCAATATTGTATCCAATTGCACCATCTTCGGTGTACCACCAGATTCGCACATAACATCACCGCAAGAAAACAAGAATCCAGAATTGGGTGTCAATTCCAATAGCAACAACAGCGATTCAGATTTGCGGGTCCTGGCTGTAGAAGAATTCAGTTTATATTTAAAATTCATACAGCAAAGCATGATGTAGTTTAAACACAACCAGACAATGAAACTAATAGAGAGACCGCGGAGACAACATCCGTTTCATCACATAATATTAATGCAAGCGATTAAAAAGATATAATTCGACAACAACAAAAAAGCAGATAGAAAAGCCCGTAGTGCCGAAATGAGGTACTTGAGAGGAGTGGCAGGGGTTACGAAATGGGATCATATAAGAAATTCTACGATCCGAGATGATCTAAACATTGAACCACTGCTACTCTTCGTAGAAAAATCGCAACTGAGGTGGCTTGGACATGTACTAACAATGTCTGATGACCGAATTCCGAAGAAAATACTGAGTGCCATTCCAGAGGGTAGACGTCCAGTAGGCCGCCCCAGACACAGTTGGGCGAGGCAAGTTCAAAAACTGTGCGAGGAGAGGATGGATCTGCCATGGACGGAGGCCGATCAATCGGCGCAAGACAGGGACGTATGGAGGAGCCTTGTCGATGCAGTGGGTCCCCGACCCGAATAGGACAAGGGGAAGAAGAAGGAGAAGAAGAAGAAAAGCCCGTAGAATTGAATACCGCAGTTCCAGATCCTAGGTTACGCGGTGCTCATCTTTTTTTTGAGGAGGCCATGATGCTTTCTGATGTGAACAAGGTAGAAATAATAAAAAATATATCACTACGCAACGAATGAATTATCGTCCTAAGGAACACTGGTAATAGTTTTATTAAGATACGTGAAGGATGAGCTCTTCAGATTGACCAAATGCAAGTCAAGAGTCACAATCACAAAGTAAGATTCAAGCAGGATAAGCAAATTAGAATGACCAAATGCAGGTCAAGAGTCGCATTCATCCAAGATCACTGATAAACGTTCAAAGTTAGAACCAATCAGGATGAGCACTTCAGAATTACCAAACGCAGCTCGAAAGTCACAATCATCCAAGATCACTGATAATGCTAGAGTAAAGCAGGATGAGCTCTTTAGGATATCCAAATGCAGCTCAATCATCCAAGATCACTGATATCATTAGAGTCAAGCAGGATGAGACCTTTCGAAAGGCCAAATGTAGCCCGAGAAAAAGAATCATCAAAAATCACCGATAACAGTTCAAAGGGAAAGTCAAGTAGGATGAGCATTTCAGAATATATAAATGAAGCTCAAGTGTCGCGATCATCGAAGATCACTATTAACGTTAGAGTCAATCAGGAGCAGCACTTCAGAGTGACCAAATGCAGCTCGAGAGTCACAATCATCCAAGATTACTGATAACGTTAGAGGCATGCAGGACGAGAACTTCAGCATGAATAAATGCAGCTCAAGAATCACAATCATCCAAGATCACTGATATGTTGCTACTGGTCGTTTGGACAACTCATCGCTCGGGCGACGGATTCGCAGAGAGATAGCCTTATTTACACCTACATATGTCAAGATAAGGTGTAGTTGTACGGTTCATTTTTCATATTCTATTAAAAAATATATATTTTCACTTTACTTTTTAGGCCAAACTGACACTGACTCAAATATAATTGGTAACACTGAAGATTATTTGATCAGATTATATGTAGAAGCCTTTTTCAACATAACTAAGGTGACTAGCAGAAACGGTGGTACAATTGATGAAAGTTTGATATCAATAAATGTTGGTGAACAATCAGTAAATAGCACTGTAATTGTTGAAATAAATTTACACCGAATGATGAGAAATTATAAATAAATAAACAAGGAAGTAGTGATAAATAAGATATTTCAAAGCAATTGTCCGAATTAATTGAATGCCGGAGTACGTATAAATTGCTTGCTCCTCAGATCAAAATCAACCCAAAAGAAACAGAAAAAGGAACCACAATGTGTTTAGACTCAACAGAAGGTGCAATACAAATCTCAGAGGATAAACTAACACCAGAGAATGATAACAGTTATAGTAATAAGGAAGTTGAGACCCAAAGCAAGATTAACAGTTCAAGCCATTCGTCCCAGACAACTTCAAGGAATAAAATCAGCACGAAGACCAGTCAGTCCCAGAATAGGGATCGGGAAAGACAATTCAATATTGTATCCAATTGCACCATCTTCGGTGTACCACCAGATTCGCACATAACATCACCGCAAGAAAACAAGAATCCAGAATTGGGTGTCAATTCCAATAGCAACAACAGCGATTCAGATTTGCGGGTCCTGGCTGTAGAAGAATTCAGTTTATATTTAAAATTCATTCAGCAAAGCATGATGTAGTTTAAACACAACCAGACAATGAAACTAATAGAGAGACCGCGGAGACAACATCCGTTTCATCACATAATATTAATGCAAGCGATTAAAAAGATATAATTCGACAACAACAAAAAAGCAGATAGAAAAGCCCGTAGTGCCGAAATGAGGTACTTGAGAGGAGTGGCAGGGGTTACGAAATGGGATCATATAAGAAATTCTACGATCCGAGATGATCTAAACATTGAACCACTGCTACTCTTCGTAGAAAAATCGCAACTGAGGTGGCTTGGACATGTACTAACAATGTCTGATGACCGAATTCCGAAGAAAATACTGAGTGCCATTCCAGAGGGTAGACGTCCAGTAGGCCGCCCCAGACACAGTTGGGCGAGGCAAGTCCAAATACTGTGCGAGGAGAGGATGGATCTGCCATGGACGGAGGCCGATCAATCGGCGCAAGACAGGGACGTATGGAGGAGCCTTGTCGATGCAGTGGGTCCCCGACCCGAATAGGACAAGGGGAAGAAGAAGGAGAAGAAGAAGAAAAGCCCGTAGAATTGAATACCGCAGTTCCAGATCCTAGGTTACGCGGTGCTTATCTTTTTTTTGAGAAGGCCATGATGCTTTCTGATGTGAACAAGGTAGAAATAATAAAAAATATATCACTACGCAACGAATGTATTATCGTCCGAAGGAACACTGGTAATAGTTTTATTAAGATACGTGAAGGATGAGCTCTTCAGATTGACCAAATGCAAGTCAAGAGTCACAATCTCAAAGTAAGATTCAAGCAGGATAAGCAAATTAGAATGACCAAATGCAGGTCAAGAGTCGCATTCATCCAAGATCACTGATAAACGTTCAAAGTTAGAACCAATCAGGATGAGCACTTCAGAATTACCAAACGCAGCTCGAAAGTCACAATCATCCAAGATCACTGATAATGCTAGAGTAAAGCAGGATGAGCTCTTTAGGATATCCAAATGCAGCTCAATCATCCAAGATCACTGATATCATTAGAGTCAAGCAGGATGAGACCTTTCGAAAGGCCAAATGTAGCCCGAGAAAAAGAATCATCAAAAATCACCGATAACAGTTCAAAGGGAAAGTCAAGTAGGATGAGCATTTCAGAATATATAAATGAAGCTCAAGTGTCGCGATCATCGAAGATCACTATTAACGTTAGAGTCAATCAGGAGCAGCACTTCAGAGTGACCAAATGCAGCTCGAGAGTCACAATCATCCAAGATTACTGATAACGTTAGAGGCATGCAGGACGAGAACTTCAGAATGAATAAATGCAGCTCAAGAATCACAATCATCCAAGATCACTGATATGTTGCTACTGGTCGTTTGGACAACTCATCGCTCGGGCGACGGATTCGCAGAGAGATAGCCTTATTTACACCTACATATGTCAAGATAAGGTGTAGTTTTACGGTTCATTTTTCATATTCTATTAAAAAATATATATTTTCACTTTACTTTTTAGGCCAAACTGACACTGACTCAAATATAATTGGTAACACTGAAGATTATTTGATCAGATTATATGTAGAAGCCTTTTTCAACATAACTAAGGTGACTAGCAGAAACTGTGGTACAATTGATGAAAGTTTGATATCAATAAATGTTGGTGAACAATCAGTAAATAGCACTGTAATTGTTGAAATAAATTTACACCGAATGATGAGAAATTATAAATCAATAAACAAAGAAGTAGTGATAATAAAGATATTTCAAAGCAATTGTCCGAATTAATTGAATGCCGGAGTACGTATAAATTGCTTGCTCCTCAGATCAAAATCAACCCAAAAGAAACAGAAAAAGGAACCCCAATGTGTTTAGACTCAACAGAAGGTGCAATGCAAATCTCAGAGGATAAACTAACATCAGAGAATGATAACAGTTATAGTAATAAGGAAGTTGAGACCCAAAGCAAGATTAACAGTTCAAGCCATTCGTCCCAGACAACTTCAAGGAATAAAATCAGCACGAAGACCAGTCAGTCCCAGAATAGGGATCGGGAAAGACAATTCAATATTGTATCCAATTGCACCATCTTCGGTGTACCACCAGATTCGCACATAACATCACCGCAAGAAAACAAGAATCCAGAATTGGGTGTCAATTCCAATAGCAACAACAGCGATTCAGATTTGCGGGTCCTGGCTGTAGAAGAATTCAGTTTATATTTAAAATTCATTCAGCAAAGCATGATGTAGTTTAAACACAACCAGACAATGAAACTAATAGAGAGACCGCGGAGACAACATCCGTTTCATCACATAATATTAATGCAAGCGATTAAAAAGATATAATTCGACAACAACAAAAAAGCAGATAGAAAAGCCCGTAGTGCCGAAATGAGGTACTTGAGAGGAGTGGCAGGGGTTACGAAATGGGATCATATAAGAAATTCTACGATCCGAGATGATCAAAACATTGAACCACTGCTACTCTTCGTAGAAAAATCGCAACTGAGGTGGCTTGGACATGTACTAACAATGTCTGATAACCGAATTCCGAAGAAAATACTGAGTGCCATTCCAGAGGGTAGACGTCCAGTAGGCCGCCCCAGACACAGTTGGGCGAGGCAAGTCCAAATACTGTGCGAGGAGAGGATGGATCTGCCATGGACGGAGGCCGATCAATCGGCGCAAGACAGGGACGTATGGAGGAGCCTTGTCGATGCAGTGGGTCCCCGACCCGAATAGGACAAGGGGAAGAAGAAGGAGAAGAAGAAGAAAAGCCCGTAGAATTGAATACCGCAGTTCCAGATCCTAGGTTACGCGGTGCTTATCTTTTTTTTGAGGAGGCCATGATGCTTTCTGATGTGAACAAGGTAGAAATAATAAAAAATATATCACTACGCAACGAATGAATTATCGTCCTAAGGAACACTGGTAATAGTTTTATTAAGATACGTGAAGGATGAGCTCTTCAGATTGACCAAATGCAAGTCAAGAGTCACAATCACAAAGTAAGATTCAAGCAGGATAAGCAAATTAGAATGACCAAATGCAGGTCAAGAGTCGCATTCATCCAAGATCACTGATAAACGTTCAAAGTTAGAACCAATCAGGATGAGCACTTCAGAATTACCAAACGCAGCTCGAAAGTCACAATCATCCAAGATCACTGATAATGCTAGAGTAAAGCAGGATGAGCTCTTTAGGATATCCAAATGCAGCTCAATCATCCAAGATCACTGATATCATTAGAGTCAAGCAGGATGAGACCTTTCAAAAGGCCAAATGTAGCCCGAGAAAAAGAATCATCAAAAATCACCGATAACAGTTCAAAGGGAAAGTCAAGTAGGATGAGCATTTCAGAATATATAAATGAAGCTCAAGTGTCGCGATCATCGAAGATCACTATTAACGTTAGAGTCAATCAGGAGCAGCACTTCAGAGTGACCAAATGCAGCTCAAGAGTCACAATCATCCAAGATTACTGATAACGTTAGAGGCATGCAGGACGAGAACTTCAGCATGAATAAATGCAGCTCAAGAATCACAATCATCCAAGATCACTGATATGTTGGTACTGCTCGTTTGGACAACTCATCGCTCGGGCGACGGATTCGCAGAGAGATTGCCTTATTTACACCTACATATGTCAAGATAAGGTGTAGTTGTACGGTTCATTTTTCATATTCTATTAAAAAATATATATTTTCACTTTACTTTTTAGGCCAAACTGACACTGACTCAAATATAATTGGTAACACTGAAGATTATTTGATCAGATTATATGTAGAAGCCTTTTTCAACATAACTAAGGTGACTAGCAGAAACGGTGGTACAATTGATGAAAGTTTGATATCAATAAATGTTGGTGAACAATCAGTAAATAGCACTGTAATTGTTGAAATAAATTTACACCGAATGATGAGAAATTATAAATAAATAAACAAGGAAGTAGTGATAAATCAGATATTTCAAAGCAATTGTCCGAATTAATTGAATGCCGGAGTACGTATAAATTGCTTGCTCCTCAGATCAAAATCAACCCAAAAGAAACAGAAAAAGGAACCACAATGTGTTTAGACTCAACAGAAGGTGCAATACAAATCTCAGAGGATAAACTAACACCAGAGAATGATAACAGTTATAGTAATAAGGAAGTTGAGACCCAAAGCAAGATTAACAGTTCAAGCCATTCGTCCCAGACAACTTCAAGGAATAAAATCAGCACGAAGACCAGTCAGTCCCAGAATAGGGATCGGGAAAGACAATTCAATATTGTATCCAATTGCACCATCTTCGGTGTACCACCAGATTCGCACATAACATCACCGCAAGAAAACAAGAATCCAGAATTGGGTGTCAATTCCAATAGCAACAACAGCGATTCAGATTTGCGGGTCCTGGCTGTAGAAGAATTCAGTTTATATTTAAAATTCATTCAGCAAAGCATGATGTAGTTTAAACACAACCAGACAATGAAACTAATAGAGAGACCGCGGAGACAACATCCGTTTCATCACATAATATTAATGCAAGCAATTAAAAAGATATAATTCGACAACAACAAAAAAGCAGATAGAAAAGCCCGTAGTGCCGAAATGAGGTACTTGAGAGGAGTGGCAGGGGTTACGAAATGGGATCATATAAGAAATTCTACGATCCGATATGATCAAAACATTGAACCACTGCTACTCTTCGTAGAAAAATCGCAACTGAGGTGGCTTGGACATGTACTAACAATGTCTGATGACCGAATTCCGAAGAAAATACTGAGTGCCATTCCAGAGGGTAGACGTCCAGTAGGCCGCCCCAGACACAGTTGGGCGAGGCAAGTCCAAATACTGTGCGAGGAGAGGATGGATCTGCCATGGACGGAGGCCGATCAATCGGCGCAAGACAGGGACGTATGGAGGAGCCTTGTCGATGCAGTGGGTCCCCGACCCGAATAGGACAAGGGGAAGAAGAAGGAGAAGAAGAAGAAAAGCCCGTAGAATTGAATACCGCAGATCCAGATCCTAGGTTACGCGGTGCTTATCTTTTTTTTGAGGAGGCCATGATGTTTTCTGATGTGAACAAGGTAGAAATAATAAAAAATATATCACTACGCAACGAATGTATTATCGTCCGAAGGAACACTGGTAATAGTTTTATTAAGATACGTGAAGGATGAGCTCTTCAGATTGACCAAATGCAAGTCAAGAGTCACAATCACAAAGTAAGATTCAAGCAGGATAAGCAAATTAGAATGACCAAATGCAGGTCAAGAGTCGCATTCATCCAAGATCACTGATAAACGTTCAAAGTTAGAACCAATCAGGATGAGCACTTCAGAATTACCAAACGCAGCTCGAAAGTCACAATCATCCAAGATCACTGATAATGCTAGAGTAAAGCAGGATGAGCTCTTTAGGATATCCAAATGCAGCTCAATCATCCAAGATCACTGATATCATTAGAGTCAAGCACGATGAGACCTTTCGAAAGGCCAAATGTAGCCCGAGAAAAAGAATCATCAAAAATCACCGATAACAGTTCAAAGGGAAAGTCAAGTAGGATGAGCATTTCAGAATATATAAATGAAGCTCAAGTGTCGCGATCATCGAAGATCACTATTAACGTTAGAGTCAATCAGGAGCAGCACTTCAGAGTGACCAAATGCAGCTCAAGAGTCACAATCATCCAAGATTACTGATAACGTTAGAGGCATGCAGGACGAGAACTTCAGAATGAATAAATGCAGCTCAAGAATCACAATCATCCAAGATCACTGATATGTTGCTACTGGTCGTTTGGACAACTCATCGCTCGGGCGACGGATTCGCAGAGAGATAGCCTTATTTACACCTACATATGTCAAGATAAGGTGTAGTTGTACGGTTCATTTTTCATATTCTATTAAAAAATATATATTTTCACTTTACTTTTTAGGCCAAACTGACACTGACTCAAATATAATTGGTAACACTGAAGATTATTTGATCAGATTATATGTAGAAGCCTTTTTCAACATAACTAAGGTGACTAGCAGAAACGGTGGTACAATTGATGAAAGTTTGATATCAATAAATGTTGGTGAACAATCAGTAAATAGCACTGTAATTGTTGAAATAAATTTACACCGAATGATGAGAAATTATAAATAAATAAACAAAGAAGTAGTGATAAATAAGATATTTCAAAGCAATTGTCCGAATTAATTGAATGCCGGAGTACGTATAAATTGCTTGCTCCTCAGACCAAAATCAACCCAAAAGAAACAGAAAAAGGAACCCCAATGTGTTTAGACTCAACAGAAGGTGCAATGCAAATCTCAGAGGATAAACTAACACCAGAGAATGATAACAGTTATAGTAATAAGGAAGTTGAGACCCAAAGCAAGATTAACAGTTCAAGCCATTCGTCCCAGACAACTTCAAGGAATAAAATCAGCACGAAGACCAGTCAGTCCCAGAATACGGATCGGGAAAGACAATTCAATATTGTATCCAATTGTACCATCTTCGGTGTACCACCAGATTCGCACATAACATCACCGCAAGAAAACAAGAATCCAGAATTGGGTGTCAATTCCAATAGCAACAACAGCGATTCAGATTTGCGGGTCCTGGCTGTAGAAGAATTCAGTTTATATTTAAAATTCATTCAGCAAAGCATGATGTAGTTTAAACACAACCAGACAATGAAACTAATAGAGAGACCGCGGAGACAACATCCGTTTCATCACATAATATTAATGCAAGCGATTAAAAATATATAATTCGACAACAACAAAAAAGCAGATAGAAAAGCCCGGAGAATTGAATACCGCAGTTCCAGATCCTAGGTTACGCGGTGCTTATCTTTTTTTTGAGGAGGCCATGATGCTTTCTGATGTGAACAAGGTAGAAATAATAAAAAATATATCACTACGCAACGAATGTATTATCGTCCTAAGGAACACTGGTAATAGTTTTATTAAGATACGTGAAGGATGAGCTCTTCAGATTGACCAAATGCAAGTCAAGAGTCACAATCACAAAGTTCAATCACAAGTTCAAAGTTAGAATCAATCAGGATGAGCACTTCAGAATTACCAAACGCAGCTCGAAAGTCACAATCATCCAAGATCACTGATAATGCTAGAGTAAAGCAGGATGAGCTCTTTAGGATATCCAAATGCAGCTCAATCATCCAAGATCACTGATATCATTAGAGTCAAGCAGGATGAGACCTTTCGAAAGGCCAAATGTAGCCCGAGAAGAAGAATCATCAAAAATCACCGATAACAGTTCAAAGGGAAAGTCAAGTAGGATGAGCATTTCAGAATATATAAATGATGCTCAAGTGTCGCGATCATCGAAGATCACTATTAACGTTAGAGTCAATCAGGAGCAGCACTTCAGAGTGACCAAATGCAGCTCAAGAGTCACAATCATCCAAGATTACTGATAACGTTAGAGGCATGCAGGACGAGAACTTCAGAATGAATAAATGCAGCTCGAGAATCACAATCATCCAAGATCACTGATATGTTGCTACTGGTCGTTTGGACAACTCATCGCTCGGGCGACGGATTCGCAGAGAGATAGCCTTATTTAAACCTACATATGTCAAGATAAGGTGTAGTTGTACGGTTCATTTTTCATATTCTATTAAAAAATATATATTTTCACTTTACTTTTTAGGCCAAACTGACACTGACTCAAATATAACTGGTAACACTGAAGATTATTTGATCAGATTATATGTAGAAGCCTTTTTCAACATAACTAAGGTGACTAGCAGAAACGGTGGTACAATTGATGAAAGTTTGATATCAATAAATGTTGGTGAACAATCAGTAAATAGCACTGTAATTGTTGAAATAAATTTACACCGAATGATGAGAAATTATAAATAAATAAACAAAGAAGTAGTGATAATAAAGATATTTCAAAGCAATTGTCCGAATTAATTGAATGCCGGAGTACGTATAAATTGCTTGCTCCTCAGATCAAAATCAACCCAAAAGAAACAGAAAAAGGAACCCCAATGTGTTTAGACTCAACAGAAGGTGCAATGCAAATCTCAGAGGATAAACTAACACCAGAGAATGATAACAGTTATAGTAATAAGGAAGTTGAGACCCAAAGCAAGATTAACAGTTCAAGCCATTCGTCCCAGACAACTTCAAGGAATAAAATCAGCACGAAGACCAGTCAGTCCCAGAATACGGATCGGGAAAGACAATTCAATATTGTATCCAATTGCACCATCTTCGGTGTACCACCAGATTCGCACATAACATCACCGCAAGAAAACAAGAATACAGAATTGGGTGTCAATTCCAATAGCAACAACAGCGATTCAGATTTGCGGGTCCTGGCTGTAGAAGAATTCAGTTTATATTTAAAATTCATTCAGCAAAGCATGATGTAGTTTAAACACAACCAGACAATGAAACTAATAGAGAGACCGCGGAGACAACATCCGTTTCATCACATAATATTAATGCAAGCGATTAAAAAGATATAATTCGACAACAACAAAAAAGCAGATAGAAAAGCCCGTAGTGCCGAAATGAGGTACTTGAGAGGAGTGGCAGGGGTTACGAAATGGGATCATATAAGAAATTCTACGATCCGAGATGATCAAAACATTGAACCACTGCTACTCTTCGTAGAAAAATCGCAACTGAGGTGGCATGGACATGTACTAACAATGTCTGATGACCGAATTCCGAAGAAAATACTGAGTGCCATTCCAGAGGGTAGACGTCCAGTAGGCCGCCCCAGACACAGTTGGGCGAGGCAAGTCCAAATACTGTGCGAGGAGAGGATGGATCTGCCATGGACGGAGGCCGATCAATCGGCGCAAGACAGGGACGTATGGAGGAGCCTTGTCGATGCAGTGGGTCCCCGACCCGAATAGGACAAGGGGAAGAAGAAGGAGAAGAAGAAGAAAAGCCCGTAGAATTGAATACCGCAGTTCCAGATCCTAGGTTACGCGGTGCTTATCTTTTTTTTGAGGAGGCCATGATGCTTTCTGATGTGAACAAGGTAGAAATAATAAAAAATATATCACTACGCAACGAATGTATTATCGTCCGAAGGAACACTGGTAATAGTTTTATTAAGATACGTGAAGGATGAGCTCTTCAGATTGACCAAATGCAAGTCAAGAGTCACAATCACAAAGTAAGATTCAAGCAGGATAAGCAAATTAGAATGACCAAATGCAGGTCAAGAGTCGCATTCATCCAAGATCACTGATAAACGTTCAAAGTTAGAACCAATCAGGATGAGCACTTCAGAATTACCAAACGCAGCTCGAAAGTCACAATCATCCAAGATCACTGATAATGCTAGAGTAAAGCAGGATGAGCTCTTTAGGATATCCAAATGCAGCTCAATCATCCAAGATCACTGATATCATTAGAGTCAAGCAGGATGAGACCTTTCGAAAGGCCAAATGTAGCCCGAGAAAAAGAATCATCAAAAATCACCGATAACAGTTCAAAGGGAAAGTCAAGTAGGATGAGCATTTCAGAATATATAAATGAAGCTCAAGTGTCGCGATCATCGAAGATCACTATTAACGTTAGAGTCAATCAGGAGCAGCACTTCAGAGTGACCAAATGCAGCTCAAGAGTCACAATCATCCAAGATTACTGATAACGTTAGAGGCATGCAGGACGAGAACTTCAGAATGAATAAATGCAGCTCAAGAATCACAATCATCCAAGATCACTGATATGTTGCTACTGGTCGTTTGGACAACTCATCGCTCGGGCGACGGATTCGCAGAGAGATAGCCTTATTTACACCTACATATGTCAAGATAAGGTGTAGTTGTACGGTTCATTTTTCATATTCTATTAAAAAATATATATTTTCACTTTACTTTTTAGGCCAAACTGACACTGACTCAAATATAATTGGTAACACTGAAGATTATTTGATCAGATTATATGTAGAAGCCTTTTTCAACATAACTAAGGTGACTAGCAGAAACGGTGGTACAATTGATGAAAGTTTGATATCAATAAATGTTGGTGAACAATCAGTAAATAGCACTGTAATTGTTGAAATAAATTTACACCGAATGATGAGAAATTATAAATAAATAAACAAAGAAGTAGTGATAAATAAGATATTTCAAAGCAATTGTCCGAATTAATTGAATGCCGGAGTACGTATAAATTTCTTGCTCCTCAGATCAAAATCAACCCAAAAGAAACAGAAAAAGGAACCCTAATGTGTTTAGACTCAACAGAAGGTGCAATGCAAATCTCAGAGGATAAACTAACACCAGAGAATGATAACAGTTATAGTAATAAGGAAGTTGAGACCCAAAGCAAGATTAACAGTTCAAGCCATTCGTCCCAGACAACTTCAAGGAATAAAATCAGCACGAAGACCAGTCAGTCCCAGAATACGGATCGGGAAAGACAATTCAATATTGTATCCAATTGCACCATCTTCGGTGTACCACCAGATTCGCACATAACATCACCGCAAGAAAACAAGAATCCAGAATTGGGTGTCAATTCCAATAGCAACAACAGCGATTCAGATTTGCGGGTCCTGGCTGTAGAAGAATTCAGTTTATATTTAAAATTCATTCAGCAAAGCATGATGTAGTTTAAACACAACCAGACAATGAAACTAATAGAGAGACCGCGGAGACAACATCCGTTTCATCACATAATATTAATGCAAGCGATTAAAAAGATATAATTCGACAACAACAAAAAAGCAGATAGAAAAGCCCGTAGTGCCGAAATGAGGTACTTGAGAGGAGTGGCAGGGGTTACGAAATGGGATCATATAAGAAATTCTACGATCCGAGATGATCAAAACATTGAACCACTGCTACTCTTCGTAGAAAAATCGCAACTGAGGTGGCTTGGACATGTACTAACAATGTCTGATGACCGAATTCCGAAGAAAATACTGAGTGCCATTCCAGAGGGTAGACGTCCAGTAGGCCGCCCCAGACACAGTTGGGCGAGGCAAGTCCAAATACTGTGCGAGGAGAGGATGGATCTGCCATGGACGGAGGCCGATCAATCGGCGCAAGACAGGGACGTATGGAGGAGCCTTGTCGATGCAGTGGGTCCCCGACCCGAATAGGACAAGGGGAAGAAGAAGGAGAAGAAGAAGAAAAGCCCGTAGAATTGAATACCGCAGTTCCAGATCCTAGGTTACGCGGTGCTTATCTTTTTTTTGAGGAGGCCATGATGCTTTCTGATGTGAACAAGGTAGAAATAATAAAAAATATATCACTACGCAACGAATGTATTATCGTCCGAAGGAACACTGGTAATAGTTTTATTAAGATACGTGAAGGATGAGCTCTTCAGATTGACCAAATGCAAGTCAAGAGTCACAATCACAAAGTAAGATTCAAGCAGGATAAGCAAATTAGAATGACCAAATGCAGGTCAAGAGTCGCATTCATCCAAGATCACTGATAAACGTTCAAAGTTAGAACCAATCAGGATGAGCACTTCAGAATTACCAAACGCAGCTCGAAAGTCACAATCATCGAAGATCACTGATAATGCTAGAGTAAAGCAGGATGAGCTCTTTAGGATATCCAAATGCAGCTCAATCATCCAAGATCACTGATATCATTAGAGTCAAGCAGGATGAGACCTTTCGAAAGGCCAAATGTAGCCCGAGAAAAAGAATCATCAAAAATCACCGATAACAGTTCAAAGGGAAAGTCAAGTAGGATGAGCATTTCAGAATATATAAATAAAGCTCAAGTGTCGCGATCATCGAAGATCACTATTAACGTTAGAGTCAATCAGGAGCAGCACTTCAGAGTGACCAAATGCAGCTCAAGAGTCACAATCATCCAAGATTACTGATAACGTTAGAGGCATGCAGGACGAGAACTTCAGAATGAACAAATGCAGCTCAAGAATCACAATCATCCAAGATCACTGATATGTTGCTACTGGTCGTTTGGACAACTCATCGCTCGGGCGACGGATTCGCAGAGAGATAGCCTTATTTACACCTACATATTTCAAGATAAGGTGTAGTTGTACGGTTCATTTTTCATATTCTATTAAAAAATATATATTTTCACGTTACTTTTTAGGCCAAACTGACACTGACTCAAATATAATTGGTAACACTGAAGATTATTTGATCAGATTATATGTAGAAGCCTTTTTCAACATAACTAAGGTGACTAGCAGAAACGGTGGTACAATTGATGAAAGTTTGATATCAATAAATGTTGGTGAACAATCAGTAAATAGCACTGTAATTGTTGAAATAAATTTACACCGAATGATGAGAAATTATAAATAAATAAACAAAGAAGTAGTGATAAATAAGATATTTCAAAGCAATTGTCCGAATTAATTGAATGCCGGAGTACGTATAAATTTCTTGCTCCTCAGATCAAAATCAACCCAAAAGAAACAGAAAAAGGAACCCCAATGTGTTTAGACTCAACAGAAGGTGCAATGCAAATCTCAGAGGATAAACTAACACCAGAGAATGATAACAGTTATAGTAATAAGGAAGTTGAGACCCAAAGCAAGATTAACAGTTCAAGCCATTCGTCCCAGACAACTTCAAGGAATAAAATCAGCACGAAGACCAGTCAGTCCCAGAATACGGATCGGGAAAGACAATTCAATATTGTATCCAATTGTACCATCTTCGGTGTACCACCAGATTCGCACATAACATCACCGCAAGAAAACAAGAATCCAGAATTGGGTGTCAATTCCAATAGCAACAACAGCGATTCAGATTTGCGGGTCCTGGCTGTAGAAGAATTCAGTTTATATTTAAAATTCATTCAGCAAAGCATGATGTAGTTTAAACACAACCAGACAATGAAACTAATAGAGAGACCGCGGAGACAACATCCGTTTCATCACATAATATTAATGCAAGCGATTAAAAAGATATAATTCGACAACAACAAAAAAGCAGATAGAAAAGCCCGTAGTGCCGAAATGAGGTACTTGAGAGGAGTGGCAGGGGTTACGAAATGGGATCATATAAGAAATTCTACGATCCGAGATGATCTAAACATTGAACCACTGCTACTCTTCGTAGAAAAATCGCAACTGAGGTGGCTTGGACATGTACTAACAATGTCTGATGACCGAATTCCGAAGAAAATACTGAGTGCCATTCCAGAGGGTAGACGTCCAGTAGGCCGCCCCAGACACAGTTGGGCGAGGCAAGTCCAAATACTGTGCGAGGAGAGGATGGATCTGCCATGGACGGAGGCCGATCAATCGGCGCAAGACAGGGACGTATGGAGGAGCCTTGTCGATGCAGTGGGTCCCCGACCCGAATAGGACAAGGGGAAGAAGAAGGAGAAGAAGAAGAAAAGCCCGTAGAATTGAATACCGCAGTTCCAGATCCTAGGTTACGCGGTGCTTATCTTTTTTTTGAGGAGGCCATGATGCTTTCTGATGTGAACAAGGTAGAAATAATAAAAAATATATCACTACGCAACGAATGTATTATCGTCCTAAGGAACACTGGTAATAGTTTTATTAAGATACGTGAAGGATGAGCTCTTCAGATTGACCAAATGCAAGTCAAGAGTCACAATCACAAAGTAAGATTCAAGCAGGATAAGCAAATTAGAATGACCAAATGCAGGTCAATAGTCGCATTCATCCAAGATCACTGATAAACGTTCAAAGTTAGAACCAATCAGGATGAGCACTTCAGAATTACCAAACGCAGCTCGAAAGTCACAATCATCCAAGATCACTGATAATGCTAGAGTAAAGCAGGATGAGCTCTTTAGGATATCCAAATGCAGCTCAATCATCCAAGATCACTGATATCATTAGAGTCAAGCAGGATGAGACCTTTCGAAAGGCCAAATGTAGCCCGAGAAAAAGAATCATCAAAAATCACCGATAACAGTTCAAAGCGAAAGTCGAGTAGGATGAGCATTTCAGAATATATAAATGAAGCTCAAGTGTCGCGATCATCGAAGATCACTATTAACGTTAGAGTCAATCAGGAGCAGCACTTCAGAGTGACCAAATGCAGCTCAAGAGTCACAATCATCCAAGATTACTGATAACGTTAGAGGCATGCAGGACGAGAACTTCAGAATGAATAAATGCAGCTCAAGAATCACAATCATCCAAGATCACTGATATGTTGCTACTGGTCGTTTGGACAACTCATCGCTCGGGCGACGGATTCGCAGAGAGATAGCCTTATTTACACCTACATATGTCAAGATAAGGTGTAGTTGTACGGTTCATTTTTCATATTCTATTAAAAAATATATATTTTCACTTTACTTTTTAGGCCAAACTGACACTGACTCAAATATAATTGGTAACAATGAAGATTATTTGATCAGATTATATGTAGAAGCCTTTTTCAACATAACTAAGGTGACTAGCAGAAACGGTGGTACAATTGATGAAAGTTTGATATCAATAAATGTTGGTGAACAATCAGTTAATAGCACTGTCATTGTAGAAATAAATTTACACCGAATGATGAGAAATTATAAATAAATAAACAAAGAAGTAGTGATAAATAAGATATTTCAAAGCAATTGTCCGAATTAATTGAATGCCGGAGTACGTATAAATTGCTTGCTCCTCAGATCAAAATCAACCCAAAAGAAACAGAAAAAGGAACCCTAATGTGTTTAGACTCAACAGAAGGTGCAATGCAAATCTCAGAGGATAAACTAACACCAGAGAATGATAACAGTTATAGTAATAAGGAAGTTGAGACCCAAAGCAAGATTAACAGTTCAAGCCATTCGTCCCAGACAACTTCAAGGAATAAAATCAGCACGAAGACCAGTCAGTCCCAGAATAGGGATCGGGAAAGACAATTCAATATTGTATCCAATTGCACCATCTTCGGTGTACCACCAGATTCGCACATAACATCACCGCAAGAAATCAAGAATCCAGAATTGGGTGTCAATTCCAATAGCAACAACAGCGATTCAGATTTGCGGGTCCTGGCTGTAGAAGAATTCAGTTTATATTTAAAATTCATTCAGCAAAGCATGATGTAGTTTAAACACAACCAGACAATGAAACTAATAGAGAGACCGCGGAGACAACATCCGTTTCATCACATAATATTAATGCAAGCGATTAAAAAGATATAATTCGACAACAACAAAAAAGCAGATAGAAAAGCCCGGAGAATTGAATACCGCAGTTCCAGATCCTAGGTTACGCGGTGCTTATCTTTTTTTTGAGGAGGCCATGATGCTTTCTGATGTGAACAAGGTAGAAATAATAAAAAATATATCACTACGCAACGAATGTATTATCGTCCTAAGGAACACTGGTAATAGTTTTATTAAGATACGTGAAGGATGAGCTCTTCAGATTGACCAAATGCAAGTCAAGAGTCACAATCACAAAGTAAGATTCAAGCAGGATAAGCAAATTAGAATGACCAAATGCAGGTCAAGAGTCGCATTCATCCAAGATCACTGATAAACGTTCAAAGTTAGAATCAATCAGGATGAGCACTTCAGAATTACCAAACGCAGCTCGAAAGTCACAATCATCCAAGATCACTGATAATGCTAGAGTAAAGCAGGATGAGCTCTTTAGGATATCCAAATGCAGCTCAATCATCCAAGATCACTGATATCATTAGAGTCAAGCAGGATGAGACCTTTCGAAAGGCCAAATGTAGCCCGAGAAAAAGAATCATCAAAAATCACCGATAACAGTTCAAAGGGAAAGTCGAGTAGGATGAGCATTTCAGAATATATAAATGAAGCTCAAGTGTCGCGATCATCGAAGATCACTATTAACCTTAGAGTCATTAAGGAGCAGCACTTCAGAGTGACCAAATGCAGCTCAAGAGTCACAATCATCCAAGATTACTGATAACGTTAGAGGCATGCAGGGCGAGAACTTCAGAATGAATAAATGCAGCTCAAGAATCACAATCATCCAAGATCACTGATATGTTGCTACTGGTCGTTTGGACAACTCATCGCTCGGGCGACGGATTCGCAGAGAGATTGCCTTATTTACACCTACATATGTCAAGATAAGGTGTAGTTGTACGGTTCATTTTTCATATTCTATTAAAAAATATATATTTTCATTTTACTTTTTAGGCCAAACTGACACTGACTCAAATATAATTGGTAACACTGAAGATTATTTGATCAGATTATATGTAGAAGCCTTTTTCAACATAACTAAGGTGACTAGCAGAAACTGTGGTACAATTGATGAAAGTTTGATATCAATAAATGTTGGTGAACAATCAGTAAATAGCACTGTAATTGTTGAAATAAATTTACACCGAATGATGAGAAATTATAAATAAATAAACAAAGAAGTAATGATAATAAAGATATTTCAAAGCAATTGTCCGAATTAATTGAATGCCGGAGTACGTATAAATTGCTTGCTCCTCAGATCAAAATCAACCCAAAAGAAACAGAAAAAGGAACCCCAATGTGTTTAGACTCAACAGAAGGTGCAATGCAAATCTTAGAGGATAAACTAACACCAGAGAATGATAACAGTTATAGTAATAAGGAATTTGAAACCCAAAGCAAGATTAACAGTTCAAGCCATTCGTCCCAGACAACTTCAAGGAATAAAATCAGCACGAAGACACGTCAGTCCCAGAATACGGATCGGGAAAGACAATTCAATATTGTATCCAATTGCACCATCTTCGGTGTACCACCAGATTCACACATAACATCACCGCAAGAAAACAAGAATCCAGAATTGGGTGTCAATTCCAATAGCAACAACAGCGATTCACATTTGCGGGTTCGGCTGTAGAAGAATTCAGTTTATATTTGAAATTCATTCAGCAAAGCATGATGTAGTTTAAACACAACCAGACAATGAAACTAATAGAGAGACCGCGGAGACAACATCCGTTTCATCGCATAATATTAATGCAAGCGATTAAAAAGATATAGTTCGACAACAACAAAAAAGCAGATAGAAAAGCCCGTAGAATTGAATACCGCAGTTCCAGATCCTAGGTTACGCGGTGCTTATCTTTTTTTTGAGGAGGCCATGATGCTTTCTGATGTGAACAAGGTAGAAATAATAAAAAATATATCACTACGCAACGAATGTATTATCGTCCTAAGGAACACTGGTAATAGTTTTATTAAGATACGTGAAGGATGAGCTCTTCAGATTGACCAAATGCAAGTCAAGAGTCACAATCACAAAGTTCAATCACAAGTTCAAAGTTAGAATCAATCAGGATGAGCACTTCAGAATTACCAAACGCAGCTCGAAAGTCACAATCATCCAAGATCACTGATAATGCTAGAGTAAAGCAGGATGAGCTCTTTAGGATATCCAAATGCAGCTCAATCATCCAAGATCACTGATATCATTAGAGTCAAGCAGGATGAGACCTTTCGAAAGGCCAAATGTAGCCCGAGAAAAAGAATCATCAAAAATCACCGATAACAGTTCAAAGGGAAAGTCAAGTAGGATGAGCATTTCAGAATATATAAATGATGCTCAAGTGTCGCGATCATCGAAGATCACTATTAACGTTAGAGTCAATCAGGAGCAGCACTTCAGAGTGACCAAATGCAGCTCAAGAGTCACAATCATCCAAGATTACTGATAACGTTAGAGGCATGCAGGACGAGAACTTCAGAATGAATAAATGCAGCTCGAGAATCACAATCATCCAAGATCACTGATATGTTGCTACTGGTCGTTTGGACAACTCATCGCTCGGGCGACGGATTCGCAGAGAGATAGCCTTATTTAAACCTACATATGTCAAGATAAGGTGTAGTTGTACGGTTCATTTTTCATATTCTATTAAAAAATATATATTTTCACTTTACTTTTTAGGCCAAACTGACACTGACTCAAATATAACTGGTAACACTGAAGATTATTTGATCAGATTATATGTAGAAGCCTTTTTCAACATAACTAAGGTGACTAGCAGAAACGGTGGTACAATTGATGAAAGTTTGATATCAATAAATGTTGGTGAACAATCAGTAAATAGCACTGTAATTGTAGAAATAAATTTACACCGAATGATGAGAAATTATAAATAAATCAACAAAGAAGTAGTGATAATAAAGATATTTCAAAGCAATTGTCCGAATTAATTGAATGCCGGAGTACGTATAAATTGCTTGCTCCTCAGATCAAAATCAACCCAAAAGAAACAGAAAAAGGAACCCCAATGTGTTTAGACTCAACAGAAGGTGCAATGCAAATCTCAGAGGATAAACTAACACCAGAGAATGATAACAGTTATAGTAATAAGGAAGTTGAGACCCAAAGCAAGATTAACAGTTCAAGCCATTCGTCCCAGACAACTTCAAGGAATAAAATCAGCACGAAGACCAGTCAGTCCCAGAATACGGATCGGGAAAGACAATTCAATATTGTATCCAATTGTACCATCTTCGGTGTACCACCAGATTCGCACATAACATCACCGCAAGAAAACAAGAATCCAGAATTGGGTGTCAATTCCAATAGCAACAACAGCGATTCAGATTTGCGGGTCCTGGCTGTAGAAGAATTCAGTTTATATTTCAAATTCATTCAGCAAAGCATGATGTAGTTTAAACACAACCAGACAATGAAACTAATAGAGAGACCGCGGAGACAACATCCGTTTCATCACATAATATTAATGCAAGCGATTAAAAAGATATAGTTCGACAACAACAAAAAAGCAGATAGAAAAGCCCGTAGAATTGAATACCGCAGTTCCAGATCCTAGGTTACGCGGTGCTTATCTTTTTTTTGAGGAGGCCATGATGCTTTCTGATGTGAACAAGGTAGAAATAATAAAAAATATATCACTACGCAACGAATGTATTATCGTCCTAAGGAACACTGGTAATAGTTTTATTAAGATACGTAAAGGATGAGCTCTTCAGATTGACCAAATGCAAGTCAAGAGTCACAATCACAAAGTAAGATTCAAGCAGGATAAGCAAATTAGAATGACCAAATGCAGGTCAAGAGTCGCATTCATCCAAGGTCACTGATAAACGTTCAAAGTTAGAATCAATCAGGATGAGCACTTCAGAATTACCAAACGCAGCTCGAAAGTCACAATCATCCAAGATCACTGATAATGCTAGAGTAAAGCAGGATGAGCTCTTTAGGATATCCAAATGCAGCTCAATCATCCAAGATCACTGATATCATTAGAGTCAAGCAGGATGAGACCTTTCGAAAGGCCAAATGTAGCCCGAGAAAAAGAATCATCAAAAATCACCGATAACAGTTCAAAGGGAAAGTCAAGTAGGATGAGCATTTGAGAATATATAAATGAAGCTCAAGTGTCGCGATCATCGAAGATCACTATTAACGTTAGAGTCAATACTTCACCCGCCATAACACAGGGACATCCCTAGCATGGCGGGCGAAGTAACACAACATGTACACTATGTATAAAATTCTTTAATAAATAAATAAATAAATAAATAAAATCAGGAGCAGCACTTCAGAGTGACCAAATGCAGCTCAAGAGTCACAATCATCCAAGATTACTGATAACGTTAGAGGCATGCAGGACGAGAACTTCAGAATGAATAAATGCAGCTCAAGAATCACAATCATCCAAGATCACTGATATGTTGCTACTGGTCGTTTGGACAACTCATCGCTCGGGCGACGAATTCGCAGAGAGATAGCCTTATTTACACCTACATATGTCAAGATAAGGTATAGTTGTACGGTTCATTTACCATGCCAATGTCACGAATACCTCTGCGCCATGGCAGAAAACAACTTCAAAATAAATTTTAAAGGTCCTACCAGGGTTCAAAATAATAGCATATCATGTTTAGATCACATACATACCTAAAATATTACAGCCTCTAACGCATTTGTTATTCACAATACAATATTCAAATACAATAATTCATTGACCTCCGCAAGGCTTTCGAGAGCATTTCCCACTCCAAACTCACCGTAAAACTAAAACAAATTGGAATAGATGGAATAGCACTTTCATGGTTCCAAAGCTATCTAGAAGAGAGATTACAATATGTGAAAATAAATAATACCCTGAGCGAACCCAAATCCACATTATTTGGCATTCCATAAGGAACTGTCATCGGCCCAATCCTCTTTACTATCTATCTAAACAAAATGTTCTCTCTACCCATAGATGGAGATATCATATCATACGCAGATGACACTGTACTGATCACAAAAGGAAAAACATGGGAGGAAACAACAAGGATTGCAAACTCAAATATAAACATACTCAAAACATGGTTCGACCAAAATTGTCTGTCACTAAATACTGAAAAAACTTATTTCATACCATTCTCACTCAAAGAAAAAAATGTCGATAATAGTATTATAATTAAAATTCATTCATCACAGTGTAAAAATAAAAAAGAATGCAACCATGTTAAATGTTTACTCATAACAGGCAAAAAAAGTATTAAATATCTGGGTGTTATAATCGACAGTCAATTAAAATGGAACGAACAAGTAAAAAAATATGATAACTAGAGTAAGAAAACTAATTTACATATTCATTAAATTAAGAAACACCCTGTCACATGGTATGATTAAAATAATGTATTTTGCCCTTGCCCAATCTATCTTACAATATGGTATAATCGGTTGGGGAGGAACTTTTAAAACTAACCTCTCACCTGTAGAAAAGGTGCAGAGGTTAATTCTAAAAGTCATCCGGCGAAAACCATCAACATTTCCAACTACTCAGCTGTTTGAAACTTTTAAGGTTCTGAGTTTAAACAAGATCTTCCAAAAGAATGCATTGCTACAAATTCACAAAGACCATTTTAATACAACAATTTCCGCAAAAACAAGTAATCGACCTAGATCCCGGGGTAACTTAGAAATTCCTAAATATAAAACTACTGCTTCTCATCACCATTACACTTACCAAGGTATAAAGTTTTTCAACGCCCTTCCAGATAAAATCAAAACAGAAAAAAAGTATAAAGTTTACAAATCTCAAATCAAACAACTATTAGATAAACCAAACACTAATTACAAATTTTAATTTCATAGAAAAAAGTCTACATATTTTTTATTGTATGTACACTTATTAGTGATAATTGATTAAGTATTAACTATAATATGTAACTATTAGTATGTAATTAATCACTTAACATAATTACTAATTTATATTTAAAAATATTCATATTTTTCCTTTTTTGAACATATCCTCTACAAATATTATATCAATCTTTTGAGACAGTGCCTTACCTTACCAGTACTATACTTATGTACTGTCATATTGGTAAACGATAATTGTTGCATTTCATTATTATGTACCTTCAAATAAAATATTTATCAGCGGCTGAGGCCAATTTCAATGTTTAGAACCAACTGTATGTACCTATCTATTAATTAGTTTATTAATATATGTTTATTTCTACATTTATATTCAATTTGTAATTTTTATTTTTCATTCATGTAGATTGTAAGTCAATTATTGTAAACAATAATTAAAACATTATAATTTCTAACTTTTTTTAATTAAGAGGCTTTACTCCCCAACTCAAACACGAGAAATTTTTTCTCCGTTGAGTTGAGTAGTTTGTTAAAAAAAAAATCTATTTGTATATAGATTTTAAGAACCAACTGTATTTATTTTTCTAAATCTTATGTATATGTATTTTAAATAATAAAAAAAAAAAATAACTGATCACTATACAACCGCAATAAGTGTTCCAGACACATCTCTTAAAAAACAAGTAAAAACTAACCACTTTACACCATCCATCTGCTATGAGGGGTTAATTAAGGATTTAAATGGTGAAACATGGCAAGATATATGTAGAAAGAGTTAAGTTAACAATGCACTCAACTTATTTATTAACAAAATCAACATGTATATATCCAAAAATTCAAAAGATAAACTCACTGCACATAAAAAAATACAACTTACTCCTTGGATTAGTAGTGGTATTGTAAAAGCTATACACAAAAGAAATCACTTACATAAAGTGGCAACAAAGGACCCACAAAACACTCTTAAACAACAGAATTACCGTAGATATCGTAACATCTGTAAAAATGTTATGCGTAATGCAAAAGAAAGGTACTATAAGCGACAACTCGACCGAGATCCATCCAGTAAAAATATGTGGAACATCGTTAAACAAATTACCAATACTAAACATAAAATTGACTCTGATATTAACGAACTTGTGATTACAAACACAGCCACCAGTGATTTGGACATAATTGCTTGCCACGCTAACCAATATTTTACGACAGTTGGATCTAAGCTTGCGGAAAATATCCTAAGTTTCACCAAGGAAACTGAAGATTCGTGGCATCTGCAATAGAACCAAAACAAATTCATTTTTCGTTGAAATTCCCACCTACGTCAAATGAAGAGGTTATAAAAATTATTGACAATCTTAACACTACGCATTCAAAAGGTCCTGATAGTCTTAACACTCATAATCTAAAAATCATTAAACACAATATCGCATCGCCTTTGTCGAACATTTTCAATAAAAGTTTTTCTTCTGGGGTTTTTCCTGACCATCTTAAAAAATCTATAATAGTACCAATCTACAAAAGTGGACCCAAAAACCAAGTGGGCAATTATAGGCCAATATCCCTGCTGAGTGTAATCTCAAAAATTATAGAAAAAATCTTTAAAAATAGATTAAGTAATTATGTAGAGAGCCGAAAACTTTTAAGCAAAAATCAGTTTGGCTTTCGGCCGGGGAGAGGAACGGACGATGCTATAGCGCAACTTACAGAACATATTTCTGGAAATATAAATCGCAGAAAGAAAAGCATTGCACTGTTCTTAGACTTAGCCAAGGCTTTCGATACAATTTCTCATAAAATACTCCTCAAAAGATTACAAAATATTGGTGTTGTAGGTATGCCTTACGAATGGTTAAAGAGTTACTTAACAGAAGCCAGCAACTCAAAATAGGCAATACAGTGAGTAACTCACTAGACACCAACTTTGGTGTACCACAGGGAAGCACACTGGGACCTCTTCTATTTATAATCTACATCAATGAGTTATGCAATCTACCAATAGGCGGAAAAATTATTACGTTTGCGGACGATACGGTAGCTATATTTGAAGGAGAGGATTGGGCTGAAACTCATAAACATGCTGAAAGTGGAATCAATGCGATAAAACAGTGGCTTGACAAAAATCTACTAACACTAAATATAGCAAAAACTAAATACATAAGATTCAGCTCAACCATAAAGGGACGACCTAGTACATCGTACACAATAAAAACTCATAAGACTAATTGTATTTCCTATAATATGGACTTTAACTGCAACTGTGAAGCTTTGGAATGTGTGAAAAACATCAAATATCTAGGTGTTATCATAGACAATCATCTTAAGTGGAAATATCACATCGACAATCTTTCAAGTAGGGTAAGAAAATTGACATACATTTTCTTTGCATTGCGAAACATAATTAAGCAAAAAGACCTAAGAAAAATATATTTCGGACTGTGCAGCCCCATCTTAACGTATGGTTGTATTGGCTGGGGAGCGTCAGGAAGAACGATTTTAGATCCGCTTGTAAAGGCCCAGAAATCCATAATTAGAGTCATTATGCCTAAACCCTACAGGTTCTCAAACGACAAACTCTCCAAAAAAATTAACGTTCTTGATGTTCGTCAAAACTTCATAAAAAAGATTATTATCCATGTACATAAAAATATAGAAAATTTTAATAAAATTGATCACAAATACAATACAAGAAGTCACAACAGAAAGGATCTCTTCGTCCCAGGGAGCAATACGGCAAAGTATCAAAAGACGTATGCGTATCTGGGACCGAAATTATACAATAAAATCCCCCCAGACTTAAATATTAAAAATTGCAAAATGTCCTGCATTGGTTCAATAATAACTAAATGGTTGATTGGCTTGGGTAGGGAGGAGTCTGAAACACTATTATATAATGTGACTTAAAACGATACATGGTTACCTATGAATGGCATATTTAGTAAAAACTTAGTACAAAGGTATTAATTAAAAAAATAATAATAATTTAAATTGCATTTGGCACTTTACACACTTTGGTTCCTTAGAACAGGCAATCTGCCTAGCTAGGAACTAATATCGACCTTAAACAACGTTATAACACTTGTATTCATTTTAAATAAATACAAGTGTTATTATAAAGTCTAAATGGCCAAAAATTCTACTCGGCAAAAAAAACTCGCTGAAGAATAACATCCGCATGTACCCTGACCAATCGGTTGCCCAAAGGAACTATCTAAATAATTTACGAATCGATCTAAAAAATAGGCAATCATCGGGTGAGCAAGACATTACAATCAAGTATATCAATAATCACCCAACAATTGTAAAATTAAACCCAAAAAACTGACCAACAAACTCAAAATATACTATCAAAATGTAAGAGGACTACGAACTAAACTTCAGGAACTTAAATCTACAATACCAACAATGAATTACGAAATTTATGCCCTTACCGAAACATGGCTAAATGCTGATATAAACGATCAAGAACTGGGGTTTTTTAATCATTCCATTTACAGAAACGACAGATATCAAAGTTCCGGCAATAAAACAAGAGGTGGCGGCGTACTATTGTCAGTATCAACCAAACTGAATTCGAGGAAACTGAAATGCCTTCACAAACATCTTGAACAAGTGTTTGTAATGGTTTCCTTAAAAAAAGAAAAACTTATAATAGGATGCACATATATACCACCATCTTCCAGCTTGCAAACATATAAAGAGCACCATCTTGAAGTTAAAACTATGCAAAGAAAATTTCCTGATGCTACATTTATTCTGGTGGGTGACTACAACCTTCCAAATATTATGTGGGACATTGAGAATATCGCATCCTCAAGCCCGGACAACATCAATCATGGCTCCCATGAAATTATTGAAATGTCTAACTTTTTGAATTTGCAGCAGAAAAACCATGTGTATAACATCAATTCTCGTCTTCTCGATCTTGTCTTTAGAAATTCTTCTAGTGTTTATGTGTATGCCTCTCATGAAATGATTCTTCCAATCGATAAATACCACCCCCCTCTAATAATCCTTTACCTCAATACTTATGTTAAGGTAATTGACCCCACAATCGTCAAGCGTAATTTTGTTACTTCATTATAAAAATCACGTAACCCAAATAATTATTGTTATTACTTTAAAAATTGCGCACTGTATATACTACGTCAAATTATTACAAATCAAGTGATTTTTTTAATAAACATATTAATTTTGTTCAATAAAAAGAATTTACTTTGTTCATTTAGCAAAGCTTATTCAATTTACATATAACATTTAATTCAAATTGTAAATCATATTGATAATTTTCTTATATTTTCTATACTTATCTATATTCATTTACTAGATTTAATTTTAATTCTTATAGTTTTGCAATTATGTAATTCCCTTAAAATTATCATTTCTTTAATTATTTTTAATGATTTTATTTACACTAATTTTTATAAATGTTCTTATTATACGAAGTATTTTATATTCAAATATTATTATTCTACTTGTATTTATTACGAAAATTATTTTAATTATTTTACCAAAAAATTTTACTGTTCTAAATGTTTTTGTTATCCAAATTATATTAACTATTTTACCAACAAATATTACTATTCTAAATGTTTTTATTATCCAAACTTACTCCAGTCGATGCTATCAATTTAAAAAAAATTTTTATTAATTAATTTAGGTAATTTTTTTATAAATCTTATTTCCTCAATTACATTAAGTCAAGTACCTGTATAGTACCTGAGTCAAGTAACCAATATCCTTAAGAAAGTAGATAACGTTGACACAACCAACCTACAAATGTACAGGTTAGGTAGAAAAAGTACCGAAAAAACTCGCCCCATTAAGATTATACTACCAGACTCATACCAGGCCAAACTTGTACTTATGAAAAAAACTATACATTCAGATAATAATACTATTAAAATAAAACACGACCTAACAGCACTACAACGTCAACAACTTTCAAGCTTGTGGAAGGAGTTAGAGATGAGACAAAACAATGGAGAAACCAGTTTAATTATAAAGTACATAAACTCAACACCCAAAATAATAACGTCCCTTCCAAAAAACTTGTCAAGCCGTCAGCAAGAAAGCTCTACTACCAGAATGTCAGAGGTTAAAGAACAAAGCTGAACGAATTTCGAATAAACGCCCCGATTATTCCACACGATGTCATCGCTCTCACAGAAACCTGGCTAGAACCGTCAATCCACTCAGCGGAGCTCGGTCAACCCTTTCATCAGGTCTACCGGCTTGATAGAAATATCAACACCAGTTCCAGATCCAGAGGTGGAGGGGTCCTTATAGCAGTCTAGACAGTAAACTCTGTCATCACACTGTAATCAATGTACTGTTTGTTTCTATAAAATAAAAATAAAAATAAAATAATACTCGATCATACAGATATAGTAGGACAATAACAAAAAAAGCAGATACGTAGAATTGAATACCGCAGTTCCATTCAATCTTGCTTATCCACTTCATTTTCTTTTTAACCAGTCATTACAGACAGGACACTTTCCTGAAAAATGGAAATACAGTTTCCTCACCCCGATATTTAAAAAAGGGGATAAAAATGATGTCAGCAACTATAGACCAATCTGCCTTTTATCAACCATTCCAAAATTGTTTGAAAAACTTATTTTAAATAAAATCATTCACTGTATAAAGCCAATAATTTCACCTAACCAACATGGTTTCACTTCAGGAAAATCTACATTAACTAATCTCTTAATTTACCAAAACTATATTTCCGAATCCATGTCTAAGAAGTTACAAGTTGATTCTGTCTATACCGATTTCAGCAAAGCATTCGATAGAGTTAATCATGATTTGTTGTTAAAAAAGCTTCACAAATTAGGAATAACAGGGTATCTTTACATGTGGTTTAACAGTAATTTAAGAAACAAACATACTACAACCTCCGGTGTGACAACATCATATTAAAGTGTCAAAGCTGTTATCATATTTAAAAATATATAACTGTATTATTAAGTGCTACATTGTGTTTAAGCAATTACCCTAATAGTTATTCCGTGTACTAAACATTGAATTTGGTGTAACAAGTGACACAACATCATAGAAACTATAATTGAAGAAATTAACTGTCATCGCAGATAATATTTATTGTCACCCACCATGAGTACCTGCAACCAATGTGCCAAGGCAGTGCAAACGCCTGACTGTATGAAGTGTGTAAGTTGCAAAAATCAAATACATCTCAGCTGTGCAAAACTTACTTCTGCTGTTTTTAAGAGGATGTCTGAGGAGAATAAGGAGTCATGGATGTGCGCCAAATGTAAAACAGGACAATCACCGCTCTCCAACAATCCCAACTCTGTTGACTCGTCAATTCTTCTTAGCGAAATAAAGAAACTTTCCTCTCAACTGCACTCAGTGAATTTAAAACTTGTTTCTTTTGAACAGACAATCGTTCACAATAACAGCACAATCGAAGACTTCACCAATAAAATTCTGGTATTAGAAGAAAAACTCAAAAAAATGGATAAGTTAGAAGCTGAAGTAATTGAATTGAAAAAGTTCGTTACATATCTGGACAAATCAAACAACGAAAGAGAACAACAGCTGCTCATCAATAACATTGAAATCTTCGGTCTGAGCGAAAGCAAAGATGAAAACCTAACAGCCAGTCTCATTAAAATTGCATCAAACGTCGGACAAATTATTAAGGAAAAGGACATTGAATACATTAGTAGAACCAATCCACGCCAACATTCTCATGATGGAACAGCAGCAGCTCCCCGTGACGCCCGCCCTCGGAACGTGGTGGCCAAATTCATCTCCAAAAGGAAGAAGGACGAGCTGCTAGCGGCCATTAAAAAGAAGAAGGGGGTCGACTGTAAGAGCCTAGGTGTTGCAGGAGGTAAACTCTTTGTTAACGATCACCTTACCAGAAAGCACAAATTATTGCTGAGATCAGCCAAAGAATTTAAAAATATTAACAATTATGATTTTTTATGGGTGCGAAACTCAAAATTTTTTTTAAGAAAGAATGTTACCTCTCCTGCTATCCTAGTCTCAGGTCAAACCCAATTGAACAATTTAACATAGAAATTTGCTTAATTTTTAAATTTTATTATATTTTAGTTTTTCAACTTATACCACTTTTCTACTCAACTCTACATACACATCACTCAACTTACCCAATACACCACAAACACATACATTCATTTATGCGCAAATTGATTAATATGCTCACCCCAGCGGACTTTCGGCTGCTGAGTATTTATCATAATATCTTCATTCAGACTAAAGCTCTATTTTTAACTTATTTTTCTATTTACTTCAAATCAAAATTGGATAATAATTTTTCACTTACAAAATGCATGATACTTTCATATTTTTTTATCAAAATGCACGAGGCCTCCGATCTAAAACCAGAGAATTCTATGAAAATATACAGAAATGACAGAGATACTTCTCTAACGGGTAAAACCAAAGGAGGAGGCGTTGCTATAGGTATAAAAAAAAGACTATAAAGTTCGATCTCAAAAATCGTGGACTTACGAAGCCAAGGATATCTGGATCTCACTATTAATAAGAAATTCGAAAAATCACATTTCGAACATTCACATATGTTGCTCTTACTTACCGGGGGTAAGTCCTAAATTATCTAGTGCGCAGCGTTTCTCTATCATCAATAGTCATACAACTGCTATATCCGACTTAACTACCGAGTTTCCAAATGACATTTTTCTTATAATAGGTGACTACAATATGCCGAACGTGAGCTGGAACTCTTCGCTTCAGCCTTGAAGTACCGACCTCTGTGCCTCTACCCTCCTTAGTTGCCTATCGTTCTCCAACTTAAAACAGTATAATTCAATTTCTAATATCATGGACGAATTCTCGATCTTGTGCTCTGTAACACAACAGTCATTGTTTCCGCTGCCGACTCTCCACTAGTAATCGAAGATGCACACCATAAATCTATTATAGTTGAACTCAATATTCCCGTCCCTGCTGCCATCCTAAAACCTCAGATAGTCAAATCGTTTAATAAAGTTAACTATGAAGTAGTCAATGACGCTCTCAGAAATAGTGATTGGTCTTCTGTCGTTAATGCACAAGACGTTGACATTGCGGTACACCATTTTTATGAAATCATTGATGCCCTAATAAATGATCTGGTTCCTACAAAAGTAATTAGATCAACTAAATTTCCAACATGGTATTCGGCGGCTTTAATAAATATAACAAAAGAAAAATTAAAGTTTTTTCGTGCCTGGAAACGCTTTAAGAATCCATTGGATTATCAATCTTTTGCATTACTTCGCAAAAGACAAAAGAAGATTTCTAAACTCACTCATAAATCCTCTCAATTGGAATCCGACATACAAAATAATGTTAAAAAATATGGGATTACGTTAAGACGCAAAGAAAATCTCCCACTATACCGGAACACATGACCTATCATTCCGCAACAGCGCACGATAGTAAAGAAGTTACAAACCTGTTTGCTGATTACTTCTCATCTGTCTTTACAAATGAAATTACAACTCTTGATGCCAATAATAAGGAGGATCCTTTTAACAACACGTTAATATCTTCTATCAGAATAAACGAAGAAATCACCTTAAAATACCTCTCAAGCGTAGACATTAAAAAAGGGCCAGGAATCGACAGACTACCCGGAATTTTTATACGCAACTGCAGTAAATATATCTGTGTTCCAGTTTGTGCAATCTATAAAAAATCACTAACAGAAGGATCGTTTCCTCTTAAATGGAAATCAGCCGTCATTACACCAATCTTCAAGACTGGTGATAAACATGATGTTAAAAACTACCGTCCAATTTCCCAACTTCCTATTCTAAGCAAAGTTCTTGAAAAAATCGTTTTTGATCAATTATACTCGGCTATTTCCACATCGATTACACCGAATCAGCAGGGATTTATGAATGGTAGGTCTTCAACATCCAACCTCACCCTTTTCATGAACTTCTTGCATAGCAAGATGGACGATAAGGAGCAGGTTGATGTTATGTACACAGACTTCTCTAAGGCCTTTGACCGCGTGATACACTCAATTCTTTTGAAAAAACTCATTCTACTTGGTATACATGGCGACCTGTTGAGATGGATTAAGTCCTACATTAGTAATCGCAATCAGGTGATCTTAATCAATGGCGTCTTCTCAAAGTCTTTAGAGGTAATATCTGGTGTCCCGCAAGGTTCCCACCTATTGTTCAATTGTCCGCTATTGTTCAACATTTATATAAACGACATTGGTTCATGCTTTCAAAATTCCGAATATAAGCTGTACGCTGACGACATGAAAATATTCAAAGTTGTGCATTCTCTTTCTGACTGTGAAGCTTTACAAAGTGACCTAGAAAGGCTTTGCAAATATTGTAAAGTTAACTGTTTAGACATCAATGTTTCTAAATGTCACACTATGACTTTCACCAGAAACAAACTTAAAATTAAGTACTCTTATTCACTTCACAACGAACCTGTCATCTCTAAAACGGATTGTAAAGATCTTGGCGTTTATCTTGATAGCAAACTTATATTTAATAAGCATATAGACTCAATCGTTCATAGATCATATAAAATGCTTGACTTTGTTCTTCGTATAAGTAAAGTTTTCAGTAACCCGCAGACAATAATAATGCTATATTTTGCATTAGTCAGAAGTACACTGGAATACGCATCGCCAATATGGAACCCACAGTATAAAATATACATAGATAGCATAGAACACATTCAAAACAAATTTATAAAATATCTTACTTTCAAATTCAACAATAACTTTGAATTTACATTTCAAAACTTTGCAACAAAGGCGGGCACTAGGCGATTTAACATTTATACACAGAATTTTAAATAACAAAATCGACTGTACTGAACTTCTATCCTTAATTAATTTTAATATACCTGTAAGACGTACACGCCATGCAGCACTATTCCACACTCTAAATTACAAAACAAATGCAGCAACTAATTCGCCGATTAACCGTGCTCTTCATAAATTCAATAATGTTTGCCTAAACTCTAATATTGACATTTTCTCAGATTCGCTGCCCAAATTTAAAAGGATCATCATGTCAATGATATAACTGTTTAATGCAAATACATATCCCTTCACAGATCACCACTTCCCACACATACACACACACTCACACACTACGCACATCACCCGGTAGTAGTTACTAATTATACATTCCAATCAAGACACTACAAAGAAACATATCAAAGGTACCCACCATGAAATATTACAAAATATCTGTAAACTCTGTCATGACAAAGATCTTCGTAAATTAGTTTACAAGAAGGATTAAAATAATCTTGACAGCGAGCAAAAAAAAGCAAACATGCGCCACTGATCATAAAATACCATGTCAACGCAAGAAAGATAAAGATTGGGTTTACGTCTGTCCCTGGAAAAACACCAATCATCTCTAAAAACAGGTTTCACCCGCTTCAAGAACACTGATAATACACAAAGGTAAGATACAAGAAGGATAAGCACTTCAGAATGACCAAATGCAGCTTAAGAGTCACAAACATCCACGATCACTGATAACAGTTTAAAATAAGATATGAGAAGGATGAGCACTTCAGAATGACCAAATGCAGCCCGAGAGTCACAATCACAATGTAAGAATCAAACAGGACAAGCAAATCGGAATGACCGAATGCAGCTCAAGAGTCACAGTCATCCAAGATGTCTGATAACAGTTCAAAGTTTGTGTCAACCAGGATGAGCACTTCAGAATAACCAAATACAGCCCAAAAGTCACAATCACCCAAAATCACTTTTAAAAATTCAAAGTAAAGAGTCAAGCAGGATGAGCACTTTAGATTGATCAAATGCAGGTCAAGAGTCACAATCACAAAGTAAAATTCAAGCAGGATAAGCAATTCAGAATGACCGAATGCAGCTCAAGAGTCACATTCATCCAAGACCACTGATAACAATTCAAAGTTAGAAACAATCAGGATGAGCACTTCAGAATAACCAAACCCAGCTCAAAAGTCAAAATCATCCAAGATCATTGATAATGCTAGAGTCAAGCAGGATGAGCTCTTTAGGATGCAGCTCAATCATCCAAGATCACCGACAACAGTTCAAAGGTAGAGTCAAGAAGGATAAGCATTTCAGAATATCCTAACCCAGTTCAAGAGTCACAATCATCCAAAATCACTAATAACAGTTCAAAGTTAGAGTTATGTAGGATGAGCTATTCAGAATGACCAAATGCAGCTCAAGAGTGACAATCTTCCACGATCAGTGATAACAGTTCAAAGTAAGATACACAAAGGATGAGTTCTTCAGAATTACCAAATGCAGCTCAAAAGTCACAATCATTTAAGATCACTGATAACGTTAGAGTCAAGCTGGATGAGATCATAAGAAAGACCAAATGTAGCACAAGAAACATAATCATCAAAGATCACCGATAACACTTCTAGGTAGAGTCAAGTAGGATGAGCATTTCAGAATATATAAATGCAGCTCAAGAGTCACAATCATCCAAGATCACTGATAACGGTAGAGTCAAGAGGATGAGCACTTGAGGATGACCAAATGAAGCTCAAGAAACATAATCATCATAGGTCACTGACAAATGTTCAAAGTTAGAGTCAAGTAGGATGAGCACTTGAGAATGACCAAATGCAGCCTTAGTGGTACAATCATCCAAGAACACTTATTACGTTAGAGTCTAGTCGAAGGAGAACTTTAGAATGACCAAATGCAGCTAAAGACTCACAATCATCCAAGATCACTGATAACGTTCAAGTCAAGTAGGATGAGCACTTCAGAATAACCAAATGCAGCTCAAGAGTCTCAATCACAAAGTAAAAATCAAGCAGGATGAGCAATTCAGAATGTAAATAATATATTGTTACAATTCATTTTACCCATCTGGTCACAAATGTGAAAAAAAGAAAATTTTGATACAGACAATATGGATAATTACAGGCCAATATCCAACCAACCGTTTCTCTCAAAACTTGTAATGGTTCCCCTCTCTCGTAGGCTAAATAAGGGTGATTAAATATTTTTGGCAACCTTAAGTTGCTGCTGTGAGCTGCAAGTACGTGGATTGATATTGTTGTTTAATTACTTTTGAATTAACTAGACACGTTGTGATTATTTTTGTTTCGCCTTTAAAGCGCTTATTCAGGTAGATTAAACGGATTTGTGGTAACTTTTAGTTCTTAACTGTGGTGTGTTGCAATCTGCCAGATCTTCAACAATGACGATATTCTATCTAACTGGCTAATCATTTAACCCCTCATTCTATCCTACTATTTACTGATCTGATACCCTTTATCATGCTATTGACGATTATTCTACCTAAGATAGATATAACTCGATGACCAAAACACCTTCTTACCATTCTGGCCTCACGTTGGTCGTAACGCCTAACGAATGTTATTCTGCGCCGTTTTACCTAAACTCGGAGTTATAAGCTATTCATGTGAGAGTATATCAAAACATCATTCATGCAATAATTTCAATTTGTTATTCTTAGTTCCTACTGGTTGTTAGTTGTATGAAATCTACTACAGGTAGGTATATTGGGTAGGAAGAAACAAACATGTGCTACTTTCGATTGGTCGTCTCCAATTCCCAATTGATTCAATGAAAGCTTCCGCCGTTGAACCAACCCCAATCCCAACGCCTCCAGGAAAATTAAAATGTTGACTAGCAACTGATGAAAATGACATGTTTCGACCATGTCGGGAAGGGGATGTGTGTGACTCAGGTTGTTTAATTCAGCGGAGAATAATCCATAGTAGATATTAGTGCGGTAATGGGAGTGATCTCTACCAAATCGTCGCCAGGTAAAAGGTGGTGTGATGATTAAGATAGTTTGAAGGTTCATGATGAAAGGTAATTTCATATCGCTAGACATAAAATGACGTTCCGTTACGCCGAATGTGATTGAAGTATGCCTACGAGCACTCAGAAAGTGCTCAGATGACTTCCGGTTCAGGTCGTGCCCTTCGGCTCGAGCCTGAATATGATGTTGATATGATGATGATGGCCAGCATGCTGAAGGTTAAGGGTCCGCCCAGCTAACCGCAGCCATGAACATTATGCCGAAGTGAATACTTGCGGATAAGTCAGGGGTCGGGAATTCCCGCGAGCATCCCACTGGTTTCGATGAAATAATAATAGCAGACTCAGGTCCGAACTCTTCGCCCGTCCCCTCGGCATCTTCACAGCAAACTGTCAGCTCCCAGACTTTCGTCAAACACACCTGCCAAATCCGTTAAGTAAAAGGAATGTAATGTAGAGTGCGTGTTTAGTGTATCCAAAATATGTACGCGACTAATTAATGTCGGTAGTGAATTTGAGAGACGACTAGGCCCTGCACAACACAAGCAAGCGCGACGAGAACAATACTCCTTGTGTAAATTCGCGGGCCTGAGCTTTACAGCACCCGTCTTCAACTCGCGTCGACTGCCTCACACTATCAAATCCAGAATGTAACCCTGGTCCTCCAGGTCAAGAACTGGTGAGCTGAACCTTCCAAGTCGTGAATTTGGTCAGTCCCACCTTACGAACTTCGACGCCTTCGTTCAGAATTCATTCCCGACTTTAGTGTTTCTCAGGAACAACGACAGATTGTCGGATCAGCCCCAAGAAAAATACTTCAAGTTCCGTTCTCTTCGTTGAACAAGTTTAATCATATAGCCGCATACGCAGACAAGAGATAGTGAAGCCAGCAGGTACATCGGTCTTTCCCCTTACTCGTATAACCATTTGAAATAGGGAAGGCCTTGAATGGCTTCGTTCCCTTCTATCCGAATCCGATAAAGGCATCGCCTTGCTGAGAAATTATGTCGCACGCCGGTGTACAATGGTATTTTTCATGGAGAAGTCATCTTCCTATCCACTTCCAATACAATATGGGGTCGCGTGGGTTGAAACCACGGCCGATATCTTAGTCAGGGGTCTTCATTTTGCCGGCGCTGCTAACAATTGCACACGGACGCCAACCATCCCCAGTTTGAACAACACCGATACCAGGACTTCGAATTATGGAAGCCCGCGCATATTCAAATTCGTTCCGATTGGTTCGATGAAACGTGCAAGTAAAAGACGCCGACCACGACCTCGTTCACTCCTTCCAATGTCATATATTAAGATATAATTATCCCTGAAGCAATAGGAAAGCCAACAAGTACAATCTCTTGACGGCTAATCCACAGTCCGCTCATTACCCCAATAACTAACCTCAACTGTGGTGCAAAAATGTGTAAATTGCAATACACAAGTACCTATAATTGCTACACCGACGCAAGTTGTTTAGAATAAATGTTAATTCGCCTACTGCCTATTTAATAGATCAATTTTACGCACATTATTTGTCTACCGTAATTTCAATTATCCTTACCTTTAGTTATATTCTATTTAGTTATATTTACTAAACTATTCATCCTACCTCGGTTAAATTATATGGAATATAACCCGGGTGTGGCAGCAAAATGACAGTTCAATCATCGAAACAATACATGCCATCGTTCCCTTCGTCCAAACGAATACAAAGGTCTTCCCTCACGCGTCACCATAAGATAACGGAGCCCATTACGTTTTGTCACTTCGTCTGATAACTAACGGGAATAGAAAAGCTGTCACTGACCTCAGACTCCTTGTACAGATGTTCTGCCTATTCGTACTCTCACCGCTAATATTGTCGAAACAGGGGCTGTACCAGGGATATGTGGGATCAGGTCCTTTGTTCTTCGGACAACATCCAATGCCTTGTGTGGTGGGAGATTGTGGTCTGCCAACCGACACTTCTGATACAGGGGCCATTTCTAGGTTCAGGGTTCAAGTTTGCTAGCGCAAGGTCACCGATGATAGTCACTGATATATGACACCGGTGATACCGATGATGATCACACGACACCGACAGAGTCGAGTCAATGATCTGGTTCCTTCGTTTCCGCCGGCCAAGAGATAGTGGAGCCCACGTGAATTTCATCCATATCGCCTAACGATAGTCCATCGCCTAGCGACGTACGTGAAAACAGACCAAATCACCGGATAGGGGAGCCCAGCGAGGTTATTCTCTCGACAATCACCTGACACCGCTGGTTTCTTAGAAGTAAAAGTTTGTTTAGACGGTATTCGAATAAATCGAGTATCAATGCAAAAACCGACGCTCTCTGCGTATAAACATAGTATACTTAAAGAAACATATGCTAGATCTTTATACCGAGAAACTTGAACATTATACCGAGTAGTAAAAGTTTTTATATTTATGGGCAGGAATAAATACTTTATTTCGAATACACAGCATTCACATGCAACGTTTAATACGTTTAACTAACTAACAAACTAACTAACCATCACGCCGTTTCCCCGCAGGGGTAGGCAGAGAGGACGGACCGCCAAACAACTCGGTCTTAGCATACACTCCTCGCCTCATTCACATTCATACATCTTATCATACATGCTCTTCTATTATTCTGACTCTTGACATGGCCCGACTCAAGTATCTGATTCACTTGATCGTGCCATGTCTTCCTCGGGCGTCCTCGACTTCTTCTACCATTCACATTAGTATCATATATTCTCTTGACACTCCTTTCTTCGTTCATTCGCTCTATATGTCCAAACCATCTAAGCGTCCCTTTTTTAATCTTACTTATGACGCTCACATCAGCCTTGCATTATTTTCGGATCTCCACATTCCTCACACGATCATACATGGTTTTACCACACATACGCCTCAGGGATCTCATTTCTACAGCATTCAGTCTACTTTCATCCTTTCTCTGCCAGTTCCATGCTTCACTGCCATACATCAGGGTACGTACCAGCACTCCATTGTGAACTGATAGCTTCGCTTCTTTGGACAGCTTTTTGTTGGCGCCAACAGCATTCAGTCCACCATTAATAGAGTTACCTGCATTTACCCTTCTTTCAATATCCCTATCAGCCTTCCCATCTCTCGTAAACATACTTCCCAAATACACAAACTCATCAACTTGCTCTAATACGTTTAAATTTAATAATATACTATTAACCTTTTAATTTGAGTGTGAAAATTTAATTTTATCAAAAATATAATTATTTTGTAAACATAATTTTGAGATAACTTAATATTGCTTACTGCCTCTTTAATAGGTCTATTTACGAAGGGAAATAGTTTGACCACTCCATTTTATCCGGTTGATTACTGTATCTTAATTCAAGATGCACAAAATCTATTTTAATTTTCAAATTTCGAGACCCAAATTGCAAGGTGTTGATTAATAATTGAGTGTTTTCCGAATGTTAGTCTATTAGAGTATCTACTTACCAAACGCCCATCTCTGGGTAATAATTTACCCTCTTAGACCCAACTCCCCTCAAAATCCACTACTTCCATGCGACCATCTCACAACTACCCCTAAAAGCAACTCTTCCCACTTAATACTCTGCGACCTTCCCATAAGTCTCTCTAAAACCGACCGTCTTTGATAGTAATTAAAAATTCACTTCCTTATTTAAACTTATATGCGACCGTCTCACAACTAGCCCTTAAACCGACTGTCTCCCCTCAAAGTCCCTTCCTCCTTCTCTTCCTATCCCCACCATCCGAAAATTGTCCTTGCTACACCCCTTCGCTACTTGACCCGGTGGTCTTTTAGAGATCTTCCACGCCCTTATCAGTTATTAAGTTTCGTGGAATCAGTCCGCTCCCTTAGCCACACTGGCAGCTCTAGTCAATATTTTACCACTGACATGAATTCGACGCTTCAAAAGGATACATCGATCACCCTCAATTGCCCAGCCCGTAACCTTCTAAGATTATCGTTGAAATTCGAGTTAAGATTTTAACTCTAGCTCCAGTGGCGTGTCACCCCCGCTGGTCTAGCCCATTATGGCCGCTTCGCAATGATTGTAACTAAATGTATATATTTATTTGGTTACAATTTTTGGATAAAATTAGGAAATAAAAAATTACAAGAAATGCATACCTAATACTTCTACATATTCGAATTAAAATAATGTTTATACAATCGTACGTATAGGTACCTTTTTTTAATTTATAAAAACATAAGAAATTATAATAGTTCATGTATGTTACAAAAATGTTTCTGCCTAATTTATTTATTACAGAAATGTTATGTATTTATTTTATTTATTACAGGATTATAAAACGAAAAAGTAAATATAGCATACTTATAATTTATAGTAATAAGATATAAAGACTTAAAAAAACAAACGTTGTATAACTATTTATGCTAAATCATTTGCTTAAATGTATTAAGTTACCATACCAATAGTACATAATTCAAAGGTACTAAATCAACTATCTATATAATGAGGTCAATATTATAGAAAGATATAACATCACCGTTATAAATATAAGGAAATGAGAAAACCAAAACTTAAATCTTCGTTTTTTTATAATTATGAGATCAATATGATAGAAAGCTATAAGATCGCTTTTATAACTATGAGTTAATGAGAAAACAAAAAATAAATTCTAATTGAATTATTCTAATAAAGTAAATTAATATCTTCTGCGTACCAAAAAAAGTGTAAACATTAGATTACACGAGTGAACACAGTGAAAATTACAGGAACTTGAAAAAATGTTAACATTAGATTACACGAGTAAACACAGTGAAAATTACATGAACTTGAAAAAGTGTAAGCATTAGATTATACGAGTAAACACAGTGAAAATTACAGGAACTTGAAAAAATGTTAACATTAGATTACACGAGTAAACACAGTGAAAATTACATGAACTTGAAAAAGTGTAAGCATTAGATTACACGAGTAAACACAGTGAAAATTACAGGAACTTGAAAAAATTGTTGATCATAATTGAAATTAAGTAATGGTAAATTGTATTTCCAAAAGAGTAACTTGGCAGCTTTGTCCCCCAAAAGTCTGTTACGAAGAGGATCATAAACGATTCCTGTTGCACTGAAAAATTGCTCACTTGGAACGCTTGTTGCAGGTGAGGCCTCCAAACTTTTTACTGTTAATCTGTCAATACTTCAGCTGGTCTAGATCTCTTGGTAATCTTTTTTCTGACATATAAGAAAATAAAGATCCGTATCCGTAGATCTTGACACCAAAAATCCGTATTCGGATCCGTATCCGCGGATATACATTTTTAACGATCCGGCACATTACTAATTACAATACACATCATAAGGAAATTTATAATAAAATGTACACAAATCTAAAATATTTGAGATGTACTCCAATCAATATTAAATGTATAAATGAAATAAGTATGGTAATATAACTCGGTACATAATATAACCAAGAATTATATACGAGCTTTTATGTGAAATATTCTGCTCTTATCATTTTGCAGCATTAATTACACTAGGTTTTATGAATATAATCTAAAAGTTTTTCTTCAGACGTCAAAGATTTTTTCGCCATTTTGATTTCAAAAATATTTAACGTTGCGTATTCGATTTTAACTTTCACTGTATTTTTACATTACAACTGTATTTATTAAGAATTAGAACTTGGTACGCGTGAACCCTTGGATGTAATAATAATAATAATAATAATTGGATGACTTGTATAGCGCCGTTTTTGTGAAAAATCACCTCAAGGGCGCTGTACAAATTTCAATAATTTCTACAATCTTACTTCTAACTACACACTAGAAAATATAAAAAACCTATGGCTAAAACAATGGATGCAAATCCACCGGTTCTTTGATCAGCGATACAAAACTATATGTACAATGCATCTGAACCACCAGCGCGGTGCAGCCCAAAAATGTAAATGTACATGTTTTTTTTTTTTTTTTTTTTTTATTATTATATATATTTTTTTTTTCAATGAAAATGTACAGGACCATACTTACCTCTTAGGTCACTTGAGATTAAAGTTAAAAGATGTTTATTTATATACAGTTTGCGCGCAGAGGACATAATAGCGAACACATGTTGTTGGAAAAGTAATTATTTGATATATATTATGTTATTTAATGAACGTGTTTGGGAAAAGCAAAATTAATTAATGGGCGGTACAGAGTAGTACATGAATTTTATTTATTTTCTTAAATGAAGTCTCAGTCTCTCGTTAAGCGACGGATTGCTGTGAAGGCTTCGAATGATGTTAATCTAATAAGAAAATAGATTAAGATAAATTATAGGCAATACATAATACAAATAGATTTATTAAATTTAAGGGTATGAGAGCCTAAATAAGTAGGTTTTTAGTTTTGACCTAAATTCTGTTGGGCTTGTTATGCACCTTAGTTCCGGAGGGAGTTTGTTCCAAGCCTTAGGCCCAGATACTTCGAATGCACGATCTCCAAACTTAGTATTTGGCTTTCGTTTAGGTTCTATCAGTCTACCTAGAGCTGATGATGTTGCTGATCTAAGGGTTGACTGCCTTGGACCAATGTTTTCCGGGACGCATAGCTCAGAGATGTAATGTGGGGCCATTTCATTGATGGATTTAAACACCATCCAGCACAGTTTGTACTGGATTCTTTCAGGGCACTTAAGCCAGTGAAGGTTGCGAAGGTGTTCTGAAATGTGCGAATATTTAGAGACCCCGGTTATGAGCCGTGCCGCTGCATTAAACACGGATTGAAGTTTGTCGATTTGACATTTCGGAAGGCTAGCATAAATACCGTTACAGTAATCGAGACGTGAGACTACATATGAGTTGATGAGTAATTTTGTTGCCTCTGTAGGAAGGTTTCTTCGAACTGATTTAAGTTGTCTTAGGTGAAAAAATCCGGTGCTTACTGTCCTATTTATTTGACTTTTAAGCGAAAAGTCCGAGTCTAGATTAACGCCAAGAAGTTTAACTGTTCTCTTTGGAATAATATTGCTGCCAGAAATGGAAACAGGTGAATCGTCTACCAAATGTTGCCGTTTGTTTGTGGCCGCCCAGAGAAACTCGGTCTTAGATGGGTTCAGTTTCAGCTTGTTTGAAGACATCCAACGAGTTATTGCTTCTAGGCATTCAGCTACACGGATTTTGAGACTGTTGATTTCGTTTGGAGTGCAGTAAAAATAAACTTGCTGATCGTCAGCGTAGCAGTGAGACAAGAGACCAAATGACTCGATTATTTTGGCGACATCATTTGTAAAAAGGATGAAGAGAAGTGGACCTAAAACGGATCCCTGGGGTACCCCTGAAGAAAGTGCAGCGAAATTAGACAGTTTATTTCCAACCCTCACGGCTTGTAAGCGATTAGATAGATAGGATGCCAGCCAATTTTTGATGTCGGAATTCAAACCAAATGTTTTCTCTAATCTGTTAATGAGGAAGTTGTGATCAATCGTATCAAATGCTGCACTCGTGTCTAGGAGTGAGATGAGTGCTAATTTTCCTGACTCTATGGCAAGAATTATATCTGACAGCATACGAAGTAGTCCGGTTTCTGTTGAGTGAAACCTTCTATATGCGGATTGATGCTTTGTGAATAATTTATTTGAATTCAAGTGACTGGTTATTTGTGCTGCAGCAATTTTCTCTAGGATTTTTGAAATGAAAGGTAAATTTGAAACGGGTCGATAATTACCTAAGTTATCGGAGTCTAGTTGTGGCTTTTTTAATATGGGTGTGACTATGGCTGACTTTAGAGGTTCAGGGAAGTGACCTGTGCTGAGAGATTTATTAAAAACATGAACTAAGAACGGAGCTAAGACAATTGCACATTTTTTTAATAACCATGTTGGTATAGGATCTAGACTGCACTGCTTATTTGGCGAACTTGCTATTAATTTTTTTACTTCTTCCAGCGTTGTAGATTTGAAGGAAGACAAATTTCCTTTGGAATTGAGAGTGAAAATTGGCGGAAGGGCGTGAGATGTGGATGCACGAATAGATTCAATTTTTTCCCGAAAAAACTTTGAGAATGCATCTGGGGTAATATCTATTTTAGTAGGAACTGTGGCTTCGGAAATAACAGTCTTTATGGAGTTCCAGAGACGTTGTGGATTGGTTCGCTCAGAGTCAATCTTTTCATTCCAATATTCCGATCTTTTGGAATTTATTTTGCTCATATACTGTTTTTGAGCAAGCATCCACTCATCCCTTGAATTTACTGTACAGTTTTTTCTATAGGTCCTCTCTAATTTCCGCATTAGTCTCTTCTGGTTTCGACATTCATCGTCAAACCAGCCGTCAGACTTTCGAACTTTACGTGTTTTTTATGTTGTCGGAGCATATTTATTTAACAGAAATGTAAGTGTTGTATTATAAGTATCGACAAGTTCTGTTGGAGTCTTTGTTTCCCAAAAAATGGGTGTACATTAAGGTGGGTCATTTTAAAAAAAGTGTTCATTACAAATTCTAAGAGCGATAAAAGGGTGCCAAATGGGTTCAAAACGACGTGTTTAAAATTTAAAAAAAAAAATATGATACGATCTTCTTCCTCCGGATTCACTTCAAAGTTTTGAAAATTTTAAATTTTAGCGGTTATTTCTAGTGTGTATAAAAGTTACTATGAATCTTTTTAACCATATCTTTTGTAATCTTCCATAGCAAATGTAGTATATATTTACGAAATCATTTACATAAAGTCCCGGTTTTGATAATTGGAGGTGTGAGGTGAGGGCGAAGGGAGCACCGTTTTCACTAAACCGGAGAAAAAAATGGAGGGATTCCGCCGCAAAAGTATAGTGCTGTTTGATATTTCGTCTTGCAAATGCAAAGATTTCAGTAAGTGTGACTGCCCTACAGATCAAAAAATACCTGTAAATGGATAGATTTTCATTGCTGATCAACGTACTACACGAAAAATGATAATATGAAAGGTGGATATCGCTTCAACAAAACAAATGAAAACTGCGTTGAAAAGGAAACTTTTGAAGCAAAAATCCTTGTACCCGTCTAAAAAGGAAAGCACAGGTAAGCCAACTACCTCTCTACTCGATATTTCCACGTCTTCTGCATCAAACGATTCCGATTGTCAAGATGTTTTCAAACCTAGTGTTGTACCACAAACGCTTCAGAAGCAGGCTGCGGTCAATATTGATCATTCCACACTGTCTAAAACTTGTGATTGATATGGAATGTCGAGTGTCGGATAAGGCAGCGACAGCCATTGCCTTAGCAGTTCTGTATGACATCAAGTCTAATATTCCAGTTATTGACAAGAGTAAACTTCGCAGAGAACGAAAGAAAACAAGAGGAAATATTAAGCGCACAACACATTTCAACAGTTTTATAAAAATCCCCAAATATATGTTGAGATTAAACATTAATTATCAAGGAAAGGGCGGGGACGCAATTCAGAGAATGACGCATTGAAGAGCATATTTCATTGATAAAAGAGCCAGACTCAATATATATTTAGGTTTTATTGCACCAAACTCTGGCACGTGGAAAGTTATAAACCATTGCAATGGACAATTTGCTTGCTTCACATGAACGAGTTACCATTTCGGCATTTGTTCGCACATCTTGACGGTAAGACATCTGGACCTCAAACATGTTCAGGCACAATAGGACTAGTTTTGGAAAACTGTGAAAAAAAGCCTATGGTTCATTTTCAGAGTATTGACGGAGAGTTGAATGTATTATTAACTAAAGACGTGGATACAGATCAGTTATATTTGTATAAAATAGTATCTGCAGTTACGGTGGGGGAATTACCTGAAGATTTATGCCACAAATCTCCTGGAAAAACGTCTCTTGCCAAATAGCTTACCCGTGCTAACCAAATTCTTCGTCTTTATGTTTCAACGGAAGCTCCTTCAGAGAATCTTATTATTTTAGAAACGTACGTTGTTAAAGTGTATTAAAGTTCAGCATTAAAACTCATACCACCTGTAAAGATGAAGCACGTCACCTGTGATAGTTAATCTCAGCGCCTAGATACTTATCAGCTGAACTAAAAACTATAATTGATGCAGTTATAGAAAGAAACAGTTACTTCGCACACCCCGAAAATTTATTGCTTGCAATGTTGACTGACCCTCACAAGCATATCCGAGAATTAGCTGCGCGTCGTGTTCTAAAAGCATGCAGTAAGAAACTAAGTAAAACAGGGCTGTTATAACTTCTAAACATATTATTTGGAAGCAAAATATAACCGAACCCCTAATACTGAAGAATATATCGGATGAAGATCTTCAATTATTTGTAGCTCATGGGGGAGAAGGTAGATTGCCTCTTCTGCGTCTTCCATGTCATACTCAAGCAGTTGAAACAGGCGTAACGAATGTTATTAAAGCCTTGACTACCTTATGTACGAAGTCTGCAAGAGAAGGTCTTATTAAGGTGAAGATTGAGTCTCGCAAAATAATGCCGAAATTTGAGAGTAAGAAGGATTTTGCTGTTATTTGAATACACTACCTTGAGATAATTTGAATTATATTCATACATGTTTTTAGTAAATAATTCGAAAGATTCCCCTTATTTTGCGTTTTATTGAAAAATAGTTCATTTTTACTTGTTTATCTAACATTTTTTGAAGATTTAACACGGGTGGGTTTTTCTCTAATATGTGAAATTTCAAAGTCAATCCGGAGGAAGAAGATGATATCCAAATATTATTAAAAAAATTACGGGATTTTTCATCGTCATTTAACACCCTTTTATCACTATTAGATAAATCAAAACAAGAAAAAAAAATTCCCCATACATTCGTGACCCACCTTAGTGTACATAATAGTGAGGTCTGTAGTTCTTCCAGAAAATCACTAAAGCTGAAATTACGCCATTCCCTCGATATAATTGTTCTATATGGTACTTTAGGCGGGTTAAAATCAATATCTGTGCAAACAAGCCGATGATCTGATAGTCCTATATCGCGAATATCTATTGATAGCGGTGAACCTCTGTTCTTTGAAATTAGTACATCTAATGTACCGCCCGCATCGTGAGTTGGGCCGTCGACCCATTGGCGGCATCCAAAGCTGGCTAATTAATCTAAGAATTTAACGGTGTTTGGTGATGACACGCGTTCGAGACGAATATTAATATCACCTGTTATAATTAGTATGTCAGAAAGTCCGACTGAGAGTTCCAAAAAACGTGAAAACTCATCATAAAATTCGACAGAGATTGGTTTCGATCCGGGCCTGTACAAAGTGCACAACAGAAACGACGTACCGGAAGAAGAAACCCTACAACCAGTATATCCAAACGTGCAAAATGTACCAAGAGCAACTTTAGTTAGCCGCAGTCCTTGTCGGGCTATAATCGCTACCCCCCCGTGGTTCACGTGAGAGATTTTATTTGATGGTTCCTCCGCGCTAGGTCGGGCCTCCTCTAGCACCACATACCCTAGAGCTTGGAGTCTCTTAATTGAGTACGAGTCACTATTCTCGTGCCAGGTTTCCGTGACGGTAAGGATGTGGAGTTTTTGATCTCTGAAAATATCGTCCACCACTTCTAATTTGTTATTGAGGGATCGCGCATTCCAGGAACCTATCGCAAGCTGTCTACTCTTATAGTTAGCATGTCGTTCTAATCGAATTTGATTTAAGTTGTGGAATTTATCAGAATCGCGGAGGGATTTGGTCCCTAGATTATTCTGTTCGTCGGTTGAGGAAGCTTCCTGAAAATCGTGTATTGACGGAGAGTTATTATTATTACTATTACTATTATTTTGATGAATTTTTGGAACGTTTTGTTCCTTCCTACAGAAGTATTTCGTTTTCTGCCCCCCGCGGCACCCCCTATATCTAAATTTCACATTAGTATCACGATTGTACAATGTTACTTTTGCAGGCACCAAAGGGTTCACCAATACACTGTCACTTCTTAAGTCACCAAGTATCGTACCACATTGTTCTCTTCTGATGGTAAACGTCTTGTTGGGTCTGAGGTTATACAGCAGTATTTTGGCAGCTATTATAGGGTCCAATACACTTTCACTATTGAAACTGAGAAGCGTGGTCCGGTCATAAACAATACTGTTTATAACTACCATAGCTCCAAAATACCCCTAATAAATCACTTTGCACTGTCACAGAACACTTGTCACTGTTCGAGAGTCTTTCACTTTACACATGTGGCTAGTGCCTCTGACCATTGACCGATGCTTTCGAAGCGATGGGTTTTCAGTGCCCTTTTGAAACAATATTTGTGATTTAACTTTAAAACATTAGAATACTTCTAGTAGAACTTGCATTAATCTCGCAATCGTGACTCTAAAAATTATTTTATTTTTATACACCTCAGCTTAAACTTAACGTGGTTATTTTAAGCTATATTTACAAAAGAAAAATTAAGAACTTCTCCAATATTTTAAAGATGTAATCTGAAGTAATACACTGGGGGTACAGCATTTATAAAGGAAAATATTTTAGAAAGTTGAACTAATGCGAAGAACTGAAATCCTTTGAACCCATTAAAATAAATTGATTTTAACATCCATTAATGTATTACATCTTCCATTGTCAAAGCTTAAAATCTTCATCTATTATTACTTCTTTTTACGTAATAATTATTTGTAAAGATGAAACTAATCTTTTGTTTCTGGGGTGAGAAAGTTCCCTTTTTAAAATAATGCTTTTTATGAGGGTACAGAAAAAAATAGGATAGATTAAAAATATCGTAGTGTACCCACATAAAAGTAATAGTTTTATGGTGGTAGGCTTAGAGTAGTATATTGTTACTTTAAGGTGGTAGGCTCAGAAAGGAAATCGGTTCATGAATGAAAAAAAATATCTTTTGTGCTTTGAGGGCATTTTTACAATCTAGGTTGCAATTATTGTGGTTGAAGTCTTGTCTTGGATAACTACCTAACCGGCCGTCACCCCGGTAATCCATAGGTGTATGCAGAGCGGATAGACCGCCACACAACTCTGCCTTAGCACGCACTGCTTCGTTCAAATTTATACATATCACACATATGTAATTTATCGGGGGACTACCTGTGGGGTATAAGGGAACTGTTGGCGAGTGTTCTAAAATAGTCCGAACCAGTGCGAACTCTACCAGTGTGTACATATACATTCAAACAAGTGCTCTGTAAAAAACATTTGTTTGTGCAGTTCTGTTATTCTAACTCTTGACATTCATCGATCCAAATATTTGATTTGCTTCCGCTTCATACATTATCTGTTCTTAGTCTAATCGTTGTACAGTTCCCAATCATTAGTGTCCCTTTTTTAATATTTTTCATCAAGTGCCCTTGAGGTGATTTTATCACTGAACGGCGTTATAAAACGATGACCATTGACGACCGTCCGTGGTCGAGTGGTAACAACACTTGACTCCCAATCGGAAGGTTGCGGGTTCGAACCCGGCGTGCGCAAATAAATTTTATTTGATTAATTTGTGTTATTTCACAATTAATTAATAAAAATAATATATACTACATTTGCGGCACGTTCCAGAGTGGAAGATACTGTCAGTATCGCCCTGGTGTAATACCACCATTCAGAATTGAGACGTTGCTTAATAATGGCTTTAGCCGTGTTTAGTGACTAGATCTGAATAGCCAGGTACTTTCCTACCTTCCTCTTCCCCATCTCCTTCCCTTCCCCACTTTCCTTCAGCCTCACAACATACCCCAATTGGGGATGCCATAGTCTCACTGGCTCCAGACGGGAGCAGTTGGGACTCTTGTGAAGTATTCTCTGTAAAAAAAAAAAAAAAAAACTAATATTATTATCCATTACGCTCACATTTCAGCTTTGCATTTTTTCCGGACCGCCACAAATTTAACACGATCTCATTTCTACAGTATTATGTCTACATTCATCTTTATTGCCATACATAAGCACTCCTTTGTAATGCATTCTTTTAAGTCAAGTTTTCCATCACGAGATTTGGTCAAAATAAATTAGATAATAAAAAAAATATTACTTCGGAACTAATGTTCAAGCTGTATAATGGTGTGACCCCCATAATACTAAAAACTGACAAAAAATCGAACAAAAAATATGGGCATTCTCGTATTGTGTATTCTCATTCATATGGTTGTCTAGACTTGTCCGATTGTGCAGTCAATTTGAAGGACACGTGCTGAAGGAGATTAAACAAATGACACCGGTTTAAGGAACAGTTGGTCCGACAGCCGAACCTTCCGACTTCGGTTCTTCAAATTAAATCGGAAAGTCAAGCAACTGATGTTTTTTGTAGTAAGATAATTAATATTGACATCTCTGCTTTAGACACATCAAACTAATGGGCTGGAAAGAGACTTCACCCATAATATTATGTCAACTTAGAACAGTAAAGTAGTGTGTACAGATAGGCACAAATTTTTACGTTTTAAGTTTCATCTCTCTCTCGCACAAATAACTAAAAGGAGATCAACGTATTGAACGTAGGTCAACGAAGTTATTATGACAGAATATGTTGGTTTCTCTGTCAATCCCACAGTAAATTGAAATTTGCTGTCTCATCTGACATAGAAACGTGCCGGTATTTAGGAAAACCTTTTTTATTAATTTATGCAGAACTGTCACAATTTTTAAAATATTTTTTACGGGTGCAAAAATATATTTTTTAGGAATACCTAAAATTTTAATCTAGTGATTAACGTATTTAAGGAGTTATTGAAGTTTGAAAGAGCGTGGTAGACTATCTTTACATCGTGGATACGGCCGGGTTAAGAAATACAGTATAATATTTGTAATCTAATCAAAGATTGTTTTTAACATATATAGCAGATGTCTTACGAAAAGTGCTAAGGTTTGAGGTTTCCTTAACGACATTCGGTAGGTTATTATAAAGTTTTTGTCCTTTATAAAACACGCTATTTTGAGTGCACGAAAGTTAAGTTTTGGGAAGCCTAAAATCTCTGCATCTTCTCGTAGGATAATTATGAACATTTTCGTGATACATAAAATTACTTTTCAGATAACTTGGCAGCATATTATTTTTGAGTTTGTACAACATTGTTAAGGTATTATATAATATATGTTGTTTGGTTGTCATCAAATTTAAATTTTGAAACATAATTTTGACTCTAGTGAAAATGTTGCACTTTAAAATGATCCTCATTCCCCTCTATAACCTGTTATTTTGTGCTTCGTTACATAGGAATAAAACACTAGAACAATAATTTAAATGCGGAGTTACGATAGAATTGTAAACAAGGCACCCTGTCTTGAGATCCAAGTTATTTCTGATCCTTCTAAGGAATCCAACCTTTTTAGCAATTTTCTTTGTTATGTATTCTAAGTGTTCGTCGAATTTTACTTTATCGTCTAATATTTTATTTTATTTATTTATAAAATACATGAAATACATTAAAACATTTACATATAAATGACATATTACATCGCCATACTAGGCGGCTGCCTATTTTATGGGATATTTAATAATATAATTAAATAAAACAATATAACTTAGTTACAACCACGGAAGACTTCAGTGGAAAGATCTGAAGCAAGTTCGATATGAACAGCGCGGGTCACCAAGCAAATAAATAGGCAAATGTACGCCTTTTGACTTCGAAAACCCCGACCTCTATAAGAGATTATTTGAAGCGGGCCCGCGTAGTCAACACCTCTGTGCAGAAAATCTTTGGCTTCGCAGACGTGGCATGGCGGTAAATCTCCCATTATTGGAAATTGCGGTTTGGGATTAATCTTGAAGCACGTATTGCACCGATGCATGCGCTTCTTAACCAGATTACGCGAGGAAAGAATCCAGAACCTTTGTCTTAGCAAAAACATGAGTAAGGTAGGACCTGTATGTAAGTTCTTGATATGACAATAATCTATTATTAAATCGACTACATAAGCACGCGAGGGTAAAATAATAGGATGCCGACTGACGTACTCTAATTCAGCGCTTTTCAACCTGCCACCTACCCTTAGAATACCTTCATGAAGAAACGGATTCAATTTTGCAATAGCGCGCTGAAGTTTCTTCCCGTCAGTCATTGCCTTCATATCTTCGGAAAAATGTTCTTGCTGTACCGATTTTATAACAGCGAGTTCTGCAACGGCAGTATTAATTAATTCGAATGTTCGCGGTAGTTTCCTAATGAAACGAAAAATAAAAATTATAATTCGAATTAATTTCGGCCAAGAATTAGCACGAGAAGCTATTGCGCATAATAATGGCGGTGCAATCGTTTTGAGGCGGTTTTTTGAACTGCCATCAAAATTTTTGTTTTCAGTTCGGGTGGTTCAGATACAGATTTTGAATCAAAACGTTGTAGAGGCCAATCACTTTTAGGTAACTGAGCAAAAACGGGGCCGTTAAACCATAATTGATGGTCTATTAGCTGAGCGAGGGTTAGACCACGCGACAGGCAGTCAGTGGGATTGTTTTTGCCTTTTATTTACCGCTCGTGCGGTGATCTTCTCGCGGATGTGGAGCATGTTTGGGGGCGGTGCCTGGAACGTTTCGGTGAGACCCAAACGGTTGCACTAGACATTTCCAAGGCCTTTGACCGGGTTTGGCACCGAGGACTTGTCAACAAACTGCCTTCTTACGGACTTCCCGCATCCTTGTGCAGGTGGATTGCCGACTTTTTGAGGGAGAGGTCGATTCAGGCGGTTGCTGACGGTTTTACCTCTTCCTCGCATTCGATAAACGCAGGCGTCTCACAGGGATCGATTCTGTCTCCGACTTTGTTTTTGTTGCACATCAATGAACTTTTGACATTTGCATCAATTCATTGTTTCGCGGACAGTCCATGATAGCTTTTTGTTTGACAAGCCCCCAAAGGGTGCACAAATTCCAATGGCTCTGATGGCTATGAAGCAAAGAATGGATGCTTTCCTCGAGAGTGTTTTCTCTTGGGGTAAGAATAATCTCGTCGAATTCAATGTTTCAAAGACCCGATCATGTCTGATTACGTCTAAAAGGGATCGAAATGAAAATCTTGTCTCCTTCAACGGTAGCATTCTTCCAAACAGGTCCTTCATTGATATGCTCGGTATAACTCTAAGTGACCAGCTCAGATATGGGGGCTCCATCGAGGCCAGAGTTAAGTTAGCCTCTCAGAAACTGGGCGTACTGTACAGGGCCCGCAGATACTTTAATAGTACACAACTGCTAACCCTGTACAAATCGCACGTGCGTTCCACGCGGTTGAATTTAGTGCGGTTGAATTTAGCAGCCACCTCTGGTCTGGAGCCCCAAAGTACCTGAAAAACACCATCGACTCTGTGCAGAAACGGGTGGTCCGTTTGATAGATTCTTCAGTCTTAACAAACAGATTGCAATCTTTAGAGCACAGGCGTCAGGTGGGAATGCTATCCTAGTTCTATCGGTATTTCAATTTAAGATGCTCCAAGGAACTAGCGTCGTTGATCCCCTCGGCACCGGTGCATAGTAGGGAAACACGCCAAACGCTCAAACGTCACATGAGAACTGGTCGTTTTTACGACTTGTTCTTGAGTTCAACAGCTCGGCTGTGGAACGATTTGCCGGTTTATGTGTTTCCTCCTTCGTACAACATGGGTCTCTTCAAGACAAGTTCACTCCTTCCTCTCCTCAAAAAGACCCTCCACGCAGCATCTTCAAAGGTGACATAGGCCCAGAGGTAAATTATTTTCCTCAGGGCCTGCTGTATGGAGTTAAAATACAAAAATTTTAAAAATATGATGGAAGCATTCAGCCTCCAGATGATCTTGTATTTGTGATATGCGGTTGGCAACGAAGCAACCGTGCTGTCACAAAAGGCTGAAGTCGTATGAACTATTGAATTTGATGCGTAGGTGTTACTGACCGTACGCATTAATCGCGCAAGTACCAGCGCTCCACATAATTCTAGACGCGCAAGTGAAATCGTCTTCGCAGGAGCCACCTTGGATTTGGCGCATAATAAGCTAATTGTGATTTTATTAGTATTCGGACAGTAAACTTGTAAGTATACGACACCTTCAAATGCGCGTTCGATTGCGTCAGAAAATCCGATGAGTGTTTAATACACATTGGTATTCGACACCTAAAAATCGAGGAATTTTAATAGATTGCAATAATGGCAATTAAAAGAAGATTATTATAGGAAACAGATAGAGGAAGCTGCCAATGACAATAAACAAATTTGAAATATTGTCAAAGAAATATGCTACACTGATAAAATAACCACGCCCATAAATAAAATCACCATCGCAGATAAAACATTAAATGCAACTGAAAATTCTGAAACAATAGCAAATCATTTCAACCAATTCTTCTCCACAATCGGATCAGACCTAGCAAATAATATTTTAAATAGAAATAGCAAGTCTGAAGATAATCTTGCAAATTCTATCTTTCTCGATAATCTTAGTTATAAAACCCTTTTAATCTCACTCCAACAACAGAAAAAGAAATCACTGAAATCATCACTTCACTCAAAAATACGCATTCCACGGGAATTAATAATATATCCACTAAACTAATTAAATACCTTAAACCAATCATTACCAAACCCCTTGAACATATCATAAATCTAAGTTTTCGAACTGGCCATTTCCCAAATACCCTAAAACATTCAACAATTATTCCAATCTTTAAATCAGGGGACAGATCAATCGTTAATAACTATAGACCAATATCATTACTGAGTCCGATCTCTAAAATAATTGAAAAAACGGTAAAACTAAGGCTCTACAAGTTTCTTGAGACAATGAAATCCTGTCAAAAAATAAATACGGCTTCCGCAAAGGTCTTAGTGCCTCAGATGGAATTGCATATTTTACTAAATTAATTTCTGATAGGATCTAGCAAAAGCCTTTCATACTGTATCTCACCGCATACTTCTGAAAAAAACTCTTGCAGAGCCACTGGAGCGACCACGCGAAATAAATAAATTTGCCTCGATTGCTCGATATTTCCGGACGATCATTTTTAAAATTTATCGCCAACATTAAATAAAATCATATCTTCGAATTTTAACATAAATACATTAAAAACTTATTAAACTGCTGTATAGCCAATGAATTAACCTCCATTATACCGTTATTCTTATTATCTCATATTTGTAGGATGTATAAAACAAATATTAAACAATCGAAAAGTTTATAACCGCGCGGTTCCTGCGTGTTTGATACATTGAATCTGCCGTCAGAGGTACTTATTCGAGTCAATATAGAATATTTTCGATTTCTGTATGTTCTCTGTGGTATACTTGATAATGAAAGGAACATATCTTTGAAAAAGGGACTTAATTTTAACCGTAAACAGCTGATCATAAATTTTGCGCCAAAAAAATATTAAAAAAAACTATTTTTAACATCGTTCTAAAATAATGTACGAAGTTCGAATTTGCAACATCTACGGCTATAATAGATAAAACATTTCAATAGCTTCGTTTTAAGACCAAAATAACAAACGTGGAAGCTACAAATATTTTTTAAATCTTTTTTTACCGAATCAAGAGATAATTGGCTTTTTAAAGCCGTAAAGCAATCTTAGACATTTAAAAAGGCGCATAAATAAGTCGAAAATCGCTCCAGTGGAAAGGAATAAAAGGTGTTCCCATTAAATGGTTTGAGAGCTATCCAACAAATAGGTCCCAGTCAACTGTTATCAACTCTGAAAAAGAGTACAGAAGTACAAGTTTACCAATCACAAATGGCGTGCCCCAGGGCAGTGTATTAGGCCCACTTCTGTTTCTAATATACATTAACACGTTATGCAATTTGGATACTGGTGGCATTATAATATCTTTTGCCGATGATACTGTTATCGTATTTGAAGATGTAAATTTTTGAATTCAACCTTTGAAAAAGCAAATCATGGCATTAATCAAGTAAAACATCCAACCTCCTCACCCTTAATATTGAGAAAAATAAATATTAACTTTTTTCCATCGTAAACCAAATATTCCTCAAAACTATCATAAACTTACCATACATTCATGTTCACAGAATCTTAACATGCCTACATCACCTCAAAAAAATTGCTCATGCGAAAACCTCAAAATATCAAATGAATTAAGTATTTAGGGGTTATTATAGACGATGAACTGCGATGGGAGGCCCACATAAATTCAACAACAAAAAGGCTTCGCAAATTATGTTACATTTTCTACTCTCTTAGATCCATCCTTAACCTACAGACAATAAGATTTGTTTACTTTGCACTTTTTCAATCAATTGCTACATATGATATTGTGGGATGGTGAGGTTGTGCAATATCAATTCTTCATCCCATAGTCTTAATTCAAAAACTGTTGCTAAGGATAATTTTCAAATGTAAACCGGCACACCCATCAGAACCCCTTTTAAAAAAATCAGAATATTAGATATTCGACAATTATACATAAAAACAATTCTTATACACATATGGAAAAAGGATCTGATAAAAAAAACACAACAAAAAATTAACACCCGTTACTCGTCACACCTAAAATGTATTATTCCCTCAACGAAAACAGCTTTCGCCCAACGACAGTTCTCTTATATTGCTCCCAAAATGTTCAACTCGCTGAGTATTGAAATCAGAAAATCAAAAACTTATAATCTTTATCTCATAAATGTTCAAAATTGGTTATTTATAAAGGAAAGGAACTACTTTAAATAATTTTTAGATTTTCACGGCAGATCCGTCGATCCGTCGACGGATCTGCCGGATCTGCCCTGATGATGGACACTGCAACGCTGTCTGAAACGTCGGCTAAAGAAGGAGGTAGCACAACACGGCATAACACCCCAAAAACAAACAACGAAAAAAACTTTAAATAATGCCTGTCATCATTAAGTTATGTTCATTCGCTTTATTATTCAGTTTTTGTTCATTTAAGTTCAGTTCAAAAAAAAACTTTTTGCAATTAATTAATTTGTCTTTATTTGCATTATTGCAACAAGTAAAGTCATTTATTTATTTGCCTTTTCATATTTATTTTATCTTATACAAATCAACTGTGTACGGTTGGTTATATTTAACCTACTTAACTGGTGAACCAATTAAAGTATTACCTTTTATACAAATATATTACATTTAACAAAATAATATCTGAACAAATTCACGTGTATTACATTTATATTATTGCATTTATATGATTATATATTTAAATTTTGACTACTATAATACGGACGTGTGTCTAGTGTGGTCGTCGAAAAGCATGTAAAAAAAACTGTATAAAATATGTTACGAATAAAGAAAAAAAATCCTTTTCTAACTGGCGCCAAAGCGTGACAACGGTGTCAGGAGAAGTCCAGGTTGTATTCCCATAGAGATTTAATTATAAGCTTAGCTAATAAAACAACCCGTGCGACGAAACCCATCAAATCCCAAAGACAACAATCGTCGATTGGATGGTTTGTTCGGTGCAAGTTATTTCGTTAGAGTTTACAACAAATATAAAATTATCAGAAGCGGGTTTCCAATGAAGCCCCGTATTTTTAGGTTTTCATCGGGATTTAATTCCACATTTTCCTTGACACGACGATCTGAAGGAATCGTGGACAAAAAGTTTGGAGAATTACTAGAGAATTTTACAAGATCAAATCTTCCCGCGGCGAATAGTTGAATCAATTCCGTAGACAACTCGGAAGCTTCCTCGACCGAGGAGCAACTGGTGACAAAATCGTCCAGTAGAATGAGCCTTTTTCCACCAGGTTTGCAGTAAGTGAGAAACGAGGTTGTTCGTGCGACGCAAGTTGGCGCATGCCAAAGTTAGACATGCCAAAAGTGACACGATTAAATTCAAACAATTGCAAAGGGGCACTATCGTTAAATCTGAACAGCATGCGCTGAAAACGACGGCATTCTTCTTGCACTAAAATTTGTGCATACATTTGTTTTATGTCAGCGGTTATAGCTGTGGAAAATAATCAGAAATTGAGGATAATACGAAACAAGTCACCTTGTAAATTCTTGCGGGTGTGTAGAATATCATTAAGCGAGTAACCAGAATCGGATTTCATACTCGCGTCCAGCACCATGCGAATTTAAGTGGTCAGTTTATCTTCGCGAACTGCGATATGATGCGGGATTACGTAATGCGGTAAAGCAGAATTGTCGACCGGGGAAATGTACCCTTTCTGAAGGTATACGCGCAATATTTTGTCATATTCTACTTTTATAGCGGGTTGGGATTTTAAGCGACGTTCGAGAGATCGGTACCTCTGCTCGGTTGTCGGCAACGACGCGCCAAGGACAATGTACCTTTTTGAAATGGCGACGCGACGATATTTTTATTTCTCTGTCGTGTCACGAGAAGTGGCGAGTTTGAATTGGTCCTCACATTCTTGTTTATAAGGCGTTAAAAACTTCTCATCTGGAATTGTAGCATTCTGAAACTAATTACCCCATATTTGGCTTTACGACCATAAATAAGTACTGATTGCTGTTTTCAAACACAACAGCTGCTTGGGCATACCGGCCTTCGAGCACAAGTATTCTTTTCTCACCAGTACCAAGAGGCGAGCGCAAGGGTGAGGACGTTACAACACAGGACGGAGACGCAAGGGATTGCGTTACCGACATTCGTGAGCCAATTGTCACCATTATGTTACTTTAGATTTTAAATTAGAAATGGTTTATTATCCAAATATAAATATGCTTCTCTCTTCTTTTAAAGGGGAGAGCTGGCGCCCTAAATAATTTTAACATGATCATTCCTTGAAATTTAGCTTTTTTTATGTGTCTTACCTCTCAAAACATGTGGCCTTAACGATAAACTTTGAAACTTCGTTTCATCACTATTTAGATGTTGTTTCACAATCTAAACATGCCCTGACGATTTCTATTTAACAAATTATAAAACTTAGAGTCTCTTGCTATTCAAAATTTAAACTTGTAACGATTAACATATCCAATAAATTCAATGTCTTTCAATGTAAAGAATATTTTTATTTGCTAACCTATATTACATTACCATACACATTATAATGTTTCTTACACACATATTTCAGAATTAAGAAAACGTGTTATATTTAGCGCTCAACGCGTTATATTAACTTTCTTTGTTATATTTGGCGGCCCTCGTGGTGAACCTAGTGATTTTGTTACAATTTTTTGTGGGGTAGGATATAAATGTATCAGTGTATGTGTTTTTTAATGTTTTAATAATTTCAAGTTGTGATCATGCTATTTTAGAAACTATAATGGTGACTTTTGGTTCCGGGTGTGGGTACCTGCGTAACTACGTCTTGTGTTGTGCTCCTGTGACTCACTTAATTTATTCATAATTTTACAAATTTTTTTTTAAAGCTACCTTGGTACTCTGGGTTTTTTTTTTTAAATATTTTATAATTTTCATATTAATGATGTTTTTAACTTTCGATCGCTCTCTTCAAGTTTGCTCATAATTGCCACATATATTAATTATTCACATATTTTGAGATGTAAACGCCATATTTCATTGTGGTAAGAATGTCAACTTTTCGGTCTCAAAATAAATTGCTACCCTAGCTTCCATGTGCAATTTACATCTTATCAGTGATTATTATTTTGTAATTTTAGATTTTTGTGTCTAATTGCGTTTTTCCCAATAGTTTCTTGGTTTGTATGTGATTCTTCAGGTGATGGGTTCAAGGAAATGCGTGTTCAATGCGGTCGAGTTTTGCCTTCTACAATTAATCATGTGAGCTATATTTCCTATTTAATTATTTTGACTTTAAATAATATATTTTACAAAGGTTAGATACTTTCCTGAGCAACTACAGAATGTGCTGGAGAATTTTTGCTCTCAATAATTACTTACCTACCTCAGATCATTATTATGTTACATTGAATAAAATTTACATTGTCATGCAACACAATTTTACTAAATATGAATTCAACATGGATTAACACATCCATTTAAGTCAAATTAATTAGCCTGAGTTTTCAATTTTGTATAATTTTATTAAGCTTTTGTTTTATTTGATGGCACTAGGGTTTCTTAAAAAAAAAAATAAAAATCCTTCATGATTATTTTTACTTAACTCTATAGTTTTATACCTAATATATGGTAATTTGTTTAGTATTTAGTTTTTTTTTCCTTTCTAATATAACTGCGTCAATGGGTACACATTAATAATTGAATAATTGTCTTTCAGTTTGATTAATCCTGCTTTTCCTTGAATAAATTTGGGTACAACTTACGTTTCAGAAGGTGCTAGAATGCTTTGCAGAGTTCCTTGGCTATGAACGTTCAGTCGACGGATTCTTCTAGTTTTCAGTTTCCTGTCTTCACTTCGTGGTTACAAGTTTGCTTTTAATTCTATCTTTCTTTTATTTCTGCGTTTGGGTGTTTTGTTTTATTTGACAGAAATGATTTTGTATATAATGTTGTGTCTAAAATTTCTCTCAAATCTTGCAATGCTCTTCGGATGTTTGAATGTGGAATGGAGGTATATTTTATCAGCTAACTTAATTTTGGGAGATAAATTTTTTGAATTATAATGATTCCATTTAATTTATTGTAGCTTCTTTAATTAAATGCAAATCAACTTAATTTTCAATTTTTATCAATGAATTAGCTTTTAAATTCTTGTAATAAATTTAATTAATGGATTAATTCAATTCTTAGTTGGTTATGATAAATAAGATGATGTATCTGATATCGGTTCAGTTTCAGGCGAAAATTGAACAGTTTTTCATTTTTATTTAATTATTTATCGTATAAAAATAATTTTGGATGATAATTTTTTTTTCTATGATTGTTGATAGCGTTCAGTTAGCAGGGAAATTTGAACGGCGGTCATAATTATAAATCAACATTATCATGATGTAATTCGATAATTTTTAAGTTATTAAACTTTGTTCAAAATAATTTGGGGTTTGTTTACCATTTCATTTTCATAATTTAGCTTGAGATAATATCGCTTAGATAAAAGTCTAATTTAGTAACTATGTACGGTGTTAGAAGCAGTTATATTGGGTTTTATAATTACGAGTAATCTTATTTCAGTACAGATATATTTGGGACTTTCATACATTCAGAGAATGGAATAACGCGACTTTTCTTTCATTTTGAATAATGTTTCCTTTCGGGGGATGTCAAACATTGTTTAAGATCAAGAATGCTGGTTTTATTTCGTTTAAAAAAAAAAAAAAAAAAATTTTGTTGTAGATTCATTCCTTCTCCGGTTTTCTTTATTTAAATATTTAATTACGTATGGTAAATTAAAAATATATATATAAATATTGCACACATGCTTTATTACGGATTGACTGTGGTTGGTTACGCACGTATTGAGAATTATTTATCAATTGAATGTCTGTTTTCAGAATTTAATTTTTTATCACCATTTTGATCTAGTAAAAATAAAAAAATATTATTTTTTTGATTATCATAGTTTATACTCTGGTTTCTACTTCTTTCTGGATTTTGTCCTCGATTGAGGGATTTTATACATATTTAGAGTTTGGTTTGAACTAGATGTGTTTATTATGTTAAAAATTTAAACTTAATTTCATTGGTGGTGCGAAGCTATACTTGATTTTTTTTTCTCTAAATTATATTTTGGGAGTGGTAGTTTAAAATTTTTTTGGAATTTCTTTCAGATTAATTAGTTTTTTTTCTTTTCGGTGTTTTCGGGTATTAAGTTGTACATTCCTTTGGGGATTTATATGTCAATTTGATGTCTGTTTGTACCGCGGAAAATTCCTTATTTTGACAGTTTAGTAATTTCAATTTCAATTTCAAAGATGATTATTTTTGTAATAACAATTAGCGACATCTATTATTGCAGTCACGCATTTTCTTTAGAATTCGGATTATGATTACATTTTGGTTAGATTCCTTGCTAAATACATAAATTGATAGTCAATACAGTTTTATATCGCAATTTATTTCTTCAACAGATTGAGTCAATGGTCACTACTAAATTCTTTTCATTTTCTTTGGAGGCACAATAAAATCTTTTAGGGAGTGATTTGTAGTAAAATCACTTAACTCGGGCTTTAGTTTTCGTTTTGTATGCAATTTGAAATTTTTCATATGCAATTTGAAACATTGAACACGTATGTTTTAGCGTCAATTGTGTGGTTATTTCGTAGTATTGTGTCTTGTGATTGTTATAATGTCTGTCATATATGTGTCCATGTTCCGTTCTGGGGAAGTCGTGGTGATTCATAAGTGAGCTTTGAATTCACTTTTTATTATTCGGTTCCAATATAGTTGGATCGGGTATATTCCTTGTTCGCTGGTTAACAATTACTCCTTGTATGCATACCTTTTGGGGAGTGAAAGCGCTGTTACCATTTTGGCGATTAGATAACGTTTGCGTTATCTCGGATAAATCTCATCGTCTAATACGTTGGGGATTTTGATTTTCTGTCTCATGTTTTGAGGATCTATATGGAGAATCATAAGTCATATTAGTTGTTGTCAACAACTTATTTTGGATTAATGTAAATCCTTGGAGTAAATTTATAAGTTGATAAATTTCATTCCTTGAGGGAAAAAGGGAAATTTTGGGTATTTTGTGATCTCCGGTCACTTGGTGGTTTTATTTAGAGTCATGAATGTAATTAATTTAATACAAGTATCGCCTCCACTATCACGCATTAGTGGGTGCGATTAAAATATTAACATTGAACGTGAGAACGTGAAGATTTTGTGTTCTCACATTGAATGTTATTTAATGATTGTCATTGTTTTGTTTTGAAATGTTATGTATTTTTAAATGTTGCTTATGTTGTGTTAACAATTTGTTCACATATGCTGTGCTAGGGTTCCATAAGTTCATATTATAATATATTCTATTCTGAATGTGTGTGATTTTGGATGAGTACATGGTGCATACATTTATTTTGTTTATTTACAAGGAGTATCATCACTTTCTCATAAATTGTGCGTGCATGGTATGCTTTTATTTTGCAAATATGTATTATTAAATAATATGTATTTTATATATTTGTCAAATCACCAATTATTATAATTAAATCATAATCAAATATCAATTTAATGTTCCCCGTTTGGGATTATCACAAAGTTAATATTAATTAACTATTTTCATATCAACATCCTAATATGGATTTTAAAATTTTCAATCTTTAATTCAAAATTACTGTTTTTAAAATAAATTATTATTGTTTAATTCTAATTAGAGGAATGACACCTATGGGTGGTGTTGTGAAGCTTTGCGTTGCGTCTTGGTTATAAAGTCACTTTGGTTATATTTGCAGGGTTTTAAATTGCATAATTCAGTTCAGAGATGCCACTTTTTAATCAATAAAATTTTAAAGATTTTATTATATATTATTTCACTTAGGGTCTTTATTTTGTATAATTAAAACAATGATCATTTGTTATCTTCTAACATAAATTATTTTTCATTAAATTTTATTATCAGTAAACAATTTGATAGAATAGTTTAGACTTCGCTGGGCTATATCAAGAATGAAGAATATCAACTGTAAACTTCAACCTTCCTCTTCCCTTCGCCTATGCATTCTTTGGGTACACATAGCAGCGGCTTCGAACTCTATCATGGTTAATATTGAAGGAAGAATTCAACCTTATACAGACTTCTCAATACCATTGGACTACTTGAGATAAAAAAAAAAAACTTTCAACTTTCAACTTCAACCTTCTTCATCCATTCAAGACCTTCACTTACAAATTCATTGGCACTCATCTCATCTGTTTTACCTCAAGATTCCTACATTTCTTCAACATATTGTATGCGGCCTGATCAAGTCAAGAACCCTGAAGGAGGAGCCTTTACTATATATTATCTTGGTAACCCTGGAGGGGAACCTCACCATTTCTAACCGTGGTTACCCTGGAGGGGAGCTACACCGTTATCATGTTGGTCACCCTGGAGGGGAGCCTAACCATTTTACCTTGGCCGTCCACAATGGAATCCTTTCATCAGTTGCAGTCGCTCATGCAGATTCGTGTCTGACTTGGTCAAGGCGCCGGGAGGGCCTGCAATTTCCTATTGGAAATTCTTTTTGGAAGGAAAGGGTGTAATGTAGCATTCTGAAACTAATTACCCCATATTTGGCTTTACGACTATAAATAAGTACTGATTGCTGTTTTCAAACACAACAGCTGCTTGGGCATACCGGCCTTCGAGCACAAGTATTCTTTTCTCACCAGTACCAAGAGGCGAGCGCAAGGGTGAGGACGTTACAACACAGGACGGAGACGCAAGGGATTGCGTTACCGACATTCGTGAGCCAATTGTCACCATTATGTTACTTTAGATTTTAAATTAGAGATGGTTTATTATCCAAATATAAATATGCTTCTCTCTTCTTTTAAAAGGGAGAGCTGGCGCCCTAAATAATTTTAACATGATCATTCCTTGAAATTTAGCTTTTTTATGTGTCTTACCTCTCAAAACATGTGGCCTTAACGATAAACTTTGAAACTTCGTTTCATCACTATTTAGATGTTGTTTCACAATCTAAACATGCCCTGACGATTTCTATTTAACAAATTATAAAACTTAGAGTCTCTTGCTATTCAAAATTTAAACTTGTAACGATTAACATATCCAATAAATTCAATGTCTTTCAATGTTAAGTATCTTTTTATTTGCTAACCTATATTACATTACCATACACATTATAATGTCTTTCACACACATATTTCAGAATTAAGAAAACGTGTTATATTTAGCGCTCAACGCGTTATATTAAGTTTCTTTGCTATAAAGGTACTGATAATTATTTTTTCAATTTTTTTATTTAATGGTTAAATGTATAACGGAGGATTACCTAAAATTTGAACCCAGAATTTTCCATATTTACGGAGATATTAAAGGTGAAAGAAGCAATGTGTAGTAGATACACATCGCAGGCAAGGGAGGGTTAAAAAAAGATTTAACTAAAAACAGAGATAAGATTAGAATCTGATTACAATACATTTACAAATAAATTAAACAATAATTTCATAAATAAATTAGCTAATTAGAATCACATATTTGTTTTCTACACTTTCAAACTTTTAAACTCTCGTAAAAAGCATATATTTTTAAAAAGTTGCCCGTTTTCAATGCATGTATGTATCTGTTTTTCAGTGCATATATACGTTAATCAATTTGAATGTCTATAGTCTTAATTTTTTAATGTTTAATGTTTCTTTATTCTTAGAATAGTAAATATATAACAATTGTGGAATTTATGGCCGCCATACTAGGCACATGCCCGTGTTATGGTGGCCGATTTTTTAAACAGTGGATATAGAATATAAAAGAACATAAAATAATGTAAAGGAAAGTAAGAAGAACTATATTAAAATACAAAATGAAACATAATCAAAGCATATGAAGGAATTTAATGAAAAAAAAAATAATAATAAAAGAGTGTTTGGAAGAATACAGCAGAGATGAAAGAGTATAAAAAGTATAGTAGATGTAAAAATATAAAGAGGATGAAATATTAATTATATATAAAAGCAAAATTAGCACTGTAGAGTGGGCAAATAGCAACGGATTATTACAATGACTATATTTTATATGTGCACGTAAAGTTATAATGATAAGTACAAATTTATGTACAAATGACTTCTTATTGAAACTCCGGCTAATAATAATGCTGAGATTGTTATTGCTACATTTTGTAGTGATGCACCGAAGGATTCGAACATATCAGAGGTGTCAAACATTTTAAACTAACAATATAAAATAATATTTAAACTTTCGGCTAGTAAATAGTTAATTACAAATGAAAATTTTAATCGGTGGTACAGATAGCTATGTTATTTAAAGAAATTCTTCAGAAAAATTCCCCAAACAAATTCTCTAAAGAAATTCTTTAAAGAAGTTCCCTAAAGAAATTATTTAAATAAATTCTTTAAAGAAATTTCGACTCTTTCCGGATATCCATTTTTGGACACCGGCTGAAAATTGAGTAACGGTACTAGATCTTTTGATGTCCATATTTAATTCATTGAATATTTTGGGTGCAATGTAAGAGTATTGTCTCTGTGAAAAGGTGGTTCTTGTTGTAGGAATTATGCATTTTTCATGTGTTGAGTAGCGTGTATGTATATTTTTTTGTGTGGAATTTATCATACCATTTTTCCAGATATGGACAAGCACTATCTTAATATATAGTGGCGAATGTCTAGGGCTGCGAGTTTCTTAAAAAGTGGCTCTGATGGATGAGACGGGGAACATTTAAAGATGATTCTTAGCAAAAGTTTTTAAACGGTCACAAGAGGGTAGAGAATAGAAATTATAAGTATAATTCAAGAAATTATTTAAATCATGAAGAAAACTCCCTTTTTCTCAACTAGGGAGTTATTAATTTAGATCAAGAAACATCTTATACATATATTTACCATTATAAATAAAATACAAAAATTCATCAAAAATTGTGAACAATGTGATGATTATATATATATTATATTATTTAATATACATGTATTATGTTAAATGCCCATACAAAAAGGACGCCCGTGAACTTTTCTACATCGAAAATTGCATGAAATGAATATATTTTTTATATTGCCTTTTAGAAGGTGAAAGCTATGTCGGTATGTTTTTGAATTTTCGATGCGTTTCGTATTAACGTAAATATTCACTGTCAAACATGTATAATTTATCAAAAAATATTATTTAAGGAAAAAGAATTACAAAATTATAAAAACTTACCGACGTAGAATATAACATATTTTTTAAAATTTCAAAATCGAGAAAGTTTCGGTGTAGACAAGTGTATTCTCCATAAAGCGGGCGACAAAATAAAGGAGAGCATGGTCAGGGGGGGGGGGGTGGAGCCATCGTTTTCGATAATAGTTCTATTTAATTTCATAATAATGAATTTTAGATAATACCTACATATTTTACAAATACGCAATAAATATAATATTTCTTTCATATGACTGTTTTACAATATTACTCAAATTAATTCCTGTGAACACATAATGTTACTTACAAACTATATAACTAATGCTGAGAACACAAATAATAATGCTAGGTTGCTTAGCAACGCTAGCCACGACATTAGTTTTGCATTTTTGCTCTCTGATTTTTTTAAAATTATATCAGATAGAAAAGAATTAGCTTTGATCCCAAAACATATAAATATTTGAAAATAAGTATATTAGATAACCTAATAAATAGACTGCCAGTGAACCATAGGATATTTAGTTAAATAAACGGATTTTAAAATTTTCATTTTGTGAGGCCCAGTAACCAAGGTAAACGACAATATTTGAGATTAATTTGTAATATATTTTATGAGTATATTTAATTATTTTATTTTGATAAAATTATTCTAAAATATAATCTATTATAGATTTATAATGTTGAAAGATAGTTTATTGAAATGTTTAATTTAATTTTGACAGATTGAAAATTATTTGACAGTAACTTGGTTACTGGAATGTAGTAGTTACTAAGCAAAACATATTGTCATTTCCTAGTTGTTTTGTTTTGACACATGTCATATGCAACCAACAGAGATGAACAGGGGAGTATTATGTCATCTATACAGATGAACAATGATAATCGTAGACCCCAAAAAACAAAAGCAGGTATTCCTAGGCAGCGTATGAAATGGACGAACGATGTCAATATGTTCATGGTCCGTTCATATTTTTATGTAACCAAAGTAGAAACAGATATGCTGTTGTATAGAAAAAAATTACATTTACTTTTCTCAGAAAAATATCCGTTAGCCATAGTAAATGAACAAAGATTAGCAGATCAAAAACGGGCAAAATTCAAAAATAATTTAATTCCTGTTGTTACATTAGATCAGATAAAAAATGAAGTAGCAGATAGATTGCAACAGGGGAATAATTTAGAACAAATTAACACAAGTAATAATATTATATTAGATGAATTGAATGTAGAATGTTTAGATAATAATCTAGTAGACATGACCAGTGATATTACAGTAGATTCAAATAACGAAGAAGTTATTTATAATCTTAGGGAAATCAATATTGCAAATTTAAACTTAGTAGATGATAATGTAGTAGAATTAGCTAACTTACTTCATAATAATATAATTAGATATATAGATGTAGAGCCCACAGATAGACCAAAATTACCAAAATTACATACGTCAAAAAAATTATCTTAATTAATTTTTGATTTAAATAATATAATTTTACCAAAATTATATTTAAGGACATTAGTTTTTTAGATCTTCATACGATAGTATATGCCAGCGCTATCACTATATGTAATAAGTTAGGAATTGAATTAAAGTCCTCTGATGATAGATCATATAGTTATAGTAAACCAGAATGGCAGATTAGATTAGAAAATGATGTAGTATTTTTAAGAAGTAGCATAGCTAGAATAATAGAATATAAAAATGGAAATAGAAGTAGGAATATTTTGAGACATGTAGACGAAATAGGCAGAAAATTTGGTTATAGCATTGATAGTAATAATAATGAAAATATAATCAATGATGTATTGGATTTATTAAAACAAAAATTAGGTGTAAAAGCTAGTAGATTAAAAAGATATAATTATACGTATAATAAAAAAAATAATAACAGATTATTCCAGAAAAATGAGAAAATATTTTATTCCAAACTTGACGATAAAAAAAATATTATTTCCAATAATAATATTCAGTTGCCATCTAAAACAGATATGCACGATTTTTGGACTGAAATTTGGAGTAAAGATATAAAACACAATGAGTCAGGTCCCTGGATAGAAAATGAAGAACTCAATTGTTCAGACATTGAACAAATGAGTTTTTCTGATATATCGGTTGAATTGTTAGCCAAAATTATTAAAAATACTCATAATTGGAAAGCCACGGGTTGCGATTGGAAACATAATTTTTGGTACAAACGTCTGACTACTTTACATCCTCTTTTGGCAAAAAATCTTTCAAAATTTGTTAGACAAACTCAAAATTTTCCAAATTTTCTAACTAAGGGCATTACTTATATGTTGCCTAAAAGCGAAAATATTAATAATCCCTCTCAGTATAGACCCATTACATATTTACCGACAATATATAAAATTTTAACCTCTTGCTTGACAGATTTAATATATAATCATTTAGATAAAAAAAATATTTTATCTGAACAACAAAAAGGTTGTCGCAGAAAACATATGGGATGTAAAGAACAATTAGTTATTGATTCTGTAATTCTAAAACAGATTCAAAATAAAAAACGTAATTTACATACTTGCTATATAGATTACCAAAAGACTTTTGATAGTGTCCCGCACTCGTGACTTATCAAAGTATTAAATATATATAAAATTAATCCAATTGATAATTAGTTTTTTCGAAAATATTATGTCTTTTTGGAATACAGATTTATTTATCAATTTAAAAGGTAAGAAAATAGTAGTACCGGGCATTTTAATAAAAAGAGGAATTTTTCAAGGAGACTCGTTGAGTCCTCTTTGGTTTTGCTTAGCATTAAATCCTCTATCGAAAATGTTAATAAAAAGCAAGTTTGGAATAAAAATTAAGGAAAATATAGGAGAGAGTAGTACAATTTCGCATCTATTATATATGGATGATATAAAATTATTTTCAAATTCTGAATCAAATTTAGAGAAAATGATTAAGGTAGTTCAAATTTTTTCAGATGATATTAAAATGACTTTTGGTTTAGATAAATGTAGAACGATCCATATAGAGAAAGACAAAATTATAGATGGAGATGAGGGTATATTTAGAAATTTCAAAATTAAAAGTATGAAAGGGGATGAGGTTTATAAATACTTAGGACACCCGCAATCGAATAGATTAGATCATACTAGTATTAAAAATGATATTAGGATTAAATTTCAAACTAGGATAAGAAAAATTTTAAAATGCAATCTATCTGCTAAAAATTTAGTAAAGGCAATAAATAGTTGGGCAATACCTCTATTAACGTACTCATTTGGTATAATTAAATGGTCTAACACAGATTTAGATAGCTTAGAACGATTAATTAGAACTACGTTAACAAAGTTTAATTGTCATCATCCGAATTCAGCTATAGAACGAATTAATTTACCTAGAAATTTAGGAGGTAGAGGTATAGTCAAAATAACTTCTTTAAAACAAAATCAGGTAGAAATGTTAAGAAAATTTTTCCATAGAAAAGCTAATAGCTCAGAGCTGCATAAAATAATTTGCAAGGCAGACAGAAATATTTCACCTTTAAATTTATACGACGAGAATGCCAACATGTTTATGAATACCAACCAGGAATTATTAGATTCCTGGTCAAATAAAATTATTCACGCAAAACACTTCAATTATCTCAACCAAACGTATGTTGACAAACTTTCGTCAAACAAATGGTTGAGTATTGGAGAGTTGAGCGCAGAAACAGAAGGATTTATGCTTGCTATTCAAGATAGAGTAATTAATACCAAAAATTTAAGGAAGCATATTATCAAAGATCCAAATCAAATTGATGATTTATGTAGAAAATGTATGGCTTTTCCGGAAACTATAGAACACATTATATCAGGATGTTCTATATTAGCGCCGTCTGAGTATACATTTAGGCACAATCAGGTTTTAAAAATAATTCACCAAAGTTTGGTAATTAAACATAACTTGATTGAATGTCATAATATACCATATTATGAATACGAACCAAATTCATTTTTAGAAAATAATTTCTTTAAAATTTACTATGATAAAACTATACTAACAGACAGACCAATTGGTCATAATAGACCTGATATAGTTTTACATGACAAAATTTAAAAAATTCCTGTAATATTCAAAAATCTGTTTCTGAAAAAATAAGAAAGTATACAGATTTAGGAAATGAAATTAAAAGAATTTGGCATTCTCAGACTATAAAAATATTACCTTTTGTTATTTCGGCTACTGGCATTATACCTAGCTCTCTTATTAAAAATTTAGGCATATTAGATTTGTCAAAGAATTTGTATATAAAAATGCAAAAATCAGTCATTTTAAATACATGTAGAATTACGAAAGATATTTTTAAATATTTATATTGAGGGATCAGTAGGATTTATCGGTCAAATTAGGAATTCCACAGAGCCAAACCCTCTGATATGAAAATATCTGGAGACGGTGAATTATATTCCCATTTAATAGTTTGGTAGATTAACGTGTTGTTCTTGTATTGTTTTGTATTAATTATACTTATATAATACACTTGCATGACGTGGATTTACTAGATGATCATTTATATGGAAAAGTGTATGAAAGTTCCTGTAAATCTGGTGATAAAAAAAGGACTTTCGTGAAATCGAAACAAGCTTCCTCCGATATGCCTAATAACATGTTCCGCGGAAACTTTTCAAACAAATTTGCAATCTTTTTAATGATTATTTTCAATATTTTTTTGTCCTTTCTCAAGCAAAAAACCTTTTCACAAATAATATAGATGTAGTCAGTTATAATATTTTGTAATATCTTTGAGATCTGAAAGTTTTTGTCGTGTACGGTCATTTTACACCACAACATATCAAAATCACAATATATCGCATACAACAGGGATTATGTCGCACCTGAGCGAATACAATGGCACAAGTCCATAAATGGCATTTTTGAGTTAAGTATGCAGAAATGTTCCTAAATGTCTTTTTTATCCTAGAAAAAACGGCATAATTCTTAAAAATATTTTAGAGGCTTTAAGAGCGAAAATATCATTGTGATATTTTCATTTTTTACTCAAATTCAAGCAAAAATAGTGGAACAATGATCATTGTGCCATTGTTTTCTCGGAACATAATAAACGTAACTGGGCACAAGTGAGAGAACTTCGCATCAACGTCGAGTTGTGCCGCTATTTTTGCGAATGTCTTTGGATTTCTATGGTCTTAAGGGCATTCTTAAAATATATTTAGAAACTTTTCACCGATAGATGGCGTTATTTTCAATATTGTCAAATAAACCCGTTTTAACGCGTTATGCTTTTTAATATTGAGATAAATTATTGGTTCGCGAATGTACAAAAAATATATTAATCTGTATAAATTATTTTTCGTGCATATACTTTTATAATTGTAGAGAACGGCAGAAAAACAATCAATTTTATTGTAAAACCAACACGTACAAAAGACAGAAAATGTTATTAGCATATCAAAAGAAATGTGCATAAATCGTGCATTTCCAAGTTTCAATGTATAAAACATTAGGTCCAAAAGAGACGGATGATAAAAGGATTTTTGAATTCAGTAAATTAAAACGTCGCTCGGGGAGATTGATTGATTTATAAAAAGCGCGGGCCTGGTAACAAGGGCTTATGACGCTGTTGCTGGCGCTAGCTGGACCCTTTTTAAAGACCGCACGACTAACTACTCCATTTACGATCTTCGGACAATCGGGCTTCGCAAGCGATGCAGGTGTACATTCCTTCTTATTATCTCGGTGTTTTATTTGCATCTGAGATATATTTTGTGATAGTCAAAAAGTAAACATCTGTTCGTGTAGAAATCTACGCGGCGTTTACCGAAACCAAGGAAGTGGCTAGGATTGACAGACGGAGAAACAAATTTGTCGTGTGTTCAAGTCTGGGTAGGTGCATGGATCTCATAACACATAATACTATGACGGGACAATATTTTTTATGGTGTCCGCCCGCCTACAATGTGCATACGAAGTCGCTTGTTCACATAAAAAAAAAACTTTTTGTATTTAAAAAAAAAAAAATCTTTCTAGAAACAATAAACGTGACATGTTAATGATAGGGTAGAAAGATGAGGACTGAATATAATTTTTTTTTCGAACATACATCTTATATGTATGTTCGAAACTAAAAAAACTAGTGCTAAAATAAACTGGTGAATCTACATCACATAGGTCACAGAGAACCCAAAAAACTTTTTTCGATCTGAGAACTTCGATTTTATTTTAACTTCGCAACTTTTCGGCAAGTAAACATTTAGAGCCTTGCCTACGCTTGGTGTACGTACACAAATTACGCGGTTTCGGCTTTCTGGTGTGCTAGCACGGTCGCTTGATATGAAGTTACCGACCGATTGTCGGTAACTTCTCATCGTTCCCTAGGACAACTGCAGATCTCAAACGTACAAACGACAGTTGATATCGAATATATTAAGGACACTTAGTCATTGTGAACTGTCACCTATTCGTTTGCGATCTGCAGTTGTCGTAGGGAACGATGAGAAGTTACCGATAGTTATCCTATCGATCGTCATAGAGCAAGCGTGCTAGGGCCTCTGGTTAGTCAGCGCTTGGGTATTTGACTACTAATATAATTTTTGAGCAACTTTATGAACCATGGCAAATGGCAACATTATTAATTACAGTGACAGGCTGCATATTTTTCTGCTCCCAATTAAAGTGCTCCGCAAAGTAAATAAATTTGGCGAAAACAAACAGTGAAGCTGATATTTAAATGAAACAAAGTGCGCACTATTGATTGGCATTAAAAATAATAACCAGTTCGTAATATATCTTCTACAAAAAACAGTTAAAAATTAATAAATATTTGAACATTCTGAAACTGTCAAACCGGTGATAATAATATTTGTGCAGTACTACTGATTTTAAAGTGTAAAGTGGAGTAAGTGTTGCGAAAAAAATAAATATGGCCAATCTTCACAAATTTATGGAAGAAGCAAAGGAGGTAGTTAGTGAACTACTTTTCGCAGTGCAAGACCCCAACAAAAAATTCAGTAAAGACCAACAAATTATTGTGACAAATAAAGCCACGAATATATTAACGTTATTAGGTCACCTGGCAATTGAAATGTCAGAAGATAAAAATAAAACAGAAATCGCTAATAGAGATAAAAGATATGAATACCCTCAAAATAAACAAAAAAATATAAAAAATAAATATTGTCTAATGATTAGTCCTAAAACAAGCAGTGACACTTCTGACTCAATACTAAAAAAAATACAAAGACATATTAAAATTAGTAAACTGGGAATATGTATTGAAGGCATCAAAAAAATATCCCGAAACAGAATCATCATTGAGTGTTTAAAAAAAGAGGACGCGGAGAAATTACAAATGGAGATCTCAAAAGTAAAAAATGATATCGATACTAAAAAATTATCAAAAAAAAACCTACTTTAATTTTCAAGGGAATATTTAATCATTATGATAAAGAAGATTTCACTTGTGACATCATCGAACAAAATGAAGAAATTAAAATTATGTCGGAAAATAAAGAACATAAACCTTTCTTCAACGTCAAGAAATTAATTAAAAATAAATTTAATGATACATCTAACTATGTGGTCGAAGTAGATAGTGAAACCCGAAGAATACTCTTAAACAAAGATAAAATTAAAATCGGATACCAAAGAATCTTTGTTGAAGACGCAAATCCAGTTATGAAATGTCACTACTGTTTACGCTTCGGACACGGTATTGCAAGATGTCTGCAGAGAGAGAAGGACGAAAAGCCTGTTTGCAGTTACTGCGGTCTCGGTCACACATACAGCGATTGCGGGAACAAGGACAAACAACCAAATTGCAAAAACTGTTGCATTCAAAATGAAAAATATAAAATGACATTTCCAGTTAATCATAGAGCAAATGACAAAAACAACTGTAAGATATATAAAAAAATGGTTGCAATTGCTGAACAAAATATTGAATATTAATTTTATCATATCAAAAAGAAAAATGAAACAAGATATTTTAAATAAGAATCTTTTGTTATATTTTAGTACTTTGATAATTAACATTAATGAAGATAATAAATTTAATTTACGTGCGTATGTGATATTATGTAAACTCTCACTATATTGTTGTTGGCAGCAAATGAATGTAAGGCTTTTAATGTGTACATCAAACTATATAACTAAAACAATTTCACACATTGTGACATGTTACCTTCTTACAAAAATAATTGTTTATTTATATTATTCGCTCCTATTACATTCTAAGCATGCTGATGGTAGGATTTCAGGTGAATATTTTCAAATAAAAAATGTATTTTAGTTATATTGATGATGAGAGAAATGTAAATTATTGTAAAATTAATCATTTGCATGAATGGATTCAAAATGCAGACAAAAAACTCTTTTTACATTTTCTACTTTCATGCAACATTCTTCAAGTTTATTTTGTATTCTTCAATACTATTTTGTACATAGCTTTACAACGTTATTCTCTGCACATGTTAACAAATAATACTAAACCCAATATTAAAATATACAAGGATAATACTATTATTAAAAATAGTTCGATAGTTTTCTTTACAAGATTCAAAAAATTAAAATCTATTTTTATATTTATTTTTTATATGCCTACAATATTAAAGTATATTTTATACACCTTCTCTACATACACTATTATGTCCAATGACTTGCAACTAGGTTATCTATTAATAAATGCTATATTTCGACTTCTTTCTTTTATACTGATTGCTATGAGTGAGATATTTTATTATACTTAATATGGCTTTCAACTATATTGACAATGATAATGAGGTAGAATTTACCCGCGGAAGTAATTTAGAAAGTTGGATCCAAGCACAAATTATAAAAAATTGCAATACTAACCTAATCTGTGTCGAAATAAATATCAGATCACTAAACAAGTATTGGGATATTCTCCATGCTTATTTAAAAAACTGTTTAAAACATATAGATGTAATTATGCTTTGTGAAACTGCAATTCATGAGGAACTTATTAAATTGTATGATATTCCAGGTTATAATTCGCATTACTATTGCAGAAGCAATAAACAAGGAGGTGGTATTTTGCTTTATATAAAGGAACATTTATATTTTAAACAAGAAAAAATTGAAACCATTCATTTTGAAAATGTGTTTGGAATATTGACGTTACCAAATAAATGCAATTTTTATATTTTAGCAATTTATAGACCACCTAACCTCAATAAAGGGGGATTCTTAAATGCAATTTCTTGTTTTTTTAGTAATTATATAAACTCTAATGAAAATGTAATATTTTTTGGAGACATTAATCTGAACTTATTAAATCAAAGTGATACAAACATAATGACTTATGAAAATATTCTAACTAGTAATTACCTTATAAAATGTATAAATGATACGACAAGGGAAGCAATAGTTTCTGGTCAAATAACTAAATCTTGTATTGACCACATATATGTTAGATCTAATAAATATAACTTGTCCGCATGTGTAATTGATTCGACAATTGCTGATCATTTTATAACGGGATTAAATGTATATTACCATGTCAAAAATATTGTACAAAATGAAAAAACTACCACTCTGTCTCAAAAAAGTATTGATAAAGAAATAAAAAAATATAATTGGAATATCCTTTTGAAAGAACTGAATTGCGTTGCTCTGTACAATAAAATTAAAACTAAATTTAATGAAATCTATGAAAAGAGTATTGTAGTAAAGTCTTTTAAACCCCAAATTAGACCTAATGCCATAAACGAATGTATAAATGATGATTTATTATCAAAAATCAAATTAAAAGATACACTTTACAAAAGATGGAAAAGTAATCCTACAAATAAATTTTATGAAAGAGAGTATAAATGCACCCGAAACAAAGTTACAAAATTAATCATTGTTTACAAATTAAAATTTTTCAACTCAAAATTTAAAAATTATTTTGCAGACTCAAAGAAAACGTGGGATGAAATAAACAGATTGTTAGGAAGAAAGAGTAAAAGTAACTGCGATGAAGTAATATCACAATATTTCTTAAAAGAACAAACCACTGAACAAACATCTAACAATTTTGCTAATTTCTTTTCTGATAATGTTAGGCAATTATTACATAGATGTGATAAAAAAGCTTTTAATATTCAAACACATAGACTTCCACACAGCATGCTCTTAACACAAGCAAAACTCTGTGATATCGAAAAAGTAGTTAGAAGTTTAAAAAATAGCCAGTCGCCGGGGATAGATAAAATTAGAATGTCTGATATTAAAAAACATTTTGATATCTTAGGACCTATTTTAACTCAATTAATTAATATGATTTTAACGGAGGCAATTATACCAGAGGACCTCAAATGTAGCATCATCCGACCCATCTACAAAGGTGGTAAACACAGTGAAATTGAAAACTATAGACCGATCAGTATTTTACCTGCAATTGAAAAGATCCTAGAAAAATATATATCTATAAAATTAATAAAGTACCTTGAAAAATTTTCTATTATTGATACCCATCAATATGGTTTCCAGAAAAAAAAGAGCACAGATATACTACTTCAAGATTTTTCAAACATAATTAATAATGATCTTAATAAAAGAAAACATGTACTCGTATTATTTATTGATAATTCAAAGGCGTTTGATACTATTGATCATAGTAAATTACTGGAAACTCTTGAAGCAATTGGAATTACAGGAAACTTACATAAATTATTTGTTAATTACTTTGAAAATAGAAAGATTTGTGTAAAAATTTTAGATCATTATAGCAAAGAAAAGAAAGTTTTCGCCGGCGTACCACAAGGGTCCATACTAGGCCCTACCTTGTATATTATATATGTTACTGCAATGAAATTGATTTTCTCTCATGTAAAACATTATGTTTATGCTGACGACACTGCCTTAGTTATTTCACACGAGGATTTATTAATGGCGAGTATTTTACTGCAAATTGACTTTGTCACTCTTCAAAAATGGTCACATGATGTAGGATTAATAATCAATGCTAAAAAAACGAAGCTTATGCACATAAGATCTCCTCATGCCAATATCACCATAACTCCTAAAATTGTTTCTCATGATTTTGATTGCATCCATAATTCTGTAATACAACCATGCTCTTGTAAAAGTATTGAACTTGTTTCAAAATATGTATATCTAGGCTTAACAATAGATTGTAATTTTAAATGGGATTTACATATACAAAAAGTTTGCACAAGGCTTAGAGCTATAGTGAGCAAACTTTATAGACTGAAGTTTTTTATTCCACTGAATACCCTTAGAATAATATATCTATCATTGGCAGAATCCCTAATAAGATATGGAATAACTACATGGGGACATTCAACAAAAACAAATCTTCTTTCAGTGCAAAATTTACAATATTCCTTAGTAAAATTATTATTTAACAAAGCTGAATACGAACAAAGACATGATGTATCAAAATCATTACTATATAACTCAGTGAATTTATTATCTGTTCGTGCTATATTGTGGTTCAAAATTGCGAATCAGCATACATCTCAATCTGAGTATAATAAAATAGTGGTTCATGTTCATAATACAAGACTAACTGCAAACAATGGACTTTTTATTCCCAGATACCTAAATAAATACGGTCAAAGAACTCTAGAATACCTCGTACCAATAATTTACAACATGTTACCAAATTCAATAAAAAACTGTGAATTGACTTTCAGAAGAAAATGTATGCTAAAAAAATGGTTATGTGAAAGAATTTTTTTGTACTAACGTCCGTATTTCTAATTTTCGTTTTTAATGTTTTTTCCATTTTTATAATCTTTTTTCTTCTTCTTTCTTTCGTTTTTCCTCTGCTCTTTATTTTATATATGTAAAAATATGTGAATGTATGTATATATAATGTATATTTTATAAATTCTCTAAAAATTATTTGTAAAAGAACCCGTTGACAAACTGATATAAATCAGTTTAACGGGACTTAATGTTCAAATATGTAAAAAAAGAATGTTAAATAAATAAAAAAAATAAAAAATAAAAAAATCCTATACCCAAGATGATTGAACAAGAAGAAGCATAATACATTAGTTGATACAATATATATATGAAATAAGGTAAATGCACGTGAGATATATAACTGGCAAAATAACGATACTAGAAGAAATGAGATTCTTGAGGTGTCTGTGTGCTAAATCCATATAGATTATTATACAAGTGTCAAATAGGTGTTTGTATATTGTATCAGGAAATTATTATTATGGGGAAAGGATGCAAGGCCTTAGCCTTGTATTCTGAGATTCCACCTAATTTTTTTCATAGAATCTATGAAAAATATCGATGAGAACCGGCTTTCTATACGACAGAAACCCAAAGTGGAATCGACTTCAACTTTCGACCTGCGAAATCTATCTAAATTTATCGGTTATTTGATACTAACATTATATTATCATGCTCTTGAGGTAATTTTTCACAAAAACGGCGCAATCAAATGAATCAATTATTTGAGAACGGTCAATTGGAATAATAGAATAGTAAATATGAGACGATTTATGAATGTAAATAATCGCTTTCTTCACATTCACTTTTAACTGTTCGAGTGGTGATCCATCATTCATCCATAATTACTAAAAATTACATAATAAGTATCCAGAAAATTTTTGTGAAAAATTTCGTAATATACCTATACCTGAATAATTCGCCATGGTGCCGTTTCAACACGTTTTTTTTACATTAGCTCCACACAGGAGGCCCTGAGGAAAAATTCCTATGGAAAAAGGACTATGTCATCTTTGAAGATGCTGTGTGGAGGGTCTTTTAAAGGAAAGGAAGGAGAGGAAGTCCTGGGAAGGAAATAGGTTTGAGGGGTGGGTAGGAACCTGGGGATTAATATGTTTAGGAGTGATGGACGTGTGAAGCCATCTCTCCCACTGCGGTGCAAGGCGATAGGTCGAGAGGGTCCGGGTGGAGTGATCAAAAGGTCTCCCTCAACCAGTCTCTCCCTATCCGGCCTGCCGTGCAGTTGGTAGGCAGACGCATCCGTCACCAAGTCCCGGACAAACCTAACCCCATGAACCCGGGCACCCCTGCTAAGTCACCAAACGTAGCGAACCGCTTGGGGTGACCTGTGGTAGAGGTGTTGGTTGTACAATAAATGATTCCCGGGGCGGCGGTACCCATATTTGCCTCCCAAATTAAACGCTTTACACTCTAGGATTTACTTTCTTCCCGGAATATATGTGATTTTTATTTTTGATTATATTTTTGATTTCTTGTTGGCACAAAAAAGGTCACTTCAATTGTTTACATTTTTTAGGTAGATTTTAAAACCTCTCAAATTGGTGGCAGGTGGCAGTCAGATAATGTTATGTGAGAGTATGTAGGTAGCTACGCAGCTCGATCTATACATTTTATTGTTTAGTACATCAAAATAACTAGGCGAGTCTATCTATAGTGATAGTTACATTTTCAACAAAGTTCTAAATCATCAATGTCGTCCTTCTTATCATCATACCGTAAATTTTGCCTATTTTCTTAAAGCCTCTGTCGCAAATATTCCCTGCGCTCAGTGATACTGGAACATTTATAAAAAAGCAAAAATAGTATCAGAATAACAAATCATTCCATGAAGCTTGAGATTTTTACTACAACTAACTACATAGGTACTTCAACACCTTAGGAATGTGCTGAAAACGTTCTGGGAAATATATATCGGAACTGCTTACACAGAAGTATATCTCATTCTAATATATGGATAGGTCTGGAGTAGCGTGTAACTAACACTTACATAAAATCGATGAAAAATAATTACTTTTAAAAATGTAATTACTTCGTTATTATGAGTGATATAACAGTATAATTTGCGTTCGCTAGTATCTCAATGTTAGTATTATTTTTCAGCACTAGAATAAATAAAATATTATCTGTAGATTTCGAATGGGGCATGCAAACAGATTGTATGAGAATTGCCGCTTACGTTTCACCTTAATTCATAGAATCAGTTCGACTAGCTTTCCGACAGCGCGGTTGTTTTGGACGGTTAATCGTTTTATTAAGACAAAAAGTTATTTTTGTGGTGTTTTCAGTTACGTAAGACATTAAATAATACATAATGAGGTCCAGCCAGGCAGCCAGGATGGTGAGAACTTTTTATTTTATTACAGTAGCTCTACACAGGAGGTCCTGAGGAAAAATAATTTCCCTCAGGACCTTTGTCATCTTTGGGGATGCTGTGTGGAGGGTATGTTTAAGGAAAGGAAGGAGAGGAAGTTCTGGGAAGGAAAAGGGTATGAGGGTTGGGTAGGAATCTAGTGTTTAGTGTGTCCAGATCATCCATCGCCAAGACCTAGACAAACCTCACCCCGTGAACTCGGGCACCCCTGCTGAGTCACCAAACGAAGCGAACCACTGTGGGTGACCTATGAGGTGTTGGTTATCCGATAAATAGTTCCCGGGGCGGCAGTACCCATTCCCGCCTCCAAATGTACGAATACAAAAGAATGGTACAAATGAGACAAAATATACAAATACGACTAGATGACAAGGTGTTTTACCAAACGTCAATAATTATTTTCCTTCTCCACCTCACGGTTAATTGTACATTTTATATAATATGCATTTTATATTTTAATTTTGTTAAGATTATTTCACTTAACACGAAGTGTAACGAATAAGCAAGTGCAATTGCTGGAAATTGCATTACAGCTAGCTTCGACCTACAAACCATTTTACTAACCCCTCGCGGTGAAGTTAATAGTTTTTACTACAAAAGAAAATTTCATCATTTAACTTTACATGTGGCATGAAGGGTTGGCAAAACGTGGATGTAACGAAATTGGTTCGTGTATTCTCAAATTCCTAAAAAACTATTGTACCGCAAGAGATTTGATATTTTATGCGGTCAATTGTTTTGGCCATAATAAAAATAAGCACATAGTGAGTTTATTTATTTATTGTGTCACTGTCCACTGAATTAAATATTCCAAGCACCAGTCTCAAGTTTCTAACACTCAAAAACGAGGGTGATGCGATGCATTCTGTTGTTAAGAAACAAAAAAGGACACTTAAATTAGGATCAAATTTATACCAGCTCAATGGGTTCCTGTTGTTCAATTGGCGAAGAAGGGCATCTGTATGGGGTTAAGGAATAGATTTCAGAAAAATTATTTTATTGAAAAATCTATCAAACCTGGTGGGTAAGAATTTCAATATTAATTAAAATAATGAAACTGTTATATGGCGAAATATGAAAGAGTTAAAAGTAACCTAGTTAAAGTAGTAAGTAAGTAAAAAGTAAGTTAAGTTAAGCCCATTTATAGTATTTTATAAAACCATTTTGACGGAGATTACCTAACAATCAACGTTAAGACATACCAAAGAGGTAGACAAGATGCTTTTTTATAAAGAAAGACAAACATTCTCGGGTTACGAATAACCCAACAACATTTGAAAAAATCCTACTACCACCACACTAAGCGGAAGATGTTGCTTTTGTTGTGATGGAGGACTTAGCCAGCTGAGGAAACGAACACGGAGCGCCTGGTTGACACCTAAATGCGATGCCCACTCAACCACTGACCTATCCGTCTTTAATTCTGTCCCCAGCACACCTTCTCCCACCAGCTATTCCTTCAGCTAAAATCAATGACTTGCGTAGCACAACTTATTCCAAGCCATTATCACCCGTTTTATACTAATTTAAAGGTTTCCACTATTGCTGATGCTAATTTAGCAACAGCTGATGATGTTGATCAAAATTATTTTTTTTGTAACCACTCTGTATCTATGGTGTATCCATCATAGGTTAATCTAACGGTTTCCACTATTGCAGATGCTTAAACAGCTACAGCTGATTAGAATAGATTTTTTTTTTTTTGTAACCACCCTGTACTGTGTAAGAGGAAGAAGAATTTTTTTTTGTTTTTTATGTTTTATTTGTTATTATTGCCTATTAAAACAAAGTTTAAAAATTAAAATGTTTCTTTTTTAAACAAGATTATGACGGATTTATAATGCTGCTTTGTATGTAAAAATAAATTGGTTTTAACCAAATGTTAGTCGTCATATTCTAGCATTAAAAAAAAAAAAAACAAAAAAATCCGTCCGTAAGCGACTTTACAAACTTTATCTACGTTTGCATTAATTTTTTTCATTTGCGTACCTGTGTCGATTTGTAAAAATAAATCCGAAAATTTTACCTCACGTCTAACATTGGCCATGGGCTCGCACCATGCTCGCACACTGACACACTGAAACTGAATACTGCTATATACCATAAATGAACCAATCTTCTGAATACTAAATACGTATACGAATACTGACGCGAGGGAATCGGGCAACAAAGATGTCGTCTTTCACGACAGTAGCTTTGATAATAGCAAAATGGTGAAAGCTATAGTAAGAAAGCTGGCGTGATTCAATTATTACGACACAGCCTTTTTATAAAAATACAACATTTACCGGGCTATCAAATCCGTAGATGCACTCGTGAGTCCTTTCAGCTTCTAGGATAGGAGCGGGGTAATGGTGGCGTTGTTATACAGGGGAAGGGGGCGGAGAGAATTCAAAACGTTGAAGACGGAATTCGATAGAAATTATTTAATATCTTAAAAAATAGTAATGCGATATTAATTTTTTAAATGAAGATCGATAACTGATTAGTTTGTCTAGGATTACCTAAACTATTGAGTATGTGGTGTAGAAAATAACATAGATAATGCGTAAAACTCTCGTCAGTGTAGGTGCGTAACTGCTGATCCGATCGAAGTGTTAAAATCACCTCAGTAGCTTCGCCGGAAACTTAATGTACACCAATGGTTTTCATACGGGTTCAATACGGCCCGGCGTCAAGATGTTCTCGAAGTCGGGTTTTTAAATTTAGACCGTACGAGAACCAGGACAATAATACTATAGATACCTAAGTCTTTTACAAAATTTTATTATTATTTGGTAATTATAATTTTTCTCGAAAATGCACTGGAAAAGAGATAATCAAGAAAATGCAAAACTAGTAGTGCAATATGCTTATTTGTGCAAACTTGTACGAATTTTTACGGCTTTATAGTCCACTCGTAGGGTGAAAACGTGTAGGATACACCCTAGTGCCAAACAGAAGATCCATCAGCACCAGAGGTCGCCGGATTTTGCCCCTGCACCAAGGATTGTGTAATTGGCAAATGTGGATGCCGAAAAGCATTGATAACCTGTTCTGCAGCCAGCTCCCATTGCCAAGGGGAATGCCTCAACAGCGTGCCTGTTGTCGAAGAAGGATTGTTTGATGAAAAATGTGAGGCAAAATGATTTTTTCGAAAATATGTACTTTTAGGGAGCGTATAACTCAAAAACGGCTGGGAATTCAAAATCACGCTTATAATAAAAGTTGTAGATAATTTTATGAGTTTAAATTTTTTGAAAAAAAAATCCTCTGCGATAAACCGTTTTCGAGATATAAGCGGAAACCCGAAAATTGGGACCATTACCCCCATACGAAATTACGTACACCGACAAATTATTCTTACATGTTCCCGCCAATAAACATTGAAACCCTGTTAATTTGTTCGTAAGAATTTCAGTCCCGTTTTTAATGGTTGCGAATAAAATGATCGTATTTTCGAATAACATTTTTCTCCGTGTATAGATTAAGACATTCATTTCTTTGATACGTTTACTAAAATGTGTATTAGACATTTTAGTCACCAAAAAACATCACTTTCAAGAATTTGTAATAAAATAAAGATCTTAAAATGCAAATTATTTCTGAATATAAACAATAAAACCATTTTCTGACAGTTCAATTTAGAACACACGATTTTTGTGCCACAATTTGACTTAAACTAACGAAAAACAACACAAATTAATAGCAAATATATTGAGTACATGAATATAAGTGCGAATTGGTCATAAGGATTGAAATCATTAACTAAAACATCATCTTAATCACACACACATTCGCGACCTACTTTTTTTCGTAAATTTCGCATTCCCGGCTATTTTTTTTCTGCGGTAAAGCAATGCGCAGGCGCATCAATCACACCACCTAGCGGATTTTAATGAAAACCACAATTTAAACAAGTAAAATACAACGTTGCCAAATCTAAATATTCACAAAAACACCGTTTAACGGTCGTTAAGTGTTTTTTTTATTAGTAAGGCTGTTAAGGTTTATGGAAGTGGATTCGTTCATCCCCTTCCAGGCGGGGGGCATGGTTGGACATTTACACAGCTACACGTACATACATACATCTGTACGAACCTATACACATACATGAACTGCTGTACTTGTCGCTAGTATTGTCACATTTCCTTCCCACCCTTCCCTATAAATCTGTCACTTTTTCCTATTACCCACAATCAGTCAATAATTGACCATCAACCTGTAAATATCCGCATTCCTATTCCGCATCTTTCGCTACTCACCGCTCGAAGAAGAAATATTACCGCAACATAGTGCATAGTTAAAACCGGCCAAATACATATAGAGGCAAGTACTACAAGTCCCGCAGTGATTAATTCTCTCCTTTTCCTTATGTGCTTACTTTCTACTTGTGCAGTGGTTCAAACACATAACATACACATTTCAAGGTCCTTCGACATACAAAATTACACAAAACACCAGTGGCGTAGCTACCTAGGGGCTACGCGGGGCAGTGCCCCGGGGCCCTCAAGCTCAGGCGGCCCTCGAATCCTTACCAGAAATCTCGATCGAACTGAACTTTTGGAAATTTCTCCCATTTTCAAAATAAATATGACAGGTTGCAACTTGCAACCCCACTTTAATCATGACAACTCAGTTGAGAGAAATTCAAAAGTTATGCCTAGGGAATTCCCCTAAATTCTTTCTGTAGGTTGGCAGCGTTGTCAATTTGACGGATAGTGAGATGTGCGTCATTCCCCAAGTGTTTCTCTTTCCTTTTATTTTACTTTTAACGTCGTCAGTGAACAGTGAGTACCTACCTACTCGAGCACAATCTAATATTGTATTGTTTAAATAAATTATATTTATCAACAAAAATATTGATTTAAAAAAATGTGTGGGGCAAGGCTGTAATGGAGCCAGTGTGCTGAGTGGTGTGTATAATGGTGTACAAAAACATATTAAGGATATCCAGCCTAACGCAGAGTACCTACGTACATTGTGCCACTCATAATTTAAATTTGGTGATAAATGATGCCGTTAGCAGTTGTGTAGAAATACAGATTTTTTTCGCAACGTTGCAAGATTTGAATAACTTTTTCGGAAACAGTATCAAACGTTGGGATCTAGTGTCAAAATTCACTGGCGAATCGGACACCACTCTAAAAAAAGTAAATCCGATTAGATGGTCCAGTAGGGTCAATACGATATCTGCAATAAAACTTCGTTATTTTGATATTATCAAAGCATTATCAGAAATAGTTCTAAAGAGTCCTAATAAAGATGAGCGTAGTGAAGCAGAGTATTAAAGAGAGTATTAAAACAAAAATGCTAAATTTCGAGTTCGTGTTGCTTTGCGAATTCGTGCACAGTGTATTGAACGACATCAATTATGCATCCAAAACTTTTCAAAAATGCGACATCAATTTGGGCGAGGCGAGTAAAGTTTTAGCAGAGACCAAAGCAAAGTTGCAAATTTATAGAAATGATTTCGAATTATTCAAGGGCAAAGCCAGTGAAACTGCAAGAAAATATGGTATTGATACCCATTTTCAAGAAAAAAGGCAAAGAAAAGTTAAAAAAACATTTTGATGAATTAGCTGCATCACCGATTTCCAAACCGAGAAAAAATATTTAAAATTGAGATTTTCAATAATGTACTAGACACAGTAATATCTCAATTAGATACACGTTTTATTGGTTGAGTGCAGTCTGTCATATATTCGATTTTCTAACACCAACATTTTTATTACATGTTGATGAAGCAATGTTATTATAAAAGTGTGACGAATTCCAAATAAAATATTCCGATATAATAGGCCCTAGTTTTTCACTTCAATTTATTAATATTTACCATCTAGTTTTACCTCAACTAACTAAAGCATGGACTGTTCACCAATTATGTAAGGAAATAATGAGCAAATATGGAGTGCTAGAATGCGGCCCAACGGAAGTATTTACAGCAATGTTATTATTCTTTACAATTCCTGTCACTTCTGCAGCAGCTGAAAGGTCATTTAGTAAATTAAAAATAACAAAAAATTATTTCCAAACTCGACTCCGACATTTATCGCTAATAGCATTTGAAAACAAAACCGCATCAAGCCTGGATTTAAACGAAGTCATTGATACTTTTGCGTAAATTAAAGCTAGGAAAAAATTGTAAATATAATTGTTATTTAGTCAGTTGGTAGGCCCGACCTTTATATAATAAACCCTTGAATCTTCTCTATTTCGTTTTATTAGCCAAACCTACACCAAGTATTAATTGTAATTTATGTTGTTACTGTTTAATATTTTTATTACCTGCCCTGCAGTGCACAAAAAAGAGCTTAAGTAGCTTATTTTTAAAGTATTTTTATATTTCATATTTTTATTTGATAAAACCTAATCAGTTTACATAGCAGTGGGGCCCCATTTTTTAATTTGCCCCAGGGCCCTTGGTTACCTAGCTACGCCACTGCAAAACACCCATCACCTTCCGTCCAGAAGAGTTTTCGGGACTTCAAGCGGCATGCCGTTATTTATATTATATTTATGTTATTTCAATCAAAATTTGCTTTAATATACTTTCTATGTACTTTCTTTATACCTAATTTCAAGTAAGCAATAAAAATGCTCAAAACGCGTGAAGAAAAAATTATGTTCTATTTGTAATAATTGGAAATAAATTATTGTTTGATCGTAAGTATTCATAATTTTTCAATAATGTCTAAGCAAAAGTAGTGTGTAAAAAAAAAAAAATTGATTAGTTTGTAAGACCGTGCGTAAATAGACAAACTGAAGTATTTTCGTCGCAAAACAATTTATATGATTTTATTATTTGAAATGTGTGCTGTATACTTAAAGTGGATACATCATATTGTTTGAAAATTTGACAAATCTGTCAATGACCAACGGTATAACCTTATTATAATAAAAGAAATATATTTTTTCAAAATTTAAAACAAAACTATACTAGATAAAAGAACTATCTTCTGAAATCAATGTATATTTTTTAGTATAAAATAGAATTCGATTTAAAAATGGCATATTTCTGGTTTGGTCCGGTTATTCCCTCTTAATCAGTATTTTGAGCAACGCAGAGTGTATCGTTTCATACAAGCTAGACGGAAAAAAATCTAAAACATTAATCAATTACTTCTTAAACCAACTCTAATTTCAAAAAATAACTTTATAAACAGTATATTTTACTTATCAATTTTTTTTTAAATATGAATTTTTTAGAACACGCCTTTATCTAAATAACGTTTTGTATAATTTTCTTAGTAATTATTTGTTTCCGCACATTTTTCAGAAAAATATACTTGTTAAGATTACTTGCGCACATTTTCTTTTCATCTGTTTTTTATTTATAAATACGCTGATCTGCTTTCGAACGTTCGAGATGTGTTGTAGGCTAGATAAGCCGCGTTTTTTCGTCGAACTGCTTCGGAGCACTGTCGACTGAACCACAGCTTTCAGCATGCAACAAATTCCTTTGGTGGTCGATTGTTTAAAGCCATTCATCGCAGATGTGATGACTTCACCAATTTCCCGGGCACATCTGGAAGGATCCGAAGTTGGAAAACGACAGCTGTCCACGGGAACGTTTTAAAATGAGTCCGCATACCGTACCAAGCTGCTGACCTATAGTGCTAAACTTTTCTCTTCAGCCTCTCAAGTGGTCAGACGATCATAGAGGCGTGTGCTCTGGTATTAGTCAACCCGTGGGCTGGTAAAAGGAAGGGAAAGTGTTCAAGGCACATATATGTTATACATCAGGAGAACATTGGAATCCAATTAAAAATGCTATTGTCACGCAGACTGGCCGGTAATACCCCATGACGGACATTGCGCCTGGTAGTCACTAATAGGTCACCCCCGATCTCTGAGGAACTACTTTAGCTGGGGAGGGTTCTCCGATTCTCGATAGATAGGATTGTTCTTTATTCAATTACATTCTCCATTTGCACCAATTGCATTTGGTAATGCCTGCCAAGCCGGAGAGTAGTCCTATCTGATTATTCTCGATATGTTAATCCGATCTCTGAATTATCTTTAGTCACTCGAGTCCATCAGCGAAGCCGTAAAGCCGTAAAGCCGTAAAGCCGAACATGGTGCACTCGGTGCACTCTGTGAAACTCGTAGCACCGTATCACAATAACAGGATATGTTTACGAATTAATGGAGCTCGAATGTTGGAATTTTTAGGCCATTTTTCAAGGTATCGGTCGCTGGGTTAAAACAATGTACTTTTAAATGCGCCGAATCGTAGATCCGGCTCCAAAAGTTTTAATCATTTTGTTTTTGATAAAAAATTGAGAAAGTATTTTAAAAAAAAAATACTGAAATCGAAAAATGTTTTTTTAGGTTACGCGTACCAAACTTTCTCAGCCGGCGTGGGCAAATAATTTTACTATAGTCAAACAGAAACTAAATGCGGGTTCAAAGTCCAAACTAGGTAATAAAATGTACAGGTAAAGGAAGCACGAGAAGGTTCACGAATTAAAATTAATTTTATTAAACAAAATGTTTTTATTATCTTCGGGTCTTCAAGTCTTAATTTAAGGATTGAATAAAAATGCGTAGGTGTTTAAAAATACCTACAAGGTGTCCGGTAACTCATATTACATACATATTTCAGAACCAAGAAAATTCTTAGACAGGTTTATCTGATGCTAATTAATAAAGCGGTAACCAATTTATGAGACCAATATATGTTACATCGGTAATTTTTTTATTTGTACTTTAAAAAAATATATTACAGTTCACGGAAAAAATTTATGTAGATACACGCATTTATTTAATTAACACAAAATTTATTCCATGTTATGTCGTAGTAGTAATTCAAAGAAGATGTATGAATGTGAATGAGGCAAGGAGCGTGTTGTTTGGCGGTCCGTCCTCTCTGCCTACCCTGCTATTCGTATCGTTGATTTACATCCACCATTTTGAATATGTATTATCTACTAAAAGCACTGATATTAGATTACACAATATGAAATTACAAGCACACCGATTAAATAAAAGGAGTCAAACAGACATTAATAAAGTAGGTCAAAATGAAAATAAACAAATGGACTGGTTTTTGATCTTATGAAGTCAATGCACCACTCATTACTAAATGAATAGTCATTAATTGTTTGCTTTTATAGTAGCACGATATAAATAACAATGGAATTTTCAAAGGATTTAGTCGCCTAATCGACGGGAATAACCGCCATTCGAATTTCTAAATGTTGTTTTGGATTGAATAATTACTAGGTATCGTCTAAAATATTGTTCTTAGGATCCAGTTAATAATGTATTTCCGAAAATCCGAATTTTCGAGGGTCGAATAAATAATAAGAAAAACAAAATATAAATATTACGGTGGAATGTCTTTCGGGTTTGGGTTTTTCGGAGTTTTTACTGTACGTTAATCCTCGTGTGAAAATTTGACAGTGCACTTGGTATCTGTTTGACTATAACAAACCATCACCCCGTTTCTCCGCAGGGGTAGGCAGAGAGGACGGGCCGCCAAATAACTCGCTCTTGGCACACACTCCTTGCTTCATTCACATTCATACATATTTCTCATACATACTCTTCTATTATTCTGACTCTTAACATGGCCCGACTCAAGTATCTGATTCACTCGATCGTGCCACTTCTTCCTTGGGCGTCCTGGGCTTCTTCTACCATTCACATTCGCGTCATAAATTCTCTTTACACTAGTTTCTTCATTAATTCGCTCAACACGCCCAAACCATCTAAGCGTCCCTTTCTTAATCTTACTTTTGATTAATTTGTGTTATTTCACAGTTAATTAATTAAAAATAATATATATATATATATATATAGTCTTTAAAAGTGTCAACAGAGTAGAAAAAATACCGCGAACACAATGTATGGTCGATGAAATATCACTTTGACAGAAGACACAGTTTCGCGCTCATTTCACTTCTGTTGTATTGCGTTTATCAATTATCATTTTTATTAATATGGATTGAGAAGTTCGGATGCGTGCGGAGCAGAGACGAAAAACGGTTAATTTATGCGAAAAACTATGTCGTTTTCGAATATTCGCCAAGCCAAGTGTCAAGACCAGTACCTACGGTCAAGCTGACACTTTATTTTATATACGTTTGTTTAAAAAATATAAAATGTCAGTTTATGGATAAAAATATTTTAAATGAATTACGTGTATAAGCGCCTCCGCCCACTCAGGCAACTGAAAACTCTCAACTGCCAACTGTCTTTGTATGACAATGTGATGGCCCGCACACTACACAATCACACAAAACCCCGTTGTCAATGGTAACGCAAGCGGTGACTTGCGACCATCTTGCGACTGTCACGGCTGATTACCCTGGGCGGCCGTTGCTAGGTTGCGAGCTGTCAGCTGATTGTTCTTCATCTATGGTTAAACAAGCTTTTTGACCAATCAAGACAGAGAAAACAGCCGGTTTTAGTTGGTTTTCAGTTGCCTCAGTGGGCGGAGCGCCTTAATAATAAATCCAACAATTAACTCTATAATATTAATTTAACTTCGAAAGTTCTTACTTTGATGTCATTTTATTGTCTATGAAAGTGGGCGAGGCCAGATAACATAAGATGTTTGGGGACAACATAAATCTACTAAATGCTTGGCCGATCGCGGCCTCAGATGAATCGATTTAAAAGTTAGAAACAGCGGCCGTTAATAGAAGAGCGTGCTGCAAGTTGACTGGTCTGCTCCGTCTGCTCCGTCTGCTCCGTCGGGCCCAGCGTACGTTAAGTACTCGCCAACCTTGTTGCCAACCAAGTCCGGCCTGACGTTGATCGTTGACCGACGTCGCAAAACGCGAGTTTCAGGACAGAAAAACGGCATGCCCCCCCGCTCACGCCTTTCTCTGTCGCACGTATGTTTTTACGTTCATTGGAAAGATGCGAGAGGTGGGTAGAGAGGTGGAAAGACTGCGAGAGAAGGAATGTCCGGTCTTATGTTTGGCGGGTTCTATACTCAGTACTCAGTACTATAATCAGTACCGATACTGCTCCCCAAAGAGTCTACCCCTTACGAACACAGGCAGTACTGAGTACTGAATGCGGTGCGACGCGTGGGTCACTTCAAACTGTATACTGTATGCTGTACATTGTACACTGTATACTGTCCTTTGAGTAACAATATACGTCCAGTGTGTACTGTAGAGCCGCCTGCGCTTGTTGGGGGCATTGCAGCTTGCAGGTACATTCATAGGTAGGGGAAGGTGGACGTGTTGTGACTAAATTACAAAACTGAGTATAATCTTTAATGAAATCAAAGGTTTAAAATTTTAATAGAAGCAAACAACTCTTTGGCTACATTATTTTGGTATTTTTGATCTTATTAACAAAGGGTTAAAGCGACCAAATATTATTTTACAAAATATGGGAATTGTCACAACTCGCCCCACCCGTGGGGTCAGTTGTGACAAGGGTGGGGTAGGTTGTGACGAACAAATCATTAAGTGCAAGAAGTACCACATGGGGTTTGTCCGTGTCTTGGCGGCGGATGCATCTGACCAACTGTTGCATAGGGGCCGGATCAAGAGAGACTGGTTTGGGGAGACCTTATGACCTCTCCAGCCGGAATCTCTCGATCAATCGCACTGCACCGCAATAGGAGGGATGGATACGAACGTTCGTTACTCCTCGACACACTGACCCCCAGACTCCTACCCACCTCTCACGCAATTTTCCTTCCTAGAATTTCCCCAGGGCCTTCTGAACATTATTAGAATAAGGGTTACTACAATATATTGCTCATCTACGTTTGCATCGCTGTTGTCAGTTTCCATAAGTAATGGCTCCGCATCGCTGACGTCATTTTCCAAGGGTAGTGGTTTTTCTTTGCTGGATGATGGGATACCAATTTTTTTTTACATCTATAATATTCTTCTTACAAACTTCTGTCTTTTTACCGCTTTTGTTTTATTGGGTGCATGTTTTTTTAGTTAGTTATATTTTTCAAAAATTTTGTCTTTCTTTTCCTTTCTTAGCGCCTCCGCCCACTGAGGCAACTGAAAACTCTCAACTGCCAACTGTCTTTGTATGACCGCACTATTGCCCGCACACTACACAATCACACAAAACCCCGTTGTCAATGGTAACGCAAGCGGTGACTCGCAACTGTCACTGCTGATTGCCCTGGGCGGCCATTGCTAGTTGCCAGCTGTCAGCTGATTGTTCTTCGTCTATGGTTAAACAAGCTTTTTGACCAATCAAGACAGAGAAAACAGCCTGTTTTAGTTGGTTTTCAGTTGCCTCGTCAGCGGAGCGCCTTAGTTTATTTTCCGATTCCAACTGATTCTTTATTGAAATATCAGTTAAAATTGCGTTCTTAAATTTATTCATATTTGGAAAGTTCTTTCTTGGTAGAGCAACTAGTTAAAGGCCGGATTTGTTCTGGTTAATTTTGTTGTTCTACTGTTAGATTATTGAGGATCCAACATTTATTTCATTTTCCGGAATTTCCCTCCTGTTTGTTGGTTTTTTGTAATTTCGAACCATTTCGCATACCCGAAATAAAATAAATATATAAAATTTAGAATAGTGAATATAAATAAAACAAGTAGAATATGTTAAGCAGGTACTTAAAAGGTACACCTTTCCACATAATATATATTGGTTTTACATAAAAGTAAATAAAAACTTCATTCTGTGGGGCGAGTTGTTTTTTTTCAAAGTTTTTTCATAAAAATGGCCACGTAATTAAATTTATTTGATGGACGCGTTTCGATATTCGCTTATAACACAGTCTAAATACACAGTATTTGGAGGAAGAACTTACCAAGTATTAGCAGGCTAGCAGATGACTTCAAAAACTTATGTGAGTAGTTCGTTCAGCATCTCAAAATCACACTTTATCATATAACTTCACTTATACTAACCGCACGGCACCATCGTTTTGACAGAAACTAACGGTATGTAATTCACATGAAATGGCGCAATCAGGAAACTGCCAAGTCACAACCTGCCCCCATCACAACACGTCCCACCCTCCCCTACTTGTTGCTTATCCTCTCGACGATGTCCCCGATCTAAGAAACCGTCGCACAGTGATCCCCATAGAGGAAACCGGCTATAAAAAAAATCAACATGTTTTTATTTATATTCAAAACAATACTCACAACATTGAAAACAGTCTATAGTTCTCATTGATAAAAAAATTAAAACAACTCGCGCTACAACGTTGTGAACACGACACTTTGGATGTGCCAGCCGCCCACCCTGAGGTCAAACTCTTTCCGCTGTTCGATCGCTAGTGGTGTTTAATTACGTGAAAATAAAAATTAAAGTATATGGAATGTTCTTTAAATTTATTTAATAATTTGCCTATTCAACAGTATTTTTATTATTAATTGAAAAATCGTGAAACCTGTGTAAATATTTATAATTATTTGTCAATGTTTGATTAAACATTCAAAATTGTGTAACCCACTTGTACCTCCAAACAAAACAAGCTTCATGTAAAACCATTCTCTAACTATATTTTTACGTGCTCTTTTGTCTTTTACAGAGCCTGTACCAACGATCTATCGGAGCTGTTAGAAGAGCCAAGGACTTCAGTGTATTCATGCAAATTTTATTGAAGGCAATAAATTGCACAAGTTTCGAAGATAACATATCGAATAAAGAAAAATATCGCTTCATTTCTATTGAAATTTCTTAAAAAATGGATTGATATCGGAAGAGGTATGCTGAAATTCAAGTAAAAAAACGAAAAATGGCTTAATGCAATTTTTGTTATTTCTGTAGTGATATGTGATAAGGGGTGGAAGGCTAGAAAAAGAATTTAATTTATGCCCTTCAAAAAGTAAAGCAAGAAAGAAATCCTGAATACTCAAAGTCCGCAAGAGTTCTCTCATGCTGCTCAAATCAGCTTGAGGTCACATGGAAAGAGGGATGCTGCCACCATTATTCATGAGGCGACTGATTTTTTGCCCAAACTTATTTAAGAGTTAGCATACAATATAAACATTTTAAACCATTAAATATATATGCTATATACAGGAAACCTAACAACAATATAAATATATATGCTATATACAGGAAACCAAACAACAATATAAATATATATGCTATATACAGGAAACCTAACAACAATATAAATATATATGCTATATACAGGAAACCAAACAACAATATAAATATATATGCTATATACAGGAAACCTAACAACAATACAAATATATATGCTATATACAGGAAACCTAACAACAATATAAATATATATGCTATATACAGGAAACCAAACAACAATATAAATATATATGGTATATACAGGAAACCTAACAACAATACAAATATATATGCTATATACAGAAAAACCTAACAACAATATAAATATATATGGTATATACAGGAAACCTAACAACAATATAAACATTTATGCTGTACACAGGAAACCTAACAACAAAATAAATGATTTTCTAGTATCTCTTGAATCAATTTTACAAAAAAGTAGCCTAGATACACTCATCTTCGGGAATTTAAAAAATAATTTTGAAAATAAATCCACCTGACGCCATCATATGGGAGTCCATAGCCTCGCCCCTGACTACGCTGGTTTTTCGTAACCCGGGAATATTTGTGTTGATTTTTAAAAGAAATTCACCTGACGCCGCTCTAAGGACGTCGAAACCGCGACCTTCGGAATGGGAGTCCATAGCCTTGCTCCTGACTAGGCTGGTTATTCGTAACCCGGGAATATTTATGTTGATTTTTTAAATAAATCCACCTGACGCCATATGGGAGTCCGTAGCCTTGCACCTGACTACGCTGGTTATTCGTAACCCGGGAATATTTGTGTTGATTTTAAAAATAAATCCACCTGACGCCATATGGGAGTCCATAGCCTTGCCCATAACTAAGCTAATTATTCGTAACCCGGGAATATTTGTCTTGATTTTTAAAATAAATCCACCTGAAGCCATATGGGAGTCCATAGCCTTGCTCCTGACTACGCTGGTTATTCGTAACCCGGGAATATTTGTGTTGCTTTTTTAAATAAATACGTCGCTCTAAATACGTCGAAGATTGACAACGTGGTAGTAGTTTTCCGGTTGGTCAATTTATGATGGAAAATTCAATTATTCCCGAATTGATAGTATCAACATCAACCCCCTGTCTACAGAATGAAGCCCCCGGAAGAGCAACTTCCTGTACTGAGTCTCCAGTGGAGTTTTATCGAATTCTATCAAATTACCGGAACGCAGAATCACTCCCCTATTTGCCATAGATATATATATATATATACTCCCCTGTACGAGAATGAAAATGTAATAAGTACGACAAAGGTAATTATATTACTCTTTTCCGATCAGATCCCTAACAGTGCACGGGAACTATATTTTACCAGTTTGTTTGGTTGCGTTTCCAACCTTTTAATGACTGCGGACCGGTGAAATGGGGAGAAAACGCAGGAATAAAATCTTTTTTTATGTACCATTTTGTTTAAGTGAGACTATGACATCGCCAATTGGGGTATGTTGTGAGGCTGAAGGTAAGTAGGAAGGAGAAGGAGCTGGGGGTGAGGAAGGTGGGAAAGTAGGTACCTGGCTCTTCAGATCTGGTCACCAAACACGGCTAAACGCTAATGTGATGTATTCGAGTAACAAAAAAACGACACAGTTCAAATCTATTAATTTAACATATTTTGTTTTTTTTTTCGTAAGAAGCCATTACTTTGTGGAAAGGCATTATATTTTTTTAAATAAAATAAACACTTAGTATTTTACCACAAATATTTATTATTTCATGTATCGACCGGTTTCGCTTCGACCAAGCTTCATCGGGATATAATAATGACAACAATATTCCGTCGTTGAATATTTAATATGAGCAATGTGACGATTTTGACGAAAATGAGTTAACTATACAGTTATTATTTTTTCTCCATCTTCTTCAATATGAGCTATGTAAAAATATCAAATATTTAAGGCGATAAAAAATAACCCAGTAGAAGACAATCGAAATACTACATAATATATTTTTTAAAGGTCATATCCTCTGCATACCACTACAGAATTGAATAGCCTTGGTTTTTTTTTAAATTTTTTAAATTTTTAATTTTTTTTATTGTGACCACCTCACAAAAGTCCCAACTGCTCCCGTCTCCCGTGCCGGAGCCAGTGAGACTATGGCATCCCCAATTGGGGTATGTTATGAGGCTGAAGGTACGTGGGGAAGGGAAGGAGACGAGGAAGAGGAAGGTGGGGAAGTACCTGGCTATTCAGATCTAGTCACTAAACACTACTAAAGCCATTACAAGCAGCATTTCAATTCTGAATGGTGGTCATACACCAGGGCGATACTAAGAGTATCTTCCACTCTGGAACGTGCCGCAAATATACTTTTTTATTTTATTTATTTGGAATACATACATTTAACAAGATTTACAGGAGAATACACATTAGCGTGGGCCGATTTTATTTTCTTCAGAATTCCTTTTGACGCTAGTGATGAAAAGTTGTCTATGTATCTAAAATATCAAAAAATATAGTTTAAAAAAAACAAAAAATATCCTAAGGCTCCACCAGCCCTTTGAAGTTTGAGAAAATATCGAAATATTCCCATGTGTTCAGTCTCTTTTTAAAATATTGTGGAAAAGTCTACTGATGTTTTTTTATGAGAACTAGTGTTATGAAGTATGTAGGCTCGGTAGATGTAACTAACAATAATTATTTTTGTAGTATTATGGGACTAAAGCACGTCCGCCCGCAGTCCCCGACCCCTCCCGCAATAAGGGCACCGCGCAATACTGGCCGTTCTGTATTTGCGTTGGTCGACCAACTGCTCTCGAGGGGAGATGTCACAAAAGTCAATGAAGAAAAACAGAAAAGATCTTACCAAATTAAATGAACAGGTGTTTGAAGAAGCTCTAGAATTTGTAGAAACTGTACATTGTCTTCCACCACAACATCAAAATCGTCATCTCCGGTCGCAAAATCAAGTAATATCACAGCATTTCCCACAACCAGCAAATCTACGTCTTTAACAGTTCTCTCCAAGATCTGTGACAGGTTTGGGATATCGGATCGAGCTGGTGCAGCAATCGCTTCTGCCGTCTTAAATGATTTCAACATAATCACGCAGGATGATACTAATATGAGATTAAGAAAAATGAGATTAGAGACCTTGGCGTGATTTTTGAAGCAAATCTCTCTTTCAAATCCCACATATTTGACATTGTCTCCCGCGCCAACAAAATGCTTGGATTTGTTCTTCGTAATGCGAGATCATTTACTAATGGAATTGCAATACGTCGAACATATGAAGCACTTGTTCGTAGCATTCTGGAATATAGTTCCATTATTTGGGCCCCTTCTGAACAAAACCATATCCTAGAAATAGAAAAAGTACAAAAAAGATTTTTGCGTTACCTGTATATGAGGGAATATACGTACTATCCATTCCTTTATCCATCCTTGTTCTTAACAGGGATGCTCGATTTCAACACCTTAGAAGCCCGCAGAAAAATATTTTTAGGTAAACACTTTTTTAAGCTAATCTCTGGTATCATACTCAATCCGCCTATATTAAAAGAGGTTAATTTTTACGTCCCTAACAAGTATACTCGTGGTAAATCCCATGCACTTTTTTATGCTCCGAAAGTGAGGACTTCTGCCTATCAGAACGCGCCAATAAACAGAGCGACTCAACTGCTTAACGATTCTGCATTGACCATCGACATTTTCAATGTCACTTACAGACAGTTCAGCAACTATCTTTTAGCAAATGTCACTAAGTAGTAAAACTGCCCTTGTGTACTTTGTAGTTTATAATCTTCTCCATGATATATATTGGTGTATAACTGTTTTATAGAGAACATGAAAAAATAAATAAAATAAATAAATAAATAAATAAAATAATAATGTTATAGACAAAAATAGACTGTGTCGCGCACGTCTGCGTACCAGATTTGCACTCATGAAAACAAAGACTTGGCATAAAGTAAGTGGTTAATTTTTGATAGTCGAAAAGATAAGACTTTAGTTAATGTAAAATAGGACATAAATATTATATCAGCACGGTGGTTGAAGAACACGTATCGTTAATCATGGAACAAGGCTCTCATTCCTTGACACACATTACCGCCAAGTCTGATATGCCTTCTTCAGTGCATCTTTTACGCCATTTGGTTATTAAATTAGATGGTACAACCACTGGACCTCGTGGTTTTTCCGCCCACTTAGGTTCGACTCTTTATAATTGCCATAATTTGCCAGTGCAATCTTTTCAAAAATTGATGTGGACTATTCGATAGACTTTCGGTTTTAAAGACCGATCCAAAAATACTTGCTTGATATTTTCAAAGCAGTTTCCAGCGTTTGTCATTCTGATATTGCCAGAAGAAACCCAGGAGTGATGTCGCAAGCACGGTTGCTTACCACAGCGAATCGTATCCTACGACTGTAGGTATATTAGAAGCCCAACGCCATCACACATTTTGGTCATATTAGCTACGTTTATCATGAGGGCATACATTCCTATGTGGTTTGGCATAAAACTACATGGATCGTGCAAAGATGGTGCGAGGCATACTTTTAATATGATAAACTATTCGCACTATCTTCCGGACGTATTAAAAGAAATAATTATTCCTGTGATACAGCAAAAGCTTACTACGCTCATCCTGAAAATTCACTGTTATCAATGATAACCGATGAATCGCCTACCATCAAAGAGCTTGGAATAAGGCTTTTATTGAAAGCTAGAGAGTTATCCCGGACGGAACACTGAACATTTAAAGTACCGAAATTGAATTTTAATGCACAATCCTATATTGATATGATATCTTGGCAAGATACGCCAATTACATATCCTCCTATTTTGGAAAATGTCACGAGAGAAGAATTAGAGGAAATTAACCTAACTTTGACAGATTCCCCTGTCCACACACAAGCGGCAGAACGTTGTGTGAAGGTTGTGACTGAAGCATCTTCGAAAGTATGTGGCAAGAAGAATAGGGAAGGTCTTATCACCAAAACCATAAACTCCAAATATGCCAAAAATTTAAACCAAATTTAATTCTTCATAATTGGTGTAATAATTATGACTGTAATTCTTAATGTTATAAAGCTTTTAACGTAAATAAATTGTTACTGTGAATATTGTAATTATTGTAACTCTTTCATTACCTAACTACTTTGGAATAATTCAAAAAAAATGTTTTTTACTCATTTTTCGATCGTTTGGTGGAACCTTAGAATGATAATATTAATTTTTAAAAAATGTATTTACATTAAAGACCTAAGACAACTTTTTATCGGTAGCGCTTATGGAAATAAGACAATTTTTTTTCGCCATACTGTTGCGGTCCACACTAATACACATAGTACAAAAACTAATTACAATAAAGTAGTTTCTTTTTACGAAACTACCCAATTCAATAAAGAAAAGTTTCTCGTGTTTGAATTGGGGAGTGGTGCCATTACAGTAGTTATATAAGAAAAAAAGAAGAAGAAATTTTTTTAAACTAAGAAAAATATTAAATTATATTGCATGAAACCAAGTATAGAAAATGAATTTATGGTTACTAAATTTGATATACAGTATAGATAAATAGTAAAAATATAGATGTAGTAAAATTAAATATAATACTATTACATTTTAATTTATAGGTAGGTGGTAAGTACACAGTATATTGATTTTGTTTCCAACAGTTGAATGGAAGTGCTGATAATTGTCAAAGTAGGTATATAATATGGACAACTACAGTGTTATGACTAGACATCGGATTTTAATGCATATTTTTGCGTTTTTTCCCAATCATGCATATTTCGTTGATCGATTTGACAGTTCTGAAGCCATTGCATTTCAGTAAAGTTACATTATCAACATCAAACATCTCAAAACATTTCCACAAGTTACCAGATGCCAAGTCTTTCAAAGTAAGTATTAACTCACCTTTGGCATTATACTTCTTATAAGTGAATACCAAAAGTGATGGGGTCAGTAAATGTAAAATCATGCAAAGTCCAGTGTTTTCAATATAATGTCCTCCGCGTGCAAATTGGTATCTTCTCCAAGCATAAACTTTCTTATTAAAGTGTGTTTATCGGAAGTGACCGACCAGGTAAGTATGTTTCTGTATACAATTGTAAATAATAAACTTAAATATAGCCTAAGAATTATATTTTAAATTGTACAGCGCCCTTGAGGTGATTTCTCACAAAAACGGCGCTATACAAATTATCCAATTATTATTATTATTATAGAATAATTGGAAACAAAAAACCTTCCTCTATTTCAATCAATAGAAATACTGGAAACAATGATCGAACTTTCCAACGCCTTTCCTAATTCAATATCAGAAAAGATTTGCAAAAAGTTAGACTTGAAGACATGAAGAACATTGTCTACATCAACCTCACAGGTACCCTGCCTAAACAGATATCTCCAGAAATGGCGCCAAATTGAAAATTTTGTCCAATGACGACAACCGTAGAGAGGTCGTTTTCGGCTTACAAATTAATACTGGGTGACAAACGTCACAAATTTGCAATCGAAAATTTGGAAAACCAAGTATGGAGTGAATACAAATCTTGTACAGGCAATCGCGTCTCTATACGAGGGAAGCGTTGCTTGCATAAGGGTAAACGGTGGTTTTACGGGGTGGTTTGACATCATAAAAGGTGTTAAGCAAGGTTGCGTAATGTCACCGTGGTTATTCAACCTATACATGGATAATTGTATGCAAGAATTGAAAGAGGCGGGATTGGGCGCGAAATTGAATGAACTGATAGTATGTTGCCTGTTGTATGCTGATGATGCGGTGCTGATTGCTAACAGTATAGAAGATCTGCAGTCTCTCGTGTCTAGGATGAACGAAGTATGTATGAAGAATGAATTAATGATGAATGTAAGTAAGTCTAAAGTCATGGTGTTTGAAAGAGAGAGTCAGAAAACGGTGTGCAATATAGTTGTGAATGATGAATACTTGGAGCAGGTGGATGAGTTTGTATATTTGGGAAGTATGTTTACGAGAGATGGGAAGACTGATAGGGATATCGAAAGAAGGGTGAATGCAGGTAACTCCATTAATGGAGGATTGAACGCCGTTGGAGCCAACAAAAAGTTGTCCACAGAAGCGAAGTTAGCAGTCCACAATGTTAATCTTTGAATGATTATAGTTATTTATTATAGTTATGACGGTACACGGTGATTTATAATGTTGGTTAATTGTAACAACGAGTATGTACAGTATATTGAGTCTAAACTGCTAGCTGGGAACAGAGAGCGTTAATGACCAGTTACAAGGCTTATATAGACACTCTGTCTCTCTTCATCTTCCGTCTCTGTCAACTACTACGGAAGTCAAGGTGAATCCTATCTCACAGTTACCTACCCTGATGTATGGCAGTGAAGCGTGGAAATGGCAGAAAAAGGATGAAAGTAGACTGAATGCTGTAGAAATGAGATCCTTGAGGCGTATGTGTGGTAAAACCATGTATGATCGTGTGAGGAATGTGGCGATCCGAAAAGAATGCAAGGCTGATGTGAGCGTAGTAAGTAAGATTAAGAAAGGGACGCTGAGGTGGTTTGGGCATGTTGAGCGAATGAATGAAGAAAGGAGTGTAAAGAGAATTTATGACGCGAATGTGAACGGTAGAAGAAGCCGAGGACGCCCAAGGAAGACGTGGCACGACCAAGTAATTCAGATACTTGAGTCGGGCCATGTCAAGAGTCAGAATAATAGAAGAGTATGTATGAGAAGATGTATGAATGTGAATGAGGCAAGGAGTGTGTGCCAAGACCGAGTTGTTTGGCGGTCTGTCCTCTCTGCCTACCCCTGCGGGGAAACGGCGTGATGGTTAGTTAGTTAGTTAGTTAGTTACATTGTCACAAAAACTATGCATAATTTTAAGAATATTTCGATGATTTTGTAGTCTTTACTCAAAATATATAAAAATAAAAATGGTTTATTGATTTTGCATTGTGCATATTTTGGGCATATCAAGAGTTTTTAGTGCATATTTTGGCCTTTTTTAGTGCATATTTCCATGCATATTTTGGCACTTTGTTAGTGCATATAATCCGATGTCTAGTTATGACCAGTAATTTCCCGCGGTCCTTATAATCTAACCACAACAAATAATTATTGGTTTTTAAAAAATACAAGAAATATTTAATTAACTTATAAACGCACTACGTTTAAAATATATTAAAAAGTGTTAGTTGATAAAAATACCAAAGCAAAGTGATTTTCTGTCCACAAGTAAACTATTGAACATAACATAACCTCAAACGTCAAAGCTAGTGTATTTTGTCTATGCAATCAAAAAGAGTCAACAATAAACACAGTGATTGCCAGTATATATTGTTTGCAAACATGTAACTGCAGCCCTTTAGAAAATGTAACTGCAGCCCTTTAGAAAATGTAGTCAACATCAAGTACCTCGGTGTAAAAATAGATACATTTTTGAGATGGAACGATCATGTCAATAAGTTAGTGAATAATACTAGGAGACTTACCTATATCTTTAAAGAACTGAGACACATACTAGACAAAGAAAAGCTAAAAACAGTTTATTTTGCAATAATCCAGTCTCTGCTTTCTTATAATATATTGTGCTGGGGATCCTGCCCAAATACTTATATGGAACCACTTAATATTGCCCAAAAACTAATCCTTAAAGTTATGTTAAACAAAAAATTTACATATCCAACTCATTTACTTTTTAAGGAATGTAACGTCATGAATATTAAACAGTTGTTTATTACACAAAAGCTTTGTAGATTTTTTAAAAATATTAATATTGCGGAGAGAACGCAGCAAATTCGTTCTACGAGAATTGGCTCTGGTCTGAACTTTATGCCAATTCAAACTAAATCTTCCTTTGATCAAAGAAACTATTTTTACCAGGCTCCACTCTTATTTAATAGCCTTCCAGAATATGTAAAGTCATCTAATTCCTTGTATACTTTTAAAAAGAATCTCAAATTATTTTTGTTTGCCGAGGATTGCCAATTATTTTTTTCATCTTTGTCCTTCATAAATTAAAAGTATATTCCATTGTCTAAATCATTTTTTTCATCTTTGTCGTGCTAAATTAATAGCATAATATATTATATACATATATTTATTATTTATCTTAGTCCTTCAAAATTCAAATCAACTATGTTCACCCTACTTTGTTTACATTGTAATGTGCCAAGGACCTTTAGCTTGTCCATTATCTGTGTAACAATATTGTTCTTTGAAGTATCATTTTTATTTTACCTACATTATATTGTGTTTTTTGAAGTATTATTTTGGTTTTTCCTTTTGTGTTATTTTGTTACTTAGAAAATAATTGTTAACCTCAACAAGGCTTGTCCTAGTGAGGTTAAAAATTGTATTGTAAACTGTTATACCTAAAATGTGAAGAAGAAACAATAAACAATAAATTTTTGTGAAGGGGCATTTTTGAACAAAATAATTTAATAAAAATAATGTCTACCACATCAAATTTCCGAAGATAAAGTAAGCATGGATAAAATTATCTTAATATATAAAACAAATTCGGGTTAGTTACACCATTTATAACTCAAGAACGGCTGGACCGATTTTTATGATCTTTGATTTGTTGGATTTGTCTTTGTCCCGATTAACAGAAATAGTTATGAAGAAAATAAAAAATTTCATATATATTTTGTATGGAACGGGTTTTCAAAAAATGTGCGTTGGTCGACATAATTTGAATCAATTCGAACTGTCAATGGTGTAGTTTGCCAAACAGTTCGTGCTTAGTCAACAGCTTAATTTTCTTTGAAAACGATATGTACTCATTAGGACATGACGATCGCAGAAGCATTTATTTCTGCATCTCCAAGTCAGAAACGCACATTATTTGCCATCATTATTTCGATATGATTCCCATCGAATCCAAGTAAAATGTTGAACAGTTACAATTATTACATATCTGAAGACATTTTAAATCGAATTCATGTCAGTCGGGGTATCACGATCTCGAGGTGAATGAGGAGATGCATAATCAGGCTTTGTTATTGATCAAATTTATGTGTTACCTCATTTGCGGCAGTTTTTTAGTCAAGTTATGAATGCCAACGCCAGATCGTGGAATGAACGAAGCTTTCAATCGAGAATTGGAACTTGAACTTGCATATGATCGAGACGCATTGAACCAATCAGTTCGAAAGAATGTACCAATGTTGACCCCAACAGAAGGAAGTATTTGATACGTCAATGAAGGCAATTGATGATGGAATTGGTGGCGCCCGTTGGAACTGGGAAGACATTCCTCATGTCATTGATTTTGGCCACTGTTCGTGCGAGTTCTGAAAATGCTGTAGCAGTTGCTTCTTATAGAAGAGCAGCTACGTTACTAAAATGATGTCGAACGGCTCATTCAGCATTGAAATTGCCGTTAAACCTTCTAAAGGACTGTAAAACAGACGTGCAAGATTGCGAAACACATGTTCCTCAGCAATAGCAAAAGCTTTGGTAGCAAGTAAAATCATCATCTGGGATGAATGCACAATGGCTCACAAACGCGCATTGGAAGCACTCAATCGAACTATGAAAGATCTGCGCAATGACTCAAGATGTTTTGGAGTCGCAATGATTCTACTATCTGGCGATTTCCACCAAACACTACCAGGAATTCTAAGATCAACCGCTGCCGATGAAATAAACGCTTTCCTCAAATCATCGGCTCTGTGGCGCTGTGTGAAGAATTTTCAGCGGACGTCAAACATGCGAGTTGCATTGCTAAACAATCCATCTGCCGAAGATTTCTCCAAGCAATTGCTGACTATCGGTAACGGCTGTGTTCCTGTCGACGAATCGAACGGATTGATTCCATTTCCGCCGAATTTTAACAATTCCGTCTCACCGAAGGACGACCTCATCAATAAAGTATCCCCGAACATCATTGCTAACCACACAAATCACAATTGGTTGAATGAACGAGCAATTCTCGGGGAAAAGGACTACGATGTGGATCACTTAAACTTCACAATTCAAAATCAAATCGTTGGTCCACTGCATTCCTTCGAATCTACGGACTGTGTAACAAACAAAGACGAAGCGACTAAATATTTACTGAATTTTTAAACTAATTGGATCTTATTTAATAAAATAAAATACTTTTTTGTTTAAAACCACGAGATTTATTAATTTACGAACCGACCGGTTTCGCTTTACTCAAGCATCTTCAGAGAACAAATTAATACTAAACAACAAGTACATAAGATGTGTTTATATATAACAAAATATAGAGGGAGACAACATGATACAAATATATTATAGAGGGAGACAACATGATACAAATATTGGAATACATAGACGGCCATAAAACACATTAACATAAGTACACAAGTAATGGGAAAAAACCGAAAGATAATGATGTGACTAATGGGTTATAATAACACATCTGGAGAAACAAAGCATCAACTGGCATGGTGGTAAGGAGCACTGGGAATTTTATTTTATTATTATGGGTTTATTGGAAACAGACCTAATATTGGACTACTTGTTATGTCTAATTGATTATTCAGTATATGACTTTTGGTTTTTACAGCTTTTTAAATTTCTAGTGCCTCTAAATTGTTTAGTCTGTTACCATGCCCGTTTTTATGTAAGATGTTAGCACCGGTGCTATAACAGAATGTGTGATCTTTATCGATCAAATGATTTGCGAATTCTAAAAACCGTTGTTATTGAGGCAACGAAGATGCTCCTTTATCCTAATATTAACATTACTTATTACTTATTGGATTACTTATTAATTATTACAAACTACATCATCTTCACACTATGAAGCAAGTAGCCGTTTGACGGCCGGCGTAGTCCAGCAGTAGGCCGTTGGACTGCCATTCTGAAGGCCGCGGGTTTGAACACGGCGCGCGCAAATAAATTTTATTTAATTGATTTGTGTTATTTCACAATTAATTATTTAAAAATAATATGTAGTGTATTTGCGGCATGTTCCAGAGAGGAAGATACTCTCAGTATCGCCCTGGTGTAAGACCACCATTCGGAATTGAAGCGTTGCTTGAAATGGCTTTAGCCGTGTTTAGTGACTAGATCTTAATAGCCAGATACTTCCCCACCTTCCTCTTCCTCGTCTCCTTCCCTTCCCCACTTACCTTCAGCCTCATAACATACCCCAATTGGGGATGCCATAGTCTCACTGGCTCCAGACGGGAGCAGTTGGGACTCTTGTGAGGTATTCACTATAAAAAATAAATAAAAGCCAATTAGTGGTCATTCATTCGTAAACTTTATGCATATTATTATTCGTAAACTTTATGCATTTTCTGAACATCTTTCAATTGGACTTCTCTCCCTCATCCTCTCCTTCGTCCCGTGCTAATCCTGGGGATACCATAGTGTCATACAAGAGGTTGGGGGCGGTTGGAACTCATGTTTTTGTTTCAGGCCATGCCAAATAGTCAAAACAGCATTGCAGACGATGTAAGGAGTGTGTTTCTCTCACAAATCATACGACGTGAAAATCCCGGTAAAATGATTTTAATAAGGAATAGCTTGCCTTCAATAATACATTTCCTAAAAGGTTTCAAAGTTCATATTTGATCGCAACTAACCTTCAAATTTCTCTTAAAAAATATATTTTCCGGGTAGTTGTGAACTTCGTTTGAAAATGCTTGTATTAGATTAGACTCCTATATTTATTGTTGTCATGTTTAATTTGTAGAATTCTATTTTAATTTTAATTTATTTTTATATATATTTAATAACTAGCTGTCCCGGCCACGCGTTGCTGTGGCTAATGAAGCACAAAGCCAACTACAGGATGGTTACCTAACCTAGATAACAGAACCAAGTGTTGTGTCAATAAATTAACTCACACCGCCGTCTGTCAGAAACTTATGGAACTTACAAATATATTCAAAACTTTGTCGTATTCGTATAACAAACATTTAATGAACGTTGGTTTATATTGAGGTCAATAATCGAATTAAAAACTACCTTAACTTAACTATTATATAACTTAAATATTATTTTACCTGCAGCAATCAAAAAATGTACAAACGCAAAAATAAATATCATGTTATCAAATATCAAAGACATAGTTTGTATTAGATTCAAAGACAAACAATTTCTAACTTCATACACTTTTTATACATATATTTTTTTAAATTTATTTTTATATCATGTTACACCTATTTTTTATTTTTATATATTTTTTTTTATTATTTTTATATCATGTTACACCTTATTAGGCTATATTTCTTATGGTATGAGTGTATACAATATATTTTTTTTATGAATGTAAACAATTATTTCTTAATAATTAATTTAATTTTTGTTATAATCCATTAAGTTAAAAGAACCCATTGACAAACTACTTAAAAGTAGTTAATTGGGACTTTTTCTCTGTTTTTGTATTATGTTTTAATTTGATATGTATGTATTATTCTTTGTTTTAAATGTTTCTTTAAATAAAAAAATAAATAAAAAAGTTGGACCAAATTACACACAGTAAGCGAAATTTCATCAAAATCGTTTAAGTAGTTTCGGAGTTTATCTTGGACAAACACCGTGACGCGAGATTTTTATATATAATAGCTGACCCCCCCACGCGTCGCTGTGCCTAACGAAACACAACGCCATCTACTGGATGGTTACCTAAACTAGATAACCAAGTGTTGTGTCAATAAATTAACACACACCGCTATCTGTCAGAAACTTATGGAAATGACAAATAATTTCAAATCACAAACATTTAACCGCTTGGGCACATAAGCTTGTTTTCACGACAATTTAACGTAGGTAGACATGGGAATAACGTATGCCCCGTACCTGAGTTATTTTAATGAACATTTAATTTGCAACAATAAATATTCAGGCCAATAATCGAGATAAAAACTATCCGATCTTTTAAGTTGGCACAAATCACACACAGTAAGTTAAAATTCATCAAAATCGGTTAAGTAGTTTCAGAGTTTATCTTGGACGAACATCGTAACGCGAAATCTTACTAATATTATAAACGCGAAAGTTTGTTTGGAAGTATATATGTTTGTTACTCTTTTGTGCAAAATTTACTGAATGGATTTTAATAAAACTTTACAATAATATAGCTCATGCTTCAGAATAACATATAGGCTATAATTCATAAAGCTAGCTATTTATTTTCAATATATTGAAAATAATAATTATTGTTTAATAGAAAATGTCAAAATTTGAGAATGAGATTTTGCAAAACAATGATTGTAAAATCAAAATTCTAGTCGGAAAATATTTAAACTGTGAATTTATTTGAAGCCTACTCGCCTAATACTTTGAATCTGATCAAGAATCTTACTAATATTATAAACGCGAAAGTTTGTTTGGAAGTATATATGTTTGTTACTCTTTTGTGCAAAATTTACTGAATGGATTTTAATGAAACTTTACAATAATATAGCTCATACATCAGAATAACATATAACATATAGGGTATAATTTATAAAGCTAGCTATTTATTTTCAATATATTGTAAATAATAATAATTGTTTAATATGAGTGCAATGAGGCAAAAAAAAATTATTTGTAAAAGTTACTAGCTATTGATCGTAGCTGGTTACAAATTTATGCCACCTGTTTATCCCATTTAATTAAATGCGAGTATGTTTTTCTTTCTGTAATGTTAGATAGAAAAAACGAAGGGTGAGCTATTTGGTAAACTTTTTATGTTGGAACCTAAATTTTAATATTTCAAAAATTTTGATCTTTCAAAATACAAATTTTGGTTTCTAATAATATCTAGCATTTCTAAACGTATTTCATCATCTTTCAAAAACAGTTTTTAATGTTCGGATATTTAAAAAAAAATCCATTTATTTGGATTTTATTGCAAAGCGGAAATATTTTTACCTTCTGACGAAATACGCCTGATTTTCCGCATCACTGAAGATTTAACGCCTGAAGTAAGTAATTCCCGTCTCGATGTGTTTTTCACAGATATGTACATTGGGCTTGTTTTAAACTAGAGTCCCTGGTTTTCCCCATGTGCTTGCTCTAGGGTGGAGCGACGTTGTATGGGACATTTTTTTTTAAGATGCCAGTACTGTAATGGCAAAAAAAAGTTGCCTTTATATAACACCTCTTTCGTCTAAATATATCAACTCGATCAAAACATTCCTTTATTCAACAACCAACACATTTATATTTACAAAAAAATTGTATGAAAAAAGTCGCTGAAAACTCTGAACCATTGTAAACAAGCGATATTCATAGCAAAAATACAATTTTATTATGGGTTTTATAGCTAATAAGATGCATAACACATGTGAAAATAAAAATAAAATTACCATCGTTTCAAGGCGGGGTCTATTTTTGGTTTTTTGAAGAGGATTATTAATTTTTTATTTTTTATTTCGTGTTTTTGAGAAACATATGTTTTTATTAAATAAAATACTTTATCTCTGGCTTCAGGCCCAACTGTAGACAACGATGCCTGGGTAACTAATTTGATGCACCTCTCGACTGCTTGCGTGTGGCAGGGAAATGCGGCAAAAATAGGCGTTTCTTTGAATTACTGGATTAATTATATCTCGTAGATCGGTGCCCAAATATCGGGTGAGTTTTATTATAGTAAAAATATGTAGGGCCCCATCTTTACACATATTCATATTCATATTCATATTCATATTCATAATAATGCTCACTTATCTTTGGCCAATTTTTAAGTTTTAAGTATTCGTTATAATGATCTTGGATCAGTTTCATCACTCGATTGTGAGAAACAATGGGAATAGAAGCGCGCTTCCAAATTCCTTCAACAATTGCAGATATAACACTTTTTATTTCGAATTACGTTTTTTTTGTAGAGTTAAGATTACGTTCATATCGTAAGAACAAATAATGTTTAATCACTTCTGAGACAGTAGGTAACACTTGACAGTTAATTTCAGTTGGTGCCCCGAATATTGGACATAAAATTTTGCTTCTTGTGTAATTTGCATTCATTTTCACAACAAAATATGTGTTAAAATTAAATCGGACAAGGATTCTAACAGCGGTCAGCGGTGCGAAACGAAACTAGATGCGACGAAAAAATAGAAGCGAAATTATCCCCTCCACCTCCACAGCGCTCACAAACTCACTAGTTTGACAGCAATTTATGCAGTGTATTTTTTTTATAAATTACGTAATGTTCAATAAGGTAAATGCAATTGAAAGTAATAGATATTATTTTATATTTTTGAGGTTGTACTCAGATTTCGGGGAAAAACGGCTAAATTTACGTTTTTCACGTTACGAAATCGCTAGGTTGTTGAATAAAGACATAAGTTTAGATTTTTTTAAGTATTTTTACGCGAATATGAATGACATAAGGCATCTTTTGGCAGCTATTACAATAACGAAATTTGATTTTTGCAATGTCGCTCCATGCTAAGTGCTCCCCCCGCTCCCTAATACTTTTATATACTTTTGGCTGAGTCAGATAGGGAAAACAATGTTCAAATCAAATTTGTAGGCAGTGTTATTATCTTTAAAGGACGTGAACGTGAAGGTGAACGATGAAGTGCCCTATTATTAAATTACAGTGTAAGTGCACGAGGGATATATCAACATGTTATGGTGTTTGCGTAGGTATTCGTTGTCATCTGTGTCCGTAACATCACTTTGAAAAAATGTTGATATGTTCTGCCCTACTTACAATTCAATATGCTGCAGCGTGTATTCATGCGGACTGTAAATAATGTATGCGATATATGTAATTTGGACTTACCAATCTCTGCAATGCAATGCGCCCACCATTCACTGAATTTAACACCGGGAAGGTAATGTAATATGTAGGTCAGGAAGGGATGGTGAGATTTATTTGTTTAAAATGGCAAGTGCTCGATTGCGTGAAACTGGTTTGCGGGGCGGTAATTTAAAACACGATGCGGACAGCGGTAGCAAGTGCTCAATGAGGCGATTTAAATTCAACTGATTGAAGTAAGGCAGAAGGCACAATCGGTAGTTGGTAATCGGTAATAATGCAACAATAATAACTAGCGCGAGCATGCCCCCCGCCTTGACCTGATGGTCAAAAGTAATTAATACAACAAAAGAAACATAATATGAAAGGATTCAATAAACAGTACTGAACCTGCGGTAAATCTAAACTAACTAACTAACGTTGAAGTTATTGTGAAGGCAGGGGACAGAGTTTAACGCTTGCCCTGTGATATGTTTTGGAGTTAATCTTAACGTCTGCAACGCGGATCACCCCATCTACGCCGGGATGGACGTTCACCACTATGCCAATAGGCCATTGTATTGGTGCGATATTGTCACTCCTAATTATTACAACCATGCCATTGGATTTGCATTGGTATTCCGTTTCTGAAGCGATTGTAACGTGTTCAGATACTCCATTCGCCATCGGTTCCAGAAAGTCTGGACGAAACGATCGACAAGATGCTTTTGTTGCAGCAAATTTACCGGCGTGTCTGATAAATCAGCAGCGGGTAAAGATTGTAACAGATTGAGCGTTAAACTGCGCGGGTGTTTGCGTTTGCGGTTGCATTTACGGTTGCGTTTGCGGTTGCGGTTGTGTTTGAATTTGCGATTGCCATTGAGTTTGAGATTGCATTTGCGTTTGAAGCGAAAAACGCAAATGACAATTCGAATCAATTTCGGCCATGAATAAATGCGAGAAGCATAATAAAGATGACACGCTTGTTTTTTGGTGGTTTTCATTCCAGGTGGATCAGCTACACGAGAGCACAATCCAAAAGTAATTGGCTGTTCGTACTGATTGGGTTTCAATTCCGGTAAGTGTTCTGGATTTGCGTGATTAAATGGTGCAATAGGCCACTCGGAATGCAGCTGGCAAAGCCATGTTGGACCATTCCACCAAACGTCATTTGCCATCAATCGTAATGGTAGCATACCTTTTTTTTCATAGTAGATATATAATATTGTTTACAATTGTAATGTAAATATTTTATTTTATTTATATTGTATGTAAATTAATACCTCCCTAATTGAGAAATACTCGTGTTTGGGAAGGGAGTTTTTTTTTTTCGTGACCAAAAAAGTTAAGGGATAATTGACCTATAATAAACACTACAGACATTCAAATTGATTCAAGTATATGCGCTGAAAAACAGACACTTTAAAAAATATATATAATGTATAATGCTTGACCTTTACGAGAGTTTGAAAAAGGGAGATAATAAATATGTGATATTATCTATATGGAATTAATATGATATTTAGTGATTCTAATTAGCTAATTTATTTATGATATTATTAAGTACTTAATTTATTTTTAAATTTATTGTAATCAGATTCTAATCTTAGCTCTGTTTCTAATTGATTAAACCACACCACTCCTTTGTACGCACAGTAGTGTTGTCCAAAACTGGTATGCATTAAGATGATAGACTTCGCTTTTCGGCCCATACAAAAAGGACGCCCGGGAAAAAACACTTTTCTAAATCGAAAATTGCACAAAATGAATAAATATTTTTTTATACTACCTTCTAGAAGGTGAAAACTATGTTAGTAGATTTTTTAATTTTCGATGCGTTTCGTATTAACGTAAACATTCACTGTCAAACATGTATAATTTATCAAAAAATATTAATTAAGGAAAAAGAGCTGCTAACTCAACTCTCATAAAGTATTACAAAATTATAAAAACATACCGACGTAACTTCTTCTTTTTCGAAAATATATATTTTTTTAAATTTCGATTTCGTGAAAGTTTCGGTGTAGAAAAGTGTATTCTCCATAAACCTGTTTTCAAGCGATTTCTGTGGGTAAATTTGAGAGTTTACGGCAGTCGTCTCATTCGCACATTTGACGGGTCGCGGCAAGGAGTACATTGTCGGGAGGGGGGAGACATCGTTTTCGATAATAGTGATGGTAAGACTATTTTACACAATAGTGGTGATGCGATTGATTTTTCTTTATAGTCATGAGTTCTATTTAATTTCACAATAATGTACTTTAGTTAATATATTTTTGACAATACGTAATAAATATATATTTTTTTATAAAACTGTTTACAATATTATTCAAATCAATACAAGCAACATCTTCCGCTTAGTGTGGTAGTAGTAAAAGATTTTCAAATGTTGTTGGGTTATTCGTAACCCGAAAATATTTGTCTTTCTTTAAAAAAAAAAAACTATATAAATATAATGGTTTTTTTATAATTTTGGATAAAACAAAGGCGTAATTGTGTTTCTCAGTAAAAATCAAAAGCTTTATTAACAATACGTTTTTACAACTCTTAACGATCTGTTAACAAAAGATTCACTTACCTATAAAAAACGAAAGAAACAACATTTAAAGCCCTTATTTCAGGTTTCTTTATAATATAAGATATTATATTCAGGAATTTTTAATGAAATAATGCTGATAGTTTACTTTTATATCTAGCTTGATTTCGCTAACGTCACATCTGTCAACAGTAGTGACATCTAGTGGGCCACCAACTAACTTGTCGGTAATGCGGCAAATTCAAACTTAAGGAAAGCACTCACAAGTGGTTTTCTTTACATCTCCCCCCCTCAGGGAGAAACAATCACAAAAAGGAATGCACGCAATTGTTCATTTACTAACAAACACTGGACACAGTTTTGTAATGTGGTAGAGGTTTGATTCTGCTTTCCTGTGTCCGGCATCTACTTCATAGAATTTGAGATCTTCTTTAGAATTTTGTATGGTCCAATCCGCAATTCCTCCAATTTCTTCCTATTTAATCGATTTCCGTTTTCCACGTTGACTCTGTCTCCCACTTCCAATTTATATTCTTCCCTGTGCAGGTCGAATATTTTTTATTATAGTTGTGTGATTGTATTGTGTTCTTAAGAGCTTCTGTTCTTAATAGTTCCCTATCCATTTACAAGTGAAGGTATGTTTTGATTTCAATTCAAGTGGTAGAATATTCACATTTTCGCCTTCCAAGAGGTATTTTGGATCAAACTTGGTGACTGTGTGTTCTGTTTCGTTATATTTGTATACACATTTCTGTGCAATCGTAGTCCATGCTGTTTTCTTATAACTTTCATTTATTTTACATCTTATCTTATTGACTAAAGTTTGATTTAGCCTTTCATTCAGCCCGTTTGAAAATGGTGCATCCACAGCAGTGAAAACCATTCTTATATTCTCCTTCTTCAGAAATTCTTTAAATTCTTTGGAATTTATTCCAGGGTATTGGTCCGTTAATACCACATCAATGTTGTATCCTTATGTCACATTTTTTATTAATTTTATAAAATCACTGGAGTTTTGATTTCTTGATGTGAAAATATAAGCATATCTTGTAAAATGATCAACCAAAAGATGTAAATATTTCTTTGTTGAGCGTGACCCTCCAAAGCCTCCGATGGTATCAATAGATACAATTTCAAATGGGCGTGTTGCTGGACCTAAATGTGACATTAAACCATATTTTGGCTTTCTCCTTGATTTGTTTTTTATACAAATTTTCGATGATATTCTTTGCTGTGTAGAATGGTGTTATTTTATTTGTCATTTGGGTTCTCCCAATGTGGCAGTAAGTATCGTGGACATTTGTTATTAGACTTTTGCTAAGTTGTTCTGATAGTAAATTTTTTTTTCTTCTTTTCTTCTTTTTATAGTATATTTCATTCTCCAATATAAGTTTTCCATTTTGTAAGTCTAGATTGGTGTGTTGGTCCTTTTTTATATCTTCTAGGTTTATTAAATTTACTACTTTTAAAAAGTCGTCAGTATTTTCATAAGGTTCTATAACTGGATTTCTGCTTAAACAGTCTGCTTCTTGGTTTGATTTTCCTGGGTTATATTTAATTTTAAATTGATATTGGGATAAATAATACGTCAAATCCCATAGTTCTTCGTCAGTTATAGCCTTTATGTTCATATTTTCTAATGGTTTATGATCTGAGTAGACCGTAAATTATTTTCCCATAAGCCAGTGCTGCCAATATTTCACAGCTTCTTTTATTGCCAGACATTCTAGGTATATTGCTTTCTTCTTTTTTCGAGCTTCAGTCAATTTTTTTGAAAAATAAGCAACCGGCTTACTGTCCCGATTTTTATCTTTTTGTTTCAGTACTGCTCCCACTCCTTTGATGCTAGCATCCGTGTAAATCTCTATTGGTAGTTCAGGGTCAAAGATATTTAGAAGTGGTTCTGAACATAACAATGCTTTTATTTTATCAAATGTTTCCTGACATTCTGTGGACCATATGAATTTCACGTCTTTCCGTAATAAATTGTGTAACGGGTCTAGGATAATCGCTCTGTGTGGCATAAATTTATGATGAAAATTAATTTTTCCTAGGAATTGGCGTAATTTTTTTTTGTTTCCGGAACTGGGAAGTTTTTGACAGCAGTTAAATAATCTTTCAGAGGTCTGATTGAATTGTTTTCTATTATGTGACCTAAATATTTTGCATAGTTTTTGGCATAAGTAGATTCAAAAATTTGACTCTAAAACCTTCTGTTTGAATTGATGTAGCATATGTTCTTCAAAAGTTCTTGAAAAAATTAATATGTCGTCTATAAAATTTACTGCAAAACTGGAGAGTTTGTATTTTCTTATAATGTTGCTCAATATTCTTTGAAAAATGGCTGGGGCCATCCTTAATCCAAACGGGAGACACGTCCATTGAAAATTACCTTCTTGTGTAACAAGTGCAGTTTTATATTTATCTTGGATTTTCAAAGAATTGACCAAAATGCCGAATTTATGTCAAAAGTAGAAAAATATTTACAGTTTACGGTTTTAACCATCAAATCCTCAATCACAACCTTTTCCGTTACGACAATTTTGTTCAATTCTCTGAAATCTATACATAACCTTGATTTTTGTTCATTTTCTTTTTTATATGCCATAGTTACTGGAGCAGCAAATGGGCTATAAGATTCCTCAATTAAATTCTTCTCTAATAGTTTTGATATTTGATATTCTATTTATATCACTTAATAATTTTGCATTAATTAATGACACATTTGATCCCGAATCATAAATTCCAGAAACTTTTAGAGGATCATTTAATAGTAACTTGACTCTTATTAATGGTGGCACCTCTAGTTTTTTGGATTCTTCTCGTTTAGTTCAATTTCCAATTCAGAGTTAATTACCATTTTTACAACTGCCTTTTGATTTTTCTCCTTAAACCAGCAATTTTCCTCACGATGGTAACGTTTCCCTTTTTTCTCGTTAACACAGATTCGGCATGGTTTTTTTCTTCAATTTCTTTGGATTTAGCGTCAGAATATATAATACTTTTTTTTCATACTTATTCTTCCCAACAAGATGTTCCAATTTTCCTATTTTATTGTAAAGATCTTCCGTTCCTTGTAAAATTTCACTGTCAATTTTATCAGTCACATAATTAGGTAAGCCAAATGCTATGAGGTCGATAAATGTCCCAGTATCAATTGATTTTCTTACTTCCAGCAATAATTTTTCTTTTTTTAAAGCATACTTGAGCAACGAACCTGCTCGATATTTAAAGGCGAGAGCACATCTAATGGGTGACCATCCTTTGTTTGCAAACGTATCACAATTTTTTTCCATGTGTCCCATTCCTATTCCACTGTAAGTTTCATTAGCATGCAGCAGTACCACTCTACACCGGAGTATTCCAAAAAATGTTTTAAAATTTCAATTTTCTTTTTGTCTTCGTTGATTTGGAAGCGTTCACATCCTTTATTAAAATCTTCAATCCACTGGTTCGCATTTGAGCTTCTGCCAGTGAAATTGCCAATCATGAAATCCTTTGTAATTTTCCCTAAATTTTGAGTTTCAGATTTTGTTTGTTTACCTTCAAGAAATTTTTTTCCAGCGTTTGACTAGATCCACTAAGTACAGATTCAGCATCATTTGTGTTGTCCTTAATTTCTTCTAGGTAAATGTCATTAAACTGTACGTTTTGATCTGTATCTAAATATATTTTTGACATATCATCCGTCAAGGTTATCCATATTTTCCTTGTTTTTTTTTTATTTATTTTTTTTATTATTTATTAACCAAAAAATACATGTTATGTACATTGTTTTAGGTATATGCCACCTCACTAGGCTGAGCCTGTTCCGAGGTGGCAGTAATTTAATATTTTTTATATCATTTTCAAAAGAAAGAATACAATAAATTATTAATTAATAAATAGAATTTTGAAAAATAAACATAAAATAAAATTAATAAGAGAAATAGAAAAGAAAAGAAAAAATGAAGAAGAGATGATATAAAGAACTTAAATTATTTGAAAAAAAAGAGAGATAAAATTTAATACAGGTAGCTATTATATTGAAGAAGTTATCATATGTCCGCAGTATATAATGCCCTTGTTTACAATCCATGTATGTATTTTGTGTTTTAGATTTACGCTTTTTATCAGGTGAATGTCTTTAATGTCTTTTTCAATTAAATTTGAAAGTTTTGGAGCCATTAATTTGATGTCTTTAATTTAATGATTTTTTTACCTTACTATAGTTTGGAGTGATTGTAATTCCTTGGTGTAGATTTGTAGGTCGGGATTCGGGTGGTATACCAAAAATCCATCCATCAGGTGTAGCGATCGAGGTTATGCATATGACGTTTGATTTTCTATCTGCCATTGGTCTCACAGCAAAATCAAACCTCAATTTTTCCATGTTTTTTGAAAAAACATTTTTTGTGAATTATTCCAAAGTAGTCAGGTAATGAAAGAGTTACAATTACATTATTCACAATAACAATTTATTTACTTTTAAAAGTTTTACAACATTAGGAATTACAGTCATAATTATTACACCAATTATGAAGAATTAAATCTGATCAATTATTCTGGTATAAAATCACGTTTTGTTTCAATTTTTGGCATATTTTTTCTGGAGTTTATGGTTTTGGTGATAAGGCCTTCCCTATTCTTCTTGCCACACACTTTAGAAGATGCTTCAGTCCCAACCTTCACACAACGTTCTGCCACTTGTGTGTGACAGGGGAATCTGTCAAATTTGACCAAAATGTAGCCGACTTCTGAAGTTAGGTTAATTTCCTCTAATTCTTCTCTCGTGACATTTACCAAAATGGGAGTATATGTGATTCATGTATCTTGCCAAGATGTCATATCAATATAGGATTGTGCATTAAAATTCAATTTCGGTACTTTAGATGTTCGGTGTTCCGTCCGGGATAACTCTCTAGCTTTCAATAAAAGCTTTATCCCAAGCTCTTTGATGGTAGGCAATTCATCGGATAACAGTGAATTTTGAGGATGAGCGTAGTAAGCGTTTCGCTGTATCATAGGATTAATTATTGTTCGGAAGATAGCGCGAATAGTTTATCACATTAAAAGTATGCCTCGCACCATCTTTGCACGATCCATGTAGTTTTATGTCAAACCACACAGGAATGTATGCCCTCATGATAAACGTAACTAATATGACCAAAATTTGTGATGGCGTTGTGCTTCCAATATACCTGCAGTCGTAGGATACGACTCACTGTGGTAAGCCACCGTGCTTGCAATATTATTCCTGGGTTTCTTCTGGCAATATCAGAATGACAACGACCGCTGGAAACTGCTTTGAAAATATCAAGCAAGTAATTTTGATCGGTGCTTAAATTCGAAAACAGGACGTCTACCGAATAGTCCACATCATTTTTTGAAAAAGATTGCACCGGAAAATTATGGCAATTATGAAGATTCGAACCTAAGTGGCCGGAAAAACCACAAGGTCCAGTGGTTGTACCATCTAATTTAATAACCAAATGGCATAAAAGCAGCTCGTTGCAATGAAGAAGGCATATCAGACTTAGGGGTAATGTGCGTCAAGGAATTATTAATTAATAATTGATTAACGATACGTGTTCTTCAACCACCGTGCTGATATAATATTTATGTCCTATTTTACATTAACTAAAGTCTTATCCTTTCGACTATCAAAAATTAACCACTTACTTTATGCCAAGTCTTTGTTTTCATTTGTGCAAATCTGGTACGCAGACGTGCGCGACACAGTCTATTTTTGTCTATAACATTATTAGTATCTATCATCCTGCGTGATTATGTTGAAATCATTAAGTTAATATGCGAGATGAAGGTGGACTTATTTATGCCTCTCATGATGTATATTCTGTCTGTAAGACTGCTGAAAATGTCATTCGGAAGTTCATGAAACAAGATTTTATAATGACGCCCATAAATTATGCAAAAATAGTATCCGCTGTTATGAAACAATTTGTTGGAGGTGATAATTATTTCGAAGTAAAAACCGATCATATTTGCGGTCTTCTGCATCAAGTTAATTTGATAAGATTGGTCGTGGAAAAATATTTGGCCTTAAATTGGATAATATTAACCTGAATGTAATATCTAAACGAAAACTGTTTAAAAAACAAATTCAAAGGGAAGGTCATTAAGAATAAATAATAACTATCGATAGCTTTAGTTTTAAAAAGTTGTATTGTCTTTTTTAGTGTGACATGTTGTTGGTGTACCTAAATAAATAAATAGATAAGTTATAAAATCGTGGGGCGCAGCGTAACCCGAGTAAATATTTAAAGAGTATTTGACAATGCCTACGCATTTGATTATGTATGTCTCGGTAGTAATCCATAAATAATTAAAGAATGATATGACTGTTGATAGAAATACAACGCGTCACACCATCTGATCACATGTCTGATCAATCCCCTAGACCCTAGACTGATGAAAAGAGGGGTGTGTGGTGTGACGACTGATACCTAGGCCCTACCTAATAATGTAATACCTTCCTTAATACATTATCTATAGTATTATTACATTTCTTTCTAAATTGTTTAATAAGTCTTTATTATATAACTAAATAAAACCGTTCCTAATGATTTTTGTTGTCTTTATTTGTTAAAAATAATCAAATAAAAATTATAGAATCAAATCAAATAAATCTCTTTTAACAATGATTGTCTTTTCATTTATATCATTATAATATGTAGAAAAACATCTTACTTAAATGAATTCAAAATTTAACGAATTTGGTCCCGCAAAATCGACACATATTTTTTTCCCACTTTTATGGGAAATATTCGGGAGCTGGTATCACTCAGTAATGTAGAGCGCTTGTAAAACAATACAAGTTACGCATAGTTGTGTGCGTATCACGCACACAACTGTTCCAAATCTAGCCTGCTGTTTTTGTCGGAATAACAGCGCAACACTCCATCTAGACATGTATATAATCAAAGCATGAAATATTATATGTTTGTTTACGATATTTATACACGTAAATATAATGTTATTTGTGTCCCTTTCTGTTCAAAATAAAATATATGGAAAAGAAATGAGACATATTATCGGCTTATCTTCTATAAAAGCAATCCTTCTAAAACTACAGTATGTTAAAGAATTTATTTAGGACATAACTAGCGCATTAGAATGGGCAAAAAGAACTAATTAATAATTATTGTAACATTTGGGCTGTATTTTAAAGAAGAAATATAATACTCGACAGCCTCCATGGTCAAGAGGTTAGTGTCTTGACTAGCAATACGGTGGAAGCGAGTTCATATTCAAACGTGTACGAGTAAATTTCATTTGATTTATTTGTGTTATTTTCATAAATTAATTTAAACGTAAAAAATAATGTGTCGTATATTTGCTGCATGTTCCAGAGTGGAGGATACTCTCAGTATCGCCCTGGTGTAATACTACCATTCAGAATTGAAAAGTTATATGAAATGACTTTAGCCGTGTTAGGAGATCAGATCTGAATTGCCAGGTACTTCCCCATCTCCCTCCCTTCCCCACTACCTTCAGTCTCACAACGGTTCTATTGACATAAAAAAGAAATGTTTTTATTTTATTTTTGTTGTAAATTAACTCCAAAATATTTTTCCCATAGACCCTAGTTCATTTCTGGGGATGCTGTGTGAAGAGTTTTTCGAGAAGAGGAAGGAGTGAACATGGGTTGTGAAGAGATCATGTTGTAGAAGAGAGGAAACACGGAAGCCAGCAAATCGTTCCACAGCCGAGATGTTGAACTTAAGAACGATCCGTAGAAACGACCCGTTGTCGTGCGACACGAATGTCAACCGTGTACAAATATTGGGCGTGCGTTTGGCATTTTTCCCAATTATACAACGATACCGAAAGGATCACAGATGCTAGATCCTCGGATCATCTTCCACTGAGAAGTAGAACACAGAAAGAGTAGAACACAGATATCGTTCACGAATGAGTCGTAAGAACGACCCGTTCTCACGTGAAAAATGCTGTCTGCAAAAGTTGGGTGCGCGTTTGCTGTAAATTTTAAAATAATTAAAAATAATATACGAGTATATCATACTGGTATTTGCGGCACTTTCCGGAGTGGAAGGCACTATCAATATCACCCCGGTGTAAGACCATCATTCAGAATAAAAATGTTGCTTGAAATGTCTTTAGCTGTGTTTTTTCCTGGCCATTCAGATCAGAATGGCCAGGTAATTCCCCATCTCCTTCCCCTCATCACTACCTTCAGCCTCCAACACACCCCATGTAGCCTCACTGGCTGAAGACGGTTGGGAGGAATTGGGACTGTTTTGCGGTATTCACAATTAAAAAATGTTTTTTTTTTTTTTTTAACTTTCTATTCACACAGAATTCCCGGAGGAAAATAGTTATCCCTCAGAGCCTATGTCATCTCTGGGGTGTGTGTGAATGGTTTTTAGAGGAGAAGGTGTGAATATGGGTCTTGAAGTGATTCATGTTGTAGAAGGGAAGAAACACATAAGCCGGCAAATCGACGGCCGGCGTAGTCCAGTAGTAAGGCTCTGGACTCCCAATATGAAGGTGGCGGGTTCGACCCGGCGTGCGCTAATAAATTTTATTTCATTAATTTGTGTTATTTTACAATTAATAAATTAAAAATAATATACCTATAGTATATTTGCGGCATGTTCCAGAGTGGAAGATACTCTCAGTATCGCCCTGGTGTAAAACCACTATTCATAATTGAAACGTTGCTTGAGATGTAGCCGTGTTTGGTGACCAGATCTGAATACCCAGGTACTTCCCCACCTCCCTCTTCCCTCTTCCCATCTCCTTAACCTTCCCACTACCTTCAGCCTCACAACATAGCCAATTGGGGATGCCATAGTCTCAGTTAGAAGCAGTTGGGACTCTTATGCAGTATTCATATAAAAAATCGTTCCACAGCCGCAAATGCGAATGAAATATCGTTCGTTCCGAACCCAAGAACGTGCCGTAGAAAGGACCCATGCTCATGCGACACGAATGACAACTGCGTATAAATTTTGCGTGCGTTTGGCGTGTTTCCCAATTATGCAACGGTGTCGAAGGGACATACGCTAGTTTCTCGGACCATCTTCCATTTAAATACCGAATGAATACGGACAGCATTCCCACCTGACGCCTGTGCTCTAAAGATTTCAATCCAGTTGTAATTGGGGAAGCCATTAAACTGAACGCCCGTTTCTGCTTAGGGTCAAGGATTTTTTAAAAGTATTTTAGGGCTCTAGACCAAGGGTGTCTGTCATATTCAAAAGTGGGGCGCATTTGTGATTTCTACAGGGTCATCACCAGGGATATCTACAGATTAAGGATATCCCCGATATACATATTTATATAAAACGTACTCATATATCACGTCAATTTTAATACGTCAATTTTTATTGTTAACAACATACTCAACTTCTCGCATGCTAATGGGAAGCGGTTTAAAAATAAGTGTGATGAAGTTATTTTTCCCTTGAGTACGACACTGTACCTAATAGCCCCTGTGTGGCCGCCTACTAGTAATGATTCTCCCCAGACGACCTTTGTATACGCAACATAATACAGTATTGGGTGACATAGCGAGGGGCGAGCAGCTCTTTGTCTATAATGCATTTAGCGAACCCTGTTTCTATAAAAACGAGTATTACGTAATAAATAACAAAAGGGTACTATGAAGGACGTTCCGATAATATATTGCTAAAGACATTAGTCCAGTCAAGATGTACATCCGTGCTTGCAAAAGGTCCGATCTTTCTGATTTTTTTTATGTTGTTAGGACCTAAACCAATATTAAAAAAACAGATTTGAAATTTCCAAAATGCTGTGCGAGCGGCGGCGTACCCAAAAAACCATGAAATTTTCGGACTTTTTTCAGTTTTTTCACAATATCTCAGTGAAGGAAGGGTCTGACCGATATAGTTGTTCAAAATTATTTTAAAGTAAACTAAATTTGCTACAATTTGAGACCAAAGAAAGCTCTATACAGTAATTGGTTTCCGAGATACAGTTCTTCAAAAATCATCAATTTTTTCCAAAATATGATTTTTTTTCGAAATGGTCACTTATTTTGTGAAATATTTTCTAAAATACGCATCAAATATTGTATGAAATGAAGTTGTAGTAAATTTAATTAGCTTTCATTTGAGACTAGATTGGTATCTGTAGGCTTAGCGGTTCACTCAAAAATGGCAGATAACGGACGGAAATTCCCCAAGTGTTTTCGTTGTCCCCTCCCTTGACCTCCATACCCGCACCCGGCCCTTCCAGGGCAGCTCTCAGAGTGTTGCGAAATGTCTATCCTTCCGTCGTGAGGTCTTCGACACAGGTCCTGTTGTGATAATCAAAGTTACGAGGAATTCGAACACTAATTGAAGTGAGTCAAAAACGTGATCTCACGACCAACGACGAAAATAAAAATTTCCTCAAAAATTGCAACTAAGTCAGCGTTCATGATGCATGCAGGAAGAGTTATACAGTTGTGTGTAACGTTGAAGCCTCAGTTCGTCGAGGAGAGGATTCTGCTTCCCAAACGAAGACTTTATCGACAAAATTATCATGTATACTGGGTCCATGTATACTTGAAAGGGATTTGCATTTTGTGTGGTGATGCTATCACTGAAGAATTTCTCCAGCAACAAAGCAAACTGCCCTTGGCAAGAAAGAATGTGATCCGTACAGTTGATAAGTTGGGCATGAGGCAAACTATTTTAGATGGAGCTAAACGCCGAGGTGACGATTGGGGAAGGGCCATTGTTGACCGCCTCCTCGTCATTGACGACCTGGTTGCTGCAGACGGGGCGTGGGTACCACAGATTGTGCTACATGAGCCTATAAAGATTACCACCTGCTACTGGGTATAAGAGAGGGTATCGTCCAGCCAGTAATACTGAAGAAGCGATGCAGTATGTGTACAATTACCTATTGGAAAACAGTGATGAATGCCAGTTTTATTTATCACACCTTCTGCAGCAAATTAAGGGTGATTGTATCCCTGATGTCAGAACAGCGAAAACTCACCTCCAAAAACATTTTAGCGATGATATGTCATAGTGGAGATGGGCTCCAACAAAGGGACACTCGTCTGCTTCAAAAACACAAGATGTTGCAACACAACAATGTTGATTCTATCATCCCTGAGTCAGTACAGCTATTTTTTGAGACTGTTGTTCTCAAAAACAAGCGTGGCCTCCTTGAAACATTGAAGAAGAACTGTGTGTCATTTTCTCATGCTCTGATAGTGCTGTACGACCTCAATCATTTGTTTCCTCCATTCTAATTGGAATTGGTACCTACTTTTACCGAAAAAACGTGCGCTGCGCTAGGATTCTCCTGGTCTTATTCGGCAGCTGTGCAGCTTGAATCTTCGGAAATCTTACGAGATGAATCGTCATCAAAATTGGTCTCTGACGTAAAGGAGGTGAACTTTAACACCATAGATGGTGATAACATATTTCATGAGAAGGGAGGAATTATGTGCGTGACCCCTTCGAGAGCAGTAATGCGAGACAAAAACATCCCACGTATACAGAACTATGTTTCTACTTAAAATGTAACCTCCAGCTGTAAAGTACAAGTCAAATGAAGTACAAACAGCGTTTTAGTGGGAGAAGACGTCGACCTGCTCGTTCTTCTCAATGGTTTAGGCACTGAAGAGACAAACGTCTACCTTCAGAAGAACACAAAGTCACTACTCTACGACCTGCTACAACCACCAGGACTTCCAGCACTCACCAGGGACGGATATTCTATTCACCCACGCCTTTACCGGGTGCGATACCGTTTGGCCAAAGGAAAGACCAAAACACCACACTCCTGAGCAAGAGTGAACCACTTGCTGAGCAAGTGTAGGTCTTCCTTCGGCCAGACTCCACCCCACAAGCCGTGAGAGAAGCAGGCATCAAGCGCTTTGTGGCTCTATATAGGGGTGACATCGGAGGGATACTTTGGATTTCCTGAGGTATAAGACGTTTGTCACTTCAACGAACATAAACCTCGCCCGTTTGCCACCGACGGAATATGGCGCAGCAAGGTGCTACCTCCAAGTGCAGAAGTAGCGGGGAGTCAACTCGAATCCCACTAATTGGGGGTGGAAGCTGCTGTCTTCTCGGGGACTCACCCCCATCCCCATCACCGTTGATCCCGCACCTCCTGCCCTTCTGCGAAAAATTTCATGTAAATGCAAGCAAGGGTGCTCTGGGAGATGCACGTGCAGAAAGGCTGGACTCCACTGCTCAGTCCTCTGCCAGTCATGCGGTGGCAAATTGTGCATTGTACATGATAAAGATGACCCGAATGCAGACTGGACGCCTCTCCCAGCGTCCATCACAGCCTTCGAGACACCATCTTAGTGTGAGCCCAAGCCCGTTCCATTTAAAATAAAAAGAAAGGCATGATTTGGCCATCAAAACACAATCCTACATGATTTATATTAGTTTTTTTTTTTGAGTAAATGTAATTTGTCCTTATAGTCGGTACCATGATGTTTGTACAAGCATTTTAGTATGTAAGAATATAAAACAATGTTTGATGATGACGTAATTCCCGATAGGTAAGTTATCTTTTTCATTATACAATTTGTTAACAATAACAAAAATATATAAATTGTAACTGTTTGATAAATAAAGCCATAAAAAGAAGTGAGAACAGTTTATACGCATTTCCCCCCAAAACCCACTCTGACTTTGGTTATCTGCCGTTTATTGAGAGAACCGCTGAATCTACAGGTAGCAATTTGGTCTCAAATGAAAGCTGATTAAATTTACTACAACTTCATTTCATACAATATTTGACGTGGGATATTTCATATTTCACAATAAGTGACCATTTCGAAAAAAATTCATATTTTGGAAAAAATTGATGATTTTTGAAGAACTGTATCTCGGAAACCAATTACTGTATAGAGCTTTCTTTGGTCTCAAATTGTAGCAAATTTAGTTTACTTTAAAATAGTGTTGAACAACTATATCGGTCAGACCCTTCCTTCACTGAGATATTGTGAAAAAACTGAAAAAAGTCCGAAAATTTCATGGTTTTTTTGGTACGCCGCCGCTCGCACAGCACTTTGGAAATTGCAAATCTGTTTTTTTAATATTGGTTTAGGTCCTAACAACATATAAAAAAATCAGAAAGATCGGACCTTTTGCAAGCCCGACCCCCTTTTCATGTTTAACTTTACTGGACTACATGGGGAGTATACAAATGTCAGTCAGTGAGGGGTAAAGACATGAAATGATAAGTGAATGGGGTAACTTCTTCGTTTAGAAATGTGTGGATTATAATATATTATTAGTGGATTTTCTTAATCAGAATATATTTCTTGTTGAGAGATAGCATCTCTGTTTCTATCCGTTTTCGACCTAAGCGCGATTTAGTCCCTCTGTGAAGTCGACCACTGCCGCCAAAAGTTACAGCCAGGCGCAGCCAATCATTGACGAATGTTATTTTTATTAAATTAAATTTAAAAATGTTATTCCACTTAATAACAAGGTGTCTAAACCATTATATTATATAGAAAGAAAGGGTCTTAGATTAAATTTCCCTTAACAATTAGAAATCAATAAACGAATGAATGAACCTAATTTAATGCTAATTAATAAAGTAAGGAAACAATTTATTCCCCCCTTCTAAGTATATTTACAAAACCTAAACAATATAACACATCCAAATAATTCAAAGCAGTAACGTCATTATTAAACAATCAAAAAAAGTCTATTTGGAGCAGACTCGGGTAAGATTGACACCAAATTGATAAACCATTCAGCATTTTGATAAAGTACGAAATAAAAAATACACTTGCTCTATAAAATTTAAATTTGTTTACTAGATAATGGATACAGCTTGACAGACTAAAAATCATATTAGCAATGGAATGGATACATAGAAACATCTTTTACGCCCTGAACCTTTTTTGACGTCTCAGTTTTTTACTCAATGTGAATCTAATAATGTTTTGACGTGGATTGTATGGTTTATATAATGGTAATAACTGTATTTAGAATATTACCGAAAAATAATGGGTGTGAATAAAGGGAGATCATAAAATAAAGTTGGGACAATATTTTTAAGTACGTGCGATAGAAATGACAAAAGATGGTTTTGTTTTTGAAAGTTTATTTAGACAAATTTTTTCGTACTCAAGAAAGAATATATTTCAAAATATTAGCTTAGATAAACAAAAAGTAGAATGACGCACATAAACGAAAAAACACAGAATTTAATACAAATTGATATAAAATCAACTAAATGTAAATTTGGTAGGTATGCAAATATTCAGCATAATATCCTACAAAAATTGCCAAGACTTGTGGATTTTAGACTGATATTAATTTTATCTTTAGTACTTATGTTAAACAATGTTAGTCGTACGGAATTTTTAAACCTCTCAACAATAATAGTCGAATCTTTTTTAAAATTTTTTATATATAACTTCGCACAGGAGGCCCTGAGGAAAATTGTCATGAAGAGACCCATATTATACGAACGAGGAAACACAGAGGCCGGCAAATCGTTTCACAGATGAGCTGTTGAACTCAATAACGAGTGTTAGAAGCAACCCGTTCTGATGTGACAAATTTCGACCATGTATATATGTTGGGCACGCGTTTGGCGTGTTTCCCGACTTTGCACCGGTGCCGAAGGGATCAATGACGCTAGTTCCTCGGAGCATCTTCCATATCTGAAATACCAGTAGAACAAGGATTCCATCGCGGTAGACGAACGTGAATAATTCTTGAAGCACATGTGCGACTGAGGCTGTTCCTTCTTATTGGCATTGGAAGGGACCCCACCACTTTCCCAACGGCATTATAAGGAAACATATGGTTACCTCCTTTACCGCACACGTCAAGACTCTAATATTTGTTTTTTAACGAAGCTACATTTATTTTGAACGACTCTAGACCCTCCAATGTCCATGCATACGAGGTTAGTAAGCAGTATGCAAGTACTTACATTGACATAATACGAGAAAGAAATAAAACTAGCTGCTCGTGGAAGAATTCTTCTGAAAAAGATAGTTTAAAAATATACGTAAAATTGTTAGCAAAAGGGAAAGATAAATAAGAGCTGTAACCCGTCGAATAAACCTTCTGAAAATACAAGTAATAATGAAAGAAAACAGTAATAACATAATATAAGTACTTACAATGACAACAGACAGAACAAAAATTTTGAAAAAGAAAGAATAGCCAGAGAAGTTATTCTTCGACGGGTTGCAGCTCTTATTTATCTTTCCCTTTTTCTAACACTTTTACTTTGGCTTGACTACAGACGAATCCCGAGGTCCACGCCCTTTAGCCGGCTAAACGATTGTGACTCGAAGAAATGAACGTGGGAGAAAGGGGAAAGTTTACGAAGAGTTGGAGAAAAAGGTGAGCGTCGGTTCACCGGAGGGGGGGCGGAAGGGCGTCGAGTCCGTGCCGCCACTCCTCAAGCCTTACTCATGTCATTGGGGGAAGCGCGGGCGGGTCGCGGGACTGCTGCTCTGGTGTGTGTTCGCCTGATGATATGCATGGACAGGGCCTATCCCACCCCCTCTTTATGTAATGGTCAGCAAAGTTGCCTTCCTTCTTATTGGCAGCTCGTCAATAAACTTATAAATAAAGATAAAACTAACTACTATAATAATTAATTTAAAAACTGTTTTACGCATAGTTCAGAGATGTAATGTGGGGCCATTTCATTGATGGATTTAAACACCATCCAGCACAGTTTGTACTGGATTCTTTCAGGGCACTTAAGCCAGTGAAGGTTGCGAAGGTGTTCTGAAATGTGCGAATATTTAGAGACCCCGGTTATGAGCCGTGCCGCTGCATTAAACACGGATTGAAGTTTGTCGATTTGACATTTCGGAAGGCTAGCATAAATACCGTTACAGTAATCGAGACGTGAGACTACGTATGAGTTGATGAGTAATTTTGTTGCCTCTGTAGGAAGGTTTCTTCGAACTGATTTAAGTTGTCTTAGGTGAAAAAATCCAGTCCTATTTATTTGACTTTTAACCCTTAAAAAAATTGGCGTATTTTTTCAGAGGCTAAAAATATTCCCGCTTTGCAATAAAATCCAAATAAATGGAACATTTTTTAACGTATTCGAAAACTAAAAACTGTTTTCGAAAGGTGATGAAATAGGCTTTCAAATTTCTATATTAAAAATTACTATGTATTTTTTTAAATAAATTTTTTTTTTTGCGAAAACTTTAAAAAGTGTTCAAAATGGCGCACTATACTTTTTTTTCTAACTAAAATTACTGATAATGAAAAAAAATAAAACACATACTTATTTCATTAGATAAATGAATTATAAACCTTACTGTCACCTCACTTTTTTTCGTTTCATGTAAAAAAAAATCTTAAAAAATTCACAAAGTTCCATAATTGTTTTTCAAATTGCTATCGGAAACTTTGGTTTCAGAAAGGGGTAAATATTAATTTTTTTGTGGTTTTCTTTTAGATTTGAATATATAGTTTGTTGTATTCTCTTTCCAATACCGTTTAGATCACATTTCTGACTATGATAGTAAGGGAGAAACAACGATTTCTGTGAGACCTATGTGAGTTGGGACAAATATGGTCTCCTGTGATTAAACGGGTTAAGCGAAAAGTCCGAGTCTAGATTAACGCCAAGAAGTTTAACTGTTCTCTTTGGAATAATATTGCTGCCAGAAATGGAAACAGGTGAATCGTCTACCAAATGTTGCCGTTTGTTTGTGGCCGCCCAGAGAAACTCGGTCTTAGATGGGTTCAGTGTCAGCTTGTTTGAAGACATCCAACGAGTTATTGCTTCTAGGCATTCAGCTACACGGATTTTGAGACTGTTGATTTCGTTTGGAGTGCAGTAAAAATAAACTTGCTGATCGTCAGCGTAGCAGTGAGACAAGAGACCAAATGACTCGATTATTTTGGCGACATCATTTGTAAAAAGGATGAAGAGAAGTGGACCTAAAACGGATCCCTGGGGTACCCCTGAAGAAAGTGCAGCGAAGTTAGACAGTTTATTTCCAACCTTTACCGCTTGTAAGCGATTGGATAGATAGGATGCCAGCCAATTTTTGATGTCAAAATTCAAACCAAATGTTTTCTCTAATCTTTTAATGAGGAAGTTGTGATCAATCGTATCAAATGCTGCACTCATGTCTAGGAGTGAGATGAGTGCTAATTTTCCTGACTCTATGGCAAGAGTTTTATCTGACAGCATACGAAGTAGTCCGGTTTCTGTTGAGTGAAACCTTCTATATGCGGATTGACGATTTGTGAATAATTTATTTGAATTCAAGAGACTGGTTATTTGTGCAGCAGCAATTTTCTCTAGGGTTTTTGAAATGAAAGGTAAATTTGAAACGGGTCGATAATTACCTAAGTTATCGGAGTCTAGTTGTGGCTTTTTTAATATGGGTGTGACTATGGCTTGTGATGGCTTCAACACTACGTTCGAAAGAAAAAAAAAGCATCTTCTTCATCGGAAGAGTTCATACAAATTTTTCCCACCTAAACGAAATTTCAAATCGGCTACACTGACGACCGCTATTGAAAAAGGACAGAAAATCACAATCTGAGAAGGGTTGATGAATAAAGGTGACGACATAATGAATAGCTCGAAGTTTCAAACTGATACCACGTTTAAAATTTATCAATATTGAATGTAAGCCGACACTTCAGACGACCATAAATTTAAAATTCCAGAGCATGTACGGAGAGAGTTTGTTTAGTAACAAAAAAAACTAACATGGTTTTGAGAAATAAACGGGGTAATTAAGCCCAAATTACCACTACAGAATACAGACGGAGTATTGAGAAAACCAATTAAAATTAACGACGTATACAATCTATGAATTAGTGCTACAGATCGAGATTTTTCAAAAGGTAAACAACACACTCAGATTAAAAGTAAATAAGATTTTTAGAAAGGGTACACAAAAAATGAAGTCAAACAGGTACGTACTGGACTTTAGAGCTATTTGAAACGCATTAAGAAAATGAATTCTGAATTAATAAGGTGTTAGTTATTACCAGACAAAGTTTTACGAATATTATATATGATCATGAAAAGGGACGAAAGATAAAAAATAGTTGTAAACATCTACGGACGCGTAAAATGAAGTATTTGTACGAAACTGCAAGGAATGTGATGAATCAAGTTTATGGACTATGCTATGATGTCACCATGAGAATTATGCCGAAAAATATTACTGAATTCATCTTTTACCTGCCGCAAACGTTAAACAAAATAATAAATGGAAGAGTGGAAAGTGATAATTATTACAGATATAAAGTCACTATTAGCCGAGATAATTTACCGATTATTAAGGAAAGACCGATTGCAGAATTCTAGGAAAAGTTTAAAGCAAAATTGCATCAAAAGGGTGAGTTACACTTATCGGCGGCCAGACAATGAAATAATTAAACGGACATATTAAGATTGGAGAGAGATAGAGAATCATGAAAAATAACATATCAATGAAAGTTGAAATTGTCTGAACTCTCAATTATAAAGCGCCCTACGGAAGGCGAGATGTACGTCCTGAATCCACACCTGGCGTTTTTTTTAAGAAGATATTCGAAGGGCTGGGTACCAACAGTCGGAGTCGAGGGTCAAAGGAGTCGGGGGTAGAGAGTGCTAGCAGTGATATCGTTCGTATTTAGCAAAACAATTCATCAATATTATAAAAACGAGTGCTGTGAGTAATAATCCAAGGAAGAATGAACAAAATAGTGCTAAACAGTGCGGGTGTTTCCTGATGTTGGAAGAAAACAATTACGTAATATTAAAGAATTTTTAAGTTTGTGACTTCGTGAGAAACAATAGTTCGTGTACATAAATTAATTATTTGGCTTGTTAAAATACTCTATTGAAAATTAGCTGCAGTGAACGACAGTGCGCCGCGAGTGGATTAATTAAATAATAAAATTAATTTGAATTATCAAAACCAAAATAATAATCAAAGTGAATGAAATACTTAGCTTCAGTGAGTTATTAATAACGTAACTTTGTGTTTTAAAAATAGAATGGGTGTGCATCGCGCGAATTTTGATTTGAAATATAAAATTAGCGGAGTCAATAATTACGTACAAATATTATTTTCGAACTTGCACACACAAAATAATAATATCAAAACAACATCAAAAATGCACCTACGTACTTAAAGCCTTCTGCAATCTCCACAAAACCCAAAATAATAAAAATATTAACAAATACCCACATACTAGTGTCTTCCTCAATCTTTCGCAAAACCATAAAAATAATATAAATACAATGTATATAATAATATAAAATACCTACATGTTTATAATTTCTCCGACCTTCCGCGAAAATAATTAATTACCTACGTACAAATGTTACCTTCGATCTTCCGCAAGCGTAATAATAATATAAAATAATACCTACATGTACCAAATTTCTTCAACCTCTCTCAACCAAAATAAAAAAATAACATCAACGTACATCTGAATATTTTCTTCAATCATTCGCAAGTCAGTGATGTTCTGACAATAAATTATTCTTCGACATAAAATATTTAACCAATTCATTACGAGACAAAAATGAGTAAATAAACGGCTGTCTAAAGGTCCGATGACCAATTGTTCAACGATAATAAACAATACCTACGCGCTTGTAGTTTCTTCAATATATCATATAATCAAGATAATACAAATATTCAAAATAATATCAACATATACCTACGTATGAATGTCATAATAATAATATTAATAACCTACGTATTTTCTTAAACTCAAATAAAAAAGTGTGACAGAGTCATGGGTGTTACTACTTCTGGGGACTAAATTACTGAATCATAAATATAGGAAGGTTCTTTCTTTATTATTTTTCCTCCACAGGTATTTAGTGCACTTAATCAGGCTTCGTCCAGGTGAGTGAATAAAACATTTTAATTAATTTACAGGTCGTACCTGGTCCCGATATTTGGGAGGTCCAGCCAATCTACAATAACTAATAACAAAAGGAGTTTATGTTCCAGGATATAACTGTATTTTCAAATATTATTCTCGATGTGTAATTATGAAATTTGTCCCAAATTAAATCTATTATCAATGTTGGTTCAACGAACTTATATTTTTTGCGTACTAGTAAGGGTGAGGTGAATGCATAAAAAAGGGTCTCGGCCATAAATCGTAGCCGTGATGAACATCGTACGGTCATCCAAATTAGTAGGGTTTTTTTTTCTGAGGTATGCCGAACCAAAGTGGGAATGACGGGAACATCCATACCATACTGGATATTAGTTCAAAAATGAAATTTGGAGAATTGAATTTAAACATTAAAATTGTTTACTAACAACAATATTATCATGTCAAATTTCTTTCAGGCTTCCTTACAAAAAATGAAATCAACATTATTTCGGTAATGTTTTCTCAATCAAACCCTTCCAAAATCCCGTTTGACCTGCGAAACATAGACTTCACGATTGGAGGATGCAATAGCGTCACTGAAATTATATCCCGTCAGATATGAGACAAAGAGGGCTTTTTTCTTGCGTTATCATGCGATAGGGGATGTCAACATAAACTGAGCTAAAACGGGGTAATACTGGAGGTTATTCCCTTTCGCGGGGTCATGCAGAGTGGAAAGGCATGAAAGACAGGATAAAAAGGAAAACGCCACTTGGAATGGTAGAGTATGATCCGCTGTCGGAGGCGTTTGGACCGAAGGTATTCCAAGTTTTGCGAAGTTATGTGGAGGGGACGTCGGCGTGGTATTCCGTGAGAATAAGTCTGTAGCACTATCGCATACTACCATTGGTGTCGACCTGGAAGCTGATGTAAACCAACTGGAACGCTCCCTTGGTGCAATTACAGCAGATTTCAGAGGTGGGGAGTGTTAGCTCAAGTGTATCACGTGGGAGTTGAGATCCATTTAAAACAGCTACACGCCACATTCAACGTGAGTAGAATCGTGATAAGGGAAGAAATGGACATACCCCTTCTAGAATCAGTCGAGTTAAAATCAATTCTGGAGGATAGGAAGTCGGGGTAATACTGGAAGTAACATGAGGACTCTGCGCGCTTTCATCTGGCGTGAAGGGACCCTTTCGTAGCAATGAAGTTCATGCTAGAGAACAAAATCAGGACTTAAGGACCATCCTAGCAAACGTAATGATTGAGTCTTTGTCCGGAATGTTGGTCACCAGTATCTATTTGGTTAGAGGAGGAGCCGACTTTTTCAGGAAACAATATTCCCCAAAAATCCACCTATCACCCCTCCTCACCTTCCTCTTCCCCAGTACATGTAGTGTATACTAATAACAATAATAACTTGACCATTTAGGTGCAGTACGACGACATTGAGAGCTTCGCAAGGATCCTGGCATGCATGTCATAATTCACACTGTCCATGTCATGTTAAAATAATCCAATGTAAATCTATAGACAGGAAAAAAATCGGGTAAGAAAAACTACGACTTTGAATTTTATAAACCGGCTGACAATTCACTGTAGAATTAGCGTCAATGACACACTCCATTCAAGTTGAGAAAAGGCGGGTAATACAAATATAGGTTTGAAAATAAAACAAAACAATCCAAAAACGGGGTTAGTTTATCAAACGGGATTCTTTCACACTTTCCTCTGAAAGAATTTGAGGTTACCACACACTACATTATTTCCTCTACATGTGTATGTGTATTAATTTACACATACAAATGTAAATACTGAAACAACAAATTACACAACGTAGTATATAGGAATAATGTGCAATAAAATCTTAAATCTTATTTACTGTGAGAAAATCGCAGGGGTTTAAGGAAAAGTTAGGTGTAGCTAGATATAAGGGTATATTGATCGAAGGCCAAAAGATAAGGGTAGCGTAGCCAGTAGATCCCGACAGCTAGTGTTAAAGGGAAAGAATAGAAAAACCAAGGGTAGACGACTACGGATCGTTACAACGGGTGCCGGGTATCCCCATTGGTAGATCACAAATGGTCCCGAGACCCATAGTAGCTAGTAAAGGGGGGGATAGGTTCATTACAGGCTGACTTTAGAGGTTCAGGGAAGTGACCTGTGCTGAGAGATTTATTAAAAACATGAACTAAGAACGGAGCTAAGACAATTGCACATTTTTTTAATAACCATGTTGGTATAGGATCTAGACTGCACTGCTTATTTGGCGAACTTGCTATTAATTTTTTTACTTCTTCCAGCGTTGTAGATTTGAAGGAAGACAAATTTCCTTTGGAATTGAGAGTGAAAATTGGCGGAGGGGCGTGAGATGTGGATGCACGAATAGATTCAATTTTTTCCCGAAAAAACTTTGAGAACGCATCTGGGGTAATATATATTTTAGTAGGAACTGTGGCTTCGGAAATAACAGTCTTTATGGAGTTCCAGAGACGCTGTGGATTGGTTCGCTCAGAGTCAATCTTTTCATTCCAATATTCCGATCTTTTGGAATTTATTTTGCTCATATACTGTTTTTGAGCAAGCATCCACTCATCCCTTGAATTTACTGTACAGTTTTTTTCTATAGGTCCTCTCTAATTTCCAAATGGGTGTACATAATAGTGAGGTCTGTAGTTCTTCCAGAAAATCACTAAAGCTGAAATTACGCCATTCCCTCGATATAATTGTTCTATATGATACTTTGGGCGGGTTAAAATCAATATCTGTGCAAACAAGCCGATGATCTGATAGTCCTATATCGCGAATATCTATTGATAGCGGTGAACCTCTGTTCTTTGAAATTAGTACATCTAATGTACCGCCCGCATCGTGAGTTGGGCCGTCGACCCATTGGCGGCATCCAAAGCTGGCTAATAAATCTAAGAATTTAACGGTGTTTGATGATGACACGCGTTCGAGATGAATATTAATATCACCTGTTATAATTAGTGTGTCAGAAAGTTCGACTGAGAGTTCCAAAAAACGTGAAAACTCATTATAAAATTTTACAGAGATTGGTTTCGATCCGGGCCTGTACAAAATGCACAGCAGACACGACGTACCGGAAGAAGAAACCCTACAACCAATATATTCAAACGTGCTAAATGTACCAAGAGCAACTTTAGTTAGCCGAAGTCCTTGTCGGGCTATAATCGCTACCCCCCCGTGGTTCACGTGAGAGATTTTATTTGATGGTTCCTCCGCGCTAGGTTGGGCCTCCTCTAGCACCACATACCCTAGAGCTTGGAGTCTCTTAATTGAGTACGAGTCACTATTCTCGTGCCAGGTTTCCGTGACGGTAAGAATGTGGAGTTTTTGATCTCTGAAAATATCGTCCACCACTTCTAATTTGTTATTGAGGGATCGCGCATTCCAGGAACCTATCGCAAGCTGTCTACTCTTATAGTTAGCATGTCGTTCTAATCTAATTTGATTTAAGTTGTGGAATTTATCAGAATCGCGGAGGGATTTGGTCCCTAGATGACTCTGTTCGTCGGTTGAGGAAGCTTCTTGAAAATCGTGTATTGACGGAGAGTTATTATTATTACTATTACTATTATTATGATGAATTTTTGGAACATTTTGTTTCTTCCTACGGAAGTATTTTGTTTTCTGCCCCCCGCGGCACCCCCTATATCTAAATTTATAAATTTCACATTAGGATCACCCAAGAAAGCCAAATACTAAGGTTGGAGATCGTGCATTCGAAGTATCTGGGCCGAAGGCTTGGAACAAACTCCCTCCGGAACTAAAGTGCATAACAAGCCCAACAGAATTTAGGTCAAAACTAAAAACCTACTTATTTAGGCTCTCATACCCTTAAATTTAATAAATCTATTTGTATTGTGTATTGCCTATAATTTACCTTAATCTATTTTCTTTAACATCATTCGAAGCCTTCACAGCAATCCGTCGCTTAACGAGAGACTGAGACTTCATTTAAGAAAATAAATAAAATTCATGTACTACTCTGTACCGCCCATTAATTAATTTTGCTTTTCCCAAACACGTTCATTAAATAACATAATTATATATTAGTATTAAAAATATACCAGGATCAAATAATTACTTTTCCAAGAACATGTTACGCTATTATGTCCTCTGCGCGCAAACTGTATATAAATAAACATCTTTTAACTTTAATCTCAAGTGACCTACCAGGTAAGTATGGTCATGTACATTTTCATTGAAAAAAAAAAAAAAAAAATAATAATAATAATAAATAAATAAAAAAAATAAAATACATGTACATTTACATTTTTAGGCAGCACCGCGCTAGTTGTTCAGATGCATTGTACATATAGTTTTGTATCGCTGATCAAAGAACCGGTGGATTTGCATCCATTGTTTTAGCCATAGGTTTTTTATATTTTCTAGTGTGTAGTTAGAAGTAAGATTGTACAAATTATTGAAATTTGTACAGAGCCCTTGAGGTGATTTTTCACAAAAAACGGCGCTCTACAAGTCATCCAATTATTAAGGATACAAAAAAAACCTGGGACGAGATAAATAATATTTTAGGACGTAAACCCAAAAACGATTGTGATGAAACTATAACATGATATATGTTAAAAGATAGAACTGGGGATTCTGTATCAAATGATTTTGTGAATTACTTCTCGGATAGCATCAGCAACACGTTACATAGGTACATGCAATCACAAAGCTTCTAATATAGTACTGGAAGAACTGCCTCACAGTTTATATATACCAAGAGCAACTACATCTGGTATTGAAAATATTGTTAAAAAAAATTAAAAAATCTAAAAGCACAAGTATTGACAATTTAAAAAAAAATTTATTTAAAAAGAAACATAAAAATTCTTGGGCCAATAATTACTCATTTAGTCAATCATATCTTACTAATATTATAAACGTGAAAGTTTGTATGGATGTATGTATGTTTGTTACTCTTTAATGCAAAAACTACTGAATGGATTTTAATGAAACTTTACAATAATATAGCTCATATTTTCCATATATTACAAATATTAATTTTTGTTAGATTTTTGACATTTCATACTAATTTTCCTTATAAACCATAATAACAATATGCTACTAGGGTTAAAATGTACTGAAGATTATTATTGCCTCATATTATTTATTATTTATTCATTAATAATCCGTTTGTGGTGTTAATATGTAAATAATTGTTTTCTATTACGGTTTCAATAAAACATTTTAATATTTGTGTGTGTAAAATTAATTTTTTATTGGAATTTTGTGTATTCAAATTTTGACTTGACATTTCATATGAGAATTCTTTAGCTGTCATTTTGATTTGAAATTTGTTCTATTCACTTTGATCACTATTTTTTTTAAAAATTGGAATTAAGTAAGTACTGGTGGAGTACCTGAACTATTATTTATCATTTGTGATTTATATCTTTATGAGATTTGTGTAAATCTTACTTTATATTATTATTATTAATAATAATGGACGTGTGTTTGTTACTCTTTCACGCAAAAACTAATAAATGGATTTTAATGGAACTTTACAATAATGTAGCTCATACAGAATAACAAATATCTTATTTTATCTTACTAATATTATAAACATTTTACATAGTTTATAAAAGTGTATTGCAGTAACTAACTATTTATTTATAACTTTTAAATATTATGAATCATCATCAAAAATTCTCATTTTCAATTTACATACATTACACATAGCATTAACTCTGTCAGTATTTTAATCCTTCACGCCTAAACCGCAATTTGTATAAATTTTTGTAAAACATATATCAGCCCTATTAAGAAAATACACTACTCGAAATACTAATCCTGCGCAGACGAAGTCGCGGGCTGAAGCTAGTATGATAATAAAGCAAGCAAAAATTTCACAAGAATTTAAATATAGCATTGCTAGACCATTTTTAAAGGTGGAAAACATATTGAATTGGGAAATAATAGGCCAGCATTAAAAAAAAATCTTGAAATTTTTTATCAAATCAATTAAATCTTACTAATATTATAAACGCGAAAGTTTGTATGTATGTTTGTTACTCTTTCATGCAAAAACTGCTGAATGGATTTTGATGAAACTTTATAATAATATAGCTCATATATCAGAATAACATATAGGCTATAATTTATAAAGCTAGCTATTTTCCATATATTACAAATAATAATTTTATTGTTTAATAGTAAATGTCAAAATATGAGAATGACATTTTGTAAAACAATGATTGTTAAATCAAAATTCTATTTTAGAAAATATTTATATTAGTGAATTTATTTCAAGTACGCATAGTAATTTGAATCGAATCAAGAATTATAGATATTTTAAATAAATAGGTTAAGAATTTTGGTATAAATATAGACGGGACCTAGGAAAAGAAATAGGCTAATCGAAGTACTAATCCTACGCAGACGAAGTCGCGGACAGAAGCTAGTAATTAGATACATTGAAAAAAAATTCGAATTACATAAATAATCAATTAAATTACATGTTATTGTTTTAATTATCGATAACTCTAAAGCTTTTGACACAATTAACTCTAAAAAACTGCAAAAAAATCTAGAAAAAATTGGAAAAAGAGGAAATGTGTTAAATTTATTTAAAGATTATCTTAGAGATAGAAAAATATGTACCAAAATAAATAATACTCTTAGTAAAACAAAAAATGTATCTGTAGGAGTTCCACAAGGTTCCATATTGTGACCCACAATATATATTTTTTATGTAACTATAATGAAAAAACTTTTCTCTTTTGTTAAACGTTTTGTATTCGCAGATGATACGGCATTGGTCATATTACATTAAGATCTAAAAATTGTAATTGAACTCATGCAAATTGACTTTAATCAACTTTGTAAATGGTCACATGATGCAGGACTATTAATAAATGCTAAAAAACCAAAGTAATGCATATAAGATCACCTAATGCCAAATTTCAATTTAATTCTAAAATTATTTCTCATAATTTTAATTGCATTCATAAAAATATTGCAACTAACTATAAATGTGAAAGCTTAGAATTAGTCCCGGAATATGTGTATCATCTTGGTGTTGCAGTAGATTGTTTTTTTTTTTAATGGGACAAACATATTTTAAAAAACCTGTAATAGACTCAGATCAACTGCTGGCAGAATGCACAATACACATTAAATTTTTCCTATCAATTGAAACACTTAAAATTATTTATATATCACTGGCAGAATCTATTATAAGATATGGGGAAATACTACTATAACCAATCTGAAACAAGCCAAATGGTACAAAATGCAATTGTAAAATTATTAGTTGTCCCTAATATTTTCAAACAGAGACATAAAACACCGTTGTTGTTTCAGAGTGCCAAAATTTTACCTGTTATATTTTACCTATTATATATAATTTTACCTGGCTATACTATGGCACAAAATAATAATTCAGCATATATTTACCCCGCAGCATAAAGAGAAATTTAAACATAAATGCAGCACTAGATTCACGCGCAACGACGGGTTAATAGTTCCGAAATTTAATGATAAGTACGGACAGAGAACGATTGAATATAACATACCGAAGATATTTAATTTATTACCTGACTCTATAAAGCAATGTAATTCTATGATTAAGGTTAAATAAAAGCCTCACTACAACAAAAAAAAAAACTTCATAAAAAATTCAAAGAAACTCAATCGATAATTGACTATGCAACTTTCAGTCAGATTAGAAAAAAATGCAAAGATCTGTCTAAAATCTGTTATAAAGCATATTTAAATTCTATTGAGAACACAGCTTTGTACTCAAACAATCTCTGGAAATTCATCAAAACAATAAACAACGACAGTGCAGACTACCCACCACAAATGCATATGAACGACAAATACGCCAACAACACACAAGGTATCGTTAATCTTTTCTCAGATTTCTTTAAAAATGTTTATGATGATGAAACACCAGATGATAAAATTCCTTTGTATACATTTAAATACACCACACATTTAACAGACTGCTATATAACTGAAGAATCTTGCAAAAAAAACTTTGTTCCTTAGACATTAACAAATCTGCAGGCCCTGACACCATTCCGCCAATTTTCCTTAAACAGTGCTCCTCTGTATTATGTAAACCACTAACCATTCTCTTTAACCAACTACTATCTTCTGGACATTTTCCTGTCTACTGGAAATCCAGCTACATTATCCCGATATTTAAAAAAGGTGATGAGACTGACATTTCAAACTATCGACCAATATGTATACAGTCTGTATTACCCAAAATCTTTGAATCTCTAGTTCTTGATGAAATATATCCCTCATTAACAAAGGTAATAAATGACAAACAGCATGGCTTCGTTAGAGGTAGATCAACTACAACAAATTTGTTACTTTTTGAAAATTATATATTGGAGGCTTTTTCTAAAAATTAACAAGTTGACTGTATATATACAGATTTCTCAAAGGCTTTTGATAAAGTGTCTCATAAAGTATTGATCCGTAAACTTCATGCTTTAGGTATCAGAGAAAATATGTTAAGATGGCTAAAAAGTTACATTTCTGGTAGAACTTTATTTGTTAAAATAAAATCTTATATATCTAAACCATTTTCCGCCACTAGTGGTGTACCGCAAGGTAATCATCTTGGCCCAGTTTTATTTCTTGTTTTTATAAACGACATAGTCAACTGCTTTAAAGACGTCAATGTATTGCTATTCGCTGATGACATTAAATTATATAAAGAAATAACTCTCTTTAATCACTATGAAGTTCTTCAATATAATATAGACATGCTAAATAACTGGTGTTCACAAAATAATTTATATTTAAATGTAGATAAATGCAAAACTTTGACTTTCTCCAGAAAAAAATCATCACTATTGTTCGACTATTCTATAAATGAAATAAATTTAGAACGTGTAACGGAAATGCGAGATCTTGGCGTAATAATGGATGAGAAACTAGATTTCACGGTCCACATTCAACAAACTGTAAATAAAGGTATGAAAATATTGGGATTTATTTTAAGAACAATTAAAAACTTTGAATCTTTACGAATCGTAAAATTGTTGTACATATCCCTAGTACGAAGCCTAATCGAACATAACTCAATAGTCTGGTCGCCCTTCTACAAAATTCATATCCATAATATTGAAAGAATTCAAAGAAAATTTCTAAGATTTGTAAATGTTAAACTTAACATCCCTTTAGAGCACATAAATTACTTATCATTAATGAATATTTTAAATATTCCAACTTTAGAAAACAGACGAAAAATAACTGACCTAACCTTTTTATTAAAATTATTAAACTCTAAATTTGATTGCTGTGAACTCTTGCATTTAATTAATCTACATGTACCTACACGAACTACTAGACAAACATTAACATTTTATATACACACATCTCATTCTAACCATAAATTGCATTCCCCAATACAACGATTACATAGTCTTGGTAACCAATATTTAAACAATATTGATGTATTTGACAATAATTTAAATTTGGCAAACTTTAAACGCCGTATGTGCGAACTATTTTTACTTAATTCATAAACTATTGTAAATACCAATTATTAATTCCTATTATCATTGATTTGGAGGATATTGGCAGGCTATCTATTTTTACTTTATTTATATTCTGTATTACCTACATTTTGTCAACTCATATTTTATCTAACCTATATTATGTGTCTTTATATTTTCTGTTACTTACCTTTATTTTATTCACTTCTAACTCTTCACTGTAATTAATCGAAACATGTATTGCTTTATGTATGTAAAAGCCCTATGGGCGTTTAAATATAAATAAATAAATAAATAAATAAATGTATGGTGAAAAATTGGCTATCGAAAAAAAAATTATATTGTGTATGAAAAATGTATGAAAAAATATTATCTGTAGATATAAGATGTAAATTATGTATGTGTAACTAAATTATAAGCACCTGCTGACAAGCCAATTCAATTCGCTTAGCAGGGGGCCTAGTCTATATCTCTCACAGCGCCCGTAACGCGGGTTTAGCTACGTCACGAATCTGATAGTATTATTCTTCTAATGCCCGTAGGCAAAATTTGAGAATCCCACTTCGATGACATCTCTGACGTCGCGGGTTACCAAAACCCTCTATTCCATCTCTGTACGTAAAAGTTTGGGAAAAACTACTGCTGTGATTTATCATAACGCCTATTCGGTTGAATTTAAGAACCCCACTCTAATTACATTTCTGACGCCGCGGCTTATCTGAACCCTCTCTTCCATCGCTGTGCGTTAAAGTTTGGGACTAAGCTGCTTTTGTGATTTGTGGCCGCACGTTTTTGCTTTATTTCGCGTAACTGCCGTATGGCGTAGGGGCGCTGCTGTCGTGTTTCGTGTTGGTTCATTTATGCTGCAGTAGTGCAGTCGCCAGTCGCCAGTCGCTGTCAGCGGATTGTCGGAGTCGGAGATGGTCGATCATATTTACGTGGTCTATATTCCTGTCACGGTTACTTCGATTTATTATAAAAGTTGAATACATACATTGTAGGAGAATAGATTTGCTTTTATAGTTTTTTGGTAAAATCATAATATTATTTCAACCAAATGTAGATTTTTTATATATTTAAAAAAATGCATTTACTTTGATAATATTTTGGTAAGAGTAAGTTTAGCTAGATTTCATGTAAAATTATTATGTTATTATTATTATTATATATATATATATTTTAATTTCCGTGAACGTTTATATAAATTTTACAAATTTATTTCGATAAAAAGAAATCATTTCAGAGGTATTTTTTTTAACATTAGCACCACACAGGAGACCCTGAGGAAAACAGTTTCCCCTCGGGGCCTATGTTATCGTTGGGGATGCTGTGTGGATGTTCTTTTTAGAGAAAATAAGGAGAGGAAGTTCTGGGAAGGAAAAAATATGAAGGGTGAGTAGGAATCTGGGGGTCGATGTGTCCAGGAGTGACGGACGTATGAATGCATCTCTCCCACTGCGCTACAAGGCGATGGGTCGAGAGAGTCCTGTTGAAGAGGTAAAATGTCTCCAACAACCAGTCTCTACCAATACGAACCGCCACGCAGTAGAGGGCAAACGCATGTGCCGCCAAAATATAGACAAACCTTACCCTATGAACCCCTGCTAAGTCACTAAACGTAGCGAACCACTTAGAGTTACCTATGGCAAGGGTGTTGATTATCCAATAAATGGTATTGGGAAGAAACATTTGTCTCTTTCATTCATTACTAAGAAGATACAATTTATTATTCGTGTTTTTGTTTTTGATTTGATTTGATTACTACATTATTTATTTTGACTATATTTTATACTTGACGATTTTATTTTGAGTTTTAATTGAGAATATTTTATTCGAATTGATTTTATTATTTTTTTGAGTTTTAATATTAAGATTATTGCCTTTAATTTGAATGCCGATTTACATTATTAATTTATGGTTTTTTTATATATTGTATTGTGTGTATTGAATTAGAGATTTGATTTAATTATTTTTATGTAATTTAATTTAATTGTATTTATTTTATTTTGATTAATTTATTTTATTTTATTTTCTGTTTTATACTGGAGGCACTGCTGAAAACCAACTGCATTCCAGGAGAAATCCTGAATTGTAGCTGAACAGTGACCTTTACGCTAATAGAATCAATGATTAACAACAAAATGTGTAATGTTGTAATAAATCTATTGATGAATAAATATTTTTATTATTATCAATTTTCTTTTTTTGTCATTGACGTGGATGAACGAGATTTAGGTATGCTGAGTTGATTCTTTTCCGAAATTCTACTCACTGTCCGCGGTCTTATAATACAGAATGTCTACTGTTATATATCCACATATTAAATGTAAGTGTTTTGTAGTTTTATATTCACAGTTGTTATTTTTGCATAAGGGCGGAGCCTTATAGATGGTCACCAACACTTGGCGAAATTGGGCGAAGCCCGAATAAAAGCCGCCCGCAGGGCCTAGCAGCAAAAACCCGCGGAGCGGGTTTTTAACTGCTAGTCCGTATTAACCCTCCTCTGACCGTGCTAAAAACTTTCTCGCGCTCCGATGCTGTACACTCAGTAAATATTAGTGTAATGTATTTATTTAATCCAATACATAAATGTATTGTGGAGGAATACCTAAAATGTTAACTCTATGTTTAGTATATTTACAAAGATATTTCAGTAAATACAAACCGTGACCGCTTAGTTGATAGCACCGTCAAGAAAGGTTAAACGGCAAACGTGCTTGTTTGTGAAACCGAAAGATCGAGACTAGGCCCCCAGGACTTGTTTGTAGATGTATTATAAATATGTTTTCAATAAATAATAAAAAATAAATAAAAACTTCAGAGCCCCGAGCGTGATCATTGACACAATTAAATACATTAAACAAGTACCGGTCAGTGGTTCAGTGGGCATCGCGTTTGGGTCTCACCCAGGCGTTCCGTGTTCGATTCCTCGGCTGGCTAAGTCCTCCACCACAACACAAGCAACATCTTCCGCTTAGTGTGGTGGTAGTAGGAGATTTTCAAATGTTGTTGGGTTATTCGTAACCCGGGAATGTTTGTCTTTCTTTTTAAAAGAAAAAAGAAATGAAGTAAGCAAGGCAATCAGAAAGGTTCGCGATTATTTTTTCTTGGGTTGATTAATATATTTATTTTCTTCCTAATGCCATGATATTTTCAATTTATTGTAGGCTTGTTAAAATTCGTAGGAAAATATATCTCACCGATTTTCATCAAAACACAATGAGATCCATAGAGAGCTTCCAAATAATATGGTGACCGAAAAACTCAACAATGTGCAACTTCATCATTCCTTCGATGAAGATAAAAAAAAGATTTAAATAAGTTACATATTGGGCTATTTAAAACTTTTTAATACCGCACAATAGTCTCAACTGCTCCCGTCTGGAGCCAGTGAGTCTATGTCATCCCCAAATGGGGTATGTTGTGAGGCTGAAGGTAGTGGGGAGGGGAAGGAAATGGGGACAAGGAAGTTGGGGAAGTACCTGGCTATTCAGATCTGGTCACCAAACACGTTTTTCTAGCAACGTTTCAATTCTGAATGATGGTCTTACACCTGGGAAATACTGAGATTATCTTCCCTCTGGAGCGTGCCGCAATTTATTATTATTTTTAATTAATTAATTGTGAAATAACACAAAAGTTAGTGGCCTGTTTCTCAGTTAGAACAAGTATGTATATGTACGTGTATGTATTTGTATATATATTGTCCTCTTCCCATAGTATGTTGATCCAGTAAGAAGTTATTAGACAGAGTTGATCCACCTTTAACACCATATAACTTGGCTATGATGGAATACATCTGTATGAATTGGCAACAATGTTACAATAATTACCAAGGTTGCCAGTTTGTCTGTAAAACCATTTGATATACTTTTCATAAAATTTTCGAAACTTGTATGGGAATCGTTTACAAAATTTTTCTTGATCTACCCAAATTGGCATACTTTGGTTGATCACATAATCGTATAATGTATGTACCTATATATGATATTACTGTGAATTTGTGGGTCCGATATAACTAACCAATCAGAAGCGTTCGTTCATCATAGTCATAAAAACATGTACCTATATCTGTATAAACCGTTCATTTATTGATCCGATATATATGATATCCATTATTATTATTATTATTATTATTATTATTATGAACCAATCAGGGGGCTTCGTTTATGAAAGTCACGATTTGTCGTATTGTATTGTAGGCAACTGTGTTTTTAGAATAAATTTGTAATTTTTTATGATAATGAATGAAGTAAGCAGCACTTTGTCTTTGAATCTCTAAATTATATGTGGATGAGGTTTGTCTAAGTCTTGGCGATGTATGCATCAGCCCGACAGCTGCGTGGCAGGCCAGATCGGCAGAGACTGGTTGAGGGAAACCTTGTATGCTACGTTTGATGACTAAGCAGGGGTGCCCGGGTTCATGTAGGTGAGGGTTGTCTGGGTCTTAGCGGTGTATGCATCGGCCCGCCAGCTGCGTGGCAGGCCAGATCGGGAGAGACTGGTTGAGAGAAACCTTGTTTGGTGACTTAGCAGGGGTGCCCGGGTTCATGGGGGTGAGGTTTGTCTGGGTCTTGGTAGTTTATGCATCGGCCCGCCAGCTGCGTGGCAGGCCAGATTGAGAGAGACTAGTTGAGGGCAACTTTGTTTCGTGACTTAGCAGGGGTGCCCGGATTCATCGGGGTTAGGTTTTTCTGGGTCTTGGTGGTTTATGCATAGTCCCGACCGCTGCGTGGCAAGCAGATCGGGAGAAACTGGTTGAGGGAAACCTTGTTTGCTACGTTTGGTGACTTAGCAGGCCAGATCGGGAGAGGCTGGTTGAGGGAAATCTTGTTTGGTAACTTAGCAGGGTTGCCCGGGTTAATGAGGTTGAGGTTTATTTGCGTTTTATACATATGAGAGATGGTTTGAGTTACGAGAGTTCGATCTTCGAGTACGAATCCGGAAGTCGCGGGTTAGCACTTGAAGGTATTGCCACTATTTGTATGTTCTAGTTACGTACCAGATCGGGAGAGACTGGTTGAGGGAAATCTTGTTTGATAACTAGCAGGGTTGCTCGGGTTAATGAGGTTGAGGTTTGTCAGCGTTTTATACATATGAAAGATGGTTTGAGTTACGATCTTCGACTACGAATCCGGAGGTAGCATTTGAAGGTATTGGCACTTAATCTAAACTGTTTTTATTGGTTAATTCCCATGTGCGACACTATTTGTATGTTCTAGGAAAGTTTTTTTTTGTTGCTACCTGGTTGGGCTACTTTGTGATGAGGGTTTAGGTAGGTAACAAAAACTCAATTGAAATAACCTTAAAATAGACCAAACAAACATATAATAGATGGCTTGAGTAATGAGAGTTCGATCTTCGACTACAAATCCGGAGGTCGCGGGTTAAGTAAGGTATCTATCGTCTATCGTCTTAACCCGTTTAATCAACCCGCTTATCGAGACGTGAGAGTTTTTCGCCCCGCAAACACGCTCTGTCTGGCTTGTGTTTACACAGCCAGACCACCACTTTTTCGCTAGCCGGCCGGACTCCGACCGGCTCCCTGTATAGGCGCTCGCGCCCCCCAACTGCCTTTTTCAAGGCAACGAAGAAGACGCCCTGGCCCCACCACGTATCCAAATCCCCATCTTCAAGCCGAAGAGTAGGACCCCTGCCGTGCGGATGTACCCCGCGCGGCTAATACCTGCCAATCCGGAGGATTCTCCCATCATCATCCCTCCGGGCGCCCGCCAATACAGAAGGCAGACGCAAACAGGGTCCATCCTGTTCACCATCCCCGCCTACCAGCCCCGGACTCCTGCCACGACTCCTGCCCCGACTCCCGCCCTGACTCCCGCCGCGACTCCCGCCGCCATCCCAGCCCCAAACCCGATGCCCGAGCCAGTAGCCGGGCCCAGCCGCCCCCCGGTAGGCCCAGCCTCGGCCTACCGGCCCCCAGCGAGACCTCAGCAGCCCCCCCAGGACATGGAAACGACGAGCCGCCAGGAGGAAGGATTGAGGAAGCCATCCAACCCCGTCAAGCGGCCCCTCTCCCCACAGGACTCCCGGCCGGTGCCAACTGGCAACAGGTTTGATTCCACTCAGCACGCGCAAAGTACCCCAGCACGCTGGACATCGTACTCGAGAAAAACGTCAAGACGATCTCGCCACTACGCACGCTAGATGAACTCTCGTCGGATCACCTGCCCGTGAGCTTCAGCATCGGAGGAACGACTTCTAGGAGCCCCAGAAAACAGCGAAACTACAAGGACGCCGACTGGGAAGGATTCAAGAAAGAAATTAATGAACGAATATACCTAACGTCGGGAACTCTGCGCTCAACAGAAGAAATTGACGAAGCCGCTAGCACTCTCACGGAAATCATTCAACACGCACAAGACACATACATACCTCTCAAAGAAGTACACACATACACGATCAAACTTCCCGAGTATGTCTTATCGCTCATCAAAGAAAAGAATCGCCTGCGGCGCATATATCACAGCCCGCGGGACGAATACTTCAAGACTGCCTACAACTGCCTGCAGCGGGAAATCAAGCAAGAAATCACCGATCTCAGGCGCGAACTTTGGACGAAGAAAGTTACGTCACTCACGCCAAAGGACAACAGCCTATGGAAAATGGCGAAAGCCCTGAAGCATCAAGATCACACGATTCCCCCGCTTGAGAAGTTGGACGGCTCTGGACTCGCGCTGTCACTTGAAGAGAAGGCAAACGCGCTCGCCGATGGATTTGAGAGAGCCTATACAGCCACGTATGGCCTGAGTGATCCGGAAACGGATCGACTGGTAGAAGACTCTTCGAGATCTGGACCAAGCGGAGCAGACGAACGTCGCCGACATTCATTTCAGCACGCCGAGTGAAGTTGCCGTCATCATCAGGCGATTGAAGACCAATAAGGCGCCGGGAAGCGATCAAATACACAACATTTTACTCAAACATCTTCCGCAAAAAGCAGTCATTTACATTACAAAACTGTTCAATGCCTGCCTCATGACCGGACATTTCTCGCAGATCTGGAAAATGGCCACCGTGCTGCCCTTCTCCAAGCCCAACAAGGACAAGAAGCAGCCGACGAACTATCGCCCCTTCAGTCTACTCTCCACTCTGAGCAAGGTATTTGAACAGATTATACTCAACAGGCTGCTACCACACCACGAAGAAAGCCACACTTTGCCGGACGAGCAGTTCGGATTCCGGAAGAGGCATTCCACCACCCACCAACTTACCAGAGTAGCGGAATTCATCGCAAGAAAATTCAACGAACATCGCTACACTGCCGCTGCGCTCCTCGACTTGGAAAAGGCATTTGACACTGTTTGGATCAGAGGGCTCCTGCACAAGCTTCACAAGACGAACACGCCCATCTACATCATCAGAGTGATCCAAGAATACCTGAAGAACAGATCTTTCCGAGTCTTCATAAAGGATGCGCTGTCGACAATACGTGAGATTCCAAAAGGCGTGCCACAAGGAAGTTTGCTGGGACCCCATCTCTTCAACATCTTCACGCACGACATCCCCCAGGACGAGAGATGCAAGATGCGGATATACGCAGATGACGTCAAACTCTACGTTTCCTCGCTTCACCCGGATATGGCGGCCATATACCTACAGAGGGCGCTCGACGCTCTCGTAGAGTACTACAAAAAATGGCGCCTCAAACTGAACGAGGCCAAAACCGAGGTCATAATGTACACGAGGAAACGCAAGAAGACAAAACCAGACGTCAACATTGAAATGGGAGGACACGTCTTAGAATGGAAGGATGAAGTCGTCTACCTAGGCCTGACCATGGACTCACGCCTCAACTGGAAATCTCACATATTCAAGGCACACAACAAAGCCAGAAAGGCAGTCGGCGCGATGAAACCAATCTTCAATCGAAGAAGCCCGCTACTTCCCAGAACCAAACTCCTCGTCTACTACTCGCTTATCCGACCGGTACTGACATATGCGATCCCCGTGTGGGGTAGCATCTCACATTCTGACCATACGAGACTACAGACTTTACAAAATCTCTGCATTAAAATCACTTACAATACGAGGTGGAAAACTAACTTCAAAAAACTTCATGACAGAGAAGACATTCCGACCTTATTTAAATACACTCACAGACTTACAGACCGATTTTACAAATCTCTCAGACATAGTAAAAATAAATTCATTCAAGAAATCGGTCAATACAATTCCCCTGCTGACTTTACTTTCAGATATACCCACAGACTACCAAAACACATACTGATGGACCTCGACCACATCTGGCATGTGCCGGATTCAGAACCAGACGATTAAGCGAACAGTAGGTATTTCCTAAATCTCCAGATTCCTTCCCCATAACGTATGTTTATATATCTATTTATATAATATTTCATATCTGTATTTATATGTATGTTTATTCTAAACTCCCATAAAGTATATATTAACATAAAAACAGACACACACCCCACACAACACAAAACGCAGGACATCTGATGTCACTGAAGGCCGAATCTGTTTCATGTTGACAATCGGCCGCCTCCCTCGAATAAGGTTTTTTCGTGGATTTCCTTATTTCCAAAGGCACATGCGAGGGAATTCCAAAGAAAGAGGACACGACCCATCTCCTTCCCTCTCCCAACACAACACAAACAGACACGTATGTATATATGCTGCCGTCGCTGGCTATGCTGATGATGATTGTTGCCGCTTGGGCGGACATGCAATTTTAATAGGGTTTTTAGATAACAATTTTTCCCTATCGATAAAACACAGGACCTTTAAGTCTATAATAGCAAGGTAACTTTTTAATAATACCCACATGAGGTAAAAATTGCGAGGCGCATATGACGCCGTTCTATTTGTATAAAGAACATTAACTTTAAATTCAGTAATTTAAATGATTCGCACTTCATGCAAAATAAGAATCTAGAAAATCAAAAAATAAATAAAAAATCACGAGATCACATTTGCCCCAGCTCACATAGGTCTCATAGAAATCGTGACTATGGTGAGAAGTATTATTATCTAAACGGTATTGAAATAAGAATACAACCCGCTATATACCTAGTCAAATATAAAAATTAACCAGAAAACAATTCAAATATGTACCTTTGTGAACCCAAAGTTTCTGATCGAGAGTTTTTATTTTATTTTCATTATCAACAATTTTAGTTAGAAAAAACGTAAAGTGTGCCATTTTTAAAACTTTTTAAAGTTTTCTTCCATAATTTTTATATTTTAAAAAATGACGTGGTTATTTCTAATAATAAAATATGAAAGCCTTTTCATCACCTTTCAAAAACAGTTTTTAGTTTACGGATACGTTAACGAATATTCCATTTATTTGAATTTTATTGCAATGCGGGAATATTTTTGGCCTCTGACAAATTACGCCAAATTTTTGAAGGGTTAAAAGTACGAATAAGTCAAGCCTTTTATAATTACTATGCAAATCAAAAATTGAAACTCCGTACCTATATTGAATACATACATATTATTTTTTTAAACATTAAAATTCTGGAGAATTTTTTGTCACCTCTGACCAGAAATCGGTATATTTTATTAAATAAAACACAATAAAATCTACAATGTGGTTACAAATTCAATTATATTTAATTTTTTTCTTTCGATTATATTTTATGCAGATTTTTTTTTTCACAGTGTCCCAATAATGTTATACAATGTCAGTTAATGTTATACATTATAGGCACCTGCTTTTTAGCTCGTAAACATTATACACCCTTATAATCATTGAATAATAATAATAATAATTTATTTATTTATTTATACTGGGTTTTTACAGATGTTCGCACTTACGTGAGAACATCCAATTATAAAAACTCAGTTATTGTACAAATAGAGACATACAATTACAAACAATCTACAATTACATACAATTAAATACAGATACATACAATTAAATACAGATACATACAATTAAATACAGATACATACAATTAGAAAAACAGAAAAGTCACAAATAAAAAAATAAATAAAAATAAGTAATAATAAAAATATATAAAAAAAATACAAAATTTTATACAAGCTCCTCAAGTAACATATATTACAATGAGAGACAAGAGACATTGGAATCACGAGAGGCATGCAAAGAGAGACAATTGACACAATATAATTAGTTAAACATAATTTTTTTACAGCGCCAGAACTTTTTTTCTGAATACGTACACATTATCGACGAAAATATCTACTTCGGCACACTCTATCTTGTTATATAGTCGACACATCTGGGTCAGAGGGCTAAAGTAGGCTATATTATTTTTAAATGTATTCAGGTGAAAAGTGTTATGGCGTCTTAAACAATGGGAATTGGGGACATTTATTTCAATATTGCTAAGACATAGTGTAGTATCAAGATGGCCGTGAATGATTTTATGTAAACATATTAGAGCTGTCAATTGCCTTCTAGTTTTAAGTGCATCAATCTTGAAGTAATCACGACGTACGTCGTATGATCTAAGATGGTCATGTAGTCCACATTTAAAGGATAACATTCTTAGCATTTTTTTTGGACTGACTCTACAATGTTTTCATATTTGCAGTAATGTGGATTCCAAATAGTGCTTCCATATTCAAGTTTACTTCTAATTAAGGCATTGTAAAGGGTCAGAATTGATGTGGGATCTTTGAAAGGTTTACATGTTCTGTGAATAAATCCCATCATTTTTAATGATTTGCACTTAATGTCGTTAATGTGTACATCAAATATGAATTTAGAATCAATTGAAGACACTTTTTTGAGAATAATATTATTAATGACATAGGAAAAATCTTTTATAATTCTATTTCTAGTGAAGTTTAAAATGTAACATTTTTCAACATTTAATTGCATATCATTGACAGTACACCAGTTATTGAGCGTGTCGAGGTCATTTTGAAGCAGTTGATGATCGGAAACAGACTTGATTTTACGAAAAATTTTAAGATCGTCGGCGAAAAAAGCATAATCACATTTTAATTTCGAGCCAAGGTCATTTATAAATATAATTATAATATTTGGATAATTTGTAGAGCGCCGTTTTGTGAGACATCACCTCAAGGGCGCTGAGCTAGGCATTATTCATCCTACCCCAGATTCCTACTCACCCATCGTACCTTTTCCATCCCAGAACTCACTCTACTACCTTTCCTTCAAAATAATTTCAACACAGCATCCCCACAGATGACATAAGCCCCGAGGGACATGATTTACCTAAGGACGATAATGTAAAAAATATATATTTTCGTTAATATTTAAGTTCTGTGAAAGTTCTATCAAGCTTCTGTTATTATTATTATTAGATATAACAGAACTCAAAGTAACTGAGGCCAACATTCCCAGGTTACAAATATTTGAAAATCTAATAGAAGCAGATACACACCACAGTTAGGCTTAGGTAAAATTAAAATTAATATTCATAGACCGTAAAGGTGCTAATAATTTGGATCTGCGACCTCCGGATTCGTAGTCAAAGAACGAACTCTCATTATTCAAGCCATCTCTAATATGGGGTTTATTTTCCTCGAGGCCTCCATTGTGGTGAAAATGTAAAGAAAAAAGAAGAACGAAGGGAACAGCTGGGACTCGCGGAACATTCATAATATACCTATTGTCTGTACATTCATAATATTACAAAGTAGACAATTATTATAATTTTTGAGGCCGTCACACGTACCGCCGCCCCGGAAACCATTTATTGGATAACCAACACCTCTGCCGTAGGTCACCCCAAGTGGTTTGATAAGTTTGGTGACTTAGTAGGAGTCTCCGGGATTATGAGTTGAAATGTGTTCGGGTCTTGGCGGCAGATTCGTCTTTCCACCAACTGCATTGCGGGCCGGATCGGATGATCCTCTTTGTACCTATTGCGTAAGCAGTGAATTGATTCATTTGTCTGTCACTCCCGCACACACTGACCCTCAGATTGAATCAAGTCTAACTGCTAAGTCACCAAACGTACCAAACAAGGTTTCGCTCAACCAGTCTCCCCGATCTGGCCTGCCACGCAGCTGGCAGGCCGATGCATACACCACAAAGAAACAGAAATCCCTCACCCTCATGAACCCGGGCACGCCTCCTAAGTCACTAAACGTAGCAGATCAGGTTTTCCACAACCAGTCTCTCCCGATATGGCCAGCTACGCAGCTGGCGGGCCGATGCATACACCGCCAAGACCCATATACACCTCACCCCCATGAACCCGGGCACCCCTGCTTAGTCACCAAACGTAGCAAACAAGGTTTCCCTCAAATAGTCTCTCCCGATCTGGCCTGGCGGGCCGATGCACAAACCGCCAAGACCCTGACAAACCTCACCCCCGTGAACCCGGGCACCCCTGCTATGTCACCAAACGTAGCAAACAAGGTTTCCCTCAACCAATCTCTTTGTATCTGGCCTACCATGCAGCTGGCGGGCCGATGCATACATCGCCAAGACCCAGACAAACCTCACCCCCATGAACCTGGGCATCCCTGCTAAGTCACCAAACGTAGCAAACCAGGCTTCCCTCTAATAGTCTCTCCTGATCTGGCCTGGCGGGCCGATGCATAAACCGCAAAGACCAAGACAAACCTCACCCCTATGAACCCGGGCTCCCCTGCTAAGTCACCAAACGTTGCAAACAAGGTTTCACTCAACCAGTACATCCCGATCTGGCCTGCCGTGCAGCTGGCTGGCCAATGCATACACCGCCAGACCCAGACAAACCTCAACCTCAAGAACCCGGGCACCCCTGCTAATTCACCAAACGTAACAAACAGGGTTTCTTTCCACCAGTCTCTCCAGATCTGGCCTGCCACGCAGCTGGCAAACCTCTATACCAAGTCTATACAGATAGTGACGCACATATGAGATGATAAATAAAAACTGTTTTCAAGGATTAAGTACCAAGACGAAATTGTCAGGCAGTCTATCCTCTTTACGTGTAAATTAATATTCACAGAACGTACATGTACTAAAATGTCCTAAAATGTATGACAGACGCGGGCGATCGTTGGCGCTCTCAACGCATCCAAATGGCTGCGCATGTGAGATATATTGGATCAACGAAGAGGTAATGTGTAAAATGTATATGTGACTGAAAAATGGGCGTGGCTTACAGCTAAATCTCGATGTCACAAGTTGATCTACATGGATTTACATATGTGTATGCCAGCTTGGATATTGGATCAACTTATCCGGATGGATCAACAACAACAAACGGATCAACAAAAACCTGGTGTACCGTCGCGCGAGATCAACAAAGTACGAGAGGGGATAAATATATATATACATATTGTATATGTGTGTGTTAATAATAGATAAAAAAAAAAGAAAACATGATTCAGGTCGAATTTATTTTTATTTAAAGAAGGTGAAAAATAATAGATGTAATTAAAATAATATACAACCATATTTAATACAATACATATTAGTATGACATAAGATGTGTGTTGTATAGAATATAGAAGAACATATTATATGCATCAGCAGATACTCTAGACACACAATCGTTTCATGAATACGTGTTGGTTTCCGTGCCGTGTGACAAACACCTGGATCATCGCAACGGTGGCAAATCAACCGGATTTTATCTTTAAATTTATCAATGGTTGAACACAATTTGCATAAAGTTTAAAGTTTAAAGTTTTTTTTATTCCAGAAAAAAAGAAAATAACATTTTCACTTACTTAACTGGAATTTGCATAACATTATATTATCATACAACATATTATCATACAACAACCAACTTTATTTTTTTTTTTATTTAATATAGAAAATTTAATATAAAAAAAAAAATAAAGTTGGTTGTTTGCAGGTGAAAAAATATAATAAGCGATAATTGTTGAATGAAACACTAGGTATATATTGAGTCATTTGGCGGGTAGGAGGTATCCCGCCGTAGCTTAATGGTAGAGCTCCTGTCCGGCAAACAGAGGGGTGCGGGTTCGAGTCCCGTCGGCGACATATATCTTTTCTCGGGAGAGGTTTCAATATTGATGAGTGTTTCAGGCTAATAATTATTGCTTATAATAATTGTTACCCTTTGTGCTATGCATAAAAAAATCTTGTCTTAAACATTAGTTTATCAATTTAATAAAATAATCAATATTTGACGAGTTAAAGTATTTTCACCAACAAATGTAGATATAATGTCTCGACGCCACCTAGTGAGAGAGTTAGCACTTACATGCCTTTCTCATATAAAAAAAAAAATAAAAAAAATAAAGTTGGTTGTTTGCAGGTGAAAAAATATAATAAGCGATAATTGTTGAATGAAACACTAGGTATATATTGAGTCATTTGGCGGGTAGGAGGTATCCCGCCGTAGCTTAATGGTAGAGCTCCTGTCCGACAAACAGAGGGGTGCGGGTTCGAGTCCCGTCGGCGACATATATCTTTTCTCGGGAGAGGTTTCAATATTGATGAGTGTTTCAGGCTAATAATTATTGCTTATAATAATTGTTACCCTTTGTGCTATGCATAAAAAAATCTTGTCTAAAACATTAGTTTATCAATTTAATAAAATAATCAATATTTGACGAGTTAAAGTATTTTCACCAACAAATGTAGATATAATGTCTCGACGCCACCTAGTGAGAGAGTTAGCACTTACATGCCTTTCTCATATAAAAAAAAAATAAAAAAAATAAAGTTGGTTGTTTGCAGGTGAAAAAATATAATAAGCGATAATTGTTGAATGAAACACTTGAGTCATTTGGCGGGTAGGAGGTATCCCGCCGTAGCTTAATGGTAGAGCTCCTGTCCGACAAACAGAGGGGTGCGGGTTCGAGTCCCGTCGGCGACATATATCTTTTCTCGGGAGAGGTTTCAATATTGATGAGTGTTTCAGGCTAATAATTATTGCTTATAATAATTGTTACCCTTTGTGCTATGCATAAAAAAATCTTGTCTTAAACATTAGTTTATCAATTTAATAAAATAATCAATATTTGACGAGTTAAAGTATTTTCACCAACAAATGTAGATATAATGTCTCGACGCCACCTAGTGAGAGAGTTAGCACTTACATGCCTTTCTCATATAAAAAAAAAAAATAAAAAAAATAAAGTTGGTTGTTTGCAGGTGAAAAAATATAATAAGCGATAATTGTTGAATGAAACACTAGGTATATATTGAGTCATTTGGCGGGTAGGAGGTATCCCGCCGTAGCTTAATGGTAGAGCTCCTGTCCGACAAACAGAGGGGTGCGGGTTCGAGTCCCGTCGGCGACATATATCTTTTCTCGGGAGAGGTTTCAATATTGATGAGTGTTTCAGGCTAATAATTATTGCTTATAATAATTGTTACCCTTTGTGCTATGCATAAAAAAATCTTGTCTAAAACATTAGTTTATCAATTTAATAAAATAATCAATATTTGACGAGTTAAAGTATTTTCACCAACAAATGTAGATATAATGTCTCGACGCCACCTAGTGAGAGAGTTAGCACTTACATGCCTTTCTCATATAAAAAAAAAATAAAAAAAATAAAGTTGGTTGTTTGCAGGTGAAAAAATATAATAAGCGATAATTGTTGAATGAAACACTTGAGTCATTTGGCGGGTAGGAGGTATCCCGCCGTAGCTTAATGGTAGAGCTCCTGTCCGACAAACAGAGGGGTGCGGGTTCGAGTCCCGTCGGCGACATATATCTTTTCTCGGGAGAGGTTTCAATATTGATGAGTGTTTCAGGCTAATAATTATTGCTTATAATAATTGTTACCCTTTGTGCTATGCATAAAAAAATCTTGTCTTAAACATTAGTTTATCAATTTAATAAAATAAACAATACTATTCATTCACTTTCAATATTATTCACTTTCACTACATTGTTTTTTGTGAATAAAAATGAATAATTTTTTTTTAAATTTACACACAGTTTTTTCGTTTTTAATATCAACTGGAAGGCAATTATATAAATTGCCCCCCTCATAACTGATAGATTGCTTACCGTAGTTAGTATGAATAGTGTTTAAATGTATGTTATCGTGTTGTCGTGTAAAATGTTTGTGTACTTGGGACGTTTTAATGAATTCTGTGTTTGTATGAATTAGTTTATTATTTATTTTGTATATAAGGAGACATATATTGTATTTGTATAGTTTTCTTAATGTTAACAGTTTGGTTTCCAAATATATTTTTTTTGTGGATGTTTTGGATTCGTAGTGAAATAGTTTTTTGATTAGTTTATTTTGAATTATCTGTAATTCATTAATGTATGTTTCGTACGCATTTCCCCAGATTAAGTAATTTAAATGTGAGTGTACGAGACTATAATATAAACTTTTTTTTTAATTTAATTGATAATAGATAAGATAATCGGCTAAACACGTTGATTAAGGAATAATAATGGTCGATACCGTGAGCTCACTGATCTTGTAGCAGCTGCTGATGTAGATGCCTGGTGAGCCGATGGTGGCTCTTTTAAAGAAATAGAATACATATTAGTATGACATAATATCAGCGCCGGTTCTACGAAATCTGGCGCCCTGTGCAGGAAGCACCGATGACACCCCCCCCCCCGCATAATTTTTTTTTTAAATTCAGATAAAAAATTTATATACATATATATAGATAGACATATATAAAAAAAAATTGAAATTTTATGCAATACGTTTAAAATAAATGAATATCCCGCCAACAAGAATCAAGAGTAACTTTTCCAAGTGACCTGGCGGTAGCTATGACACTGGACAAAATAAGAACATCATAACAAAATATAATATAAAACAGGAGGCAGTTTAAGTTCAAAAATAATAATATTCTGATCAGTTTGTTTAATTTGATTCCTTTTTATCTTTAAATGCATGAATATAAATCGAATTATAACTTAAAATTATTACCTTAACTTGACTTGAGAGCTGTATGGTGCCAAATCGCGCGCGAATGGCGGCGAACATAAATAAACCAATAATACATGGTTACCTATGAATGGCACATTTAGTAAAAACTTAGTACATAGGTATTAATTAAAAAAAATAATAATAATTTAAATTGCATTTGGCACTTTACACACTTTGGTTCCTTAGAACAGGCAATCTGCCTAGCTAGGAACTAATATCGACCTAAAACAACGTAATAACACTTGTATTCATTTGAAATATATTCTCTTATTATATAATATTATTTCTGTTATTTTGGCTTTAAATGTATCAAATGTAAATAAATAAATAAAACGGGGCGAACGCGACGTACTAATCATCAAACAGCAACTTGTAATCAACTTTAACAACGAAGGGAAATCCTTACGGGCAGAAATCAATGAACCAACCAAAGTTGAATTTCGAACGATACAATGGTCGTAAGAGACAAGAAGGAAAAATAGGTCGTACGTTCGTATGAAATATATTGTATTTGGAAAAAAAAATCCTTGACGTAACGCAAATTCGAATTTCGTTATATTTTAACCATCGGTGCGCGCGCATTAGGTTCAACCATTTGGAAGATGAGTATTGCTAGCGCATACTAATAATTTCGTATTACGAGTAATTTTTAAACGATTCGGGGAATATTTTAATTAAATTTTAAAACAATGTTTATTTTATCACGGCGCCCCTTCGGAGTTGGCGCCAGGTTTTTTGTACGTTTTTGAACGTATGGCAAATCCGGCGCTGCATAAAATATGTGTGAGTGAAGTGTATTGAAGGTGTGCGATGATAAATTCACAGAAAATACAGTAGATTTTTTTTCATTGCCGATTTGACTGCTCGTCTGCCATATACCATTGGATTTGCAATACATATTTCCATGTTTCGAATGACTAATTGTTCTGCAAATTTTAGAAAAAATTAAGTGCCTATAACAGATTGGTTCTCCCGCGTCAAATAATTATGGATGATGTATGATGCCAAAAACTAACATCCAGCGTGTTATAAAACACGTAGAATGGCCATAGTTTTGTTGATTCTCTTCCTTATTATTCGCCGCTAAATATTCGGCCAACATTGCCTATTGATCGCGAATGTGTACGCATATGATTACAACGTCTAGCAAAGAATCGGTCTAATGATGCCGTTTTTGAAAAACTTCCAAAATTCTAAAAATTTCCAAAAAAATTTCAAAAAACACACACCAAATGTTCTTCTTTAGGCCCGTACACAACCAACTCGAACTGAAAAGCTGCCTATTTATATATGCTGTCTAATGAACACAGAAGCCTAACCTAACTTGTTTGATGATTTATGTCCAGAAAAAGAACGTTCCGGACAACGAAAAATGTTAAATGCTATGTGGTCTGTCCAGGCCACATGGTATACTGTACTTGAAGTTTTTATCTTAATTTTTTGTTGTCATTCCAATTAAACGCAAACTCGTCGGCAATGGCACTATTCGACGCAGCTCGCGACGCGGCTTGTTGTAGTACATTAATACCGTTTGCCAAAAAGGAAACGGAAAAAGAAGAAAATCACGTTTGAAAATCTAAATGACCTGGCCAGGCCACATTGCCCATTCGAGGGTTAAGAGGGAACCGGACGGTGATTTTTCCATGCAAATGTTTTCCCCATTTATCTCTCTGGTTTTTAACCCTAGAGCAAATATTTTGTACATAAAATAGATATTTACCACTAGCGTGTCAGTATTTTTCGCTTTTTTTGATAAGTTACTTCTTATAGAAGTTATGACCTTCCAAAAATCAATAAAATCGCCTGGTTTAAATGCCGTCAAAAGACGTTCAGTATACAAACTAGACGATGTACTTTTAAAAAAAGCAAAACGTACAGACTTGGAATAGTTTCTTCGTATGTAGTTGGTAAAAAAAATGAAAATCGGTCCACTTTTGGTGGAGAAAAAATGGGGAATACAAAACCTCGAATTTGACAATTTTATTTAGGAATTAGTTAGCCCGAGGTGCATTTCTCCTTTTCGCTCAATATTCGGGAGGTAAGGGGCGGGGGGAGATTGTTTAGATAAATACGTGTTTGAGTAATTTTTTTTATAATATTTTTCCGTTTGATAACTTTTGGGTTTGTTTGGTGAAGTATTACAATATTCTTACTATAATTGTGCCAATCTTCATTTGCTTGCGTCAAATAATAGTCAAAAATAATAGTAAAAAAAAACATTTTTTACGGCCAGACCGACTCCGAAGTGATTTCGTCCCGTATTGCCGATTTGGGTACGGAACACTAAAATCAATAAAAATGGTGACCAATTACATGAATAAATTTAATAAGTAAAACCTCAAATTGTAATTTTTAATCACTGAAGATAATATTAGCGACTCTCAATCGAACATTTGAAACAGAAAAATCATAAAAAGATACGGTCATATCTGGGAATTAAACTCAGGACCTTAGCCTTCCCGCGGTGATGCTCTGCAACTGAGCTAATGGGACCCTTTCCATTTCGGTCATGTTCAACTGTCTCGACTAAGAACTATTAACATCATCTTAACCCACACGTTAATTGGATGCTATATTTATGTATGATCGCAAGATTCATCCCGAACTAAATGCTTCTTGAATAAATATATCCTGAATAAATGTATCCATTAATATTTAATATGTGACAAATATTGACTTTTCTGCAAGTCTAAGATGAATTTTGCAAGGCATAATTTTGCTGAGGTCCTGGGTTCTTTTCAAAAAAATATTTTCAAGTTTTTGGCAGTAACTTTTTTTTAGTCTAAAAAAGAAAAAAATGGTCGTAGATAAAGTAGTTTGTTCTCAATTTAAATTAAAATAAAAAATGTATTTCTATTAATACACGAGTTTTCTCAACTAGGGAGGTATTAATTTAGATCAAGAAACATCTTATACATATATTAGGTCATTACATATGAAATTGGTGTTTCGCCGTACTGGCAACTTTGATCTCAAATATCTTCTCTTTGGTTAGGAATTCCAAATTCAAATTTATACAGCTATTTAGTCATGTATTTGTGTTTCGAAAAATATAAATCATTTGTTTTTTCCTTAATTTTTTTTTCTCTGCGTCACCAAACGCTCACAAGTAACTTTTTTGGAGTCAATTTTCGCTTGGGGCATGGTTTTGCTGATTCGGCAGGGCTCAGCCATTGCGATAAGCGCTTAGATTATCGTACAGGATCCACTTTTCATCACAGGTAATGATTCGATTTAAAATCCCTTCATTATTGTGCCCGTTGAGTAATGCAACGCAGCAGTCAACGCGCGTTTGTTGATTTGCTTCACTCAATTCGTGAGGTACCCACCTTTCAAACGTTTTCACCTTTCCAATTTGCGTCAAGTGGATTAAGGGGGGGATATTAAAACTCGGCTTCACTGCAGTTAGGTATTTTTGGTACTTGTACAGCCCGCTAGCGAACCACAATTTTTGCCGTCTATGGGGCAGACTCGGGTAAGATTGACACCAAATTGGTAAACCATTTAGCATTTTGATAAAGTACGAAATAAAAAATACACTTGCTCTATAAAATTTAAATTTGTTTACTAGATAATGGATACAGCTAGACAGACAAAAAATCATATTAGCAATGGAATGGATAGATAGAAACATCTTTTACGCCCTGAACCTTTTTTGACGTCTCCGTTTTTTACTCAATGAGACTTTGAATCTAATGGTGTTTTGACGTAGATTGTATGGTTTATAAAATGGTAATAACTGTATTTATAATATTACCGGAAAATAATGGGTGTGAATAAAGGGAGATCATAAAATAAAGTTGGGACAAATATTTTTGAGTACGTGCAATAGAAATGACAAAAGGTGGTTTTGTTTTTGAAAGTTTATTTCGACAAATTTTTTCGTACTCAAGAAAGAATATATTTCAAAATATTAGCTCAGATAAACAAAAAGTAGAATGACGCACATAAACGAAAAATCACAAAATTTAATACAAATTGATATAAAATCAACTAAATGTAAACTTGGTATGCAAATATTCAGCATAATATCCTACAAAAATTGCCAAGACTTGTGGATTTTAGAATGATATTAATTTTATCTTTAGTACTTGTGTTAAACAGTGTCAGTCGTACGGAATTTTTAAACCTCTCAACAATAATAGTAGAATCTTTTTTTTATTTTTATATATAACTTCGCACAGGAGGCCCGGAGAAAAATTGTCTTTAAGAGCCCCATATTGTATGAAGGAGGAAACACAGAGGCCGGCAAATCGTTTCACAGCTGAGCTGTTGAACTCAAGAATGAGTGGTAGAAGCGACCCGTTCTCATGTGAGAAATTTCGACCGTGTATATATGTTGGGCGCGCGTTTGGCGTGTTTCCCGGCTTTGCACCGGTGCTGAAGGGATCAATGACGCTAGTTCCTCTCTGAAGCATCTTCCATGTATGAAATAACGGTAGAACAAGGATTCCATCGCGGTAGACGACCCTGAATAATTCTTGAAGCACGTGTGCTCCTGAGGCTGTTCCTTCTTATTGGCAGCTCGTGTACAAATTACCCAAAATTTATTTGACTCTCTCGACTCATTGCCTTGCCCCGCTGTGGGAGAGATGGATTCATACGTCCGCCACTCCTTTTTTTATATGAATACCTTACAAAAGTCCCACCCGCTCCCGTCTGGAGTCAGTGAGACTATGGCATCCCCAATTGGGGTATGTTGTGTGGCTGAAGGTGAATGGGGATGAGAAGGAAATATTGTAATTATTTCTACAAATCTCATGACGTCAGAGCTCACCACTATATGTATATAGAATCCTTCGCGGGCGTGTGCACAACAAATCACCTATTGTTTCAGCGCAATCGAATGAATGGTATAGGAAATTTTTTATAACGCCAGAGCTCAGCACTACATATAGAAACCATTACAGGTATGTGCACAACAAATCACCAAAGTTTCTTTGCAATTGGAGTAATGCTTTAGGTACCGTATAAGGAATTACGAAGGTGTGCATTTAACAACTTACAAAAGTTTCATCACAATCGGATAAACAGTACAGGAAATAAATTCATAACGCTAGAGCTCACTTACACTATAATTTATATAGAAACTTTCAAGGGCATGTACACGTACACGAAAAATCCGCCAAAGTTTCATCGCACTCAGATGAATGCTTTAGGTACCGAATAAGGGACAAACAGAGAAACATTAATTTTTTATGTATTTTTTTTACAAATTTCATGACGCCAGAGCTCACTATTATTTATAGAAACATTGGCGGGTGTGCACATAACAACTCACCAGAGTTTCATCACAATCGGATAAATGGTATAGGAAATAATTTCATAACGCTAGATAGGAAATAATTTCATACACGACAAATCGCTATCGGATAAATGCTTTAGGTTCCGCACGAGGAACAAACAAAGAAACATTCATTTTTATACGATAAAATAATTAATTATTTAATTTCTACTTTGCTTGTATAACACCCATTTCCTCATTCATTGCTTGACGGAACTGCAATGCGAGCGCGCGACCTCTCCCCTCAAATGTCCACTCATTACTGAATAAATTTCCAAAATGTTACCGTAAAACTTGCGCCTTAAAACAGTTTTGTCACTAACACCGCAGCCTGCAGCTAACTCGGACGTGATTTGCGATGGATCCGCTAAACACAGGCTTCAATTCTTCATTATCAACTTTGGTCTCCGGCCGTCCACGGGGCTTGTTCTGCAGGTCGAAATTTCCAGAACAAAAACGTTGAAATCAAAAACGCACCGTGTTTTCTTTTGCGGCACCGTCGCCATACACATAATTAATCATTCGAGCCGTTTCTGCAGGACTGGTGCCACGGTGGAACTCGTACTCGTAAATAACGCGATATTTCAAGTTTTCCATTTTGTAAACTAAGTGACCTAAAGAAAAAAAACAATTAAGGAAAAAACAAATGAATTATAATTTTTGAAACACAAACACATAAGTAAAAGGCATTTCTAACCAAAGAGAAGATATTTGAGATCAAAGTTGCCAGTACGGCAAAACACCAATTTCATATGTAATGACTTAATACAATTATAAAAAAAAAAAAATAATACGTAAAAAATTGTAAACAATGTGATATATGTATTATGTTAATATTTCTTTTAAAATATATATATTTATCCCCTCTCGTACTTTGTGGATCTCGCGCGACGGTACACCAGGTTTTTGTTGATCCGTTTGTTGTTGTTGATCCATCCGGATAAGTTGATCCAATATCCAAGCTGGCATATATATGTAAATCCATGTAGATCAACTTGCGACATCGAGTTTTTGCTATTAGCCACGCACATTTTTCGGTCACATATACATTTTACACATTACCTCTTCGTTGATCCAATATATCTCACATGCGCAGCCATTTGGATGCGTTGAGAGCACCAACGATCGCGCGCGTCTGTCATACTTTTTAGGACATTTTAGTACATGTACGTTCTGTGAATATTAATTTACACGTAAAGAGGATAGACTGCCTGACAATTTCGTCTTGGTACTTAATCCTTGAAAACAGATTTTATTTATCATCTCATATGTGAGTCACTATCTGTATAGACCAGGTATAGCGGTTTGCCAGCTGCGTGGCAGGCCATATCGGGAGAGACTGGTTGAGGGAAACCTTGTTTGCCACGTTTGGTAACTTAGCAGGGGTTCCCAGGTTCTTGAGGGTGAGGTTTGTCTGGGTTTGGCGGTGTATGTCAGGCCAGATCGGGAGAGACTGGTTGAGGGAAACCTTGTTTGCTACGGTAACTTAGCAGGGGTGCCCGGTTTCATAGGGGTTTAGTTTTTCTGGGTCTTGGCGGTGTCTGCGTTGGCCCGCCAGGCCAGATCGGCAGAGACCGCTTGTTTGCTACATTTGGTGACTTAGCAGGGGTGCCTGGGTTCATGTGGGTGAGGTTTGCTGGGTCTTGGTGGTTTACTGGCCAACTGCGTGGCCGGCCAGATCTGGAAACTGATTGAGGAAAACCTTGTTTGCTACGTTTTGTGACTTCGCAGGGATGCCCGGGTTCATGGGGGTGAGGTGTATCTGGGTCTTGGCGGTGCATGTATCAGCCCGCCAGCTGCGTGGCAGGCCAGATTGGGAGAGACTGGTTGAGGAAAACCTTGTTTGGTACGTTTGGTGACTTAGCAGGGGTGCCTGGGTTCATGGGGGTTAGGTGTATTTGGGTCTTGGCGGTGTATGTATCGGCCCGCCAGCTGCTTCGCAGGTCAGATCGGGAGAGACTGATGAAGGAAATCTTGTTTTCTACGTTTGGTGACTTAGCAGTTAGACTTTTATTTATTTATTCAAGCCCTAATGGGACTTTAAATGAAATTTTTATACATCGGTTCCAGTAATTAAATATAAAAATGCAGTTGTAATAATTGTAAATAAGCAACACATATGAATGTAACAATATTTAGTGCAAATTAGTTAAATACTAGAAAGTTGGTTCTATAAATATAAGATAAGTAAGAAATAATTAGTAGAAAGAGATTTAGAAAATAAAACAAAAAAAACAAGAAGACTTGATTCAATCTGAGGGTCAGTGTGTTCGGGAGTGACAGACAAATTAATCAATCTCTTTCACTGCTTAGGGGATAGGTAGAAAGAAGATCATACGATCCGGCCCGCCACGCAGTTGGTGGGATGGCGAATACGCCGCCAAGACCCGTACACATTTCAACCCATAAATCCGGAGACTCCAACTAAGTAACCCAACGTATCAAACCACTTGGGGTGACCTACGGCAGAGGTGTTGGTTATCCAATAAATGGTTTCCGGGGCGACGGTACACGTAACCACCTCGCAAATTGAAATAATTGTCTACTTTGTAATATTATGAATGTACACATAATAGGTATATTATAAATGTTCCTCGAGTCCCAGCTGTTACCTTCGTTCTTCTTTTTTCTTTACATTTGCTCCACACCGGAGGCCTCGAGAAAAATAAACCCCATATTAGAGATGGCTTGAATAATGAGAGTTCGATCTTTGACTACGAATCCGGAGGTCGCGGATCCAAAATATTAGCACCTTGACGGTCTATTTTTTATTTATTTTTTTTATTTTTTTTTTATTTATTTATCAAAAAATACATTTTTTACAAAATAAGGGTAGTCCCACAAAGCTGTCAAATGGCAGCTTGTCTGTAGGTTCTACAATTTATCACTCTTAATATTATACATAAGGAAATATTTGTTAATACATATTATATAGTTTTAAGGACACATTAGGATAGATCACTTAATAATATTAGATTATTTGAATTACATCTATAAGATATTTCAATGTACATGCATAAGAATAAGATATATAGGCAGCTACATTAAGATAATCAATTCAACATATTTAAAGATACATGGAGTTTTCGTTAATTAACCACATTTTTATCATTTTAGGGCATAATCTGTAATTTTTTTCAAATTTTAAGTTTTTATTTATTTTATTGAAAATCACTGGTATTTGGTATTCAAGAGTACGGCTTCCATATTTATTTAATATTCGAGGAGTTTTTAGGCCCTTTCCTTCTTTAAATCTTGTGGTATGTTTGTGTACCATTGGGTGTTTATAAGAGCTTTCCCCCGCGTTATCCATAATAGTAATGAACCAAAGGAGACCTTTTGTTGTAAGTATGCTCTCTGAGCCATATAATACTTTTAAGTTATTTCTCTATCTGTAAATATTTGGTGTAACAATTTTTTTTATTATGGCAGTTTGTAAATTTTGAATATATTTAATGTAAATAGTGCTTGCCTGTCCCCAGGTTCTAATTTCATATCTAAGGATGGATTCGACCATAGAAAAATATATGAGTTTAAGAGTGCAATGAGGCAAAATAAATTTTTATTTGTAAAAGTTACTAGCTATTGATGGTAGCTGGTTACAAATTTTTGCCACTTGTTTATCCCATTTAAAATTATTATCAACAATTATTCCCAGATAAGTATATTCATTAGTAAAATCAATTTTTTAACAGTCGCAAATATTAGTGATTTCATTATGAATACAGTCGAAACTATGAGCAGTTATTTTAGGTATATTCCACATTTTCAAACTCGGTGATCTTATATACATGCATTTAGTTTTTTTAACATTAATAATTAGTCCTACATCATGAGCCCATTTGAGAAGCTCGTTAAAATCTCTTTGTAATTCTTGTATGCCAATTTCAGAATATTAATTTGAATTTAACCTAAATATGAATATTAATTTGAATTTAACCTAAGACTAACTGCGGTGTGTGTCTGCTTCTATTAGATTTTAAAATATTTGTAATCCGGGAATGTTTGCCTCAGTTAGTTGAAGTTCTGTTATAATAATAATAACAATAACAGAACTTTCACAGAACTTGAATATCAACGAAAATATATATTTTTTCTTCAAACTTCGCAAAATCTCTTTGTGGCGTCATTTTGAATTAAATTAAAACAAATAACTTTGTTTAAACCACTAATATAATCACAATTACCTACATGTTTCAAAACCGATGTTTAAAATTATTTTAAAATATTTCATATTTTAAAATAATTTTTATATTTAATTTTAAATAATTGTTTTTTACGATATTTTTTAATGAATTAATCACCTCTCTCTATAATATTTTTGTCCATAGTTCTTTTTAATCTGTTCTTTTTAGTCTATACTTGTTTGTTTATTTTGTTAATGTCATTACTACCCTGACGAAGAAACCATCGGTTTTGAAACATGTAGGTAATTGTGATTATATTAGTGGTTTAAACAAAGTTATTTGTTTTAATTTAATATATATTTTTCATTTTTATACATTCTCTTCCTTAGGTAAATTATGTCCCTCGGGGCCTATGTCATCTGTAGGGATACTGTGTTGAAATTATTTCCAAGGAAATGGTGGAGAGTGGGTTCTTGGAAGGAACAGGTACGACAGGTGAGAAGGAATCTGGGGGAGCATGAATAATGCCTAGCTCAATGTTAATAAGGATGTATAATGTATAGGAGCTAAAAATCAGGTGCGCCTTTTATGTATAACATTAACTTACATCGTATAAACATTATTGGGCAACTGTGAAAAAAAAAATCTGCATAAAATATAATCGAAAAAAATTATTAAATATACCGAATTGAATTTGTAACCACATTGTAGATATTATTGCGTTTAATTTAATAAAATATATAAATTTTCGGTCAGAGGTGACAGAAAATTCGCCAGAATTTTAATATTTGAAAAATAATATGTAGGTATTCGATTTACGGAGTTTAAATTTTTTATTAGCGCAGTAATTATAAAGGGCTTGACTTGCTCGTACTTTGAAGACGATAGATACCTTACTTAACCCATGACCTCCGGATTCGTAGTCGAAGATCTAACTCTCATTACTCAAAACATCTCTCATATGTATAAGACGCAGACAAACCTCACCCCTATGAAACCAGGCAACCCTGCTAAGTCACCAAAAAAGATTTCCCTCAACCAGTATCTCCCAATCTGGCTGCTAAGCACCAAACGTAGCAAACATAGTTTCCCTCAACCAGTCTCTCCCGATCTGGCCTGCTAAGTCACCAACCATAGTAAATATGGTTTCCCTCGACGATCTAGCCTGCCACGCAGTTGGCGGGCCGATGCATAAACCAACAAGACCCAAACAACCCTCACCCTTATAACATATGTTCATAACCGAAATGCTCATCAGTCTTGACTTATCCTCTAACTAAACTTTTTAATATGTCCATAAAAACTGGCATTTTTCCAATAAAATGGAAAACAAGCTTTCTGTCTCCAATATTCAAGAAGGGTGATAAATCTGATATATCCAATTACAGACCTATATGTATCCAGTCGTCAATCCCGAAAATACTTGAATCTGCTCTGCTCTCTAAACTCTCGCCCGAAATCAATAAAGTAATTTCACATCGACAACATGGCTTCATTGCAAAAAGATCAACTCTCCAAATTTAATGATATATCAGGAATATATAACTAATTCTATGAACAATCGTCTTCAAACAGACGTAGTGTATACAGACTTTACTAAGGCTTTCGACAAAGTCTCACATAAAATTCTTATAAACAAACTAAGATCCCTAGGTATAAGGGGGCATATTTTAAGATGGTTCGAAAGCTACCTTCACAAAAGAAAAATATCAGTCAAAATCAATTCACATTTTTCACATCAGTTTGAAATCTTTACCGGAGTCCCACAGGGGTCACATCTGGGCCCAGTGTTATTTTCCTTGTTTATTAACGACATAACTTCCATCTTTGATGGAGTTATGATACTTTTATTTGCGGACGATTTAAAAATTTACAAAACAATTACTAATCATAATGACTGTAGCGTATTGCAATCAAATCTTGTGAGGCTACAAGAGTGGTGCACCCTTAATGCACTCTTTCTCAATATTGAAAAATGTCAATTAATAACTTTTTCTCGAATCAAAAATCCAATTAAATATCAATATAGCATCAACAACAATTTCCTTAAAAGAGTTAAACAAATTAAGGACCTTGGCATAATATTTGACAGTAAATTAACTTTTGTTCCTCATATAAATGAAATAACCAACAAGGCCATGAAATGCCTGGGGTACATTCTGAGGACGATAAAAGAATTTGAAACAATTAATTCCTTTAAATTGCTTTACACTGGATTGGTGAGAAGTAATTTGGAGTACAACTCAATAATCTTATAAAAATAAGACCCACCAGCAAAAAATCGAAAGAGTACAACATAAGTTTCTTAGGTGCATTAATTACAAACTTGGAATACCAATTGAAGAACTTAATTATACATGTTTAATAGAATTACTAAACCTAAGCGATTTAACTACAAGACGCACAGTGAGTGACTTAGTTTGCCTTTTCAATATATCAAATGGCAGCCTGGACGCCCTCGATTTAACGAGCTTAATTAATTTACGTATACCTACCCGCAATACTCGTTTAAACGCTCTATATTTTGTTACCAAATCTGCCAATAATTACTTCATAAACTCTCCAATTCAAATGCTTCATACACTTAGAAACAAATATAGTTCAATTGATGTCTATCGTTTTCAATCGGTTTCCAAATTTAAAACCAGTATATTAGAACTTTTATAATAAAACAATAAACATTTAGCTATTGCACCTCTGATCGAAATATTTCCTCATGTTTGATACAATAATAAATGTAGACTTCTTGCAATTACTACAACTGCATTATTTTTTCACATGTAATTACTGTAACCATTTAGTAAAAATGTTATTTTATTTTAAATTATTTATCAATTTATAAACTGGCTGGCTTTTGGAGCCCGCTAGTTCGTGAATAAATTAATATATAAACTAGCTTTTATGTGTCGCATAGATATTATGTTAATACTACTACTACCTAATATGTACAATGTACATTAAGGTGGGTCATTTAAAAAAAAGTGTTAATTTCAAATTCTAAGAGCGATAAAAGGGTGCCAAATGGGTTCAAAACGACGTGTTAATTTTTTTTAAATTTTCTGATACGATCTTCTTCCTCCGGATTCACTTCAAAATTTTGAAAAATTTAAATTTTTGGGGTTATTTCTAGTGTGTATAAAAGTTACTATGAATCTTTTTAATCATATTTTTTGTAATCTTCCATAGCTAATGTAGTATATATTTACGAAATCATTTACAAAAAGTCTCGGTTTTGATTATTGGAGGCGTGAGGTGAGGGCGGGGGAGTACCGATTGCACTAATATCGGAGAAAAAATGGAGGAATTCCGCCGCAAAGGTAAAGTGCTGTTTGATATTTCGTCTTGCAAATGCAATGATTTCAGTAAATGTGACTGTCCTAGAGATCAAAAAATACCTCTAAATGAATAGAGTTTCATTACTGACCAACGTTCTATACGAAAAATGATAATAGGAAACGTGGATATCGCTTCAACAAAACAAATGAAAACTGCGTTGAAAGGGAAACTTTTGAAGCAAAAATCCTTGTGCCCGTCTAAAAAGAAAAGCATAGGTAAGCCAACTACCTCTCTACTCGATATTTCCACGTCTTCTGCATCAAATGAATCCGATTGTAAAGATGTTTTCAAACCTAATGTTATACCTCAAACGCTTCAGAAGCAGGCTGCGGTCAATATTGATCATTCCACACTGTCTAAAACTTGTGATAGATATGGAGTGTTGGATAAGGCAGTGGCAGCCATTGCCTCATCAGTTATGTATGACATCAAGTCTAATATTCCAGTTATTGACGAGAGTAAACTTTGCAGAGAAGGAAAGAAAACAAGAGGAAATATTAAGGGCACAACTCATAGTTTTATAAAAATCCCCAATATATTTTGATGGCCGGAAAGATAAAACATTAATTATCAGGAAAGGGAGGGGACGCAATACAGAGGATGACGCATTGAAGAGCATATTTCATTGATAAAAGACCCAGACTCAATATATTTAGGTTTTATTGCACCAAACTCTGGCACTTCGAAAGTTACAAACCATTGCAATGGATAATTTGCTTGCTTCACATGAACGAGTTACCATTTCGGCATTTGTTCGCACATCTTGAAGATAAGACATATGGACCTCAAACATATAGGCACAATAGGACTAGCTTTGGAAAACTGTGAAAAAAAGCCTATGGTTCATTTTCAGAAAATTGACGGAGAGTTGCATGAATTATTTACTAAAGACGTGGATACAGATTACTTATATTTGTTTAAAATGGTATCTGCAGTTATGGTGGGGGAATTACCTAAAGATTTATGCCACAAATCTCCTGGAAAAATGTCTCATGCCAAATAGCTTACCAGTGCTATCCGAATTCTTCGTCTTTATGTTTCAACGGAAGCTCCTTCAGAGAATCTTTTTATTTTATAAACGTACGTTGTTAAAGTTTATGCTCCGGCGCTTGGTTCAGCATCAAAACTCATCCCATCTGTAAAGATGGAGAACGTCACCTATGGTAGTTAATCTCAGCGCCTAGATACTTATCAGCTGAACTAAAAACTATAATTGATTCAGTTATAGAAAGAAACAGATACTTCGCACACCCCGAAAATGTATTGCTTTTCGCAGCTGCCCGTCGTGTTCTAAAAGCACGCAGTAAGAAACTAAGTAAAACAGGGCTGTTCCAACTTCCAAACATAAACCTCGATGCATCATATTATTTGGAAGAAAATTGTAACCGAACCCCCAATACTGAAGCATATATCAGATGAAGATCTTCAATTATTTGTAGCTCAAGGGGGAGAAGGTAGATTGCCTCTTCTGCGACTGCCATGTCATACTCAAGCAGTTGAAAGAGGTGTAACGACTGTTATTGAAGCCTTGGCTACTTTATGTACGATGTATGCAAGAGAAAGTCTTATTAAGGTGAAGATTGAGTCTCGCAAAATAATGCCGAAATTTGAGAGTAAGAAGGATTTTGCCGGTATTTGAATTCACTACCTTGAGATAGTTTGAATTATATTCATATATGTTTTTAATAAATAATTCGAAACATTCCCTCTATTTTGCGTTTTATTGAAAAATAAATAATTTTTACTTGTTTATCTAATATTTTTTAAATATTTAACAAGGGTGAGTTTTTCTCTAATATGTGAAATTTCAAAGTCAATCCGGAGGAAGAAGATAATATCCAAATATTATCAAAAAAATTACGCGCTTTTTCATCTTCATTTAACACCCTTTTATTACTATTAGACAAATCAAAACAAGAAAAAAAAATCCCCCATACATTCGTGACCCACCTCAATGTACATATAAACTTCATTTTTATAAGCAATTTTTGGTTTTTATACGTTAGAAGTAGGCATATTCATATTTTCTTACGACAGGTTTACACCTACAAACTATCATGTTTTCATTTGCTTTTTACTTGCTTTTATGTGTCAAACGGTTAAGGTTAAATTATTGCTTTTACTATTCTATACTTATAATAATCTTATAATAATCTTAATCTTCGTGTATATTATTTTTTATAAAGTATGTAAAATGGCAGAGCGAACGCCCTGGATTTAACGGGCCACGATAACTGGTCAAACGATCTAGGTATATTATGTTAATAATACCGCCAACAATTATTTCGTAAACTCTCTAATTCAAAGGCCTAAAGGACTATACACTATATTATTATGTCGTATTACCATGTTACTGCTCTCACTGTCTACTATGTACATATAAACTTTACATTTCTTTATAGCTAAATTACGTTTGTTAACCTTAGGAGGAGGCAAATTCTTATTTTTGTACAACAGGTTTATACCTACAAATAATCATCGTATGCATTACTAGTTACTTGCTGTTATAATATGTCAAATGGATAGATTATACTATGTATTACTACTGTAACTGTGAACTTACAATCTTAAGAATATTTTTTATAACTATGTATATAAAAGCCTAATAGGCGTATAAATAAATAAATAAATAAATAAAAATAACCCGGACACCCCTGCTAAGTCACCAAACAAGGTTTCCTCAACCAGTCTCTCCCGATCTGGCCTGCCACGCAGCTGGCGGGCCGATGCATACACCAATAATACCAGACAAACCTCACCACCGTGAACCTGAGCACCCTTTCTAAGTCACAAAACGTAGCAAACAAGGTTTCCCTCAATCAGTCTCTCCCGATCTGGCCTGCCACGCAGCTGTCGGGCCGTTGCATAAACCACCAAGACCCAGACAACCGGCACCCCTGCTAAGTCACCAAACAAGGTTTCCCTTAACCAGTCTCTCCCGATTTGGCCTGCCACGCAGCTGGCAGGCCGATGCGTACCTCGCTAAGACCCAGACAAACCTCACCCCCATGAAACCGGGCACCCCTGCTTCGTCACAAAACGTAGCAAAAAAGCTTTCCCTCAATTAGTTTCTCCCGATCAGGCCTGCCACGCAGATGGCGGGCCGATGCATAAACCGCCGAGACCAAGAAAAACCTTTCCCACAAGAACCCGGTCACGCCTGCTAAGTCACCAAACAAGGTTTCCCTCAACCAGTCTCTCACGATCTGGCCTGCCACGCAGCTGGCGTGCTGATGCATACACCGCTAAGACCCCGACAAACCTCATCCCCATGAACGAGGACACCCCTGCTAAGTCACAAAACAAGGTTTCTCTTAAACAGTCTTTCTCGATCTGACCTGCCACGCAGCTGGCGGGTCAATGCATACACCGTCAAGACCCATACAAACCTCACCCTTATGAAGCCGGGCACCCCTGCTAAGTCACAAAACGTTGAAATCAAGGTTTCCCTCAATCAGTTTCTCCCGATCTCGCCTGCCACGCAGTTGGCGGGTCGATGCATAAACCGCCAAGACCCAGACAAACCTCACCCACATGAACTAGGGCACCCCTGCTAAGTCACCAAACGTAGCAAACAAGGTATCCCTCAACCAATCTCTGCCGATCTGGCCTGCCACGCAGCTGTCGGGCTGATGCATACATCGCCAAGACCCAGATAAACCTCATTCACATACAATTTAGAGGAAGATATTATTCAAATAAAAAGTGTTGCTTGCTGTATTATCATAAAAAATACAAAATATTCTAAAAAGCCAAGTGCCTACGATACAAAACGATAAATCGCGACTTACATAAACGAAGCCTCCTGATTGGTTCACAATAATAATAACTAGCTTTTGCCCGTTGCAACGCAACTAATTGGTTAAAGCACTAAGCGATTTGACGTTTGAATGTGGATGAAGCCAGAAGTGTAAGCCTGCATTAAAAAAATTAATATTTGAAGAAAAAAAAACGATGTTTGAATGTGGATGAAGCAAGAATTGTGAGAACTACTCAAAGGGTCCTGTGAGTTAATCGCTCAATTTTGTACACCTGCTGGCGACCTATGAAATTCCCATCCTCGGTTTACCAGAAACGATTAGTCACATGACTAACCTAAAAAAAGTCTTAAAAAACAACATGGCGACCAAATTTTTTACTAATATAAAATCCCCATCCTCGGTTTAGCCAAAAACGATCTGTCACATGAATAACCTTAGAAAAGTCTTAAAAACCAAAATGGCCACCAAAATGTTGACTAATATGAAAACCCCACCTTTTTTTGAAAAACGATATGTCACACGGCTAACCGTAGAAAAGTCTTAAAAAACAAAATAGCCACCAAAATGTTGACTAATATGAAAACCCCACCTTTTTTTGAAAAACGATATGTCACACGGCTAACCTTAGAAAAGTCTTAAAAAACAAAATGGCGACCAAAATGTTGATTAATATGAAATCCCCACCTTTTTTTCGTGAAAAACGATATGTCACATAACTAACCTTAGAAAAGTCTTAAAAAACAAAATGGCCACCAAAATTTTGACTAATATGAAAACCCCACCTTTTTTTGAAAAACGATATGTCACACGGCTAACCTTAGAAAAGTCTTAAAAAACAAAATGGCGACCAAAATGTTGAGTTATATGAAATCCCCACCTTTTTTTTGTGAAAAACGATGAGTCACATGACTAACCCTAAAAAATTCTTAAGAAACAATTCTTATTTACAAATATGATTTTTGAATGTGGATGAAGCAATAATTGCATAAAACCTCAATTTGGTAGGTGGGTATGGGTACCGCCGTCTCGGGAACCAACACACCTGCAATAGGTCATTTGAAGTTGTTCGCTATGTTTGATGATTTAGCAGGGGTGCCCGGGTTCATAGTGTGAGGTTTTTACCGCTCTTGGCGGTGGATGCGTCTGCCCACCAATTGCGTGGCAGGCCAGATCGGGAGAGACTGGTTTATTGATACTTTTTGGCTTCTCCAGCAGAGCTCTCTCGGAACATCACCTTGCACCGCAGTGGTAGGGATAAAACCATTCGTCCGTCACTCCACACACTGATCCCCAGATTCCTACCCACCCCTTATACCTTTTTTCCTTCCCAGAACATCATCTCCTTCTTTTCCTAAAAATAACCCTCCACACAGCATTCCCAAAGAATTTAATGCTCTTTGGTCCTTTATAATTTAATTTTAAAATCAGCGAACACAGCAACACTGAAGAGACTATACAAGAAACTCAATCTGAAGCGACGGATGGCAACACAACACCTTTGGTTCAATCGTGAGTGTAAAAAACGAGGACTTTTACCCAAATACATCAACATCAAAACGAGCACGGATAGTAGAGCAGCCACACTTGCAGTTGCAGCAGCCCGGAGGACTTGGATCACACAGGAGATGAAGAAGTGGTACAGCATCCGAGATAATGTCAGTACGTACTTATTTTACATACACACTGCTCTCACATCAAAATTACATCCCAATTTGATTGTCTTTTTAACGAAACTACTCTTATGGTAAATAATAAAATACATGTAACGTATGAGAAACAAATCGAAAAATTAAAGTATTGGACACAAAACCAGTTAAAATCATCTACAAATGTTAATATAGAATTACCCCAAAAAACTTCTTACAAAAAAGTAGTAAACACGTCCAATGTACAGTTCAATGTAGATGAAATAAAAATACTAGATAAAGGATTAAAACATTGCCCTGACCTACCAATTCAGATAAAAGATTACGAGAATTTCGCATTAGACGTAGACATTGCAATTCCATCTGATTACGGTAAAAAATACTTATGTTCAAAAATAATAAAAAAGGCTACAACGAATAGTAAGTTTTCAAGCGAAGCTCGTACAATAAAATCAATTAAAAATAAAATTAAAGATAATAACTTCATTATTTCAAAAGCTGATAAGGGGAATAGCACAGTAATTCTACCAAAAAATATTTATATTGAAAAAGTCCAAAATGTGTTGGACTCTAGTGGTGTAATTTTATTAAAAAAGGATCCCACCCCAAAATTTACCGCAGAAGTAAATTTGATTCTTAGTACATGCCAAACACTTGTTAAAGATAAATTCCAAAAATCCAACCTCACTGTCATGAACCCCCAATGTCCACGCCTGTATGGACAACCCAAAGTTCACAAATTAGACATACCAGTGAGATCAGTCGTAGCATATAACTCAGCACCAGCCTACAAGTTAGCAAAATACGCCAATAGAATCATTAAAAACACTTTTGATTTCAAACCAAAGTATGGAATAAAAAATTCTTTGCAATTAATAGATCTCATCAAGGATATACATATACCAAAAAACGCCTCTCTGGTGTCATTTGACGTTGTTAGTCTATTTACAAGCGTACCTACAGATGAATTAAAAATAATATTCAATAACTACATGGAGAAATCCAATATAAATATAATAAAAAAGAGAGAAATTAATCAAGTAATAAATAGAACAAAACTTTTTTAGATTTGATAATAAATTCTATTTACAATCGAAAGGATTGGCAATGGGTAGCCCTATTTCTCCAATATTAGCAGAGTTCATGATGGACCACTTAGAAGAGACCATTGAAAAGTTAAAATCCTTTAAAAATGTTATTTTCTATCGAAGATACGTGGATAACATTTTAATCGTATGGACCGGTACGCAGAGGCAACTAGATATCTTCCTCAAAGAAATAAATCAAATCAATAAGTCAATTCAATTCACGATGGAGACAGGGGGAGATAAAATCAACTTTTTAGATATAGGAATTAAAATCTTTAATAACAAATTAGAATTTTCAATATACAGGAAACCGACATATAGCGATAATATCATTCATAGCTCCTCAAGACACCACATCTCACACAAATTGTCGGTATTCCATTCTCTAGTCCATAGACTGTACCACTAATATAAATTACAATAATGAATTAAATATTATCAAAACAATTGCAAAAAATAATGGTTACGATAGCAGAATAATTGATACTTTAATAAATATAATAAATAAATAAACCTGAAGAGTCCCAGATGCCTTCACTGTGCAGGAGAGCACAAAATACAAGACTGTCCCAAAAAACAAGAACCTGCCAAATGTCACAACTGCACAAACAGAAAGGGTTACCAAAATGACCATCCAGGTAACAGTTACTTATGTGAATTCCGCAAGAAAATGTTAAAAAATGCGCAAATGCGAATTGAATACGAGTAAGTTTGCATGTTGCATACTTATTTTTTTTTTATTCTCTTAAATATGAATAATTTCTTCACTAAAGAATTAGATGATTCGCTAAATATTGCGGAACATGTTTGTCACACTTTAAATGATTGCAACAACATAGTAGATAACATACCGAATTCATTCTCAATATTACATCTAAATATCCGATCAATGAAACAAAACTTTAATGAATTCTTACTTTCAATTAATTTATTAAATCACAAACCGGACGTTATTGTGTTAACTGAAGCATTCACCAGCGCCTACAATAAATTTTGTATACCTAGTTATAGTTACTTTATGACACATTATGCTATTAACAGAAATAGTGGTATTGTTGTATTTGTTAAATCCTGCTATTCAAACACCACAGTGGAAGAAGTACCTATGCAGCGAGTCAACTGCTTAGATATTAATGTAAATATAAATAAAGTATGTTTTAATATTATCGCTATTTACCGAACGCACGGATCAAATGAGTATACATTTATGGATGAATTAAGAAGCATTATCTTATCAAAAAAAAATAAACAGAACATAACTGTAATTGGCGATTTTAACATAGACGTTTCTAATGAAAATAATAACAAAATAAAAACAGAATTTATCAATCTTATGTCTGAAATGAATTTTATATTATGTATAAAAAATTATACTAGAGAAATTACGGGTCAACGTCCAACATGTATTGATCATATATGGTGTAATACTAAACATACTGACAAATTACTTACGATTGTATTAAAAAATAATATTACTGACCATCACACTTGCATCTCTATACAACAACTTAATATTAATAAACACACAAAATCAGAAAGCAAAACTTTCATAAAAAAATCATTAAACCATGATAAATTAAGTACAAAAATAAATACGGAAACGTGGCGACCCGTATTGGAATCCACATGTGCTGAAACATGCGCAAATAATTTTGATAAAATTCTCTGCAATTATATAACAACATCAACTGATATTAAAACTGTAAAAATTAAAGCAAAATTCAAAAAAATAAAACCATGGATCTCACATGGCTTAGTTGTGTCTATTAGAAAAAAAGAAGAGTTATATCGCTTGACAAAGAAATTTCCCTTGGATAAAAAAATATTCACGTATTATAAAAAGTTTAGGAACAAATTAACATCTTTAATAAAAATAACTAAGGAAAACTTTTACAAAAATGAAATTAACCTGGCTAAACAAAATGTAAAACATATTTGGAAAACAATAAATCAAATAAATAGTAGAAAAAACAAAAAAACTCCAATTAATAAAATTTATATCGGAAAAAACTCTATTAACGCCATAAGGGAGCCAATAAAATGTGCTAATGCTTTTAATAAATATTTCGCTAACGTCGGACAAAATTTAGCTACACGGATCGAGGAAAATTATAAAATAGATAATTTCGAGAAGGACTGTCTTAGACAAAATAATCTGTCAATTTTTCAACCAGTAACAATAAACGATATAAAAAATGTTATAAATGATTTAAAAGGTGGATCTGCACCAGGATTTGATGGAGTCACAGTGGAAATATTGAAAAGATACAATAATTTACTAAGCATTCCAATTACACATATTATAAATATTAGTTTGAATAGTGGAATATTCCCTTCCATTTATAAAAAATCTATCATAACACCCGTTTTTAAATCAGGCAACTCTGAAGAAATATCAAATTATCGACCCATATCTCTTGTTTCAAACATAGCAAAAATTTTTGAAAAAATCGTAAAAAAGCAACTCATGCACTATATTGAAAATAATAAAATACTAAGTCCTAACCAATTTGGTTTTAGAAAGAAACTAGGCACTCACGATGCCATTGCTGAACTAACCTCAACAATATATAATGCATTGGATAAAAAAAACAAATGTCTTGGTATTTTCATTGATTTACGAAAGGCTTTTGATAGTATCTCCCATTCAAAATTAATTAACAAATTAAATGATATTGGTATTATTGGTAAGGTAAGGTATTGGCTACAAAGCTATCTAACTCAAAGAAGTCAAAAAGTAAAATTAAATGATTCACTAAGTGTAGATGAAACTCTAGAATTTGGAATCCCACAAGGGACTGTTATTGGACCAATTTTATTTATAATTTACGTTAACCAAATGTTTAAGTTACCACTTAATGGTAAACTTATATCTTTTGCTGACGACACTGCAATAATTATCGAAAAAAAGACGTGGAACGATATTACCAATGCAGCCAATCAAGACATGAAGGTTATAAAAAAATGGTTCGATAACAATTTATTATCACTTAACACAGAAAAAACATATTATATCCCATTCTCTCTACAAGAAGAAGTGCCAAATAACTTAATTAACATAACAATTCATTCCAAAAATTGTGTAAATGACGGTACATGTAATTCGGACTGCGCTAAGCTAAATCATAAATCAAATGTAAAATATCTTGGAATCTTAATAGATCAAAACGTTAAATGGAAAGATCATATCAATCTCACCGTAGAAAGAGTAAGAAAACTTATCTACGTTTTCTATAACATACGAAACATCTTAAACAAGAAAACTATCAAAATCGTCTATTATGCATTAATTCAGTCCTTATTACAGTACGGCATTATTGGTTGGGGAGGGGCCTTTAAGGCTTCCTTACAGCCCATAATTACAATACAAAGAATAATTATTAAAATCATCCTGAGAAAACCATACGACTTCCCTACTTTAGAGATATTTCGGGAATTTAATGTACCATCTATCACAGAATTGTATAAAAGAAACGCCTTATATCAAATTTATAAAGAATATTTTATTAAAAAAATTCACCCCTCAGATAACATAAGCAATAGATTCAAAACTAAAGGCTTAATAACCATCCCTATGCTTAGAACCACCACGGCTCAGCATCACTACCTGTATTTAGGTGTGAAATGGTACAATTTATTGTTGTCCAAAAACAAAATTAGTATAACCGAAACTTTGAAATATGAACAATACAAAAAACAAATTAAGTCCTTGAAATTGGATAATGATATATTGTAACCTTAATTTACACTTAGTTTACGCTTAGTTTAATCTGCACTATTCAATGTAAAAAAATATATATGTATTATTGTCTTTCAATAAAAATTTCTTTCTAAATTGTAAACCTATGTAATAATGTTTGTATTTATCTTATAAGTTTTTGATTATTGATTACAAATTTAATTAGAACGTTATTTTTTGCTGTAAATACTCCTCCCATAAACACGAGCTCTTTGAGCTCAACTTATGGAGTAGTAGAATAATTATGTATAATTGTATAACTTGTCAATATATAACCACCTGTATGTAAAATCTTTTTCTTATTAATAAATAAAAAATAAAAAAATAAGAAGAATAAAAAACTCACTTTAGCTTCAGTTACATATGGCCTTACGCCAGACGAGGAGATCGAAACAAAACAATGGACTAAAATACCGTACCTTGGCAAAATTTCAAATAAAATTGCAAAATTAATAGACAATGACAAAAAATGTAAGACAACTTTTTATAACGTAAATTCTTTGGGTAAAATATTCATAAATAATAAAGATAAAAGAGATAATCTGGAAAACTCTGGAGTCTACCAGGTGAACTGCGCGAACTGCCCTGCATATTACGTAGGACAAACAGGGAGAGCAGTATCAATCCGTATAAAAGAACATTTCGCCAGTTGGGTTAATCAAAAAGGGGAATTATCGAATGTCGCCATGCATTTATTAGAAAACCGACATACTTTTGATAAAGATAGAGATGTCAAAATCCATCATGTTTGTAACAAAGGAGCAAAATTAGATAGATTAGAGTCACTAGAAATTAATCGCCTAACAAAGAAAATTGATCTTAAATATGTCATGAATAAACAGTTGGAACATAATGCTCAATCACCATTAATATATCCATTATAATTCACTTAGAATAATTTTACTTCAGAGAGCAGTGGTGTAATTTAAGTATGTAATTAAAAAAATGTAATAACCCAAATGTATGGGGAACCCTAATAACAATAATTACCATAGGGCTAGCAATATTTGTTAATTAAGCCCTAAGCAACAAGGAGGGAATATCCCAACATTACCAAAATAAAATATCAGTGATCACAAACCTTTTCAATTATATAAATTCATATAGATTCATGTCAATTAAAAATAACCTTTTACTATGTATCATCATTCATAATTTTAATAATAAACTTTTTAATTATCTATATGTATCTTAACTTAACAAAATAAGTGATAATACCTTAAATTAACAAAATAGAAACAATCATCATATAGAGACAATGTTGTGCGCCCCTGCCTAAGTTTGTATAAATTCCGTAGCATAAGAATTTCAACTACCAGTCTGAAAATGTCCGTAGTAGGACGAAACCGGTCCTGGTGTAAATAAACAAGTGGAACAAAGTGAAAAAAAAAATTGTTTAACTTCATATCTAATGGAAAATCTTTGCCTGAAAATCGATATCAGGCCTGTCCGTAGCCGATTGATAATTTTCCAATTCATTTTATATTTCCGGCCATTTGGGATTGCATGTAAAAGTGATGAATAGATCGGGTCGACCAAACTTACGTACCATTGCCATTGAATCCTGATAAAGTTTATTCATATGGCGTGGCCCACCAGTAAACGAAGATGGTAGAATGACAATATTACTTGCACGTGCTCCGTTTTCAGTGGCTAAATTTCTAACATGGTCTTGCAAACCTTGTTAGCATTCCACTCTGAGGTGTCGTTGGTTTTTCCTAATGTAATCTAGAGGATCAGACTCATAAATAATGTAAGCATGAATTAAATATTGTTGAAAAAGTTTACCTGCGTAAGGGACTGGATTAACCCTAGAAGGGTATGGTCAAATTGTAGGCGCTTATAGGTACCGATGAGTAAATTTTACTCACTTCAGAATTTTTACATTATTATCCGATTTATTTTGCAAAGTAGTAGTGTTTAATGAAAAAAATTGCAAGCCAGCATATAATATAAGTGTAATTTTTATTATAATTATAAAATTTTTATATCTTCATAAATACATTCCCTTGTTGCAACACAATTCATCTTTGAAGTGCTTCGCTCTTCTAACATCTCCAAAATATCTAAACGATAGATCGTTGGAACATGCTCTGTAAAAGACAAAAGTGCACGTATGTGCAGACGAATTATATAAGAAAATATAGATAAAGCATTGTTTTATGTGACAATAATTTCGTTCGCAGGCACAATTTGGTACAATTAATTGAAAGTTTTATCAAAATTTAGCAAATAATTGTAAATATTAACACTAGTTTCATAATTTTTCAATTAATAATAAAAGCAATGTTGAATAAGCCAATTATTAAATACTTAAATACATTTGAAAGAAAATACCGTATACTTCAAATTTTATCTTCAGATAATTTCTCTCAACGTGAGCACCTGAAAGCGACTGGCCGCTGGGCGGCCGACTGGTACAGCCAAAGTGTCGTGTTTACGACGTTGCCGCGTATAGTGCGTATTGTTTTAATTTTTTTTATCAATGAGAACATAATACTATGGACTGTTTTCAATGCTGTGAGTATAAATTTGAACATAAATAAAAACATCGTTAAAATCTTTTTGTCTAGCTAGTTTCCTTTAAGGGAACTACTGTGCGGAGCGGGCGTCGAGATGTTCTCGAAGTCGGGTTCTTAAATTTAGACCGTACGGGCGTTAGGACAATATAATAAACAAGCAACATCTTCCGCTTAGTGTGGTGGTAGTAGGAGATTTTCAAATGTTGTTGGGTTATTCGTTACCTGGGAATGTTTGTCTTTCTTTTTAAAATAAAAAAAATTAATAAAGTGTGTCGTCGGAGATTTACTCGGAGTTGGGTTCTTAAATTTGAACCGTACGGGTATCAGCGTATTAATATACTTCGATACTATCAGATATAACCAGCTGTAGTTGAACTCGTGGCTTTCAAAATGGTGACAAATTCGTGGTAAAATCGTACACTTTAAAATGTGATATTTTACGTATTTATGCCGATTTTTAAAAGTATTCAAAGTGTTTAAATGTCGTCACAATTAAATGTTTTCAATACCTAGAGTGTTTGTTGGATTTTTACGGCGTTATACTTTGTTCAAGATGATTAGGTTCGCAAATGCATTATTTTCAATAAATAAAGCATTCATAGAAATAATTATTATGGCGAATTAAAGATAATGAAGGTGTAATACAGGTGTTCTTGGGTAAGTGCGTTAAATATACAATTTTTGTGCAATTAAGTCAATAAGTTAATCGGCATAAATACGTAAAAGCAAAAAAAAAAGCAAAAAAAAAAGCAAGGAACAATCTTAAATGGCAATACAAGTGCGTGACGGTAAATATCTTTAACAGGTGCATCCCAAGGCAAGCCAAAAATGTTACGTAGGGCTTTATTTTGGATTATTTGCACCTCCGATATAATTTTTTTGGTAGCAAAACTCCAGATACCCAAAAGGTATGCCAAGTGGGAGTGAATCATAGCATAGTACAATGATCGCAGTATGGCTGTGGAAAGCAATCTACGTAGTCTGTAAATTACACCGGTCGCCGGTCACCGCAGCAATCTTTGATTTAATATGGTCAAAATGGTTTTCCAGGTAACCCGTGAGTCAATTAAAATTCCTAGATACTTCGCGACATCTGTTTGTTCCAGTTTGTTTATTCCCAGGGAAATGTTTAGGCGTTTTCCTCTCCTCCCTAATAGCACATAGTGAGTCTTTTTTATATTAAGGCCAAGTTTATTAATTCTCAGCCACTCGGCTAGATGAGCCAAATCCCTTTGCCATGTCCTTTTCCATTTCGTTTAAATTAGTATTATGATAGAATAATGTTGTATCATCAGCATAAAGTTGAAGTGAATGAAAGATATTTCATTCCCCATTTTGCAATATCATTTATATAAATCAAAAATAATAATGGCCCGAGAATCGAGCCCTGTGGTACACCACATGTTATATTTCTCTGATCTTTTCCAATAACAACCTAACAGCACCTACCCGTAAGATAACTAGATAAAAGTTTTAGATTGTTTCCCACGATGCCCAGATATTCAAGCTTTTTTAACAGAATCTTATGATCAACCGTATCGAACCTCTTCTTGAGGTCTATGAAAATGCCCGCTGCATACTTTCCTTGATCTAAGTGATTTTGAACAGTTAGTATAAAATCAAAGGCAGCACATTTCGTGTTGGAGAATGTTCTGAACCCATATTGTTGAGGCGTGAGAATATTATTAGTTGTGAGATATTTTGTTAGTCTATTTTTGATTACATGTTCAAATACTTTGGAGAAGACTGAGAGCATTGTTATAGAACGATAATTAGATGGATTTTTTTGCAGTCTTCTTTGTAAATCGGAACAATTTTTACTAGCTTTAATTGATCCGGAAACAGTCCACTCACTAATGATTGATTAATGAGAATAACAAGATGATCCGCTAATTTTTCTCTACAGAATCCGATTAAGTTAGTTATCATACCATCGACTCCTCGAGATGCATTAGTTTTTGATTGTGAGATAATTTTTAAAATTTTAGTTTGTTTATATTGGCCATGTAGAGGGACTGTAATGGCTTTGGTTCCATGTTTATTGTATTTACGTCATCTGAATAAGATGGGATACTCGCAGCTAAATTTTCACCAATGATTTGTAAAGAAGTCATTAAACGCTGTACATATCTGCTTCGGGTCATTTATGTCTATATTATTGATGGTAAGAGTTTCAATTTTATTTGTCAAGTTCTTTGCGCTGTTAGTTATGGATTGAATTTATTGTCTTCCAAGTTTGTATTGGATTATGTATATTTTCTTTAAAAATATCTATGTAATATTTTGTTTTGGCGAAACGTCTGCAATTAGTTAGCGAATTTCTTGAATTATTTTTTTGTGATATAAGAAGACTGTTTTGCGGATTTTCTTCCACTGCTTGTTGTTAGTATTTCGTTCTCTAATAAGAAGATCCAGTCTTTTGTCAAACCATGGTGTATTACCTTGCTTAGGGGTTTCTATTCGTATCGTTGGCTTAAATTTGCTAGTGTCAATTGCTGTTTTGGTGAATTTAAAGAATTAATTAAAATTTTCGGTTATATTGGTGGTGTTATGAGAAAACAGTTGGGTTTCAAGGTATGTTCTCAAAGACCTCCTATTGATGCTGATGTTTAAGTTTGGTGGTATTCTGTTGTTAGAGTGGTGTTTCAAAGAGTTTTGGTAGTCTAGGACTGAAACAACTTGTGACCAAACCAACTAGAATATCAAATACATCAGCAACCATTATTGATTTAGTTATAACAACTAATTTTTACTTGAATGTTAGTGTTGTGGATACACCAAAAATATCAGACCACGAAAACATGTTAACAATATTTGAAACGAGTATAATTAAAAATGAATCAAGGGATATTATATATAGAGATAAAAGGAAATATGATCAAACAAAATTTTGTGAAACTTTACAAAATAGTATTTCTCAAGTTACCGAATCAAATAACCTAAATGACAAAGCAGAGACCTTCGTCAATATTTTGACTTCAGCAGTCAATATAAATATGCCAATGAAAAGGGTTAAGTTTAAAAATACGAATAAATGGTATTCAAAACCATTACACAACCTTCAGCAACAAAGAGATAATGCGTATAAAGCGGCAAAATTGGAACCATCAGACGAAAAATGGAATGCATATTAAAAAATTCGTAATATTTATTCCAAACAAATCAAACAACATAAATGCGATTATTATAAGCAAAAATTAGAAACACAACAGAATGAGCCAAGAAAACTTTGGATTACACTAAAAAAAATCATGAAGGGTAAGCAAAAAGAAGTAGTAAAGTCAATTGAATTCCCAGATGGAACTGAAGAAGAAGTAGAGAAGATAACGACTAAATTTAACAAGCATTTTATTTCGAGCATAGATCTTATAATTGAAAGTATTCCACAGCATCCCGAGAACCAACTAGACAAGCCAATATGCACCGATGAAGAATTTAAGTTTAAAAATATAGATTTAGCGTACTTAAAGAGGGTGCTAAGTAATATGAAGTCAAAGTCAAAGTCTCTGATTCGCATGTATGATCTAAAAAAACATGTAAAATTATTTAGTCCTATAATTACCCATTTAATTAACAGAATTGTTGACACAAGCATCATTCCAGCTGAACTAAAATGCAGCATCATAAGGCCGATTTATAAAAATGGAGATCACACAGTTATAAATAATTATAGGCCCATTTCATTATTACCTGCATTAGAAAAAATCTTAGAAAAATATATATCAATAAATTTGGATAAATATTTAAATAAATTGGGCATTATTGATAAGTGTCAGTATGGATTCCAAAAAAATAAAAACTGTGATAAATTGCTCGAAAAATTTTCTAATTATATAAACTCTCAGCTTAACTCTAGAAAACATTATTTATCGATTTCTCAAAAGCTTTCGATACACTCAGCCATACACAATTAATCAAGGTGCTTGAAATCATAGGAATCCGTGGGAAACTCCTATCATTTTTCATAAATTATTTAACAAATAGAAAAATGTATGTAAAGATTTTAAATAAATTGAGTAAATTTAGATTTATCAAATCAGGAGTACCTCAAGGGTCAATTTTAGGCCCTAAATTATACATTATATATGTTATTGCCTTGTCTAAACTTTTTAAAATAGCCCGTAGATTCATTTTTGCAGATGATACTGCACTAGTTGTATCAAATGAAAACCCAGAAACAGCAATTATAGAACTACAAAGAGACTTCAACGAGCTACTCAAATGGTCTCATGATGTAGGACTTATTATTAATGTCAAAAAAACTAAATGTATGTATATTAGATAACCGAGCTTGTAAATGTGGAATTTACCTAATATAACTGCACATAATTTTGAATGTATACATAAAAAAATTGATAATATTTGCTACTGTGAAAAAATTGATTTTATAAATGAATATACCTACCTTGGCATAATCGTAGACAATAACATTAAATGGGATAAACAAGTGATCAAAATTTGTAACCAGCTCCGATGTTTGGCGAGTAATTTTTATAAATTAAAATTTGTTTTGCATCGATGCACGCTCAAACTTATATATTATTCTATGGTCGAATCCATACTTAGATACGGAATTCAAACCTGGGGACACTCGAGCATAATTAATATCAAATACATTCAAAACTTACAAACTGCCATAATTAAAAAAATTGTCAAACCTAACATTTATAAACAAAGAAACAATTTAAAATTACTGTATGGGTCTGAGGGCCTACTTCCAATTAAAGGGCTTCTCTGGTATATTATAATTATGGACAATTCAGCAGAAAGCGCGTATAAAAAGTTATTGGTGCATAGTCACACAACAAGATTTACTGAAAACGAAGGCTTAAAAATACCACGAATAACAAATAAGTATGGTAGCAGAACGCTCGAATATATGATACCTGTAATTTATAACATATTTCATAAAAACATTAAAATTTAAAAAAAATGAGAAACCCTGCCCTAAACTGACAAAAAAGTGGCTAATAAATGAACAACTTATTTATCTATCCTAAATCTTGTATTAGGTATAATTATTGTAACAAGCTAAATTGTATTATGAATTAATATTAAATGGTAGAACCTACAGACAAGCTGACCTATCACAGCTTTGTGGGACTACCCATATTTTATATTGTATAAGATGTAATTATATGCAAATTTAATAAATAAAAAAATAAAAAAAAAAGGAATCCCAAGATGGTATTACAATAAATATAATCAAAAACTCTATAAATGTTATTGGCGAATCGATGGTCGAAATAATCAATGAGTCTTTGAATAGTGGAGTTTTTCCCAAAACTTGGAAGACATCTGTAATAACTCCTATTCCAAAAATTGACAACCCAAAAAAATTTGACGACTTTAGACCAATAAATTGTTTACCCAAATATGAACAAATATTGGAATACATTGTAAAGGAGCAATTGACTGAATATATTGATGCCAAGCAGATATTAGTTCGACAACAATCTGGTTTTAGAAACAAATATTCTTGTGAAACCGCTATCAACTATGTTATAGATGAGTGGAAAAATTTTAGAGATAAAAAAAGTAAAATTATTGCAGTATTTCTAGACTTAAAACGGGCATTTGAAACAATCGATAGAGATAGATTAATAAAAAAATTAAGTAATATTGGAATTAATGGCAAAGAAAATAAGTGGTTTGCTGATTACCTGTCAGAAAGAACACAAGTCACCAAATATGGTGGGATAACATCTGAACCACATAGTACTAATAAAGGTGTTCCGCAGGGTTCTGTCTTAGGTCCATTGTTGTTCATTATATATATAAATGACATTATCAAAGTGTTAAAGCATTGTTCAATTAAACTCTTTGCTGATGATACACTGTTATACATAGCCAGCAAAAATTTACAGGACGCCATTGAGAAAATACAAATTGACTTAAATTATGTAACTCTCTGGTTAAACCAAAATAAACTAAAATTAAATGTTATGAAAACCAAATTTTTAATTGTGGATAGCCTGGGAGGAAACGAGCAGATAGTACTAAAAATTGATAACGTAAATATAGAAAGGGTTAGCAGTATTAAATATCTGGGTGTAATATTAGACGACAAATTGAAATTCGACGAACACTTAGAATACATAACAAAGAAAATTGCTAAAAAGGTTGGATTCCTTAGAAGGATCAGAAATAACTTGGATCTCAAGACAACGCGCCTTGTTTACAATTCTATTGTAACTCCGCATTTAAATTATTGTTCTAGTGTTTTATTCCTATGTAACGAAGCACAAAATAACAAACTACAGGTTATACAGAATAGGGGAATGAGGATCATTTTAAAGTGCAACATTTTTACTAGAGTCAAAATTATGTTACAAAATTTAAATATGATGACAACCAAACAACATATAATACCTTAACAATGTTGTACAAACTCAAAAATAATATGCTGCCAAGTTATCTGAAAAATAATATTATGTATCACGAAAATGTTCATAATTATCCTACGAGAAGATGCAGAGATTTTAGGCTTCCCAAAACTAAGCTTTCGTGCACCCAAAATAGCGTGTTTTATAAAGGACAAAAACTGTATAATAACCTACCGAATGCCGTTAAGGAAGCCTCAAACCTTAGCACTTTTCGTATGACATGTGCTATATATGTTAAAAACAATCTTTGATTAGATTACAAATATTATACTGTATTTCTTAAATTGTAGTTAACTGTATTTCTTAAATTAATCTCCTAAATTGTATTTTTTAATTTGTATTTTTTAATTTGTATTTTTTAATTTGTATTTTTTAATTTGTATTTTTTAATTTGTATTTTTTAAACTGTATTAATTAAATTGTATTATTGTATTTTCTTACTAGATGTATGAAAAAAATGTGCATACATCTAAATAAACATAACAAAAACAAAACAAAAAAAACAAAAGTCTAACATCATTATACTATGATCACTTTTCTGGTCATCAATATTGGAGGTCGTTGAAGATCTGTTTTCTCTATTTGATATAATATGGTCTAAAAGAGAACTTCTGGTTTCCGTAACTCTCGTGGGATGTGTATTGTTGGGGACAGAAATCGATCCGGAAAGCGGAAGAAAATGGATAAGAGAGGAATTGTCGACTTACCGCTTTTCTTACTTCGCTTTACAATTTTCCGCTGGTTCTCACTTATAATTTTTGAGCTCACTAGCACACGATTTAACTTTCTCACCATAAGGTTCCGACACCGTCAAAATACCAGCTCCGTATTCAACACTGCGATGTTGACAGGAAGAAGTGCTATTTTGAACTAACTATTAGTGTGACAATTTTATTGCATTCAGTCGATAGTAAAGGTAAGGAAATAAAGGGATTTTGTGGGTAGAATTTATTTTCGGAAAAGGTACATTAGGATGAATGCAAGGCACCAACATGTATTATTACATATGAAATAATTATATGAAAATAAAGTGTTGATTTTTTTTTGTTGTGTCATTTTTTACAGAATCTTTAAGTAGATTTCAATAATTTCTGTTTCAGAAGACAAATTTTTTATAAATGACCATAAATAATTTATCATGCCTAAAAATCTTTGCAAACCTTTGACACACATAGGTTTTGGCATTTCTAAAATTGCTTTGATTTTAGAATTGTCTAGCTTGACACCTTTATTATTGAAAATGTGTCCTAAAAAGTTATTTCAGATTGGCTAAAATTATATTTATCCATTTTAAATTTTAAATTGACATCTCTAGCATGTTGAAAAACTTTTTCTGGACTTTGTGAATTTTCTCATTTTCTCCGAAAATAAGAAAATCTTCTATAAATATTAAGACTCCCTCTATGTCTGGGAATATTTCTGTCATGACTCTAAAAAGTATCTCTGGTGCTGAGTTTATACCATACGGCAAACGTAAAAATTGGTATCTCACAAATGGAGTTTGGAATGTGCAAAGATCTACACTTTCTTCATCTAATTTCAGCATCCAGAAACCGGAACAAGCGTAGAAAAAACATTGGCTTAATTCAATTTGTATCTGAGTTCTTCTTATGTGGGAAATTGAAAATGTGAGCGCTTATTAGCATGATTTAAATTTATAGGATCTAAACAAATTGTTTAATTTCATATCTAATGCAATGGAATTCCACCATGAATTAACAGTTAAAAAACTAGACTCTTAAATTTTTATTAGCTTTTTCAACAATTACCATAGAGTTTACCCATGACGTTGGTTTAGTGACTTTTCGAACAACCATCAACTTCTCCATGCGGTCCAGTTCCTCCTTAAGACGGGTATGAAGCTTAAACGGGACTCGTCGGCTGGCGTTGATTTTTGGTAGTGCGTTTTTGTCGACAGTGAGGTGACATACGTGCAACAGGCATCCAAGACCATGAAAAACATCATTATACACGTTAAGCATTGTTATGATACAAAATAAGGAGGATGATTTATTTTGTTGTAAGAACCGTAATAAATGTAATAATTAAACAATTAACCTGGCAACACATGTTTTTAAATTCAAAATTCACTGCCGTTGGAGACTCAGACTGGGCGGCTGTTTTTCCGGCGAAGTCAAATACCAAGATGGGGTTCTTGTGTAATACGATGGTTCTTGTCTTGACCGGTCAGTGGTTCAGTGGGCATCGCGTTTGGGTCCCACCCAGGCGTTCCGTGTTTGATTCCTCGACTGGCTAAGTCCTCCACCACAACACAAGCAACATCTTCCGCTTAGTGTAGTGGTAGTAGGAGATTTTCAAACGTTGTTGGGTTATTCGTAACTCGGGAATGTTTGTCTTTCTTTAAAAAAAAAAAAAAATAGATTTTAAAAGTGCTTATATTTTTATTTAGACCAAAGGGTCTCGTAATATGTGAAATATGTTTTTCGTGATCATCACCAATCCGGGAATGGATTGAGTCCGCGGGGGGTTTGCTCTATCGATAGGAGTAGTGTTGTCACACACGCGGCATGTAAATGTAATCAGTCGATATCCTCGCACATCAAGTGCTTTGAGTGGACGGAACCCTTCTTATTGCACGCCGATGACTCCACTAGACCGTTTCCATACCGTCCTCCTGATGCCGCGAAACGCTGCAAGCCGATGACTTCACTGGGCCATACCTTTATAACCACAAGACTGGACGAGCCTAGACCCTTTTCTATTCGACACCGGGCGTGGTGGCCTTGGGCGGCTACCATGCGGATCACTACCAAGGAATTCCGCCACTCTACAATCTACCTCTACTCACGGCGTCCCGCGTATCGTTGTTAGAATAGTTAGTTTTCGTTCCTTTGGTCTCTTGGGTGAGTCACTTTACTTTATGTTCTTATTTGTAATAAGTGGTTTGAAATATATATTTAAATGTCGTTCGTCCACCAGAACCAGTACACTTTCTTTCATTTCTATTTGTCTAGTCCATATCCAAACCAGAAGAAAGAACCACATACTTGCCTACGTCTTGATCAGGGTGTCATGCTCTTTCCGATTAGTAGTTGGCCGGATTGGCATTTTCCTCTACCAGGAAAATGGCGCACCTCATGGTAAAGCCGATGCAGGACCAGCATTTGTTATAACCTAACACATTTAATATAACCTGCAAAGTACAAATACCCGCATATAACATGGCGCTTTATCATTACATATAACAGCATGTTATTTACATTATTTACAGTGGCAGTGGTACAGATTCTTTGTATTAAATATAGTTTCTGGGGTGCTAGCATAGTCCATCGATAAGGATCGGTAGGATAATTGTCGGTAACTTCTCATCGTTCCATAGAACAACTGCAGATCGCAAACGAATAGGTGACAGTTCACAATGACTAAGTGTCCCTAATATATTCGATATCAACTGTTGTTTGTACGTTAGCGATCTGCAGTTGTCCTAGGGAACGATGAGAAGTTACCGACAATTATCCTACCGATGTTTATCGATGGACTATGCTAGCACCCCTGGCACGTTTGTAGACCAATGATTGCACGACAATTAATAGGGGTGATTATGAAATCTATATTTGATATTTTATTATCATTATATTGGCAAGTTAAAATACAATGTACTTTAACTTGATTATTTTATTTGATATTTTTAACTGAATTATTTTTATTTTCTGTCTGTCTGACTGACAACAGAAACGACTGAATTATTTTTATAAGAATAACGACTGAAATGACCTAGTTTCATACAAGTTCTACACTCTCATGGCTGGGCTTGGGCACGTACGACCGTATTTGTATTACGGATGTATTTTATATATTAATAACCTTTCCACTTCATGCGTAATTAAATTCCCACCAGAAATTAAACCAGCCTATTATACTAATAACAACTTAGGAAAAATTTAAATATACGTTAAAGAAAAAGAGGATGTTTTAAGCCACTCAGGCATTTATAAACTGAGTTGTAATTTTTGTCCGGCCTTCTACATTGAACAAACATCTCGTAATGTAAAGATTAGAACAAAAGAACACTTAAGATGTTTAACTAGTTTAGGTTTTTCAGAGTTCGCAGATCATTTAATTGATAAAGATCATACTTTTAACCACGATTCGGGAATTAAAGTCCTACATAAAAAACGGAATAGGTTTAAGACTTAACAATTTGGAAGCTTTAGAAATAAAAAAAAACAGTAAATTCAAAAGAAGAAATCATTATGTGAACTTGTTAAGCGCATTAGGAAATGTATTTATATATTTATTAGATTAAGAAATATTCTCAAGGTAAATAATTTAAAAAAGGTGTACTGTGCACTAGTACAGTCAGTAATTCAATATGGAATTATTGGATGGGGAGGTGCATATAAAAAAATTGTAAACCCTGTAAATGTGGTTCAAAAACTAATTATTAAAGTCATTTTAAAAAAACAACCTACATTCCCTTCTGCAACATTGTTCAAAATTTTCGAAGTTCCAAAAATTGAAGATCTCTATAAAATAGACTCAATATTACAAATATTCAAAGATAAGACATTAAAAAATAATAAAGTTAACTCATCGTTAAGACGTAAATATAATATCCAAATTCCATTATTTTCTACTCAACAAATGCAAAATAATTATGTATACAAAGGGATAACTTACTTGAATAGCCTTCCCGAAGAAGTAAAAAAAATAAGAGATTTAGCATTATTCCAGAAAAAGATCAAACTATTCTTAAAAAACTGTATGCAATAAAATCATGTAACCTTAATCCTGTAAATCAAACCATCAAATATTGTATAATGTCTTCCTTAATCTAGTCCTTAAGATATTATATTAATTATGGACTAAAAATTGTATATTCATACATAACTCCTACACCAAGCTCAAGAGCCAGTTCTCTTAATTGGTGTAGAAACCAAAAAAATGATGTTTTCACCTTTTTGTTATACCTTTTTATTATATTTTTGTTTTTATTTAGTTATTCTATTGTTAAACAATGATTAAAATTTGTAAAATTGTTGTGTGTAAAAGGTGAAATAAATTGAAGAAATAAAAAAAAAAAAATAAAATTAATAATCATCTAAATTTAACCTTCAGTCCAATTTTAAGTGTGTTCCCCATGTCTTTACTTATTCCCCATACCCCTCCTCCCTCCAACAACTGAAGCTCTGTCCCACTCTAGTATACTGTCCCTTTCTTTCACAACATTATGTATATATATGTGTACTTAAGTATTTTTAGACATTATTTTTGTAACAGTCCTGATGATGGTACGGAGGTACCGAAACCGGTAGACGTTAAATAAAAATAAAGGGACTTAAAACAATGTATTTTCTTTTCATTTATTTAAAATGTCAAGTCACAATGTGTTTGCTTCTTTTGAAAAATTAACTTTTCTCTAATGTTATTGTGTCTTGAATTTATGTTTGATATGAATATATTTAGAACCAATGACGAACGTAGTTATTGAAATTCACAATTCTGACTTCTGTAGTTGATATGGAACCATGGAACTATAATTCTGTGGAAACGGCATAGTATTTGTATCGCATGTAAAACAGCCGAAACCAATGTAGCTCGTATGGCTCGCACAGCTAGTAGGGGGGGATAGGAGCGGGGTATTGCGGCCAGCGTGCGGGGGGAGGGCAGCTATTTGGAGATAAGGGCCGGACTGTGAATGGGAATAATTATTTTATTTATTTTTTATTAAAACGTTTGTTTTTTTTATATCAGATTTTGGGCATAAATTATAATATCCCATTACCCAACGTATTATTAGCAGAACGAAGAATAGTGGTAAAAATTGAAAAAAGGCTAAAGTTGTAGTACTCCGCTTACTTTTGTATGGATTTGATATTTTCGAAATTTTGTTTCAATCTACATAAATACGCGTGAATTACTTACTTTATCCAAACTAAGAACCTAATAATCTATTTTGTGCATGTACATAGTTGTTTCTTGTAGTAATTGCTGAAATGAAGAGTAAAAGTCTAACACTTCACGTGAGTGAAATAATATTAAACAAAATGCATATTTTTTCGCCTAAAATGCACATTTTTTCGTCTCTCCCGACCTTTTTTTTATTAACTCTATACAGGAGGCCCTTAGGAAAAAATTTTCCCTCGGGGCCTATATCATCTTTGAAGATGCTGTGTGAAGGGTCTTTTTGAGGAGAGGAAGGAGTGAACATGGGTCTTGAAGAGACCCATGTTGTAGGAAGGACGAAACACAGAGGCCGGCACATCGTTCCACAGCCGAGCTGTTGAACTCAAGAACGAGTCGTAAAAACGACCAGTTCTCATGTGACAATTGTCAATCGTGTACATATTGGCGTGTTTCCTGACTATGCACCGGTGCCGAGGGGATCAATGACGCTAGTTCCTTGGAGCATCTTCCATTGAAATACCGGTAGAACAAGGATAGCATTCCCACCCGACGCCGACGCCTGTGCTCTAAAGATTGCAATCCGTTTGTTAAGACGGGATAATCTATCAAACGGACCGCCCGTTTCTGCACAGAGTCGAGGGAGTTTTTCAGGTACTTGGGGCTCCAGACCAGAGGTGGCTGCCAAATTCAACCGTGAGGCGCACTTGCGATTTGTACAGGGTTAGCAGTTGTGTACTATTAAAGTATCTGCGGGCCCGACATAAATACTCACTTTTCGTAATAATGAAGCTTAATTTAACTATTTATAAGAACTAGCAGTGAAAAACCCGCTTCGCGGGTTTTTGCTGCTAGGCCCCGCGGGTGGCTATTAGTTCTGTTTCGCCCAGTTTAAGTGTTGGTGACTATTTATAAGGCATCATCCTTTTGAAAAACTAACTACTATTAAAACTACAGAATACTTATAGTTAATAGGTAGATATATAATAGTACACATTCTTACATTAAGACCGTGAATAATGAGAGGAACACTCTTCACCCCAACATAAATCTTCTTAATATTGAATGAAAGCGAATAATGTTTCTTCTTCTTCATTCATTTTTCCTTAAATATAGTATTGTAGATGGCGCCATATTTTCGTTGTAAAACGTATCTGGCGCCACATTTGTTTGCAAATCGCATGTGAGCGAGTGATAAGTGTGCATATTACGGCAGCAGCTCTGTGGAAAAAGGCACGTTCACGGACGGGTCAGAACGACATTTTTCCTTAAATATAGTATTGTAGATGGCGCCACATCCGTTTGCAAATCGCATGTGAGCGAGGGATAAGTGTGCATATTACGGCAGCAGCTCTGTAGAAAAAGGCACTTTCACGGACGGGTCAGAACGGTTTCCATACAGTGTGACATTGGAGATTTACTCGGAGTCGGGTTCCTTAATTTGAACAATATTACCGTATTTATATACTTCGATGATGATATCAAATTTAATTCCAAGGGAAAAACAATAATATGAAAACTTCAAAAGTATTTTACCTGATGGCGCCACTTCTGTTTGCAAAAAGCGTGTGAGCGAGTGCTAAGTGTGTATATTACGGCAGCAGCTCCGTGGAAAAATGCACGTTCACGGACGGCTCAGAACGGTTTCCATACAGTGTGGCGTTGGAGATTTACTCGGAGTAGGGTTCCTTAATTTAAACCGTACGGGCATTACCCTATTAATATACTTCGATTATTCCGTATTAACCAGTAAGCGGAGTAAGACATATTTAATGAAAAAAGCAATGAGGAAAGGGAAGTAACAAAACTTATTTTTTTATTGTACTCTCTACATATCTTATATCTATCTGATATTATATTGAAAAGTGCAAGAAGTGGGTAGAAAACCAATGTTATGAGCTTGCTGTAACTCACATAGCCATTTCTTGGTGCTAACATTGCGTAACTCATTAGTTTAAAATGGTTTTTAATTTTTTTTATTAGTTATTAAACGATAATAAATTTTTAAAATGATTTATTAAACAATAAAATTAAACAAATAACTTTAAATTAAACCACTATATATACAATCACAATTACCTACATGTTTCGAAATCGATGGTTTCTTCATCAGGATAGTAATGACATTAAATAACAAACGAAACAAACAAGTATAGACTAAAAAGAACAGACTAAAAAGAACTATGTACAAAAATATTATGGAGAGAGGTGATTAATTAATTAAAAAATATCGTAAAAAACAATTATTTAAAATTATTTTAGAATATGAAAAATTACATTATATAAATTATCAAAACATAATATATAGATGTTTAAACAACAAAAATATATTTTTTTTAATATAAGTATAAATAAGAAAATAAATTAAAGAGATGACTATTTAAAAAAAATATTTGGTTATTAATAATATTTAATTTACTATTAACACTTTTTCTAATTTCTAAAATTTCTTAGTTAGCTAATTGTAAATCTGTTGTGTTTGTGTGTAAAATTTTTAACCTTTTATTTATTTATTTCCGCCTATTAAGGCTTTTACATATATATAACATTTTTTATAAAATTATACAAATAAATAGTGCAGGAAACATCTTGCACAAAAATAAATCTGAAGTAAAAATATTATTGAATTTGATCCACTGAATATTCATATGTCTATGTCCACAGAGTATGTAGGTAGGTACCTATAAAATATAAAAATAAAAAAATCTCAAATATTTTTTTTGCTTTCAGCCGACAAAATGCCCATAATGGTTATTAGTCAATTTAAATAGTTTTATCAAATTATTCTCCTACTTGGTGAAAAAAACTTCAATAAGGTATGCTTATATACTAAAATTGATGAACTAAATATATCAATAACATCAGAGTATTTATTTCCTAACTGTTGAATCCGTCGCATAGGAGTGTAATATTGGGACGTTGATGTTGAATTGCTACAATAATTTTTTATTTTTTTATTTATTTCAATTTATTTCACCTCTTACACACAACAATTTTACATTTTAATCATTGTTTAACAATAGAATAACTAAATAAAAACAAAAATATAATAAAAAGGTGAAAACATCATTTTTTTGGTTTCTACACCAATTAAGAGAACTGGCTCTTGAGCTTGGTGTAGGTTATGTAAGAATATACAATTTTTAGTCCATAATTAATATAATATCTTAAGGACTAGATTAAGGACGACATTATACAATATTTGATGGTTTGAATTATAGGATTAAGGTTACATGGTTTTATTGCATACAGTTTTTTAAGAATAGTTTGATCTTTTTCTGGAATAATGCTAAATCTCTTATTTTTTTTACTTCTTCGGGAAGGCTATTCAAGTAAGTTATCCCTTTGTATACATAATTATTTTGCATTTGTTGAGTAGAAAATAATGGAATTTGGATATTATATTTACGTCTCAACGATGAGTTAACTTTATTATTTTTTAATGTCTTATCTTTGAATATTTGTAATATTGAGTCTTTTTTATAGAGATCTTCAATTTTTGGAACTTCGAAAATTTTGAACAATGTTGCAGAAGGGAATGTAGGTTGTTTTTTTAAAATGACTTTAATAATTAGTTTTTGAACCACATTTACAGGGTTTACAATTTTTTTATACGCACCTCCCCATCCAATAATTCCATATTGAATTACTGACTGTACTAGTGCATAGTACACCTTTTTTAAATTATTTACCTTGAGAATATTTCTTAATCTAATAAATATATAAATACATTTCCTAATGCGCTTAACAAGTTCACATATGTGTCTGTTCCATTTCATATGTTGGTCTACAATTACACCGAGGTACTTTATTTCAGTTGTATGATTTAATTTTTTACATGAACTATTACAGACAGTCTTGTTACATTTATTATTGTGTATAATTATATCAATGTTTGGGTGAGTTCTGAACTTATTTATTGAGAAGGGAATGTAAAGTGTCTTTTTTGCATTAATTGAGAGCAGGTTTGTGTCGAACCAGTTTTTTAGGATTTGCATGTCATTGTTTGCATTTTTCTTTAGAATATTCCAGTCCTGACCCTTAACTATGATGATAGTGTCGTCCGCGTAAGAAATAACGCGTCCACTGAGGTTTTGTGTAAAAATGTCGTTGACATACATGATAAAAAGTAATGGCCCTAATACAGTACCTTGTGGTATTCCAAAATCACTTGTAAGAGGTTTGCTCAATGTATGGTTAATTTTTACCACTTGTGATCTGTTATTAAGATAACTTTTTATCCAATTTAAGGCTCTGCCATTAAAACCCACAGCATTTAGTTTTTGTGTTAATTTGACATGAGAAATGCTGTCGAAAGCTTTTTGAAGATCAACAAATATACCAATACACTTTAAAGATTTATCTAATGCGTCTTGTATAGTATGAGATAATTTAGCAATAGCATCTTTTGTGCTTCTGTTTTCCATGAAACCAAACTGGTTTTCATGAATTATGTCATTAGTCTTAATGAAATGATTTATTCTTTTTTTTACAATTTTTTCAAAAACTTTTGCTATATTTGATAGTAAAGAAATTGGGCGGTAATTGGTTGTTTCTTCCGGATTGCCGGTTTTAAATATTGGTATAATTACAGATTGTTTGTATATAGATGGAAATACTCCGCTTTGAAAGCTTGTATTGACGTTATGAGTTAAAGGTTTTGATACTAATGATTTTATGCTTTTCAATATTGGGACTGTGACTCCGTCAAAACCTGGAGCCGAACCTCCTTTCATACCTGTAATGATTTGTTCGATTTCTTCTGGTGTTGTTGGTTGAAATAGTTCAATTTTTTGCTCATTATTTACTGTAGAGTTGGGTTCATTGAGACACGGGTCTTTTTGTATTTTGTTAGCAAGGTTTTTCCCTACATTTGCAAAAAAATCATTAAATACATTAGCGGCTTCAAAGGGATTTTCTTTACAACAAATTTTAGAATTGTGATGGTTGATGTTGTTGATTGTTTTATTTTTGAATGGTTTTTTGTCAATAATTTCGTTTATGATGGACCAAGTCCTTTTGCTATCATTTTCAGTAAGTTCTAGTTTTTGTTTATAGTAATTATCTTTTGTGTTTTTTATTAGATACGCAAGTTTTTTTTTATAATCCTTAAAATGTTTTTGTAATGTTATGTCTTCCGGTTGTTTTATACATTGTTTGTAAAGTGTTTCTTTGTGTCTAATTGAAACGATTAATCCACGGGTTATCCATGGTTTAATTGGTTTAAGCCTCGATGATATTTTTTGAGGTGAGGTATTTCTGCAGGCATTTATGTGTAGACTTAATTTATTATAAAATATTTTGCAACAATCTTCTACATCGTTACATTGATATATTTCTTGCCATTCTTTTTCGTTTAATTTAATATTTTTATGAGAGAGTTTATATTGATTCTATAATTGCATTTATTTTTCTTATTTAGTTCCGTTGTAGTTGGTATTGGAGAGTTTTCTTGTTTATAGTTGTATTTAAATACACATGCATAATGATCCGTTATAGTTGTTTTTATTACAGCCGATGTTATATTTTGTGTATCTTTGATATTTGTAAATAAATGGTCGATACATGACGGTCGTTGGCCGAGAATGTTTCTAGTATATGAATTTATACATGAAATATAGTTTAATTCCGCAAACATATTTAAATAATTATCTTTGTCGTTCGAGGAGTAGTCGTTAGCGATATTTAAATTGATATCTCCTATAATAATGGTTTTTTTATTTTTATGATGTCGTAGTATATTTTTTAATTCTTCTATATATGCAGTTATGATCGACGCATGTGTGCGATAAATAGCAATGATATTGAAAGAATTATTCATAAAACGTATCTCCATATTTAATATATTTACACTATTAACCTTGATTTCATTTATATTTGTGACAGCGTAAACATTAGAAATGAAAATGGCGACGCCGCTGTTTTTGTTAATTTTGTTTGCCGTTGCATAATACGAGAAACCCGGTATATGGTAATTAATTTCATTCGATGAATGCGTTTCTGATAATATTATACAGTCAAGTCTTTTTAAAGATTTAATTGTGCAAATAAATTCATCGATATTCCTCTCCAAGCTTCTAATGTTCATGTGCATTATTATTAGACTGGATGTCGGTTTTATATCTATAATATAATTTGTTTCATTTATGGTGTCAAAAATTCTTTCATCTATTATAAAGCAATCATCGATTGCGCTAGTTATGAAGTCATTCATTTTGATGTATAATTAGTAAATACGATATTAGATTGTCGCCGGTAGTACACACTCACAATTACACTTTGAGAAGTATAAATTGCATAGTACAGTATGTATTTTAAACAATGGTTTGTAAGTAGGTTTGCATAAGACATAATGAGCAAGTACTGTTCGATTAATATAGGAGTATGGACGATTCCAATGTGTTTACATAGACAATTAATGTGTTTATAATGATATCTGCTAATGAATATCAAAGTTTTACAAAGGTGATAGTTAAATGCAGTGTATATGATGTAGCGGGAACTATAAGAAAATGTAAAAGAAATGATGTGGCGGGTACGGCATGTTATTAGATCATTTATACGATGTTTCCATAGGTTAATAATATTGTTAAAAATAATTAAAAATAGTTCCATAAGATGTAATTTAAGAAAGTTACACTTCCAAGTATAATTAGTAGTAATAATGTAGTAGTTATTGTTATTAACATTGACTTTAGAGAAATAAATAATATGCGGGAATATATAGAGTTCAGAATATACTCTAAGCGAGTTAATTTTAAATGTTTTTGCTTTCAGAAAGTAGTGCATATATTTTAATAGAATTTGCAAATCATCATAATTTTTATTTATGCTTCTTATATTTGTATGTAGAATTTTGAAATAATTATTTAAAGTAGTTAAAGTCTTTGGTTCAGAGGTAATTATTGTGGTATTCATTTTAGAAAACTAAATTCTTAAGTGGATGTTAAGGCTTTTTTTTATTTATTTTATATTAAATTATTCTCACCAAGTCGTCTAAATGCCTAATGTAAATAATTTTTTCATGTTGTTGTTTTCTTAGCATAACTTTTCCTTGTTTATACCACACAAATTGGTAATTTTTTTCCTTAGCCACTTGTTTGGCTTTCCATAAAATCTCTTTGTGATAGGGGCTTATTTCTTCCCCAATGAAAATTGGCGATGTTGTCAGATCCTTGATTTCTTCGTAATTTATGTCTTTCTTTTTTTCAAGGAGGGAATCTCTTTGTTGTTTTTCAGAGAAAGTAACAAGAAGTTTAGGTGGAGCCCCATTGCGTCTATCTGGGATTCGGATGACGTCAGTTATATCCGTGTGTTTTATAATGATCCCAGCTGCAGCAGCAACTTTTCTTACGATTTCAGTGGGTTGTTCTCTGTTTTGTTGGGGAATCCCAGCTATTTCTAGGTTATTACACTTTGAAATGGTCTCCAAGTCGGCGAATCTGATTTCAAGTTTCTTGATGATAGTATTTTTTTCGGACAGATCTTTTTTCATATTTTCGAAATCAGTTTGTATCACTTGGTTTAATTTATTTGTAACATCCATTTTTTTTAAAGTTCATCGTATTGAGCACTAATAAACTCGATGCTCTTTGTAGTTTCTGAAGTCTGTGAATCAATTTTTATGAAAATTTCCTTCTTCAAAGTTTCAAATTTTTTATCAATATATTCAATTATTTTATCCGTGCTTATTTTATCTTCGGAAATTTGATTTTTGCTTCGAGCGGGAGACATTGTTTTTGTTAAAATTATTCTGTTCAGAAATACCCCTTCACAAAAATTTATACTGGCAACACTGTGTTTATTGTTGACTCTTCTCGATTGCTTAGACAAAATACACTAGCTTTGACGTTTGAGGTTATGTTATGTTCAATAGTTTACTTGTGCAAGAAAATCACTTTACTTTGGTATTTTTATCAACTAACACTTTTAAATATTTAAAAAGTAGTGTGTTTTTAAGTTAATTAAATATTTCTTGGGTTTTTGTATCACTATTATTTGTTGTGGTTAGATTATAAGGACCGCGGGAAATCACTGGTCATAACACTGCAGTTGTCCATAGATATGATAGGTATATGATAGGTATATGATAGGTATATGAATATGGTAGGTACTGTCTTGTGATTGACCTGCCTGGAGTATGAAAAGAGATTTCATATAATAAATCAGGGGTATCAAACATTAAAATGATTTTATACAAAAAGGTTTAATCGGAAATGATTCTACGATCAGATAATTTTATTAAATTTAGTGAACAAAGTAGGTTATCGTAATTTCGGCATTCTCTAGGAATGCCTATTTTAAAATTTACATATCTTAAAAATTTATTTTGGATTCTTTCAATCGCATGTGAATGAACCTCATAATTTGGGGACCAAATCGTGGAATTGTATTCTACATGACTCCGTACTAGTGACATGTATAATGTTTTTACAGTATTGACATTATTGAAATCACTAGATACCCTTAAAATAAATCCCAACATTTTCAGAGCTTTATTGGTTATTATTTCTATATGCTTGATAAAATTGAGTTTTGTGTCAAACAAAATACCTAAGTCATTAATTTTCAAGAAAGATACTAACGACATATTGTTAATAGAATAATTCAAAAATATTAGATTCTTTATTCGATAAAACCTAATTTGACATTTGCTTATATTAAGTTGCAAGCGGTTATCATGACACCATAAAATAAATCTCAACAAGTTATTTGACAATATATGGCAATCGCTAATGTTTCTGAGTGCTTTGAATAATTTCAGGTCGTCTGCAAACATTAATAATTGAACATCATTGAAAATATATAACACGTCATTAACAAAAAATAAAAACAGGATTGAACCTAAATGTGGCCCCTGGGGAACACCACTCGTAGCAGTGAATTTGTATGAAAATGTACCATCAATTTTAACAGCCAGTAGTCTGTTGATCAAGTAACCTTTAAACCATTTAAATAGTGAACCACCTTTACCAAATTTATGCAGTTTATTTAGCAATAACTCATGATTAACTTCATCGAACGCCTTACTAAAATCGGTATAAATAGAGCCAACTTGACAGTTTCTAGACATGGATTTTTTTTTTTACAGAAAAACAGATTTTTTTTCATGTTAACAATATACCTGCAAAGCTACTGCGAGTAGCTTGTCTGCAGGAAAACAGTGTGAACAAAACATTGTACAATTTAAATGTCTCAAGTAATACAATAGGAAAAAAAATTGTAATTTAATAAAATACATAATAAAAACAAAAAATAATAGAATACCTCTAAAAAATTTTAAAGTGCAAGAGGTACAGTCAGTCAATACAGAAAATCTGATTCCAATAGCCATGTTTTTAACAACAGCGCAAATTTAGGTGTCGAGTAACATTTTTTCAATTCATATGGCAGCATATTAAATATAAGTGGTACAGTGTATTCAAAAGTTCTCTGGCCATGTTTATTAGAAAATCTAGGTACTATCAAACCTTTATTTTGTGTAAGCCTAGTATTGTTCACGTGATCCACCATTGTTTTGTATGGGCTATATAGGATATGTTGCATACAAATTTTATGCCAAAAAAGAGCTCTAATAGGTAAAACCTTTATGGATTTATACATTATTGTGATATTTTGCCGCTGGTCATACACTGCTTTGCTGACAAGTAATTTGACCATGGCGTTTTGAATTGACTGTACATGTTGGATGTTTGCCTTACATGAGTGCCCCCAAGAAGTTATACCATATCTCACATTAGATTCAGCCAGGGACAAATAGATTAATTTCATTGTTTTGATGGGCACATAATATTTAAGTTCATACAGTTTGCCTACGATCGCTCAAAGGCGCTTACATAGCTTAACAATATGTATATCCCATTTCATATTACAATCCACCTACCCCTAAGTAGACATACTCTTTGACAAGGTCAATACTTCCACAGGCACAGGGTTGTATACAATTATTATGTATGCAGTCAAAGTTATGGGCTACTACTGAAGGTGCTATTGTGTATCTGGCATGAGGCCATTTTATGTGCATTAGTTTTGTTTTTTTTTTTTATGGAATAGGCAATTCACCCTAAGAAGAGTGCTTTGTGAGTTTTGTTTTTTGTGCATTTATAACTAATCCATAGTCGTCAGACCATTTTTGGAATGATATGAAATCCAGCTGTAGCATATTCATAGCCGTAAGCAGATCCCTATGTGAGATGACTAGTGCCGTGTCATCCGCATATACATAATGTTTGATAAAAGAAAAGACTTTCTTCATAAGAGAGACAAATATTATATAAAGTGTTGGACCTAGGATAGAGCCCTGTGGCACCCCAGTAGACAATGTTTCCACTTTACTCAATTTTCCAAATATTTTGACCTGAATGTTACGATCACTAAGATAGTTCTTCAAAAGATCAAGAAAACGTCCTCGCACTCCTATCGCTTCTAAAACTTTAAGTAATTTTTTTGGATCAATAGTATCAAAAGCTTTCGAATTGTCTATAAATAAATTTATATTTGTTTTTTATTGTTTAGTTCGTTATTTATGTAATTTGAAAAGTCTTGAAGTAAGAGTTCTGAGCTCTTCTTTTTTTGAAAGCCATATTGGTGTGGATCTATTATTGAAAAAGACTCGAGGTATTTATTCAATTTTATGGAGATGTATTTTTCAAGTATCTTTTCTATAGCAGGCAATATACTTATTGGTCTGTAATTTCCTAAATCAGTATGTCTACCACTTTTGTATATAGGTCTTATGATGCTACATTTAAGGTCTTCTGGTATTACGGCTTGTATTAATATTGTGTTAATTAAATGTGTCAATATCGGTCCTAAAATATCTATGTGTTTTTTAATATCAAACATTATGATGTTATCTATTCCAGGTGATTTTGAATTTTTTAGAAGTTTAACAATTTTCTGAATATCCAAAAGTGTGGCACGTGGTATATAAAGACTGTGTGGTAGCTGTGTTGGTTCAACATTTGATGCTCTAAGATCACATTTATGTACTAGTGAGTTTATACTGCCCGAAAAGTAGTTGACGAAGTCGTCCGCCACTATTTCTACAGATTTATCTTTTAGTAAGAACCTCGAGATTACTTCATCGCAATAACTCTTAGATCGACGTTCTAATATTTTATTAATCTCATCCCATGTACACCTTGTGTTTCCAAAATAATTTTTGAATTTATCATTAAAAAAGTTAGATTTACATTTATATATTAATTTAGTTACAATATTTCGAAAAGATTTATATTGTTTTTCATAAATCTTATTTTTTGGTGAATTTTTCCAAATTTTATATAAATTATCTCTTTTTTTAATGCTATCCAATATTTTATTTGTCATCCAATGTTTTATAGGCCATGGTCTTTTTCTTGGCTGAAAATTTGTGAATATCTTACTTTTTTCATAAATATCGTTAAATTTACATTTAATTTGATTATAAAGCGTAATACAATCTTCTTCACAAAGTAATTCATTCCAATTGCAATGCCTAATGCCTGTATCGATCCGTTTTTGAGATAAAATTGACACTTTAATCGTTGTTAATTTCGTATTATTTTTGAGAAATGTAATATTTATCGCCGTAAGAAAGTGATCGGCTAAATTAATCTCACACACACATGATGAAAGCATATCAGTGATTTTGTTACCATTATTGAATCTTACAAAAATATGATCAATGCACGAGCGTGTTATTTTTCCTGCAACAACCGCTTCCCGCGTGACGTCATCGATACATTTAGTAAAATAGTTCATAGATAGTAAGTTTTCATATTGAATAGTTAACGGATCTAGGCAGTTTAACAAGTCAATATTTATATCTCCAAATATTAGTACATTTTCACTGTGATTTGAGGAAAGATTATCGAGTATTGTTGAAAGTTCATTAATGAAAGCTAATTTACTTAAACTCGGTGGTCGGTATATTGCAAGTAAGGTAAGTTCATTATTATTTGGAAGTGTGATTATACCAAAAATATTTTCAAATACCTGAGTTTCCAACTGCTTTTGTGTGAAAATAAATGTATCTCTGATGTACACAGTAATATCTCCACCAGACCTGTGTTCGCGAAAATAGCTAAAACTATTGTAACCTGGAATCTCGTACAAACTGGCATGTTCACTTTTAATAGAGGTTTCACAAAGCATAAGTACTATCTATTTTTTTTCCAACAGTCGTGTAGGTACACATGTAATACATCCCAGTATTTAGAAATTGACCGAATATTAACTTGCACACATATGAAACTTCCCACTGCATTGTTTGTTTCTATTAATTCTTCAGTCCACTGATCTAAACTATTAGTTCTCTTAAAGTCAACATCACTGTCTTCATCTATGTATTTAGATGCCATAGCTGATCGTGGAGAAGTCCCTCGAAAGCGCTGCTAGGTATGCTGGGCAGTTCTCCCTGTCTCCGGTAGGATGAGTGGCGGGCTTGCCAAATTTGGAGCAGGTGGCGCAAACTGCCCTCGCAGCAGAATTTGGACAACTTTCGCGAGCGTGACCATCCTGGCCACAGTGACCACATCTTGTTTGGTCTTTACAAAATTTGAAAGAGTGTCCAATCATTTGGCACTTGGAGCACACTGTGAGGCCAATGAAATCACGGACGCGGCACACTGTCCAGTCCACAAATACCTTTCCCTGTTCCACTAGGATGTGTCGCAGGTTAGCAGGCACCTCGTATACCCGGTGGCAGGTTGATCCTGTGCGAGCGCCACCAAGGTGACTGAGCTTGCAGCTCGCTATGGTGCTCCCAATGTCAGTTATCCCAGATGAGATGCCGGTAAGAGCGCTCTGCAGGAAGTCATCGTCAGTTAGTTCACGGGGAACATCAAAAATATGACCCTCGGTAGTCTTTTGACCGGCAGTCGGGCACTCAGGGTCGACGAATTGACGAGAGCTGGGGCATTTAAAATTTTATTACTGTCTTCTTTTGTCGCTGTCTGGAGTAAAAGACCATTATTTTTTATTTTCCGGACGCCCGTCACGCGCACGCCCAGTTCTGAAGGTCGGAAAGTGTCCTTCATGAGCTGCTTAGTTTGCTCACTGTCTTTGGCCTGGTTTAGTTTAGGAAATATGCACACAGAAGGCTTTGGGCTTCCCACAGGAATTCCCGTGCGTGTAATTAGCAGAGGTCTTGCTTTTTCAGGATGATTCCGAACAGCGTCCGCAAAACTATTCCGGGCAACATCTGCAAATGAAAGGCTACCTTCCGTTGCCTCAGCGACTCTACGCATGACAGGACCAAGGTCCGACTCCAACAATAGTATTTTTTCATTAAGGTGTTTGGTTTCTCCTCTCGCGATGCGAAGCTGTGCAGTGACCGTTGCCAGATCAGCGCGCATGGCCTCGCGCTCCAGAAGCAACTGGGATACGGCACGGAAAACTTCGGATACGCTTCTTGAGACTCGAAGTTGTTGGTCCTTTGGGACCTTAGAGCTTTTTTCTGCTAGGATGTCTTGGAGTGCCATCAGATGAGCTTGGGCGTCATTGAGGACTTCCACACCGGAGGCACTGGGAGACCCGTCAGGCACGTCTGAGCATCGGGATACCGCATCATCTGAGTCATCATCTTCGTATTGAGGGTCCACTGAGATAATCTCTGGACCTGATTCTTTGGCATTAGGGGACAGCGTAATGTCCAGCACTCTTTTTTTCTTACGATGACCGCATTCATCGCGAGAAGGTTTTGTCGCAATATGGGACATTTTAGGATTTTATAAAACTTATTATGAAGAACAAATGCTACGAGAATCCGTATTTAGTTTTGTTGTGGTGGAAATGTCTAGTGATTGGTTAGCTGAAATAGGGCTAGCCAATGGGAGCACTGGAAAGTGAGCTCACCAGGTATAATAACCAATCAATTGTCTCGGTGGTACTATGGCACTTTTGTTTAGAAATTATCTCAGAAACACACAAGAGACTGAAACTCTTACACCAAAATAACCACACAAAACAGCATCCAAGTCAATAGATAATACTTTTACTAATTAAATCAAGGTTGATTTACACGCCAAAATAGTTTTTTCGCGGTAATTGAGGTATTTAGTACATATAATCGCTAGAGTAAAAAAGGTAACTTTGACAGTTCACTGAAAGGGTTAAGCTGATTATCTATATTAAATAGGAAGTGCAGCTTTGCAGTTTAGCTGAAAACAATGCAGGTTGTAAAGGTAACCACCATCAACGCGAAGGATTATCTATATTAAATAGGAAGTGCAGCTTTGCAGTTTAGCTGAAAACAATGCAGGTTGTAAAGGTAACCACCATCAACGCGAAGGATTATCTATATTAAATAGGAAGTGCAGCTTTGCAGTTTAGCTGAAAACAATGCAGGTTGTAAAGGTAACCAGCATCAACGCGAAGGATTATCTATATTAAATAGGAAGTGCAGCTTTGCAGTTTAGCTGAAAACAATGCAGGTTGTAAAGGTAACCACCATCAACGCGAAGGATTATCTATATTAAATAGGAAGTGCAGCTTTGCAGTTTAGATGAAAAGAATGCAGGTTGTAAAGGTAACCACCATCAACGCGAAGGATTATCTATATTAAATAGGAAGTGCAGCTTTGCAGTTTAGCTGAAAACAATGCAGGTTGTAAAGGTAACCACCATCAACGCGAAGGATTATCTATATTAAATAGGAAGTGCAGCTTTGCAGTTTAGCTGAAAACAATGCAGGTTGTAAAGGTAACCACCATCAACGCGAAGGATTATCTATATTAAATAGGAAGTGCAGCTTTGCAGTTTAGATGAAAACAATGCAGGTTGTAAAGGTAACCACCATCAACGCGAAGGATTATCTATATTAAATAGGAAGTGCAGCTTTGCAGTTTAGCTGAAAACAATGCAGGTTGTAAAGGTAACCAGCGTCAACGCGAAGGATTATCTATATTAAATAGGAAGTGCAGCTTTGCAGTTTAGCTGAAAACAATGCAGGTTGTAAAGGTAACCACCATCAACGCGAAGGATTATCTATATTAAATAGGAAGTGCAGCTTTGCAGTTTAGATGAAAACAATGCAGGTTGTAAAGGTAACCACCATCAACGCGAAGGATTATCTATATTAAATAGGAAGTGCAGCTTTGCAGTTTAGCTGAAAACAATGCAGGTTGTAAAGGTAACCAGCATCAACGCGAAGGATTATCTATATTAAATAGGAAGTGCAGCTTTGCAGTTTAGCTGAAAACAATGCAGGTTGTAAAGGTAACCAGCATCAACGCGAAGGATTATCTATATTAAATAGGAAGTGCAGCTTTGCAGTTTAGCTGAAAACAATGCAGGTTGTAAAGGTAACCACCATCAACGCGAAGGATTATCTATATTAAATAGGAAGTGCAGCTTTGCAGTTTTGCTGAAAACAATGCAGGTTGTAAAGGTAACCACCATCAACGCGAAGGATTATCTATATTAAATAGGAAGTGCAGCTTTGCAGTTTAGCTGAAAACAATGCAGGTTGTAAAGGTAACCACCATCAACGCGAAGGATTATCTATATTAAATAGGAAGTGCAGCTTTGCAGTTTAGCTGAAAACAATGCAGGTTGTAAAGGTAACCACCATCAACGCGAAGGATTATCTATATTAAATGGGAAGTGCAGCTTTGCAGTTTAGATGAAAACAATGCAGGTTGTAAAGGTAACCACCATCAACGCGAAGGATTATCTATATTAAATAGGAAGTGCAGCTTTGCAGTTTAGCTGAAAACAATGCAGGTTGTAAAGGTAACCACCATCAACGCGAAGGATTATCTATATTAAATAGGAAGTGCAGCTTTGCAGTTTAGCTGAAAACAATGCAGGTTGTAAAGGTAACCACCATCAACGCGAAGGATTATCTATATTAAATAGGAAGTGCAGCTTTGCAGTTTAGATGAAAACAATGCAGGTTGTAAAGGTAACCACCATCAACGCGAAGGATTACCTATATTAGATAGGAAGTGCAGCTTTGCAGTTTAGCTGAAAACAATGCAGGTTGTAAAGGTAACCAGCATCAACGCGAAGGATTATCTATATTAAATAGGAAGTGCAGCTTTGCAGTTTAGCTTAAAACAATGCAGGTTGTAAAGGTAACCACCATCAACGCGAAGGATTATCTATATTAAATAGGAAGTGCAGCTTTGCAGTTTAGATGAAAACAATGCAGGTTGTAAAGGTAACCACCATCAACGCGAAGGATTATCTATATTAAATAGGAAGTGCAGCTTTGCAGTTTAGATGAAAACAATGCAGGTTGTAAAGGTAACCACCATCAACGCGAAGGATTATCTATATTAAATAGGAAGTGCAGCTTTGCAGTTTAGCTGAAAACAATGCAGGTTGTAAAGGTAACCAGCATCAACGCGAAGGATTATCTATATTAAATAGGAAGTGCAGCTTTGCAGTTTAGCTGAAAACAATGCAGGTTGTAAAGGTAACCACCATCAACGCGAAGGATTATCTATATTAAATAGGAAGTGCAGCTTTGCAGTTTAGATGAAAAGAATGCAGGTTGTAAAGGTAACCACCATCAACGCGAAGGATTATCTATATTAAATAGGAAGTGCAGCTTTGCAGTTTAGCTGAAAACAATGCAGGTTGTAAAGGTAACCACCATCAACGCGAAGGATTATCTATATTAAATAGGAAGTGCAGCTTTGCAGTTTAGCTGAAAACAATGCAGGTTGTAAAGGTAACCAGCATCAACGCGAAGGATTATCTATATTAAATAGGAAGTGCAGCTTTGCAGTTTAGCTGAAAACAATGCAGGTTGTAAAGGTAACCACCATCAACGCGAAGGATTATCTATATTAAATAGGAAGTGCAGCTTTGCAGTTTAGATGAAAAGAATGCAGGTTGTAAAGGTAACCACCATCAACGCGAAGGATTATCTATATTAAATAGGAAGTGCAGCTTTGCAGTTTAGCTGAAAACAATGCAGGTTGTAAAGGTAACCACCATCAACGCGAAGGATTATCTATATTAAATAGGAAGTGCAGCTTTGCAGTTTAGATGAAAACAATGCAGGTTGTAAAGGTAACCAGCATCAACGCGAAGGATTATCTATATTAAATAGGAAGTGCAGCTTTGCAGTTTAGATGAAAACAATGCAGGTTGTAAAGGTAACCAGCATCAACGCGAAGGATTATCTATATTAAATAGGAAGTGCAGCTTTGCAGTTTAGATGAAAACAATGCAGGTTGTAAAGGTAACCACCATCAACGCGAAGGATTATCAATATTAAATAGGAAGTGCAGCTGTGCAGTTTAGCTGAAAACAATGCAGGTTGTAAAGGTAACCACTATCAACGCGAAGGATTATCTATATTAAATAGGAAGTGCAGCTTTGCAGTTTAGCTGAAAACAATGCAGGTTGTAAAGGTAACCACCATCAACGCGAAGGATGATTCAGAATCATGGGTTAAATACCTTGAGTTGCTGATAGTTTATTACAATCCTCTTGAGAGATGAAACCTAAATAAATAAATATTTTGTTTTGTAAGACCAGAATCTACTTATTAAAAACCTCATTCACGTACAAGTAATTTTGTTAAGAAATGTTTCTCAAAATATTGTTTCCAGCTACCAGCAAAGCCTCAAAAAAGAAAACACATTTGATCATACACGCATTTATATTATCATTTTTTATTATAAATTTATAGTGATAGTCAATATCATAGTTTTGGGGAATAATCACTTCAATTCACTATTCACTTCACAATTCACTATCAAAATGATTCATGCAGACGGCAGCGAAAGCACCTGGAATCCATTTTTTGAGGGGAATAGTCCGGATCCAAGTCTGCTTCCTTCCTCAGTTGGAAATTGAAATATTGTAACCGCACCTTCTTTCTTCAGGGAACTGGTGTAATTAGCTTTGCATCCCGGAACACAGTACTTTTGAGGCATCTGAAAAAATAATGTCCACCAATTTAGGTATTTTCAAAATCAACAATGTCTACTTTGCGATTACATAAGATGAAAAAAGCAACAATTATTCTCTCAGAAAGCTCTACACAGTGGAGTACACGTAGTATAATTATATTATCTAGTAAATTACACAATTTCTAATGACGATCGTTAAAGCAAATTACAAATTACATCTATTGCATTGCTCAAAAAAAAAGGTGAATCACGATATTTAAAAAATGTATTAAATATATGGTAAACTTTCGATCGAACTGTCCACGCTTATTACGAAGATACTTTGTTTGGCGGCCAGCTGTCAGTTTGATATGTTGGTATTCCCGACAGAACTAGGAGCTAGATGATCGTAGCCGACTTCACGCGGAAACATAAATGGCGCGTATAAAAACACTACATAATTTATAATAATATAATGTAAATAAACCTCTAATCAGAATCACTTCAGAGTCGAACTGAGGTGCTGGGATCATGTTGGATTTCGTCGTCATTATATTGAAGCTGTAGAAAACAAATAGAGTCGAGTCGAGGCACTAGAATCATCTTGGATTTCGTCGTCATTATCATGTAATGTTAATTCAAGCACAAAATAATATTTAAAAAAAAAACACTAAATGGAATCACTGGTTGAGGTTATATACTTCGCGCCGAAACGGAAAAACTGCATCTCGATTTAATTTTTTTGTTACCGATAACAGCCGTCGTAGTTTTTCGGCACCTGTACATAAAATTTTTGAAATTGCACTTGTTACCACATTTTTCACATACTTTCTCCCTGAGAATCACACCGTGATTCTTCAACCATTCCACCAACATTTCCTCCTTTCCTATGATCTCTAAAAATCCCACCAAACCAACCGAACACGATACACAATCCATTTTTTTTCGTTTTGCAAGAGGTCTATCTGAGCAAAAAAACTAACTAGTTGTTAATTAAAAATCGGAAATAAGCGGGAAGAAACGAGCGGCTAGAAACAATAGGGAACCATCACCCTTTCTTTTTACCAAACTTCTCGGGCTCGGGAGTGCGGTGTGACGTCATAATGTAGCCAGTCAATGATGACTCGATATTTGAATTTTCACACAACTTTGAAAGTTAATTAATTAATTTAATAATTTTTTGGGGGTTTTAAGTACGTTAATCGAGTTAAGTTACTTTTTTACATATATTAAAAGCATTGAAAATACCATATTACATACAGTGCATGTACCCTATTAAATTAAATTAAATTACTAAAAATAAATTAATACAATTGATTAAAAAAACTAGTCTGAAAACCTATTTTGTTTTAAATATAAACTAGGTTAGAAATTTTTTTTTTTAATGAGAATTTTTTTTAAAAGTAAAAAAAAACTTGCGTTAAAGCCATTATTCCTTTTATTTTATTTCCGGCACGAGTACGATTTCCGTGGCGCCGCCATTTGACAATGGATTTCGATATATCAAAATAAGTCGAAAATGAAGAATAAAAGTTTTCAATATCTCGCTTCGTTTTTGAGATTTCGATACTTTCAAGTTTTAAATGTTGTTAACTAGATAAGAATTTATAAATAAAAATAAAAATAAATAAACAATTTTTTTTTCACTTTAGGCACTCTCTTTTTTACCACAAACCATGTTACACAAACCTAGCGTAGCCGCTAAACCACTTGAAAACTGGGATGTTTTTTCTTGCCTTGACGCGAGCAGGCGCTACGAAGGGGGCACTTTCTTTTGTATCACAAACCATGCTACACAAACCTAGCGTAGCCGCTAAACTACTTGAAAACTGGGATGTTTTCCTTGCCTTGACGCGAGCAGGCGCTACGAAGGGGGCAATTTCTTTTGTATCACAAACCATGTTAGACAAACCTAGCGTAGCCGCTAAACTACTTGAAAACTGGGATGTTTTCCTTCATCATGGTTTGTGATACAAAAGAAAGTGCCCCTTCGTAGCGCCTGCTCGCGTCAAGGCAAGGAAAACATCCCAGTTTTCAAGTAGTTTAGCGGCTACGCTAAGTTTGTGTAACATGGTTTGTGATACAAAAGAAAGTGCCCCCTTCGTAGCGCCTGCTCGCGTCAAGGCAAGGAAACATCCCAGTTTTCAAGTAGTTTAGCGGCTACGCTAGGTTTGTCTAACATGGTTTGTGATACAAAAGAAAGTGCCCCCTTCGTAGCGCCTGCTCGCGTCAAGGCAAGGAAAACATCCCAGTTTTCAAGTAGTTTAGCGGCTACGCTAGGTTTGTGTAACATGGTTTGTGATACAAAAGAAAGTGCCCCCTTCGTAGCGCCTGCTCGCGTCAAGGCAAGGAAAACATCTCAGTTTTCAAGTAGTTTAGCGGCTACGCTAGGTTTGTGTAACATGGTTTGTGATACAAAAGAAAGTGCCCCCTTCGTAGCGCCTGCTCGCGTCAAGGCAAGGAAAACATCCCAGTTTTCAAGTAGTTTAGCGGCTACGCTAGGTTTGTCTAACATGGTTTGTGATACAAAAGAAAGTGCCCCCTTCGTAGCGCCTGCTCGCGTCAAGGCAAGGAAAACATCCCAGTTTTCAAGTAGTTTAGCGGCTACGCTAGGTTTGTCTAACATGGTTTGTGATACAAAAGAAAGTGCCCCCTTCGTAGCGCCTGCTCGCGTCAAGGCAAGGAAAACATCCCAGTTTTCAAGTAGTTTAGCGGCTACGCTAGGTTTGTGTAACATGGTTTGTGATACAAAAGAAAGTGCCCCCTTCGTAACGCCTGCTCGCGTCAAGGCAAGGAAAACATCCCAGTTTTCAAGTAGTTTAGCGGCTACGCTAGGTTTGTGTAACATGGTTTGTGATACAAAAATGAATGTATTTTTTTATTAAATCACTAAAAAACTTCATAGTGTCGATATCTCGAAACGAAGCAAGATATCGAATTATTCTTCATTTTCGATTTATTTTGGATCAATTTATCAAAATCCATCGTCAAATGTCGGCGCCACGGAAATCGTACTCTCCCCTTATTTCCAGTATTCGCCAAACTAGTGCTAAAACAGATTTTTAGGTAAACCTTTTAACATTAAAAAATTTAATGTAAACCAAAAAACGTGCCTGAAGGTCTTTATTCAATTTACTGTATTTTATTTCCAGAATTTCGCCAAACTAGTGCTTACCTAATTCGCATAGATTGTCTAGTAGTGACATATTTCTAGCTCCTCGTTATATTACGGTATTATATCGGGCCGCCAAATATCGCGGCATCGCGCTCTCGTACGCGGCAGTAAATTTTTAATTTACGGAAATTTTAATTGCAATATATTCCACTTCCTTGAATGCAAAAAGTTGTCTTTTACAGTAATTAAGGTGAATCTAAAGGTTTTTTGAAAAAAATATTTATTATTATAAATGAATTATTTAGTGTTTTTATACGCGCCAATTATGTTTCGCATGAAGTCGGCGACGATCATCTAGCTCCTAGTTCTGTCGGGAATACCAACATATCAAACTGACAGCTGGCCGCCAAACAAAGTATCTTCGTAATAAGCGAGGACAGTTCGATCGAAAGTTTACCAAATATATATATATACAATGTATAATAACTGTATTTGTAAAAAAATAAAAAATAAATAAATAAAATAAAATAAATCTTTTGCGTACTTGACAGTCATAGAATAAAGAAGGTGCCAGTATCTAAATAAAATAGAATGGATATTATCATAATATATATCATTGTTCCATGATCTAAATCAATCAAAAAGTGAAAAAAGAAAACTCACCTTTAAATTTTTCTATGCAAGCTTCCAGATTCCAAGAAATTAAATAATCCTCCACGGTTTTGTCTGCCATTACAACTAGGAACTAGGAACAGCAGCCGAGCAGCGCGCGCAACGAACGTCAATTCCCGTGTAGTGGTACTGAGAATGAGAACTGCGTTACCGACCGGGCCGCTTAGCGAGAATGAAAGGGCCGGTGTGCACTCGTCTACCAAAGTTTGGGAGATGAAACTAAAGTTTTGTAGCAGTTTGATCAAGTTTTTGCAATGCAACTAATTAGTTATGTAAAAATACCAAATTTAGATATTCCAACCTCAGTTTGGCAAAACAGCAATTTGAACAAAACATTTAACCAAACTAGATGTTTAGTTAAATTTAGCTAAATACTTTGGTAAGTAACAAATAAACTTGGGCTACTAAAGTGAAATAGGTTTAGTAAATTACTTTAGGTTAATTAACCAAACCGATTATTTTGTTTAGGTAAGTACCTAAGCTTGTAGTAAGCTATTATTAAAATTTAGTTGTAGTAGCTCAAGCACCTTTTACTAAACGATGACGGTATCTGCACATAAAGTAGTTTGGGAACTAGTAGCTGAAGTTTAGGCGACGGCTACTCAACTTCAATTAGCACTTTTGGTGTGAACAAATTGAATCAGAAAAGGACCCTCGAAAACTTTGGTAAAATATAAAAACTCTGTCTGGGGAGAACAATGTCAAGGTTGATTCCTCTCTTGGAGCGAACAGCCTCGCAACACATTTTAGAAGTAAGGTTGAAAAAATTCGTGCCATCAATGTGGAGGGATCGCCTTCTATCGCAGCACCTAGTCCGCTCTCTGGAGTCTTCACTTCTTTTGAAGCTGTAGCGGAAGAAGATGTCACGCGTGCTGTGAAATCGTGTCCTAATAAGCAATGTTCTCAAGACCCCATACCTACCTGGCTATTAAAACAATGTCTTCCGGATATAACGCCTGTAATTACCGCAATTATCTAGAAGTCACTAGTAAATTCACTTGTACAGGGAACACTTAAAAAATCAATTATAACTCAGATTCTAAAAAAGCAAAATCTTGATACTGACAATGCGGATAATTACAGGCCAATATCCAATCTACCATTTTTGTCAAAACTGCTTGAGAAAATCGTTTCCAAACAATTGGTGGGGTACTTAAACTCCGCTGGTCTATTTGCCAAAAATCAATCCGCTTATCAACAGTTTTATTCAACGGAAACTATTCTTTTGCGGGTAATTTCTGACTTTATCATCGGGATGGAAGCAGGTAAGTTGGGTTTGGTATCTATTCTTGACATGAGTGCGGCATTCGACACAGTAGATCATAGTATTTTATTAAATGTGCTTGAAACCGAATTTGGCGTTCGAGGTGATGTACTCCAATGGATGAAATCGTACCTGTCTGGACGAGTAGCTTCAGTAATTTTCAATACATGCAAACCTTATATGATCACCATTCCCATGTTAAATCACCTATCTTGTAACTACTATTTTTCTCCTACATTTTTAAATATTTTTTTCAATATCACCCTTTTTACATTAACCCCACCTGCTGATAATTATTGCTCACTAATGATTTATATATCACACTCACACACTTTAATTGACATTTGTATGCTTTGCTTTGCTATTCCCAGTGGACTTATGACTATCAACATAACTCTTGAATATAATATTCGTAAAGTATATTTTATAGAAACCGAATTTATCAATGTAATTAACAAAATTTCACAATGCTTGATTCTTTATTAATTTTTTATCAAAACGCTAGAGGTTTGCGCTCAAAAACGATAGAGTTTCATCAAAATATGCTGCTCAATAATTATGACCTGACCTTTATTACCGAAAGCTGGTTGGTTGATAGCATCCTAGATGAGGAATTATTTGATAATCGCTATTCTGTTTACAGAAATGATAGGGATAGCCATCGCACTGGTAAATCAACTGGCGGAGGCGTAATCATAGGTATTAAAAAGGAATTTTTTGTTACCCCCCGCTCTTGGAAATCAGACGCTGAAGATATTTGGATAACTGTCAATACATCAAAATCTAATCATCAATGTTATAACATCCACATGTGCTGCGTGTACTTGCCTAGCGTCGGTCCAAAATTAACATCTTTAGAAAGATTAGCATTATTTACTAGTCATACCAATATTATTTCTGACTTAACAATCCGTTTTCCCAATGACAAGTTTTTAATCATCGGCGACTATAACATGCCGAATATTGAATGGAATAGTCAACATACGTCAACTAACAGAGACCAATGTTCACTTGCGTTACTTAACTGCTTATCTTTTGCAAACTTAACTCAATTTAACCATTTACCTAACAAATATGGACGAATCTTGGACCTCGTTATCTGTAATACTTTAGCTAAAGTGTCGCTTGCCGATCACCCTTTAGTTAAAGAGGATGCTCATCATAAATCATTGATTGTAGAACTAGACTTCCCATCCACTAATGCAACCCTCTCAACTCCTCGAACAATAAAATTATTCCATAAAGCAGATTATGCCGAAATCAACGAGAGACTGAAAGAGACTGACTGGTCTACTGTTATAAATGCAACGGATGTAAACACAGCACTAAGTTCGTTTTATGTTATAATTGAACAAATTATCAATGCGTTTATTCCCAAGAAAGTCGTAAAATCTGGTAAATATCCTATATGGTACACAGCAGCCTTAATAAAAATAACAATCGAAAAATTGAAGTTCTTTAAAGCATGGAAGCGTCATCGGAACCCTCTCGATTATCTCTCATTTTCTTTGCTCCGAAAAAGGCAAAAAACGGTTGCTTCAGCGGCTTACAAAACCTATATTTCTACGATAGAATCCGGTATACAGCATAATGTTAAAAAAATATGGTCCTATGTCAATTCTCAAAGAAAATCTCCTACCATCCCCGATCATATGATTTACGGTGAAAAAACTGCTAAGGACAGTAAAGGAGTAGCTGATTTATTTTCTGAATATTTTGGATCTGTATTTTCGAATGTTCAACCTACTCATACAAGCAATACCAGTGATTGTTCAAATTCAAATAGCGTAACTAACTCAATTGAGATCAATGAAGACATCACCTTCAAATACCTTAAGTCCATTGATATCAAAAAGGGACCAGGGAATGATCAACTTCCAGGGATATTTATAAATTATTGTAGTAAACAATTGACTCCTCCCATTTTTGCTATTTTCAAACTATCGCTATCTGAAGGAACATTTCCCGGAAAGTGGAAAACAGCCTTAATTACCCCAATCTTTAAAAATGGCAGTAAAAAATGATGTATCCAATTATCGACCTATATCCAAACTACCGATTCTAAGTAAAGTACTGGAAAAAATTGTTTATGATCAATTATATTCTACTATCTCACCTTCACTCTTAAGTAATCAACACGGCTTCATGAAAAATCGCTCCACAACCTCAAATCTTGCATTTTTTATAAATTTTCTTCATGCTCAAATGGATATGCGATGCCAAGTAGATGCCATCTATACGGACTATTCCAAAGCATTCGACCGTGTTAACCATTATATTCTTTTACAGAAGTTATTAGGTCTAGGAATTCACGGTGATCTCTATAGATGGATCGCATCATATATTAGTAATCGGCACCAAATTACGGTTGTCAATGGCTTCACATCCTGCTTAATGGAAATTGTCTCAGGTGTGCCCCAGGGGTCGCATCTCGGACCACTCCTATTTAATATTTACATAAATGATATTTATGTATGCTTTAAAAATAGTCATTTTGTGTTATACGCAGATGACATGAAAATTTTTAAACCTGTAAAGTCTTTATCCGATTGTATGGAATTACAAAGCGATCTTGATAATTTGTGCATATACTGTGAATCAAACTTATTGTCCTTAAACAATTCTAAATGTCATTCTATTACGTTTACTAGAAATAAAAATAAAATCAACTATCATTACAACTTGAATGATAAACCTTTACAATCTATGTCTATATGTAAAGATCTAGGTGTTTACTTAGACAGCAAATTAATTTTTGATAAGCATATCGAAAAAATTATCACAAAATCCTACAAGATGCTAGGTTTTTTATTAAGAATATGTAAAGCTTTCAAAAGTGCTAAGACACTAGAAATGTTGTTTTGTTCATTAGTCAGAAGTCCACTGGAGTACGCGTCCACAATATGGAATCCTCAATATAAGGTATACATAGATTTATTAGAAAATATACAAAATAAATTTTCGAAACATTTACTTTTAAAATACAACAAAACTACAAATAATATGTTAACACTACAAAAAAGACGCACATTGTCGGATCTATTGTTTCTGTATAACCTGCTTAATAATAATATTGATAGTCCCGAATTACTATCCGTCATTGGTTTAAATGCTCCAATGAGGCGTACCAGCCACACTTCTCTTCTTCATATAGAAGCCCACAACACCAATGCAGCAAATAACTCACCAATCACTCGCGCAATCACAACCTATACCCATTATGAAAAATTATTACAATTAGACATTTTTCACGATTCATTGCGAACATACAAAACAAAATTATTAAATTTCTTATCATTTTATTAAACTTTAGTGAGCAAATAATTTTTGATTTTAAAATGTAAAATTTTCTCCACCCATACTCTTTCATTTATGTTTTAATAGTCAACCAATGTTTGATTCTTTTCATTAGTTTCATCGTAATATAGTTTTAAAACCCAGGCGAAATTACCTATTGATATTTTACAGATTTACGTAATAGGTACAAAACCATGTAATTTATTTAAAATACCTTACAACTTATATTTAATGTACTGTGTAAATCTTATAAACAAATAAATAAATAAAATCTCCTGAAACTCCCATTGAATTTGGATTTCCCCAGGGTTCTGTCCTGGGTCCCATTCTCTTCATTCTATATACGAATCGTCTCGAACAACTCATTCACTCGGCTGGCTTTGAATCACAAGGCTACGCAGATGATCGTTTGATTTTCAAGTTTTGTTCCCCAGATGAAAAAGACGCCCTTAAAAACGAGGTGGTTAGTTTCATTAACACAGTCTCAAGTTGGATGTCTGTTAATAAACTCAAACTAAATCCGACAAAGACGGAATTTATTTGGATAGCGTCTCCTGGAAGGCAAGCCCTCATCGACTACAACCCAATTCGTATTCAGGATACAGATATAATCCCGTCTACAGAAATAAAATTTCTAGGTTTCAATATAGACAATAGTCTTTCTCTTAAATCGCAAATTTCAAAAGCTGTAAGTTCTGGCTTTTTCCATCTAAGGCAGATAAAATCAATCAGGAGATGCCTTCCCTCTGATGGAGCAAAGGCACTCATAAACTCGTTCGTTGTGTCACGAATGGATTATTGTAATAGTGCGTATGCTGGCCTGCCTAAGAAACAATTCAATAGAATCCAGTCCATCTTCAATGCTGCGGCGAGAATGATTTTTGGTGAATCTAAGTATTGTCATATAACTACTAAGGGATCGCCTTCATTGGCTTCGATGACCTGAAAGAATAGAGTTCAAGATCTGCTTAATGACCTACAAAGCATTGCAAGGAATGGCGCCAGCCTACATATCGGAACTATGTGTCCGACAAAACTTAAGCGATAGACAGCTTACTCTGAGGTCAGCAGATCTAGATGTTACTAATCGTTTAATCGAACTTTCTAGGTCAAATCGAGCCGTTTACTATGATCGCTCTTTTCGTGTATCTGGCCCGCTCATTTGGAATAAACTTCCCTCAGCTGTTACCAATATTCAGAATTTGACTGAATTTAAACGGGCTTTAAAAACAAAATTATTTAAAAGTTCATACCATTCATCTTAACCTGAATCTCTTTTCAATATATTGTAATGACATGTTTTAAAGTCTCTGGAAATTGTTTGGTTTCGGTTTCCTCCTTACTGTATTTTTATGTTTTTTTTTTTTAAATGTTTTTAATGTTCACTCAGAATGATTCTTATTTTTGCGCCTGTTTTATACAATTTTTTTTTTTAATGTTTTTGTTTTGTCCTGTGCTATAATAGCACCGTTACTTTTTACTAATATTGTCATATGCTATAACAGCACTCTTATTGTTAATTTTGTTCCCTTGCAGACTCGTATACTGTATATTCTTCATTTAAAATTACTTTTTAATACTTTTTAAGGACTCTAAGGAGCACTGTAGGATTATTTTTAAATTTTTATATTTTGTTATAGTTAAGCGCACTTGAAGTGAAACATCACAAAACTGCGCTATACAAATGCTTTGTTATTATTATTATTTATTAACACTTCAGCTCATTTTTAACTTTTTTAACTAATTTTTTTCCGTGTGGGATGAGATCTGAAATAATTTTATCCAGTAAATAATAAAAAAAATTGATTAATATCGCCTTCTTTAAGAAATGACTAATCTTCTTTGTGGAGACGATCATTTATGTCCCGATAGTTTAAATGTTTAAAGTTAAATGTAGGAGTTGAAATTTTTAGATTGCCTTCTTTAGTACAAGGGATAAGTATTGCTAGTGGAGGATGGTGGTTGTCTATCGGAAGAATAGACTCCAAAGATTCATTTATAATTAGGTTGCTCTCATTTGACAAAACTAGATCAAGAACACGATTATTAAGAGGTTAGACTTTACGCCATACGCCGAAAGTTTAGGTATTTATTGTTCCTAACTCTGTCCCACTCAGATGAAGCTCACACATACAACTGCACACAACAATACTGAATAGCTCGCACGCTCGCACACTCGACTAACACGTGATACAGTGTCCCCGGTCCCCGCATAATATCATATTCTCATTTAGAGCACCTTGCTGCAAATCATCTAGGTAGGTACCTACCATTCGGAATTCGGAATTATTATTTGTTATTCGTAGTATTTAGATCTCGCCTGACTTGTGATACCTCAATCACATTGATAGGATAATATAATCAATTAGTGAATGTTCGGCAATAACTAGATAAGTGATAATTCATGTAGGTATTGTTTATCATAATTTCCTGCGCTATTTAAAACTATAAATGTTATTATTATATTATGTTATTCATTTTGCCGCCGCCCCGGGAACCATTTATTGGATAACCAACACCTCTGCCATAGGTCACCCCTTTAAGTTTTAGTCACCCTCTACGTTTGGTGACTTAGCCGGGGTGCCCGGGGGCATATGGTTAGGTTTGTCCGGGTCTTGGCGGCGGATGCGTCTGCCCACCAATTACGTAACAGGCCATATCAGGAGAGACTGGTTGAGGGAAACCTTTTGATCTATCCGTTGGTCTATCCCAGAACATCCCATTGCACCGCATTGGGATTTCCATGTTTGTTATTCCTGGAGAAACCGACCCCCAGATTCCTACCCACCCCTCATACCCTTTTCCTTCCCAGAACTCGCTCTCCTTCCTTTCCTTAAAATACCCTGTGCACAGCATCCCCAAAGATGACATAGGCCCTGAGGGAAATTATTTTCCTCAGGGCCTCCTGTGTGGAGCTAATGTAAAAAAAAATATAACTACATTGTGGTGGCTAAGGTGGTGATTGGTGATGATTTGCCCATTTGGTCGGCGGGTAATCGTAATAAATCACCGACATTGGTCTTTGTAGGCCAGTTCAATTAGCCATCCGGGATGGTATTTATTCCGGTAGTTCCATTTTTTTAATGTTTTATAAACTGGTTCCTTTACGTAAAATCCAAGTTTTCGACCTGCACACCCGTGCTCGTGCCGCCATTTTGAAAAAAAAAAACAGACGAAATCGCAACAAAATCTTGTTTTTCTAAAATATCTCAAACAGTGCAAATTTTTCCCCCAGTAGCTGTGGCAAATACGTGGAACCTAAAATTTGCTACAATTATTTTAAATTTATTATTATCTTCTATCTCTCAAAAGTACTGATATGTAATAATCCAGTCAAGGAAGGAGGTGTGGAGTGCGTGAGCAGGTACCTAAGTGATTCCTTCATAAACTTGATCAGGGTGCTAAGGGTGTGAACATACCAAAAGTCCTGACGTCTAGGTGTCGAGCTAGGAGGGAAAGGGGGGGGGGGATGGTCCCAATATTCGGGTTTCCGCTTATATCTCGAAAACGGTGGTCCGCGGGTAATTTTTTTTCCATTACATGAATGCTCATAAAATTATCTTCAACTTTTATTCTATGTGTGATTTTCAAATTCCCAGCCGTTTTTGAGTTATAAGCTCCCAAAAAATTGTATAGAATTAAATTCCCTTTCAGAATATATTTTTATTATTTTTTTTTTTATTAATAATTCAAAAAATATACATTTTATACACTAATTAATTATATAATATATATATGTTTGATGTACCCCCATAAAAAAGCAGGGCTTGTGTGTATGGGGGGAGGGGTGTTATTATATAGTTTTTATTTATTTGTTATGATTTAGTTCAGGTTTTGAGTGTGCTTTTTTAGGTGAGTTTTAAATTTTTTTAAATTGGTATTCATGTTTCTAATATTTTCTGGTAATGAATTAAAGAATTTTACTCCGAGATATTTATGATTTAATTGTAATATTGTTTTTTTACATTTTGGAGTAATTTATATATATATATATACATAGGCAAATTAATCTCCAACCAGTCAACATTTACAGCAATTTTAAGTTTATTTATAATTTTAATTTTAAGTGTTGTCAATTTCAGAAAAATTATTATTTTTTTTTTTTGTGATAATATATTACAAAATTATACATAATATTTATAATACATTATTCCCATTGAGTTTAATAAAACTCATTTCGGGAAGGACAACATTATACAATTATGAAAATTATTTTTACAAAAGAACACGAATTTAAAGGGCATTTAAAGGAAAATACACAGATGTTAAAACAGACTAGGCACACTTGATACAGTTAGTTGAATATTTCATAAATACATTTAGAAAGATATACAACAGTTAAATAAAAATCGTTAAATATGTCACTGGTTAATAAAGCTGCTAAAGATATTTAACTTACTATTGACACACAAATTTTGTTCGTTCGCCTAAAAATTTGTTTGACCACACTTCCAGTTATTAAATAAAGTAGACAAAAATCATGTTACTTGAAAATTTTTATATTATAGTTTATAATGAAAAGTCTCATGATAATTTTATTCTATTTCGTTACATTAATACACCAAATTATAAACCTCACTGTTCTCAGTAACATCATGTGACACTCTGAACTTTATATGGATTAACGTTTTCATCCTCTTTGGACGTCTGGCAAGGTCCTGGCAATGGTTGTTCATTCATAGCATCTTCATCCTCAGTAATGTCGTCTTCATCGTCGTCCTCGGCAACAGGCACGCAGTTGAGGCATTTCCCTTGGCAGCGGGGGCAGGCTGCATAACAGTTCATCAATGCTTTTCGGCATCCACATTTCTAAATTACAAAATCCTTGGTGCCGCGGCAAAATATCATTTTCAGAAGGACCTTCTGGTGGATCTTCTATTGTAATTGGCACCGGGGTGGCTCCAATATGTTTCCTTCCTATGACTGGACTATAAAGCCGTAAAAAAACTTACCAGTTTGCACAAACAAGCATATTGCACTACTGGTTTTTTGTTTTCTTAATTATCTCTTTTCCAGTGCATTTTCGAGAAAAATTATGATCACCAATTTTGTAGAACATAAAATTTCACAAAAGACTTAGGTATATGTTTTATGTTTTTTCGTCTCTATCAGGTATCGAGGTTCAAATCCGCTAAAATCAGGTCAAAAAACAGTGTTTTACTTGGTTTACATTCCGTTAGTTTTTCAAAATGGTAGCTCGAGCACAAGTGCGCCAAGGTCGAATACTAGGATTTTAAAACAGGCGATCAGTTTATAAAACTTATTATAAAAAAATTAACTACCAGAATTGCGACCCCCTCATTTGCGCTAATTGTCTGAGGGGGTTTCTCACCATTTTCCTAATAGCTTATCCATACTATAAAGTTTGTTTTAGATTTACGATTGACGGTATATTTATTTATTAAGTTGAAGTTTATTGTTCGGTACTCGAACCTATGAATATAGGCTATATATGTTGGATAAGTGGGCCGAGTTTTCTAACTATTGCAAGTATTTTATTTTTAATAAAATCCCTTATCCACTGGAGGAACAGTGCAATTAAAATATTTTTTATCGGATTGCTAAGGGAAATTTTTCCGCCCACATAAAAAAATCATACCTCCGAATTTGAATATGGAGACATACAAACTGATTTTTTAAATTTTTATTTTTTTATTTATTTACTTTTTTATACATATACATTATTTATTGAATGTTTTGGCTACCCAACTAGGAAGAATCCCGTTTTAGGGCAGTCAAATTAGGATGATATATGGAACACAGATACTTAAATAATATAATAATAATAATAATAAAAAGTCCTATATAAATGTGTTGGATAAAATAAGAAGAAGAAAACAAAAAGGGAAGAGAAAGAATAAAATTAAACAAATAACCAATTAAAAAATGAAGATAACCGTTGTTTTTTTAACAAAATTATTTAAATAATAAAAAAATTAAAAAAATATAAAATAAAATAAAATAAAAAATAATAAAAGTTTTATCTACTTAAAAACAAAGGATTAAAACAAAATAGCTAATTGCTGTTTGCATTGCAAATTATGGTCTTACATACATATTTTGTATTAATAAAAACTGGAAAAAGAAAAAAAAAAGAATAAAATAAGATAATAATATGACTGTTGTTTGTTTATCAAAGTTATTGAAAAAGTAATCTTATAAAAGGTATATATATATAGTTAATAACAGGTATTTAAATATATCACAATAAGGGGGTTTCTCACCATCCTCCCAATAGCTTATCTACCCTAATAACGAATATTTAAGATTTACGATTTACGGTTTATTTATTTATTAAGTTGGAGTTTATAATTCGGTACTCGAACCTATGAATAGTGGCTATATATTCGATACGTTGGCCGAGTTTTCTGACCACTGCGAGTATTTTATTTTTATTTTTAATAATATTCGTTATTAGGGTAGATAAGCTATTAGGAGGATGGTGAGAAACCCCCTAAAGGTAACTGGTGTTTGAATTGCCTTCTATGTAGCCAATGAATTCCCCTATCTTTTGTTTATTATCACATATTTGTAGGATTTATAAAAACATATAATTAAATCTTTAACCTTAAAACATTTTAAATAATCTAGAGAATATTTATTTTGTTATATTTTGAATGTACATTATATTATATAGTCGTTTTAATAAAATAAAAAAAATTGAAAATTTGACACATTTTGCCAACAAAGCAATCCGAGGTTTTGGAAAGTGTGCCATAATGAGGCAAAAAGCGCTCGAGTGGTTAAAGTATGGATAAGCTATTAGGGGGATGGTGAAAAACCCTGTAAGGAGTTAATATTATTTATAAAAAAAAAACGACAGTAATGAAAACATAATCCCTGTTGTATGCGATATATTTTATATTTTGTGATGTAAAATGACCGTACACAACAAAAAATTTCAGATTTCAAAGATGTAATAAAATATTATAACTGACTACATCTACATTTTTTGTGGGAATGTTTTTAGTTTGAGGAAGGACAAAAAAAGTTTGAAAAAAATCGTTAAAAAGATTGCAAATTTGTTGCCCATCACTTAAAGAAAAGTTTCCGCCGAACATGTTATTCGGTGATCGAGGAAGCTTGTTTTTAAAATATTTCACATTTATTCTTTGTGTTTACCTAAGCATTATTTATGTAGTTTTTTTTTAAAGAAAGACAAACATTTTCGAGTTACGAATAACCCAACAACATTTGAAAATCTCCTACTACCATCACACTAAGCGAAAGATATTGCTTGTGTTAATTTGAGTAATATTGTAAACAGTTTTATGAAAAAAATATTATATTTATTACCTATTGTAAAAAATGTATTATCTAAAATACATTATTATGAAATTAAATAGAACTCATGAATAAAAGAAAAATCAATCCCATCACTATTATTATGTAAAATGGTCTTACCATCACTATTATCCAAAACGATGGCTCCACCCCCCCCGACCATGCACTCCTTGCCACGACCCGTCAAATGTGCGAATGAGACGACTGCCGTAAACTCTCAAATTTACCTACAGAAATCGCTTGAAAACAGGTTTATGGAGAATACACTTTTCTACACCGAAACTTTCACGAAATTGAAATTTAAAAAAATATATATTTTCTAAAAAGAAGAAGCTACGTCGGTATGTTTTCATAATTTTGTAATTCTATATGAGAGTTGAGTTAGCAGCACTTTTTCCTAAAATAATATTTTTTGATAAATTATATATGTTTGACAGTGAATGTTTACGTTAATACGAAACGCATCGAAAATTCAAAAAGCTACCGACATAGCTTTTACTTTCTAGAAGGCAGTGTAAAAAAAATATATTCATTTTGTGCAATTTTCGATGTAGAAAAGTGTTTTTTCCCGGGCGTCCTTTTTGTATGGGCCGAAAAGTGAAGTCTATCGTCTTAATGTTACGTACATGGTTAAATTGGGTTAAATTAAAAAGTAAAGACATATCTAGGATTTCTCGTTCACAAGCGGTTACTGGTATTGAATTAAAGTTACTATCTAAAACGTTAAAATTGCAATTAGGTAGCTTATAATCAACACAAATAATTATTTTATGATTTGGGTATTTTGTTTTTACTAACTCTACATCTTCACAGTGTTTTTTATAGATAGATATGTTGGAATTAGGAGGGATATAAACAGTTACAATAATAGTTTTCTTGAAATCACCACTTAACAATACAAACATTTGTTCCACATCAGTATTTTTGATTTTGAGTACTTTCGAAATAGTATGTTTGCGTACCGCTATCAGGACTCCACCTCCTCTCGTATTGGAGCTGGTATTCCTACTCCGGTCTGCTCGGTGGACATGGTGACTATGTAGTCCAAGCTCCGCTGAGAAGATTGATGATGTTAGCCAGGCTTCAGTGAGTATGATGATATCATTTGAGAAAGATGGGGCATTTACTCTGAACTCCTTTAGTTTTGTTCTGATGCCCCTGACGTTCTGGTAGTGGATGAGGCGTTTATATGGCTGGAGTTTTTTGGTTGAAAATCGACAATTTTGGGTGAGTTATTAATATATTTTAAGATTAAATTATTTTCTCCCTTATTTTTCCGGTTTTCTAACTCCTTCCAAACATTTTGAATTTATTGGCGCTGAACCCACGTTAAGTCTTCTTTGGTTTTAATACTGACATTTTGGTAGTCTATCGCCTTTTTTTAATAACCAGTTTCACTTGATGTTGGTCTGACAGTTCAATCTTGATCGGACGTATTTTATCCATTTCTTTTTTACCTAAACGGAACATTTTTATTTCACAGGTATCAACATTTTCAACTTCGTTTAGGATACTCAGAACATTGTTCCTATCCTCTCTCATGCAGTCAGTTTGAGTACCAGCTGAGCACTCGGGTACATTAAACATTATTATATTTTTGGATCTTAATTTTCTCTCCTCCATTTCCGCTAGTGTTTCGCGAATTCCAGGTAGTTCTTGGATGGTGTTAGGTAGAGGTTGGACCTGGGGCGGTTTCTGTTGTGAATTGTTTGTATAGGCCTTCAGCTCTCTTTCCAGGAAGCCGATTTCGCACCAACTACACTAATATTACCCAAAAGTTCGGAAAGTTGAGGAGTTAATTTAGCCATTTGTTATTTGGTAAATTTATTAGATGGATCCATAATGGTACTGTTCAAAGAGTTTATTATATTACTTGCCATCGTAATAAAGTGGTAGGGATCACACAAATCCATAATTAGCAGTTCGAAGTAGAAGTATAATATGAGAAAAAGTTTAGCTGCCCTGGATACACACACACTAGAAGCAAGTTCGAACTAACGAATTGACAGTTGTGATGACAGATTTATAATTATTTTATTTTTGATATATCTTTTAACTGCGAGATTGGAATTAGTTAGAACTCTATCACTACACTAAAAATCGATTTGCACTTGTAATTTAGTATTTCCTATGCGCAAAGGTATAAAATTAATTATTCTTATTTGTGTTTTAAACTGAGGCAGAAACAAAACCGTGCACTGTTTACATGTATTATTGTTTATATCAAAAGAATGATTTGTTTCTAAAATGTGGTTGGCAAATTCAGAATAATTATTATTATTCAAACACCTTAGATGTTCCTAAACTCTAATATTAAAATTTCTAGAAGTCTTTCCAATATAAAAAAGTTACGATCGTTACAAATTAATTTATAAACTACAGATTTGTTCAAAAAATCACCCTTATCCTTGTTATATATCTAATATATAATTTTTTAATTTGTTATTTGTGTAAAAGACTGGGTTAATATTATCTGGCATGTTTTTAATTAATACATTTGAAGTATTATTATTTTAAAATAATATTTTTAATGCACTAATATGTTAAAGAAAAAATATAAGAAAAAATTTATTAACTCTTATGTTTATCCACAACAATAATAATTGGAGAAAAATATTATTTCTCTGGCTTCTAGAAATTTTAATATTAGAGTTAAGGAACATCTAAGGTGTTTGAATAATAATAATTATTCTAAATTTGCCAACCACATTTTAGAAACAAATCATTCTTTTGATATAAATAAAGGGTTAAAAATTTTACACACAACAGATTTACAATTAGCAAACTTAGAAATTTTAGAAATTAGAAAAAGTGTTAATAGTAAATTAAATATTATTAATAACCAAATATTTTTTTAAAATAGCCATCCCTTAAATTTATTTTCTTAAACATCTTTATTATGTTTTGATAATTTATATAGTGTAATTTTTCATATTCTAAAATAATTTTTATATTTAATTTTAAATAATTGTTTTTACGATACTTTTTACTTAATTCATCACCTCTTTTTATAATTATTTTTGTCCATAGTTCTTTTTAGTCTATACTTGTTTGTTTCTTTTGTTATTTAATGTCATTACTACCCTGACAAAGAAACCATCGGTTTCGAAACATGTAGGTAATTGTTATTATATAATAGTGGTTTAATACAAAGTTATTTGTTTAATTTTATTCAAAATGACGCCACAAAGTGATTTTGCGAAGTTTAAAGAAATATTTATTAAACGTTAGTTTTTTTACACATTTAATTTAACCACGAGATTTGCAGTGCATACTTTAGTGCATTATTATATTCTTTCCCGATGTAAGCTGATGCTTGAGTTTTAGGAAAGGAATGCTCGTTATTAATACAATAAAAAAACTGTATTTACAGTTTTACAGTGATAAAAAATATAAAAAGAAAAAAAGTTTTTACAATTGATGGATAAATGTAGGAGACATTAATAATAATTTTAAAATTATGAAAGCATAATAAAATAATTGTGAATGGTGTTCTGATGACTGATTCGGCCCACTGACCACGTGTAACTGGGATGGCGCGCGATGGCGGTTGAAATGAACACATTGAGAAATTATAAAACGTCTATTTAAGCGGTAAGACCGTATTTCTTTTTAATTGTCTCTGAAGAACTGATTTTGCATAATTTAATTTAATTTATTTATGGTTAACTATACCGTCTGATATTTCATGTCAGGGGCAATATGCTCCGTATTTCTTTTGTAACTAAATTGTAATCAAAATAATGATTTACACTTAAGTCCAGTGATTTTTTTAAATGTTTAATGGGGTAATTAATATATTGCTTTCAACAATAAATAAAAAATAAACAATCGTTTTTCGTTTATATTATATTAAAGTGTAGGTAGCTATCTAAATTCGTCGCGTCTCTCAGCGAACACAAGGCCCAAACCCAGAAAATATCCCAGAAATGAAACAAATTCTTAATGAAGTAAATAACAAAATAAGCATAATGTACGTCATGAAAAAAGATATGGAGACTCTCACACAGTCAACTGAGTTTCTATCCAACAAATATGACGAACTGATATCGCTACATCTGGAATTGGGAAAAAAACTAAAAGAAAACGAAAATAAACTCAACGAAGTTATAAACAAAAACACATACCTTGAAAAATGTAATAGAGCATTAGAATACAGGATCCAAGAAATTGAACAAAGAGAAAAAAACTACAACATTGAACTGTTCGGTATAGAAATGATAAAAGACGAAAATATTGAAACAACTAAAAAAACAATTGCAGATAAACTAAATACGAATGGCAAAAATATTGAAAAGGTTTGGAGACTGCCAAATAGAAAGGACTCCAAACCGGCAAATGTAATTGTGAAGTTCACTCGTCAATCTCATCGAGATGAATGGCTACAAAAAAGAAAAAACATATTAACGAATAACGACATTTACAAGAACGGAAACAACGACCGAATATACATAAATGAAAATCTAACAAAAGAAAAAAAGATCTCCTATACATTACAAAACAAAAAATGAAAACAAAATTTAAATACATTTGGGTACAAAATTCCAAAATATTAATAAGAAGTGAAAATGATGGGAAAATAATCCATATAAGAAATGAGAATGATATAAATAGATACATTTAAATAATTGGATGAGAGAATCGTTATTGGTCGATAGTTTGTGAAATCTTTGTGGTTTCCTGATTTATATATAGGTCTGATAATGGCTGTTTTAAGTTCGTCAGGCATAATACTTTTACTTACACAAAGGTTAATTAATTTAGTCAATATTGGGATTATATTAACTTCAGGTCTTTAATTCTTACTAGCTTTTGCCCGTTGCAAGGCAACTAATTGGTTAAAGCACTAAGCGATTTGACGTTTGAATGTGGATGAAGCAAGAAGTGTGTGTCTACATTTAAAAAAAAAAATATTTGAAGAATAAAAATCGATGTTTGAATGTGGATGAAGCAAGGATTGTGAGAACTATTCAAGGGGTCTTGTGAGTTAATCGCTCAATTTTGTACACCCGCTACTTAGCCACTTCGGTCGCCCTGGTTAAGGCGTTCAGTATGGGCCTTTTCTCGCAAAAAGGGGCCTAGAAGTTTAATGCTCAATTTTTTCACTAATAAATTGTTTCTAAATTATATGAAATACAACCACTATTCAAATTACTCCCTTTCCACCTATTTTTTTTGTACAAATTTGATAACGCCAAATCTCTCCATTATATAAAGAAAACTTCGCGGGCGTGCGCACAATAACACATCAAAGTTTCATCGTAATTGGATGAATATTATTGTAATTAATTTAATTACGCTAGAGCTCATTATTATATGTAAAAACCATCTCGGGCATGCACACATCATATCCCCGAAGTTTCATCGCAATCGCAATGAATAGTATAGGAAATAATTTAATAACGCCAGAGCTTACTCTTATATATAGAAACCATCCCGAGCATGCCAACATCGAATTCGCAAAGTTTCATCTCAATCGGATGAAAAGTAAAGGAAATAATTTCAATACGCCAGAGCTTACTATTATGCATAAAAACCATCCAGGGGTGCACACATCAAATCTCCAAAGTTTCATCTCAATCGGATGAATAGTATATGAAATAATTTGATAACGCCAGAGCTTACTATTACGCATAGAAACCATCCCGGATATGCACACATCAAATCCCCAAAGTTTCATCGCAATCGGATGAATAGTATAGGAAATAATTTCATAAAGCCAGAGCTTACTATTATGCGTAGAAACCTCCCCGGGCATGCACACATCAAATCCCAAAAGTTTTGTCGCAATCAGATGAATAGTATTGGAAAAAATTTCATAACGCCAGAGCTTACTCTTTTATATAGAAACCATCCCGAGCATGCCAACATCGAATTCCCAAAGTTTCATCTCAATTGGATTCAAAGTATAGGAAATAATTTCATAACGCCAGATCTTACCACTATGCGTAAATAATTTCATAAAGCCAGAGCTTACTATTATGCGTAGAAACCAACACGGGCATGCACACATCAAAGCCCAAAAGTTTTGTCTCAATCAGATGAATTGTATTGGAAAAAATTTCATAACGCCAGAGCTTACTCTTTTATATAGAAACTATCCCGAGCACGCCAACATCGAATTCCCAAAGTTTCATCTCAATCGGATGAAAATTAAAGGAAATATTTTCATAACGCCAGAGCTTACTTTTACGCATACAAACCATCCATGGCATGCATACATCAAATCTCCAAAGTTTCATCTCAATCGGGTAAATAGTATATGAAATAATCTTATAACGCCAGAGCTTACTATTACACATAGAAACCATCCCGGGCATGCACACATCAAATTCCAAAAATTTTGTCGCAATTACATGAATAGTATAGGAAATAATTTCATCCTTTCGTATTACTGATCAAAAAATATTATATCAAACTAAATTTCATTGCAATAAAATGATTACCGAAAAAAATGTTTCAAAAACCTGTTAATTAAAAAATGTCTTTAGAAAAACCAACAATTATCTACGCATGTTGGCAAAAATATGCTACCATCTTTAATAATTTAAATAAATATCATACCAATTTATTTCAAATTTTCTATTTAAAAATAATTACATCAGTCCGATAATATTGATAGGTACCTACTCATTATGGCTAAAATTGCATCGACATTAATTTCAAGTAAGCCGGTAGGTACCTACGCAGTTCACATAACTAACAAAATAGAACATCCCTATTCAACTTCGCTGAAAGAACAGGATGCACCAAATCTTTCTAACGCATTTATAATAAAAAAAAATTGATTTAAAAAATGTGAATTTTCAGAAAAAAAAAACAAAAGTTGTGTTTTTATTAAAATATTTTTCTGGAAATGACACCGGTCAAGAGTCCACTCTTTGGATTCATGAACACGCATGCTAATTTAGTAATAAATAATTATTCAAAACAATAAATGTACGGAAAAATAAAAAAATTCTTGTGACAAACATTTTTGTGACGCGCCGAGGTCACTCACAACCGGCGGACTCTATTTTCGAAAAAAAAAAATTTGAAAAAATATCGTTAATAACAATTAAAAAATTTATTAATATTTTTTTCAGCGGTCATTTTTTACCACCGTGCACTTGACATACGATATTTGAAGCTCTAATGAAAATCTATTGAAATTTTCAACACTCCAGTCTCTTTGGAAATAATTTGAATTTAGACCGATGTTGAAATGTTTCTTAGTAAATTAAAGTGGTACTAAATCTTGCCGCCAGTGGAACAGGTAAATCATGTCAACCATTATTTTATAGCTGTTTCCGAATGCGCCTTTGAGGTGGTTTTTTTTTTTCAAATGTCAGATTGGAAATTAAAATAACGGACGTTTTTTCAAGAAATGTTGTCAATATGACCGTCGAATTACATTCGTAAAACTCTTGTCGAAAAGGTTTTACTAAATTTTGAAAGCCGAGATCGATATTTTTAAAGCCATTTCGTATTTTCAAGCTGGCTGTCGACAAAATCAATAAATGACATTACACAACCGAGAAAAAACAAATGAACTCGAATTATTTGGCAAGTGAAACTTATTTTATACGTGATAAAGCATTTTATCTTACTGGCTGCAAATATTTTAACAGTTTTTAACTCGGAAATTTTTTCGTAAACGTCAGAAATTACCGACGTTTGAAAACGAATCCTGACAAAATTTCCATGAAAAGTCATAAATATAATATATTATTTATGTTCCGAAACCTGTCGTAGTCGAAATAATACAAAAACATCTAAGCCGGGTATCTTTTTGAAGTCGCAATTTTGATTTACCTCGAGGCTCTTCGAAATGTAAAATTTTGAGGTGAGACGCCTTATATTTAAAAAAATATTCAATTGACGATTTCAGTACTGAGGCTATTTCACAATTTTGTTGTGAAGGTCTGACGATAAATTTTTCCTTTTTGACCGGCGAACCTGGCGGCTGGCAATATAACTTTGAATTTCTTCGTCGAATAATGAGCGCTTCTAGTTTTCGCCGCTAGGTTTTACATACGTCAGTTTATTTATTTTTTTGCATCAGTTTTTTTATATGAAAATTTGCAATTGGTAAAATTTTTCCCATACAAATCAGGTCTGAAAAAATCGTATGTGTTTTCATCCACGGTCGCTGTCTCGCGAAAATCAGCTTTGAGGTCGGTTAAACTTGAGGGACATAGTGGTCGTTTTTCGCAAGACTGCGATTGTCTTAAAATCTGGTGGTTACGAGCATTAATATATACTAGCTTTTGCCCGTTGCAACGCAACTAATTGGTTAAGCACTAAGCGATTTGACGTTTGAAGGTGGATGAAATTAAAAGTGTGTGCGTACATTTTTTTTTCATATTAAATATTTGGAGAAAAAAAACTATGGATGAATGTGGATGAAGCAAGGCTTGTGAGCCTTCACAGGGTTTGTGAAAATTGAATATTTTTAAAATATGAAGTATTTTTAAAATTAAAGAATTTTGAAATTTGAATATGTAGAAATTTTGGGTTTTTTAAAATCTACATGGTGACCTTAAATTTAAGTAATATGAAATCCCCTTCCTCGCTTTGTCAGAATCGATATGTCACATGACTAACCTAAGAAGAGTCTTAAAAAACAACATGGCGACCGAAATTTTGACTAATATGAAATCCCCATCCTTGCTTTGTCAGAGTCGATATATAACATGACTAACCTAAGAAAAGTCTTAAAAAACAACATGGCGACCGAAATTTTGACTAATATGAAATCCCCATCCTCGCTTTGTCAGAATCGATATGTCACATGACTAACCTAAGTAAAGTCTTAAAAAACAAAATGGCAACCGTAATTTTAACTAATATGAAATCCCCGTTCTCGCTTTGTCTGAATCGATATGACAAACCTAAGTTTCATCGCAATCGGATGGATAGTAGATGAAATAATTTCATAACGACAGAGCTTACTTACTGTTATGCGTAGAAACCACCCCGGGCATGCACACATGAAATCCCCAAAGTTTTATCGCAATCGGATGAATAGTATAGTATGAAATCCCCATCCTCTCTTTGTCAGAATCGATATGTCACATGACTAACCTAAGTAAAGTCTTAAAAAACAAAATGGCGACCGTAATTTTAACTAATATGAAATCCCCATCCTCACTTTGTCAGAATCGATATGTCACATGACCAACCTAAGTAAAGTCTTAAAAAACAAAATGGCGACCGTAATTTTAACTAATATGAAATCCCCATCCTCGCTTTGTCAGAATCGATATGTCACATGATTAACCTAAGAAAAGTCTTAAAAACAAAACGGCCACCGTAATTTTGACTAATATGAAATCCCCATCCTTGCTTTGTCAGAATCGATATGTCACATGACTTACCTAAAAAAATTCTTAAAAAACAAAATGGCGACCGTAATTTTGACTAATATGAAATCCCCATCCTCGCTTTGTCAGAATAGATATGTCACATGATTAACCTAAGAAAAGTCTTAAAAAACAAAACGGCCACCGTAATTTTGATTAATATGAAATCCCCATCCTCGCTTTTTCAGAATCGATATGTCACATGACTAACCTAATTAAAGTCTTAAAAAACAAAACGGCTACCGTAATTTTGACTAATAAGAAATCCCAATCCTCGCTTTGCCAAAATCGACATGTCACATGACTAACCTAAGAAAAGTCTTAAAAAAACAGCATGGCGACCGAAATTTTGACTAATATGAAATCCCCATCCTCGCTTTGTCAGAATCGATATGTCACATGACTAACCTAAGTTTCATCGCAATCGGATGGATAGTATTGGAAATAATTTCATTACGCCAGAGCTTTCTATTAGGTATATATAGAACCCATCCTGAGTATGCACACATATAATTCCTAAAGTTTCATCTCAATCGGATGAATAGTATATCAAATAATTTCATAACACCAGTTCTCACTATCATATTTAGAAACATCGGCATCGATGACGGGCATCAGAAACGGCGCTCTACAATTTTTTATTACTGAGCAAAAAATATTATATCAAACTATATTTCATTGCAATAAAAAAATAAGCGAAAAAATCTTTCAAAAACCTGTTAAAAAAAATAAATGTCTATAGAAAAACCAACAATTATCTACCATCTCTGGTAATTAAAAAAAAAAATCATTTCATTAATTTGTAATACGATGGATAAAAGTACCTACCATCTTTGGTGCCTTTTTTATTTCAAATCATTAATTTGAAATACGGTGGAAAAAGTTTTATCTTCAGTTCATACATACAGTACCTACCCAGTTATAATGTTCTACATATTTTTTATAAGGGCAAGACTGAACCATAAAAATTAGCAAAACCTCCTTCAATAAAAGCCTGAAAATCGAATTCCGCCATCTTTCTAAAAACATTTTCATACAAAACCTACGGCTAAAATGTGGCGGAGGTTTTGATACAGGCTGGGTCACTATACTCGCTGTTATCAGTCGTGAAGTTAGTCGCAAGCAATAAAGTACCTACCCGGTGGCTAGTGTGTTCGCACTTCTACTGGCCGCAGAAAATTTTAATTCATGACGAAACGTTTTTTAAACAATTTTTTCGCTAGATGTCAAAAGTTTGGCAAAGTTTAGCGGCAAATTTATAATGAAGAGGGTTAGATGTTTTGCCTGAATAAGATGGCTAATCCTCTCGTCTACGATCCTATTCAAAAACATTGCCACCAGAATATTTTTTTACGACCCAATCTCGAATGCCGTGGAACCCTCTCATATGTAAAATTTTCAAGCGAGTCGCCTAAGAAAATTTGAAAACACACCTCAAGATACTGTTTTGTACTCAAATTTGTCGTGAAGGTCTGACGATAAATTTTTCCTTTTTTGATGGGCGAACCTGGCGGCTGGCAATATAACTTTGAATTTCTTCGTCGAATAATGAGCTCTTCTAGTTTTCGCCGCTAGGTTTTCATACATCAGTTTTATTAGCAGTTTTTTTTTTTGAATCCGTTTTTTTATATGAAAATTTGCAATAGGTAAAACTTCTGGCTGAATTTTTCCCATACAAATCAGGTCTGAAAAAATCGTATGTATTTTCATCCACGGTCGCTGTCTCGCGAAAATCAGCTTTGAGGTCGGTTAAACTTGAGGGGCAGAGTGGTCGTTTTTCGCAAGACTGCGATTGTCTTAAAATCTGGTGGTTACGAGCATTAATATATAACTAGCCTTTGCCCGTTGCAAGGCAACTAATTGGTTAAAGCACTAAGCGATTTGACGTTTGAATGTGGATGAAGCAAGAAGTGTGTGTGTCTAAATTTTTTAAAAATTAAATATTTGAAAAAAAAAATCGATGTTTGAATGTGGATGAAGCAAGGATTGTGAGAACTACTCAAAGGGTCCTGTGAGTTAATCGCTCAATTTTGTACACCCGCTACTTAGCCACTTTGGTCGCCCTGGTTAAGGCGTTCAGTATGGGCATTTTCTCGCAAAAAGGGGCGTAGAAGTTTACGGCTCAATTTTTTCACTAATAAATTCTTTCTAAATTAAATGATATGCACTCACTTTTCTAATAACTCCCGTTACACCTATTTAAATTTTTTGTACAAATTTGATAACGCCAAAGCTCTGCATTATATAAAGAAAACTTCGCGGGCTTGCGCACAATAACTCACCAAAGTTTCATCGCAATCGGATGAATATTATTGTAGATAATTTCATTACGCTAGAGCTCATTATTATATTTTAAAACCATTTCGAGCATGCACACATCATATCCCCAAAGTTTCATCGCAATCGGATGAATAGTATTGGAAATAAGTTCATAATGCCAGAGCTTATTCTTATATATAGAAACCATCCCTAGCATGCCAACATCGAATTCCCAAAGTTTCATCTCAATCGGATGAAAAGTAAAGTAAATAATTTCATTACGCCAGACCTTACTTTTATGCATAAAAACCATCCCAGGCATGCACACATCAAATCTCCAAAGTTTCATCTCAATCGGGTGAATAGTATATGAAATAATTTGATAACGCCAGAGCTTACTATTACGCATAGAAACCATCCCGGACATGCACACATCAAATCCCCAAAGTTTCATCGCAATCGGATGAATAGTATAGGAAATAATTTCAAAAAGCCAGAGCTTACTATTATGCGTAGAAACCAACCCGGGCATGCACACATCAAATCCCAAAAGTTTTGTCGCAATCAGATGAATAGTATTGGAAAAAATTTTATAACGCCAGAGCTTACTCTTTTACATAGAAACCATCCCGAGCATGCCAACATCGAATTCCCAAAGTTTCATCTCAATCGGATGGAAAGTATAGGAAATAATTTCATAACGCCAGATCTTACCATTATGCGTAAATAATTTCATAATTCCAGAGCTTACTATTATGCGTAGAAACCAACCCGGGCATGCACACATCAAAGCTCAAAAGTTTTGTCGCAATCAAATGAATAGTATTGGAAAAAAATTCATAACGCCAGAGCTTACTCTTTTACATAGAAACCATCCCGAGCATGCCAACATCGAATTCCCAAAGTTTCATCTCAATCGGATGAAAATTAAAGGAAATATTTTCATAACGCCAGAGCTTACTTTTATGCATAAAAACCATCCCAGGCATGCACACATCAAATCTCCAAAGTTTCATCTCGATCGGGTGAATGAAAATATAAAATAATTTCATAAAGCCAGAGCTTACTATTATGCGTAGAAACCAACCCGGGCATGCACACATCAAATCCCTAAAGTTTTGTCGCCATCAGATGAATAGTATTGGAAAAAAACCTACCTAACCCTCAAACAAAAAATATTTGTTCATTTACCTACGTAATTTCTAAAAAAAAAAAACATTGCAATTTTATTACTTATCAAAAAAACCATCTTATCAAACTCAATTTTACTGCAGCAAAAAAAATACACAAAGAAATTCTTTAACAATATCCGGGTACCCGTGCACACGTATAATTATTTTTATTTTAAAATTTAATAATGTCCAAAGTAAACGAACGAATCCTGACCGATCTATTTTTCGATTTGTATGCATATAAAAAATCTGTAGCACTGCATCGAACCCACCTAATTTATAAAAAGTACCTTCATACATACCTACCTACCCAGAGTACCTGTTCAGTACTTAGTTCCTACCTACCTGCATATCTACCTACCCCCGTGTACACCTACATTTCTTTGGAAATATCCATCTTTGGTTACCTATTTTTATTTTATATCATAATTTTTTTGTGATTTAAAGGAAAGAAGTTCTTACTTACAGTAAATATCGATATTTGAATTCAATGGAATACCATGTCTAGTGACCTCCCTGATTGGTCAGTCAAAATGAACGACAGGGTCCGGCAAAATTTCCTCACTCATTATTACAAAAACCAATCGATTAAAAAAAATACTTTTTTTTTTCAATCGACTCTTTAATATTTTTTTATGGAAATGACATCTCTCAAGTGTCCACCTTTTGATTTCACGGACGCCATAACTCTTTTCGTAATAAATAATTATTAATAACGATAAATGTATAGAAAATTAGGGAAAAAACTTTGCATCTTATTTAGATAAATTTTAATGCGCCGCAAAAACGTTGGTCGCAAACGCCCGACAATATTTTCTAAACAAAAAAAAATTAAGGAAAAAATCATGAGTTTTAATAAAAAAATTAATCAGTATATTTCGAGCGGAATTTTTTTTACCACCCTGTTTCTGAATTTGAATTAAAAGACCGACAAACTGCAATCGGCATTTTTTCAGAAGAAACGCATTTACTACCTACCATCTTTGGTGATTTCTCTTAATTTCAAACCATTTATTTGTAATTCGATGGAGCAAAGTAGGTACCTACCCAGTAATTATTATTATACGAATCCACCTGACCAGTAATATTTTTAAATCTTGTAAAATTTGTTAGCGGAGTTTTCATGGATTTTTTTGTAAAATGTCAAATTTTTAGCACGATATTGAGGAATATTTCCAATGGAATGCCACTAAAAAAACTGTTGAATAAGTTTTCGAAACCTTTTGCCATTAAATATATCAAAAAACATCTACGCCAGAGGCCGTCATTTTGACGCAATTTCGTTTGCAAATGAAGGATTCTCAAATACGCCAAAGCTCAATTTTTTAAAGGCTCAAGTCTAATTTTTTTGTTCAGGCCCTAGCACGCTTGCTCTTTAATGATCGGTAGGATAACTATCGGTAACTTCTCATCGTTCCCTAGGACAACTGCACATCGCTAACGTACAAACAACAGCTGATGTCGAATATGTTAAGGACACTTAGTCATTGTGAACTGTCACTTATTCGTTGGCGATCTGTAGTCATGCTAGGGAACGATGAGAAGTCACCGATAGTTATCCTATCGATCGTTGTAGAGCGAGCGTGCTAGGGCCCTGACCTACCGCAAAAGCCGTGAGGATCTTACGCTAAAAAAAATCGCTGGGCGGGTAGGCCAACGCCTCTGCAATAGGTCATTTCAAGAGGTTCGCTATGTTTGGTGATTTAGAAGTGGTGCCTGGGTTCATGAGGTTTGTCCTGGTCTTGGCGGTATATTCGTCTGCCCACCAATTTCGTGGCAGACCAGATCGGAAGAGACTGGTTTAGGGAGACTTTTTGGCTTCTTCAGCAGAGCTCTCTCGGCACATCACCTTGCACCGCAGTGGTAGGGATAAAATCATTCGTCCCTCACTCCACACACTGATCCCCAGATTCCTACCCACCGCTCATAACTTTTTCCTTACCAGAACATCATCTCCTTACTTTCCCAAAAAGAACCCTTCACACAGCATCCCCAAAGATAACATAGGCCCTGAGAGAAATTATTTTCTTTAGGGCCTCCTGTGTAGAGCTATTATAAAAATTAAATAAACTTCTCTATTCCCGGTAGATTTTCCTAATTTTCTTTTAAATTAGTCGAGTACGATCAATCCAGAGTTATTTAAACAGTTTTATTCATCATATTAAATTCTCAATATTTGAAAAATTACGTTCCCACCCAAGTAGGTACCTACCCACTGATAAATTATTTTCTATGATCTCGGCAGCCTGAACCGTTCGAATTTTATTTGACTTTAAAAAGTACCTACCCAGGAAGTAAAATCAACTTTATGTAGCTGGCCGGTAACATTTAAACTGTTGTTTTTTTTTGCATTTCATAAACGTCAGAATTTTTTCAACTTTTGAAGATGTATCCTGAAATAATTTACATGAAATGTGGTAAATGTAATGTATTATTGGAGTTCGGAAATCTATGGTTTTCAAAATTATAGAAAAACATCTTATCCACATATGCTATTTTTGACGTAATATTGATATACATGAGACTCGTCGAAATGTCAAATTTACATGCGAGACGCCATAGAATAATTTTCAAAAATGCCACAACATTTCAGTACTTTGAAGGTCTGACGATAAATTTTCCTTATTAAAGCATTTTATTTTACTGGCTGCAAACATTTTAACAGTTTTGATCTCGGAAATTTTTTCGTAAACGTCAGAAATTACCGACGTTTGAAAACAAATCCTGACAAAATTTCCATGAAAAGTCATAAATATAATATATTTTTAATGTTCCGAAACCTGTCGTAGTCGAAATAATACAAAAACATCTAAGCCAGGTATCTTTTTTAAGTCGCAATTTTGATTTACCTCGAGGCTCGTCGAAATGTAAAATTTTGAGGTGAGACGCCATATATTTAAAAAATATACACTTTACGATTTCAGTACTGAGGCTCTTTCACAAATTTTTCGTGAAGGTCTGACGATAAATTATTCCTTTTTTGAGGGGCGAACCTGGCGGCTGGCAATATAACTTTGAATTTCATCGTCGAATAATGAGCGCTTCTAGTTTTCACCGCTAGGTTTTAATACATCAGTTTTTTTAGCAGTTTATTTTTTTTGCATCAGTTTTTTTATATGAAAATTTGCAATTGGTAAAATTCTGGCTGAATTTTTCCCATACAAATCAGGTCTGAAAAAATCGTATGTATTTTCATCCACGGTCGCTGTCTCGCGAAAATCAGCTTTGAGGTCGGTTAAACTTGAGGGGCAGAGTGGTCGTTTTTCGCAAGACTGCGATTGTCTTAAAATCTGGTGGTTACGAGCATAAATATATAATATATATTTGATCATTGCCTTCTGATTCATATCATTAATAATTTTTTTAACATCTTTTTGTGATACAGGTCTAAATCTCATTGACATACTAGCAGGAGTTGTATACGTGTTACGATCTAGGATTTTTTTAGTACAGTGTCTTATGTATTTTATTTCATTTACGAATGTTGTAGCAAATTTATCGCATAAAAATGTTGTGTCTCCTTGACTTCCCATATGTTGAAGGATTATTTTATCTAGATTTTGTTTAGGTTTTCCTATTAGGTTATTTATTTCGTCCCAGAGTTTCCTTGGGTTGCCGTTTAAACTATTTATTACGTTTTTGTGAAATGTGTTTTTAGTAATATTAATATGTTTATTTGTTTTGTTTCTATATCGCGTGTATTCTAAATGAAATACAGGGTTATTGGGGCTATTCTTGCATTTTCGGTAAAGATAATCTCTTTTTTTAATCATGTTCTTAATTTCTTCAGTAACCCATTGTGCCTATGATTATTTTTAAATGATTTTTCTTTTTTCGAGGACTCATAGATATTATCAAAAATATTTTTTAAATTATAGTACAGTTCTGAGGGACATTCAGTTTGTAATAATTTGCCCCATTTTACTAGTTTTAATTTGGAATATACCAATTTATTATCAATAATTTCCCTTTTTTTATTTAAATCCTTTGTAAGTACCTCTTTCCCTATCGCAACTCCCGTTATATAATGGTCCGATATTTTATTAGTCACAATATATGAAAATACAGTGTTATTACGGTTACGAATTGAAATATGGTCGATACAGGAATAAACATTTATACCGTTTAAAATTTCATCCCGGGTCACATCTAATATTACATTTTCTAAGCCATTTTCACTGAGTAGATTTTGGTTTTCTGTAATTACACTATTTTTGGTATCCAATAAATTCAAGTTAATGTCACCACAGTAAAAGTAATTTGAATCAGATGAGGTTAATTGTAATATTTGTTTTAGTTCCTTCAAGTATATATTCTTGTTGTTGTTCGGCGGGCGATATACTGCAAGTATATTTATGACATCTTGATAAACGGTGGATATTTCTCCAGATATTGTCTTGCAGCTTTTAAAAGAAATGTTTGTTTTCTTAAAAGTATGATGGTTTTTTAAGTACATGATTAATCCCCCTCCTCTTCTGTTCTCCCTAGTATTTGCAATCGAGATGAAGTTCGGTATGTTGAACATAGTTATTATTTCGTTTTTAATATTTATTTCCGTTAGAAAAACTACTTCCATAAACTGCAGAATGTCTTTTATTTGTGCAATAAATGAATTAAAATTCTTTTTCAGTGATCTAATATTTAGGTGAATAGCCACAGACCTCATATTGATGTTTTTATCGTTTATCCAGTTATCCAAATTATAGCACTTTGTAAATTTGTGAGTTTGGAATTGTGTAGAATCTTCCATGACGTGGATTTAGTAACTGATAAAGTATGTTAGTGTTTCGAGTCCAAAGGTGTTTTGTTTTTTTTTTATTTTTATTTAAATGTATCTGTTTATATCATTCTCATTTCTTATATGGATTATTTTTCCATCATTTTCACTTCTTATTAATATTTTGGAATTTTGTACCCAAATGTATTTAAATTTTGTTTTCATTTTTTGTTTTGTAATGTATAGGAGATCTTTTTTTCTTTTGTTAGATTTTCATTTATGTATATTCGGTCGTTGTTTCCGTTCTTGTAAATGTCGTTATTCGTTAATATGTTTTTTCTTTTTTGTAGCCATTCATCTCGATGAGATTGACGAGTGAACTTCACAATTACATTTGCCGGTTTGGAGTCCTTTCTATTTGGCAGTCTCCAAACCTTTTCAATATTTTTGCCATTCGTATTTAGTTTATCTGCAATTGTTTTTTTAGTTGTTTCAATATTTTCGTCTTTTATCATTTCTATACCGAACAGTTCAATGTTGTAGTTTTTTTCTCTTTGTTCAATTTCTTAGATCCTGTATTCTAATTTTTTTTTTTTTTACAAAAGAAAATCATAAGTCTTTAATAATTACATAATTCTTTGGCTAATTACAATAAAAATAGTTTTTTTTAACAAATCTACCCAATTCAATAAAGAAAAGCATTTATCGTGTTTGAATTGGGGAGTAGTGCCATTACAAAGGTTAGAGAAAATAAAAAAGAAGAAAAAAATTTGAGGTAACAAAATACATAAACTTATATAGGATGTTAACAAATATACATTGATAGTGGAATTGAGTATCATATCAGTTAATAAGTTGGATATACAGAAATAGATAAGTAAAAGTAAGAATATAGATGTAGTGAAATAAAATAATATTATTACATTTCATTTTATAGGTAGGTATTATATATAATTAACAAAGGTGTTAGGTACATGGATTTGATTCTAGCAGTTGAGTAGAGGAGCTGATAATGCTGTAAAAGCAGTACATAATATTGAGTTGTGACAATATTCCTTTGGTAGTTCAATGTTGATGGAATATTTTTGGAGGATACGTTAAAAATGAAAAAAATAAATATTTATATATATTTATTTTTTTGTTTATTAATTTTGAAATTAAATAATTAATTATATACTAAAGTACTTAATATTATAATAAAATACTTGATCAATTGTAATTAATAGGTTATATGTAATCAAAAGATATATAAAAAATTATTCTATGAAATTTAAAATTTATAGTTATTGTTGGGTTGATCTAGTAGTTGTTTGATTTGTGTTTTAAAGGTATTGTAATTTATTTCTGTTTTTATTTTATATGGGAGGGCGTTAAAAAATTTTATACCTTGATAGGTATAATGGTGTTGATAAGCACTCGTTTTAAATTTAGGGATTTCTAAGTTTCCACGTGATCTTGACCGGTTACTTATTTTTGTGAATGTTATTGAATCATTGAAATGATCTTTGTGGGTTTGTAATAATGAGTTTTTTTTGAAGATTTTATTTAGGCTGAGAACTTTAAAGGAGTTAAATAATTGTGTTGTTGGAAATACAGATGGTTTTCGTAGGATGATTTTTAGAATCAACCTCTGTGCCCTTTCTACGGGTAAAAGGTTGGTTTTGAAAGTCCCCCCCCACCCGATTATACCGTATTGGAGAATAGATTGTGCAAGGGAGAAATAAATAGTTTTAATCATACTAGATGATAGGATGTTTCTCAATCTAATGAACATGTAAATAAGTTTTCTTACTCTGGTTACCGTATTTTGGACTTGTTCGTTCCATTTTAAGTGCCTATCTATTATGATACCCAGGTACTTTATACTATTTTTGCATGTTATTGGTAAACAATTTGCATTGTCGCATTCATTTTTGTTTTCACACTGCGATGAATGGATTTTAATAGTAATATTTTTTTCAACATTTTTTTCTTTCAATGAGAAAGGGATAAAATATGTTTTCTCAGTATTTAGTGAGAGACAATTTAGGTCGAACCATGTTTTGAGAATGTTTGTCTCATGGTTTCCTCCCATGATTTCCCTTTAGTGATAACTACAGTGTCATCTGCATAAGATATGATATCTCCAAGAATCGGAAGAGTGAACATTTGATTTACATATATAATGAAAAGGATTGGTCCGATGACAGTTCCTTGTGGTATGCCAAATGATGAGGTTTTGGGTTCACTTAAGGTATTATTTATTTTGACATATTGGAATCTCTCTTTTAGATAACTTTGAAACCATGATAGCACTATTCCGTCTAAACCAATTTGCATTAATTTCTTAGTGAGTTTGGAATGTGATATGCTATCAAATGCCTTGCGGAGATCAATGAAGATTCCAAGACATTTTTTTCCATTATCTAACTTTTGCATAATTGTTGACGTTAATTTAGCAATCGCATCCTGTGTGCTGAGATTGTCCCTAAATCCAAACTGGTTTGGGCTCATTATATTTTTTTCTTTTATGTAATTGTTGAGTTGTTTTTTAACAATTTTTTCATAGATTTTTGCTATGTTTGATGTGAGTGCTATGGGACGATAGTTTGAGATATTTTTTTCATTACCAGATTTAAAAACAGGGGTGACAATAGTCTTCTTATAGTTGTTCGGGAATATACCCTTCTCTAGACTTTTATTTATTATGTGTGCAATTGGTTTGCTGATTTCCTCACGTACAGCTTTTAATGTTTTAACAGTTATATTGTCGTAGCCAGGGCTTGCTGATCCTCGTAAACTTATTATAGCGTTTTCAACTTCTTTATCAGTTACTGAAACAAATGTGTGGAAACCTTCTTCAAAAGCTGGGTTTAGCTCTGTTTGTTGAGTTTGTTTTTTGTCTATGATAATATTACTATCAAGATTAGTGCCAACATTAACAAAATAATCATTAAAAATATTACCACAAAGTTTTGGGTTATTTTCTGTCTCAGTATTTACTCCTTGATGAGTAACTTCTTTTGGTAATTTTTGTTTTGTGCCTTTGTTGATTATTGTATTGATGATTTTCCAGAACTCTTTGCTATCCTGATCAGCATTTTTTATTTTATTACGAAAATACTTTTCTTTTGTTAGTCTTATTAAGAGCGCAAGTTTGTTTCGGTATTTCTTGTAGAAAGTAGTGATTTTTTCATCGTTTGGAAATTTTTTAGACTGGTGATAGTATTTTTCCTTATTTCTGATTGAAATCACTAATCCATGGGTCATCCATGGTTTTATTAATCTGTGCTTAGATTTTGTTTTCGAAACAAGTATTTTTGTAGATAGGTTTATGTGATTCAGGAAAACTGTTTCGAAATTCTCTGCACAAGTATTTGGATTATCTGATTCAAATATTGATGCCCAGGTTTCCATTTTAAGATTTTCTTCTAACGTTTTCATATTTAAATATTTTTTTTCGTGTTTTATTTTGACAGAATTGTTGGGGTTGGTACTTCTTTTATCTATGTTGTTGACGAATATACAGGTGTAGTGGTCAGTTATGCTAGTTTTCCATAATATTGACATGTTTTTTTCAGTGTTGTTTGAGTTGCACCATATGTGGTCGATACAGGAAGGGATTTGTCCACTGACATTTCGTGTTGCATTATTTATATATGATTTATAATTTAGCGATGTCATTACATTTATATAATCCTCTTTGGTTCGATTTTGTATCCAATGTCCAATGTTTATGTTGATGTCACCAATAACAATATTACAGGTACCTTTTAGAGTCAGTAATAATTGTTCCATTTCTGTAATGAAATTTGTGGGATTTGATCCGTGCGTGCGGTAGATTGCAATAATATTGTACATAATTTCGTTCACTTTTACATTCAGTTTTAGACAGTTCGCTAATTGCATTTTAATTTCTGTGACTGTAACATTGTTATATTTATTTAGAATAAACAATGCGATACCACTGGTTTTGTTAATATGGGTAGTGGACGGATAGAATGTGTAATTCGGAATATTGTACAGTGTGCCAGCATTATTTATGTTTAAGTGTGCTTCCGTTAATACAATGAGGTCCGGTAATGTTTCAAGAAGGTTAAGTGTTAATATAAGTTCATCCAGGTTTTTTTGTAAACTTCTGATGTTTTGGTGAAGAACAGTGAAAGCATTTGGGAGTTTTTTTAGTAGTTCATTACATTGTTTTGAATCTTCGCAAATGTACTGTGAAACATCTGTTAATTTGTCAATTTCCTCGGTTAGAAAATTATCCATAACTTATTCATAATCGATTCTCTGTTGTGCTATGATAGACATTCTTTTTCGGTAAGTACATTTTTCGCTATTTGCACTATGTTCAGTATTATTTTTTGTTCCGAATAAATTGTTGTTTTTGTCGCAGTTGTAGCATTTGACCATATCTTTGGTTTTTTCGTTTTCACTAAATTTGTGGTTTTTTGCACAGTGTATGCATCTGGGCTTGTTCATTTTGTTCAGGCATTTTAGGGATGTGTGTCCATATGCTAAACAGTGAAAACATTGCATGAGGGGGTTGCAATCTTCGATTGAGCTCTGACAAAGCCTATATTAACTCGTTGTTTTTCTAGTAACGTCTTTCGGATCGGGCCTGTTGTTTCTATTATCACATTTCGGAGTTGATCACTTTTTCTGTTTTTTAATATTTTTGTTACTTTTATGGACTCATTTGTTATATCGTTTAGTTCGCTATTTTGCAGAATAAGGTCATTTAAAATTTTTTCTTCGTTATACTCCCCTCCGACACCTTTAATAATCATGCATGGCCTCTTCTTTTTTAATTCTGCTGCAGATATTCCATTTTTATTTTTATTTATTTCTGCTTTCAATTTTTCAGCATCTTCTTTATTGGAGCAGGTCATAATTATTTTATTATTTGTTGCTTTTTTTATTCCATTTATTCCAATTCCGAGGTGAGGCGCTTTTATTGTTTTTGTGATAATGCTCTTTATGTCTTCAGATGTTTCTTTGCCTTCAGCGGTTATTAAGACTGCAAATTTGGGTTCTTCGATTTGAACAGTTCTTTCTTTTAAAACCATTGCATAGGATTTTGGTTCATTATTTTTTTCAAGCTTGATGATGACTTTTTGCTGAAGTTCAATAATTTTTTCTTGGAAATGGTTTTTTTCCCGTTTCCATGCTTCTTCTAGTAATTGGATCGTTTGTTCTAGGTTATTTCTAATTTTCGAGTCCTTTACGGTTGTAATGTTTTTCAGATCACTTTTTATGTTTTCTATTAATGTTAGTACATCCATTTTTTATTGAACTAGAGTTACCGTGCGGAGGCACGTCACTCCCGGTCGAACTATGTGACAATAACTGAATGCTCTATTACATTTTTCAAGGTATGTGTTTTTGTTTATAACTTCGTTGAGTTTATTTTCGTTTTCTTTTAGTTTTTTCCCAATTCCAGATGTAGCAATATCAGTTCGTCATATTTGTTGGATAGAAACTCAGTTGACTGTGTGAGAGTCTCCATATCTTTTTTCATGACGTACATTATGCTTATTTTGTTATTTACTTCATTAAGAATTTGTTTCATTTCTGGGATATTTTCTGGGTTCGGGCCTTGTGTTCGCTGAGAGACGCGACGAATTTAGATAGCTACCTACACTTTAATATAATATAAACGAAAAACGATTATTTATTTTTTATTTATTGTTGAAAGCAATATATTAATTACCTCATTAACTAGGCATAGAGAAGCACAAATGTTTATTATCAATAAATCTAATTGATAATGGCTCACTTTGAGTAATTTTTTTGTCAAAGGAATTAGCTCAGTATCTCGGCCAATGTTACGTTACGTTTATTTGGACATTGAGTCCCGCGTAAACCTGAATAATAAATATAATATACACGCACTTGTCGTTGATAGTATCACCAATCAGCTGCCTAATCACTATATAAACAAAAGTGATATGAGGTATTTAGAGGGAATACTCCTCGCTGACTTAACATGGAATATTAAAGGATGTAAAGATGTCATCTTAGGGGCGTTTTAACGCAACTGTTTCGCTATATTTATTTGGGAAACAGGGTGGAATTAGGGACTAGTTCTTCCTCTGCATTATCGACCGCGTTCGGCTTCGTGCTAATGGGTGACTACATCAATAAAGTGCCCAATTCAAGCACTTCATTTTCCGCCCTCGCACTGAATGATTTAGTGCAAAAAATTTCGCTGTTAGAAGAAATACCTAACATACAATGTCTGAGTCCTGAGGAGACGGAATGTGAGAATCTGTTTGCTGCATCTATTTCTCGTGCTGACGATGGGAGGTATTCTGTTGCTTTACCTTTCTGTAAACAACCAAAACAATTGGGTAATTCTCTTACTGCTGCCCAAAGCCAATTTATGGCCTTGGAGCGAAGATTTAAACAATTATATATAAACAATTTTATAATTATATACCCGGGTTATATGAGAATTACAATAAACTTATCAGCGAATACACTGATAATGGTTTCTTAACGGAAGTCCCAGAGTCTGATATTACAGATGATGTATATTATATACTCCATCACTCGTCCGGTAAACCTATGCCCAGGATTATGCTCGATGCTAGTGCTAATACACATACAAGGTTGTCACTGAATGACATCTTGCATACTGGTCCCAGTTTGCAAGCTGATTTGTTTTTGCTTTTGTTTGACTTTCGTCTATTTCCCATCGCTATGACTGGGGACATAAAGCAAATATATTTACAGATTAAAGTTCCTAGCAGGCATAGTAGCTATCTGAAAATCTTATTTCGATTCTCGGTAAAGGATCTCTTACGGAATTTACAGTTTCATCGGGTCCCTTTTGGACTAACGACAAGTCTATGGACTTGCAATGCGGACTGTTCGTTAGTTAGCCTAAGATATGAGACCACATTTCCTGGATGCTGCCAATGTGGCACAGTCCTAGTTGTATATGGAGGACCTGGTCTGTTCTATTGCAGATAAGCCCAGCGCCGTACGTCTTTCTCGAGAAATAATCTCGTTATTCAAGTCCGGTGCCTTTTATTTGGTCAAAGGGACTAGTAATTCTCAAGTTGTACTTGAAAACCTTCCAGATTCTCACCGCACCACATTGAACTTTACTGTTGGTTCTAACAATGCCTCTAAGGTGTTAGGCCTCTCGTGGGAACCAGTTGATGACAGCTTCTTCTTTACAACTTCTTATGTTCAGGAAAAGTGTACAAAGCGGAACATACTCTCCATAGTCGTCCGCTTATTCGATGTCCTCGGCTTGGTCGCCCCCGTCATTCTGTACATTCATAAATTGCTTATTAAAGAGCTATGGCTGTACAACATTGGTTGGGATGATATCCCCCTGATATGTTGTTAGGGAAAAAATGCGGAAATGCAATTGCTGCTTCCGCTTAAATCTGTCGCATCCTACACCAAAGATGGCAGATTTACCTTAATTTCGTTTTGTAGAGGCAAAAGCTTTCGTTCACACCAGCGTAGATTACGTAGGTCCCCTGCGTATTACGCTTGCTCGTCGGAGAGGACAGCATTCACAAAAGGCATATATCTGTCTTCTCATGTGTCTTGTAACCAAGGCCCTTCACATTGAGTTGATCTGTGACCTAACTTCAAATGCTTTCCTGGCTGCTTTCAGTCGGTTTGTTTCTCAGCGTGGCTCTGTATCTTGATTGTATTCAGAAATTGGCACCAATTTTGTTATTGCAAGGGCACAATTATATTATCTCCATAAATTCTTGGATGAGTCAGAGTTCGAGCCCGCTTTAAAGCGCGAACTCGCTAATCGCCGTGTTGAGCGGAAAATGATTCCTCCACGCGCACCTCATTTCGGGGGTATGTGGGCATATTAATTTTATTTTATTTAATTTTGTCATAATAGTTATAGTTTAGTTATTTCGGACTTAGCCATGACATTCCTTAACCAAAGTTGACTTAGAAACATGGCTTTTATTTTGTTTTGTCTAAGACGGTGACAGACACAGATATTTTGTTTTTGTACATCTTTCAATCTAGTGATTTGATATTTATTTGTCTTAGTTTTAATTTTTGCTTTTTGAAAGTTCTGCGAACTTCCAAGGCGGGGAGCATGGTTAGGCATTATAATATTTTTTGTTTTGTTTGTTCGAAAAAAAAATTAAAATATTTTTATGTTACTTAAATGGTTGTTTGACAGTCTTTGTTGATAATAGAAACACTAATATAGTGTATTGTAGTAATGGAAATTCTCTCTTGGAAACTGTCCTCATGGAAATTATTAATATGAAAACTCTCTCTTCATTTTGCTGGATTTTGAGCACACATGCTTTTTGGATTGTGAATTATATTTCCGAAGTGTAATGGTTGACTGCGGAACTTTGCTGATCAATAATATCAAGAATTGGGCTGATATTTTGTACTTCAAGTTTGGAATAAAAAGGGAGGCCTCCTACACTACCAGAGAATGACAATCAAAGGATAGTGTTTCTGTTTCCTCAATAGGAATTGTATTCTGTGACATATTAATGTTCGCGCAAATAAATTCACAATCATACATTTTTTAGTATCACGCTCAGAGAGATCTGGGACTATTTACACGTCCCAGACTCACATATTATAATCCAGGCAGGTTACAGAGTGTATTGATATAAATGAGGAACAGAATAGGGCCTAGAACACTTCCTTGTGGAACGCCAAATTGGATTGGTAAGGGGTTACTTTCAGCTATGTTGTTAATTTTAACAGTTTGTGATCTGTCAGTTAGGTATGATGAGAACCAGTTAAGAGTTCTACCTCGAACACCTATTTGAGATAGCCTTTCTAGAAGTATGGAGTGGGAAACCGTGTCAAATGTACCGTGTCAAATTGAAAATTAAAACTCTTCAAAACAAAATGTCAGATGAAAAATATTTAGAGAATGTGTTTGCTATGTGTTCACCGTCATTTGAGGAAATATCGCCATGATGCATTACTTTAGGAATATAATTGTTTTTCGTAATGATTTTCAGTATGACCAGAACACCTTTATGTTACCTTGCGTTACCTTGTAATTTAATAACTATAGTCAAATGCACACGTGAAGTAATTAGATCGATAACTGTAAAAATTAAAACATTATGCCCGGATGACATTTAAATTCACATTTGGGTTTCGAAAAATGCTAAAAAGTAACTATTTTTTTTATTTTAATGGCTGGAAAACACTTTTAATGGATAGATAATTCAATTGCGATAAGATGTAAAAATAAAAATCAAATAAATTGAAATAAATGTTTCTGAAATATTATTGTGCAGAAAACGATTATAATTATAAGGAAATGAGACGTCTATCGTTCAATCGCGAAAATATTTTATCAGCTAACTTATTATCTGAGTTGCAGAGTACGGGAATATTTTTAAAAATTTGAAAAAAATAATTAACGAATCTGGGGAATACTTGCCACATTGTGGCAACAAAGCAATCCGAGGCTTTGGAAATAGTGCCATAATGTGGCAAAAAGCGTTCGAGTGGTTAATTACAACTCAGTGGCTAAGTGCGCATAGCGTTTGGCGTTGCGTGTTGGCTGGCTAAGTCCTCCATCACGACACAAGCAACATTTTCCGCTTACTGTGGTGGTAGTAGGAAATATTGTCAGGTTATTCGTAACCCGAGAATGTTCGTCTTTCTTTAAATAATAAAAAATATATAATTTGCGATAGTTGGTGCAAGCCGCCCTGTTAGCTAAGGGAGATTATGTTTTCAATATAAGCCATAATTATTTATTGTTTTTTTGTTTAATTCGTAGAATTCCATTTCATTTTATAAAAAGTTAATTTAAATTTAATTTAATAATGTCTTAAAAGAGATTCGTTCTTATAAAAAATAAATATTCTTTTAGACGTTTACAAGGTGTTCCATACAAATAAAAATATTTATCCGGGACACTATCTAGGTAACAAACACGTTCATAGAACACTTGTTTCCAATGAAAATATTTATCCGGGACACTATCTAGGTAACAAACACGTTCATAGAACACTTGTTTCCAATGAAAAAGGATGTTTCTGATACTATATGGAAACAAAATAGTCGAATATAATATGTGTTACATATAAATTATGTAGGGGTACCTACATTCACAAGCGGTAAATTGTCTTTGTGTTTTTACGCACTGGTATCGCCAGTGTGTCTATGGAGATGTCAGTGAACAGGAAGGAAGAACCTCATTCTTTGATAAGACACGTAACAATTGAAGCTCCGGGCTGTGTGTTGTCGACGCATCACTTAGAAGTACGAGTTGTGATTTTTATAAACGAGATGAGAATATTAATCCGGAGTCATCGGAATGCCCGGCGAGGCAATTTTTTCCCAGATTGTGGTGATAATCTCACAAACTCAACACAAGGGTCGTATTTTGAAATCCTTTCAATCCCACCTGAAATCCGAATTAAATGGAAGCTGTTTTGCTGGCTGGTGTAAATGCACCATACTCGGAGGACACACCACCCAAGGTCCTTACCACTCTATATTATGGAAACATGGATCGTCAAGTGTGTGATCGCTTGAATTATGAATATTGACACTTTCTTCGAGAATCAATTTTATTCTGATGGATCGTTAGACCGATCCTGTTTGCTACAAGTGACAAGAAAAACCCCTTGGTAATGCGTTACAGATCAGGATGTAGGGTGTTTTTTGTGTAACATGTTATAACCTTTATTGCTGATTGAAAACTTTGCTTTTGAATTGAATCATGAATTTGTAACACCTTCATTCCCAAATTGCCTGTATATTGGGTACACAACCTGAGGGTTCTACTGAAATATGCAGGATGGCGCCCAACCCTTTAAAACCAGTCCAATAAGTTTACCATAACATATTGTTAATTCTGAAAGTTGAGTTTGACAAATATGAGTACATATATGAAAGAATAAATACGAGGTTATTTATCCTTTCATTTTACTACTTTTTAAATTGACAGCATTTTTTTTTCTAATTAAGTATTTATTAAATGAATGGCATATTTTTTTGTTTAAACCAATATGATCACCCCATATTGTTTACATTGAAATGGGCTAGGCGCCTTTAGCTTAGTGCATTAGTGGGTAGGGTACCCACCATAAGAAATGTTAATGCAACAATATTGTTCTTTCAAGATATTGTTGTACATGTATTACCTATATTATTTTGTGTTATTTTTGTTACTTTGAATAATTGTTAACCTCAACACAGGATTGTCCTAGTGAGGTTAAAAATTGTATTATTAAGTATAATACCTAACATATGAAGAAACAATAAATAAATAAAAAAGATATGTTAAATAATAGGTGGCAACAGCCAAATTGGTAGAGGCGCCCATCCCGGTAAGACGAGAGGTTCTGGGTTCGTGACGCATTTGCTAACTATTACATATTATTCTGTGTCTTGTTCATTTAATTTTTAGATTATTAGTGTTATCTTCTTCTTAAATGATTTAATACCGGTTTAACCAATTTGCTGAGAAAATAATTCCAACAATAGATTCTCTAGCAGGGTACTTGACATCTGTTTTCCCTGCAAAGACTTTTTTCCTCTATTTAAAATATTATATTATCATCTATCTATATATATTACATCTCATAAGATGTACTTTTTTCTCGATTGCATTAATAAATTGTAACGAAAGGAATGGACGGAAAACGTATTCTGATCTTATTGTACGTGTCATGAAATAATAATAAATGATTTCACTTACCTTTCTAGTCCGCGTCTGCTTTGGCAGTATCCCGTCCGCGTCTGGTTCGGCAATATATTGCCGATTCACCGCGGCATGACAACCAACTTCAACGGCTCCAGGCACAACACGGTGAAACCAATAACTAAAAGAATACGTGAGTTCTTAACACTATTAAAAAAAAGTTATAAAATTTATCCTGTCACAGCTTTATTCCAACTTGTTTCATATCACCGAAATTAAATGTGACCATAAACGTAATAGTCTTGTAGATAATATCTACCATAATTTAACCTGCGTTCAAAACAATATAGTATATAATTTTATTTGTTTTATAATCTTAATATTTAATATTTTTAATTTTTATTTCTATCTTTAAAATATTTATCTCTTTTTTTTTTCAGCTCACTATTATTTTTTATATTTGTATATAGTTTTATTTATCCTTAAATATGTTTTTTTCTTTTCTGCTTTCTTATTTCTTATTTATTTTTTATTATTTATTACCATAGTTTTTATTATCTGTTTCTATAAAAAAGTCTTTTTAGTTGATATATGTATTATATATGACTACCACAACACGGGAATTAGCCTAGTATGGTAGTTAAAAAAATGTTAAAAACTGTAACTTTTAAAATTTATTAAATAAGAAAAAAAAATTAAAAAATAAAAGTGCCCCTTGGCATGAAGATTACAAAACCGTTCACCCAAACATTACAACACCGAATTCATTTTGTGGATAATAGTTTTGTACTATTTTATTTTGCAATTTAAGTTTTTTGTTTAGTTATGTCGTTCAAATAATATGAATATCTTACTTATGTAGGTACCTACTGTTTGATAACTATAATGGCGATACTTTCCAATTCAAACCCGATAATTTATTGACGTCTCTATTGGGTTATGAGCTCTCTAGGAGCTAATTCATTATATTATTTTTGTAATTAGCCTAATTATCCTTTTTTTATCTATTATGTGGCTGGTGATTTAATACATCTACTTTATGTAAATGTCCCAATTATGTAACATGTATTATATAAATATAAATATGATAAGTAGTTGGCCTACCCCTGCACTGTATCACTGATGGACTATCTAATCATAAATTAATGGATATTTCCTACAAAGTAACTATACTCCATTGGTCACCATGATACAGGCAGCCGCCTAGTGCCTACCTATGCTGATTTATTATTTTTTTTTATTAACCAAAAAAATACAAGTTATGTACATTCTTTTAGGTATATGCCACCTCATTAGGCTGAGCCTGTTCCATTATTTAATACATCTACTTTGTGTAAATGTCCCAGTTATGTAACATGTATTATATAAATAAATAAATATAATATATAGTTGGCCTACCCCTGCACTATATCACTGATGGACAATCTAATCATAAATTAATGGATATTTCATTCAATGAAATTTGATACCTAGGCCTCTTAGGCCTAGTTAAAACCTGACTTTAAAAACAGTTTTACTTCAATCAATGGTAATTATAGCCAACATTTATATAAATGGAAATTAAATTGTGGACGACAATTTCCCAATCCCTTCTCCGCTCGAGCGTGCGGACGCAACAACGAGCATGGTTCCAAGTCATGTTGACTTGGAACTGGCGTGAAAGGGCGTGGGTAGGTACCTACTTAGCATTTGATGTGGTGCACGATACGTTAAAACGGTAAAGTGGTCCGGCGTATATTGGCGGTCTGCAAACATTGACCAAACGCGTCTGCTGACGGCTTATAACAGTCGCATACTGAATTTAGATTTTTCTTGAAAGAATGAATGCAAATCCTTCAAGCGGAAACTAACCCACCTTTTGACATCCGGTCGAGCTGAAACTCGGCAGATAGACTCATCAATCATTGATGGCACTCACGCAAACTCAGGCGCGCACACACGCATTTTAGTGTTGCATTGCCGTGATATATTACAATCCGGTTGTAGGATGAATATTACCTACAATTTTAACTTATAGATTCGTCGCATCTTGTTTTGACATATCCCCAATAGGCAGGAGCCTGGCTACATAAGCCCTACGTCATTGAGTACACGGATGAAACTACTTTGTAGTGAGAATGGCCGTTTAGTAAGCCTTAAAAAAGCTGGCCTTCCGGTGCGCCTCTTGGCAGTTTCCGCGCGGTCATGGAAATAGTGAGCGATTTTTTATGAAAAAATTACGTCATCGAGTACACGAATGGGAATGGTTACATAGGATAAAGGTCGATTAGTAGATGAGAAATTAGCAGGTCTGCCAACCGGAAGCCTGGCACGTTCGCAGGCAGCCGGTGTTAAAGTGGGATAAAACTTAGGCAATGTTACGTCATCGAGTACACGAATGGGAATGGTTACATAGGATAAAGGTCGATTAGTAGATGAGAAATTAGCAGGTCTGCCAACCGGAAGCCTGGCACGTTCGCAGGCAGCCGGTGTTAAAGTGGGATAAAACTTAGGCAATGTTACGTCATCGAGTACACGAATGGGAATGGTTACATAGGATAAAGGTCGATTAGTAGATGAGAAATTAGCAGGTCTGCCAACCGGAAGCCTGGCACGTTCGCAGGCAGCCGGTGTTAAAGTGGGATAAAACTTAGGCAATGTTACGTCATCGAGTACACGAATGGGAATGGTTACATAGGATAAAGGTCGATTAGTAGATGAGAAATTAGCAGGTCTGCCAACCGGAAGCCTGGCACGTTCGCAGGCAGCCGGTGTTAAAGTGGGATAAAACTTAGGCAATGTTACGTCATCGAGTACACGAATGGGAATGGTTACATAGGATAAAGGTCGATTAGTAGATGAGAAATTAGCAGGTCTGCCAACCGGAAGCCTGGCACGTTCGCAGGCAGCCGGTGTTAAAGTGGGATAAAACTTAGGCAATGTTACGTCATCGAGTACACGAATGGGAATGGTTACATAGGATAAAGGTCGATTAGTAGATGAGAAATTAGCAGGTCTGCCAACCGGAAGCCTGGCACGTTCGCAGGCAGCCGGTGTTAAAGTGGGATAAAACTTAGGCAATGTTACGTCATCGAGTACACGAATGGGAATGGTTACATAGGATAAAGGTCGATTAGTAGATGAGAAATTAGCAGGTCTGCCAACCGGAAGCCTGGCACGTTCGCAGGCAGCCGGTGTTAAAGTGGGATAAAACTTAGGCAATGTTACGTCATCGAGTACACGAATGAAACCAACGAATAGTAGTCTAAATCAGCGTTTCCCAACCTTTCAATACATGTGGACCGGTAAAACAAAATAATTATTTCGCGGACCGGTGGCCGTCTAACACTAAGATTGGCACGCTTTATCTCTTTATATCTTTTGCAGTTGATTCAGTTATTTAACCCGTTTCTTCGGACCATTCTAATGTTCTGACTACAATATTATATTACACGAAATATGAATTAAAACAGCACTCTATAGTTCATGAAAATCGCGCAATCGTATCCACTGCGGAGAACATTCTAGTGTTCTGGCTGCAGCTATTCATGTTTTAAATATCTGTATTTGCAAAGACACTTTTTTTCAATGCCGGGACAAACTTTTAAACTGTCATAATTCCAGTCAAACCGGGACATGTCATAAGTTTAGACAACGAGAAAGCTTAGCTATCAATCAAGCTCGGGAATGAAATCTTTTCATCTAGTGTAGTTGTAAATGTTTATGTAAATTCGCTTTATTTAGTTTCAATCTAGTGATTTCCGTGAAAAAGTATGCCCATGTTCTGAATAAAGTGTTTTATTATCTCAAAAATCATCACAAAAAATTGAAATAGAAATTATTTCCATATTTCAGATGAAATTATTGATTATCGGTATAACATCACTTTATTGCGATCCCTGGAATAAAACCATTCCTTGGTTACGAGGGAAAAAAATAATTTCTCTTAAATTATCTTTAGAAAATCATAATATTCTTGTAAGTTCTGCAAATAAACCATTCCCTTGCTCCGAATGAAATGTTTTTTCATCTCAAAATTCAAATTATTGAGAAAATTGTTCGAGGTCATCGGGATAGAAGCCATTCCCACGTTCTGAGTGCAATGAAGAATGTTCTATTAAATCAGCTTTATTTAATCATTTTCGGGCTAGCTCTACAAAGAAACAATTTCCATGTTCTGAGTGCAAATTACATGTTCTCAAAGAATAGAATTCTAGCGAGGTCAGTGAAATAAAATATTCCCAAGTTAACGTTAAATAGTTACGCCAGCCTTAAATTCAGGCAGGTTCAACTATAATATCTACGCTGTGATAATCAGTAAATAAGTCAAGTTTTTCACTATTTTAAATATCCGAACTCGCCGCCTAATATTTACATACACTGCATTGTATGCGTGCATGAGTATCTTCATCCAGATACCACAAGTAACGGGTGAACCGTTGACAACTAGCAAGTAACTAAGAAATTGGTGGGAGGACCGAATATATTATAAGAGTCACAATAATTGATTTCGTACACTTTATTTTGTCTTTTCGAATGCTTAGTTATTTATTTGCTAGTGTGAATTGCTCACATTGAATGTACAGGCTGTCTGGACACTGGAAAGCTAGTGAGTGGTTTATTGTCTGTAGCATCCGAATCTTTCGCGGACCACAGGTTGGGTAACGGTAGTCTAGATCTAATCTAATCCAATTGAAGAATTTCTTGGTCTGCCGACTATCAGTCCGGCTGGTTTTTGTGTAAAAAAGGTTAATTTTTTTAAATTTAAATTATTTTCATTATTGTTATTGTTATTTCAATATGGTTTTAAAAAATTAGAAAGCCAATTTAAAAAAATAATACGTGCGTAAATATTCGATGACTTATTATAATGTATTATTTGTTTTGTGTTTTAATATTATTTGCTTTAATTTGAATTTTGAATCACACGATTTAATTTTTAATTTTTTTATTATTATATGTATGATAGAAGAGGTTTGATTTGTTTATTATATTTAGAGGCACTGCTGAAAACCAGCTGGTGGTCATTCAGGTTTTTTCCCCAACCATTGCGCATTGGGGAGAAAACCTGAATGAGTTGGGCAGTGACTTATTTGTCAATAGAAATGTAAATTTGATAACGAAATAAAATGTTAATTTGTAAATATCTTTTGATACATAAATGTTTTATTATTTTTATTTTACGCACCAGACTATTAGGTCCGGGTTTAGTTTTCCCCATAGGAAAAACTAAAAACTTTCACACACTTTTCCATAAAAATGATCATCTAGTAAATCCACGCTATGCAAGTGTATTATATAAGTATAATTAATATAAGAACAACACGTTAACCTACCAGACAAATGGGAAAATAATTCACCGACTCCAGATATTTTCATATCAGAGGGTTCGGCTCGGTGGAATTCCTAATTTGACCGATAAATCCTACTGATCCCTCAACATAAATATTTAAAAAATCTTTCGTAATCCTACATGTATTTATAATGACTGAATTTGTATTTTTATATACAAATTCTTTGACAAATCTAATACGCCTAAATTTGTAATGAGAGAGCTAGGTATAATGCCAGTAGCCGAAATAACAACTGGTAATATTTTTATAGTCTGAGAATGCCAAATTCTTTTAATTTCATTTCCTAAATCTGTATACTTTCTTATTTTTTCAGAAACAGATTTTTCAATATTACAGGAATTTGGAATAGCTACATCAATGATGTAAGTTATTTTTTTTAATTTTGACATGAAAAACTATATTAGTCTATTATGACTAATTGGTCTGTCTGTCGGTATAGTTTTATCATAGATATTTTATTAAATTAATTATCATATACATTTTATAAAAAATATTTTCTAAAAATGAATTTGGTTCGTATTCATAATATGGTACTACATTATGACAGTCAATCAAGTTATGTTTAATTACCAAACTTTGGTGAATTATTTTTAAAACCTGATTGTGCCTAAATGTATAGGTACTAAGACGGCGCTAATATAGAACAACCCGATATAATATGTTCTATAGTTTGCGGAATATTCTTTTTTTTATAATTTTTTTTCTCATTATTAATATTATGTTCTTAATTTCACACGATGTAGAAAAATATTTTGTTAATTATGTAATTACTTAATTTATTTATATCTACTAATTTTTTCCGTGGTATGTTTTTGTAGTATGATTTATGATTTAATAGTTGTGTTTGAGAATTGTTGCACTTTGGTTCAGCAAACCGATTTCACTTTATTTAAAAAAACACATAATAAATACAAATATAAGGTTAAATAAAGTATTTGAATTCACAGTAACCGTAGATCCTTCTATCGCCGAAAGTTCGAACTCACTATATTGCGAGTGATATAAAAACCGATTGAAACACTTCCTCGAAATAACAACAACTTTACCATTATTTTGGCTCTGGTTATTGTGATTTAGTTCATTCTTCGTCAATTGTCAAAAAGCAATTGTACATTGTCTTTCAGAGATTATAAATGTGGTAAATAAATAAATAAAAAGTAAACCGCTAAACTCGCGCAACAAGCACCACGAAGTGGAGATGTCCGCTACCGGAGACGGGAACAATACGACTGTCCCGAAACGCTTTGGGGATCTCACAAAGTTTGGGGGAAAATGTGAAGGGGAAATTTGGACAATTGTCAATGCTTCCCCTCCGAGAACTTGGTAGGGTAAAGGTGAAAGGGTAGATAATGAGGGTGGTAAGTAGGTAGTAGCTACCTCACCCCCTTTTCTCAACATGATTATTTTACTTTATTATCTACAAAGAATTGCTAATTGCTTCAAGGAGTGCGGGCAAGCAATCATTAAAAGGAAACGCGGTCGATCTGAACACCACACTGATCTTGTATCTTATTCCTGGAACTGCAAGCCATCAACTGACACAAAGCAAAGAATTGCCAATTACCCTAAATCAGTGGTTCAGAATTAGTCGTCATTGTGCCTCCAGGGGGTTGCTACGAGAGGTTGCTTCAAGGAGTACGGGCACGCAATCATTAAAAGGAAACGCGGTCGATCTGAACACCACACTGATCTTGTATCTTATTCCTGGAACTGCAAGCCATCAACTGACACAAAGCAAAGAATTGCCAATTACCCTAAATCAGTGGTTCAGAATTAGTCGTCATTGTGCCTCCAGGGGGTTGCTACGAGAGGTTGCTTCAAGGAGTACGGGCACGCAATCATTAAAAGGAAACGCGGTCGATCTGAACACCACACTGATCTTGTATCTTATTCCTGGAACTGCAAGCCATCAACTGACACAAAGCAAAGAATTGCTAATTACCCTAAATCAGTGGTTCAGAATTAGTCGTCATTGTGCCTCCAGGGGGTTGCTACGAGAGGTTGATTCAAGGAGTACGGGCAAGCAATCATTAAAAGGAAACGCGGTCGATCTGAACACCACACTGATCTTGTAAAATACTGCGACCTCTGCTGATATCGCCATGCAACAATTTAGCCCCGTTAATTGTTGCCCGTTTCTTCTGGATTTTTTTTATCACTGTGGTATTTACTTCCAACTGGATTTCGATCCGAACTTTGAGATCCTCTTCTTTATCTTGATAATTTTATTTTCCTTTCTTTACCGACTGCGCTAATGTGGTGTTCGTGTATATTGCTTATGTGATGGATTAGTAAAGTAAATAGAACTGCGGTGGGTATCTTTAACTTGTTTATTGGGGCACAGTCTGTACTGCAAGAGAGGACGAGACTCCCATATACTCGCCTATATGCACTGTGCATACATGCTATTTTATCTAGCCCAAAAAAATAATATATTAGTTCAATTAATAAAAGAAAAACAAAATCCCAACTTTTTAACTGAAAGTCGTACTCGTCAAAAACATATATTTCCAACACAAAAATGTGACACCTCATTTGCACAACATCATTACATGTATCTAGAAAAAAAATACTTCAACAGTTTACCGGGAAAGATAAGAAAAATCAAAGACGATAAATGTCTACTAAAAGCGATTAATGGGCAATTCAATGTAAAAACAAATAAATGATGAATTTATCTTCATAACTAACAAATCTAATTGTCTATTTATGTACTTATTTTTAAGTTCAAAATTCCTTAAATCATAATTAGCTATAGGTATAAAATATTTTTCATTTCGACATTCGCTCCTCTAAATACAAGCGTCCGCTTCTGTAGAAGAGAAACATCAAAAATCAGTGTAAACTTATTTTGTAATTTATTGTTATCAACATTGTTATATTTATTATCCCAATATTGCTTAGGTACCAGTAGCACATATTGTCTCACCAGTGTCATTCATAAAACTAAGATTCAATGCCGCGCGGGTTGTTTATGCGGAGCAATTCGAAGTTCAAAAAGAAGAAGATGGAGATACCTATACGACAATACGATCATGGGAGCGAGCGCGCTACCATTAAAAACCATTAAATTCGTGCGAAAATTGTGAAAATGTAATAAAAGACGATTCGTTTGAGAAAAAGCAAAAATCTCGTAAGGGCTGTGTCAAGTAGCATCTAAAGAAACATTTTTTTCATACATATAACTTGTAAAATAACAGAAACAAACGTGTAAATAATAATTTTCGGAGCATAATTTGCGATTTATTTCTATCGGGGGAATTTCAAATAATTACCGTTTCGGCGTGGGGAATGTATAGATACTATCTTAAAGAATAACATATATATATATATATTTTTTTTAAGAACTTAAAAACTTCAAACGTTTAAGGAAAATATGTGAGAAATCGGTAGAAATTGGCAGAGCGGCCCCTTAATGCATGCAGGTGATTTGAGAAATAATTTATTTATAGGCCTTAATGCATGCAGGTAATTTGAGCAATAATTTCTTTATAGGTGAGAAATGCAGGTGAGAAATCAATTTAATTTTGAACAGAAAAAATATGCATTTGCATATTAGTCATCTAAATCAGCTCCTCCAACCCAAATTGCACCACTAACCACGCACACATTACTGATTTGTTGTTCATTTATTGTTGACTGATCAGTGGCTGAGTTGGCATCGCGTTTGGGTCGCGCGTGTTCAATGTGGTGGTAGTAGGAGACTTCGAAATATTGTCAGGTTTTTCGTAACACGAATGAACCAGAAATTAAAAATATCTATAGCCCAAACTGGGGAAAGAATTTATATATATTTGGTTACTTACAAATCGCAAATCACGGATACGAGAATGGCTTTTCTCCACTGTAAATCAGAATGAGTGTTTTTTTTTTAAAGAGATACGTACCTATCTACAGACGTCATTGACAAGAAAATACAAAACAACAACTAGAGAACTCACTTGTATCTTAACTATTTCTCACGAATTGACTTAAACAGCAGATAAAAACATATAAAAATATTTTTACTTATAAATAAGGAAAGAATATATTCACAAATAGAGAGATGGGAGTAATGCGCTATATCCTTATAATAATAATAAGTTCTTTATTCCAGAATGTGGGGAGGTGAGTGCAATCCCACACATCCCATAGATAGTATAAGTATCTACATATAATATTGAAAACATAAATATCTTATAAATAAGGAAAGAATATATTCACAAATAGAGAGATGAGAGTAATGCGCTACATCCTTATAATAATAATAAGTTCTTTATTCCAGAATGTGGGGAGGTGAGTGCAATCCCACACATCCCATAGATAGTATAAGTATCTACATATAATATTGAAAACATAAATATCTTATAAATAAGGAAAGAATATATTCACAAATAGAGAGATGAGAGTAATGCGCTACATCCTTATAATAATAATAAGTTCTTTATTCCAGAATGTGGGGAGGTGAGTGCAATCCCACACATCCCATAGATAGTATAAGTATCTACATATAATATTAATAAAACATAAATATATTATAATAACAATTATATAAAACATAAATATCTTATAAATATGAAACGTAAATGAAAAAAAAATAAAAGTAAAACCAAAGTAAATATAATATAATATAAAAGTTTACAAAATATTTTTGGAAATATTTAGAGGTTGAGACAAAAAAAACATATAGATTGTAAACAATGTTATACAGAAAAAAAGTACAATTATGAACGAAGTAGGTATGTGTTTACTTTACACTTTGCAGAAAAACAGCCTTCAATTTTCTACTAAAAGTACTTATAAATTTGTATTGATAAGAATTATCTTCATTATAAATAGCACAATTCAAATCGACAGCTAATAATTCAATTTGTTGATAATTTTTAATTTGTAGATTATAATTTAAAGCTTTTGATAATAAATTAAGTTCCTCTTCTTTAAAAATATAGTCAGTTAAGTTTATTACGCTTTATTTTTATGGATATCCCTAAAATGCTTTATTAATATCTTTTGATGTTATTAACTTATTTCCGAGTGTTCCTATTATTGAAACAAAATTTACTTTTAAAAAAAATTTGCTCGATTCTTCAAACATTTCTAATAACTTGTTTCAAGATTTATATAAACTTTTTAATTTTATTCTTAAACAAAATTATTTTCAATTTGATAACATCTTACTAATATTATAAACGTGACATTTTGTATGGATGTATGAATGTTTGTTCCCCTTTAATGCAAAAACTACTGGATGGATTTTAATGAAACTTCACAATAATATAGCTCATACATCAGAATAACATATAGGCTATAATTTATAAAGCCAGCTATTTTCCATATATTACAAATATTAATTTTTGTTAGATTTTTGACATTTCATACTAATTTTCCTCATCAACCATAATAACAATATGCTACTAGGGTTAAAATGTACTCAAGATTGTTATTGCCTTCATTCATTAATAATCCGTTTATGGTGTTAATATGTAAATAATTGTTTCTATTACGGTTTCAATAAATAATTTTAATATTTTGAGTGTGTAAAATTAATTTTTTAACGGAATTTTGTGTATTCAAATTTTGACTTGACATTTAATAATAATAATAATAATTGGATAATTTGTATAGCGCCGTTTTTGTGAGAAATCACCTCAAGGGCGCTGTGAATTTCGTATGAGAATTCTTTAGCTGTCATTTTGATTTGAAATTTGTTCTATTCACTTTGATCACTAAATATTTTTTTTAAATTTGAATTAATTCCGAAGAAAATACTGAGTGCCATTCCAGAGGGTAGACGTCCAATAGGCCGCCCCAGACACAGTTGGGCGAGGCAAATCCAAAAACTGTGCGAGGAGTGGATGGATCTGCCATGGACGGAGGCCGAACAATCGGCGCAAGACAGGGACGTATGGAGGAGCCTTGTCGATGCAGTGGGTCCCCGACCCGAATAGGACAAGGGGAAGAAGAAGAAGAAGAAATTTGAATTAAATAAGTACTGATGAAGTACCTGAACTATTATTTATCAATTGTGATTTATATCTTTATGAGATATAAATCTTACTTTATATTATTATTAATGATGTACGTGTGTTTGTTACTCTTTCACGCAAAAACTAATTAATGAATTTTAATGGAACTTTACAATAATATAACCCATACATCAGAATAACATAAAAGCTATCTTATTTTATCTTACTAATATTATAAACGCAAAAGTTTGTATGGATGTATTAGTGTTTGTTACTCTTTGCGACATATAATGTGTCCAAAAGAGCTACAGAGCCCGTTAAAGCAGCAGAATCTCGAAGATGCGCTGTTGCTGAAAGGGCACAACAACGACGTCAAATATTCACAAGAAAAACGTGGGGTGTTTTCGATAAATTTGCATTTGAGTAAGACGAGACTCTTGATTATGAAAGCTAAAGGTTATAAAAATAGAAGCAAAGGGCAAAGAATGCAGATTTTGCGATGCTCTTAAATGAAAAGAGGAAGCAGCAGGCATATGTTGTTCGGGCGGAAAAGTAGCCCTTCCTTCAACAGACGAGCCAGTAAGAGGTTCATTAAAGACCTTTTCTGTTATGAAACAGATTAGTCTTGCATTTTTCTAAAAAACATAAGGAAATACAATATATTCTTCCACGTGACATCTTTTGGGGCAGATAACATTGTATCAATGGCAGGATTTTGCCTGACTTTCACAATCCAAGTATATTTTTTTTTTTTTTACAAATACAGTTATTATACATTGTATATATATATTTTTAATACATTTTTTAAATATCGTGAATCACCTTTTTTTTGAGCAATGCTCGTGTAAAAAAGGTGGAGCAGCGAAAAACAATTCAAAATATATTTTTAAAATGTGTAGTAAGGATAATGAAAATTATAATATTTAATTTTTTTATATATGTATATCATACATTATACGTGAAACAGAATTGAGTAAAGAAAAGATATAAAAGAAGAAGAAGAGAGAAAATAAAAAAGACTATAAAAGTAAAGGGATTTCCAAAGTCACAGTCACAATGATTGTAATATGTTATTGATATATTGTTTTATTTTTATTTTTGGGCCATGTCAAGAGTCAGAATAATAGAAGAGCATGTATGATAAGATGTATGAATGTGAATGAGGCGAGGAGTGTATGCCAAGACCGAGTTGTTTGGCGGTCCGTCCTCTCTGCCTACCCCTGCGGGGAAACGGCGTGATGGTTAGTTAGTTAGTTAGTTTTATATTGTTTTAATTAACCTTTTGAATTTTTTATAGTTTGTTTCCAATCTTAAGTTAAGGGGTAATTGGTTAAACCATTTGACTCCAAAATATTTATAAAATTGTTGGGCTGTGGTGGTATTACAACGCGGGATAGTTATAGAGCCAAGAATACTTGGTCTTTTGCTGTTTGAAATAGATATTGAGGTAGCGTTGTTGAAACAATCTTTGTGTATTTGTAAAAGTGAATTTTTTTTATAAATAATGTGTAGTGAAGGGACTTTAAATTCTTGAAATAATCTTATGGTGGGGTAATCATATGGTTTTTTTAAAATTATTTTTATTAATATTCTTTGGATGATTTCTAAAGGCAAGAGAGAAGTTTTGAATGCACCACCCCAGCCAACAATTCCATATTGTAATATATACCACACAATTGGCTCTTTGCTTCCTGCTACAAATAGGCACCCAAATCTTTTGCAAGTTTATTTCAGGGGGGATAAAGAAGCACAAGTCGAGAAGCACAAGTGTAGAAAGAAACAATGAAAAAAAAATACAACAAGATCTACATGATCACAACATTATTGCATGAATTAAAAATAGCTAAAGATAGAGTTACTAGCGATAATTACAAGGTTGTGATACACCGAGATAGTTTACCACGTTTTAAAAAAGAAAGAAGATTCAATGCCACAAACTCAAATAAAATAGCTGCCGTAGTAGTTAGTAGTGAACAAACTACGTCTCAGTAAATCGTTGTTCAGGCGTACAATGGCCGGCTCACTAGAAGTTCCGGAAAGAACAAGAGGGATAAAGCTTTCACATTCCTCAGACAAACCCAGTTACCAACAAACCATTTCTAACATAACAGTGTCCTGCAAAGAATTTTATGCGTATCATATGTCACAACCATTTTTAATTTTTGGCTTCGATGTAGACTTCTCCTTCATCAATTTTTGGTGTTTGTGTACGCCAAAATGGAGAGTGAGGGCTTAAGATTTATTGCTTTGAACCAAACGAAAATGTTAACAGAAAACTATATTAATGACAAATTGAAACACTTTGTTTTTACCACGATAATCTTTATTTTACACACCGACATGTTTCGAGAACGATGTTCTCTTCCTCAGGACATAATATGTACTAAAACTAAATAATCAAGTATAAAGCTATGCGTGGGTAGAAATTAGAAAGTAGTGGGGGGAGGGAGGTGGTGAGGGGAGGTGCTTAGAAGATTAACAGGGAAGAGTGGGGAGGGGGGGGGAGAGGTGGAAAGGGGAGGTGCTTAGAACATCAAAGACAAAAAATTACAATGGAAATATGTTTAAAATAGGGTTATTCACAAAATTGATTTGATTATTAATAATATTTAAATTTCTATTGACATTTTTCCTAATTTCTAAAATTTCTAAAATGCATGTCCGTTTGCCCCGGGCTCTGGGCGTAGAATGAGCGACGGGCTAAAATCCTTCTGTACATGGCATAAGGATGAAATTCGCACTTACAAATTCGTTGGGTACCGCCTATTTTTATTCACTGAAAAGAAACGTCGCCAAAATGCACGTTTTATTTTATTTTGTGAAGTTCAGATACAAATATTAAAATGTTTTCCGATCACTCTATAAGAAACTTAATTAGCTACATTATTCAATAAAACAACACCAGAAAAAGGATTTGTAAGTAGGAGATTTTTCACTTTTAACCATTTTTTATAGGTCAGACGCATAATTTTTTTCTAAGCTTATTAAAAAGCTTATCAAAAAAATACTCGATCACTTCAAAGGCCAAGATGTGTTCTACTCACAGTATTTAATTGAAGCATCTATATTATTTCTAAGCGATCAAATTTTCAAAACTTATACATAAGATTTTATACGATTTTGCATTTTTCCGCATTAAGAGGCTAGAACCACACGCGGAACACCCGCGTCTGTCATTCTGTCTCGCTCACAATAAGCTCACGCACACTTACAATACATGCGAATGCGAAATGTGCGAATGAGACAACGCTCAAATTTACCTACAGAAATCGCTCGAAAAGGGGTTTATGGAGAATACACTTTTCAACACAGAAACTTTCACGAAATTGAAATTTTTAAAAATATATGTTTTTTAGAAAGAAAAAGCTACGTCGGTAGCTTTTTATAATTTTATAATTCTTTATGAGAGTTGAGTTAGCAGCACTTTTTTCCTAAATAATATTTTTTGATAAATCGTACATGTTTGACAGTGAATGTTTACGTTAATACGAAACGCATCGAAAATTCGAAAACATACCGACATAGTTTTCACCCTCTAAAAGGCAGTTTAAAAAAAAAATATTCATTTTGTGCAATTTTCGGTGTAGAAAAGTGTTTTTTCCGGGCGTCCTTTATGTATGGGCCGAAAAGCGAAGTCTATCATCTTAAGCTCTACGTAGCTTGCTCACGCGTTTCTACATCGCAAAATATGCATGTTTACGCAGAATAAAAAAACTATTTTACGTAGTTTTTAGAAGCGTATTGCAGTAACTAACTATTTATTTATAACTTTTAAATATTATGAATCATCATAAAAAAATCTCATGTTCAATTTACATACATTACACATAGCATTAACTCTGTCAGTCTTTTAATCCTTCACGCCTAAACCGCAATTTGTATAATTTTTTGTATAAACATATATCAGACCTATTAAGAAAATAGACTACTCGAAATACTAATCCTGCGCAGACGAAGTCGCGGGCTGCAGCTAGTTATTTATAAACAAAAAGATGGCTTAGCAATGGGTTCTAGTACTAGTCCTTTATTAGCAGATATATTTTTAAACAATTTAGAAGATAAAAATTTTAATAGTCGTGCCTTATTATTAAATATGTATATTTTCTGGAAACGATATGTGGATGACATTTTTTGTATATGGACTGGCACTATTAGACAATTAAATTTTTTCTTAAATTTCATTAATAAACTTCACAAAAAAAATAAATTTACCTTAGAAATTAGAAAAAATTATAGCTTAAATTTTTAAGATTTAAGTATTTCTATTATCAATAATAAATTTGATTTTAATATTTTTCGCAAAGACACATATACGGATATCGTTATACATAATACATCGAACCATCCAATTTCACAAAAATTAGCAGCTTTTCATACCTTACTTAGCAGATTAATTAATGTTCTGTTATATTTTGATAATTTTAACACAGAATTAAATATTATAAAACAAATTGCAATCAATAACGGTTATAATACTAAATTAATAGACAATATGTTAAACAAAAAATATAAGAACAAGTTTATTAACTCTTATGTTTATCCACATGTGATTGACAACAATAATAATTGGAGAAAAATATTATTTTTAAATAATAATACTTCAAATTTATTAATTAAAAACATGCCAGATAATATTAACCCAGCCTTTTACACAAGTAACAAATTAAAAAATTATATATTAAATAACAAGGATAAGGGTGATTATTTGAACAAATCTGGAGTTTATAAATTAATTTGTAACGATCGTAACTTTTTTTATATTGAAAAGACTTCTAGAAATTTTAATATTATTAAGGAACATCTAAGGTGTATGAATAATAATAATTATTCTGAATTTGCCAACCACATTTTAGAAACAAATCATTCTTTGATATAAATAAAGGGTTAAAAAATTTACGCACAAACACAACAGATTTACAATTAGCAAACTTAGAAATTAGAAAAAGTGTTAATGGTAAATTAAATATTATTAATAACCAAATATTTTTTTAAAATAGCCATCTCTTAAATTTATTTTCTTATTAATAATTATATTTAAAATAATTTATTTTTGTTGTTTAAACACCTTTATTATGTTTTGATAATTTATATAATGTAATTTTTCATATTTTAAAATAATTTTTATATTTTATTTTAAATAATTGTTTCTTACGATATTTTTTAATTAATTAATCACCTCTCTCTATAATATTTTTGTCCATAGTTCTTTTTAATCTGTTCTTTTTCGTCTATACTTGTTTGTTTATTTTGTTAATGTCATTGATGAAGAAACCATCGGTTTTGAAACATGTAGGTAATTGTGATTATATTAGTGGTTTAAACAAAGTTATTTGTTTTAATTTAATTCAAAATGACGCCACAAAGTGATTTTGCGAAGTTTGAAGAAATAATATATAATAATTCTTCTGGAGTTAATATGCTAGAGAAAGTCCTCACCCCTCCCTACCTAACATCAAGAAAGTATTGTATTGTACCACAATTAACATAAAATAATTCTTCTGGAGTTAATATGCTAGAGAAAGTCCCCTTTCCTCTCTACGTAACATCACGTAATGTATTGTATTGAACCCCAATTAATATATAATAATTCTTCTTGAGTTAATATGCTAGAGAAAGTCCTCACCCCTCCCTACCTAACATCAAGAAGGTATTGTATTGTACCACAATTAACATAAAATAATTCTTCTGGAGTTAATATGCTAGAGAAAGTCCCCTTTCCTCTCTACGTAACATCACGTAATGTATTGTATTGAACCCCAATTAATATATAATAATTCTTCTGGAGTTAATATGCTAGAGAAAGTCCTCACCCCTCCCTACCTAACATCAAGAAGGTATTGTATTGTACCACAATTAACATAAAATAATTCTTCTGGAGTTAATATGCTAGAGAAAGTCCCCTTTCCTCTCTACGTAACATCACGTAATGTATTGTATTGAACCCCAATTAATATATAATAATTCTTCTGGAGTTAATATGCTAGAGAAAGTCCTCACCCCTCCCTACCTAACATCAAGAAGGTATTGTATTGTACCACAATTAACATAAAATAATTCTTCTGGAGTTAATATGCTAGAGAAAGTCCTCACCCCTCCCTACCTAACATCAAGAAGGTATTGTATTGTACCACAATTAACATAAAATAATTCTTCTGGAGTTAATATGCTAGAGAAAGTCCCCTTTCCTCTCTACGTAACATCACGTAATGTATTGTATTGAACCCCAATTAATATATAATAATTCTTCTGGAGTTAATATGCTAGAGAAAGTCCTCACCCCTCCCTACCTAACATCGGTGCATCACTACAAAATGTAGCAATAACAATCTCGGCATTATTATTAGCCGGAGTTTCAATAAGAAGTCATTTGTACATAAATTTGTACTTACCATTATAACTTTACGTGCACATATAAAATATAGTCATTGTAATAATCCGTTGCTATTTGCCCACTCTACAGTGCTAATTTTGCTTTTATATATAATTAATATTTCATCCTCTTTATATTTTTACATCTACTATACTTTTTATACTCTTTCATCTCTGCTGTATTCTTCCAAAAACTCTTTTATTCTTTTTTTTTTCATTTACATTCCTTCATATGCTTTGATTATGTTTCGTTTTGTATTATAATATAGTTCTTCTTACTTTCCTTTACATTATTTTATGTTATTTTATATTCTATATCCACTGTTTAAAAAAATCGGCCACCATAACACGGGCATGTGCCTAGTATGGCGGCCATAAATTCCACAATTGTTATATATTTACTATTCAAAGAATAAAGAAACATTAAAAAAAAAAGAAAGTACGTAATGTATTGTACCCCAATTAATATACAATAATTCTGGAGTTAATATGCTAGAGAAAGTCCCCTTTCCTCTCTACCTAACATCACGTAATGTATTGTATTGAACCCTTGATTCTCGACAGAGAACTCACCTTCGTTGTGGAAACACTTTTCAATGTCCGCACTACACAACACTTCACTTTCCTTTTTCTTCACACCACCTACCCAACATATCATGATTAATAATTCAAGCATAAAGATATGAATTTAAATTTGTAAAATAATAATTAAAAATAATCCCCTCCATCGGGCGCAACGGCAAAATGCTGGTTGGGTTTAATATGTTATGCATTTCCGTATATATTTATATTTGTATCTATTAGTTCTAATAATTTTCCGTTAAAAATATTCAATTTCGAGAGTGGGTATTGAATATTGAGTTGTTGATATAGCATATAGGTATAATGAGTACCGGCGGCGCGGCGGTCTTCGATCAGTTTCCTTCGCGCAGTGCTCTGTGTCATCCCTGCCCCTCTACAGTTCGGGGAGGTGGCTACACAGTCGGCCCGCCCGTTCCCCCCATCACCATACCTCCCTTCCCCTGTCCAGTCGCTCTCCCTACACTATCTCTTTTCCTCAACGTTGCATCAAGGTTGCATCCACAAACTAGCTACAGTGTGGACAAATAAATAATTATCTTATTTCAAAAAGCACCAATGCTTTAATGGTTGTCAACAAATTAAAGAAACAATTCTGCGAAAGTGATAAGTGATAATGTGGGCCAATAATTATTATAGGTTCAATATCTATAGTATCAATTTATTATCTAATTTTAGGTCCTTACATATGAAATAGGCGTTTTGCCGTATTGGCAACTAAGTTACTTTGATCTCAAATATTTTCTCCTTAGTTAGGAATTCCAAATTCAAATTTATACAGCTATTTACTCATGTATTTGTGTTTCGAAAATTATAATTCATTGGTTTTTTCCCTAATTATTCTTTTTCTTTGCGTCACCAAACGCTCACAAGTAACTTTTTTGGAGTTAATTTTGCTCGGGGCATGGTTTGGCTGGTTCGGCAGGGCTCAGCCATTGCGATGAGCGCTTCCGATTATCGTACAGGATCCACTTTTCATCACAGGTAATGATTCGATTTAAAATCCCTTCATTATTGTGCCGGTTGAGTAATGCAACGCAGCAGTCAACGCGCGTTTGTTGATTTGCTTCACTCAATTCGTGAGGTACCCACCTTTCAAGCTTTTTCACCTTCCCAATTTGCTTCAAGTGGATTAAAACAGTTTTATCACTAACACCGCAGCCTGCAGCTAACTCGGGCGTGGTTTGTGATGGATCCGCTTCCACAATAGCCTTCACACCTAGCTTCAATTCTTCATTATCAACTTTGGTCTCCGGCCGTCCACGGGGCTTGTTCTGCAGGTCGAAATTTCCAAAACGAAAACGTTGAAACCAAAAATGCACTGTGTTTTTTTCTTTTGACGCACCGTCGCCATAGACATCATTAATCCTTCGAGCCGTTTCTGCAGCACTGGTGTCACGGTGGAACTCGTACTCGTAAATAACGCGATATTTCAAGTTTTCTATTTTTTTCTATTTTTTTTATATAGATACTTTTTTTATATATATATTATACATTATTTATTGAATGTTTTGGCTGCCCAACTAGGAAGAATCCCGTTTTAGGGCAGTCAAATTAGGATGATATGTAGAACAAATTAGGAAGATATTTAAATAATAATAAAATGTCATATTGAAATGTGTTGGATAAAATAATAAGAAGAAAACAAAAAGAGAAGAGACAGAATAAAATTAAATAAATAACCAATTAAAATATGAAGATAACCGTTGTTTGTTTAGCAAAATTATTTAAATATGTAATAGATAATAAAAAAAATAAAAAAATGTTTTATCTACTTAAAAACAAAGGATTAAAACAAAATAGCTAATTGGTGTTTGCATTGCAAACTATGGTCTTACATAGGTACATATTTTGTATGAATAAAAACTGGAACAAGAAGAAAAAAAGAATAAAGTAAGATAACTAATTATGCATGAATATGACTGTTGTTTGTTTATCAAAGTTGTTGAAAAAGTAATCTTATAAAAGGTATATATAGTTAATGACAGGGATTTAAATATATCACAATAAAGGTAAGTGGTGTTTGAATTGCCTATTATATGAATATAAATAAAAAAGAAAAGAGAATTTAAAGAAATAAAATAACCAATTATTACATGAATATTAATTACTGCTGTTTGTTTAGAAAAGATTTTAGAACAGTAATAAAGTTTCAGGTATATTTATTTATTTATTTATTTATTTATTTATTTTATAGAAACAAACAGTACATTGATTACAGTGTGATGACAGAGTTTACAGATATTAAGTGATATTTCATGGTGGGTACCTTTGATATGTTTCTTTGTAATGTCTTGAGTGGAATGTATATTTAGTAACTACCGGGTGATGTGCGTAGTGTGTGAGTGTGTGTGTATGAGTGAGAAGTGGTGATCTGTGAAGGGATATGTATGCGCATTAAACAGTTATATCATTGACATGATGCTCCTTTTAAATTTGAGCAGCGAATCTGAGAAAATGTCAATATTAGAGTTTAGGCAAACATTATTGAATGTATGAAGAGTACGGTTAATCGGCGAATTAGTTGCTGCATTTGTTTTGTAATTTAGAGTGTGGAATAGTGATGTATGGCGTGTACGTCTTACAGGTATATTAAAATTAATTAAGGATAGAAGTTCAGTAGAGTCGAATTTGTTATTTAAAATTCTGTGTATAAATGTTAAATCAGCTAGTGCCCGCCTTTGTTGCAAAGTTTGAAATGTAAATTCAAAGTTATTGTTGAATTTGAAAGTAAGATATTTTATAAATTTGTTTTGAATATGTTCTATGCTATCTATGTATATTTTATACTGTGGGTTCCATATTGGCGATGCGTATTCCAGTGTACTTCTGACTAATGCAAAATATAGCATTATTATTGTCTGCGGGTTACTGAAAACTTTACTTATACGAAGAACAAAGCCAAGCATTTTATATGATCTATGAACGATTGAGTCTATATGCTTATTAAATATAAGTTTGCTATCAAGATAAACGCCAAGATCTTTACAATCCGTTTTAGAGATGACAGGTTCGTTGTGAAGTGAATAAGAGTACTTAATTATATGTTTGTTTCTGGTGAAAGTCATAGAGTGACATTTAGAAACATTGATGTCTAAACAGTTAACTTTACAATATTTGCAAAGCCTTTCTAGGTCACTTTGTAAAGCTTCACAGTCAGAGAGAGAAAGCACAACTTTGAATATTTTCATGTCGTCAGCGTACAGCTTATACTCGGAATTTTGAAAGCATGAACCAATGTCGTTTATATAAATGTTGAACAAGATATACATGTATTCTTAATAAAAGAGGATTAAAATATAAATGTAATTGATGTTTGCATTTAATTTAGTTAGATACATATATTTATTACTTATATTACTAGATACATATATTTTTATAAATATAAATAACAAAGAGAGGAGAAATAATATAATAAAATCAATTATCTGCTGCTTTTTGGCATGCTGATTTAAAAGAAAAAGAAAAAAGGTAGGTACATAGGTACATATAAATAAACAGAAGATTAGAACATAAGGGTAGGTTTTACATAAGATTAGAACATAAAGGTAAGTTTTACATAAGATTAGAACATAAAGGTAAGTTTTACATAAGAATAGAACATAAAGGTAAGTTTTACAATGTTTTTCTGGTATTTTTTATTACTTTTTTTTTAAATTTCTCTTGTTGTTTTAGGTTTGTGTCTGGTGTAGTAAAAGTTCACTCTCTTTCTCCCTAATTGATAAAGCCAAGTAGTGGTCACTTAACGAAGAACACCTGTGCTTTCCTTTTTCCAAGCATCAGGCATGAAGTTGTATAGTTTTGGACCTAAGAATGACAAGTTTCTCTGAGCAAGGGATGTTTTGGTTGTGAGTGGTACAATTGGATTTCTCCTTGAGTGTCGGGTGTCGTGAGAGTGGTTAATAGATGGGTAGAGGTGGCGTTGTTTATGGGTATTTAAAACTAATTTCCTCATGTTATGTTCCTCATGTCTAACATCCAGAACTTGTAATTCTTCAAACAGTACCTTTAGTAAAGATTTTTGAGCTTTTGCTAATTTGTCCAAAACCGTTTTTGTACACCCACCCCAACTTAAGGATGCATAGTCTAGAAGTGACCCACACATAGCAACGTAGATGAGTTTAAGTTCTTTTTTAAGTAAGATATTTCTGATTGTTATAAACATGTACGTAAGCTTTCTAACCTTTGTGGTAACTAGATAGTAACATACATAAAAATTACTTTATGGTAAGGCTTTATATATTTAAAATTAACTTAAAATATTTGATGTTTTGTTAATTTGTTTTTAAACAACCCACCCTTAGTATTTAACTACGAATATTTGAATAACCGGTTTCGCTTCAATACTAAGACAGAGCTATCTAATAATAACTAAATACTAAGCCAGAGGTAAGGTTGAGAGACAGAGGGTGAAAGAGTTTACAAAAGAACATTATTAGACAGAGAAAAACTATTTGAAAGAGATACAATTTATTTATAATCAATAAGTGTGCTCTCCCACATGGAGACAGCAATATATATATATCTAATCAAAAGTAAATGTAGAGACAACAAATCAATCGGCGATTTTAGTATTCTCACGTTTGCTAAACGGCGACGATACAATAACAATGCGATAAACCTTGTCACCCTGTTCCTTATCACAATGATGCTATAGCCCTTTCTTACACCTTAAATAATATTGAGAAAATTGATGAGACGTGCAACATACGTATGTCTGTTTCCTCCAAAATATACTTTATTCCTTTGGAGGAAACAGACGTATGTACATTGTGTGTCTCATCTTTTGTCTCACCATTATTTAATTTGTCTCCTTCAATATTGTGTAATTGTCCCAAGAAATGTATAATACGTTACTTAAGAATTTAATTGTACCGAGATATATCTGTAACATAAACCGCTTTACCCACGGTGCTGCGAACAGCCCGACATATCGGAATGGCTAAAAAGTAGGCAAAACCGGCTGCCGAATTGTTATTATTCGTCTGCCGTATTATTATTACTTTACTGACGGAACGATTGTTTCCAATTTCCGCCACATTTGCGCGCAGAGTGTCTGCAAATCGCATCGTTAGTAGGCACAACCGGCTGCCGTATTATTATTTTCGTACTGCGGCAGCCAGGATCCAGGATGGTAGTAGAGACAGATGCTGCGGCAGACGATTTCTTCCAATTTGCAGAAAGATTGATATTAGCACAGTCAATGAAGGGAAAAAAACACCCAATGTCGGAACTAATTCCCCGGAAGCGGAATTTTTCACAGATGAAGGAATACCAATAACAATTCAAAGATCTTGCTACTTTCAAAATACTATATTACTCATACGTTCGTAGTATCCTTGAATATGCATCACAAGTGTGGAACCCAGGCTATACAATACATAAAAATAGAATTGAAAGTGTTCAAAATAGATTTTTAAGGTACCTTAACTTCCGCTCTTTCCGATCGCATGTCAGTAGTGAAGACTCTGCAAAGTTCTTCAATATACAGACGTTGACTTGCCGAAGAAATATAGCAGATTCGGTAATGTTATTTAAAATCATACACAACTTAATCGATAGCCCCGATCTTCTCCAACGCCTATCATTCCATGTTCCATATCGCAACAGCAGACAGTCGCTTACTTTTAATCTCCCTCTTTGCAAGACCAACTCCAAACAAAACTCATTTATCTACAGATCCACACATTCATTTAACTTCAATTATTACCACATTGACATTTTTAGCTCGACTTTACGCGACATAAAACGAAAAATTCACTAAGCAACATGACTCTAAGTAGAAATTCACTCCCTATATATCCCCGCCTTTTGCCTCTTCATCCCAATCCCATGTTTCCTCCTCCCCCTTTTTTTCATATTGTAACTAGTAACTCCTTTTCACATATTGTAACTAGAAAATAATTTAATCAAGAAAACAACCCTACAATGTCACACTTTATCATTTATTATTATCAGTGGAAAGTTCGTAATTGGCATAATTAACTATCTTATTAATATATCATTGTATAATCTCAGATTTGCTGTCAACTTTTCCTAATAAATAAATAAATAAATACCTTTAAACATGCTTATTTACAACTATCCCCGGATATCCCCCTTGTGCTTTCCTCCCCACCCCCTCTTGAACATATTTTTCAAAGCCTTTAAGGAATACGCTAATATCTCCTTAACCGCTGTATGAAATCAGACTATTTATTTTTATTTTAGTTTCTAATTAAGTACTCTAAAAAATAGTTTCTTTACAATTTTTCGAAAAAAGCCATACATTCATTGTAATTTATTAATAAAGTTAAAAATATCGTTTATTTTAATAGTAATTCAAAAAATATTTGCATTTAACTTTTTTTTGAGCTTGTTAGTGCAAAAGATGCTCCCACAAAACTTGTAGACAAAATTTCTAGCTTTAAATTTATGTATATTATGATAGGTTTTAATTAATAATAAAGCACGTAAAAGCATAAGGTAGGTACTGATAAATTGATTTATTTGCTTTTTATAAAAAATTAATCTAACATTAAAGAGTTTTTTATTGTAATTTGCCAGTTTTGGTTCGGGGGGAGGGGCATATTTCCCCCTTCCCGATGAAGCGCTTTCCACCACACGCCGTGTCCAGGACTGTACATATTACGTTGTATAATTGTTTACAACTAATTATAAAAAAAATGCTAAGTTATGTAAAACAAGCTAAAAGAACATATGACAACGTTACGGACCACACACCCACCACATTAAAATATTCCTGACCTTATGTTATGGCGATTTTCTAAAAATTCGTATGTGAAAATTATGGTTTTTATTTTTTAATAAAAACCCTAATTTTTAAAAAGGTTTTATTTTTCTAAAATTCGTATATATTATATTTAGGGGGTTTCTCACCATCCTCCCAATAGCTTATCTACAAAAATAACGAATATTTTCGATTTAAGATTTACGATTCATTTTTTTATTAAGTTGGAATTTATAATTCGGTACTCGAACCTATGAATAGTGGCTATATATTGGGTAAGTTGGCCGATTTTTCTAACCACTGCGAGTATTTTATTTTTAATAATATTCGTTATTAGTGTAGATAAGCTATTGGGGGGGGGGGGGGGGGTGGTGAGAAACCCTTTAATATTATGTAAGCCTATCAAAACTGAATCACTGGAACAAAAAATCACTTAAAACATCTTATTGATCTATAAAATAATTGCTTAACTTTCGAACAAGTTTCTTAACATTTTCCATAACAACGGGTTGTAGATTATATTACGTAGGTGTAAGTGTATATTCAATTTTATCTATTTTAATAATACGCAAAAATGCATACCATATCCTTCATTTCTTCATCATATTGGGGTGAATTCAGACATGAAAATCCGTCACAGTGATGCAGAGCAGCTAAATCCAGGTTTTCTGCAGTTACAGTAATTTCCACAGCTGTTCGATACAATTTAGATAGCATTATCGGCATTACTTGTGATATGACAGTCCTCAAATCATATTATCATTTAATGTTTGATTCATTAAGAGCTTCAATAATTTTTTTTTTTGCTATTCTTATTAGATGAGAAAGCTTCCTTATTAGTGAAACAACGTGTGATGGAGATGCATTCAATATCACACGAGGAGTGGTTAGCTGATCAACGTCTTGTTTCTTTATATTTTGAAGTTGGATCTTCAGGATATCCATCGAAAACAACAGTAGAATGCTTGCTAAATTTAGACGATTGAAACATCAGTATGTTTTATTAATATTTCCGATTTTTTGTTCCGGTATATTCGGTTTTAATGGGCGTACATAATATTAAATATAATATATCATATTATGGTAAGTGAGAGTATTATTATAGAACATCGCTATTACATAATGTCAGGAATATTTTAATGTGGTAGAAGTTTATCTATTTTTAGCTTATTTCACATACCTTAGCATTTTTTTTTATAATTAGTTATAAACAATTATACAACGTAATATGTGCAGTCCTTGTACAGCACGGCGTGTGGTGGAAAGCGCTTTATTGTGAAGGGGAAATATGCTCTCCCCCCACGAGCGAAAACTGGCAATTAGCAATAAAAACTCTTTAATGTTTTATGAATTAATTATAAAAAGTCAAATAAATCAATTTATCAGTACCTACCTTAGGTTTTTCGAAACTTTACCACCTCGCCGCGAGCCGCCGCGGGTCCGAGCCACCGCGGGCCGCGCTCCTTTTCAACAGCCTACGTGCCCTATTATTAATTAAAACCTATCATAATATACATCATTTTAAAGCTAGAAATTTTGTCTACAAGTTTTTTTGGAGCATCTTTTGCCCTAACAAGCTCAAAAAAATGTTATATGCATATATTTTTTTGAATAACTATTAAAAAAACGATATTTTTTAATTTATTAATAAATTGCAATGAATGTATGGCTTTTTTCGAAAAATTGTTAAGAAACTATTTTTTAGAACGACTAATTAGCTACTAAAAGAAAAATAAATGGTCTGATTTCATACAGCGGTTAAGGAGATATTAGCGTATTCCGAAAGGCTTTGAAAAGTATATTCAAGAGGGGGTGGGGAGGAAAGCACAAGGGGGATATCCGGGGATTTTTATAAATAAGCATGTTTAAAGGTATTCCTTCATCTGTGAAAAATTCAGCTTCCGGGGAATTAGTTCCGACATAAAACCTTCATTGACTGGGCTATTAGGTGCGTGACTTATCTTCTTACCTTATATAACATTTTCTGGGAGAAATTATATATTTATATTGTATTTCGTACTTTTTGGCAGTGAGACGTCTGTACCTACGCATAAAAATCACGATCCCACCACCGAAAATGTGCTCGATCCGCCACTGATCTTACTGCAAATCGCATGGTCTAGTGGCAACCTCCAATTTGCAGAACTTCTGCAGCACTTTTGTATAATGCCGGCTGTCTTGCTTCAACATTGTCGTCTCCTGCGACAACTTCTTCTTCCACCTTTGATTAAACTTGACTTACTTTGTTAATGGGGGCGTGACTTTACAGACTTGATGTTCGTGCTTTCCTTGGCCGATGGTCCTCCTTTGTGAGGATGAGTTCAATGAGCGTAATTGTGAGTTCAATAAATGATGTAATGGATGACTATTTCTATCACGAACTCATCTGATATGCTTAAAGAAATTTAAATAAAGTCCTTAAAGGCAAAAAGCGCTCGAGTGGTTATACGTTAAATTGACTTAACAATATACTCGTGTAATATGGAATAAATATTAAACGAATTTATTTAGTGTCGATTTTGTTTGTATTTTTACGGTGGTGTATAGTGTGTATAGGTATAAGACAATTAAGTTTGCCCTTTTGAATGGGAGATACTTTCGAAATCGCCCTGGTGTAACACCATCATTCAGAATTGAAACGTTACTTGAAATGGCTTTAGCCGTGTTTAGTTACTAGATCTGAATAGTCCCCGTCTCCCCCCTCTCCCCACTTACCTTCAATTTCCTAATTGGGAATGCCATAGTCTCACTAGCTCCAGACGGAAGAAGTTGGTACTGTTGTGAGGTATTCACATAAAAAGGAGTTTTGGACGTATTAATCCGTCCCATCGCCATTGCGGTGCACGGCGATGGTTCGAGAGGGTCGGGCTGGAAAGATCAAAAGGTCTCCCTCAACCAATCTCTCCTGATCCGTCCAAAGGCGGGGGATGCCGGTGGGCAAAGGCATCCCCCGCCAAGACCTACACAAACTTTTTTTTTCATTTATTAAGTTAAAAGAAATTTACATTTCACTTTCTTAACTTAAGTTGGTATAAAGTAATAAATTGCAATTGTTTTTTTAACTAAAGATTAAATAGTTTTCTTTTAATTATATTTACACTTTTCTGCGTTTTTAGGGAGTCTGGATGGAGATTATAAATTTGAACACCCTCGTGGCCAATGCTTCTCTTGCCAAGAGCATTTGTTTGCAGTTTATAATGTTGTCTAGTAAAATGCTTGTGTATTAGTGACGTTTTTGTAAATGTTGTAAATACTGTATAAATGTGTGTAAAAGTCCATTTTGTATTTTGTAGATTAAAATATCACAAAATGAACAAAACCATTCAAATTAAAACATGTTTTTCACCCAAAAACAAAACGTGTCATCGCGAATCATATGAGTCGGGGGTGTGTCTTGACAGTCTTGACCTCCGCCGAACCCGCGAGACTGACTTACCGAACCTGTGAATATGTAAATAAGTTTTCTTACTCTGGTTACCGTATTTTGGACTTGTTCGTTCCATTTTAAGTATCTTGTCTACTATGACATCCAGATACTTTATACTATTTTATTGGTAAACAATTCGAAATGTCGCATTCCTTTTTTTTTTTCGACATTTCTTTCTTTCAAAAAGAATGGGATAAAATATGTTTTCTCAGTATTTAGTGAGGGAAAATTTTAGGTCGAACCATGTTTTAAATATGTTCATATTGATTTTGCTTTCCTATTGTTTCCTCCCATTTTCTCCCTTTAGCGATAATTACAGTATCTTCTGCGTAAGATATGATATCTCCAACAATGGGGAGAATGAACTTTTGATTTACATATATAATAAAAAGGATCGGACCGATGACAGTTCCTTGTGGTATGCCAAATGATGAAGTTTTGGGTTCACTTTGGGTATTAGGTATTTATTTTGACATATTGAAACCTCTCATTAAGATAACTTTGGAACCACGATAGCACTATGACGTCTAATCCAATTTGTATTAGTTTCTCAGTGAGTGGGAATGTGATATGCTATCAAATGCCTTGAGAAGATCAACGAAGATTCCAAGACACTTTTCCATTATTGTTAATTTAGCAATCGCATCCTGTATGCTGAGATTGTCCCTAAATCCAAACTGGTTTGGATTTTATTTTATGTAGTTGTTGAGTTGGTTTTTAACATTTTTTTCATAGATTTTTGCTATGTTTTACTGTTTACGGTGTTTCCCTTTCATGTTTCGGGAGCAGCATATCCATTGTCAATATTATATATGATTCCATTTGTTGCGGATTGGCGGTTTAACAAATCCTTGTCCCGTGCTGAACATCGATTTCACATTCTTTAAATCCAGCCGATAAGTGTTTTTATGTAGGTAATGAAATGACGATAGTGAACAAAAGTATAAGAACTCGAACATTGTGCCACTAAACTTTGGTTTCACAAAAATCAAATTAAAAATAGTTTACGATATTCTTTAGTCGTACCTAGATAATGCAAAACAAATAAATAAAAATTAGAGGTTTGCATTTAATTTTAACTCAAAAATGTGAAAATATTTTTATGAACAAAAGCTAAAACTTTCAGTTGAAAAAAACTATTGTTCCGGAATATTTGCACACACTGTAGCCGCACAACCGGAAATCTGGAAGGGATGTCCTACTTTAGAAAATATATAAATAGTGTTGCGAACTAAGCACATCCACAGTTTTATTCATTAGTTCTTACTGAAAGGAGCAAATATAAAAATAATAATAACGTAACATTAAGTTCTCTTAACTACTAAAATTTAACCAATAAACTTAAAAACTTGTTTGTGAGTTTGTGAGTTTTCACGTGTGTTTTCACAAATTTGACTGGCTTAAAAAGGTAAAAACCGCATGTTTATTTCGTTTTATATTTAAAATATTAATCGTTAAAACTGTTTAAAATTCGAATGGCACATACATACAGACATATATTTTTATTTTTAAATATATTTTTTAATAAATGGTTCTTACGTGTATTTTTATTTTTAAAAATATATTATATATGAGTCATTCTTTCAATTGCAAGTAGATAATAATAAAAATAATAAGGATTTATGCTTGCAATTCAATATAAAGCCAATAATACAAAAAATTATAGGAAGCATATAATCAAAGATACATATCAAATTGATGATTTATGTAGAAAATGTATGGCTTTTCCGGAAACTATAGAACATATTATATCGGGATGTTCTACAATAGCGCCGTCTGAGTATACATTTAGGCACAATCAGGTTTTAAAAATAATTCACCAAAATTTGGTAATTAAACATAACTTGATTGACTGCCATAATATAGTACCATATTATGAATACGAACCAAATTCATTTTGAGAAAATGAATTTTATAAAATATATTATGATAAAACTATACCAACAGACAGAACAATTAGTACTTTGGGCACCTGTTCGACTTTTTTTCTGTTCTATATACTGTGCACACCGGTTTTTTGCATTTTTCACAAAATATTCTTGCTCTCCTATGTTCTGAGCAAAATCTACAACATCCGGTTTTATAAATATTGGAAGAAGTCGCGGTTGCTGCAGTCTCCATCGGCGTCAGCGAGGTAGTGGAGACATTGCCGCATCAGAAGAGGATAAATAAAACCAAAAGCGTCCTGTTGTTGCCTATGGAATTTGACTGCACTGTTTTTTTTTTTCCACATTTGACTTGGCTAATTCCATGTTTAAAACTCTTATAAAATTATAATGTCTGGGATTTGCAATCAGTAAGAAGACGGTTGACTTATTATCACGTTTATTGACACTCCGATACATTCCAGGTTATTCTGCAAGTGCCGCTTGTGGGCTACCCACATAACAATATTATTGACAATGGAATACCAACATATCAATACATAAAATCTTTTCCTCCTTTCATTTTTTTTTTTTTTTTAACTTAATCACAATGAACTTAACTTAACTTAAACGTAATCACTATGGCTAAACCTGACAGGGGGTTTCACCACTCTGCCAGACCTAGTAATAACATCATTTTTTGTGCTGGGTTCAGGTTCACTATCATGTTTATTTTCTTGGCTTCCCAAGTCGAACCATTTTTCGGGATTTTTATAATTAGATTTAAACTTTAAACAACTTTTTTTTCTGGTTAACATGAACCTTTTTTATTTCTCCTCCCATTAATTTAATTAAATATACCCATGGACTTAATTTTAGTACAACTATTCCCTGAACCCATTTCATCGGACTTTTTAGATGTCTTAAGTAGACTAAAACACTATCATTTTACTTATACTCTTTTATGGCATTTTTCCTCGATTGTGTGACCTTTTGTGATTCCTTACTTTTATATACATGATTTTCTTCTGACAAAATGTGTAGTGGTGTACGTGGCTCATACGAAAATATTTTAGCCATAAGAGACACACCCGTGACAGAAGTAGGAGTGGAACGATAAGTATACAAACAATCTATTAAACGTTGAGCTGGTGACAAATATTTAGAATTTTTTGAAAACATAAATTTAATTAAAATCTTTTTGAATGTTTGAACAGATCGTTCAGCTAATCCATTTGACTCAGGATTATAAGGTGGAGAAAATAATAATTTAATAGATTTTTCTTTACAAAAAATAGAAAATTCTTTACATGAAAATGGAGGACCGTTATCACAAACAATGGTTTTCGGAAACGCAAATCTGGAAAAAACTTCACCTAATTTTGATAACAAAGCCGAATATTTAGTATTTTTCATATAAAAGCATTCTACCCACTTTGAATATGAATCGCAAACTAATAGGTATTTGGAACCTTTTAAATCAAAAAAATCCAAATGCACTCTTTCCCATGGACTTTCAGCAATAGGCCAATTATGACGTACATTTTTATTAGCATTTTGTACAGACTGACACATTTCACATCCAGAAATAATATCTTCAATATCTTGATTCATACCTAACCACCAAACATAAGAACGAGCTAGAATTTTTGATCTGACTATACCAGGATGACCATAATGTATTAGATTAAGGACTTTAGACTTTAGAGACTCTGGTATTACAATTCTGTCACCAAATAAAAGACATTTTCCTTTGACCGACAGTAAATTTCTGAACTTGAAATATTTCTTTATTTCTGGACTTGACAAGGTTTCAATCCAACCGATTGAAACATACTTAATGACTTTACATAATATTTCATCTTTTATAGAATGACTTTCAACTTCTGAAAATGGAATTAAGGGTGTTGACATGTATACAAAATTACATTCCTCTATATTACATTGTTGTTCACTTGGCAACCGTGACATAACATCAGCTTGAGGAATTTTCAGTCCTTTTTTAAAAACTAATTTATAATTGTACGCGGACAATATTATAGACCATCTTATGAGACGTGATGCTGCTAAAATCGGGACTTTTTTATTTTCGGCAAATAAAGACAACAATGGTGCATGATCAGTATATATCCTAAAATGACGACCAATTAAATATTTATGAAATTTCTTGATTCCAAAGATACTCGCAAGGGCTTCTTTGTGCAATTGGCTATAATTTCTTTGAGCCGAATTTAACGTCGCAGACTCAAAAGCTATAGGAAATTCCTGATTCTTTACATGACTTAAGACACATCTGACACCATATGCACTGGAATCGACTGTAAGACACAATGGTTTTGACGGATCAAATAAAACTAACAAAGTTTTATCAGACTTACTATTTATAAATGCTTTTTCGCATTCGTCAGACCAACACCATTTTACATTTTTTCTTAAAAAATTATGAAGTGGTTCTAGCACAGTAGGACACATAGGAATAAAATTCCTATAAAAATTCAACATTGACAGATATGATTTTAGTTGAGTGACATTTTCTGGACATCCAGTAGACTTAATTTTCTCAACTTTCGACAAAGACGGACTTTTGCCTTGACCTGACAAGGTAAAACCTAAAAATTCAAAAGAAGACACAAAAAAATCACTTTTTGACACATTAATTTTTATATTAAAGTCATTTAACTTTGACAAAACCTCATCCAAAATATTAGAACACTCTGTTTCATCTTTACCACCTACACAAATATCATCAATGTATGCCGCACAGTTTTTTATGCCCCTCAAGACTGTATCAATGACCATTTGAAATGTGGCTGGAGCCGATGACAACCCAAATGGTAAACGATTGTAAACATATAAACCATTACATGTATTAATTGTAAGTAATTCTTTACTAGAATCTGACACGGACAACTGTAAATATGCATTTGTTAAGTCTAATTTACAAAATACTTTACAACCTGAAAATTTATTTAAAATATCCTCTGGACGTGGTATGGGATACTGAGCAATTCTTAATTGTGGATTAACTGTAGATTTTAAATCTGCACATAAACGTATTTTTCCATTTTGTTTTGGTACACAGACTATCGGAGAAGACCAACTACTATATTTAACTTTATAAATTATGCCTTCGCTTTCCAAACGATCTAGGTCTTCGCATACTTCTGCGCGAAGTGCATAAGGCACCTCATGTGCTTTGTGAAAAACAGGAGTCGAATTATTTTTTAAACTTAAATTTACAGAAAATTCCTTAATTGGTAACTCATTATTCGTTTTTGAAAAAGAATTTAAATATTTTTGTGACAATTTTTCGACAATATTTGATTTATTTTTCCCACTAACAGACACTGAATTTACAGTATTATCATTATCAATATTTGCCATGAAAGAATTTATAATAGTATTTTCCCAAGACGGATTCAACACACTTAACCAATTCCTACCAAGAATAGCTTCAGACGATAGATTTTTAACAACCAACACTGGTAAATCCATGACAAAATTAGAATCAACATTAATACTTACTTTTGTCATAAAAAATCCAAAACAATATAAATTTTGACTATTAGCTGTAAACAAATTACCATAGAACTGACTTAATTTACAAGTTTTGAAAAATTTTATATACATTTTGTGACTTATTAAGGTCGATGAACTTCCTGTGTCAATCATAAAAGATATTTTTATACCGTTTAAAAACAAATCAATGTTCGCTGTTTCAGACACGGACATATTTAAAACATTTATATTATTCACACATTTTACATGATTAATAACCGATTTTTACCAGAACAAAATTTTGACGTATGCCCGTACGTATTACACTTGTAACATTTCCACTTTCTTGACGGACATGACTCTGGTTGATGACTTAAAAAACACCTCTCGCATCTTTTTCTGGAACTTGAATGTGATGGAGATGACAGACGACTCGATGACCTTGAATTCCTTGGTCCGTGTTGATTTTTCCGAGTTGGACTTAATCTTCCTTGACGTGACGTTTTCACTTTCAAAACTCGCAATGAATGATCCTCTTTGTGCATTATTTCAGCTGAACTATTACTTACTGTCTCCATATTCTTGATAATTTTTTTTTGCTTTTTCAAAAGTCAGTGACTCATCTTCAGATAGTAATCTTATGGTCATGGCTTCATTTAAAAATACTCCGAAATTACACGATATAGACAGACTTTTTATTTCTGAAATGTATTCATCAATTCTTTCGTTCGACTGTTGTTGACGATTATAAAATTTGTATCTTTGGGCGATTGTACATGTTTTTTCTTCATATTTATTTTGTAGTGTTGTTACAACCTCGTTATAGGTTAACTCTTCAATCTTTTTCGGATGAACTGTTTCTTTTAACCCTTAAAAAAATTGGCGTATTTTATCAGAGGCTAAAAATATTTCCGCTTTGCAATAAAATCCAAATAAATGGAACATTTGTTAACGTATTTGAAAACTAAAAACTGTTTTCGAAAGGTGATGAAATAGGCTTTCAAATTTCCATATTAAAAATTACTATGTATTTTTTTTAATAAAATTTTTTTTTGCGAAAACTTTAAAAAGTGTTCAAAATGGCTCACTTTACTTTTTTTTCTAACTAAAATTACTGATAATGAAAAAAAATAAAACACCTACTAATTTCATTAGATAAATGAATTATAAACCTTACTGTCACCTCACTTTTTTCGTTTCATGTAAAAAAAATTCTTAAAAAATTCACAAAGTTCCATAATTTTTTTTAAATTGCTATCGGAAACTTTGATTTCAGAAAGGGGTAAATTTTAATTTTTTGTGGTTTTCTTTAGATTTGAATATATAGTTTGTTGTATTCTCTTTCCAATATCGTTTAGATCACATTTCTGACTATGATAGTAAGGGAGAAACAACGATTTCTGTGAGACCTATGTGAGCTGGGACAAATATGGTCTCCTGTGATTAAACGGGTTAAAATTTTATATTTTTCCGCACCGATAATCATTTTTTTTATTATTTCATTTATTTGCGTTATAAACAGTCTATACATTTATATATTTATTTATTTATTTCTAGGGTAGAATATACCATAAACAGTAGTTACATGACACAATTAGAACCATAAGAAAATATTAGCAATCATTTTAAATAAAGAATAACAAATTAACTGTGGCATTTGATTGTGAAGTGACATCAGAGATATGAGCAAGAGAATATATCAAATTATAACAAATATATCCATATTCTATAGTATAAATAAGGTAAACTTAGATTGAATTAATATTGATCGAAAATATAAGATAGCATAGCCCTCTTGTATCTACTTTCCGTGCAGTTAAATATATCCGCTACATCAGCGTATCTATTACTAACTGCATGCAACCTAGGTACAAGTGAGTTTTTGGAATACGCAGTCCTGGTGTTGTTGCATTTAAACAGGACTTTAGACCGAGTAGCTCTCGTAGGTATATGAAATTCAATGAGGTTAGTTAAATCGGGACTGTCTATACTACCATTTACAATTTTGAACATAAATATTAAGTCGAATATAATTCTTCGGTCTGAGATTTTTAATAAATTTAATTCTTTCATCAAGTAATTGTAGTTTATGTTTTCAATGGGAATACCGAGTTTGAAATTAATGTATCTTAGGAATTTATGTTGAATTTTTTCTATTGAGTCTGAATGTAATTTATAATAGGGGGACCAGATCGAGGAGTTATATTCGACTTGACTACGAACTAGGGATGTATACAAAATTTTTAATGTTGAAATATTCCTGAAACCTCTGGAATTTCGAAGAATGAAGCCAAGCATTTTCATCCCTTTATTTTTTATTGTGTTTATATGTGATATGAAGTTTAATTTAGAGTCGAAAGTTATGCCCAGATCATTAATTTCTTCGACAGAGGTAAGGGTTGGGTTGTTAAGTTCATATGGATGAATAATTGGTTGACTAATTCTGTAAAAACTTATTGAATGACACTTATTTATATTCAGATAAAGTTTGTTAAGAGAACACCAATTAATTAACCTGTTTAGGTTATTTTGTAGACAGATACAATCTTCAGCGCTTTTAATTATTTTAAATATTTTTAAATCATCAGCAAAAAGTAGTACATTTATATCATTATCAAATATATTAACAACATCGTTTATAAACAGTAAAAATAATATTGGGCCTAGATGAGACAGACCCCTGTGGTACACCACTGGTAGCTATAAATTGATAGGAAATGAACAAATTAATTTTTACAAGTAGAACTCTATTAGATAGATAGCTAGCAAACCATTCTAAAAGTTTTCCGTCAAAACCGAGCTTACGTAGTTTGACCAGGAGAATTTTATGGCATACTTTGTCAAAGGCCTTGATAAAGTCCGTATATATGGAATCGACTTGAGTTCTGTTAGTTAATGCGTTCGATATATAGTTTTCATATAACGAGAGATTTGTCTGAGTTGATCTGCCCGACAAAAATCCGTGTTGGTTCGGAACAATGATATATTTAATACATGGTGAAATTTTATCAAGTAATAGTTTTTCAAAAAGTTTCTGAATTACAGATAGCTTACAAATTGGTCTATAGTTAGTAATATCACTTTTATCACCCTTTTTGAATATAGGTGTTAGATAGGTGTTAGATAAGTTTCCAAATATCAGGGAAGCAACCTGTGTCAAGGGATTGATTAAACAATAAACAAATCGGCTCAGCCAGAGAAGTTACGCAATTTATCAGGATATTAGGATGTACATTATCGGGCCCTGCCTTTTTTTCTCTGTCTAGAGATTTAATTTTAGTTTTCACATCGTTTATATTGATGTGTATGGCAGGTATATGTATGCTCTCGTTAAGTGACGAAAGTGGTAAATAATCGTCTTGGATATCTTCGTCATAGACACTTTTGAAGTAATCAGCAAAATAGTTAACTTTTACTTTCATATCAGTACTACTCTTTTCTTTGAAATGCATTGAGATGGGTAAACGTTGTTTGTTTTTTCTGAGAGAGTTTACATGTGTGAAAAAGTTTTTAATGTTAGAAGGTATAGAATTTTCGATTTTATTTATATAATTAAAGTACGATTTTGTTTGATAGTTTTTTACATTGAGTTCTATAGTTGTGAAATATCTTATAGTCGCTAAGGGAGTTCGATTCTTTAAAGTTTTTGTGTGCAATTTTTGTACAGATAACTAGGTTAATTAGCTCGCAGCTGAACCATTTCGGAAACTTTGCTTCCTTGAAGTGTGATAGTGGTACATACTTTTCAATTGCCCTCTTAATAATTGTGTAAAATAGTTCAAGATTATAGTTGATATTATTATTGTGGTGAAGAAATGACCAGTCTTCATTTGCAAGATATTCATGTTAGAATAATCAGCTTTAGAAAAATTATAAGTAAGGTTAGGAAGAATAGTCGTATTGTCTGGTGAGTTATTAGTCATGATGGTTATGCTTAGGGCGGGGTGGTGGCAGTCCAAGGGAAGGAGCTCATCAACTGATTTAACAATATGAACTGATAGATCACTGCAGAATACTAAATCTAGCAGCCGATTATTAGTATTGTATACTTGATTGACTTGATGTAGGGAGAGTACATTCGTCATATCTATTATTTCGCGAGCACTTTCTGGAAGGTTTAAGTAGTTATTAGAGTTCTTATCCATCCAATCAATGCTAGGGGTATTATAGTCGCCGAATAAAATTGTTCTGGCATCAGGGTATTTATTTTTAAAGGTTTCGAGGTCATCTATGTGGTTTCTATTGACTGTGATGTTGGATCCTGGAGGAATGTAGACACATCCCAGTAGAATTTTGCCTGATTTAGTTTTTAGTAAAACGAATACCTGTTCCACGTCCAGATGTTTACAAATTAATCGAGTGGATGGCAGTGATTTTTTAACAGAAATGAGAACTCCTCCTCCTCTGGTTTTAGTGCTAGTGGCTAGATTTCTGTCTAGGCGGTAGGTGTTGTAAGATGAAAATCCAAGTTCCTCGGTGTGAATATCAGAGTCAAGCCAGGTTTCGGTAAGAAGAAATACCTCAATGTGTTGTAGTAGTGGAAGAGTAGTTTGCAGCTCTATAAGTTTGGTGCGGCAGCCTCGGATGTTTTGGCCATATCCGATGACGTGTTTGAGTTTTTTGAGGTTGATTTTATTATTGTTGGCTTGTTATTCATGTATTTGATGGTTAACCCAACTTCACCTCCCTTTATCCGACTTTCTAGTTCTTGGCGCAGGTCTGACAAGTACTTTCGTTGGTTGGGTGTTTGGTCGGAAAAAATTTTGACGGTGGAGTTGTTCATATAAAAGTTCTTTTTCCGATATATGACAGTGAATACTATGTTTATGTCATTGACCAATAAAATAACGACATTTAAATATAGGACCATAATAAAAAAAAAAATGCAACAATATACCTAATACAAACAATTCTGATGCATCTTCAATTTACAAAGTGTTTTATGATATAGATATTTCTAAGGTTTACACTTAAATTTTAAAGTATATCAATAATATCTTTGAGGAAAAGATTTCATTAAAATACAAACTACTAAAAAAGTAAAAGAGAAAATGTGACGAATTAATAAAAAAAAAAAATCAATGAAATTAAGTTTTTGGTTAAACATATAGCATTCGATGGAATGTCATTTTTTTATGAATGTTTTGAATTTAGCAAGGTTCGTGTTAAACACATCGATGTTTGGGCATAATCTATTAAATGTGCTACAGCTTCTTCTTATAAATACATTTTCAAGGTAATTCGTTTTGCTCTTAGGAATATAAAAGGTATCCATAGATCGAGTTACTCTTTTTGGACATCTAAAATGAATATTTTGTAGTAAGTATGGGCTGTCAATATAGTTATGAATTATCTTATAGAGCATTAATAGGTCTCTGGTGTCTCGGCGTTGATCAAGAGATTTAAGGTTTACGGGGACATAGTTTACATAATTTCGTACGCGAAAAGAGACATATTTGATAAACTTTTTCTGAACTCTTTCTAGATTTGTTTTATACGTAGAACAATGGGGGTTCCACACAGTTGAAGCGTACTCTAGGTGGCTTCTTACATAGGATATGTAGAGAATTTTAAATGTTTTTGGATTTTTGAAAGCTGAACTTACTCTAAGTATAAATCCCAACATTTTCAAAGCCAAATCATACAAAGATATCCAATTTTTTCTTTGTCCGTGATATTAATAATTTTTAAATAAATATGAACTCGTTCCAAAAACATTTCGAAAGTTTCATAGTTCGCTTCGAATTGCGGCACGGGCAAGCTATTGTTAGACATTTTGAAACTGGTTGAAAATTCAAAGACGAAATCACTGTTTTACACTGGACATATTTCACTCGTTTTTTATTTAACTTATCCCATCCTCGTCGCCAATTATAATGTCTGGGATTTGCAATCAGTAAGAAGACGGTTGACTTATTATCACGTTTATTGACACTCAGATACATTCCAGGTTATTCTGCAAGTGCCGCTTGTGGGCTACCCACATAACAATATTATTGACAATGGAATACCAACATATCAATACATATCAAAAATGTTTTCTTCGACTCCTATAATTTTTTCCAATTTGGATTTTTTTTAAACCCATAAAATATAAGAGTTTAAAGCTGCAATGTCAATCATTTTCATAAATAAAGGGAAAGGCCATCTTCGGGTGGGTCTCACACAAGAATATTCGCCCGTCATCTTGTCCCCCGTATCAACTGCACCTTTAGTTTTGTTGTAATGAAGGATTATTTCAGGCTTTTTTCCTTCAGATGTGCTAATTCGATAGCAAGATAACCACGTTATTTATTTTGGGAACATACGATACCAAAGTGCTGCTATAAATGTCGTTGGTCTTCTTTGATTATTAATTCATTCTGCTGGTATCTCTCTTTTATTTTTACGAAGAGTGCCTGTTAAGTTGTTGTTCTAAGTTAAGTTGTTGGTGTTGTTGTTCAATAGTTCTTCCGCAAGAGGAACATAGGTAAAAAAGATGTCAGTAGTGACTCCTCTATTTGAACTAAAGTAAGGTTGATCTAGATCCATTACCACTCGCCATCCTTGATTAACTTCACGCTTGTTGTTAACCATTCCAGAATAAATTTGTAAATTAAGAATTTATGCAGTGTCTGCATCAGCAGCACTTCATATTATACACTCCACTTTATCCCATATCTTCCTGGTTTGCTCTTCATATTCACTCATCAGTATTTCTCAACGTGGGCGATAACGCCCCCTTGTCGGCGGTGGAGGCTTTCAGGGGGGCAGTAGAAGGCTTAAAGAAAGTTGGGTGGCGTTAAGAAAATCTAGGGGGGCGAAGGAAGACAAATTCTAGCTATAAAAACACGACGGAATCTAGACACGACACCACTTGAGATGCGATTTTCGACTTGAATGATTGGAGTCCCGTATAGACGGTTAAATTAGAGTCCCTTACGCATTTAATAATATGGATGCAAATATTAAATGTATCTGGTCCATGGTTAACTAAATAAAATTGTCTGTGATTTACAATATATTTTTTCATACAAAAAATGTCTCTTACTCACATGGGGCAAACCGGTGGTTGCAAGTTAATCTTGTTCCTGTTGCTGCGTGTTACATTTGTTTTTGCTCAGTACGAAACGCTAACTCACATGATGTAAACGAGTGGTTGCAAGTTTTTTTGTTCCTATTGGTGCGTTTTACATTTCCAAATGTTTTATAACTAGCTCATTACGTATTCGGTACACAAGAGGTAAACAAGTTTATCAGCATTATCATTCAAGAGCGACGACCTTCTTATTTACTGTCAACACTTTGAAAACCTCCAGTGATTTCAAAAAGCGATTCCAGGATATTTTAAACATCGACACACCAGAGTGGGTTTTGGATCCTTTTTCAAATTTCAACATAGCAGGATCGTCCCAATTAGAAGATGAACTAATAGAACTGACGACTTCGGTTGAACGAGATTCAACTCCAATTGCATTTATAAAAAATAACCCTTTTAATTATTATTACATTATTTCGACCGTGTCGGAATCCTCTTTCTACAGAAAATATCCAGGTCCATCGTAGATTGCCCGGAACTCTTACAACGAATCCAAATACGAGTTCCCAACAAACGAACCAGATCAGACAAAATTTTTAGCCTCCCTCGATGCAACACCAATTCTAAGCAAAACTCCTTCATTCATCGTGCATCACACACTTTCAATACGTACTACGCACAATTTGACATTTTTAACTCTGCACCACACTCCTTAGTCACACAGGCGATCTCTCGATACTTTATTATAACTACTTACATAACTTACGTACATCCTACTAATTATACAGAATAGATCCATCCCTTTCCCTTCCCTCCCACCATCCCATCCCCATATGCTAATGTAACTATTTTTCTTTGTTTACTCTAAAAAAATAAGATACTTCAGTGGAAACCTTTTATTGGTTAAATGATTTACCCATGTTTTATTATGCTTTATAAAATATTATAACTGTTGGTTTTCCAAATAAAATAAAATAAAATAAAAATAAAATTAGTGACCGACTCACCGTTAGCATATATTATATTTTGTTATTTTATTTAATATAAGTTAAGCGGCGGAGTAACACCAACTTCGCAATCTGCGGTTCGGTCGGGATAATATAACTTACGCAATATGTAAATGGTGGTTCAATTTAATAAATATCCTAGCTCGTAGGACCAATGATGGTGGCGCTGGTTGTACAATTACTTCGATCGCAGTGTGATGTAAATTACACATTAAATTAATTAAAATACATTTGCCTTTAATGCATAGGAAAGGTTGGGAGCCCAAAGACTTACCTAATCTATTGCAAATGTCTCTTCAATAATCCACTGTTGGTCAGTTCAATGCCGCTGGTTTTTCTTCTCATTTCTTTTACATATAATACACAATAGTTCTATTATTCTATAACACAATCTATTATTCTATATCCGTCGCGGCGGTTCAAAACAGTGTTTTGGCGGGGTACAACAAAATACGACGAATTACAACGGATAATTTGATTATTATTAAATAAAACATGAATGTTTGCGGTGCGGTTAACAGTAATCCATATTGCGACTTTTCTCGGCGTGGAACGAAACGGGGTTCATTTGTTTTCGAAGTGTTCCATTTTTCAAAAGTTTCTGGGCAAAATAAAGGCAAGGGAGATATGGAACATTAAAAGGCTATTTGAATTGCTCTGATTAATAGCAATCGAAAGTACTTACTCAACCAGCGCAAACATCCCCCTCACCTTGAAAGGGTGGGAAGTCACCCCTTTTAAAACTGCATATTGCATTTATCGCTCAGACAAACAAATATAACCAATACTTATTCTAGATTTCCTAAACTATATGTAACTAAATCTAACAAAAAATAATAACCTACTATTGAGTCGGCAAAGGGTAAAGCCTTACTACCGGACGAATGTATGTTCCCGATGCTGTTTTAACACGAGCAACACGAATTACTTCATCCTTTGCGGGAAAAACTTCAATAATTATACCTAGTGGCCAATGTAATGGAGGAGAATTTTCGGTCCCCACAATTACCACTAAGCCTTCTTTGACTGGATTAGCGGGAGTATTCCATTTTGGACGTACTTGCAAGGTATGCAAGTAATCTAACCTTCAACGTTTCCAGAAAGATTGAATCAATTTATCGAGCAAATCATGACGTGATAGAAGGTTCAAATTATCCTCCTCGATTTCTACGGCGGACATGTGTTTCAACGGAGTCATCGTTAAGAAATGAGCGGGTTTTAACGCGAGGGGTTCAGACGGATCTGAAGAAAGCGTCCTACATAATGGCCTTGTATTTAAAATGTTTTCTACCTGTGCTAGTACAGTAGTCATCTCATCGAGAGATAGAATCTGATCTCCAATTACTCGAAAAAGATGAGTCTTCATACTTGTAATGTTTGACTTCCAATTTCCACCAAAATGGGGTGCGATTGGAGCATTTAGGTGCCAGCTTATTCTATTATTGGCTAAAACAGTTGCGAATTCTTCACCAAAATGTGAAGATGTCGAAAATGCGTGCAATTCACTCAATTTTCTTTTGGCTCTTACAATATCTGCGGGAGGCTCACCATCCCAATCACATTTATATATCCATAATTGCTTTATCATTAGCTTAGCGTATAGGACAACAGGCGCGATGAAGCCCATAATGTCCCATATTTTAGCGACACAAGACAGTATATTTCGCTTCGTACAAATTTTTTAGGTGTGTTTAGGTTTTTTTAGGTTTTTTAGGGAACTTGGTGACCAGTATAAGCCCAATATCTTATGCATGCCCACCTCATCAAATTCCTTTATCGCTGACAAGCGATGCGAATCTGGAATGGATTCCAGAACACTTTGCGAATTGCTGGACCACTTGACTAGGTCAAACTGGCCAGTCTTCAATAATGCGATTAACTGAGAGGATTTTTCCTTTGCACTCTCTTCAGTTTCCACACTATATACAAAATCATCCATATATAGAAATTCTTTGATGATCTTTTTTGCTTCAGGAAAAACTTCTCCTTCATCAGAGGCCAATTGCCTGATGGTGCGTAGAGCTTGAAATGGACTGGATGTGAGTCCAAAACAAACGCGGTTAAACTGATAGGTTTTAATATCCTCGTTTGGCGAGAAGCGATACAAAATCTGTTGATATCTTCGATCACTGTCCTTCACTCCAATACACAAAAACATTTTACGTATATCAGCCGAAAGTGCTATTGGGAATATACGAAAATTCATTATTATATCAAATAAATTCCCCTGTAAATTTTCCCCACTATACAAAATATTATTTAATGATACAGAAGTGCTTGTTTTTGCACTAGCGTCCAGGACAATCCTCAAACTGGTTGTGATCTTATCCTCTCGTACAACCCCATGGTGCGGTATTATATAAGAGGGCGTTTTATCCTCCTTATTTGGAGTGACATGCGACAAATAATCCTTCTCTAAATATTCAGTAATGGTATCATTATAAGCTTCTCTCAATTTAGGCGAGGCTTCCAATTTACGTTCGAGACGTAAAAAACGTTTCTTTGCCATTGCAAATGAATCCCCAAATGATGAAACATCTCCCTTAAATGGCAAGGCTACAATATACCTTCCATTGTCAGGATCTCGTGATGTAGTTTTTTGATATATTTCCTCACATTCACGATCTTCAGGACTTTTGATAGACGGTACGTTTACCTCTTCTAATTCCCAAAATCTTTTGAGACAAATATCTTCCGGTTCGTTCGTCATGGCACAACAAGATAAGGTAGCATTATTCTCAACTCGGGTTGGTGCTGACCCCAAAATGACATATCCTAAAACCGTTTCCAAAGCATGCAAATCATGCCTGTGCGAAGGGTCCTGAACCCTTTTAGACAACAGGAGATGCGGGAAGAGCTGGGCTCCTATCAACATATCAATTTCTCCTGGTTCTCCATACGATTCATCAGCCAATGGTAAGTCATTCAAATATGACAATAAAGGTATATCAACTTTGGCGGTAGGTAAGCGCTCTGTTACTTTGTCCACTATCAATGAAGTTACATTATAATTTATTGCCCGATTAAATCGAGAATAAATTTCGGTCTGTATGGAGCCTCTAATGGGTTTAGATGATCCTCCAATACCTTTAACTGTAGAACAAGATGGGCGTTGATATTCAAAAAATCTTAATCTTCTACAGCAATCGCGAGTAATGAAGTTGCTTTGAGATGCGCTATCTAGCAAACATCTAATTAAATGTTCATTTCCTTGTGAATCCATTATTCCAACTCGTGCGGTAGCCAACAAAACTGTACAATGCGTCTTTCGATTATAAGATCGAACAGTTGAAAACGTACATAAAGCTACGTCAGGATTAGAGCAGCCCTCTTTCGGATCAATCTGTTGATCAGCTGTCTGGTTTTCTGCTCCTTGGGCGTTCCGATAATCTGACTGCCCTCTCTGTGACGTACCCTGTTGCTCAAAATGCAACATTGTATGATGAAACTTGTCATTGCATTTATGACAATTTCCGTTTGAATTACAAGCTCTAGCCTTATGTTTTTCGCTAAGGCATCTAAAACAAAATCCTTTACCCTTGACAAAGTTAAATCTTTCTTTAATACTTAAATTTTTAAATTCCTGATATTTATACAAATGTCCGTGTGATGGTTTATTACAAAGTAAACATTTATTAAACGGCAGATTCTTGTGTTTATCCGAATCGCTGCCAGCGCTTAAAAATGCTTGCGTCTATCTTTGTGATCTTTTGGTTGTCTCACTGTGATTAGCGGCTGATTTTCTTGATGTCCCCGTTCGATGCAAAACCTTGATTTGTTCCCGAATAAACTTCACTAAATCTTCGAACGAGGGAAAATCAGTTTCCCTATAATTAGTTTCAAACCCCTTTACGGAATCCAAATCAATTTTCTTCAAAGCAATATGAAGAAAAATAAAATCACACAAATTTTCCAAATTAATATTTTTTACTGCGGATACTCCCGAAACGAAGTTATCAACAAAGGATTTTAAATTATTTATATTGGCTACTGCGAACGATTTAAAATCTAAAATTTGATCAATATACGCAGAAGATATTACTCTTTTATCATTATATTTATCTATCAAAGAATTAAATATAATTTCGTAGTTCTCAGGTGACAATACAATTCCTGAGAATGTGGTTTGTACCCTTTTTGAAATCTTGGCCAACAAGTAATACAATTTTTCTGATTTCGAAAGTAACTCGTTATCATGTACTGTGTTGACAAAACTCGAATAAAATATTGGCCAATTACCGATTTCCCCATCGAAGAAGGGCAATTCTATTGGTGGCAGTTTGGGACGATTACATTTATTATTATCTATATTTAATTGTGGTTTTCGCTCTAGAATCACAGATATTTTCCTTTTAATTTTGCAAAACATATCCTCGAAACTCAACCATTTTTCAAAATCTGGGTCATAATTTGCATCCATTTCCAAATTTATGACGTTTATTTGTTGAGTTGCTTCTTCATATTTACTCCTTGTCGAGTCTATTGTCTCTACAAGCGACAAGAACTCTTTTATATTTGTAAACTCTGTGAGGTACCACTCTGCGTGGTACCATGTTTTGAATATTATCATACTTGCGTTTAGTTTCGGAGGTATGGTGAATTCACTGCGGCGACCGTGGTGTGCGCAGAAAGGAATCTTATTAGTTTTTTTCAAATATAAATAAATCTGACTGAATACTCATATTGTGTGGCCTAGGGTTACAGTGCTACTGTTCTATTTGTCATGACTGATCACCTATTGTTGATTGTTATCATCTGGATGGCTAATTGTGCGTATATTTTCATCCCACAGTCGGTCCAATACCTGGTTTGCACATTATAATTCGATGTAGTCGTCACTCAACCGCTCGTCGTGGTTCTCTTGAGGAAAATACGCTACTGCGGAGATTTGAATTTATTAGTCTGTCTAATGCGTGTTTCTTTATCAACGTTGTCGAATTATCTTCAGCACTGTTGCCTGCAATTCACCTACTTTCAACTCTCAAGTAGCTTTGTTTAACTTTTGTACATTAGAACGATCACGGGCCCTAGCAAGCATGGTCACGGTTTCGATAGTTAGTTTTCCGAATCTAACGGCATAATGTTTATATATTCTGAAAACCAATAAATCTTTTCATTTTGTTACGGGCTTTTATTAACATTTTTTGGTTTAGTAAAGTAATTGACTTTTATTATTCTGGCATTTATTGCGGGTTCGCTTTTCTAAGTTTCTTGTTTTGATGGCAAGTTTTGTTAACGTTTTTAAGTCAATTATTTTTCCTAACGCAATAGGTTTCAAAACTTTTGGGATTAAGCATGGTCTAGTTGTGAAGTGCGTTTGGCGTCGTATGTACTTGTCACAAAATTCTAACATTATCATTTTTTTATTACTGTTGTGATCATTCATGTAGGCTTAGATGATGGAGACACGAATCTGTTTTGAGTTGGTACAATAACATTACTTTTTTCTTCTTTTTGTATAGCTCGAATAAGTCATCCTTTTTTTTTAATTCTGGTAGCCTTCGCACAGGACGTCCCGATGGTTATGTTAGCTATTTTGTTGTTGTCTTATTGTTATGCACGTCGATTTTCTTGTTATGTTGTTGTCTTATTAGTTTTGAATGTAACGATTTTTATCGTGTTTGTTTTCTTGTCGTTTTATTGCCATTTTTTTAAATTTATCTGAGCGTTTTATTTATTTTGTTGTTGTCTTATTGTTATGAATATCGATTTTCTTGTTGTTATGTTGTTGTCTTATTAGTTTTGAATGTAACGATTTTTATCGTGTTTGTTTTCTTGTCGTTTTATTACCATTTTTAAAAATTTATCTTAGTGTTTTATTTATTTTGTTGTTGTCTTATTGTTATGAATATCGATTTTCTTATTGTTATGTTGTTGTATTATTAGTTTTGAATGTAACGATTTTTATCGTGTTTGTTTTCTTGTCGTTTTATTACCATTTTTTTAAATTTATCTGAGCGTTTTATTTATTTTGTTGTTGTCTTATTGTTATGAATATCGATTTTCTTGTTGTTATGTTGTTGTCTTATTAGTTTTGAATGTAACGATTTTTATCGTGTTTGTTTTCTTGTCGTTTTATTACCATTTTTTTAAATTTATCTGAGCGTTTTATTTATTTTGTTGTTGTCTTATTGTTATGAATATCGATTTTCTTGTTGTTATGTTGTTGTCTTATTAGTTTTGAATGTAACGATTTTTATCGTGTTTGTTTTCTTGTCGTTTTATTACCATTTTTTAAAATTTATCTGAGCGTTTTATTTATTTTGTTGTTGTCTTATTGTTATGAATATCGATTTTCTTGTTGTTATGTTGTTGTCTTATTAGTTTTGAATGTAACGATTTTTATCGTGTTTGTTTTCTTGTCGCTTTATTACCATTTTTAAAAATTTATCTTAGTGTTTTATTTATTTTGTTGTTGTCTTATTGTTATGAATATCGATTTTCTTATTGTTATGTTGTTGTATTATTAGTTTTGAATGTAACGATTTTTATCGTGTTTGTTTTCTTGTCGTTTGATTACCATTTTTTTTTAATTTATCTTAGCTCTACTGTTCTCTAACGGGAATATTTAAATTCACATTTAATGGTTAATAATCACATTTAAATGGTTTTATAATTATTTTGGAAAAACCACTACAAAAAAAATTTGTTATTCTTAGTTTAAAATTGTGTTTGGTTATTATTTAAAATCATCAACAAACATTTAAACATCCTTGACCTAGGTCTAGACTCACTAGTGAGAATGATTAATTATAATGTGCCCAATAAACACAACACTAGACTCCATGCTTTATTCAAAGTAGTTGCTTCTCGCACTAATTTTATGTACAACACCTGTTCTCAGAGATTGCATTGTGTGGGGAATGAAATTTGCTCTGTCGACATAATATTTTAATATAAAAAAATATTGCTCCCAAAGCAAATATGTATGAAGATATGCAATTATCCTCAAGTGTTTCCGATATATATATTATATATATTAGAATACAACGTACAGAAAATATTTAATTTATTACCTGACACTATAAAGCAAGGTAATTCTATGAATAATGTTAAATATATGGTGAAAAATTGGCTATCGGAAAAAATAAATTATATTGTGTATGAAAAATGTATGAAAAAATGTTATCTGTAGATAAAAGATGTAAATTATGTAACTAAATTATAAGCACCTGCTGACAAGCAAATTCAATTGGCTTAGCAGGACTTGTTTGTTGATGTATTATAACTATGCTTTCATACATAATAAAAAAAAAATTTAATAAAAAAAAAATCTTATTACATATTATGCAATTGTTAATATTTATAAGATTATTATTCATTCTAATTATGTTCTGCATAAAAAATAAATTTTATGTATGTATGTAAAATGTAATTTTGGCATTGCATTTGAGTCCCACCCAGGCGTCGTGTGTTCAATGCCTCGGCTCATAGCTCCCATCTAATTGTCAGCTTCGAAGTCCTCCATCATACCTCAACCAAGATTTTCGGCTTACTGTGGTGGTAGTAGGAGATTTTAAAATATATTGTCAGGTTATTCGTAATCCGGGAATGTTTGTCTTGCAAAAAATAAAATATGTATAATATACAGCTATGATCCAGAAGAAATTATTTACAAAAATCATTCCGAATATTTTTATTTATTAAATACATTATTCGGTTTATAACAACATTATTGTATTATTTCATTATAAAAAAAGTTATGATCAGATTCCAACTAGCCCAAAATTCAAATAGAATTTTTGCTGGGTAAAAACTACCGACCCCGGTTTCGCGCGAAAAAAACGATTCATATACGTTTTTTAGATTTTCACGGCCAAAAGCATTTTCGTTGTTCATTCATGTGGCGCTGAGACGAAACGTACATCCCTTCTTCTAGTTTGAACTAGTTCATTTTTACAGATTTGAAGTCGGATCGTTTTCGAAATTGTCGTTCTTATTTTGAAATTTATTATCGTAAATCGTAGTTAATCAGTTTGTTTTAAATGGCTTGATCAATCATGTTATATTAACTATCAAATATTCTATTTATATCGAGGTTATTTCGTCTGTATTTATCACAAAGTGGTTTTTAAAGTGAAGTGTTTTTTACGTTACTTTCGACCATTGTGACATAAAATTCTTTAAATATAGATTACATTTTGCAATAAATTAACAGAAGTGACATTAATTTATCATATAAATGCCTTAGGCATATGTGTATTGTAAATATTCTTCGTAAATTATTATATAGTACATAAAAACGTGGTTCAACTGATGGTAAATTTATAACCTAAAACAAGTTTCAATCCAGATTGATATCAAATTAAAAAAAATAATTATATGAAATGAATAAAAAGTGAGGTGGCTATTTCATTAAAAAGAGTTTTAAGTAAAGGAATTTTATTTTCAAATCTTCAGTTTCTTAATTTTTATAGTGTTTTTTTGTGAAAATACACGGGTAAGTTTTTTTATGCTAATATTGATTTTTAATATTAAAATTCAATTAGTTAGAAACAAAAATATTGATTTCTAATAAACACGTCTTAAAGATTATTTTATTTAGTTTCTAGAACAGTTTTTGTTTTGGCAAAATGCTAGCAAATAACTGTTTTATCGGAATTATTATAAAAGTCGAGCCAATTCCAAAATTACGCGCGAAATTGTGGCGTCCGTTTCGCGAATTAGTAGTATTTCCAAAGCGCGTACGGGCTAGAATGCTTTCATTTGAAATCTCCTTTGACAATTCAAACAATTTTGTAATACGTCCATTTAAAGCATCTCGTTGAGAAGTCAACAATTTTAATTTCTTCTCTTTAGTAGCCATTATGAAAAACAAAATATGAATCTAAATAATAAATTTATAATTTATATTATAAACTATAGCGCTCATAGGGTTAACTAATTAGGTACCTGCAGTCTATGGCCTACGGCTGTGTACGGCTATCTATGGCTGGCGGCTGGTACACTATGCGTTGTAAATATGGTCTAAATAAACCTTAATTTGCGGTTAATAACTAAACTATTGTAGCGATAAGATGATACAAGGTTGGTTATATTTATTTTATCAATATGCGATAGAAATATGATTCAATTTATAATCTCCGGCTCGAAGGACCAATGATGGTGGTTCAATTTAATAAATATCCTAGCTCGTAGGACCAATGATGGTGGCGCTGGTTGTACAATTACTTCGATCGCAGTGTGATGTAAATTACACATTAAATTAATTAAAATACATTTGCCTTTAATGCATAGGAAAGGTTGGGAGCCCAAAGACTTACCTAATCTACTGCAAATGTCTCTTCAATAATCCACTGTTGGTCAGTTCAATGCCGCTGGTTTTTCTTCTCATTTCTTTTACATATAATACACAATAGTTCTATTATTCTATAAATACTGTACATTTGTAAATATTATAAATAAACATCAGTCTTCGCGGCAACAAGCCGGCGGCCTAGCAACTCAACTACGCAATCCCACCGCCCTCATGGCGTTGAGCATCAACACACCTCTCCGCCCATCGTGCGCCGAGCATCAACCCCAACACTCCGCCCACCGTGCGTCGAGCATCACAGCAACAAACCTCCGCCCACATGGCGTCGAGCACCAACAGCAACACTCCACCCTCATGGCGTCGAGCATCAACACCAACACTCCGCCCACCGTGCGTCGAGCATCAACTTCAACCTCCGCCCACCGCGCGTCGAGCAACTACTTCAACACCTCTCCGCCCATCGTGCGCCGAGCATCAACCCCAACACTCCGCCCACCGTGCGTCGAGCATCACAGCAACAAATCTCCGCCCACATGGCGTCGAGCACCAACAGCAACACTCCACCCTCATGGCGTCGAGCATCAACACCAACACTCCGCCCACCGTGCGTCGAGCATCAACTTCAACCTCCGCCCATCGCGCGTCGAGCAACTACTTCAACACCTCTCCGCCCATCGTGCGTCGAGCATCAACCCCAACACTCCGCCCACCGTGCGTCGAGCATCACAGCAACAAACCTCCGCCCACATGGCGTCGAGCACCAACAGCAACACTCCACCCTCATGGCGTCGAGCATCAACACCAACACTCCGCCCACCGTGCGTCGAGCATCAATTTCAACCTCCGCCCATCGCGCGTCGAGCAACTACTTCAACACCTCTCCGCCCATCGTGCGTCGAGCATCAACACCAACACTCCGCCCTCATGGCGTCGAGCAACAACACCTCTCCGCCCATCGTGCGTCGAGCCTCCACATCCCACCGTGATGTGGCCAACCCGCATCCCACCATGATGCATACCAGCCTGGGGAAACGGAAGATCCGTGATCTTCATCACCAGCGCCAGCACCAGCTCAGCTCGCTCCAGCTGACAACAACAAGCCTCCGCCCACCGCGCGTCGAGCAACAATCACAATTTCAACACTCCGCCCATCGTGCGTTGAGTTTCACCTTCCACCGCGGACCTGCATAATTCAACCTGCCTTCCTTCGTCACATTTTCCCCTTATGCTACTCGCTGGGAAGGGGGTATATAGCGGCTTACCTATCGATATCTACGCCGCACTAATTGGCACTGTCCGGCGCTGCGCTGCACCTACCTTTTTGTTGTTGACCACCTTCTGGAAAGAGCTCGGTTCTGCGGTACATTACACACAGCGCTGCCTAGCCATATCAAGAAACTTCTCGCGTGTGCATGTTTGACCTACCTTCCGAGTACCTTCGGGTCGCCTATATAAGGACTCGAGCAAGCCAAGTCAGTAGTCGTTATTCAGCAGTCTTCACTCAACGCAGTGCTCGCGCGGCAAGCGGCCGAGTAATCCAACTTAGCAATCTTCGGTTCGCGTGTCGGGAATAATATTACGCGATTTGTAAATACTCTACATTTGTAAATAGTGCATTATGTAAATTATGTAAATACATAATCTTATCATCAACTATCATTCTCGTGTTATTATCCCGACCAGCACGCTCGGAGATATCCCGACTCACCGATTCTCCTCAATCAACCGGAGGCTCAATTATCTCCTCACATGGGACATCACGCATCCTTCGCCTCTAAATATCTATAAAAATCTCTTGCCACGGTGTGTGTGGTCGCACTCCTCCGAAACGGCTTGATCGATTTTTATGATTTTTTTAATGTGTATTTGGTAGGTGTGAGAATAGGTCGTAAAGTATATTTCATACCGGTAGGTGATTAAGGTATCCCTTATTTAGATTTTTTTCTTCTAATTTTTTGACAATTTATTTATTTTTTAAAAATTTTATTTGGTCTCAAAAAATACCTATAACCCCAAATTTGTACCCCCCTACCTCCATTCTCCCATTTTTAGTCGCGACCTTCAATTTTTTGTATTTACGATTTTAGTATTTACTTATGAACAAATTTAACCGTCGTTCGTATTTTATATAGAACGAAATTATTTATGTGGTTAAATGACAGGCGTCGCGGCATTTTCACATTTAATTAAAAATTTAAAAGAAGCCGATTTCGCAACTGTACCCAGGATTGTGGTCGATTACTCAACGATTTCTGATAGCATTCCCATTGTCCTATTTAGCTGAACGTGGATTTAGTGCTGTAGAAACTGTTGGTGCCTTGCATTCATCCCAATGTACCTTTTCCGAAAATAAATTCTACCCACAAAATCCCTTTATTTCCTTACCTTTATTGTCGACTGAATGCAATAATATTGTCACACTAATTGTTAGTTGAAATTAGAACTTCTGCCTGTCAACATGTCAGTGTTGAATACGGAGCTGGTATTTCGACCGTGTTGGAATCTTGTGGAAAGCAATTTATTAAAATATTGGCAAATACTGGCTTAATCGCCAAAAATATTTAAAAAAAAAACCGTGCATGATTATCAAAGGCGTGAGTGTGCCGAATACAATGAAGAAACAGAAGAAATCTTCAAGAACGACATTATTAGTCAAAACCAAGATATCAAAGATATGGATCAAATCACAGTGAAGAAATTTAAAAAAAAAAGTGAGAAATTATGCAACATCATAATTGAAACCAGTGCTGAAGTAAGAAAACAATTAATTGAAAAACAACGTATAAATATAGGCTTCGTGAGGGCACACGTTGAGGACTGTAACCCACTGATGCATTATTATCATTGTCTTAATTTTGGACATACCTCCATCAAATGCCTCTATAAAACAAATAAACCAAGGTGCATGCATTGCAGCGAAAAACATACTTACAAGGACTGTGAAAAAAAGTACAAAAACACAAAGTGCTTCAATTGCATTAAAACAAACTCGCTGTACAAAACAAATCTACCAACACACCACAAAGCGAACAATGAGAAATGTATCTACAGAAAAAGAATGATGAACATGCCAATTCAGAAAATCGAGTACCAGTAAAAAATTTTATTACTTTATATATACGACAAGATGGATGCCTTCGTAAGCACACAACTAGAAAGCAGCTTTAATATCAGTGAATTCAAGAGTCATAGTGCAAAAGAGTGTAACGATATCATTACAGACAAATTCTCTGGTATAGAAATACTTCACCTTAATATTCATAGCCTCCAAAAAAATATTGAAGAATTAATTCTAAACATAAATAATCTTCAAATACAGCCGGGGGTTATAGTGTTAACGGAAACATACACAAATAGTGATTCACCACATTATAATTTAAGAGATTATACCTAAGTACAAACAAACAAAAACATTAATAAGAACAGTGGTATCGTGATATTCGTTAATAACAAATATAATATTGTTACAACTTCAGAACATAATGTAGATTTAACTAACTGCATAGAAATTCAAATCAGGTACAATAAAATGAATTATTATTTACTAGCAATCTATAGAACTCACGAATCTAACGCGTATTTATTTATCGAACAATTGCGAAATATAATATCAAATTTTAAAAATAAAACTTGTATAATAACAGGAGATTTCAATATCAACATTAACAAAAATATAGACAGTAGACTTAAACATGAATATTTAAACTGTATGACCGTAAATAACTTTAAATCATGTATAAACGAAAATACGCTCAAAATTCAAGGTCAGAAATCATCTTGCCTAGATCATTTTTGGACAAATATTAATATAAAAGAGCTTCATAAAATAAAAACCATCGTCTGGAAAAATAACATAACCGATCATCATACGTGTATATTTTTGTATGAGGATGAAAAAACTTTTCAGCTAAGAAATCAAATACCAAATTAAATCTGCAGAAATTAATTGAAAACTTGAAAACCGAAAAATGGCAACCTGTCATTAATTGTGAAGAGGTAGAAATATGCTCAAAATACTTTAAAAACATTTTATTCATGCATATAGAAAACTCTAAAACGGAAATTACAAATCGTAATCGAGTTTATGGGGTGAGGTTTGTCTCGGTCTTGGCGGGAAAATTCTTTTGCCCACCAAATGCGTGGCGGGCCGGATCAGGAGAGACTGGTTGAGGGAGATCTATTGATCTCTCCAGCCCAACCCTCTCTACCCATTGCTGTGCACCGCAGTGGACGGAATGGATTAATACGTCCGCCACTCCTTTTTTATGTGAATACCTCACAAGAGTCCCAACTGTTCCCGTCTGGAGCTAGTGGGGTATTTTGTGAGATTGAAGGTAAGTGGGGAGGGGAGGAGATGGGGAAGAGAAAGGCGGGGGAGTAACTGATTATTCAGATCTAGTCACTTAACATGGCTAAAGCCATTTCAAGCAACGTTTCAATTCTGAATCCACCAGGTATGTGACTCTTGTGAGTTATTCACACAAAAACGGAGTGGCGGACTTATGAATCCATCCCATCCACTGCGGTGCACGGCGATGGGTCGAAAGGGTGGGGCTGGAGAGATCAATAGCTCTTGCTCAACCAGTCTTTCCTGATCCGGCCCATAAAATAATATTTGAGGGGATGAAGTGTCCAAGGTTTCAAGTGTCCGACGGATGAAGTGTCGGCCGGATGAAGTGTCCAGGGGATGAGGTGTCGCCGGATGAAGTGTCCGGGGGATGAGATGTCGCTGGATGAACTGTCGGGGGATGAGGTGTCGTCGGATGAAGTGTCGTACAACCTTATTTTATCTAGAAGATGTTTGGCAAATTGAGAATCTATTTTTCCCAGGAGATGTTTATCAAATTGTGAATCTATTTTATCTTGTAGATGTTAAGCAAATTGTGAATCAATTTTACCTAGAAGATGTTTAGCATATTGTTAATCTATTATATTTAAAACATGTTTAGCAATTGGGGATTTATTTTGTCTAGAAGATGTTTAGAAAATTGTTAATCTATTTTATGTAGAAGATGTTTAGCTATTGGGTAGCTATTTTATCTATAGGATGTAAGCAAATTGTGAATCTATTTTATCCAGTAGATGTTTAGCAAATTGTGAATCTATTTTATCCAGTAGATGTGTAGCAAATTGTGAATCTATTTTATCCAGTAGATGTTTAGCAAATTGTGAATCTATTTAATATGTAATAAAAATTTAAAAAATCGTTTTTTCATCAATAGATTAATTTTTTTTACAATATAGGTACATATTTTTGATTTTATTGATTCTATTGAAGAAAAAGGTCATTGCTCAGCTGCAATTCAGGATTTCTCCTGGAATGCAGCTGGTTTTCAGCGGTGCCTCCAATAAAAGAGAGAAAATAATAAAATAAATTAATATAAAAGAAATACAATTGAATTTAATTACATAAAAATAATCAAACCAAATCTCAAATTCACCACACATAATATAAATTATTGAAAAAGAAATAGAATCTAGAAGATATTTATCAAATTGTGAATCTATTTTACCGAAAAGATGTTTAGCAAATTGTGAATCTAATTTATCTATTTCGTTTGGTGACTTAGCAGGGGTGCCCGGTTAGGTTTGTCCGGGAATTGGGGGCGGATGCTCCTACCGACCATCTGCTTGGCAGGCCGGATCGGGAGAGACTGGTATAGGGAGACGTTTTGATCTCTCCAGCCGGACCTCCTCGACCCATCACCTTGCACCGCAGTGGGAGGGTTGGCTTCACACACCCATCACTCCCGGAAATATTTATCCCCAGATTCCTACCCACTCCTCAAACCATTTTCCTTCCAAGGACTTCCTCTCCTTCTTTTCCCTTAAAAATCCTCCAAACAGCTTCTTCAAAGATGACATAGGCTCTGACTCAGGGCCTCCAGTGTGGAGGTAATGTCTAGAAGATGTTTAGCAAATTGTGAATCTATTTTATTTTATGTCTAAACCATCGCATGTGTTCTTTGATTCAAATATTAAAGAACCTCCCAGTTTAAATAAAATAGTAAATAGTAGAGGTTGTTGTCTTAAGTCATTTTAAAGGGTACATAACCCAAACTAAAAAATAGCGGAATGTATAAACTCCAGTGTGTACAAAAATACAACGCTGTACCTATATGTTGGACAAACTCGTGTACGGTCTCGAAAATAAGGATTAATTTCTTTAAATACTTTTTTAATACTAATATATAGTTTTTTCATCTGTGAAAATCGACATATTTTGTGAAGGATTGGCGAGAAAATATACGCAGTCAAAGATCATTAGTTTTGAGATTATTTTTTTTAAATTTCAAAAGTATTTTAAACAGATTTTTATAATGAAACAAGTTTTTTTTTACTTATTTAGAATACCATATATGCCATATTACATTATTTACCATTTGTCATTTTTTTATTATTTAAATTATAATTATAATTTTAAACCCTCAAAATTTCTTTTTGGAAGATTATTGGAGAAACAAATATTTAATTATTACAGCAGCGGCAGCAGCGGAGGCAGCAGCAGCAGCAGCAGCAGCAGCAGCGGCGGCAGCAGCGGCAGCAGCGGCAGCAGCGGCAGCAGCGGCAGCAGCGGCAGCAGCGGCAGCAGCGGCAGCAGCGGCAGCAGCGGCAGCAGCGGCAGCAGCGGCAGCAGCGGCAGCAGTGACAGCAGCGACAGCAGTGGCAGCAGCATGAGCAGCCACTCCACTAGCAATCCACCCAAGAGCATGGAGCGGTCCCGGTTCCTTTTTAAGGTACTCAACATTCCCTCTAATTGCGTGTGCGGCCCACCAACTTGTCTGTGGCAGCGTGGGCTGCAGTAGCAGCAACGGCAGGAGCGGCAGCAGCGGCAGTGGCGGGAGCAGCCACTCCACTTGCACTCCACCTAGGAGCATGCAGCGGTCCCGGTTCCTTCCTGAAATAGTCCACATTCCCTCTAATTGCGTGTGCGGCCCACCAACTTGTCTGTGGCAGCGTGGACAGCAGCGGCAGCAGGAATTTTGTCATACACTTTACTTGTACGAACTTTATATTTTTTTAAATTTTCAGTGCCGGCAACCCGGGCGTTTATGTAATATAACTTATTTTGTAACTTAAATTTGTTTTTTTCTCAATCATGCTCAAATTATGTAAGATATATTTTTTAAATGTATCATAAACTCATGTAGGTATTCAATTGTCTATGACCTACCTACTGAACTGCCGTTTGTCTGTCATCTCCTAGTTTACTGCCTATAAAAGTACTAGCTTCAGCCCGCGACTTCGTCTGCGCAGGATTAGTATTTCGAGTAGTCTATTTTCTTAATAGGTCTGATATATGTTTATACAAATTGCGGTTTAGGCGTGAAGGATTAAAAGACTGACAGAGTTAATGCTATGTGTAATGTATGTAAAATGAAAATGAGATTTTTTTATGGTGATTCATAATATTTAAAAGTTATAAATAATTAGTTAGTTACTGCAATACACTTCTATAAACTACGTAAAATCCGCACCGCACTTATCATTTTGTCAACTTTATTAGGACGTAATTTTTACGTCAACTACAGCAATTGCACGTGAAGCAAACATATTTTTTGTAAACTAATTAACATCATTCATTAACGCGTCTTGTAAGTGAATATAGTTTTCTGTTCACATTTCAAAGCAATAAATCTTAAGCCCTCACTCTTCATTTTGGCGTACACAAACACCAAAAATTGATGAAGGAGAAGTCTTGTGCTTATCGGCTTGTGCCTTTTTATCCCCCCTGAAATAAACTTGCAAAAGATTTGGGTGCCTATTTGTAGCAGGAAGCAAAGAGCCAATTGTGTGGTATATATACTTGGATTGTGAAAGTCGGGCAAAATCCTGCCATTGATACTATGTTATCCGCCCCATAAGATGTCACGTGGAAGCATTTATTGTATTTCCTTGTTTTTTAGAAAAATGCAAGACTCATCTGTTTCATAACAGAAAAGTTCTTTAATGAACCTCTTACTGGCTCGTCTGTTGAAGGAATGGCTACTTTTCCGCCCGAACAACATATGCCTGCTGTTTCCTCTTTCCATTTAAGAGCATCGCAAAATCTGCATTCTTTGCCCCTCACTTCTTTTTTTATAACCTTTTAGCATTCATAATCAAGAGTCTCGTCTTACCCAAATGCAAACATATCGAAAACACTCCACGTTTTTCTTGTGAATATTCGACGTCGTTGTTGTGCCCTTTCAGCAACAGCGCATCTGCGAGATTCTGCTGCTTTAACGGGCTCTGTAGCTCTTTTGGACGCATTGTATGTCGCAAAGAGTAACAGATACTTATACATCCGTACAAACTTTTGCGTTTGTAATATTAGTAAGATAAAATAAGATAGCTTTTATTTTCGTTGTTTGTTTTTGGGGTGTTATGCCGTGTTGTGCTACCTCCTTCTTTAGCCGACGTTTCGGACAGCGTTGCAGTGTCCATCATCAGGGCAGATCCGGCAGATCCGTCGATGTGATCGCCGGATCTGCCCTGATGATGGACACTGCAACGCTGTCCGAAACGTCGGCTAAAGAAGGAGGTAGCACAACACGGCATAACACCCCAAAAACAAACAACGAAAATGCTTTTGGCCGTGAAAATCTAAAAACGTATCCAAGATAGCTTTTATGTTATTCTGATGTATGGGTTATATTATTACACGAGCATTGCTCAAAAAAAAAGGTGAATCACGATATTTAAAAAATATATTAAAAATATATATATACAATGTATAACAACTGTATTTGTAAAAAAAAAAATAAATAAAAAAAATAAAAAATAAAATTATTGTAAAGTTCCATTAAAATTCATTAATTAGTTTTTGCGTGAAAGAGTAACAAACACACGTACATCATTAATAATAATATAAAGTAAGATTTAAACAAATCTCATAAAGATATAAATCACAATTGATAAATAATAGTTCAGGTAGGATACGTTTTTTAGATTTTCACGGCCAAAATCCACAACCACAACCAAAATCCAAGACCTACTGAGGTCTGCAAAAACTAAGTTTCCTCTGGAAGCAGACGGAGTGTATAAACTCAGCTGTTCCGGATGTGACAAGGTTTATGTAGGCCAAACAGAGCGGACGATTTCCAAGAGGATAGCAGAACACTTTCGTGCTTGTAAACTTGGCCATCCTGATAAATCGGCAATCGCCGAGCACTTAATTGAAACCGGCCATTATTTTGGATTTGTTCCTGAGGTCCTGGGAAGACCTAAAACTTATAGATCACGCCTGATTACGGAGGCAATTGAAATCTACAAAAATCCAATTAATATTAATAGAGACGACGGAGCTAAGCTCAACAGCTCTTGGTATCCGGTAATTGACGGCTACACCAAAGCTAATCGCAAAAAACCATGTCTAAGTATACTTTAATAACATATAATAATTCAATACAAAAGTATAAAACCATTTGTTTATACCTTGATATTGGCTACATTCGCTTCAGATTGGTTTTTTTCTATTTCTAGAATTCGCCACAAGATGACACTACTTTCGTTTGGAAATTTCGTTACATTTCTCCGTGGATGGGCCCCAGGCTAACGTAAATACTGCGCTTTCACCAAATTTCCCTTTCAAAGTAGTTCACTTTCTTCTGAAATAAAGCTAACGGCACGGTATCGCTTCCAACTAAATAAGCACACACTTAACACTACAAATTCACATCGACGGATCTGCCCTGATGATGGACACTGCAACGCTGTCCGAAACGTCGGCTAAAGAAGGAGGTAGCACAACACGGCATAACACCCCAAAAACAAACAACGAAAATAGTTCAGGTACTTCATCAGTACTTATTTAATTCAAATTTAAAAAAAATATTTAGTGATCAAAGTGAATAGAACAAATTTCAAATCTAAATGACAGCTAAAGAATTCTCATACGAAATGTCAAGTCAAAATTTGAATACACAAAATTCCAACAAAAAAATAATTTTACACACTCAAAATATTAAAATTATTTATTGAAACTGTAATAGAAAACAATTATTTACATACCAACACCATAAACGGATTATTAATGAATGAAGGCAATAACAATCTTCAGTACATTTTAACCCTAGTAGCATATTGTTATTATGGTTGGTAAGGAAAATTAGTATGAAATGTCAAAAATCTAACAAAAATTAATATTTGTAATATATGGAAAATAGCTAGCTTTATAAATTATAACCTATATGTTATTCTGATGTATGAGCTATATTATTGTAAAGTTTCATTAAAATCCATCCAGTAGTTTTTGTGGTAATATGGGACTAAAGCATGTCCGCCCGCAGCCCCGACCCCTTCCGCAATAAGGGCACCGTGCAATACTGGCCGTTCTGTATTTGTGTTGGTCGACCAACTGCTCTCGAGGGGAGAGGTCAGAAAAGTCAATGAAGAGAAACAGAAAAGATCTTACCAAATTAAATGAACGGGTGTTTGAAGAAGCTTTAGAATTTGTAGAAACCGTATCATTGTCTTCCATCTCAACATCAAAATCAGCAAATCTCCGTCTTTAACAGTTCTCTCCAAGATCTGTGACAGGTTCAGGATATCGGATCGAGCTAGTGCAGCAATCGCTTCTGCCGTCTTAAATGATTTCAACATAATCACGCTGGTTAATACTAATAAAGTTATAGACAAAAATAGACTGCGTCGCGCACGTCTGCGTACCAGATTTGCACTCATGAAAGCAAAGACTTGGCATATAGTAAGTGGATTATTTTTTGATAGTCGAAAGGACAAGACTTTAGTTAAAAGGTTAAATATTATATCAGCACGGTGGTTGAAGAACACGTATCGTTAATCGTGGAACCAGGCTCTCATTCCTTGACGCACATTACCCTAAGTCAAATATGCCTTCTTCATTGCAACGAGCTGCTTTTATGCCATTTGGTTATTAAATTAGATGGTACAACCACTGGACCTCGTGGTTTTTCCGGCCACTTAGGTTCGAATCTTCATAATTGCCATAAATGCCGGTGCAACCTTTTTCAAAAATTGATGTGTACTGTTCGATAGACGTCCTGTTTTCGGTTTTAAGCACCGATAAAAAATATTTGCTTGATAAAAGCATTTTCAAAGCATTTTTAAAGCATTTTCCAGCGGACGTTGTCATTCTGATATTGCCAGAAGAAACCCTGGAGTGATGTCGCAAGCACGGTGGCTTACCACAGCGAGTTGTATCCTACGACTGCAGGTATATTGGAAGCCCAACGCCATCACAAATTTTGGTAATATTAGCTACGTTTATCATGAGGGCATACAATCCTATGTGGTTTGACATAAAATAAGATGGTGCGAGGCATACTTTTAATATGATAAACTATTCGCGCTATCTTCCGGACAATGATTAATCCTGTGATACAGCGAAACGCTTACTACGCTCATCCTGAAAATTTACTGTTATCAATGATAACCGATGAATCGCCTACCATCAAAGAGCTTGGAATAAGGCTTTTATTGAAAGCTAGAGAGTTATCCCCGACGGAACATCGAACATTTAAAGTACCGAAATAGAATTTTAATGCACAATTCTATATTCATATGATATCTAGGCAAGATCCGCCAATCACATATCCTCCCATTTTGAAAAATGTCACGAGAGAAAAATTAGAGGAAATTAACCTAACTTCAGAAGTCGGCTACATTTTGGTCAAATTTGACAGATTCCCCTGTCAAAAACAGAACGTTGTGTGAAGGTTGTGACCGAGCATCTTCTAAAGTGTGTGGCAAGAAGAATAGGGAAGGCATTATCACCAAAACCATAAACTCCAGAAAAAATATGCCAAAAATTGAAACAAAACGGGATTTCATACCCGAATAATTGATCAGATTTAATTCTTCAAAATTAGTGTAATAATTGTGACTGTAATTTTTAACGTTATAAAGCTTTGGTAATTTTTTACCTAACCAGGACACGCTTAATATGCACTTAAAAAAAAAATTATATTGTGGTAGATAGATAATAACTAGTAGTAATCAATTCAGCAACCGGAATTGAAAAATAATGCATTTTAATACTTATTTTTAAACTTTCAAAATACGAAATGTCATTTTTCACGGACCGCAATGTTACGAATTACGACGGTAAATACGCACTAAAAAAAGGAAATTCTATTGTAGTAGTTAGATATTAACAAGTTGTAATCAATTCAGCAACCGGAATTGAAAAATAATGCATTTTAATTGTTATTTTTTAACTTTCAAAATACGAAATGTCACTTTTCACCGACCGCCATGTTACGAATTAAGACGGTAAATACGAACTTTTAAAAGAAAAAAACACTACTTTTAAAATAAAAAAACCACTTCGTATCAGTTAGATAATAATAAATAATACATATTAATCATTATTTTGTTCGATTTAACCCCGATCGGTGCCATATCTGAGCGACCGACGCACATTTAACAAATAGGCACTGCTAACCTAAAAACAAAAGCATTTGTGTTACCAGTGGCTAGAAACAATATTTAAACAATAATGCCCGTAGGTTTTAATGCAAGTTTTTTATTAATGAAAATTTTTTGAAATAACAAACAATTATATTAAAAAAACGCCGTTTTTTAATTTCAGTAATTATTTTTTATAAATAATACATTCACTTTTGTATCACAAACCATGTTAGACAAACCTAGCGTAGCCGCTAAACTACTTGAAAACTGGGATGTTTTTCTTGCCTTAACGCGGGCAGGCGCTACGAAGGGGGCACTTTCTTTTATCTACCCTTACATTCCCCTCCCCCCCCCCCCCCCCACCCCCCACACCTAACCTAACCTAACCAAGATACAAAAGTGAATGTATTATTTATAAAAAATAATTACTGAAATTAAAAACCGGCGTTTTTTTAATATAATTGTTTGTTATTTCAAAAAATTTTCATTAATAAAAAACTTGCATTAAAACCTACGGGCATTATTGTTTAAATATTGTTTCTAGCCACTGGTAACACTAATGCTTTTGTTTTTAGGTTAGCAGTGCCTATTTGCTAAATGTGCGTCGGTCGCTCAGATATGGCACCGATCGCGGTTAAATCGAACAAAATAATGATTAATATGTATTATTTATTATTATCTAACTGATACAAAGTGTTTTTTTTATTTTAAAAGTAGTGTTTTTTTCTTTTAAAAGTTCGTATTTACCGTCTTAATTCGTAACATGGCGGTCGGTGAAAAGTGACATTTCGTATTTTGAAAGTTAAAAAATAACAATTAAAATGCATTATTTTTCAATTCCGGTTGCTGAATTGATTACTACTAGTTAATATCTATCTACTTCAATATATATATATATTTTTTTTAGTGCATATTAAGCGTGTCCTGGTTAGGTAAAAATTTACCAAAGCTTTTAAAAGTAAATAAATTGTTACTGTGAATGTTGTTGTTGTAATCTTCTGAGTTTGACAAATAAAATATAACACTTTTAATAAATGGTTTTATTGACGATGTACGTATTACAAGTGACACTACTTTGGAATAATTCACAAAAAATGTTTTTTACTCATTTTTCGATCGCTTGGTGGAACCTTAGGATGATAATAATAATAATTAACTTTTTTTTTATTTTTTATTAACATTAAAGACCTAAGACAAATTTTTATCGGTAGCGCTAATGGAAATAAGACAATTTTTTGTTGCGGCCCACGCTAATGATCAAACAATAAATGCCAACAGGCCGAAACGACCTTCTCCAGCTATCCGGCCGCCCACCCTAGAAACATCTCAGCCCGCGCAGCCCGCGTGGCCCCCGCAGCCCACGCAGCCCGAGCAGCCTTCGTAGCCCCCTCAACGCCCGCAGACTCCATAGCCCCTGCAGCCCCCGCAGCTCACTCAACCCGCGCAGCCCGCGCAGCCCGCGCAGCCCGCGCAGCCCGCGCAGCCTTCGTAGCCCCCGCAACGCCCGCAGACTCCACAGCCCCTACAGCGCGTGCAGTCCCCGCAATCTACGCCGCCCACGCAGCCCGCGCAGTCCGCGCAGCCCGCGTAACTCGCGCAGCTCGCGCCATCCGCATTGCCCGCGCAGCTCCCACCACCCCCGCAGCTCCAGCAGCCTCCGTAGCTTCCGCAGCCCGCTCAGTCCGTGCTACCCCGCGCGCACCCCGCGCTGCCCGCGTTTCCCCCGCAGCCCCCGCAGCCCCCGCAGCCTCGGCAGCCCCAGAAGCCCCCGCAGAAAACCTGTGCATAAAATTTTTATTAATAATACGCGATCTGTTTAAACAACCGCAGATTTTTATCGTTCTTGCCATAATACTTTACACCTTTAAGATAGGCCTATATATTTTTACTGGGCAAAATAAAGCCCTCCGCTTTACATTGTTTGTACTATTTTTGATTTTCTTCATGTATACCCTGATAAGAATGTTTATGTTTTAAGTTTTTTTTTTTTTAAGGATTTTGTTGTCCTCGAGGAACTTGAGGAGTCTTAGTTTTTTTATTAGGAAATATATGTCACCCGATTTGAAAATAGGGATGATGGAGGCATGTTTAAGAAATTTTGAGAATATGCCGAATTGTAGGCATAAATTAATAATTTTTATATTTTTTATTATTTAATCTATACATATATTATAATTACATGTTATTTTTTTCAATGCCTGTCTCACTAGGGTAAACCTGTGTCGAGACAGACGTAGAGTTACATAAATTGAATACAAACATGGTTATTTGAATATAAGGGTTAATTACATTTTAGGTTCAATACAATAAACGGCAGGTAATTGAAAGTGTGAATTAATTCTCTAAAGAGTTTGATCTTCCAAATCACAGGAAAGGTACATATATTAAAATGATATTATAGTAAAATGTATTGGAAATGGATAGAAATATATATTAAAAAGGTAATTACGTTAGTATATTTGACGGTATTCTATTGCTTTTTTTTTTATTAGGTCTTATGTAAATGGTGTGTTTATTGTGCTTTCCATACCATGAAACATTACTGTATTTAAGTAGTCTTGGCACTGAGGATGTTCATTGTTTTTAAGAATGTTGATGTTGAGATCTCCAATTACAACAACGTTTTTTATATTGTTTAGCTCAGTGAGACAGTAATTCACGTCGTGCAAAAATGGGGAGATATTTGGTTTATTTTAGTAAGTTCGAACTGGATGAGGAATTGGTCAAAATTTTTGTTTATTGATCTAATGTTTTGATGGTAGATTGATAGGTTAGATTTGTTAGATATCATATTATTGGTAACAAAATCCATTTTTATATGGCAAGTATATTAACCTTGTTGCGTTTGTGCACCATCGCGATTGATTGCAATAGAGCAATAAAATTAGATTGTAAAAATAATAAATAAATAAAATGAACATTTGGAATAATAAAATTTCATGGAAAAATAAATCAAATTTCTTGAAGTTAAATTATTCAAATACTTTGGATAATAAAAGCCTCTAAAACAATAAAAATTTTTGGTAAAATAATAAAAATACTTAAGACAATAAAAACATTTAGGACAATAAAATTTGTTGGTAAAATAGTTAAAATAATTTAAATAATGAAAACATTTAGAACAGTAAAATTTTTTGGTAAAATAGTTAAAATAAATTGGATAATACAAACATTTTGGACAATAAAATTTTATGGTAAAATAATTAAAATAATTTTCGTAATAAATACATGTAGAATAATAACATTTGAATGTAAAATACTCTGTATAATAAAAACATTTTGAAAAATTTGTGAAAATAAAATCCTTAAAAATAATTAAAGAAATGATAATTTTAAGGAAATTACATAATTGCAAAACTATAAGAATTAAAATAATTAAAATGAAATCTAGTAGATTAATATAAATAAGTACAGAAAATATAAAAAAATGATCAATATGATTTACAATTTGAATTAAATGTAGTATGTAAATTGAATAAGCTTTGCTAATTGAAGAAAGTAAATTGTTTTTATTGAATAAAATTAATTTGTTTATTAAAGGAATCACTTGATTTGTAATAATTTGACGTAGTATTATACAGTGTGCAATTTTTAAAGTAATAACAATAATTATATGGGTTACGTGAATTGTATAATGAAGTAAATGAGTTGTTTGAATAAATTTTAAGGATATTAATCAAAATTGAGAGTGTTAAATAAATTAGAAAAATAAGGTACTTGAAAGAATAATAATAGGTTAATAAAGAATGTAAAAAAAATACTGTGTGTGGTATAAAATAAAGACTTACTCACTTTAGAGAAGTCTCACTCGCCAAAAGAAGAAACGTATCAGATATAATCTCTCTGTTTAAAATCATTAACAATGTGTATGATTCATCTTTAATTAATCAAATTAATTTTAATATAAGGCCGAAATCCACAAGAAATCCGGTAACCTTTTGGATCGACACTTGTCGTAGTAATACAAGTTTTTTCAAACCAACATCAAGAATGACTCGATTGTACAATAGGTACTGCAATCTTCAAGACTTAGATATATTTTCAAACTCAATTAATACCTTCAGAAGGAACTTACACATACTTTTACCAGATGATCTCCTTACTTAAGCCATTTTTTTTTTAAATTTCTAACAATTACTACTTGTGCATTGGCTCCGCAAGAAATGTATTTGTATGTCCAAGTGTAAGTACATGTATGCATATACATATATATATGAGTACGTTGTGCACATATATGCATATATGATTATGTGAGTATATTTGTGTGTGTATGTATGTATGTATGTGTGTGTATGTATGTATATATGTATATGTATATTATATTTATAAGTATGTATGCTTTTTTTTCTTCCTAATAACTGATTTCGATCCTCCTTATTTTTATATACATATTTGAAATTAAATTTATCACTCTTGTAACTAACCAATCATTATTACATAAAGAATATTGAGATGAATGTTGTGCTCACCTATAATTAGAAACATCATTACAACCATGTATAAATGTACTTATTACTGTAAAAATTATGTGATGTATTCTGTTGGCGAGCCAATAAATAAATAAATATAAAAAAAAATAAAGTTTGTTCAAACTAAAGACTTCCTAAAGATTGTTATAACATCCATTTTTAGATACTATTAAGTTATTATTAAGTTTTACGACAGTTTGGCACTCGCAACCATCGGTTTAAACTATTTTTAGGTAATAATTATAGTTTGTACTGACTTCTTATATAGCTGACAGCCGAAGGTGCGAGTTGCCGTATACCGTCTAGATAAGTTTAGATAGATCATCCGAATGCTTGATATAAATTATTTTTTCATTCGGTGATTTACGAATTAGTATTCTGTTTTCTTTAAACCAGACAAACGTGTAATTAGTTTCTTTTGCTTTCTGTTTAGCTTTCCAGAGCAGTTCTTTGAAGTATGGGCAAATAGTTTCCCCTATGTAGATTTTTTCGCTCCCCAGGGCTGATGCGGTTTTGGCGTCAATATTCTTCCGCAGTGTTAGCATTTGGTTGCGCTTGTAGATATCATGAAATTTGACTTGGATTCTCGGGTAGGCTCCTGGTCGTCTGTCCTGGATCCGTTTCACTTCCTTCAGGTCCTGTAGTTGGATGGTCATCCCGGTGGCTGCAGCCACCTGCTGTACAAGTAATGGTGGGTGTTCCTCATTTGATTGAGGGATTCCACATGTTTCTAGGCAATCGTCTTTCGTGGACTGCTCAAGATCCGCGATTCTAATTTCTAGGCTTAAACCTTATTTTTATCATTAAGTTCTCTCCGGAGCATCTCAACTTCCGACACTAGTTTGGTAATATTTCCTATTTTAATATTGATTTCATCGTATTGATTGCTAATGAAGTTACGAGAGTTACGAGCTTCAACATTTTCTTAAAAAAAGCCTTTTTCATTTCCTCAAATTTGGTATTAACCGTTGTTAAGATTATGTCAAGAACTTCTTGTTCGGGGTGTACGGATTTTGGTTTAGGATCACTTAGATTCAAATTTTTGTCCCTTGTTTGCTTCTCCACTTTAAGAAATAAAAGTTATTCAGTTCAGTCGACAACGATTTGGTTATTTGGTTTAAATAATAAATAATCTCACTATTTCGGTGTGTGAAGGCAGTAAAAACAATATGAGGTCACTATGGATGCATATGGTTGGTCCTTAATTTATGATATTGGCAAATAGTAGCCCAATGAGCTAACCACCGGCACTTGTGATTGGTCCTTTTTGCAAGTGTTTGGAACTAGGAATTTGTATTTTTGTTTATTGTTTTTTTTATATTCAGGTGCACTTGTATACAGAATTTAGTTTTTACATTTAGTGCACTGGATATCACTGTTACGATTATGTCACTAAGAAAGAGTAGGTTCACTTTTAACTGTTTACAATTATTTTAATTTACGGAGCAAAGATATAGCAACTGTCAGGCAGTTAGTATTGTTGTTGATCGAGTTTATAGTTAATCTGTTTGAAAGAGCTGGAAATAAGGGGTTTTAAATGCTTAGTGCGTTTAGTAGAGATTTTATCTATTCCTGTTGACTATTGGCTATTTTTCTTATTTTTTTTAAATTATTTATTCTATAAATTTATTATAATAAATTTTTTTTTCAATGCCTGTCTCACTAGAGTATACCTGTGTCGAGACAGACGTAGAGTTACATAAATTGTATACAAACATGGTTATTTGAATATAAAGGTTAATGAAATGGTTTAAAAACTACCCCACACAGAGATCACAAACAACCGTCATCCACTCCAGTCAAGAATATAGGAGTAAATGTTTACCCATTTCCTACGGCGTGCCCCAAGGAAGTGTTCTAGGCCCGCTCTTATTTCTCATATATTGTCACGGTAAAAAAAGACTTGTGACTGTAATTGAATGTAATTTAGGTTAAATTAAGATTGGCTAGCTCAGAAGATGTATGACTTACAATAGGAATGTGTGCGTGAATTCTGTAACTTCATAATAAAGAAAAGTTTATGGAATAAGATAATTTTATTTATAAATACACACACAATAATTTGATAATGGTAAGCATGATTTATGTTAGACTCTAAATAATAATCTCGGGATATGTGCAAGCCCAAAGGAAACTTGCAGATTTAATTATGTTCTATAGCATTTCAAAATGTGAATTTAAAAGGGAAATAGGCGCCAAGCTCGTTGATTAACCTAACGGCTAAGGTATGCTAAAATAAGAAAGGATAAACCAAAATATTTAAATAAATTAAACTATTACGATTTTGATGAACGATATAGGCCGACATTTTCTTCCAGGCTGGTTTCCGCAGGTAACAACTTACTCCAAGCTTGCTTCTTCCAAACTGAATGCAGCGATGCGTAAATTCTTCCTCTGACCGATAGAGCAGTCCCGCCAACAGCATAATTTAGTAGAACGTTCCTGCAGGTACTTACTTAAATGCGGTCAAATAGGGGCTCGTAGAACAAACCGTTACATCATCCCCCTGCCAAAGCAAAAATTTCCAAAGGAAAATTTTTAAAAAGCCCTCCTGGCGCTTTAGTAAATTTGAAGATATAGGTGCAGATCATGCCTCCAGATGTGCCCAAGAATGTTTTGGGTCTTGATAATATGAAGGTGTTGAAATTTATCTTAAAAGTCACATCTTGAACCGTCCATGATGATTCTTCCAGATCCATAAGGTCTTCTTGAAGTTCTCTAAACTACAACTTCCTAATTGGTTTATCAAAAGAAAATTCCCAGAGGAAAAGTAAAAAATTAGAAAAAAGTTATACAATCAAACTAAAACGTGAATGAACAACAACCTCGAATCAATATAGCAATATTCAAAACGCAACTGAAAAAAAACTTCCCTTATAAAAGAGAATAATAGAGCTTCAAACTCAATGATCTGGTAAAAATCCAAAATGGATAATAAATTAAGTAGATAAAAGATGAAATGTAACTTTAATGTTTTCGTCAATAAATATTAATTGATTGTCAAATTAACAAAATCATTAATATAATACCACAAAAGGTATAATCCCATACACAAACTTTATAGATCAATTGTATGTGAAAAAAAAGTCATAAAATACTTCAAAATTAATTTGAGATCCAACTCAAAACAAACCATTATTTTGACATCAAACTTTCCCCAGAGTTGACGAAGATGAAAATTAAATTAAAATTCATAATTATGAATGAAGAAAACTAAAATGGCTTTAAAATAAAGTGTATGCCGACACTTAATTAAAGAATAAAATCATAAGGTATAACAAAACCAAATGAATAAATTGTAGGTTTAAATTTTGAAGAAATTCAAACATATAAATTCATTGAACAATTATCCCTGCGCTAGGACAATTGGTCAAGGAAATTTGCGAACACGTAAAACACAAACATATAATGAAAAACCCCAAACATAAAATAATGATCAGATCTAAAGTGATTGACGAACACCAATGGTTCACCACATCCTAACCGATGCACTTAAATACAGAATGAAGTTTTCCCCAACACAACCTAATTGTTGAAAAATAAAAATATATATATATTTTTTTTTTGTTTCTCAAAAGATGAAAAATATTTAATAATACAGAAGCTAAAACTTAATAACACTCAAAAATTAAACACCGTTCGCATATAACCTAAAAGAGAAGGAAAAGCGGAAAATTCTCAACTGCGACTAAGCGTTTTTTTTATTTTCATTTTTATTTAATTTAAATTTTCCCCAAAACAAGATTTTAAATTAACCCAAAAACTGATTACCGTTCCCGAATATATCCTCAAAGAGAAGGGAAAACGAAAATCATTCGTCATAACGTAACCGTTATATTTACTCACAAGAGTAAAAACATATTTGCTCAGGCCAGCAAGCCTCCTACCTCGACAGGCAAAACATCTGAAGCAATAGGTACGTTGCCCTCCCGCAAATGAAAGAATCGCATTGGAAAACTCAGAGGCTACTAAGAGCATGGAATTCTCGAGTAACTACTAACTCCCGTAGCAATTATAACAAAACATACTTGCAAACAGTATATCGCTTGCAAAATCCAAAGATTCATTTCATTAATCCGTCACCAACTATGTTGGCGAAACAAAACCCACAAAACCCCCTTTACTGAATCCAGAACAAACAGAACCGACAAAACAATCACAAAACATCACAAACAATCCACCCATCATCCCATGGTTGTACATCAATTTGCGAATACTAGAAAATCATCCAGTTCCATTGTGCCGGTCAACGAAAATGAAAAATTTCCCAAAAACAAACAAAAACAAAAATAATCCCCCCCCCCCAGAAATTAAATTGAAGAGTTATCACGTATCTCCACACCAATAAAGTTATAATCCAACCAAAAGTTGATTTATTGATATCATGTCTCTGCATGGTTGCAAAACAATAAACTCTTCATACAATGAAGACACCGAAATGAGCCTCAAAACAAGAATATATAATATCATAATGTGACAAGATAATATCAAAAGTGTTGTTCATATCAATGATGTACTGTCCAAAGCTCAAAGCAATTTAAAATTAAATTCCAGAAGCAAATCGAAATTATGAATCCCGAAAAAAATAATTGTATTAACGAATCAAACACCACCACTACACCCCACCCCCCCCCCCCCCCCCCCCCCCCCCCCCCCCCCCACCCCCCCCCCCCCCCCCCCCCCCCCCAACCCACCAGAAAACAATTTGTGATGCTAAAAGAAATTTTTTGTAAAACAAAGTTAAGTGTGTCAACTTAAAATATATTATTTATTAATGGACAAGTTATGTTATCAACGAATCTAAAACATCTGAAATATTTTAACTAATCATTTGTAAAAGGATGATTTGCATACAAAACATTTTAAAATGTATAAATAATTATGTTGCCAAAAAAAAATAAACTTGAAATTCATAACGATAAGTTATTCCTGACAAAATATTATAATGAATATCTAAAGAGAAACTTCAAAACACCGTATGAGTTTATTTTATAAAACCGAGTAATAACCGCAATTATTCATATTTATCAACAACAAAAGGCAAAGCCTCGAACTCGAAGAGTGATATTAAAATACTATCAATGAAATGCAACGTTGAAGTAAATAGGAAAGCGACGTATAGATGGCACTGTAATAGCAAAAAGGATATTTGAAAGTGAGCCAAGACACCCACCAAAGTGTGTCATGCACCGCATAGATGGCATTATGTATAAGAATATTTAAGAATATTGAAAGGGAACATACAACCCAAACTGTAGTATTGAATACGCACAAATTGCATTCATGTAATTAATTTAAATATTTATATAATTAATAAAAGTAACATAGTTCATCCTTGAATCTAAACAATGTTTGGACGTCCCTCAAAGAGGAAAACATTATTCAAAGAAGGAATGGACCAAATCATTTTAATGATAAAGTTTGAAAATCCCAGAAAACCAAAACGATAAAAATAAAAGCACCGAACAATGAATTAAATTTACTAACAATCGAGAGGAAACAATAATAAACTAGCTTTTGCGCGTTGCAACGCAACTAATTGGTTAAAGCACAAAGCGATTTGACGTTTGAATGTGGATGAAGCAAGAAGTGTGTGGCTACATTTAAAAAAAATTAAATATTTGAAGAAAAAAACGATGTTTGAATGTGGATGAAGCAAGGATTGTGAGAACTACCCAAAGAGTAAGTTAATAAGATAATATAATGTAAGTCAATCGCTCAATTTTATACACCCTACTTAGCCACTTTAGTCGCCCTGGTTAAGAGCACATACGTCTCAGGGATCTCATTTATACAGCATTAGGCCTACTTTCATCCTTCTGCCAGTTCTATGTCTCAATGCTATACTTTAGCACTGCATTGTTGTTGTGTTGCATTGTTCATGACAAGAATGACAAGGGAGTCCAGGGGCAAGGCTATGGACTCCCAATCCGAAGGTCGCGGGTTCGAACCCTACGTACGTAAATACATTTTATTTGATTAATTTGTGTTATTTCACTATTAATTAATTAAAATTAGTATATATTATATTTGCGGCACGTTCCAGAGTGGAAAATACTCTCAGTATCACCCTGGTGTAAGGTGGTCTTACACCAGGGTGTACACCATTCAGAATTGAAACGTTTCTTGAAATGGCTTAAGCCATGTTTGGTGACTAGATCTGAATAGCCAGGTACTTCCTCACCTTCCTCTTTCCCATCTCCTTCCCCTCCCCAATACCTTCACAGCCTCACAACATACCTTAATTAAGTATGCCATAGTATCATTGGCTCCAGACGGTAGCAGTTGGGGCTTTTGTGCTGTATTCATATAAAAAATATTCTTGTAAATGAAGTTTTTCACGAAGAGATTATTTGATAAAAATGAAATTAAATATTTATTACTTCTGTAGCTGAATAATGGCATGACCCTGCTAACAACCCAAAAGCCATAAAAACGAACAAAAACATCCCTCTCGTCTGATTGTCTAGACTTGTCCGATATTATCGTCAATTTTAAGGAAACATGCAGAAAGGGAATAAAAAATGACACTGGTTTGAGGAACAGGTGGTCGGTCAGTCGAACCTTCTGATCTCGTTCCTTTGGCTCTTTTTTAGATGGGTATCGCAAAGTCAAGCACCTTACATTTTTGCAGTAAGATAATTAATATTGTCATCTCTGTTTTTAGACGTAACAAATTAATGCACTGGAAAGAGACTACACATGTAACATTATATCAACTAAGAAAAGTAAAGTAGTCTGTTCAGATGAGAAAAAGATTTAAACGTTTTATGTTACATCCCTCTTCCTCACACATAACTAAAGGAGATTGTCATTATGAACGTTGGTTAATGAGGTTGGAATGAAATAACGTTGAAATAAGTCTGAAAATGTCCGTAGTAGGACGAAACCGGTCCTGGTGTAAATAAACAAGTGGAACAAAGTGAAAAAAATTGTTTAATTTCATATCTAATGAAATAACGTTTTGTTTTCTCTGTCAATCCCACATAAATTTGAAATTTGCTGTCTCATCTGACATAGAAATGTGCCGGTATTTAGCAAATCATTTTTTATTAATTTATGCAGAATTGTCACAATTTTTAAAATATTTTTTACGGGTGCAAAAATATATTTTTTAGGAATACGTAAAATCTTGATCTGATGATTAACGTATTTAAGGAGTTATTGAAGTTTGAAAGAGCGTGGTAGACTATCTTTACATCGTGGACACGGCCGGGTTAAAAAAGGTCCTAAAAAAACAAATATAATAACGCATCTAACTATATAATAGAAGTTAGTACTGAAATAAGAGGAAGACTAGTTTATTTGGACATACTTCTGTCAGGTGTCTTTATAAAGAAAAGGACAAACCATTGTGTACACACTGTGCTGGTGATCATTCCTACAAAGATTGTGCTAACAAGGATAAAGAACCTAAATTAAAAAATATCTTAAAAAAATAAATATAATAACGCATCTAACTACATAATAGAAGTAAGTACTGAAATAAGAGGAAGGCTAGTTTATTTGGACATACTTCTGTCAGGCGTCTTCATAAAGAAAAGGACAAACCATTGGGTACACACTATGCTGGTGATCATTCCTACAAAGATTGTGCTAACAAAGATGAAGAACCTAAATTAAAAAAGATCTTAAAAAAATAAATATAATAACGCATCTAACTACATAATAGAAGTTAGTACTGAAATAAGCGGAAGGCTAGTTTATTTGGACATACTTCTGTCAGGTGTCTGCATAAAGAAAAGGACAACCCATTGTGTACACACTGTGCTGGTGATCATTCCTACAAAGATTGTGCTAACAAAGAAAAAGAACCTAAATTAAAAAATATCTTAAAAAAATAAATATAATAACGCATCTAACTACATAATAGAAGTAAGTACTGAAATAAGAGGAAGGCTAGTTTATTTGGACATACTTCTGTCAGGCGTCTTCATAAAGAAAAGGACAAACCATTGGGTACACACTATGCTGGTGATCATTCCTACAAAGATTGTGCTAACAAAGATAAAGAACCTAAATTAAAAAAGATCTTAATAAAATAAATATAATAACGCATCTAACTACATAATAGAAGTTAGTACTGAAATAAGAGGAAGGCTAGTTTATTTGGACATACTTTATTTATTTATTTATTTTATTTATTTATTATAGAAGGATACAAGAAAAGTACATTTTACATATAAGAAAGCTTTGCCTGTCCAACTAGGAAAGTTTCCCGTTCTAGGACAGACAAATTGACAGGTTTTAGTTCATATTATTATTTCTTGAGAAATGTACATAATTACATAACAAAAAACTGAAAACCATAAAAAACAAAAAAAATATTATTTTTCTCTGAAACCAATTGTATAAATTTGTAAAACTCTGTATTGAAAAGTATAAACCAGGTACGTGATAACAGGATGTAGGAATTATAAAAATTTTACAGCATAAAAATATGAAGTTATTTTAGGTTACGGGTTTAGAAGTGTGATATGATGTGAGACTTATGTCAGGTGTCTTCATAAAGAAAAGGACAAACCATTGTGTACACACTGTGCTGGTGATCATTCCTACAAAGATTGTGCTAACAAATAAAAAGAACCTAAATTAAGAAATATCTTAAAAAAATAAATATAATAACGCATCTAACTACATAATAGAAGTAAGTACTGAAATAAGAGGAAGGCTAGTTTATTTGGACATACTTCTGTCAGGCGTCTTCATAAAGAAAAGGACAAACCATTGGGTACACACTATGCTGGTGATCATTCCTACAAAGATTGTGCTAACAAAGATAAAGAACCTAAATTAAAAAAGATCTTAATAAAATAAATATAATAACGCATCTAACTACATAATAGAAGTTAGTACTGAAATAAGAGGAAGGCTAGTTTATTTGGACATACTTTATTTATTTATTTATTTATTATAGAAGTATACAAGAAAAGTACATTTTACATATAAGAAAGCTTTGCCTGTCCAACTAGGAAAGTTTCCCGTTCTAGGACAGACAAATTGACAGGTTTTAGTTCATATTATTATTCCTTGAGAAATGTACATAATTACATAACAAAAAACTGAAAACCATAAAAAACAAAAAAAATATTATTTTTCTCTGAAACCAATTGTATAAATTTGTAAAACTCTGTATTGAAAAGTATAAACCAGGTACGTGATAACAGGATGTAGGAATTATAAAAATTTTACAGCATAAAAATATGAAGTTATTTTAGGTTACGGGTTTAGAAGTGTGATATGATGTGAGACTTATGTCAGGTGTCTTCATAAAGAAAAGGACAAACCATTGTGTACACACTGTGCTGGTGATCATTCCTAGAAAGATTGTGATAAAAGATCTTAAAAAAATAAATATAATAACGCATCTACCTACATAATAGAAGTAAGTACTGAAATAAGAGGAAGGCTAGTTTATTTGGACATACTTCTGTCAGGTGTCTTCATATCGCAAAGAAAAAACCATTATGTACACACTGTGCTGGTGATCATTCCTACAAAGATTGTGCTAACAAAGATAAAGAACCTAAATTAAAAAAAGATCTTAAAAAAACAAATATAATAACGCATCTAACTACATAATAGAAGTAAGTACTGAAATAAGAGGAAGGCTAGTTTATTTGGACATACTTCTGTCAGGTGTCTTCATAAAGAAAAGGACAAACCATTGTGTACACACTGTGCTGGTAATCATTCCTATAAAGATTGTGCTAACAAAGATAACCTAAATGATAAAAGATCCTAAAAAACAAATATAATAACGCATCTAACTACATAATAGAAGTAAGTACTGAAATAATAGGAAGGCTAGTTTATTTGGACATACTTCTGTCAGGTGTCTGCATAAAGAAAAGGACAACCCATTGTGTACACACTGTGCTGGTGATCATTCCTACAAAGATTGTGCTAACAAAGATAACCTAAATGATAAAAGATCCTAAAAAACAAATATAATAACGCATCTAACTACATAATTGACGTAAGTACTGAAATAAGAGGAAGGCTAGTTTATTTGGACATACTTCTGTCAGGTGTCTGCATAAAGAAAAAAGGACAACCCATTGTGTACACACTGTGCTGGTGATCATTCCTACAAAGATTGTGCTAACAAAGATAAAGAACCTAAATTAAAAAATATCTTAAAAAAATAAATATAATAACGCAAATAACTACATAATAGAAGTAAGTACTGAAATAAGAGGAAGGCTAGTTTATTTGGACATACTTCTGTCAGGTGTCTTCATAAAGAAAAGGACAAACCATTGTGTACACACTGTGCTGGTGATCATTCCTACAAAGATTGTGCTAACAAAGATAAAGAACCTAAATTAAAAAAGATCTTAAAAAAATAAATATAATAACGCATCTAACTACATAATAGAAGTAAGTACTGAAATAAGAGGAAGGCTAGTTTATTTGGACATCCTTCTGTCAGGTGTCTTCATAAAGAAAAGGACAAACCATTGTGTACACACTGTGCTGGTAATCATTCCTACAAAGATTTTGCTAACAAAGATAACCTAAATTATTAAAGATCCTAAAAAACAGTTATAATAACGCATCTAACTACATAATAGAAGTTAGTACTGAAATAAGAGGAAGGCTAGTTTATTTGGACATACTTCTGTCAGGTGTCTTCATAAAGAAAAGGACAACCTATTGTGTACACACTGTGCTGGTGATCATTCCTACAAAGATTGTGCTAACAAAGATAACCTAAATGATAAAAGATCCTAAAAAACAAATATAATAACGCATCTAACTACATAATTGACGTAAGTACTGAAATAAGAGGAAGGCTAGTTTATTTGGACATACTTCTGTCAGGTGTCTGCATAAAGAAAAAAGGACAACCCATTGTGTACACACTGTGCTGGTGATCATTCCTACAAAGATTGTGCTAACAAAGATAAAGAACCTAAATTAAAAAATATCTTAAAAAAATAAATATAATAACGCAAATAACTACATAATAGAAGTAAGTACTGAAATAAGAGGAAGGCTAGTTTATTTGGACATACTTCTGTCAGGTGTCTTCAAAAAGAAAAGGACAACCCATTGTGTACACACTGTGCTGGTGATCATTCCTACAGAGATTTTGCTAACAAAGATAACCTAAATTAAAAAAGGTCCTAAAAAACAAATATAATAACGCATCTAACTACATAATAGAAGTAAGTACTGAAATAAGAGGAAGGCTAGTTTATTTGGACATACTTCTGTCAGGCGTCTTCATAAAGAAAAGGACAAACCATTGGGTACACACTATGCTGGTGATCATTCCTACAAAGATTGTGCTAACAAAGATAAAGAACCTAAATTAAAAAATATCTTAAAAAAATAAATATAATAACGCAAATAACTACATAATAGAAGTAAGTACTGAAATAAGAGGAAGGCTAGTTTATTTGGACATACTTCTCTCAGGTGTTTTCAAAAAGAAAAGGACAACCCATTGTGTACACACTGTGCTGGTGATCATTCCTACAGAGATTTTGCTAACAAAGATAACCTAAATTAAAAAAGGTCCTAAAAAACAAATATAATAACGCATCTAACTACATAATAGAAGTTAGTACTGAAATAAGCGGAAGGCTAGTTTATTTGGACATACTTCTGTCAGGTGTCTGCATAAAGAAAAGGACAACCCATTGTGTACACACTGTGCTGGTGATCATTCCTACAAAGATTGTGCTAACAAAGATAAAGAACCTAAATTAAAAAAGATCTTAAAAAATAAATATAATAACGCATCTAACTACATAATAGAAGTAAGAACTGAAATAAGAGGAAGGCTAGTTTATTTGGACATACTTCTGTCAGGTGTCTTCATAAAGAAAAGAACAAACCATTGTGTACACACTGTGCTGGTGATCATTCCTACAAAGATTGTGCTAACAAAGATAAAGAACCTAAATTAAAAAAGATCTTAAAAAATAAATATAATAACGCATCTAACTACATAATAGAAGTAAGAACTGAAATAAGAGGAAGGCTAGTTTATTTGGACATACTTCTGTCAGGTGTCTTCATAAAGAAAAGAACAAACCATTGTGTACACACTGTGCTGGTGATCATTCCTACAAAGATTGTGCTAACAAAGAAAAAGAACCTAAATTAAAAAATATCTTAAAAAAATAAATATAATAACGCATCTAACTACATAATAGAAGTAAGTACTGAAATAAGAGGAAGGCTAGTTTATTTGGACATACTTCTGTCAGGCGTCTTCATAAAGAAAAGGACAAACCATTGGGTACACACTATGCTGGTGATCATTCCTACAAAGATTGTGCTAACAAAGATAAAGAACCTAAATTAAAAAATATCTTAAAAAAATAAATATAATAACGCAAATAACTACATAATAGAAGTAAGTACTGAAATAAGAGGAAGGCTAGTTTATTTGGACATACTTCTCTCAGGTGTTTTCAAAAAGAAAAGGACAACCCATTGTGTACACACTGTGCTGGTGATCATTCCTACAGAGATTTTGCTAACAAAGATAACCTAAATTAAAAAAGGTCCTAAAAAACAAATATAATAACGCATCTAACTACATAATAGAAGTTAGTACTGAAATAAGCGGAAGGCTAGTTTATTTGGACATACTTCTGTCAGGTGTCTGCATAAAGAAAAGGACAACCCATTGTGTACACACTGTGCTGGTGATCATTCCTACAAAGATTGTGCTAACAAAGATAAAGAACCTAAATTAAAAAAGATCTTAAAAAATAAATATAATAACGCATCTAACTACATAATAGAAGTAAGAACTGAAATAAGAGGAAGGCTAGTTTATTTGGACATACTTCTGTCAGGTGTCTTCATAAAGAAAAGAACAAACCATTGTGTACACACTGTGCTGGTGATCATTCCTACAAAGATTGTGCTAACAAAGATAAAGAACCTAAATTAAAAAAGATCTTAAAAAAATAAATATAATAACGCATCTAACTACATAATAGAAGTAAGAACTGAAATAAGAGGAAGGCTAGTTTATTTGGACATACTTCTGTCAGGTGTCTGCATAAAGAAAAGGACAACCCATTGTGTACACACTGTGCTGGTGATCATTCCTACAAAGATTGTGCTAACAAAGATAAAGAACCTAAATTAAAAAAGATCTTAAAAAAATAAATATAATAACGCATCTAACTACATAATAGAAGTAAGAACTGAAATAAGAGGAAGGCTAGTTTATTTGGACATACTTCTGTCAGGTGTCTTCATAAAGAAAAGGACAAACCATTGTGTACACACTGTGCTGGTGATCATTCCTACAAAGATTGTGCTAACAAAGATAAAGAACCTAAATTAAAAAAGATCTTAAAAAAATAAATATAATAACGCATCTAACTACATAATAGAAGTAAGTACTGAAATAAGAGGAAGGCTAGTTTATTTGGACATACTTCTGTCAGGTGTCTTCATAAAGAAAAGGACAAACCATTGTGTACACACTGTGCTGGTGATCATTCCTACAAAGATTGTGCTAACAAAGATAAAGAACCTAAATTAAAAAAGATCTTAAAAAAATAAATATAATAACGCATCTAACTACATAATAGAAGTAAGAACTGAAATAAGAGGAAGGCTAGTTTATTTGGACATACTTCCGTGAGGTGTCTGCATAAAGAAAAGGACAACCCATTGTGTACACACTGTGCTGGTGATCATTCCTACAAAGATTGTGCTAACAAAGATAAAGATCCTAAATGTAAAAACTGTGATAACAAAAAAAAATTAATTGGAATATTGACATCAGGCATTCTGCAAACGATAAAACGAAATGCAATGTGTATAAAAAAATTTGCATTTTTGCAAGAGAAAAAATAGAATATTGACTAGAAATTACATTAAACCTGTCTCAAAGTGGATATAGTGTTATGATAATAGATATAAATTTTTCTCGTAGAATTTGCAACATTTCAATAAATACAATTTACGTTAATATCGCCATACATTACACATTTCTATTTCTATATATATATATTTTTTTAATTTTTTTTATTTCTATATAATATTACAGCGTTCACATAAAGTTATTAATATTTATACATAATAGCTAATATTATAATTTATAAACTTTTTGTTGTGTTGTGTGTACGGTAGGTTAGTGAATGTGAAACTGTAGTTGGGTAATGTTGTATGTTTCGTGAACACCTCACTAGGAGAACCTGTGCTGATGTGTTTACGTGGTTATGTTTAAGTGTGACAAGTATTTATGTGTTGTAGTAGAAAGTTTCTTCTTTATTTATTTTTTAAATTAGAGAATATTTTTAACTGTTTATTTATAAAAATAAAATTATAAAAAAATATGTATACATATATATATATATATATTTTAAGTGTGTGTATAGTTGGTATATTCTCAAAAAATGTGTTTAGTTATCTTACATTTTTTTATAGTTTGTTTACGTTTGGTTTGGAGTTATTATGTTTTGAATGAAGTTAAAATCTTGATTTTTGATCCAGGCTGAGATAAGTTTTTTGCGAATGTTTGTAGACGTATTTGTAGTTATTAGTTGCTTCAGAGTAATGGGCATACAATTAAAAAGTTTGGTTGCGTAATATTGAAAGTGTCTTTGTCCATGTGTGGTGTGCGTTATCGGTATGTTCAGTGTTTTATTTGTTGAGGACCTGGTTTTTATTGAGGTTTTTGGTTGAATTGGAATATGGAGTTTGTGTTGGAGGAGGTGTAGAAGTGCATATTTGGCATAGAGTTGTCTTATTGACATGACTTCCAATGTTTTGTAAATTTCGCTTGAATCTGTGTAGAATGGTACTTTCAGGATTAGTTTAATGATCGCTTTTTGAATTTTTTGAATTGGGTCAATTGCTATGTTTGTAGCACTTCCCCAAGCTAGTATTCCATATGTGGCAATGGATTGAAACAGTGCAAAATATATAGATCTGGGTATTTTTAGTGGGAAAATGTTTTTAATGGACTTCATTAAGTACATGACTCGTTTTAGTTTATTAGTGATGAATGTAATGTGGTCAGTCCATTGTAAGTGTGTATCAATAATAACCCCTAGGTATTTGGTATGTTTTACCCTTTCTATATTCTCGCATTGACAATTGGATGAGGTTTGTTCGCAGTCATGCAGAAATAGGTCTAAGTTTGATGGAGGTTGACCTCTTTGTGTAATACTATGTGTGATGTATTTTGTTTTGATTGTATTAACGGTAAGAGTATTACTGTTTAGTCATTTTTTGACGTATTAAAGAAAAAAATCATTGTATAAAGACACTAGGTTTCCAAACGTCATCATATTGTGTTATTGAATATTCATTCTATTACACAAATATTGTTAAAAAAATTATAAAAGATCACAAAATAACTAACAAAAATAACATTATTATATCACATTATTATTTGAACAGTAAAATCATAACGATACCTTCAATAACATTTGTTTGTTTACTTAAACATCCATGTATTCACTGTGTACTTTATTTCACAGTCATAAATATAACAACAGCTTTTAAAAGAATCTTAAAATATTATAATAATTCTGAAATAACTCAATATGTGTACAATATTAAGTTAATATTAAGTCAATATTAATAACACAATATGTGTACAATATTAAGTTAATATTAAGTCAATATTATACAATATTAAGTCTTTAACAAAAAATACTTGTACCAATTAGCTCTAGATACAATCACTTTTATATTGTTAAATATTTAAGATTAAATTCTTCAATCTATACTCACAATACTTCTCTTGTTAAACAAAACCATATAATAATTTATTCTCGCGGGCTGAAACCTACAAAAGATACTAATCATTGTTTAGGTTTCATAAATAGAGTTATTTTATATTGCTCTCTTTTCAAGTTTACTGGACAGATAATAATAATACGTGTTAAATATATTATTTACGTATGGTATTTAATCAACCTAAAAAAAAAATATTGTTTTACCTAAAAATGAAATATTTGTAATATTATTAAATGCTAAACGCATGGAAAATCATTTTATATCATTATATTATACTAACTGTTTTTACTTTAAGAAAAAAAATTAATTCTACCTTGAATTTAATTTAGATATAATTTATAAAGAAATTCAGAGTATTTTTGAATGTAGAGATACATTTTATAGATAGAAACAATCAGAATCTGAGTCAATAAGGGATTTTACATCTAGATTGAAAGATTTGTGTATCGATTGTAACTTTCAAGGTAGACTTGATGCCAATCTAAAAGATATTTTTATTACCGGGGTTTACAATACACAAATTAAGCAAAAACTTTTCTTAGAGTGTGAAAAGGATAAGGTAGATTACGCACAGTGTTTTAAAATAGCGTCGTCATATGAACATATACTCAATGTGGGTAAAAGCGAGGAATCAGTATACGTGGCATCGAGTTCAAAAGAACAGGAAAATGTTAAAAACTCAAAATATAATAATCCTAAAGCATTGTCGGATTCTAGCAGGTCTAGCAGTTCGAGTAAAAATAGCGGTACCAAGTTGAGTGGGTTAAATCGTAATTATAAGAATATTATTGCAAAAAGAAAGGAAGTGTCGTGTTTTTCGTGTGGGGAAAATCATTTTAAAAGTGAATGCAAATTTAAGAACGCTAAATGTAGACATTGTGGTAAAATTGGTCACATTAGCAAAATATGTTTTAAATTACAGAATACGATTTTATACAAAGTGGATGATAATAACAAAAATTATATATTTTTAAAAATTCAAGTCAATGAGAAACCACAAAACGGTTTACTAGATTCAGGGGCTAGCATCTCGGCAATTCCAAAATCCATTTTACATAAGCTTTTGGGCACCATAAAAATAGAGCCATGTGATTTGAGGTTACGTTCTTTTGACGGTTCGAAACTACAAATTTGTGGGTCGATTAAATTGAAAATTAAATACGGGAACAAAACTAAGCCGATTAATTTTATTGTTACAAAAGAGGGTAACAACATCTTATTAGGAATAGATTTCATGAAAATTTTTGATATCGGGTTTTCAAATGTAGGTAAGGTTAATGTTGTGCACAAGGACGAAATAGTTGAAACGGATAATGAAATTTTCATAAAAAAATGCCAGAGTGATTTTCCAAACGTGTTTAAAGGAAAAATAGGTTCATTCAAGGGTTTCAAAGCAAATATCAGAGTAAAAGAAAGTTACGTTCCCAAGTATGTAAATGCAAGGCCTGTTCCGTACAATATTAGGGGAAAAGTTGAGGTCGAACTGGATAAAATGGTACCCGAAGGCATTATCGAGCCCATAAAATGTAGCAATACAGCTAGCCCGATGGTAATTGTTAAAAAACAAAATGGGATAATCAGAATTTGCGCGGATTTTAAGAGGACATTGAATCCAATGTTAGAAAATACGTCATACCCAATACCTAGAATAGAAGATTGACTATCTACATTGAGCAAAGGGAAAATTTTTTCTAAATTAGATTTGAAAGATGTTTTCGCCCAAGTTCGATTAAATCCGATATGCGTTGATAAAACAAAAATATTGTGTATTATCAACGCATATCGGGTTGTTTAAATATAAAGTTCTACCGTATGGGTTAGCTTATAGTCCAAGTTCATTTGCAAATGTTGTAAACTCAGTAATGTCTGGGGTAAAGGGGGTCACTACATATTTTGACGACATTTTGATCTTCGGAGAAGATCTGGCCCAGCATAATAGGAACTTAAGAGCGGCCTTGGAAAGATTGAATGACGCAGGTTTGACAATTAATTGTGATAAAAGTTTGTTTCATCAGGAAGCTATCGTATATTTAGGGATCAGAGTAGATGCACAGGGAGTCAAGCCGCTCGCCAGTAAAGTTGACGCTATAGTCAAAATGCCAGAGCCGACCAAACGTAAGCGAAGTGCGTGCCTTCATAGGATCTTTAAACTTTTACAGAATGTTCGTTAAAAATATGTCAACAATTGTAGCTCCGCTATACGAATTGTTAAAGAAAAACACAGCGTTTCATTGGTCTTTTTTTTTTTTTTTTTTTATTATTATTGAGTTAGTTTATACTACATGAATATAAACTAATAAGCACAATGTAACATTTCAATTGATAAATTTAAATATTTTTACAGTAATCATAACATTTCTTTTTAAATACATTCATTCTTTCTTCATTCTTCATAGTGTCTGACGATTGTAAACAAGCGTTTCGGTCGGTAAAACAGATTTTGATTTCGGATAAAGTGCTTTGTCATTACGATAACAATAGACCGGTGTAGGGATGTCGAAAGTGGAAAAAAGTATCGATATATCGATGTATCGATATTTATTAAAATATCAATATCGATGTCGATATATCAAGGAAAAAAAATCGATATATCGATATATCTGTCAAATGTTTAGATTGTACGTTTTTAAAATCAAAGTGTATATATACACAATGTGTAAAAATGAAAGTGTATATTTACGCAATGTACATTATTTTAATCAGGCGCCTCCCCCCCCCCGAAATCGAAAAAATATCGTTTTTGATACAATTTTCGATATTGGATATTTTATATCGATATATCGGTTCAAAATTATCGGCTAAAAATATCGATATATTTCATTGAAAATATCGATATATCGATATATCGATACTTTTTCAACAAGCCTAGACCGGTGAAGTTAATTTGCGACGCAAGCGAAAAGGGTATCTCAGCGATGTTGGTACATGTTTTTGATAAAAAATATGGAAAGGCCGAGGGAAAATACTGCATTCTGGATAAAGAAAGTTTAGCCATTGTGTTCGGGGTTAAAAAGTTTTTTCAGTACCTATTACCTATACGGTCGGAAATTTACGCTGGAATGCGATAACGAGGCACTTGTACACATTTTTGCACCGGATAAAGACATTCCAACCTTAGCTAACAGCACACTACAGCGATTTGCAATAATATTATCAACATTTGATTACGATATTGCATACGTGAAATTACAGGAAAATCGAGCGGACGTATTTTCTAGGTTACCAATTGAAGATAGTGCGGGGTTCGGGGAAGAGGAATGTCGGGGTTTTGAAAATATTTTTAAGGTGGGACAATACCCTAAATAAAAATCCTATACAGGCGGGACCACGGGCGGGTCCTACGGCCAAGGGCGTTGATCACAGGCCGGGTGACTTCAACCGAGCACAGTGTAACAGTTCTCAATTTATCTTGGACAAATTTAACTAAATTTCAGCATTAAATTTGTTTACGCTTGTCATAATAAACATTATTGTTAGCAGTAATCAGGTAATAAAATATTTTACATGGTGTTCAGAAACTCGCGGTACCTACAACATCAGCAAAAATATAAGAGATCCCATGTAATCGTATATCAAATTTTAGGTTATTTATATTTGTTTGTTGTAAATCTTTTTTAAAGGCCAATAAAATCTGAATAGAAATATTTAATAATGTTTTCTGTAAATATACTATAAATGCCAATAAAATCTGAAAATAGTAATATATTTTATTTATGAACTAATTTATTTCTTTCCGGTAAATATTTTTTTTTTATTTAGTAAAAGATTATTATATTATACATTATTTAAGTGTTTTGACTGCCCAACTAGGAGGAATCCCGTTTTAGGGCAGTCAAATTACGATGATGTATAAAATATACAGAACATGTTAGTACAAAACCAAAAGAATTGGAGGAAATAAAAATAATAGAAAGAATAATAAAAAATAAATAAATTTAAAAAAATATATGAATATTTAAAATATAATAGCTTATGTTAATTTATTATTATTAGTTATTTTGATAATATATTTTTCAAAGTAGTAATTACTATGTTGTGGAATTTCATTGTAATGCGATAAAAAAACAATTTTTAAGTTCGTTTTACTTTTCTTCTATAGACCGAACTGGTTACGGTCATCTGAAATCGGGTAAATCCATGGAACTATAATGTATCCATACTCTTTGGGTAAATCATTTTAAAGGGATTCTTGCTTGTGTAGTGGTGTACAATTTAATATAAGTAATTAACATATGGTAAACAGTTATGGAGACATTGTTGGTGGGGTACATCTGTTACTAAAAACTCGTTTATTTTTTGTTTGTTTTTAAAATACATACACAGGAGGCCTTCAGGAAAACAATTTCTCTCGGGGACTATGCCATCTTGGGTATGCTGTGAGGAGAGCTTTTTTAGGGAAAGAAAGGAGTTTGAGGAAAGAAAAAGGTTCGAGGGGTGGGTAGGAATAGGGGGTCAGTGTGTCCAGCCGTGACGGACATATGAATCTATTCCTTCCACTGCGGTGCGACGATGGGTCGAGAGTGTTCTGCTGGATAAATTAATAGGTCTCCCTCAACCAGTCTCATGCGATCCGGCCCACCACACAATAGGTGGGCAAATGCAATCGGCCGCCAATCAAAAAATTTACAACGGTCGCCTCGTAAATTATCTTTACTAGGGCAGAACCGTGAATAATCACGAGATAGTCTGATTTCCTGATAAATATGTAAAGAAAAAATTACCTCCCAACCGAGATAAATGACACTTCACGGAGTATGCTTTCGTAAATATACAACTAGACGTTGCTAGAACTGAACTGAAAATGTAAAAAAATAATGCTGATGAAAAAAAAAACTTATGAAAGCATTCTACTCCCAAAAAATGACGTGGCCTACAGCTACAATATAATAAAAAAATTGTAAAACAATATGCATACATTATTTATGATTACCTAATTCTAAATTCTTTTTGAGTAACAAAGATCCACCATGTAATAATTTTTACGTGTGATGTTGCAAAGAAACTAACAAAAAAAAATACTGGCCCAAAGGCACATTAACTGTTTTGCCCCAAAATTGTTCAATTCCGTACCCAATTCCATCAACACATGCCAAAACTTGAACTTATATAAAAATATATGAAAAAGTTGGGTAAAAAATATGGAAGTAAATCATTTTTTCCTATAATTTTGTACTATCTACATTTTAAATAACTACAATATGCCATGTCTTTCCGAATCATTAGATTTAAAATATATATATACATAAATGTGTGTATGTGTATGTATGTATATGTGTGCGTATGTGTATGTGTGTATATATATATATGCATGTAGAATAATTTTCTCGATATCTATATGTAAGAATACAAAAATATTTTTTAAATTTTAATAAAAAATTTCACAGAAATTCCTGCAAAATCAATTACCCCTACACAGTACACATATGTACTATATTTTCAATTTTTAATCTTTTATTTTAACCACCACTGTTTTTATACCCACATATTATAATGCCCACGCACAGGCTTAGCCTTTGTGGATTTTTTTTTGTTACTCTTTTCATTTAAGTTATTATGTATTTTATTATGTTACCTGTAAATGTAGGTATCAAAAAATTTTGTCAAGAAAAAAAAACTAACGAATTGAAAAAATAAGTCTTATATAGAAAATAATCTTTAAGACAATTAAAAAATATATATTGTCCATATTTCTCTGAAACTCCACCACAGTGCGTATTTTAAATACAAATTAATACTAAAAAATACATATTCCTTTAAATTTTGGAAACACACAAAAAAGACTTTACTTAGTTGTAGAAGGAGTAAAATTTAAAATAAACGAAAGATTTCACTAATAGATTTAAAAGTATTCGATTGATTAAATAAAATAAATACGTAAAAAAGTAATTGAAACGTCGGGCCGGAACTGACGTCTTCACATGCCCAATCTCTATCGCATAAATGAACCAATCTATAGATTGATAACTTCCCGCTTTTTGTATAGAGACACTTTCGACGCTATTTAACCATAGACTAGCATAGACTTGGCAATAATTTGATACTTTTTTTTTGCCCTATAAATCTGACGTCACACACACCATCGACAAGGATAGAGGAAAACCCAAAAAAAGGTGTGACCATAGACAATATAGTTCTCTTTCGGTATCTACGCAATTCACCAGCCTAAAATATTATTTTTTTAAAATGTGGAAACATCAAAATGCTCCCTCAGAACAAAAATGAAAACTCACAGTTATATGTTTTAGTATTTTATTATAAACAGGTAGAAACAGAAAATACAAGAATGACTAACAAACCATCACGCCATTTCCGCAGGGGTAGGTAGTAGAAAACAACCCAGTTTTGGAACACATTCTTTGTCTAATTTACATTCATACATCGTCTCATACATACTCTTCTAGAATTCTGACTTGACATGGCTCGACTTGAGTATCTGATTCACTCGATCATGCTATGTCTTCCTCGGACGTCCCCAACTTCTACCTTTCACATATTCTCCTTACACTCCTTTCTTTGTTCATTCGCTCAAACCATCTGAGCGTCCCTTTCTTAATCTTATTCATTACTCTTACATTAATTATAATTATATCTCCACATTTCTCACACGATCATACATGGCTTTACCACACATACACCTCAGGGATCTCATTTCAACAGCATTCAGTCTACTCTCATCCTTCTGCCAGTTCCATGCCTCACTGCACTACATCAAGGTAGGAACCAGCACTCTATTTGGGACTGCTAGCTTCGCTTCTTTGGACATTTTTTGTTAGCGCCAACGGCATTCAGTCCTACATTAATGAAGTTATCTGCATTTACCTTCCTTTCGACATCTCTATCAACCTTCCAAATAATCATCATTCACAACAAGCAGGTTCTATTTCTGTAGAGAGTTGCCATATGAAGGTGTTGTTTTAAAGGTAAACCCTTCTTTTGAACATATCGACGCTGGAAAGGATAAATGACTAAAGCGCCATGGAGCTGGAAAGGAAGAGTGAAGAGGTGGATGGCGTTTTGGTTATTTATCCTTTCCAGCATCGATATATATTGGTCTAAAATTAATTTATCATATTACCAAGCCAAGGGTAGATATGACCAAGGTCCACAGAGACTTCGTTCGCACAAGATGTTTGATGCTTTATATGGGCACATAAATATATTACATGTGTATTTCAATGTGTACTTTATTGCTGCCAGCTCACCATATTTGTCCTGAAATCATAAAATTATCATATTTTTTAAAAACTATATTGGTTCACATTTGTAATGGAAATTTGTTGAAGTATGCAATTTTTAAGGTATGTACATACTGGGTCGACTTACGTACGCCACGCATAACAATATCTGGACTACTTAGCAACCATAAATTTTATTCTGGGATTACCAACTTATATAAAGAAACCTACTCAAATGTGTTAAATTTATCTGACATTATTAGGTAATTTATAAATAAAAATAATAATTACCTCTGTATCAGCACCATAACTGTCAGTATTTTCCATAACCTCATGTTATCACCAATACCTCCAGAACAGAAGCGAATGGGGGTTGCGGACAGAATGTTACAAGTTACCTAAATATGCGTTTAGAGTTTTGTCAGTTCAGATCCCACTGAAAGATAAGAACAAATTTATTAATACTAATAAAAATATAAAAAACAGTGCAGATATAAAGTACAGAATAGAAAAGCAAACGTACTGAGAATGATTTGTTCTTGTCGCGTCCAGTCCATGGAGTACTCTTCCTTGGTTCTCCTGTGCAGGCCCCAATCTCTTGACACGACGCCACAACGTTACTGTCCTGCATACCTACAACAATCATGTCATCACTAAATTGCTAAGTTATTGCTTTTAGATGTGCATCAATGAGCATCATGAAACACATCTGACATATCAAAACAAAGTAAGATAAATAAGTGAAAACAGGATTAAACTGTGCAAATGAATGTATCTTCGACATTATGAAATGGCTGTAATTATTCACATTATGATAAAAATTTGATATTTCATGCCTCCTCAACTAGAAAAATAACAGTACGAAATGAGCTTAGAATTTCATATAAATAATCAATATTATTTGTACCTGCACTTTGGTCAATAAATCCTGTTTTCACGAGGATGGTGTGTCTGATTTTAGGAAGTTTGGTGGACAGTGCATTACTTTCCAATACGCATTTTGCACTCGATCTCGAAATGAGCCATTTCATGTAGTATTAGCCTCAAATACATGCAAAATGTTCTCAAAATCGGGTAATCAATATATTCAAGTGTGTAAACTTCACACGGCACTGATATTTATTAATTTGGTAAATTTTTACCTAACCAGGACACGCTTTATGCACTAAAAAAAAATTATATTGTGGTAGATAGATATTAACTAGTAGTAATCAATTCAGCAACCGGAATTGAAAAATAATGCATTTTAATTGTTATTTTTTAACTTTCAAAATACGAAATGTCACTTTTCACCGACCGCCATGTTACGAATTTAGACGGTAAATACGAACTTTTAAAAGAAAAAACACTACTTTTAAAATAAAAAAAACACTTCGTATCAGTTATATAATAATAAATAATACATATTAATCATTATTTTGTTCGATTTAGAAACGCTAAAACTCATTAGTCCCGATCGGTGCCATATCTGAGCGACCGACGCACATTTAGCAAATGGCACTGCCAACCTAAATACAAAAGCATCTGTGTTACCAGTGGCTAGAAACAATATTTAAACAATAATACCCATAGGTTTTAATGCAAGTTTTTTTTTTTGAGAATTTTTTGAAATAACAAAAAATTATATTAAAAAAACGCCGGTTTTTAATTTCAGTAATTATTTTTTATAAATAATACGTTCACTTTTGTATCACAAACAATGTTACACAAACCTAGCGTAGCCGTAAAACTACTGGAAAACTGGGATGTTTTTCTTGCCTTGACGCGAGCAGGCGCTACGAAGGGGGCACTTTCTTTTGTATCACAAACCATGTTACACAAACCTAGCGTAGCCGCTAAACTACTTGAAAACTGGGATGTTTTTCTTGCCTTGACGCGAGCAGGCGCTACGTAGGGGGCACTTTCTTTTATCTATCCTTTCATTTCCCCGCCTACCCCGCCTACCCCGCCTCTACCTAGCGCCTGCTCACGTCAAGGCAAGAAAAACATCCCAGTTTTCAAGTAGTTTAGCGGCTACGCTAGGTTTCTGTAACATGGTTTGTGATACAAAAGTGAATGTATTATTTATAAAAAATAATTACTAAAATTAAAAACTGGCGTTTTTTTAATATAATTGTTTGTTATTTCAAAAAATTTTCATTAATAAAAAACTTGCATTAAAACCAGTGGCGGCTCGTGACTTTTGGTGAGCTAGAGTTCTAATATTAACGAAAATGGCATTATTGATGTCGAGGTAGCCGAAAAATTTTTTTTTTTTTTTTTTCGAAAATTTGTTTTTTGTATGAAGATTTTCAGGAAATCTGTGCAGTGCACGGCAAAACTGAAATTTCCTGAAAATCTTCATACAAAAAATAAATTTTCGAAAAAAAAATAAAAAATATTTTTCGGCTACAACGACATCAATAATGCCATTTTTGTTAATATTAGCACTCTAGCTCACCAAAAGTCACGAGCCGCCACTGATTAAAACCTACGGGCATTATTGTTTAAATATTGTTTCTAGCCACTGGTAACACAAATGCTTTTGTTTTTAGGTTAGCAGTGCCTATTTGTTAAATGTGCGTCGGTCGCTCAGACATGGCACCGATCGGGGTTAAATCGAACAAAATAATGATTAATATGTATTATTTATTATTATCTAACTGATACGAAGTGGTTTTTTTATTTTAAAAGTAGTGTTTTTTTCTTTTAAAAGTTCGTATTTACCGTCTTAATTCGTAACATGGCGGTCGGTGAAAAGTGAAATTTCGTATTTTGAAAGTTAAAAAATAACAATTAAAATGCATTATTTTTCAATTCCGGTTGCTGAATTGATTACAACTTGTTAATATCTAACTACTACAATAGAATTTCCTTTTTTTAGTGCGTATTTACCGTCGTAATTCGTAAAATAGCGGTCCGTGAAAAATGACATTTCGTATTTTGAAAGTTTAAAAATAAGTATTAAAATGCATTATTTTTCAATTCCGGTTGCTGAATTGATTACTACTAGTTATTATCTATCTACCACAATATAATTTTTTTTAGTGCATATTAAGCGTGTCCTGGTTAGGTAAAAAATTACCAAAAAAAAAAACTATCCTAGAGAGAAGTTGAAACGTAAAATGTAATAGTTAGATTATTGGGTACTCGACCAAGTAGACTAAGCTATGTCTCTTAAGAATTCCTAAAGTTTAACAGACCTCAGTGATCCACAACCTTTCCTGAAATAGTAGAAATCAATCAACCAGAGGAATGCAATAATATTTCTACCATCGCCAATGGTTGTCGAACACCATTTACCATATTATGATGTGTTGGTTTTGTAAACAAAATGCTGAAAGAAATAAACATTTATTAAGTTGACAAGTGGAATACATTATTCATGTTGTGAGATGGCTATCCGAGTTCAGTGCTTTAAAATATTATGAAAACATAAACCTCTTCCCCATCAACTAAAATATAAATAAAAGTGAAGTGGTTCTTATCTTGCTTGTGAGTAATGCTACGGACACACTTGCTCATTTGAAGCCAAAGAGCATGCTACCTAGTAGCAATTGCTACCTAGTAGCATGTGTGTCAGTTACGTTGCTAGTAATGAGCATGCTCATTTGAAGCCAAAAGAGCATACTCTCAAATCGACAGACGTTTGATTTGTGAGCATGCTCATTGGATTATCGGATGGAAGGGGAAGCCTCTAAGCATGTGTGGACAGGCTGGCTTATGAGCATGCTCATTTCAATCCGATCTCAGTTCGGAATAGCATTCCGCATTTGAGTATCTCGTTTTTGTATGCAATTTTAGAGAGTAGCTCGTCAAATACTGCGGAAGCATTCGAATGATTTTTATATCCGTTGACATCTCGCATTTCTACTAACAAATGATTACTTGCTCCAATGTTTGCTCTTCTAGTGATCCGATTACGAATTTTTATACGATTTAATTTACGATCTTTTAATTTTCTTATCCCTTCAAAAATTTGGCGATTTTTGTCAGAGGCTAAAAATATTCCCGCTTTGAGATAAAATCCAAATAAATGGAATATTTGTTAACGTATCCGAAAACTAAAAACTGTTTTCGAAAGGTGATGAAATATGCTTTTAAATTATATTATTGGAAATAACCTTGTAATTTTATAAATACAAAATTTTTGGATGAAAACTTTTAAAAGTTTTAAAAATGGTAACCTCACTTTTTTGTCATTTCATGTAAAAAAAAACTTTAAAAATTCACAAAGTTTCATAATTTTTATTCAAATTCTGATCGGAAAGTTTGGTTTCAAAAAGGTGTACATTTTATTTTTTTGTAGTTTACTTTTAGATTTGAATATATAGCGTGTTGTATTATCTTTCCAATACCATTTAAATCATACTACTCACTATGATAGTAAGGGAGATACAACGATTTCTATGAGACCTTTGAGAGCTGGGACAAATAATATGGTATCCTGTGATTAACCGCGTTAATAAAATAAAATCTTTTATAATCCTTATAATTTTCTTAAATAATTAATAATTGCGTTGCAAGCAATAAGATGTTCTGGGCGAACGAAATTGTCTCTATAGATACGATGACAGTTATTATTTGACATGAGCATGCTCTTTAAAGAGCATGTGTGTTCAATTGTTGGCTTTGAGCGTGCTCATTCATTAGAAAGCTCAAGCCAAGCCTGTTCATTTATGAGCAAGTGTGTACAGTTGTGTGAGCATGCTCATTAAAGAGCATACTCATAAGCCGGCTTGTAATAAGCAAATGTGTCAGTACCTTATCTCTCATCGATGTGATGACGCCTTCGTCAAATCCTTTGTGTTCACTTTGAATTCACTTGCAAACTTTGTTATTTTTACCACTGTTGCAACAATGCAAAATCAATTTTCGTAATGAAATTATGAAGCTATAACTAAAACACGTATTTTGACACATTTTCAATGAGATTGGGCCATACGGGCCACTGATATAAAATTAATTCAGAAGAGCAACAAAACACGACTAGTCGGAATGAAATTCCCCCGAACTCCCAAGTGATAAAACATTCTTTACGATTTATTAATAAAGTAAAAATATCAGTTTTAATAAAGTAAAAATATCAGTTTTTAAAATAATATTTCCGAAAATATTTGCATATGACTTGTTTTCTGAGCCTTTTAAGGAAAACAAAGGTCCCTACAAAACTTGTAGACAATATTTCTAGCTTTAAAATGATGTATAATAGGCTTTAACAAATAATATGTCACGTAGGCTTTTAAAAAGGAGCGTCGGGCCCGGTGGTCGCGAATATCGCGTCAAGTGGTATTTAAGCGCCATTTAGACGTTTCACTAATCGCTCATTTCCGCATTTCATTCGGCCTAGTTTACTCGGAATGACACATCTGAACATGAAATGAATCGAAAGTGCCGAACACTGCCGAATGAAATCTTCAAGTGAACCGATCCAACAATGTTGGATATTTTCCTTCGGCATCCTTCACTTGCGCGCGCATGCGCGCGGAAGAGAGCAAAGTGAAACGTCTGAACACCGAGTGAACTCTCAATCAGTTTGTCTCGCGTCCTGTACGGGAAGGACCATGAAAGGACGCTATCAAATCGCACGCAAAACGTCAAAATGGTATTCGTTCGGCTAATTTGTGTGCTTTTGGGAACACCTCTCATATAAATTTTTGGGTCTCCCTTATTATCCATGTATTTTATATGTTTTTTAATATATGTAAGATTATTAATTTGTAGGAAAATGTTCGTAATAAAAAAAGTAAAATCAAATTGTGTTATTATGTCATAAAAAATAAAAAGGTTTATAAGACGAAACAATATTGTTTTTTATATTTATTTTATTTAATTGTGTCAACAAAATTTCGTAAAAATCGATGCATCTGACATGTTTTACCTTAAAATTCGGGGCCGGACCGCGCTGGAAAACAAACGAATTCCAGCGCGGTTGACCTCGCTCGGCGACGCTGTGGTCGGAATGGACGAGTGAACGCTTATTTCTATAGCGCCGTGTGAACATGGAATGAAACAAAATGGACGATTAGGCCGAAAAAACATGGCGGAAACCTTCCCTCGAGTGAACCGTCTGATTCCAGCATTACAAAAAAATACAGACATGTCACCGGAGACCAACATTTCGTTTACATTTTTTGCTCCAAATAATGGCCGGAATTTACTGGTTATACCTATGTCAAGTACGCCCTTACCCTGCATAAATAATTTTATTTTATTGATTTATTGAACGCTCGTAGAACGTCTTTAAAATAAGTAATACAAATTGAAACCTTCAAATATAGTATTACATCAGTACACAATATCTTTCATTTTTGTTGTTTGTTTTTGGGGTGTTATGCCGTGTTGCGCTACCTTCTTATTTAGCCGACGTTTCGTACAGCGTTGCAGTGTCCATCTTCAGGGCAGATCCGGCAGATCCGGCCGTGAAAATCTAAATCTTTCATATATAAAAACCTCGTGCCACAATGTTTGTCCGAGGTAAACACCGAAACTACTTTTTGATGAAATTTGGCTTATTGTATGTAATTTGGTCCAACTTAAAAGATAGGATAGGTTTTATCTCGATTATTAAATGTTTTTTATGGGTCAATTATTCGAAATTATTTGTAAGTCCCATAAGTTTCTGACAGATGGCACACACCTGGTTATCTAGGTTAGGTAACGGTAGATGGCGTTGTGTTTCGTTAGCCACAGCAACGCGTGGGCGGGTTAGCTGGTGTATATACAATACATATCAGTAAGTACAATAAATACTTAATGTAGAAAACAAAATAAAGAAATAGACATCAGTTTGAGAACTTATTATTTTTACTTTGATGTAGGTAATATAAATTACAGACAACACAAATAGTAATATTCATATTTTTATAAGAAAAACTCTCTTTTTAACTTTTGAAGGTTATTCCCATCGATGTAATATATCATTGAAGAAGAAGATAACAATAATAATCTAAGTTTTTAAAATATGAAAATGAACAAGACACAGAAAAATAATAAAAGATAACGGTCGCAACTGGGACTCGAACCCAGAACCTTACGTCTTACCGGAACATACACCTCTACCAATTGGGCTACTGCGATCTATTATGAGACTGTCGTAATTGTCAACTTCATATTTCAAATTTCAGAATTAACAATATTATCTTCGACTAATGTTTTTTTCCATATTTTAATAAATACCCATGTAATGTATTGGGCAATCTCAAAATGATATTTACATTTAATTGTGGGTCGGTAGGGGGGGGGGGGTGACGAAATATAATGTTTATTCACATTATATTTTGTCCAAAAGTTGTCGTGATTTCAAAAGCGTATCGATAGGTAGGTACACAGACTTATGAATATTGATAGACATGAAAAGATAGGAAAGGGGTATAAACAAACTATAGCGGGACGCGGAGGGGTGAGTTGACTGTGATTCGTCAATTAATCCATCTGACAGTATATAGGCATCTCGCATCATAATATCACCATTTAGTTCTTAAAAGTAAAATCTGCTTTTGAATGAATAGACCTTTTTAAATGGGAGCGCGAATTGCTTGCCTCATTATGTAGAAACTTGCAAAGTCCATATACACTAAAATAAAGGTCATAACTGTTTTCAGAGTCGAATATTTTGTTGCCGTATTCGGTTAAGACACTTTTACAAATGTTTCATAATTTACTTACCCCAGTAAACAGCGTGGAGCACACTCCAGAAACGCCTACATTTTTTACGATTGAAATATTTTAGGGTTGTCACAATCGCTTTGTTCCTATTAATAATAAAATAATATAATTATCTCTTTTAATTAAAATTAATTAACTTGAATTATTTCACACGTTATTGAATTACGATAATACGTAGCAGTTACATTATTATTTGCTCCTAATGTTTGTAGATACTCTCAGTATCGCCCCAACTGCTTGAAATCGCTATAAGCGTGTTGAGTGACCAGATCTACATAGCTAGGTACTTCTCACCACGACATCGACGCATCGTGTGTAGGCAACAACCCCCCCCCCCCCCCCCTCCCTCTCTACCACCCGTCTTATCGGGGTTCTGCAAGTCGGATCGTACGTAGCTATGAGTGGGATATTGTTTGGGAGTTTTTGACGACGAAGGTGTTTTCATTTATTTTTTGGGTACGTATATATAATATTTAAAAATACAATTTTGGTTTAGGTACATTTATTTTATTAATCATAAACGCCCTAATGGGCTTTTACACATTTATACAGTTTTTGTGATTTGAGTAAACAGATCAGGTAAAGTTTTAGATAACAGAAAAAAATACAAAGATGGGTATAACAAGACGTAGGTGTAGAGGTGCAATTAAATATATGTTTTAATAATATAAATACATATAAAATAAATAAAAAATAAATATATTTAGATATGTAGGTATCATAAAATATAACATATAATAATAATATGATGCGAGTTCTTAATACATAATTTACAAATGCCAAACACATAACAAGAAAGATAAAAACATTAGCAATACATAACCGCTTTACATAACATTTTAGTATATGTCAGCAGAAACTTAGTAAAATAGTATTATATACACCGACACAATACCAATATTCTCTGACTATGCATAACATTATGACAAATATACGAGTTATATATAATTTACAATATATATATATATATATATTGTAAATTATATGGCTTTGTAAATTGTTGGGCTTCCTGAATCTGGGGAATAGAGACGTAATATTATATTTTTAGGTATAAAAACATTTAATCAGTTACTAGGGTGATCCGCGCACTACATTATAATACAATTTGTTTTTGAAGTCATCAAAGGTCCATAATCAATTGATACTCACAATGCTTTCTGGAATAGGAGTGGGTAACATACAACTTACGAGCACACATGACTGAGCAGCCGCGGCTACAGCCTCGATCTCCGTGAGGCACATAGTCATAGGTTCTGGTTCACTTTCCTTTTCGAAACGAGACAAAGTTGACAATATTAGGTATATAATCATTATTGTACTTCGGTAATTTACAAATTTATTACAAATATGTGACATGCACTATCAATCAAATATTTATTTAAAGAAAAACTAAATATAAGAATGGACTCACGACATGTGTGCTGTTGCTCTACACAGCACAGAGCAAGAAACTAGAGAAAAATCAAAATCCTCTTGGGGGTTCATCCAAAAAGTATTATTGGTCAATTTTTCGAAGAAAACTTCTTCGGAAAGGTTTTCACTTTGTGACGTCATTATTTATTTTAATTAAAAGACAAAATAACTTTATTTACATCACTTTTATTTATTCACAATCTACATGTTTCGTGAACGATTTTCACATCATCAGGAACAAATTACTTAAATTATTATTAATTATTAAAGTATACATTTGGTCCTGGTGATATGAACATCGTTCACGAAACATGTAGATTGTGTATAAATAAAAGTGGTGTAAACAAAGTTATGTTGTCTTTTAATTAAAATCTTATTGGTCATTTCGTCAGCTAGAGAAAGACATACATAATATGATTTCTCAAAGAAGTTGTCGCTTAATTTCTGAAATGGATGGATAATGACATTAAAATAATTATATGTAATGAATACCTAAAAAAAATCATTATTAGTCAATAAAGAATTTATATACTAACGATATTTTTTTCTGTAACAGATGAAAAAGAGACCGATGGAATCGCACCTACACGTAGCACACGTGTGCCCTGTTTGTTTATTATAAAATCTGTCTCTTTGAAATGTTCTGAGCAGATACGAAGGTTACGAATACTTCTGCTCACGTTTACCGGATGAAAGCTGCCACATTGTTTTCAAGTCTTCTTTTTTAGAAAATCTATAAGAAAATACATAACATTTCACTTTTAAGAAGATAATAGAAAAGGAAAACAACTAAAAAAGAAATGAAATTATTTACACACAGCCTTTATCAGCGATTCCTAAGAGTATTTGGAGTCAAAATTTAGATATCATTTTGCCGTCCGATGACATTTTTTCAATTAAAAACAAAAAAACATGTTTTTTTTTATCACACGTTCCAGCAGTACCGTACGTACGAAACAACGCGCGTACCTAACACGTGGTCCGTTGTGAGGTGTGACAGTATGATCCAAAGGTAATGTGATCGGTGGCGACGAGCGATAGAAAAATATTTATTTTTTAATTTTAATTGATAAAAAAAATATCATCGGACTCCAAAATGACACCTACATTTTTCATTCCAAACATGCTTACTGTATCTACATTTTACGTCCAAACATACCACGGACGAGTACATAATTAAGAAAGCAAAATATAAAATAACGCCTAATAAATAAAACCATACTTTAATCTACTTTTAACCCCTTACTAAAAACGTGTTTTAAATTTTACACAACTGATAACAGTGATAACCAACTATTTATCCTATATTAACGGTTGTTTATAAGTTGTGTAAAATTCAAAATTCGTTTAGTAATAACGCCCTTAAAGTGGAATAAATTTAAAAATGATTGGTTTATTATCCTTTATTTATACGACGGAGTTCCATCGAGAAATAACAGATGAAAAAACAGACGCTCCAAATGATACGATAATATATTTGATCAAAGCGCTACAGGCGAAGGCACATCCCTGATTCTTTTGCAAACGGCTTTGTGTTTCGCGTCGTCGCCATGTATATTATGTCATAGTATGTGTTACTAAAACTGGGATGCTATCATGGTCGATCGATAAGGATCGGTAGGATAATTGTCGGTAACTTCTCATCGTTCCCTAGGACAATGCAGATCGCAAACAACAGTTGATATCGAATATATTAAGAACACTTAGTCATTGTGAAGTGTTACCTAATCGTTTGCAATCTGCAGTTGTCCTAGGGAACGATGAGAAGTTACCAACAATTTATCCTACCGATCCTTATCGATCGACCATGCTAGCACCCCTGATCATATTATATAATCCGAATAAGCTTAAAATGTTGTAAAATAATGCTTACCTATGGAATGTAATTCGACAATTGGGTTTATTCTCTTTTTCACTTCTGTTTTTACACGTTTTAATAGCACAAGCAACCATTTTTGCCGTGTTATTTCGTAAAATGTACCGATGAGAGCTCGGCGCTAGTCCGCATAAGAATGATGACGTCACACATTCTACGCCGTACGCGTGTCCGGCTGGTTCCAAATGGAACCGGTATAGGGAGGGGGAAATAATACGCTATTATCGCTTAGGGCAGGTCTATATATTCATATGTCTATGGGTAGGTACTATCTTCAACGTGACATTGTGATGAGACTTGTGAACTGATGACTTATGATTGTTGACAAGCAAATGGTTATTTTCTTAAATATAATAAATAATTATTATCGATAGGTACCTATTTATTTGGCCTATTTACGATGTCCCGAGAAAGACTTATTTGATTTCGCGGCATCATTTATGTAGGTAAGATGATGTTATTTGATGTTCACCCGGTCTGCATTAGGATGGGCCGTTACAGCTTTTCGAATTTGGATATCGTCAGCGGTCTCAAAAGGCCGCGCTAACCCTCTCAAAGAGAAGAAGGATAGATACGACAATACGAAAGTTGGAGGGAGCGCGCTGATATTAAAACGACCAAATTCATGCGAAAATTGTGAAGATGTTTAATAAAACACGACCCGTTTGAAAAAGAGCAAAAATCTCGCGGGGTTGTGTTAAGTAGCATTTAAGGAAACATTGTGAATTTTTTCATACATATAACTTGTAAAATAACAGAAACAAACGTGTAAATAATAATTTTCGGAGCATACTTTAAGATTTATTTCCTTCGAGGGAATTTCAAATAATTACCGTTTTGGCGTGTGAATGTACAGATACTATCTTAAAGAATAACATATATTTTTAAGAGCTTAAAACCTTCAAACGTTTAAGGAAAATATTTAAGAAATCGGTAGAAATTCGGAGAGCCGCCTTTTGAAAAGGTTAAAAAACATTACGTTTTTGATCCTCTACGTCTGTATTCGAACCCAAAGTTGTTGAAAACAAACTTTTACTTTTTGCAATATAATTACATCAATTTTTGAAACCACTTTATTTCAATAATGCATATTGCTCTACCGTTTTCGGTAGTGACTTTCCTTCATCGGGAGAATGAATTGTTTGATTGTTGCAAATTCGTTTTTCTCACGCAATAAACATCAATAAAATATAATGAATTATATTCTCCACAACCAGCAAATGGGTATTTTAAAGTATGTTTGAAGTGCGACTTTTGATGGCAGCATAGAAGGAAATTATTATGGAGAAAAAAATAGTCGAAGATAAAATTGTTAATTCTAAAATTTGCAATATGCGATTGACAAATATGACGTTTAAATAAGATATGGCGGTGGCCTAATTGGTAAGGCATTTGTCCCGGTAAGACGGGTTCGAGTCCCAGTTGCGACCGTTATCTTTTATTTTTCTGTGTCTCGGTCTTTTTCATATTTTCGTTTATATTATAAGTATACGTGTTATCTTATTCTTCAATAATTAAAGAAAACTCCGTGCATTGACAGCCCACCCTAATAAATATGAATGTAATAAGTACATTGTTAGGAGCTGCATTTTCAATATCCATATCCAATATTTAGTCAGTGCCAGTATATGGCCAGTATCGTTTACGGCCTCGCCATGATAGTTGCTATAGTTTTACTGTACATAATTGCTGCTTTGCTTCTGTATTCATTTTACAAATTTACTTTCGCCAGACCAAACAAAAACTTTCCACCAGGTAGGAATTTATAATTATTTATTTGTATTTTATTTTATGGAAATCAACAGTTCATAATGTGGTTCAATTATACATGTGTAATTCACCTAACTATTATGGATTTCCTCATTATACTAATGTAATATGTATCTAAAAATTAATTATAACTAAAAAATATTACGTTATTATAACAAGAGAGAGATACTATATAATATATGCCATTACATAATAATATATCATTACATTTTATTCAGTTTGGTACATATTTAATACATTTTTAATAGAGTTTTTAAATTTATTTTCGTTACAATTGAAGTTATATCGGACAGAATGTTATTATATTAGTAAATACTACATAATAAATGTCATTACATAATATAATATCATTACATTTTATTATATTAAATTCAAAATGATACTCGACATATTCCTAACACAACTCTTTATTTTATATTTTGTATGACATATTGATATCAATGACATTGGAAGAAACGTTTTGTTACATATACAGAGCAACTTAAAACTTAATTTTTCCAAAGATAAAAATTAAAGTTTATGAAATCGACTTGGTTAGGCAACAATCTTAAAGACAATGCCAAATATTTTATAATGAAATTATATTAGAGAAAGTTGGTGATTCCCAAATCCGAATACAACCTTTAAATATATTTTCTTAAAATTCACTCTAAGAAATCGGCATTCTAAGAACTCTTTTCAAATGTTTTCAAATGTTATTTTACATTTAATTACGTCTTTAACATTAATTCTTCATTAAATTTTACAAATGCAATAATAACAACAAATGTTGTTATTTTGCTCTATGTTTTAAGGCACTTTTACTCTTTTACTTTTACTCTTTTTATACCTAAAAATAAACTAAATTCTTAAATCTCCTATTAACCATAAAATTATAATAAATTCAATTATTTACCCACGCTCAGGCGTTTGCCTTTGTGGGATTTTTTTGTTCATACAATATTATATTTAAGTATGTTATATACCTTTTATTATTTTATGTACCATTGTATCAAAAAATTTTCAATAAAAAAAAAAAAAATTACATTTATTCATTTATAGCCGCCCTTTCATGGGCTTTTAGCACCCAAAGATTAACTTTACTATTCAGCAGGGCCGGATTTATACTTTTCATAAGCATAGGCCACTTCATTTGCGCCGCCCCTTCCTCCTTCTTAGAAGTTGCCAAATAAATCACTCGCTTGTAGGCTTTTATTAGTGAACACACAATTTTCTAAATAAGTAATCAAATTTAGGTTATGTAGGTGTTAAAAAATTAAATAAATAAATGGATTAGGCATAAAGCAAAATTGTAATATGAAACAAGAATAACAATTTTTTACGGGATTTTTATTGACAAAATCATCTATAAAATCTTCATAGTTTATTGTGTTCACTGTGTCTGCTTCTATGCATAGAATATCCATATAGTTTATTGAGTATCTAACATAGTAGAGGAATGAGTAGGTACTCGGAATGATTAAACATTTAATAGAAAAAAATGGCAGGAAGTTTTGAAAAAAAAAATTGATTTCGTGATTCTGAGGTCCCTATTTTATATTTTACAGCAAACTTAATTTTTCTTCCTTAACTGTGGTCAGAAAGAGCACAAAATATATATTTTTTAAAACATATGTGATGTGTCTGTAAAAAATATAAAAAGGGAAAATATCACTTTTGCTGGATAAAATGAAGATAGGTACTAAACAATAACTACACTAACATTTTTGAACAAAATAAAACGAATGAAAAATAATGGAATGCTCAAAATTTAATGATAATATGTTATGACAACATGTCAGCGTATCGCTCGTCATACATTCCCATTGGGAATGTACGGCAACCGATATGCCGAAATACGCCAAACCAAATAACGCTAGCGCTTTTATAGCTGTGTCTGTCGGACCCATTACTGTTGTCATAACATGTTATCATTAAAATTTCCATTAATAATTAATAATTAATATTTTTTACCATAATTTAAAAATACATGTTTTATGTGTTTTTTTCTGATTTTCAATGCATTTTAACCATTCAAAAAAAATTGCATGAAGCTCTCATTTTTTTTGTAAAACGCAACTTTTGAGACCCCAGGCGTTTCTGAATTCAAAAGTTAAAATAATTGACACACCCTAATCCACAGTGAGTTGATTTTTGTTTATAATCGCACGTGTTACTTAACTTAACGTGTTACCGAAGCGATCGAGCGCCGCCCCCTGAATTCTGCCGCCCCTAGGCCGCGGCCCATACGGCTTATTGACAAATCCAGGACTGCAGTATTCAGGTTTGTGCCTCGGGGGTTGAGTTCATTTCCCCTGTGCCCGGAAACTCGTAGGGCATGCGGAAAACTGATGAATCTACATCTAAGATAAACCAAAAAAACTTTTTCTTTCCGATCTCAGGATTTCAATTTTTATAATCGTTTTTTTTCGCATACCAAAAGGTTAAAAAAAATTGGGGTCGGGCCTACTACGGGTCGACGCACCAAAATGCACACCTGATATTAACCCCTAGTGACATTGATGAAAATGTGACCAAATAATTTCTCACTAAGGAAATGATTTACTTGAAAACGAAAGCTCATATCAAAAAAGTCACACTGCAAAATCAACTCCAAATAATATGATGTAGATTTTTTTATATGAATACCGCACAAGAGTCCCAGTTGCTCCCATCTGGATCCAGAGAGACTATGGCATCCCCAATTGGGGTATATTGTGAGGCTGAAGGTAGCGGGGAGGGGAAGAAGATGAAGAGAGAGGAAGGTGGGAAAGTACCTGACTGTTCAGATCTGGTCACTAAAAATTAAATTCTGAATGGTGGTCTTACATCAGGGCGATACTGATAGTATCTTCCCTCTGGTACGTGCCGCACATATACTATATATTATTTTTAATTATTAATTGTGAAATAACACAAATTTATAAAATATAATTTATTTGCGCACGCCGGCGCCGGGTTCGAACCCGCGATCTTCGGATTGCGAGTCGAGAGCCTTCCCTCAACCACGCGGGCTGTCAGTATATAGTTTCCCGCTCCTACACGTGTATTACGAAATAATAATAATGTAATTAATGTATGGTATATCTATCACTAGATGAAATGCTGAACAACATTATAGATAAACACGTTGCGCTTGTTTACTTTGTCATACAAATATAAACAAAGAATGTAAATCTAGTAACACATTTGGGACGTTTGTTGGAACACTTTTGGAAGAAAATAATATTGTAATAATTTAATTCAGATAAATAAAAAATGATAACATTATGTGAGTCACATACCTAGATAATATACCCACATAAAAAATAATAAAATGTCAATATGCTTTCAAGTTTAGTGCCGAGTTGATCAACTAAAATTTAACCGTCTGAACCAGCTATAAGACCAATTAAGTCAAATTCTTGTGAGCGAATGCACAATTTTATCCTGGCAAAAAGTGCTAGAAATAAAACTTTTTCTATTATAAAATCATCACAATAGAGTCAACAAAAAATGCTAATATTTAAGTGACTTTATGGCAATTGGGCATTGAGCAAAGAAACAAGTTTTTTCAATCATAGTTCATCAACTAAAATTGAATCGTCTGAACCCGCTATTAGGACATACTCCTTGTTTCATTCGCATTCATGCATCGTATCATACATACTATTCTGTTATTCCAACTTTTGACATGACCCGACTCAAGTATTTCACTTGGTCATTCCATGCCTTCCTCCCATCTTCTACGGTTCACTTTGGAGTCGTATTACCTATATTATTCTAGCACTCTCCCATTCTTTGTTTATCCGCTCCATATCGTGTCCAAACGTTTGATGGCCTTCATGGTTGAGTGGTTACGACCATTGGCTACAAATCCGGATGGTGCCGGTTACGCTACGGGTACGTTAAATTGTCGTGTCCAAGCGGTTAACTGTAATGTAAAATGTTAAAAATTGGGAAAAAATAAACGAAATAAAAATAAAAAGGTTTTAGACGGTTTGGAATAACCTGCCATTTTTCCATCTTCCTCTTTCCCGTCTTCCCTCTACTTTCAGCTTCACAATACATCCCATTGGGGATGCTATAGTCTCACTGTTTTCCAGATCTCCACATTTGTAAAATGGTCAAACATGATAACAGTTTAGTCTCACAAACATGTAAACATGTTGGTCTCAAGGCCGGTCTCTTGCGACCAATTTCACAAACAATACCTCAAACATTACCATAAACATGGGGCAGGGCCACAACGTTTGTTGTTTTCCATCGGCCACGCAAAGCAAAAACATTGTGGCCCCGACCTAACTACCTACAAAGTGTGTATACATTTTCGTCGAGGAAAATGTTTACACATTTTGTAGATAGTTAAGTCAGGGCCCCAATGTAGAATAGAAAACAACAAACGTTGTGGCCCTGCCCCATGTTTATGGTAATGCTTGAGGTATTGTTTGTGAAATTGCTCGCAAGAGACCGGCCTTGTGACATTGCGGCCCCGACTTAACTATCCACAAAGTGTGTAAACATTTTCGTCGGAGGAGACGCCGCTTTAATTTTTAAATCAGTATCATAACAATAAAACACAAAAACAATTAACCTATACATTTTGTTAGGTAGGTATAATTTATATCTTACTTATTATTATTTCTACTAATTGAAAATCACAGGCTAAATCACATGATTATTATATTTCTAACTTATTATTATTTCTACTAATTGAAAATCACAGGCTATAATTACAGGATTTGCCTCATTCTCCTTGTCTTTCAATAACAAATCGCTTGCTGAGGGTTGGTTTGTTCTATGTCCATGTATGTTTTTTTTAACTGTGAATGCAGTAATATTAATCATATTTTTATCTACTATATACACACACAAAAAAAACAAATTTTCAGTGGGAACTTACATTTTGTCCTTTTTGTTCTATCTCCATAGTAATTACAAAAAACGAGGGTTGGAATACTAAGTCCATTGGCCAATACAATTTTTTTACTATGTACGCGTATGTAAAAATTGCTAATGTTTGATTACCGCATACATTCTGTTTATTCATATGACAATACAAAATTTTATAATTTCTAATAAAGAATTTTTAGTACCTATTTTTAATTTTATTATTATTTATTTAAACCTTTTGTATGTGAATGTTACATAATTATTGTGCCATAGGATGAAATTACTGTTGGTTTGGTCTATCATCGCCGAGAGTATGGATATACTATAAACCGACATTGAATATGGTCATGGTACAAACCAACATTCATTTTTTGCAATTTTTTTTTTTAAAGTGTCCTTTTACGTTCTTGATTATGCTTTTATTCAGATAAAAATTCAACCAATTATGTTGTTCTTTTACTTATAGGTATTTTATATTATTATTTATAACAATTAGTTTGAAGTAAAGGAAACAAAATTATAATTTTTTTAAACTTCAAACCTTGTTTTCTCAATATGAGTTTTTGTGGACATAGTACAAACCAACCAGTAGCGGTTCGTGATATTTTTAACGGGGGGTTCAGAAATTCAAGAGAAGATATTATCTAATCAAAATTTACTTACTGTTGTCGCACAACTTAAAAAAGGTTAGTGGGATGACTACCTAGTACCTACATACTATTGTTTTTAAATAACTTGACACTCTGCGACACAATAATTAGATAACCAGAAAAGTTTTAGATGAATTAAATTGTTTAACGGTTTTTACAGCACTCAATATAAGTTGCTCATTATTATTGTTTTTTTTCAATAAGAAAAATAACGTACAATGTAGAATAATATAATTGATATTTGAAAACATAAAAAACACAAATAAAGGTGGCACGAAATAAAATTAACTTTTTTCACTTATACAAAAATCCATTATACACTTAGACAAAAATATTTTTTTTTAATTTCCAACCTTCTTTCATCGGTATTAGTGTTATTTTTTGTATATATAACACTGTATTCCGCCATTGTGAAAAAAATTGCGACAGAATATTCGCGACATTCATAACTAGCGACGTTTGCCGAAACGTTAGTCAATGTAGGTACCCGTAACTAAGGGATATAAAAACTTATCTAAAAAAAAAAATTATACGAAAACAGAAGTCAAAATCGGTCTACTTCCATAGTAGATTTACAAATGCCATTAGCAAAAGGTTGGAGAAATGCAGAAACAAGAAAATAATAAATGTACCAAAATTACTACAAAGTTAAATATCATAGTTTATAACATTTAACTTGCATCCATATGGTGCAAAGGTCAACCGCCAAACTCGGGCATCGCATCTGCGCGCGGGACTCGTCAATGTTCGGAGTTCACGTGACATCTTGACTCGCGTTCGCCGCACCGAGCTGGGTTAATATTGCTTGGTTTTGTTCGTTTCGCCGTCACAGGGATTTGTATCGGCTATGATTTTTTTGTATGGACGATTATGTGCGGATTGAATCGCGCACAAAATGGGAATAGGTATCGTATTTTTCGGTTGCGCGCGTTTTAAAGGCGGAATTTTAATGTTGAGCTATCTATAATGGGCTTATATTATTATACAACAAGTTTGTTTTATTTTCTCATCTTTTTAATGGGGGTTCACCGCACAAACGCACTTTAGAGAAAGCCGCCACTGAAACCTACCCTCAGCAAGCGAAATGTTGAGAATTTTCTTTATACCACGTTATATTTTGTCGACAATTTATTTTTATTTTTATATGAGTACCGCACAAGAGTCCCAACTGCTCCCGCCTGGAGCCAGTGAGACTATGGCATCCCCAATTGAGGTATGTTGTGAGGCTGAATGTAGTGGGGATTGGAAGAAGAAAAGGCAGAAGAAGGCGGGGAAGTCTATTCAGATCTGGTCACCAAACACGGCTAAAGCCATTTCAAGCAACTTTTCAATTCTGAATGGTGGCCTTACACCAGGGCGATACTGAGAGAATCTTCCACTCTTGAACGTGCCTCAAGTATACTATATATTATTAATGAATTAATTTTGAAATAACACAAATTAATAAAATAAAATTTATTTGCGCTCGCCGGGTTCGAACCCGCGACCTTCGGAATAAAAGTCCAAAGCTTTGCCGGTCGTCAAAGTATGTTTCCATATCGTTCAAATCGATAACAAACGAATAATAACATGGGTACAAAATTTAACCTCTCTAAAGTGTAAACATGTTTATCTTAATTTAAACGAAAAATGTCATTAAATTGCATCTCTTCTGAATTATCTGTTATTGACATTTATTTCGCGAACCGAAATTATTGAAGTACTTTTACGTTTTCCACACCGCAGCCAACCTTCCAACTCCGAACTTAGTTCGGAGTTGGAAGATTGGCCGATCGTGTGGTTGCTGCGGCTAACCTTCCAACTCCGAACTCGAATGTCGAACAGCTGATTCGGCGCTTATCTTATCAGTTGCCTACAATTATTACGTAGAAGTATATACACGACATGTTTTCAAACAATTGTTATACCACTCTCCCGTAATAATATTTTTATTTTAATGGTACGCGGAACACGTGTCTTGATCGCCAGCGGTTCGCAGAATGATGTGTTGCTGCGGCAGGCTGGTTCGTGTGAGTTGGCCGTCGCGATCGCCTCGGAGGCGATCCCGGGCCAACTCGAACTCCAACCTTCCAACGCACGAATTACCCCTCCACACAATCGACCAAACGTTTGAAGTTGGAAGTTAGCCGCAGTCTGGACGTAGCATTACATTGTACAGGTTGTTAAGGGGATTTCCCGGCGGTGATTTTTCCATACAAACGTATTCCCTATTTATCTCTCTGGATTTTAACCCTAGAGAAAATATTGTTTTTACATAAAATAGAATAGATATCAAATATCAACTAGTAGCGTGTCGGTACTTTTTGTTTTTTTGATAAGTTACTTTTTATAAAAGTTATAACCTCCAAAAATCAATAAAATTGACTGGTTTAAACGCCGTCAAAAGACGTTCAGTATACAAACTAGACAATGTTTTTTTTAAAAAAATCAAAACGTACAGACATAGAATAGCTTTTTCTTATGTAGTTAGTAAAAAAAATTGAAAATCAGTCCACTTTTGGAGGAGAAAAGTGGGGAATACAAAATTACAAAACCTTTATTTAGGCCCGATTTTAGTTAGGTATTAGTAGCCCGAGGTGCATTGTCCCTTTCGCTCAATATCCGGTGGAGTAAGAGCAACAGTTTAGTAAAAATCTATTTTTCAGGTTTCATCCTAAGTCTTAACTTACGTATCAGTAATTCCTGACATTATTTGAAATAATAAAAAATTATGAAATTCTGGTCTCCGGTAACATTTTTGATTTTTTTTTACAAAAGCATAAAAAATCACTAGGTATTGGGAAGCTAGGGGTAGAGTGAGGGGTTGGTTGGTTACTTGGCTTAGTGACCAATGACGACAAGTGGAAGAATTTTTTTTGTTTGATTTGAAGAAAAAGTTTTTGACAAAAAAACTTTAACATTTTATACTCTGTATACCAATATATATATATATATATATATACTATCTACTCACAAATAATGTCAAGAATCACTGGTTAAAGTAAATCTAGGTAAGTAAAGGGAAAATTGATTAAATTTTTCTCACTTGACCTTCAACACAAGAGGAAGGTGACTGTTTGTATGAGTTTTCAAAAAGTCCCCCCCATCCCCTTTTAGCATCACCCAAAGCGGTTTGATATTTTGCACACTTGATGACATTTTGCACACTTGATGTTTTTTTAGTGTCAATACCGCACAAGAGTCCCAACTGCTCCCGTCTGGAGCCAGTGAGACTATGGCTTCCCCAATTGGGGTATGTTGTGAGGCTGAAGGTAGAGGGGAGGGGAAGAAGAAAAGGCAGAGGAAGGTGGGGAAGTACCTGTCTAATCAGATCTGATCACCAAACATGGCTAAGGCCATTTCAAGCAACGTTTCATTTCTAAATGGTGGTCTTACACCAGGGCGATACTTAAAGTATCTTCCACTCTGCAACTACTGCAAATATACTATATACATTGACAAATAGTGAAAGGCTATATATATATATAGTTTTTAATAAATTAATTTGAGAAAAAAAAAATTAATTAAATAAAATTTATTTATGAATGCCGGAATTCGATCCCGAGACCTTCGGATTGTGAGTCAAGAGTCTTACCTTTCGACCATGGAGGCTGTCAAAATAAGAGCAAATGTCCACACCTGATTTCGAAAAACTCTGCATAAAGCCCGGGCAACTCCGGGGACTACAGCTAGTAGAATTATAAATTTTCACACTTTTCAAACACTAGTACGGTCGATCGATAAGGATTGTATCGATTACTCTCGGAAACTTCTCATCGTTCCCTAGCATGACTGCAAATCTCTAATGAATAAATAACAGTTCACAATGACTAAGTGTTCTTGAAAAAATTAAAATCTTAAAATTGATTTATTTTCATTATTAAACATTTAAGGTACTCGTATACACCATGGTAATATTATAAGATATTATTTATTTCCAACTTATCACTTTTGTGTACATTCTGGTTGTGTGATCTTGGATTGTACGCAGTTAAGCAAATAAGTTTAAGTAGATTTATTTAATGATTGATGATTGAAACATTAATAACTAAATAAATAAATATGATGTTTCACTTATCATGTCACATTGTTTTGACTCTCCAAGAGTTTGTTTATCATTGCTACATAATTTTATCATATAAAAGTGAAGCAATCTAAGCATTTTTATGTAAATATAAAAGGTCAAATTATCAATGAATTCTGATATTAAAAAATTGTAAACAAAAAACAAGAATTTTTAATTACATGTTTTTGTGATATCAATGTTATCATTTATGATTTAAAGGAAAAGTTTTACAAATGTTTTTTTTCCATTTAATAATAAATAATAATAATAATAACTCGTTGAGTCCTCTTTGGTTTTGCTTAGCATTAAATCCTCTATCTAAAATGTTAATAAAAAGCAAGTTTGGAATAAAAATTAAGGGAAATATAGGAGAGAGTAGTACAATTTCGCATCTATTATATATGGATGATATAAAATTATTTTCAAATTCTGAATCGAATTTAGAGAAAATGATTAAGGTAGTTAAAATTTTTTCAGATGATATTAAAATGACTTTTGGTTTAGATAAATGTAGAACGATCCATATAGAGAAAGGCAAAATTATAGATGGAGATGAGGGTATATTTAGAAATTTCAAAATTAAAAGTATGAAAGGGGATGAGGTTTATAAATACTTAGGATACCCGCAATCGAATAGATTAGATCATACTAGTATTAAAAATGATATTAGGATTAAATTTCAAACTAGGATAAGAAAAATTTTAAAATGCAATCTATCTGCTAAAAATTTAGTAAAGGCAATAAATAGTTGGGCAATACCTCTATTAACGTACTCATTTGGTATAATTAAATGGTCTAATACAGATTTAGATAGCTTAGAACGATTAATTAGAACTACGTTAACAAAGTTTAATTGTCATCATCCAAATTCAGCTATAGAACGAATTAATTTACCCAGAAATTTAGGAGGTAGAGGTATAGTTAAAATAACTTCTTTAAAACAAAATCAGGTAGAAATGTTAAGAAATTTTTTCCATAGAAAAGCTAGTAGCTCAGAGCTACATAAAATAATTTGCAAGGCAGACAGAAATATTTCACCTTTAAATTTATACGACGAGAATGCCAACATTTTTATAAATACCAACCAGGAATTATTAGATTCCTGGTCAAATAAAATTATTCACGCAAAACATTTCAATTATCTCAACCAAACGTATGTTGACAAACTTTCGTCAAACAAATGGTTGAGTATTGGAGAGTTGAGCGCAGAAATAGAAGGATTCATGGTTGCTATTCAAGATAGAGTAATTAATACCAAAAATTATAGGAAGCATATAATCAAAGATCCAAATCAAATAGATGATTTATGTAGAAAATGTATGGCTTTTCCGGAAACTATAGAACACATTATATCAGGATGTTCTATATTAGCGCCGTCTGAGTATACATTTAGGCACAACCAGGTTTTAAAAACAATTCACCAAAGTTTGGTAATTAAACATAACTTGATTGAATGTCATAATATAGTACCATATTATGAATACGAACCAAATTCATTTTTAGAAAATAATTTCTTTAAAATTTACTATGATAAAACTATACTAACAGACAGACCAATTGGTCATAATAGACCTGATATAGTTTTACATGACAAAATTAAAAAAAATAACTTATATTATTGATGTAGCTATTCCAAATTCCTGTAATATTAAAAAATTTGTTTCTGAAAAAATAAGAAAATATACAGATTTAGGAAATGAAATTAAAAGAATTTGGCATTCTCAGACTATAAAAATATTACCTTTTGTTATTTCGGCTACTGGCATTATACCTAGCTCTCTTATTAAAAATTTAGGCATATTAGATTTGTCAAAGAATTTGTATATAAAAATGCAAAAATCAGTCATTTTAAATACATGTACAATTACGAAAGATTTTTTAAATATTTATATTGAGGGATCAGTAGGATTTATCGGTCAAATTAGGAATTCCACAGAGCCGAACCCTCTGATATGAAAATATCTGGAGACGGTGAATTATATTCCCATTTAATAGTTTGGTAGATTAACGTGTTGTTCTTGTATTGTTTTGTATTAATTATACTTATATAATACACTTGCATAACGTGGATTTACTAGATGATCATTTATATGGAAAAGTGTATGAAAGGGTTTAGTTTTTCCTATGGGAAAAACTAAACCCGTTCCTGTAAATCTGGTGAATAATAAAAAGAAGTAACAATACATACCCAAAATAAAGTTTAAACGAATAAGTTAGTAAAAGGAACGGGACAAAACAGAACATGAAATTATTTTTATTTATTTTATTTTTATTAATAATCCAAAAAAGATACATAAATTACAAATACATTTTATACACTAATTAATTATATAGTATATATGTTTGATGTCCCCCCATAAAAAATCAGGGCTTATGTGTATAAGGGGGGGGGGTGATTATATAGTTTTTATTTGATATGATTTAGTTCAAGTTTTGAGTATATTATAAATAATTATTTTACATTACTTAAAAAATAGGTAACACAAGAAGTTTGTTTTGTGATCCAATTATAAGCCTAATTTCGGCCTATATTTCCATACAAAACTGTGTTTCACTAAGACTACGAAATTCAAATGAGATGGCGATATTCGATTTCAAGCAAGTGTGAAAGACAGACTGCGTGCTAAATGTTCTAGAACCAAAAGATACTAAATCAGTGACACATTTGTTTCCATTCAAATTTGTATAGAAGGCACTTGTAGCGTTCTTTTTATTACTAACTAGCTGGTACCCGGCATGCGTTGCTATGTCATTTAATAAAAAAGTTGTTTCTCCCTGCGCATCTTTTCCCATTCGTCCAGTTCACCTTCCTTCTTCCCCTTCCTCTCCCGCGTCACCTTCCCCTATCGCGTTCCTACTCCTCCTCCTCCACTTTCCCTCTCCACACTCTACTCCCCCCTACCCCGTACCGCGAACCCCCCACCCAAGTTCCCCTCCCCCTTCCCGTATTTGTCTCCCCCCTCCCGAGTTCCCCTCCGCTCTCCAAGGTTCCCCTCCCCCCTCCTGCATTCCATACATTCAGTTTTCAAACAGCTTATATGGGAAAATGAAATTGTTTTTACTATTTTTCTCGCAATTTTTCCATATTTTCTCACCGTTTAAACCTTCCCTGGACAATGAAAAATATTTCAAAACCAAAATCAGCCAAATCGGCCCAGCCGTTCTCGAGTTTTAGCGAGACAAACGAACAGCAATTGATTTGGTACGTTTTTAGATTTTCACGGCCAAAAGCATTTTCGTTGTTTGTTTTTGGGGTGTTATGCCGTGTTGTGCTACCTCCTTCTTTAGCCGACGTTTCGGACAGCGTTGCAGTGTCCATCATCAGGGCAGATCCAGATCGGACATCGACGGATCTTCCGGATCTGCCCTGATGATGGACACTGCAACGCTGTCCGAAACGTCGGCTAAAGAAGGAGGTAGCACAACGCGGCATAACACCCCAAAAACAAACAACGAAAAAAAGCAATTGATTTATATATATATAGATACAGGGTGCTATAGGACGTACTTAACTTACTTTAACCAGTGGTTCCTGACATTATTTGGAGTAAAAAATGTAAATGAAATTTTGGTCTCCGGTGATATTTTTTTTTCTACTAAAAACATAAAAAATCATAGCTATTGGATTGTTAGGGACGGGGTGAGGGATTGATTAGTGAAAGAATTTTTTTTCTTGTTTTGTTGAAGAAAAATTTTAAAAAATTTTAAAAGTCACCTGAGTCCAAAATTTCATTAACATTTTTACTCCAAATAATGTCAGGAATCACTGGTTAAGGGTGAGCTCACCTGCTCAAAAAGAAGAAGATGGAGAGATACGACAGAACGAATGTTGGAGCGAGCGCGCTAACATTAAAAACCATAAAATTCAGGCGAAAATTGTGAAAATGTTTAATAAAAGACGACTAGTTTGAAAAAAGCAAAAATCTCGTGGGGGTTGTGTCAAGTAGCATTTAAAAAACATTGTGAATTTTTTCATACATATAACTCGTAAAATAACGAAACAAACACGTAAATAATAATTTTCGGAGCATACTTTTTAATTTATTTCTATTGTGGGAATTTCAAATAATTACCGTTTTGGCATGGGGAATGTATAGGTACTACTCGTATCTTAAAAATAACATATGAGGAGCTGAAAAAAATCAAACGTTTAAGGAAAATATGTAAGAAATCAGTAGAAATTGGGAGAGCTGTCCCTTAAAGTAAGTCAAGATTCTTGATTCTATGGTTAATGTGAAATAACAAAGAGACGACCATTGACATTTTCAAAGTCACTTACAAACAGTTTAGCAACTATCTTTTGAAGCTTTGCACAAGTAGAAAAACTGCCTCCATGACCTTTTTATACTTCTACTTTGCTCTATTTCCTCTCAATCTTTTCTAGTTGCACTGAGGTCACATAACTTTCTTACATTTCTTAATTTGGGAGGCGGGTGTGGGGTAGCGCCGGCCTGGGAACCATTTATTGGATAATCAACAGCCCTACCATAGGTCACCCCAGTGGTTCGCTACGTTTGGTCAACTTAGCAGGGGTGCTCGGGTTCATCGGGTGGGGTGTGTCCAGGTCTCGGCGGCGGATGCGTCTGTCCACCCCGTGGCAGGCGTGATCAGGAGAGGCCGGTTTGGGGAGACCCTTTGACCTCTCCAGCTGGTCTCTCTCAACCCATCGGCTTGCACCGCAGCGGGAGGGATGGATTCATATGCCTGTCACTCCTGGACACACCTACCCCTAGATTCCTATGTATAAATTATTTTCCTCAGGGCCTCCTGTGAGAGGGTTAAGATTGATAAAAAAAATAATGCAATGATGTCAACTTTGCATGTTTATTTGATATCGTTGTCTTCAGTATTTTAAAATCTTCAATATACTTTCACTATTCGTTATCGCTACTATACTTGTGAGAGCTTGTACAGACGTTATCGATGTTCGTCCTCTTCCTTCTCACGCTTCTTGTTTGAAAACGAAAGATACTAGAACGATGACGTCACGTACAATCTCTCGCTGAGACGAGTATACCTTTTTTTTATATGGATTTTTCTTTTTTACCATTTATCATTTACTGTAGGTACCTTTTGTTCTAAATTTGTAATAACCATTTTATCGAGATTTTTATTTACTCACTTACCAACTTCATATTTCTTGGAAATGATCTTCATTTTTGTAATCCTTCTAAATACTTAGGCCCACCCAGACTTCCAATATGGGGCAGCTACTGGTTCCTGCTGGCTCTAGACTACAAGTTCCCAGCGAGAGCTCTCACCTGGCTCTCCAAGACGTACAACAGCCCCCTTGTGGGGCTCTATCTCGGAGACTTCCCCACTGTGGTGGCGCACGGCCGATTGGTCAAGGAGGCGCTCAATAAACGCGACTTTGACGGCAGGATGGCCATCATACTGGGAACTCTTAGAGGAGAGGGGAAGAAACTTGGTAACACAATGAAATCACTTTTAATTATTTTCAGTTTTGCATTAACAAATTAGGCTTTGTTATGTAGGTAGAAAGAAAGGAAGAGTCCCCATTTATGTATATAACGATTTGATTTGGTGAAAGATAGTGGCGACACTTTTGTGCGAGCGGTTTCATACTAATCTTACTAATATTGTTTCATGACCCATCTTCCTAGTCTTCTTCTTCTTTGTATGTGTTGGAGATAGTCAATGGAGGTCTACAGTACCCTGCTGAAGTGAGGTCTACCTAACTTCCGGTGCCTTTGAAAACTTCTTAAGAAGAACGTTTGTGTGGTCTGTTTCGGCCGGTTTCATACAAAATTTAATTGTAATATATAAATGACAAATTTTTGTTCTGACGTAAATAGGTCATTTGTTATTTAAATTTACCCCAACAAAACCACTTCTTTTATTGATTTTATTTTTTTATTGTATATTTTATCATATTTTTATAATAAATACAGTTATTCTTTTTATGTTTTACATTTACATAGTTACTCCAAATAATTGCCCAAGCTACCTCTAAAATCATTTTATAATAATGGTCTATATTTTATAATTTAAAGCAAAAATACATACAGTGGTTCATATACGTACTAGATATTTGATGTACATTTTGATTACAAAAAAAAAATTTCAGTTTGGTATTATTTTGATCTAAATCCAAAATTAAGATTTGTATGAAACAGGCCGAAACGGGCCACACATGGTTATATGGGTAAAAAGAAGTCAGTCTCCAACCACTAACATAGTTTATTGGCAATTGGCTGTAGAAGCAATGAAGTTCTTAAAACCTTGTTATATGAGGCAGTGAATAATGGTGATGGCCTGCAAAAGGGTTTGACTGAATACGTTATTTCTTCATCTTGTAATATTGTGCTAAACGCCTAATAGCTCAAACTTTTATGACATAATATGTAAGATAATGTCATGGGAAGCATCGTGAAACAAGGAAATTCCATTAGAGGAATCTCTTGTTATTTGTGAAACTTAGGTTTTTTTAAGTTGAAACATGTTTGGAGACCAAAAGGGCCCATTACATCAATTGGGTTATTTTAAGTAGGTACACCTGTTTCTCCCAAAATAGGTCAAAGTACTTCTATCTGTGACATAAAGGAAAATTTCGAAACAAGCGCTCTGCATTTGGCATTTGACATTTTGATTAAAAAGATAATATTGAAACTCAACGGCGGCACCTCTTTTGAACACTTAATTTTTTTTTTTTTGATAAAAGTCATGACTTTATAAATTACAATTCTAAAGCGGTTGTTTTTGATAAAAGATTTAACCAAGAGATTTGCAAGAGCCAAGATGATTTTTCCTATATCCTCGAAATGTACTTGACTTACTTTAATCAGTGATTCCTAAAATTATTTGGAGAAAAAAATGTGAATGAAATTTTGGTCCAATGATTTTTTTAAAGGTTTTTTTTTATATTTTGATTTTTTTATCTTCAAAACTAACCAAAAATAAATATCTTTTATATATCATCACTGGTCACTCAGCCGAGTGTCCACCCAATCCATTATTCTGACCCTAATTGTCCAATAGTTACTGATTTTTTATGTTTTATATGAAAAAAAATGTCACCAGCGACCAAAATTTCATTTTCATTTTGACTTAATAATGTCAGGAATCACCGGTTAAAGTCAAATATGTTCCTTGACTGCATGTATAAATCACAGACACACAAAAAATTAATTTCGTGACTTCCTCGTCTCCGGAGGACCGCACAGTGTGGCGAAATATAAATATACAAAATAATACAAGTGTGTGTTTCCAAAAGTTACCCATATAATAAGTTTTTATGTTTTTTTACATCTGTAAAATGAATCTATTTTACAGGAATCTTCTTTACCGATGGCCCCTACTGGCATGAACAACGTAGGTTTTCATTACGACACATGAGAGACTGGGGTTTCGGATGTCGAAGCACTCGACTAGAAGGAATCACATCTGATGAAATTGGCCAGTTTATAAACCTCATGAGGAATCCCACAAAGGATCAGGTATAATGCAAATATTTCTCATTAAATAAATAAAATGTGTTTTTTTGTTAATTGTGCACATGATTCGTCTATAAAAATATTTGAATATTTTCAAGGAACACAATATTTTCATCATTAGATTTGTACAGACGTGCCGCACAACGCATGTGGGCTGCTCCCAAGTAGCAGTAACTTCATAAATACTTGCACATTGATGGGAAGGTCCGAATACACTATTATAGTCACATTTGATTTCATACACTTTATTTTGCCATTTTGGCTGCTTAATTATTTATTTGCTTTGTGCGTAAGCTATTGGGTGTCCCCAAAAGGTCAATGCAGATGCAGCAGATAGGTTTTTACGTGGAATAACAATAACATTAATACCAGTTTGACTGGTTTAGTTATGCATTATGAAAGTGTGCTAAAATCCTACTAATTTGTTTTCGTGCTGCCGAAGATCCTAATAATTTAAAAATAATTTGTATTTAAATATTTTTATGAGAAAACCGGTTAATTCATGGCAGAAATAAAACATAAAAAAGGGAGTATAAATATTTATAAAACCTTCTTTAAAATGAAATGTAATCATAATTTTGCATTCAACTTCATCAAGGTAACTATTATTTCTTTCATTAGAATGCAACCTGAAAAGAAAACAGTGAAACAAAAATAGTGTTGAAAAACAGTGAAACAAATGTTGTGGCGTAAATATTTTAGATTTTTTGTTTCAAATTGAGACTCTACTACACGTGCAATATACATTTATCTAATTACTATGTAGTTCTTCTTCTTGTGCCCTGTTCTATAGAAAATTGACTATCATCAAAACAAACTTCGCCCTAAAGCTTGCGGCCCGGAACAATTGTGTTACTAATTAAGGAATAATGTAGGAAGATATGATGTAATCAAGTGAAAGGCAGTAACATTATTATATCATTATTATTTCATTCGGCATTCACAAGGCACATACAGAATGATATAGAAATGAATGTTCATTATTATTTCATTCGGCATTCACAAGGCACATACAGAATGATATAGAAATGAATGTTCATTATTATTTCATTCGGCATTCACAAGGCACATACAGATTTTTTTATTTTTTATTTAAAATACATGATTTATCGAAAGTACATATAGTTTATTGTGATATTTCACCCTCCATGCTAGGGATGACCCTGTGTTATGGCGGGTGAATTTTACAGTTTGGGGATATACATTCATTAGTATTGGTTGATAATTTTCATTAATTAATACTATGCACACAATTCTTCTACAATAAAAAAGTTATATGTAGTTAGATATGATTACAAGAATAAGATGAAGAAGTCAAAGAGTTATTGGAAAAGAGAAATTTGAGGAATTATTAGTATATAAATCACAGTAATCGCGATAGAAAATAAAGATAAAGATAAATTTATTATGTTTTGCCTGCTTTTAATACTGTGCATTCCAATTCTTCTATAATATTAACATTTAAAAAATGTATAGTTATATTGGGTTACAAGAAGAAGATGAAGAAGTTAGAGAATTATTAGAAAATGAAAAATTTGAGGGGTTATTAGTATATAGATCACACTAATTATTCTTGTAAATACTATATTGCTAAGCTAGAAAATAAAGATATGTTATGTTTTGTCTGAAAGGTGATTAAATTGATTTAGAGTGTAAAATGAATGGGTATTGTAATTGTAATGTATTCCATGTGTAAGGATCCATCTCGTTATTTGTTTTTTAAAGGAATGGGGTTGGCTCACGGTTTTTAAGTTTTCAGGGATAAGGTTAAAGATTTTAGAAATATAAGACAAAAAATCCCAATAAACTACTTTTTAGCAGTTTGTCTAACGGGTTCTTTACATTAAAGATCTTATTATAGTGATTTAATAGTTACATTTTTACTATAGACATAAAATAAAATTAAACTTTGATCTAAAACTGATCAAAGAATTGGCTAAAATGAAGCAAAAACAAAAAAGCGCTATGTTTTTATTGTTCCACTGGAATAGCACTTCAGCTACAGGAAGCAAAACGAGCCCATGAAATGTTCATTCCGTGATTAGATTTGTTTATTTATACTGGATTTTTACAGATGTTCGCACTTACGTGAGAACCATTTAGTTATAAAATCTCAGTTATTGTACAAATAGGGACATACAATTACAAAAAGTCTACAATTACATACATACAATTAATTACAGATACATACAATTAGAAAAACAGAAACATCACAAAAAAAAATATACAAAATTATATGCAAGCTCACTCAAGTAACAGAGGCAAGATACATAAGAAACACGAGAGGCATGTATAGAGAGACAATTGCCATAATATAATTAGTTTAACATATTTTTTAACAGCACCTAAACTTTTTTTCTGAATCCGTACAAATTATCGACGAAAATATCTACTTCAGCACACTCTATCTAGTTACATAGTCGACACATCTGGGTCTGAGGGCTAAAGTAGGCGAAATTATTTTTAATGTATTCAGGTGATAAAGCTGGAATCAGACAGTTCACTCGAGGGAAGGTTTCCGCCATGTTTTTTCGGCCTAATCGTCCATCTTCGTTTCATTCCATGTTCACACGGCGCTATAGAAATAAGCGTTCACTCATCCATTCCCACCACAGCGTCGCCGAGCGAGGTCAACCGCGCTGGAATTCGTTTGTTTTCCAGCGCGGTCCGGCCCCGAATTTTAAAGAAAAACATGTCAGATGCATCGATTTTTACGCAATTTTGTTGACACAATTAAATAAAAATAAATAAATAAAACAGTATTGTTTCGTCTTATAAACCTTTTTATTTTTTATGACATAATAACACAATTTGATTTTACTTTTTTTATTACGAACATTTTCCTACAAATTAATAATCTTACATATATTAAAAAACATATAAAATACATGGATAATAAGGGAGACCCAAAAATTTATATGAGAGGTGTTCCCAAAAGCAAACAAATTAGCCGAACGAATACCATTTTGACGTTTTGCGTGCGATGTGATAGCGTCCTTTCATGGTCCTTCCCGTACAGGACGCGAGACAAACTGATTGAGAGTTCACTCGGTGTTCAGACGATTCACTTTGCTCTCTTCCGCGCGCATGCGCGCGCAAGTGAAGGATGCCGAATGAAAATATCCAACATTGTTGGATCGGTTCACTTGAAGATTTCATTCGGCAGTGTTCGGCACTTTCGATTCAATTCATGTTCAGACGTGTCATTCCGAGTAAACTAGGCCGAATGAAATGCGGAAATGAGCGATTAGTGAACCATGTGAATGGCGCTTAAATGTACGTTTCATTTGTATTTCGGTCGACGGATCGGTTCACTAATGAATTCATTTTCGGTTTAGACATCTCACTTTCAGTGAAAAAGGCAACATGAAAGACGGAAATGAACAAAAAGCGAATTGTCTGAATCCTGTTTAAGAAAAAGTTGTGTAGCCTTCCATCCTCTCTGCCTACATTTGCAGTGTACAGGGCCATCACTGTTCAGGCGCAATAAGGAAGAGTCCATTTTCTTTTTTTTTTTTATCAACATGCAAACTTACTATAAACTTATTATAAGTACCTACTAGTACTTTAAAAAAAAAAAACACGAAATGTCATTTTTTACCGAAACTTACAGAAGTTCCTAATATAGCGGTCGGTGAAAAAAATTATTTCATGTTCTTAAATTTTAAAAATAACCATTAAAATGAACTTTTTTCGAAATTCCGGTAACTGATTTGATTAAACTACTACAATTTTTTAAATTTATTTTTTTAGTCCATATTAAGCGTGTCCCGGTTTTACAACAAGCGTACAAATGACTTCACCCATACTCCCGCCTCTTACCGGGCGTTTTGGCGGGCTTAATAAAATTCAAACTCGTAGAATTAATTTAATTATGAAAACGAACTTTAAAATAATATTTAAGTTTGCATGTCATCTACATGAACATATTTTTTATAAGTCAAAATATTTTTCACTCAACTTCCTTAAGGGCGCTTTCCACTTCAGGCGCCAACTTGCCAATTATACGATCGCTGATAATACACAACGCCTAATACAACATTTAACAGGCGGCGTTTGGCTCAGGGCCGGCCCTGGCAGTGTATTGGCTTGATGGTTAGTTAGTTAAAGGGGGCTCGGTGAACTTCTGAGGCCCTAGAACGCTCGCTCTAAACGATCGATAGGATAACTATCGGTAACTTCTCATCGTTCCCTAGCATGACTACAGATCGCCAACGAATAAGTGACAGTTCACAATGACTAAGTGTCCTTAACATATTCGACATCAACTGTTGTTTGTACGTTAGCGATGTGCAGTTGTCCTAGGGAACGATGAGAAGTTACCGATAGTTATCCTACCGATCGTTATAGAGCGAGCGTGCTAGGGCCTCTGAACCAATAAAGCATCTTTGAAAATAGGATATTAGCTACAGGTGAAAGGTTTTCTAGCCTTTAATAAATAAATACTCACATATATTTATTATTTTATACAGTACATAAATTTATTGACGGGGAATACCTATTTAGCCTGTTTAGTATATTTACAGAGATATTAAAAAAATTACAGACTTGTCAAATCAGTACATAGCACCGGCAAGGAAGGGTTATAGGAGGAGGAATTACTTCATAAATCAATCATCACCTTTGTTGCAGAGTGTAATCACGGGCAACCTCATGTCATTACCAGATGCTCTGTTGGTCCCTTTGATCAACTCCTATCTGGGAGTGGTGCTGGGACGTGCCCTGGGCAGCCAGTGGGACGAGAGGCTACGGGAGGTGGGGCGCGCCACCCTCAAGTTCCAGAGTAGCTCCGATGACCTCGGAGGGATGCTCTGCATGACTCCGTGGATACGTCACCTTTTCCCCACCACAAGTGGATATGCACCGCTGTGTGAAAGTAATGGAGTCCTGCTGAAATTCATCAGGGTAAATTATATTATAATTTAATTACATAAATATATGCATATTAATTAACCACCAGCAGATAAAAACCCGCAGCCGTGGGTTTTTTGCTGCTTGGCCCTGTAGGCGGCCTTTTGATGGGCTTTGAACAATATAGTAATGTTCCCTGATAGTAGAGTTTGTGTTTTGTGTTGCGGCAAGCATTTTTCTTAACCCAATGACTAAATGTTTAGTGAACATAGCTTAAATAAAAGTTTTTTTTTTTTAAATTGATAAACTAATGTTTAAGACAAGATTTTTTTATGCATAGCACAAAGGGTAACAATTATTATAAGCAATAATTATTAGCCTGAAACAGTCATCCATATTTTAAAAATCTCCCGAGAAAACATACATGTCGCCGACGGGCTTAAATAATTGATTAAATAAAATACCTGAGAGGCTTTTAACCATTGAGACACATATTATATTCTAGCGGCATAAATACTAAGGTGCACCAAAAATGTATTCAGTAGTTACTTTCGTGTTAGTTCTCTGTCTAATGATATCTAACTATGTATATGATATTATACAGTGAAACTCGCTTAAAAAGTTCCCGTTTACGAAGTTTTCATGTTAAAGAAGTTTGATTTCTTCAGTCCCCTGAGTTTGAATTTGAAAAATTAATCAAAATTAATTCATCTCCTCTTTCATAGATGGCGCAAATTTAATTGTTTTAGGGAAAAACACTTTTTACAAGTTATGCTTTAAAATATTAAGATGAATTATTTATTAGGCGACCCTCTCACTGAGGCAACTGAAAACTGCCAACTGTCTTTGTATGAAAATGTGATGGCCCGCACACTTCCCAATCACACAAACATCCGTTGTCAATGGTAACGCAAGCGGTGACTCGCGACTCGCACTGCTGATTGCCCTGGCCGGCCGTTGCTAGTTGCCAGCTGTCAGCTGATTGTTCTTCATCTATGGTTAAACAAGCTTTTTAACCAATCAAGACATAGAAACCAGCTGGTTTTAGTTTGTTTTCAGTTGCCTCGTCAGCGGTGCGGTGCGCCTTAGGGTACATACGCAATATGACAAAAATTGTTTTATGTATATACTAACTCGATTCATCCAAGAAAGGGATGCTAATACAATTATAAATATCGTTATCAACCATGATATATGTTTACATACACAAATGTGGAGTAATGATTTGTTTAATGCGGGCGGGAAATTTTTGAAAGTGGCGAGCACTCAAGGCGATTCTTTATGGTGACCGGATAACTCAGAATGAATTCAACTCAACACCTCCTTTGAAGAGTCATTAAAAGTTATGAAAAAAAATTGGTTAAATAGGATATGTTAGGTTAGGGTATGGAATATTTAAAAAAAAAAATTTCATATCTTTTAATGATTTTTGTTGAGTTGAGTTGATTCCGAGTTGACATGGAACCTGTTTTATAATTCTCTGTGTCGCTCTGTTTCACAATGTTCATCTAACTGTAGATAAAATATTTTTTGCTGCATCAGTAAAAAGGTTATTAATATTTATCCTAAAATGAGTTTTGTAACTCATCGGGATTGCTCTAGCAAGAAATAAAAACAATAAATATTTAGTTTTAAATCGAACTCAGCATAACTGATTAATTGAAGAACGTCGAGGGCAGATATAAATTATGGGCAATTTGGTTTGATGAACATTTTCTAATTATTATCTTTCGTTTCAGGATCTCATAAAAGATTGCAGGGAAAACTTTGCTGAGGAATATGATCAAAACTTCTTTGATAAATACATAAGGAGACTAAAGGAAGAATCGGCATTAGAATCCGAATCTGAAATAACTTCAACGTTTTCGGGTGAGTTTATTTTAAAACATATTCTATTATATGTATTCAGCAGTTATTAATGGAATGATATCAATCATTGAAGCGGTCTACACACCATGCTGCGAACAGCCCAACATATCGGGCTGTTAGCAGCTGAAAAATCGAAGGTTGGTGGTTGTCTCCTGTCTCTTTTTTCCTCATGCGAACCTGTAACACTCTGTTTCACGTTGCCTGCAAATTGGAAGAAACCGTCTGCCGCTAGTACCAACCGATGCGCCGCAGTGAAATGAGATGCTGATATTGAATTTGTTGTGTAATAAAAGAGACAGAAGGCAACGTGAAACAGAATGTTACGGGTTCGCACGAGGAAAAAAGAGACAGGAGACAATAGCCAGCTGCTAACAGCCCGATATGTCGAGCTGTTCGCAGCATGGTGTGTAGACCGCTTAAGAATGCCTACTTGTTAAAAGGAAGTACTGTATTCTCTCACTCATCAACTCATGAGAAAGAGAACACTATATAATCACTAACACCCAAAACTCACTGTCTGAACACACTTTCATCCCCTCCACATTTGTTACCTTTTAATATCTTTATTATGTCTTATCTTTCAGAGAAATTGTTTATAATTATGTATATGCATATTCTTAAATGTTGATACTTTGATTGCAGATGACCAGTTAACATTAGTGGGTGTGGACTTCCTATTCCCATCTGCTTCTGCCAACAGCGTTACCCTGTCTCTACTCATCCGAGAGCTGATGCAGAGACCCGAGGTTCAGGAGCGCATTCAAGAAGAAATAGATACAGTGGTCGGAAGGGGGAGATTACCAACTCTTAATGATCGAGAAAGGTTGTTTTTTTTTTATTTTTCTATGGTAAAAATTTGTTTATTTGCGACAGTCTGTCAATAGTTTCAAAGTGTTGATTGAAAACATTTAAATATTTCTTTTACAGGCTTCCATACTTAGAGGCATCTCTCAGGGAGATCATGAGATACATAACACTTGTTCCGCTGGGACTTCCTCATAGAGCTCAAGTTGATACAATGTTTGAAGGATACCTCATACCCAAGGTAAAGTATATTTTTGAGAATAGTGGCGGAAGGAATGAGAGAAGTGGAAAGCGACAATAAGATCCTAATGGCTTCCGTCGATTCCATGTGATTGTCATTGCTTTGAAAGCATTGAATATTAATGAAAAACAAATTAATATGGATATGAATCAATTTGCTCGAGTGTTTAGGCTAACGAAGTGTTGGATTCAATTTATAAATCATTTCAATTTTTTATAACAATCTTGTAATGTGTTATGTTTCAGGACACCATGGTGGCAGTGAACTTAATGGATTATCACATGGACCGAGAGATTTGGGGTGATCCAGATAACTTCAGACCTGAAAGGTTTTTAGATTACCATGGGAAGCTGGACCTGAAGAAAGATGTATCTCTACCCTTTGGAGCTGGTAAAAATAATTTGAAATCTAAAAAAACATAACCTTATTTACAACAATCATTTCCTTACCTCTTCCAATATCCACACCCCAAGTTGTGTGGGCATGTTGATAGAATTTTTATCACATAATGCAAATAATGAAGATATTGCCACTGTTGAGTTCGGCAGGCACCTCTGACCTCCATAATACCTGAAATACTGAAAAAAATCCTTTACTCTGTGCAGAAACGGGCAGCCTGTTTGATAGATTCCCCAATCAATTGATTGCAGTATTTGAAGCACAGACATCAGCTGGGAATCCTGTCCTTGTTCTACAGTTATTTCAATGAAAGCTGCTCCAAAGAACCATCATCATGAATCACTCCTTTTCCATAAGATAGGCACATATATTTCAAATGCAACAAATTGATTATTTCTGTTTAGGTAAGAGACTGTGTGCAGGGGAGACTTTTGCTCGGCAGACAATGTTCTTGATGGCCGCTGGACTGATGCAGAATTTTACATTTAAAATGCACGGCTCTGTTCCCAAACTGGTTCCGGGACTGATTACAATGCCGGAGAATTTCCAAGTCAAATTCTTCCCGAGAGATTGAGGACCAGCAAATGCTGTGCATATTAATTTATCAACCTAAATAGAATATTATGATAATAAATATAGATGTATGATAATAAATATAGAATTATTCTTTGTTAGTTTTTGTTATTAAGGTTGGGTATTTCAAACTCCGTTACAATTGATCGACAATTAGCGCCATTTAGAATTTTTAACATTCGAACGGTTCTCCTTTTCGGGCAGTTTCAGATTCAATTTTGATAGTCTCCTGTTGCCAGCTGTTCAGGGTTTAACCGCTTGGGCACATAAGCACCAGCTGTTCACAACAATTTAACGTAGGTAGACATAGGAATGACGTATACCCCGGACCTGAGTTATTAACGGGACCGTTCATAATTGAATTTTTAGAACAGTGTTTCTCAATATGCGGCACACGTCCACAGGGGTACTGTAGGGTAGGACTTGATATTTTATATTTATTTTTTTATTTAATTATTTCAATATTACATATAAAAAGAGTAATGACTAGTAAGCGGCTATGCGGTGGCAAAACGAAGAATCCCAAGTCGCGAATCTGCAAAAACATCATTCGAAGATATTTTGGTTTGAAGTTTAGAATTGAATTGTTATTACAATAACATATCAATTCTAAACTTCAAACTTTAATATCTCCGAATGATGTTTTTGCAGATTCGCGACTTGGAATTCCTCAATTTTCCACCGCCTAGCCGCTTACTAGTAATGACGTACTGCCCATCTGCATGTAACCTACACGAAATAACAATCAATAGTACTTAGATATTGATGTACAACCGTAAAACAAAAATGTGGCATACACAAAAATCAGTGTCAAAACTAAACTGTCAAATACCTTTATTAGTCATATACAACCACATCACCACTCACCACATGACTCATGTGATTGGCAAGCATCGAGCAGAATAAATTGTAATAAGGTATAGTTAATTTGAATTTGTGGGCTTGTATTATTATCTATTACATATTTGTAATAAGTTAAATGTGAGATTCCCCTTACAAACATGAAATTCTTATGGCCACAATAGACAATTAGTAGCAGTCCACTGTGGGAAGCATAAATGCAGTTGGCTTTCTGTCGCGACAACAGCAAGCTAGCTCAAAACATCCTGTGTGTCGTGGATGAGATTCATGTATGAAAACTGCAAACTGCCGAGACTCCACGGAACTGGCGATGTCATCAGATACTAGCTGCTGGTCTATTACTGCATTTACTAACATATTTGTTGACTGAACAAAGAAAAAAAAATTGTCTGCAGTGCATTTCTGGAAGACGATGAAATATTTTTTTTCTGGCCTTGGAAATTTTTGAAGCGTTAAATAAGGTTGAGAAACACTGGTTTAGAATGTAGTAATTCAATATTATTAATCTTTAATTTATTTATCGAACATTGAATATGGATTAAAGAATTATTATCTGATTATACACAGATAGCATAGAAAATATTAATTTAATCTTAAATACTAGTTTATGTGTATCATTAATAAATCAAAAAATTAATACTTTAAAAATCACAATTGAACACTTTTAATCCTACTCCCTAATTAGATGACAATCTATGTATGTTACAATAATTTATTACTCAGAAATGTTGACATTTATATAATCTGTAACGGCACGCATTCAATGACCAATAGCGATGTGATATCTTAATACGTTATTAACTTCGAGGTTTTAAAAACAATCCATAAGCGATATGCATTTAAATCTATCCATGAGGGCTGTCTGTAAAATAAGGTCTTAAAGATGATGCGGTCGTGAGGGACAATTTTACACGCAATGTAAAGCTACTTTACAAGTATAGCCTGGTTCTCCCAAGCCAAATCCCCACCACACTGCAATCTCAGCGTGGCAGCTGTTCGCGATGGAACTTCCACTCGCCGCACCCGGCAGGTGTGAATTACGCTCTGTACACAGGCGGTCCCTCCCTCAGTGCATTTGTGCAATGCACTGCCTTGAATTCAATGTAACATTAGAAATTTATTTGAACAGTAATAGAAAAAAAAAGTATAATAGCACGGTAGTAATGAGAAAATATGTGCGCCAAACATAGATATATTAACTTACTTTCAACCCACGAAGGATTCCCACCATATTATATCCTTAGCAACTCTGTGTTAGAAAGACTCCAGATACTAATATCTACAGCCTGTATGTCGGACGAATATCTACAGCTCATACGTTGGACGAATATCTATGATCTTCAGAGTGAAGACTAATATCTACAGAGCTAAGTTCGGATTAACCGCCCTAGGCCTACGTTGATTGTACCATTCTGCACTATCCCGCTTCACAAAAGCATTTTTTTTTCAATATTTTTTTTTTATGTTTTAAAAACTTTTATTTTAATAAGCCTATTGTAAATGCATATATTTTGTCAAAATCTTATCAGGTATGAGTATTTTGCAGAAAAACCCGAAGGTAGGGCGGTTAATATCTATTATGGTCTCAGTGGTGACGAATATCTATGGAGCGTAGGTGGGACTAATATCTACAGAGGGCAGCTGAGCAAGAGGTTGTACGGAAAAGTATAAATCACTTCAATTACGTAAAGGCTTAAACGTTTAAAGTACATACATGAAGTTTTTGCATAATATTACGTATTTTGCTGTAATGTTGAAATTGGCATAGCGCCTGCTCGCGTCTACGCTAGGATTGTGTAACATGGTTTGTGGTACAAAAGAAAGTGCCCCCTTCGTAGCGCCTGCTTGCGTCAAGGCAAGAAAAACATCCCAGTTTTCGAGTAGTTTAGCGGCTACGCTAGGCTTGTGTAACATGGTTTGTGATACAAAAGAAAGTTCTTTAAACTGCAAACGCAATATTACATTACGCCAATATGCTATACATAATTGCAAATCCAACCTCTGCCAGTACTGTAGATATTCGTCTACATCACCTGTTCCGTAGATATTAATCAGCAGTTTGAGCTGTAGATATTCGTCCTCACTTTGGTTCCCATAGATATTGTTCCAACATACCTCCTATAGATATTAGTCAACACATGGATTCTCATAGATATTAGTCCGCTTTGTTCAGTTTTTGAAATTCCTGTAGATATTAGTAGACGCCTCCGTTAGAAACCCATGCATCCTACTGTTGTGCATATTCCGATATGCCGAAGGTGACGTAACATGTCGCGTTCCCACTGTGGGCACTATCTCAAGTGTCTAAAAACCGTGATATATGGGAGACAGCAGTCAGTCAAACGGGACGAGAGTGCATTCGCGGCGCTTTCGCAGAAGCATCCTTGATCGTTGATAATATTGTTACACAAGCGTAATACCAAACGTTTGGAACCAATTAGTTAGGATTAACGGATTTGTAACTAATGAACAATGTTAGATGTTTTTATGCTACTTGACAATGTTTGACAGTATGCGTATTCAATATTGACAGTGCCTGGTTTTAATGAATTTTGTACTGTAAAAAAACTGTTAAAAATGATTGGTGGGTAATCAAAATCTTGTTATTGTTTTTGAAGACCCGTCAAAACCATTGTTAAATATACCTATAACAAGTTTGTAAAATTAAGGCAAAAACTGTGAACAGGGTATCCAAAAAATAACTTTATTCAAAAGTATGATAAGTTACAGGATTGAGGGTCCCGTTATAATTCCCCTCAGGGCCTATGTCATCTTTGGGAGTGCTGTGTGGAGGGTTATTTTTAGGAAAGGAAGGAGAGGATTTTCTGGGAAGGAAAAAGTTATGAGTGATGGATAGGAATCTGGGGGTCAGTGTGTCCAATCCAATAACGAACGATTGATTCCATCCCTCCCACTACGGTGCAAGGTTCCGAGAGAGCCCTGCTGGAGAAATCAAGAGGCCTCCCTCAACCAGTCTCTCCCGATCTGGCCTGCTACGCAATTGAGCGTGCAGACGCATCCGCCGCCAAGACCCGGACAGACCTCACCCCATGAACCCGGACACCCCTGCTAAGTCACCAAACGTAGCGAACCACTTGGGGTGACCTATGGTAGAAATGTTGGTTATTGAATAAATGGTTCCCGGGGCGGCGGTACCCATACCTGCCTACCAAATTGAAATTTACGTGTACTACATACATGTTATCATTTTTTAAGTGAAATGCACTGCTGTCAAGTTCAGTCACGGGCCGTCTCTGGCTCTGTTTGTTTTTTGCGCGCAAAAAACCAGTCCCCGATAATCGTGACAGACATTGATTCTCAGCTACGTGAAGTGTATGGAAAACTGTGGGTGAGAGCAAAAAACGTGCGCAAATGGTGCAGAGAATTTAAAAACACCGATAACAAACACCAACTGGTTGAAGCGGCCCGCGAATTACTTGAGTGCTACGACATCGATGGTGAGGAATTCTTGGACTCCATTGTGACTAGGGATGAGACCTGCACCACATGACACCAGAGACAAAGTCTAAAAACCAATTACAGAGCGTAATTCACACTTGGCGGGTGCGGCAAGTGGAAACTCCATCGCGAACCGCTGCCATGCTGAGACTAAATGAGGCAGAGAGTGCAGTGTAGTGGGAACCAGGTTACAAGTCAGTGAAAAACTTCTTAACACCCATTGACCAGCGGCTGAGAATTAAAGTTCCAAAATGATCCAACTGTACAGATCGATTATTCTAAAAATTTAATATTGATTTATTTCATTCAAAACTTGCTTTAATATATACCTACATTCAAGTAAGCAATAAAAATGCTCAAAACGCATGATGATAAATTATTAAATATTGTGTACTTCTTGTAAGCATTTTTTAAGCATAAGTATTTATGATTTTTCAATAATGTCTAAACAAAATAAGTGTGTAAAAAAAACTGAAATATTTTAGTTTGCAAGGCCTTAAATTTTATTTTTTAATGATTTTAATTAAACTAAAATTAAAATTCTGAAAAGTGTCTTTACTAGATTATGTATTGATTTATTTTGCTGTGTGATTATATGATTGGAAATTTGTGTTGATAATACAATTTTCGTTTAAAAATTTAACAAATCTGCCAATGACTATAACCTTAGTATATTAAATATAATTTAAAAAGTGAGTTTACAAGATAAAATAACAATCTTTCAAAATCAATTTATGTTTCTTTGTAAAAAAGAGTCAATACGTCTAGAATTTGATTTAAAACAGACAAATTTCCGGTATTGTCTGGTTATACCCTCTTAAGAGAGATTCAATGTACTTTGTGTTATTTACCATTTCAGGTATTATTAATTAAATTAGCAGTCAAAAACCCGCTACGCTTCTTGGTTTGCGGGCGACGGGAGTAGTAGTAGACAGTAGCTTTGTAACAAACTTCAACCTTTGCATAAGGCGCAACGTCAGAGATATACTCCAAGCCGGGTTCTTAAATTTCAACCGTACATTCACTAGGATAATAATACTCAGATACAACATTAATCAAAGTATTAGGCCCAGTTGTTTTGCAGGAATTTACATTGTCGTCAAATAGCCATTTGGCCCCATTTCATTTTTTTGTTATTTGAAAGGTTCCCATTAAACACCGATCCAAGGTGCGTTTCAGCTTTCTATCAAATTTTAATAAGCCTACAAGCTTAACAACATGGTAGATTTACTCTTCTGCTGATCACAGTTTGTTTAAAAGCACCATACTTAGACTCTGCAATTAATGAAAACCTTTCAACTGTCAAAAAGACAAAATAGCGCTGAATGGCCAATTGATGACTTTGTTGCACATGAATTTCTGCAAAACTACTGGCTCTTGGTTTCTTGTTAAATTAATTCTTTTTAAATACATTTTTTTTTCTCTTCATTTTTTTTCTCACAAAGATTTTTATTTTTTATTTTTTAATCACAAAGATCATTTCAATAAGAAAAACAAAATCAAAAAAATCATAAACAAAATCAAGAACAAAATCAAAAACATCATCTAAAAGATCAAAAACACAATAAAAAGCTAAATAGATAAATACAAGAGAAAAGTGTAGTACTTAGATAAAAGAGTTGAAGCAGATGGATTGTTTAGTTAAATATTATTGTTCTTTTTTCCGATATATATACTACTATGGCTTGTTTATATTTATTAATTAATGTATTACATAAGTCAATATCTTTATACTCATTTCCCACATTTTGTGTACGTCGAACTGGATTATACAATTGTGATTCAATGTTAGAGTTGTTACAATAAAACGGAAGATATATCGCCTCGAGGTTGGTTTGCGAGGTATACGGAAAGAAATCAAGTATAATAGTTCAGGGCTGTCAATTATTGAATTTTCGATTTTATGGAAACATGCTAAGTCATTAACTATTCTACCAAATGAAACAAATAACTTAGTTTTAAACCACTTTATTAAGATATTATTTAATAAAGTGGTTTAAAACTAAGTTATTTGTTTCATTTGGTATAATGTCAAGCCACGGAAGGTTGCTTTCTTCGATAATTTAACTATTCTACGTTTGTAGATATCAATATACATATCAAAAGTAATTTTACATAATTTTTTAAACCATAAGGTAATTTTTTAAACCACAAGTAATGTAAAAGTTAGCAATAGGTAAGTATATGATTAAATATATAAAAGAAAAAAGTAGGTAATGGGAACCCACAAGGCACTGCCTGTGTGTGGGTAATATAAACAAAAATGCTATATTACATCAGTAAGTACATGTAAAAAATGTAATTTATTAGTATATGTAATTATTTATTATCCATCCTTATTAAATACTTTATACATGAAATTTTTTATTTATTACAAACTAATAGGTAGTCCAACAAAGCTATCACAAGACAGCTTATCTGCAGGAATATATGTTAGTATTATCTTTTTTTTCAATGATACATTACATTGATGGGTATAAACCTTCAAGTTATAAAAAAGTTTTTCCAATAAAATTGAACAAAATAACCCTCCAACTCAGTGGTTCTTAACCTGGGTTCGATTGAACTCCAGAGATTCGGTGAGTCAGTCTCCCGACCATATGATTCGTGACGACACGCCCCGCTTGTCCATCAAGAAGGGTTCGGTGAATATGAAACTGGTGGGGGTCAGTAGTCAGTACCTCCAACAAGGTTAAGAACCGCTGCGCCTCTGATACAAATGTGTTTATCAGGATATTTGTGCTTTGTGGATTTAATCAATTTTTAACCATTCGCACTCCGGAACCCTGAGAAAAATATGGTCGCCCTTCTTTTCTTAGAACTTAGGTATGGTTTTTAGTTTGACTGGAGAAAAATGGTTTTAGAGTTACCTAGTTGTAGAATTACCTCACGAAGTGCAAATATCAACAAGGGCTTTGCATATCATTGCTTCCACTGCTAAATTAGCTAACTCACAATTTTCTCTATTTGTAATAATGATGCAATATTGTCTGCAATTATGATCCTTAAGTGCATATAAAATTATACAACTGAAAAATATATATTTTACCATATTTTTGTTAGTTGTATAATTTTGTATGGACTTAAGGGTCATAATTACAGACAATATTGCATCATTAATCCCAAGAGAAAATATTGTAAGTTAATTAATTTTGCGGTGGAGGTGACGATAATATATATTGAACAGACCTTGGTTATTTGTATATATGCTGTACAAATGAAAGAGTATAACATATGTATAAAATGTGTTTATTTGGTCTACTTACATAAATATAAATTAATATAAAAAATAGTCATGTTTATAGAAAATATTAATACACTTACATAATAACACAATTATAAACTAGGGTATAAAATTACAGAAATATTATATTTTTATCAAAAATATATTCAAATAATTGCACCCTCTAGCTTCAAATTCACAACATGTTACAAAAATAAAATTTGTGCAAGTTATATAATATGCGTTAAAAAGCACCATTTTTGACAACAGCAAAAAAAATTGCACCATTCATTCTGACTGATAATTAATATATTATAATTCAATTAATATCAAAAATGAAATATTGTCATCGGACATCATATTATACACATTGTCATATTTAAGCTGACGAGACTACCACACTTATGGACGTTATATTAACAATTTAATTACTTGATAACGATATTAACTGTAAATTTTAAAGTTGAAACCCGAAATATGAAAACGCACGTATCGATGGCATAGTACAAAATGGAAAATCCATAAAATATGAAATGGGTTTCAAAAGATTCGCCAAAAGGGACTCTTCTCAGTTTTCGACTCCATTAATAAGTCAGGTACGGGACATACGTCATTCCTATGTCTACCTACGTTAAATTATTGTGAAAACAAGCTTATGTGTCCAAGCGGTTAAGAGTCGAAAAATGTGTTTTGAAAATATCCAAATATTCAGATGTACCCAGTTTTATACAAACTATTTTGAATTGTTTCCAGTTAAAACTGACAAGATTGTTTTAAAAACAAGGGTTTACAATTTCAGTGAAAACTACTGAAATTTATTTTTGCAAGTATTTTAGATATGCGCCAAAACAAAATATTATCATCTCAAAACAACAGATTTGGATTTGTTGTAGTTTAAGACAGAGACACCGATTTGACGTGTAAACATAAACAAATGCCTAATAATAATCACAGTATCAAAAGACGTATGCGTATCTGGGACCGAAATTATACAATAAAATCCCCCCAGACTTAAATATTAAAAATTGCAAAATGTCCTGCATTGGTTCAATAATAACTAAATGGTTGATTGGCTTGGGTAGGGAGGTGTCTGAAAAACTATTATATAAGGTGACTTAAAACGTTACATGGTTACCTATGAAAGGCACATTTAGTAAAAACTTAGTACATAGGTATTTATTAAAAAAAATAATAATAATTTAAATTGCATTTGGCACTTTACACACTTTGGTTCCTTAGAACAGGCAATCTGCCTAGCTAGGAACTAATATCGACCTAAAACAACGTAATAACACTTGTATTCATTTTAAATATATTCTCTTATTATGTAATATTATTTGTTATTTTGGCTTTAAATGTATCAAATGTAAATAAATAAATAAATAAATAAAATAAAAACATTAATATATAATATACAATAATTATTATTTTAATAAACCGGTTACATATAAGAAGATAAAAATCCTTTGGTATTAAAGCTAACTTATAATAAGTTTGTGAAATTTTCTTAATTTAACTACTTAAATATAATTTTTATAAAAATTTATTGCTACAAGACTATTTCTGAAAATGAAATTGAGTATATACAGGAAAGGCATACGGTATAAGGAATACGGTAGTGTTTGTTTCACAGAACATCACTAAGAAACAGATAATTGGACAATTGGGTTAAGTATGGTAGATTGGAAGTCTTCTAATTTACCGTGCACTGAAAGGTCAGCCGTACATTATAAAATAACCAGGATGGATATTTCCTTTGAAAATTGTTCAATTCATTTTTAAAATGATATAAAAACCTCTTTCCAATATTGTCACCGGGTTTCCAGACATCCTGTAGTTAAAAAGAGTTATTACTTAAATAATAATTACAGATTTGTTGTAATAATACATTGATGAATCATAAAAAAATCGTTGTGAAAGTAAAAAGTACACGCGAATAACTTTTGTTGTCGTTCAAAATGAGGACAAACCACGCTTCAGCAAAAAGCTGTTACGTCATAATAAACGAGGTTCCTTGTGATTTGAAAATATATTTAGATTTGTAAATTAAGACGGAACATTATTGAAGGGTGAAAGCAAGAAATAAATGGGATGGGTAATTAACATTGATGATGACATGACCTCTAGAACTTGACACAACATCTGTAGCTTGTGCAAGCAGTTAGTTATGAAACAAAAATACAAATAATTAAATGATGATTTTGTTAGTCGGCTAAAATGAATGTTTCATGCTCCACTGGAAAATTATTTCTCTGCTCATGACAGATAAATTAATCACTATATTTATCTCATAGAAGCACATGCGGTGCAAGCTGATACTTACATATCTAGACATACTAAACTATGTACAAAGTTCAATAGGCTAGTGATAAACATTATATCAATGAGTAATATTTTAAAGCCATAAATCTGAACTTCCTAACAACCTTTGTTAACAAGGCACGTGCAGTTTTTATTGCCCAACTGATTTCATTACATTTAAAAAGGAGATAATATGAAACAAAATTAAGTAAGTATAATTGAAAATATTATTTCAAGCATTAATATAGACCTGTGCAGACCGAGAGAAGTCACGGGACCCGTGAAAAATCACATAAAAAAAATACTGAAACAACGACAACTGCTTGGAAAGCAACTGATACTATGCTGACTATTACACTGCAGACTATTTTAAGAACACCAGCATAAATTCATTTTACACCTTGTTCCACGCTCGTACCCCCAAACTTCGGGGGGGAGGGGGGTGATTATTGATGATAATCTTAGAAAAAAAAACCTAATAAAGTTTTTTAAACAAAGCAATCTACCCATCAAAGTATTGTCTAGTGTAATTGTAACTTCACTTTTTGTTTTGTTTTTATTTTTTATTTGCGTATAAACAGTCTATACATTTATCAATAATATCTTTGAGGAAGTGATTTTATTCAAATACAAACTACTAAAAAAAAGGAAATATGATGAACTAATAAAAAAAATAAATCAATGAAAAATTAAATTTTTGGTTAAACATATGGCATTCGATGGAGTGTGATTTTTATTCGAATGCTGTGAATTTATCATCGATGTTCGGGCATAATGTGCAGCTTGTTCTTATAAATATATTTTTAAGGTAATTTGTATTGCTCTTAGGAATATAAAATGTATCCAGAGATCGAGTAACTCTTTTTGCGAGTGCACGTGTTCAGATAACAAAATGGCCACCCTCACAATTCTAATCTTAAATAGAAATAATAATTACAAAGGCGTGTTTATATGAATGCTTTGTAATCCACACAAAAACAAGAATTTTATGATAACTTTTTATTTGGGCACTATCTCTGCGATTTTTCAGTGAGACTTTTTTTTTTCATTAAATTTTTTTCAGGTTTTTCACGAATAAATTATCGCCCAAAGTTTCGCAGTACACAGTGGAACATGGTCTGTATATACTGAAAATATAATATGAATAAAAATAATTATGTATTTTTGAATCTTTAGAATGTTACGTATACATTGAAGTTGTACTGTTAACGTACTGTTACATATACACAATCGAAATTATATTATTCATAATTGGGAAGGTTACAAAATCAAATTTTTTAGTTAAATCAATCGGGGTAAGAGCATGGAGAGAATGCTTATAACTTCGGTAAATATCGCATTTTAGGACTGTCGGGTATGGAGCATCTATTGTAATGAATTTGCTTCACACCATGGCACGTAATTTAGGACTGCCGGGTATGGAGCATCTATTGTAATGAATTTGCTTCACACCATGGCACGTAATTTAGGACTGCCGGGTATGGAGCATCTATTGTAATGAATTTGCTTCACACCATGGCACGTAATTTAGGACTGCCGGGTATGGAGCATCTATTGTAATGAATTTGCTTCACACCATGGCACGTAATTTAGGACTGCCGGGTATGGAGCATCTATTGTAATGAATTTGCTTCACACCATGGCACGTAATTTAAGACTGCCGGGTATGGAGCATCTATTGTAATGAATTTGCTTCACACCATGGCACGTAATTTAGGACTGCCGGGTATGGAGCATCTATTGTAATGAATTTGCTTCACACCATGGCACGTAATTTAGGACTGCCGGGTATGGAGCATCTATTGTAATGAATTTGCTTCACACCATGGCACGTAATTTAGGACTGCCGGGTATGGAGCATCTATTGTAATGAATTTGCTTCACACCATGGCACGTAATTTAGGACTGCCGGGTATGGAGCATCTATTGTAATGAATTTGCTTCACACCATGGCACGTAATTTAGGACTGCCGGGTATGGAGCATCTATTGTAATGAATTTGCTTCACACCATGGCACGTAATTTAGGACTGCCGGGTATGGAGCATCTATTGTAATGAATTTGCTTCACACCATGGCACGTAATTTAGGACTGCCGGGTATGGAGCATCTATTGTAATGAATTTGCTTCACACCATGGCACGTAATTTAGGACTGCCGGGTATGGAGCATCTATTGTAATGAATTTGCATCACACCATGGCACGTAATTTAGGACTGCCGGGTATGGAGCATCTATTGTAATGAATTTGCTTCACACCATGGCACATAATTTGGGGACCACCAAAACTGCTGCGATTTGTTGCGATTTTTAAAGAATTTTGAGTGTTTTTATATCAATATTCGAATCGGAAGTATGTTCGTAATTTACCTATAACTTAATTTTAAAAATTCAAACTTTAAGTCGCCAGGAGACTAACCAGTTTTAATTATAAAATAAATCCAAAATATTATTTCAATTTTCTTTTGTTTGTTTCTTCAAGCACAAAGCCAGCATAAAAACGACATGTCGCAACAGTTGCCGGATGAACACTGACACTGAGTAATAAATGTTATACTGATGCAAAACGCCAATTGGCAGATGCGGACTTGGCAGTGCACCTGTTGAATTGAATATTAAAGGTCATTCAATATCAGATTTTCGAAGATATTGGATGCTAGATAAAAGATCTACAAAATGCCATAATCCATTCGCAGAAAACAGTTTGTGTAAAATTGTAATATAAAATCTACGTCAATGACTGGCGTCTTTAATATTCATGAGTATTAAAATATTTTTTTACAATAATAATGTTTTAATTTCATCAAAGATCACTTGATAAGTAGATGTCAATATAATTTGATTAGATCATAACACAACATGTTTGATAAACCTAATATTTTGATCACAAGTCACAATGAAATTGAGATTTATGAAATGATAAAATTAATTATTAATTAGATGTGTCTTAATGAACATCTTATAAGCAGTGGAAGAGGGTGACCTTTTCATTTTAGACGACTGAGATTGAATAATTAAAAATATTAAGTGGCCATAACCATAATCCCGAAAGGAAATGATATCAAAAATCTAAAATCAAACATTGTCAGGGAATTTGTGAAATAATGTTTATAAATCTTAGGTATTACATACCTGCACATATTTCAATTATTTAAAAATAATACTCAGTACTTTTAAAAGAATAAAGGTTAGTATATTAAATATTGCACCATTTTTGATTTTGAGAACTTAGAACTACATATAATAATAACTACAAATAATAATAACAATGTTATTGGAAAAGTTTTACTTATATAAATTTTTTATTATTGTGAGCATTATTGACAATTTAATATGCACACATATTGATATCACAAAATGAATGGCATGCATTTGCAAGAGATTTCTGACTAGTTTCGAAGCAGAAATCAAAGCAAAATATAATAAATTGAATTCCATAAAAGAAGGAAGAGTTGACTAAGACTACAGAATGAAATATTGACAAAATGTGTAACAAGTTGATGTACGTTATAACTATGTAACTACATAATATTCTAAATAAAACCTACTTATCTAAATTGACAGTCTCTAATTCTTCATGAGTGCCTAAATGTTTTTCTGAATCTCTATTTTTAATTGGTTTATCTGGTTTTTTCTTATAGGCTTCGGGTCCTATGAGACTTAAAATAACTGGCAAAAATACAACACCATGAAACAGCCCAAATATTATCACCAAGAAGAATATCTTGAAAAACGATTTAAAAATGTACGTTTTAGAAGTGCTCAGGACAGATAGGGAAAGCATGGTGGAACCACCACCATAGAGGACTGCAGCCCCGATGGAGGTGACCGTTTTGAAGGCTCTCTCCTGTCGAGTGCCCTGGACCGTGAGGAAAGTGTGCCCCACATGGGCAGCATAGTCCACGCAGAGCCCCACTGCCAGCTCCAACCCTACGCAAGATACAATATCCACAGTCAGACCCCACCGCTGCATCCATCCACATACATTCACCAGAGTCAACAACACACAAGCAAATATCCAGAAACACATCTGAATGTCCGTTATCAATATAACAGTACACGCCATCACGCAAACTAAAGCCAGTTCTAAATTCCGCTCCACTTCCAGATCAATGATTTCATCGGAAACCCAATTAGCAAACACTTTTGCCCAAACTGTAGCGAATTGATCGCCGGTTGTGAAGTTAGCTTCTCTGACTATTTGCTTAACTCGGTGCATTGCCGGTAAATATACCTTTGGCCCTGAAAACTTTCTGAACCTGAATTCTATGGTGGAGACAGAAACGGGTGGGGCTGGCTCTCCACAGATAATATCATCGATGAAACGAAACCGAGCTTGATATTGAGCTCCCGATGGACTGAACAGAAATTTAGAAAGATATAGATTCCATTTTGAATCGCTTAATTTTGTGTTCTGAATATCTATATCGAAATTAGTGAGAACATAAGTTCTGAAAGGCACTGTCCAGGCATCGACGGAATGCAAAATATCCGTTTCGTCATTTAGACTATTTACTAAGGCAAATATCTTTGGCAATTCCTGCGTGTAATTGATTGCGCCAATATACACAAAAGCCTCATTGCCCATTTCGGGATAATATAACTGGCGTTCGTCTAAAAAGGCTTTATAATATGTATTTTCTGGAATGAACCACGCGGGATCAAACCTCTGTTCTAACCTAAATAATGCTTCCAAGCTAAATCCTGTCATAATCACAGTAAATACAATCACTAATATTTTAATTGGTTTCGTAAATATCACCTTAGAGTAGAGCTGGTGAATTGCCACTTGAGATATGGATTTCTTAGATTCTCTCGCAATATAATTTGGGTGTTTGATGCAAAACAGTACACCATTTAGTTTGTCTCGCATCCTTCTCTCATCCAAAACAAAAATTGCCACGTAAAACGTAACTGAAAAGATAAATATAAAGAAAACCCCCACAGCAGCGTATAAACAGAAGGACTGTAAGGAAGGTAAAATAGTTATGGATCCAACCAGGAAGGCAACAATGTCAGTGAATGACGTAATCACTATAGACACCCCGGCGTGCTGGAGCATCAAACCAACCTGCTTGGGAAGTGGCAGTTGTCGGTCAGATTCTGTGAGTTGATCCCAGCAAGCCTTCATGACAAACATGTCGTCTATCCCAAGTCCCATCAGCAGAAAGGGAAGGGATGAGTGAACAGGTCCAAAGGGAATCCCCATCAGCGAGCATAACCCACAAGCTACCAACAGAGCCATACCGACACACAAGAGACCCACACTCCCCAAAGTGAACCTCATCTCCACCCAACTAAACTTGGAGAGAATTAACTGTATGTATATAAACATCATGGTGATTCCTAGAGAAAGCCTATCCATGTCTTGGAACATTGTTTCTCCGCTCAAATCTCCGTAACTTCTACCGGCTTCAAAATAAATATTCAAACCTGTCACATTGTGAGATACATTATGCATAACATCCAAAAATTTTTGCTCCCAAGCCAGCGAGGTCTCCGATGCCCACTCCTCGGTTCCCGCCTGATTTCCAGTCTTGTCCATGTCCACGCGGGAGAAGTTCACGTGGACCAGCCAAACCAAGAGAAGAGATTTAGCGGATACAATCTTCCCAGTATCATCCTTCTCAATTCCACCCAGAGTACTGGTGTATTCCATATTGTGACCAAGTACTGGACTGATTGATGTTGTGTTTATCTTATCGATTATATCTTTCTGACTTAAATCAGATATTACACTGATATTGTACTTCCAAAGGTCTAGTAAACTCTTTTGGAGGCATCCCAATTCAAAGCCTTCTAAAATACTGCAGTAAAAACTTGGATCCAGGTCGACGCTTGGATCAAATGTTTTGCTCGGTGGTATCGGCACACCACTATCCGTGAAGAAGTCATCATCAAACAGGCTTCCTGTGGAAATTGAAGAATTAATGGCAGGCGATCTTCGCTTCCTGGTATTCGCAATGTGCATGCTTATAATTGGAACTTTGAAACAAATGTCCGTCCAAGTTAATATTTTATTATCAACTTGAGCTTTAATATCCTCTATATGGTTATTTATTTTTGCTAGTTCTGTTAGAACCAACGGGTCCAGCACATTGTGAGCCGTTGCCAGAATATATTGGGGTCTATACCCTACGTGGAATTGATCAAATAACCAATTTGTGTCTCTTGCGAAATCTGAATCCGTAGGAACCCACAGTTTTAGGGGATGTTGTTCCTGATAAAATGTCAACAATCCCAAACTGCTTACGGCAACAAAGAGCCAACTTAAAGCTACTGTTCGCCAGGGATGTATAGCTACTAAAACTCCCAATTTGTAAAAACACTTTTCAACACAATGAACAATTGTCATTGTAATTTTATTCCACCCTGACTTAATAGCTTCCATTTCTTAAACTGCACACAGAGCACAAACTTTTTAGTACTATAATCACCGGTTTATCGTCACTTTCCTGACATGGTAATTAAGGTTAGAGGGCAATCTCAACATCAAATCAGAACACGTTGATTGAATGAATGTCAATTAGAGATTAATGAAAAATCAAAGATCACCGAGCACGGGGAGCAGGGGAGCAGGGGAGCAGGGGAGCAGAGAGCACGGACCGAGCACAAGAAGGCGAATGGCGAATGGCGAGTGAACACAAAATTTATTGTCCAGTTAATTGTCCTTCAACTAAATTTATTAATAGTTTCATACTCCGCCTTCTGGTTAATACGGAATATTTTTTATTCAAACAGTTAGATTTAACTATATTTTACACATCTTCAAGACGAGCGTCTATTTGGATTTCAATGAAAAAAGATAAAAAAATAAATAATTTTATTTATTATTTAAAGTAAACGTCAAAATTCAAACAAAAAATGTCAAGCGCTGTTCACAATAGTGATGTGTAGATTCGGCATCCAGCCCAATCCGGCCGGAATGAGTTCTTGAACCCGAGTCCATAATGCTACGACCACACCGAAGCCAACCTTCCAACTCAGAACTCCGAATTTCAACATGGCGGATGTCGAACAGCTGATTCGGCGCTTATCTTTACAGTTGCCACAATTATTAGGTAGAAGTATATACACGACATGTTTTCTAACAATTGTTATACCACTCTCCCGTAATAATTTTTTCATTTTAATGGTACACGGCACACTTATGTATTTTGATCGCCGGCTGCGGCAGGCTGGTTCGTGTGAGTTTGCCGTCGCGATCGCCTCAAACTCCAACCTTCCAACTCGAACTTCCAACGCACGAACTACCCCTCCACACAATCGTCCAAACGTTTGCAGTTGGCCCGTTGGCCGCAGTGTGGCCTTACCATAAGGCTGGAATCAGACGGTTCACTCGAGTGAAGGTTTACTCTATGGTTACTCGAGCGAATGTTCCCATCTTCGTTTCACTTTTGTTTCATTTCATGTTCAGACGTGTCATTCCAAGTAAAATAGGCCGAATGAAATGCAGAAATGAACGATTAGAACTGTCTGATTCCGCCTTTGCGGAAAGCTGGGAAGCGGTACCCTTAGAGTAACAGTATATTGTTACTCTAAGGCGGTACCGGCACACATGCTCATTTATGGCGGAATCAGACAGTTCACTCGAGTGAAGGTTTACGCCATGTTTTATCGGACGAATGTTTCATCTTCGTTTCATTCCGTGTTCAGACGGCGCTATAGAAATAAGCGTTCACTCGTCCATTCCCACTACAGCGTCGCCGAGCGAGGTCAGGCGCGCTGGAATTCGTTAGGAAAAACATGTCAGATGCATCGATTTTTACGCAATTTTGTTGACACAATTAAATAAAAAAACAGTATTGTTTCGTCTTATAAACCTTTTTATTTTTTATGACATAACAACACAATTTGATTTTCCTTTTTTATTACGAACATTTACCTACAAATTAATAATCTTACATATATTAAAAAAAAATATATAACACATGGATAATAAGGGAGACCAACAATTTCTATGAGACGTGATAGCGTCCTTCCAGTACAGGACACGAGACGAACTGATTGAGATTTCACTCCGTGTTCAGACGTTTCACTTTGCTCTCATCCGCGCGCGAGTGAAGGATGCCGAATGAAAATATCCAACATTGTTGGATTGGTTCACTTGAAGATTTCATTCGGCAGTATTCGGCACTTTCGTTTCATTTAATGTTCAGACGTGTCATTCCGAGTAAAATAGGCCGAATGAAATACTTTCAACGATTAGTGAACCGTCTGATTCAGCTATTATTGCCATTGCCGGCCGTTGCTAGTTGCCAGCTGCCAGCTGATTGTTCTTCGTCTATAGTTAAATAAGCTTTTTGACCGATACGTTTTTTGACTAATCAAGACATAGAAACCAGCCGGTTGTAGTTTGGTTTCAGTTGCCTCGTCAGCGGAGCGCTTTAGTATGCCTGAAATTATTGAACTTTGGGCGGTACCTACTAGCCTGCAATAAGAGAAATTTTCAATAACAATTTTTTTTATAATGATGAAGCACAATGGATTTAATGATGAAGCACTTTGATAACAATTAAATGCTACACTGCTTCCGGGGAAAATACAAGCATAATGCATTTAATAACATAAAAATACGCTTTAATTTTTATATTTAATTTTAAAAATATATATTTGTGATAATAATAATGTTTCGATGATTTCTGTAGCGCCATCTTCGTGAGGAAATCCCCTGAAGGGCGCGTTGTGTCCAAATTAATGTGTTCATTTCATCATGATTAACATAAATTGACTTAATTTTTAAAATAACGTAAATACTCGTGTTATAATGGAAAATAAAATACGTCTCAGAAAGTTTCCATTATGTTAAAATCAACCTTCAGCTCTACAGCTTCAAAATGATTGATCATTTCGAAATAGCGATCTCGATTCTCCATTGCTAATCTAAACATAAAATAATGCCCATCACTAATGACTGATAAGCACGTTTCTATGAAAATGTCAACGCGAGTTTGACGATGGTTTGACGTTATAGTTTTACCAAGTTTGACGTATAATTTAAGATTCATAAATGTTTTGTATTTTAGATTTTGCGCATTGTGTTTATGGAATAATTTAGAATGAGTAGCAATTCGTCTTCCTCAGATTCTTCTTCTTCCTCGTCATCGTCGTCGAGTTCAGATTCGAGCTCGGAATCGAGCGATGAATCAAATAAGTAATAATTTCACTCCTACTATATTTTGTTATTTTCCGTTTAGAAGCAGTAAAGCGTCTCTAATCCAATGTGTTTATTTTTTAGGCGATCGAGAAACACCGTCACCGATAGGAGAGATGCCGATAGTTCTAAGAAATCTTCAAAGCCGAGTAGTCGTGGTAAAAAGGGTTCAAATGATAATAATTTTGAACAGGTCAAACGACAGTCAAGATCTCCTCAAGTAAAATCGCTGCAATGTCGATCTCTATCCATCTCAAAAGATATTAAACCCAACAGGTCATTGAGATCCACTAAAATACAGCCAGAGTCGCCAGAACGCGACTCTCGGCAGAATCTCAGGTCACCAAAAGTATCTCCTGCGAGAAAACAACATTCTCCTGTCAAAAAAGAGAAATATTCTCCGAGACGACAAGCTTCTCCTAGAAGGCGATCAAGATCTCCCAAGCCAAAGTTATCTAGAAAACAGTCAATTTCACCGGAAAATTCACCTTCAAGAAAACAATATGTTTCTAAAAATAGAGTCAAAAGTTCTCCAAGCAGGCAAAATTCTTCTAGGGATAGATCCCCAGATAAGCCAAAATCAAGAAATCGTTCCAAATCACCTCGGCATTATTCATCAAGAAACCGGTCTAAATCTTCTGAGAAATATTCATCGAGAAAGTCTAAATCACCCCAGCAATATTCATCGAAGAATCGGTATAAATCACCTCAGCAATATTCTTCGAGGCATCGATCTAAATCACCTCAGCAACAATCATCAAGGAATAGATCTAAATCACCTCAGCAATATTCATTGAGGATTCGATCTAAATCGCCTCCGCAAATTTCATCAACGAAACGATTGACATCCCCAAAACCTCTATCTTCAAGAAAATACTCTCCCAAGAACAAAACATCTAGAGATAAAAGTCCTCCAAAGCAATATAATTCATTGAAGAGACGATCCAGGTCACCGAGACCACAGTCATCAAGGAATCGATCTAAATCACCACTGTCTAAATCAAAAAGGAATCGGTCAAACTCACCACAGCAAATATCATCACGGAATCGATCTAATTCACCACAACAAAAATCGTCAAGAAAACGGTCAACCTCTCCAAAAGAATCCTGTAAATCCAGAAAATATTCAGCGTCGCCGGTCAAAAATAAATCACAAAGTTCTCAAAGAAATAGACCATCCAGACCAGTAGAACAAGTGAGGCGTTCCGGATCGTCAGACAATAGACAGCAGCCAAGAAATCCTCGGGAATCTCAATACAATCAACGCGATAATAACCGTTTTGAGCATAACAGGAAGTTTCATGAGAGAACTGAGGTTAAAGAAGAATGTGGTGGTAAAAAGGAAGTTGAAAGATGGCCACATGATAAATTTGACCCTTATGCAGAGAGATCTTGGAAAGGAAACAACGAAGAACGCAATGGAGGATTTGGAGGAGGTATTATTATTATAAATTATGTTTTTAAATCTGATCATGAATATGATCTGATAGCCTGTTTGTGAACTCAGCCTGTGTTCAAATTTAATATATAAAATTTAATAGTAATTTCACCCACAAACGGAGCAATTTTTAATTTCATTTCGCAGAGCTACAATTATTTTCAAAATTGTATTTTTACAAAAAAAAATAGGCTATATTGCTGGGGCTCTGCAATATAGCAAGGACTCAAACCTAGAAATGACTTAGGTCTGTTCCAGCGTATGAGAACCACCCATTGTATTGACTTTAGTATTAGGTAAGTCTAGATTCTTGCAACATATATTACTTGACGACCTGTGTGGCAAAGTGGTTTGCTCCTTAGATATCGATCAAGAGATTGCGGGTTTAAATCCCGGCGAGGCTAACGCATATTTATTTGTTTATTAAGACATACATAATACATTATAATACAGTTGTAAGATATGTTAAATAAATTACATGGTTATAGTACCTATTACATCAGTCCTTAAAATGCCATGGTAATTTCGCCTGAGATGTGAATGGGTTTTAAAACTTAATTAATTATTATGAAACTGATGATAAGACTTAAACATTGGATGACTAAAATAACAAAAAGGAAGAATGTGGGTGGACAAAAAGAAACATTTTAAAATCAAGAATTATATGCGTACAAATTAGTTAAATATTTTAAAATTTCAGGGTTGGGAGGCGGTAACAAAAGAAACAACAATTATACCGATCAGCGCTTCAAGTCACAGGAGGAGGAGTTCTACGATGATAGAAGGGAGAAAAGAGAGAAGATAGGAATCATCGGAGTTAACGCACTTTGGGGAAACTCACCACCAAGAATAGAGTATGTTTTCCTTAAATTAGTCATATTACAAAGCAAAAAATTCCATTTATAATTTTTGAATGGTTCAATCAATGTTTTTTTTAAATTTATTTAAAGATACAGACAAAAAATAATATAATATCAAACTAAAAAAAAATAATACAAAAAGACATAAAAGTCCCAACAACCTACTTTTAAGTAGTTTGTCAATGGGTGCTTTTAACTTTGAAAATAAAAAATAAAACTTATTTTGCTTGGTTATTGAAATATTGTACATGTATCTAATATAACGGACATGTAAATGTACAAATACATTTTATGCAATTTATACAAATACATAATGACATAAACATACATGCACCTTTTAATATAAACCACCAAGGGCGGATCCAGGGAGGAGGGGGGGGGGAGGTCATGGGGGGTCATGACCACCCCCTACAAGTACTTCCAATATTTACTTGTATCTATTATTATCAAAATTAAATTATAACTTCTTGCGACTTGACCACGACTATTGTTACCCCCCCCCCCCCCCCCCCCTGGCGCCAAAGCTGGATCCGCCCCTGTAAACCGCAGACATAACAAAAATGAAAGCATATATATTTTTTTTAAGGATCAACCATGGGTAGATTAACAGTATATTACATTCATTGTTCGTTCAATTTCAAAGTTGTTAAAATTGAATTATTGAAAATTGATTATTGAGAAGTGATTTTTCTGGGAATTTATGTTAAAAAATTTACATCAGTATTATGTTCATTTTATTATGTTCAAAATTTACATCATATAGTTCACTAACCCGTTGTGCGCGGATGTCGCAACAATTGGTTTGCGAGTGGCCGTGCCCCATACGCAATTGTTACAATAATTGGTTTGCGAGTGATCGTGCCTCATACGCACATGTCATAACAATTGGTTTGTGAGTGACTGTGCCTCATACGCAGATGTCACAACGAACATGGCGTAAGACCATCAATCAATTTGCCATAGGTCACCCAGAGTGATTCGCTACGTTTGGTGACTTAGAAGGGGTGCCCGGGTTCATTTTGGCGGTGGATGCGCCTGCCCAGGTGGCGGGCCGGTCTCTCTCGACCCACCGTCTTGCACCACAGCGGGAGGGATGGATTCATATGTCTATTACTCCTGGACACTGACCCGTAGATTCCTACCCACCCAAGGAAAAGGGTATTCTTTCTCAGAACTTCCTCTCCTTCCTTTTCTTAAAATTCAGCTTTTTTTTTCAGCCATTTTCCATTCAGCATCCTTAAATGAAAATATTTTCCTTATGGGACGGTCTCCTGTACGGGGTTAATAATGTAAAAAAAAGAAAAAAAAGAAAAGAGCATTGCCCGCATGAGTTATTAACCTGTTATCTGTCGCTCGGACGCCGGCGTCCAGGAAATGTTTTTTTAAATGCGATTTTAACCTTTTTTTATAAAGAAACTGTTCAAGGACAAAGTCAGAATCGCTTGCGCCAATATCATTCCAGACTTTGCTTTTAATTTCAGCTTCTTGGAATGCTTTGATATTAATTTTCTATGGTACATAGCTATCACGTAACCAAATGTCATCCGACATTCAAGAGGTTAACTGAATCGTTGAGTTCCAAAACGCTCCCTAATGGATTTTCATACTTTTGAGTAAATCAAGAAAAACGTGTGGGCTGATGAGTTTTCAAGATTCCAGTTTTTTTTTGTTTTGTTGAGAAATTAATAGAATAAGCATGACAAAAATGAACCAAACGACCAAAATTTGTATGGAAAGAAACTGGTGATCATTTTTAGTTGTTGAAATACTGACTTCTGATTCAAAATACTACGTAATCCTTCTCAAGTACGGAACTGAAAATTTTGGAAGGTCGATATTTAAACACGATTTATAAAGAAACTAGGTGGAATTTGGATATAATAACAACAGCATTGCATTTCTGGTTAGAAAACATAAAATATGGCATTCACAACTCATTTTCACCAAAAATTCATTACGTAGGATATTGGAACTCAACGATTCAACTATCTTTATATATCTCGCGTCACAATGTTCGTCCAAGGTAAACTCCGAAACTATTTAACCGATTTTGATGAAATTTGGCTTACTGTGTGTAATTTGGTCCAACTTAAAAGATAGGATAGTTTTTATCTCGATTATTGACCTCAATGTTTATTTTTGCGAATTAAATGTTTTTTATGGGACAATTATTTGTAAGTTCCATAAGTTTCTAACAGATGGCGGTGTGAGTTAATTTATTGACAAAACAGTTGGTTATCTAGGTTAGGTAATCATCCATTAGATGGAGTTGTGTTTCATTAGCCACAGCAATGTGCGGGCGGGTCAGCTAGTTGTATTATATAATGTAGTTTAGGATTATGAGGTGATCTGGGAAGACATCACTCTGCGCTAAGATTGCAATGGATATCATCTCAGAAATGAAAATGATTTATTTTATTCCAGGTCAGATGAAAAAAATGCCATCAAAGCACTCAAGAAGAGCAAAAGCGCATCCAAGGACACAAAGAAGAAACTGAAGAAGTTGAAAAGGAAACTGAAGAAAGCCAAGCGAGCTCGTAAGAAGGCCAAGAAGAACAAAAAGGAGAAGGGTGTGGATGCAGACAACAGTTCCGATGGAGAAGTGTGGGTTGAAAAAGGATGTAAGTGTCTTTCTATCATAATGTGTATAATAATTATATTATTACCTGTGCATAAATATCTAATGTTCCATACTTAATGAATTCTAATGATATTATTGATGGGTTTAATGTACCAATTAAGACATAGTATTAATATATCAGCTGAAGTCTCCAGCATTGCCCGGGCTTCACGCACACTTTTTCAATCAACATCAGACATACACAGTAATTTTTCTCTTATTTTAAATGTAAAGAGTGCTAAACTTCATCAAATTTCTGTTTTAATCGGCGGGAAAAGGGGATCGAAATCTCATGTAAACAGTCACCTTCCTCTTGTATGTGTAAAATTTCTTTAATCTTGGAATAAAACTGAAAAATATATTAAAAAAAACTAAGCCACGCTGCCACAGGCACTGTTCTTCATAATATGCAGTTGTCCAAGGGTAAAGTGCACTAACTTTAAGAAGTTGTTTCTCATATAAAAATATTTTTCCACCGATTTTTTTTACTTGAAAACTACATACCTAAATTACATTGCACTCTCTAAATAGTTAAATGCTAAGTATCCACGGTTGTTTATGCTCGATGGTTTTACGCTCATACACCTTATATAGTTAGATTAGGTTAGCTTAAAATGGAACATGGTAAACAAGTATGTACATAAATCTAACTCTTTAATGTCCGTCTCATCAGTGGAAGAAACCCTTGTGATCCGAGAAGACGGGGACGAAGAACACAACGACAACGGTGAGATGGGTCCGGTGCAGCGCGCGCAGGTGTCCCTGGGTCGACAGGACTTTGGGCGAGCCCTGCTGCCGGGCGAGGGTGCTGCCATGGCGGCCTTTGTGGCCGAGGGCAAGCGAATCCCACGCCGCGGAGAAATCGGCTTGACCAGCGATGAGATAGCCCAGTACGAGTCCGTGGGATACGTCATGAGTGGCAGCAGGTGACTATTCTATTTATTTTAAAAACAATACATGCTCGCTATTTATACATATATATAAAAGCCCATTAGGGCTTGATATTTAACAGATAAATATTTTCTTAGGGCAAAAGAAAATTATACCTATAAATAAATAAAAATATGCATATACCACACCGGTCCGAATCTAGTAGAACTGTGGCATCCAAAAAGGTTAAGGTAGTTGTGAGGCTGAAAGGAGTGGGGAGGGAAATGAGAAAGAGGATGGTTTTGCATCTGGCTATTCAGAACTGGTCACTAAAAATGCCGAAAGCCATTTCAAGCAATGTTACGATTCAGGGCAACACTGAGAGACACACATTTAATGTTCTTGTTCATATATATGGTGGTTTGAAAATCTACGACTCAACAAGTACATTACAATGACTGGGATATCGTGATCTTTCTAATTCTTTCCTAAAACCTCAATAATACTTATGTATATGATTAAAATATTTTTGTCATTTCACAGACATCGCCGTATGGAAGCCGTCCGAATACGTAAAGAAAATCAGATCTATTCGGCCGATGAGAAGCGAGCCCTGGCCATGTTCAGCAAGGAAGAGAGGTCCAAGAGAGAGAACATTATTCTTTCGCAGTTCAGAGAGATGGTCTCCGCTAAATTAGCCGACAAGGATAAAACTAACTGAATTCAGTACAAAACATTCAATGGAATCTAAGTGTTTTCTATATGTATATATGTAATGTTTATGTACTATGATGAAACATTCAATTGTGTTTTCAAGTGTTTTCCATATGAATACATACAAACTTATACTACAAGTAGGAAACTGGTAAATCTAAATGACAGAGAACCAAAAAAAGTTGATTTGAGCATTTTGATTTTTTTTTGGATTTTTAATCTGCTATTACATATACATTTGTGTATTTACATCATTTCATGACAACAGGAAATTAAAATTTTTACATTTTTTTTTGGTTTGTTGTTTTTCCCTTTTGGTTTAATTTTTTTTGTGTTCCTACTTTTAAAATAGGTACAGTACACGCCAAACATTAAGACCTGCCCGAACTTGATACGAAATCATTGCAATGGACGAGCTTAAGGTTAAAGGCATGCCTCCCCGCCTACGCTTTTCTCTGTCGCACTTATGTTTTTACGCATTTTTCTCTTTCGCTTACGTTATTGTAAAGTAAGCAACTGCGTGAGAATCGATCTTACACTGGTCAGGCCGGTCTTAAAGTTTGGCGTGTACTATACACAATACTCGTTTGGTGTATCCTAAGATGTTAATTTTTTAGACAATTGGTCTGGGAGATAATAATTTGGTGATACATCATTACTAGGAGGCGGCTAGGCGGTGGCAAAACGAAGAATTCCAAGTCACGAATCCGCAAAAACATCATTCGGAGATACTGAAATTTGAATTTCTGAAATTATATGTTTTTGTAATAACGAATCAATTCTAAACTTCAAACCTCAATATCTCCGAATGATGTTTTTGCGAATTTTCAACATGGAATTCTTCGTTTTGCCACCGCCTAGCCGCCTACTAATCATTACTTTTGTTATTTATTTTTGGGATGTTATGCCGTGTTACGTGTATCTACGTACACATCCAAGGCCATAGGGGATTGATCCCCCCCCCGAAATTGACCGTACGATGCGCCCACGTGGCGATGACAAAGGCGGAGGCGCACGCCAAGAGCATAGGCAAACTACAGCACAAAAGATCCGGAAACTTATTTTAGAGTTACTATCATGATTCCACTTTTGGATGATTTGATTGATCACCTTCGTTCGAGATTCCAAAATCATAGATCCACATTATCATCATTGGAATGGGACTCTGTAAAAGCTCAATTAGAAATGTGGAGGATAAAATGGTTGGAAGAATCCGAACTAAATTGGCCAACATGTGCTATTGAAGCTCTCGGAGAATGCATCCAGGCATTATTTCCAAACATTCACAAACTTTTAAAAATCTTGGCGACACTGCCTGTTTCCATATGTACCCCTGAAATCACTTTCTCTTCTGTGAAACATCTCAAAACTTATTTAAGAAATGTCACAGGCCAGGATAGACTGAACAGTTTGGCGTTAATGTCAATCCACCGCAGAATTGACATTGACACCAAGAAGGTTATTGATTTGTTAGCTGCAAAGAAAGCTGGAAGACTTAATTTAATTTTGTAATTATAAAAATATATGATAAGATTGATACGTCTTTCTTCTTCCTTGCACTGTCCCAACTCATTGCCTAGGTAGGCTGTTGGGGTAGGCTCTTCTCGTTCTCAGATTGTAGCTTCTTCGGTTCTGGGTATCGCTTTCATCCAGGCCGTTTCTACGTAGGATTTTGGAGCATTGAGTCATCCAGGAGTTCTTCGGTCTTCCTCTGGATGACTGTCGATGAAGCTCCATAGACATTGCCTGCTTCACTGTGTGGTCTAGTGGTCTCCGTTTTATGTGACCATACCATCTCAACTGTCGTTCCTCTAGCTTACTGTTTATGTCCGTGACACCCAGGCTACCACGAATGCATGAACTTAATAAGATTGATACGTAACACCATTTAATTTTTTTTTAAATATTTTAAAAAAACTTTACGTATTTCTATAAACCAGAGGTGGGGAACCTGCGGTCCGCGGGCTGCATGCGGCCTGCTAAGTTTTTTTGTGCGGCCTGCGAGGAATTTTGATGCGGCCTGCTGAAAGCACCCGCAAAAAATTACATTCAGATAGCGAGAACGGTTTCTTTTTAGTGTTTCAGATATATTTTAAAGTTATTATTACAAAACCCAGAGAAAGTTATATCATAGCTGACAGGTATGTGCTTATGTATGCACCTATGTTATCAGAAATCAGTTAAGATACAAATAAATACGTGATCAGAAATTTCTTATTATACGATTATATACGATAGTGAAATTAATATTGAAAAATGTTTCAGTATTTATGACTACTCTATTCAGGGAGGACAACAAATATGATTGCCACACTTCAGCCATAAAAAAAAACAGTTAAAAAAAATCTTTCCAGGTAGAGAGGTAAATAATTAAAAAATAAACAATTATCAAAATTTTATTGCAGTCAATACATTTGCTGTAAAACGCAGGAAAAGCATTCACTTATTCTCAGGACAATATAGTTTAAGCTTATGGACTGGTGGACCCCCACCCAGATCTATACTTAAGTTAAAACCAGTCTTGTGTTCATAAAGCAAATTCCAGTTGCGGATTCAACTGCTGGCGCATTTCGAAGGAAACCGTCCATGTTTTCCAAGTAAGCTAAAAGCAGTGTCATGTTCCGAATGATTTGTCAAAATTCCAGTAGCCGTTGTAATGTTTTGAGTGGAGTTAAAACTTCTTCGGAAAGGTTTTCACTTTGTGATAGCACTATTTATTTTAATAAAAAGACAACATTGTTTACATGACTTTTATTTATACACAATCAACATGTTTCGTGAAAGATGTTCACATCATCATGATTAAATGTAAGGATACTAAACTTAAAAATTAAATATATCTCACATATGGGAGGAAGGGGTAAAAGGAAGGGGAAGGGGTAAGAGTGGGGGAAGTTAATTAAAATTAGAGATTTCAAAGTCATTAGCCGGGAAAGACCGGTTAAGTGGGAAAGGGTTCAATACAGGGTTTATAATAAGCAGCAAATTTTTATAAACCCTCTTTTGAACCTTTTCCCAATTAACCGGTCTTTCCCTGCTAATGACTTTGAAATCCCTAATTTTAATAAATTTTCCCACTCTTATTCCTTTTTCTTGGATCCTAGATCCCATGTTGGGATATCATAAAATAATAATAATTAAACATTTTTTCAGACAATGTTTTTTTTTAATATTTATATCTCATAAATACAATAATAATATTGGTCAGTCCCTTAATTCACATCAATTAATTTCTTGGATTATTCCTAATAGACAATTTCTGTTTTATCTGTAGTTATCTGCAATTATCTGTAGTTCCCGAATATAATTGAGTAAAAAAAAAAATTAGACATCTACTCTGCTTGACCAATCATTCCAGCCTCCTTTGTAAACCCTTGAGCTGAAAATATACAGAAAAACATTTATTATAATCATCTGTCTAGTGTCCTTGACCGGCACGTAGTTTCACTTGTTTTTGATGGGTGTCAGTAGGCTTAAAGCTTACGTCAGATTCTGATAGATGTCGGGCAGTTAGAGATTACTATCCGGCGAGTACAGCCGGTCAAGAAGAGCTCGAGATTTCTGATTCCTCCAATCCCTAGACAGTTATAACCGGTCGTAAGACCCAGAAGCATAATTTTTTTATTTTATTTATTTTTTTATCTGTACTACAGATAAGATAAACTAGTTTTGTACAAGGACCTACAGTGAAACCCTCTTAAGACGAGAGATAGAAGATAGATTTTTTCAGTCCTTTGAAGATCAAATGGCCCAATTTATCCCACTTATAAGGTCTTCCCACCTAAGAAGTTTTTTTTCCGGTCCCTTCTTTGTTGGATTCGATTGGACTTTGTTCAATGGGAAAACTTCTTTAGAGGGTTTCACTGTGTTATTATTGAAGAGCGTAACACAATTACTAATATATGCAAATAAAGTAAATACTACATAAATATTCCATCGTCGATAACAAAATGTATAAAACTGGAACGACTCTGCTGAGCAGGTCATATTATGGGAATGGATGACTAACCACTGGACACAAGCAAATTCATTTGCAGTAATGAATCGATTCAGTCTGATTCACCCAGTAAAGTGAATTAATTCATTCATTTTCATCATCATCGATACTTCACTTTCGTTTGACAGATACAATGTTTACACTTTAGGAACCTTGCAGATTAATTATTTAAAAAGGGGCATTATAAATTGCAGTAGAGTTGGAATGTATATAAAAAAAAAACATGAAAACATAAAATATCTCACTAGATAATAATAGATACTTGTATGACAAAGTTCAAACTCCATTTATTTTACAACAGATTCTAGCATCACTTTGAACCTTTTGCAATCACTATTTTATTATTTTTCACTCGCCATAACACAGGGACATCCCTAGCATGGCGGACGAAATAACACACTATCTACACTATGCATAAAATTCTTTTAATAAATAAATAAATTTGTATCTGACAGTTGATCATTGTTACGAGGCGCAATGTAGTTTGTTACTTTTGTTGGATTGGGTTCTAACTTCGCCTTACCATGTTCTGAGGAGTCAAACTTTGCAAAAATTAATTTTCATAATCTCTTTAACAATTTTTGATTTTGAGGTTGAATCCTCTGTAAAGTATTTTAGTTTATCATATTTTATTGGAAAATATTTAAATAGGACGTGGCCCTAATTTGGAATAGAACAGTTAGAATCTTATGCAATGAATTACTATGCTTAGCTGGTTGCACACGGTTCTATCTGCATATTTAGGTATGTTCTAAAATGGTAAGTATACGTCATAATCTCCTTTGAAATATGTTGAACTAAAATACTTTCCACAAGATTCAACCTCATAATCAGAAATTGGTAAATAGATAATGAGAAATCATCTTTGACACTTTTCACACAAAATTTGTCACCTCATATATCAGAACAAGGTAAAGTGAAGTTAGAACATTGTCCAACCAAAGTGACGAATTAGTAATGCCTCCTGGAAAAATGATTGTGCTCTGAAATGAACTTAAGCCTGATGCCAAAATTTTCTATATAAATATTGTTAACCTCAAAATGTCAAGTAACAAGTACTTATTTACTAATAATATATCTAATTACATTATTTGTTATTGAAATCTATGTAATTATGTACATGTACATGTAAAATAAATTAAATAAAATAATTCTTAGGCAACTGGACGGAGCCCTCAGAATCGGAGATGGACAGGAGTTCCCAGGGGTTTTGCGCTGATGATGAGCCTATTTAATAGTCAGCGGTGCACAATACATAAAGCTAAAAGCTATGTATTGTGCATAATATATATAAAAGTATGCCCCAATCGTGATGGTTGATGCCTAATGAATGTTAATACTATGTGTTAAAAATCACAAATATAATGTATCATTTCTTAATCCTTGGTGTGCTGCTGAAAATTTTTTGCGTACACTATCTGATTCTATTTTCGCATAACTTACTCGTTTTTTTAAGAATGATATTTTTGTAAATTGTATGGCTTATCAGATAACATGTTTTTCCTTAATATATACAAATTAATGTATCTTTCTTTGTCCCTTATGCGGTACCTAAAGTATAAAGCGATGAAACTTTGGTAATTTGTCGTGTATATCCCGGGATGGTTTCTATATATACTGCAAGTGAGCTCTAGCATTATGAAATTATTTCCTATACCCTTCTTCCGATTGTAATGAAACTTTGGTATGTTAAGTGCACACCCGCAAATGTTTCTATATATAATAGTAAGCTATAGCAGTATGAAATTTGTAAAAAAAATTACAATAGTTGTTTGAATAATGTATGTATATCAAGTAGTTTAGTGGCAGGGAGGAAAGGAGGGAGGGGGAAGGAAATCCAGGAAGGGTGGAGCGAAGGAGGGAGGTGTTCGCTGGACGGTGAAAGCGCGAGGGGGGAAGGCGGGGATGGTGGTGGGCACTACCAAAGTCTCCAATCGAGGAGGAGGGGGCCATTGCAGTAACGGCGTATAAAATCAATAATAATTTAATAGATAGCCCATATCTTCTCGAATGCTGTAAGTTGTTCGTACCGAACAACTACAGATAGGGGCGGCACCATGATCTGATGTGTATCCCACATGGCAGAACGGACGTACTGGCTCGGACTCATGACGCGAGGTATGGCGCTGTTAAACAACGCCTCCAAGACTATTGTCATTTTTAACAGTAGCCTTGAAGGATTCAAGAGGCATGTAAATACTAGGGAATGCAATCCCGATCTCGCGGGATCTCGATCTCGCAAGATCTCTTGACATTTTTCGGGATCAATCCCGAAACACAATATGACGAGATCCCGTTCGAGATCGACGGGATTGGGCGGCAGTAGTCAGCGACGCTACACACGTCCACTCGGGGCGCGACAAATATAATCAAACGATTACATCGTAAACAACCAGACTCAACTTCTGGTACCATGATTAATACCACAGTAGCAAACACAGAAAACGAAGATGACTCTTTCTATGACTAATACTTCACAAACTAATACGTCACTTCAAGAGGAATTAGAAGAAACTCTGAGAGTGTCTTAAAAGTCCTTTTTCGCGTGTGGAGGAACAAGGAGGAGATTTTTGCAGTTTGCATATAATTGCTTAGTCACGCTGCTGCCAACCAGTGTTGACTCAGAGAGGGCATTTTCAGCAGCCGGGTACATTGCAACGGACATTAGATGCCGTTTAGCAGATAGCACCCTTAATACACTTTGTTTTTTAAGAAGTTACTTCTTACTCCTTAAGCTATATTTTTTCTTTTGATTATTTTAATTTAAAAAAAAAACTGTTAATTATTTAGTATCTAATATTAAAAAAATAAAGGTTTTTGTTTTCTTTCAAATAATATTTTCTTTTAATTAACGAGATCCCGAAAATTCCGAGATCTCGCGAGATTGTAATTTCTAATCTCGAATTTGCGATCTCGAGTCTAGATTGCATTCCCTATTAAATACCAATAATTACCAGTTATAACTTGTTGTTTCTATTATTTTTTTGTACGTATCACTTAAAAAATGTATACATATAGTTAATGTTACATGTGTATTGTGAATGGACACACAGTCTGAAAGACAAAAAAAAAATTACTAGTATATTTATAAAAAATAGTATGTTGTTTCCCGTACCATCCGTAGTTTGCTCAAAATAGCTAGTTAAATTCAGAGAAATAATTTTCTAACCACACATCTGTCGCTCGGACACCGGTGTCCGGATGACCGATGAGAGGTTAAAAAATAAAATGTCATTTTAACGCTTAAGTTTAAGGAAACTCTACATGGAAAAAGTCAGAATCGCTTGCGCCAATATCATTCCAGATGTTGCTTTTTATTTCAAAACTCTAGCCTCTCGAAATGCTCTGATATTAATTTTCTATGGAATATGGGGCCATATTGGGCAAATGTCATCTGACATTCAAGAGGTTAAGCATATCCATATGGATATTCTGGCGTTTAATAGGTTATCCCTAAATATATCCCATGTTTATGTTCAATATTTTGCATGAGACAGATTGACAGTACTTTCCTTGGTACATTCTGAAAAATTTATGAAAAAACAAATTATTTTACAGAATTCATTCCCCATTTTTTTGGGACCAGCTTTACAACCTCTATTCTTATGAACACACTTACATTCATTCTCAATGATTTGGCTCTATCGTTTGGCTCTATGTTGACTTGGAACCATGCTCGTCGTTACCCTCGTTCACACCCTCGAGCAATTCGACGCAGACGCAATAGACATACCGCCAAGACGCTCAGCCAAATGTTGGTGGTGGCGTAAATATGAACTAATGCTATACCTTTGAATTTTAATCTAGCAACCATACTTACTATCATATTGGAAGCGTTATGCCATAGATGACAGCGCCCTCCTTTTTTGCCAACTTAAACTTATAACACTGCAAATTTCTGTCGAACATTTGGCAAGATTTACAGACCTTTATTGAATATTTTTCGAGGCATGGGCTCGATATCGAACAATAAAGCACCAATCTAGATATATATATATGAGTACAATAATGAGTTTCATAATTAATCAGTAATAAATTGTTTATCATTACTTAGTAAATCCCACAGAGATAGCTGTCTCCATGGCTCTTGTTGCACGACCCCCCTTGTTACAAGAGAACACAATCATCATATTTTTGCTTGGCAAGTCCCGTCCAAACTTTCTCTTAAATTCTTCATTATCTTCAATTTGCAGAGAGGCCTCTAGATCCCTAACTGAAAAGAAACAAGCCATTAAAACGTAACCATGACCAGCCCAGGAAGTTGTAATATACTTGGAGAGTCACATTGTGGAACCAGAAGAGATCACTAAAAACTCAATGATAACCTTTTATTAAAACGTAACCATGACCAGCCCAGGAAGTTGTAATATACTTGGAGAGTCACATTGTGGAACCAGAAGAGATCACTAAAAACTCAATGATAACCTTTTATTAAAACGTAACCATGACCAGCCCAGGAAGTTGTAATATACTTGGAGAGTCACATTGTGGAACCAGAAGAGATCACTAAAAACTCAATGATAACCTTTTATTAAAATGTAACCATGACCAGCCCAGGAAGTTGTAATATACTTGGAGAGTCACATTGTGGAACCAGAAGAGATCACTAAAAACTCAATGATAACCTTTTATTAAAACGTAACCATGACCAGCCCAGGAAGTTGTAATATACTTGGAGAGTCACATTGTGGAACCAGAAGAGATCACTAAAAACTCAACATAATAACAATAATTATTAAAGGGATTGATTGGGCTACTACCAACTATGTTAATACAATATTAAGGAAGTGCCGGGCCACGAACAGGCTTGATGTGTTTTGTTGATTTCTTGGGTTTTTTATGAATAACCGTTTTAGATTACGTTCAGTCGGGCTATAAATTTGTCAGAATACATGTTTTAATTGATAGATTCAGTTTTCAATCTTGCAAGTATTGTTTCTTTTGTGTAATTAGCCATTATTGCATTCACGGAGGCAGGTTCTGGTTGATTGATTTCTACTATTTCAGGAAAGGTTGTGGAGCACTGACCTCTCATAAACTTTAGGAATTTTTATGAGAGGTCAGTGCTCCAATGATGATCTACGATGATTACAATGATCTCACGATTAGATTTTATGTTTCAAGGTTTCAACTTCACTCTAGGCTAGTTTTTGTATTTTTTTTTGTAATATATTTAGATTAGTCCTGGCCAACCCGCGCCCCCGGCGCTTACGTGCGGCCCGTGGTCATGTATGAAGATTTCTTTTTCTTTTGGGCCCCTAGCATACTCGATCGATAACGATTTATAGGATAACTTTCGGTAACTTCTCATCGTTCCCTAGGACAACTGCAAATTGCTAACATACAAACAACAGTTGATGTCGAATATAATAAGGACCCTTAATTTGCAGTCATGCTAGGGAACGATGAGAAGTTACCGAAAGTTATCCTATTAATCGTTATCGATCGAGTGTGCTAGGGGGCCTTGTCACGCAACTTGTTCGATAGCGTAACAAGGACCAATCAGTGCAGATTAGTATTTAGATTTACTCCCACTAATGCGATCGTACAAGTTGCGTATCCATAGCACTTATTTTAGTGATACATTATTAATTAGTACATTTATTTTTCAGCCGTTAATAACTCAGGTCCGGGGCATACGTCATTTCTATGACTACCTACGTTAAATTGTCGTGAAAACAAGCTTATGTGCCCAAGCGGTTAAACATGATTTCGAAGAAAAGAAAACTCGTTGAAGAAAAAAGAAAATTCAGTAACCGTCGGGAAGACGATTATTTCTTTATAACATGTATACTCATATTTGACCTTAAAAATAATCCTTTAAAATATTGTTTATTTTAATTCTTTTATATATCGAGACACAAATAGACATATATAATTTCTGCAATTTTTCTTTATACTTAACATATATTTATGTGAAACTTCTTATCATTTTTACCAATGTATTTTATTTTATTATATGCTTTTGTTGTAACATTTTATTTTTTTCAGTGTTTTTTGTTTTTATTATTGTTTTAATTTTGAAGTATTTAATAACTCAGGTACGGGACATACGTCATTCCTATGTCTACCTACGTTAAATTATCGTGAAAACAAGCTTATGTGTCCAAGCGGTTAAAATTACTGTGATACTCAACTATTAAACTAGATTGTAAAAGCCCAACAGGACGTGAGGAGGTAGCAACGCGGTACTTAAAATACAAAGAATTGCTTTTTTAACTTGCTAAAAAAAACTGTAACAAAAATCTGGACTAAAAAGCAAAAACAAATACTTTAACATATTTTTAATCGGTTGAGCAATTTCTGTAATATATAAACAAATCGTGGTGCAATTTGGGTTGGCCAGGCCTGATTTAGATAGATAATTACGAAAGCGCGGTGGTGGTTGACTGGAAGAAGAAGCCACTTAAGGGAAAGAAATCACTTACCAGCCATAGAAAATGGTTAAACACATAAGGTCGCCTCAACAAGGAAAATAATGTAGAGAAACATATATGAACAAATAAGAACATCAAACACTGTGGACTCGTGGCAGGGCAGGGAGTATCTAGTCAAGGTAGACAGGAACTTTTCTCCCGGTGGAGATATAGCGGGAAGCGAATGCTGAGAAGCAGGAAGCGAGAAGCATCAAGAAACGTGAAATCAGAAACAATGGTAGCAGGAAACGTGAACCAGGTTGTGGGAAAGTGGGAACACAAGCATGAAGCAACGGAAAATAGGAAGGAAGAAGCAGCAGGAAGCTGGAAGCATGTAGCGGAAGCATAAAATAAAGAAATGAGAAGCAAGAAGCATCGGGAGGCAACAACCAAAAAAGTCTATGCGCGAGAAGATGGAAGAAGGAACTTCCTTTATTCCTGCCCATCCTACGTTCCAATATTGGCTTATTAGGTTGCCATGTACACCGGTAGATTAAACTCCAACCTCATTCCCATCCTTAGAGCATGTGTTCCAGTCCTAACAATCAGTGCCCCATGGTGTACCGGTCTCACCGGGACAGGATTGCTCTTAGCTGGGGTGGTCAATGATAAGGTGAAACATGGAAGTTCAATGGTCTGAGTGTTTATGGGAGCTGACCGGCCCTATAATAATAATAATTAATAACATAAACTCACATGGAATGTTGATGCCGGATGTAATGATTCCTGTTTGTTTGATTTCTTCCGAATTTCTTACATCAACCAAGATAACTTCAGGCTTATTAATGTAGGAAACTACTTCTTCGTACCAAATTACTCGATCCATTATGAAAATCCTGAAATATACCTATGAATTTATGCGATTTTATGTCATTCTACAATTAAATGTTGCTCACTCCTCATGGAACCGGGTGAAATTGGAACTGCCTGAGTTGAAGAAGTGAAGGTTCGTGACAGACTTCTTGGGCGACTCCAAGATCATCTCAATTTTACAAATTATTTAAATATCTTCATCACTTATTACAAATCTATGACGTTGCAGTTTGGGAAAATTATGACACTTACCTTTTTGGTGAGAGTCTATGAAAGAAAAGCACTATTTTATCAAAGTACTCGAGTATCAAAGATAACACTGAATGAATATAATCTCCAATGGTCAAATTGATGAGGAACAAACGTAAATGATATAATAATTCAATCCACACTAGATATAATATCTTATCAAATCGTGATGGGACAAATTTGAACATTTACAGATAATAAATTAATATTGGTATAAATTCCACCAGATAACAAGATTTTTTGCATTTAATGGAAATATATATGTATATATTAATATTTTACTATGCGGAATAAGGAAATTGAGTCCTTTTTTTAAATTTTATTTATCAATGTTCACATGTAAACTTAAATACTGGTATTTTTTTTTTTTAAAGTTCGTTTTCATAATTAAATTAATTCTACAAATTTGAATTTTATTAATCCCGCGAAAACACCGGCAAGAGCATAATACCGTGCGGGAGAGTTCGTGACGTAACCCGGTCCTTGATTGTGTACTTGACAAAATATTTTTCACTCAACTTCCCTGATGCTCTGATATTTCCTTACGGCTTGAGTTAAATAAATTTCCAAACTGCAAGTAAATACAATTATCATGTCTTTTTCGGCAAAGTCCTACCATAGATCCTCTTGAATTTCATATATGGTGTGAGGATTCCAACTGTAAACAGAAAATTCAGAAAATACAGCCGATAGGTTGGGCCTTGTTTCTTTTTACTGTTTTGCGCCCTACTAGGCCGAGTAGTAATTGTACTGATCAAATTAGTGTAGTGATATCTCAGCCCAGTACTTGACTGGTGTAATGACAGCTTTACGGTGAGATTAATTCATGACCACATCACCCCTTTGGAACAAACTGCCTTTCTCCAATTTCATAATAATTATAATACGGAACTTGTAAAATTTGATTTGCAGCTAGCTTTATTTATTTTATATTCACAATTACAAAGAAAATATACGTAAATAATAATTAACTCTAGTTTCAAGTCATAAACCCAAAAATATTACAGATTAATGTTTCCTTACTCTTCCGCTTACTTATTAGTATGCAAAAATTTCATCACTTAATTACTACAAGAAACACCTATTTACCTCTCGGAGATGCGAAAAATGCATTACATTATTCTTTTAGTTAAAATTAATACAGAGAAACCCTCAAGAAGTTTCTTCTTAAGAAGTTGTCATGCCTAAGAAGTTTGGTTTTTTTGGTCCCTTGAAGACTGAATGGTCCAATTAATCGCAAGTGTAAGGTTTTCCCACCTAAGAAGTTTTTTCGGTCCCTTGGAAAACTTCTTAAGAGAGTCACTCCAGTACTGAGATAATGCACTGTCTTCCTCCCTACTGGGTGTTCCCAACTTTTTCTACCGTTCACTACTGTATACCACATTGTTACTTTAAAAAACATTACATTTACATTTTACCGTCTTTAATTCGACTCGCTTATAAAAAGATAAGTGAGAGAAAAACATTTACCAAAAAATAACATTAAATTGCGAAAATTAAAAGAGGTTGTTCGTTTCAGACTTCAACTGGACTTTGTCACGAGCTTCAAAGTGGCCCTAAAAACCGGGGGACAAATAAAAAATAATAAAATGCAAATCTTCTGTATTTTGTTTTTTATTATTTATTTACAATCCAATAACACTTCAATTAATTTTCTCAACATTCAAAAGCTGTTCGGTATTTGCAATTAATACTTCTATACACCTTTGTCAAATGTTTTTTAATGCTGTCAATTTCAAATAATCCTATTTTAAATATTTCATTTAAGAGCTAACATCCACACATCTAGAATAACTAAGAAATTCATCATATTCATGAAATAAATTTAAATAAAGTCATTATCCACACATTGATCTTCATTGATAATAATATGATTTTGTATACAGTTAATACGGTTTAAAGTGTAATTTACCTATTGAAGACATGAACAAAATATTTACATACTATTTTGATGCTTGAATTTTCACTAAAAGATCAATTACTTAGTTAAATTTAATAATATGTACCACTGTAATTTAATGTCTCAATTTTATGATTATCTAAATTAGTTTAGCTGAAGAATATTGTGTATTTCTGATATTTTATTTATTTGGGCAGTGTTGATTTCATATTCAGTTTGACAAACATTATTTGCAATTATCAGTGTTGATTCAATTAGATTTGTTTGTTTTCACACTTGTTTAGCGTGACGATACCCATATCTGTAATTAGATCTAAATAAGCAGGTTTGATAATACTATTACAAAATGTATGTTTTTGTAGAAATCAGGGTTCAATCAATGGTTTAAATCATTTTATCTATTTACTAAAAACCAAGAAGGATATAATATTTTTTTAAAAGGTCTTCATTGTAAACTGCTATAAATTGAATAGAGTAAAGACGCCATTTACCGGGTAGTTGCCCAATTTCGGGTACCCCCTTATGTTGAAACTGGGGCCAACTGCGCAAACTAATCGGTCAGTAAAACAAAGATTTTACCATCCACACTTATAAGACGAAGATTGTCAACTGTCACTCGCACGTTCATTAAGTGGCAGGCATTTTTGCAAAAAATCAGATAAACAGTTTATCAAGGCAGTTCTAATAAGGCATTTTTTTGATAACAAGGGTAAGTGTTTGTAGGATTATTATTATATTTACTGTTAACCCATGTGGTAAAGTTCACACGACATGCATTCTTTGGACATTTCATCGCTCTATTACGTTTCTTCATCATAACCTTGTTTCAGATTCATGTCATCCGCAATACCTGGTACCCGGTAATGGCCAACTTCGGGTACCCGATAAACGGCTTCATCTATTCAGCTAATATTTGTTTTAGATGGCAACTTCAACACGTAAAAAATGGGATCCTTCAGATATGAAAAGAGCTATAGAAGCTGTTCAAAACAAGATGACAGGATATATGAAAGCAGGTTGGGAGTTCGGGAATAATGTGGTGTAATGGTGACTCCATTACAAGTCGCAAGTCTTAACTGTTGAAGTAGCCATCAATGGTTCTCACACAAGTGGATCCCCGCACAAAAACAATTTAAATGAGTCTATAGCTAAACAAGATAAGAAAGCGTCAGTAAAGAAAGTTAAAGGTTAAAGGTAAACGCCTTATGGAAATGGAAATGGAAGCAAAAATAAAGTGGACACATCAGATTCTAGAAGTGGTTAGAGCAATGATGACTCTGTTATTTTCATGGATACCGACGATGATCCAGTTACCGATGAAGAAGATGCAGCGTGTGTTTACTGTAACAAAGCATATTCATCTAATTTCAGAGGAGAAAAATTGATAAAATGCATTGCATATAAAAAATGGGCTCGCTTAGAAAGCTCCAGTAACGAGAATTTCGGTTTCATATAATGTTATATTTGCCTCAACGGTTGAACTTAACCCACAGTACAAAAAGAAAAAGCTTTTTTATAGCATAATTTACTGTGTATTAATATTTTTTTCAAATTACCTGAAATAATATTTTTTTAGGCGTATTACCGGGTACCCGATATATGGTAGGCATCCTATCACCGGGTACCCGATAAAAGGCAGGCATGGTACCCGATATTAGGACCTCTTTTTTTTAAAGACAATATTTCTCCTTTCACATATTTTTCCTTCTATGTTTTTAAGCACGGCCGCTAAATTATTTTAATTGTACGTACGTGATAAAAGATAAATACAGTTATACACCAACAAACTCATTTTCAGAAAATTCAATAATTTTCTTTCTTTTATGGCTGATCAAAAAAAAGTACCCGGTAAATGGCGTCTTTACTCTACTGATCAGAATTATATCTCATGTTATTGAAAAAAAACATTGTTGACTAAATTAGTAAATATTTATTAAGTGGACACAGTTTCTGAAACGATAAAAACCTAATGTTAACCCATCCCATCCGAAGTTATTTTGACTGAAACAGCAACTGAATTTATTTTTTTCGAAATTGTCTTGAATTTGTTGACATAAATTGAAGCCGCTCGGATGGGATGCGTAAAAGAGCATGTAAATTAAGAGAAATATAAATGAACCCCATAATAGTACTATGATGTAACTAAGAAGGTATGTTCATACAGTAATATGTAGTTGACTGCATACGTAGTAGGGGATTTACACTAGTGAATTTAGCATGCGGCCGGCAGTCATCAACCTACTGTTGTAGCGACTCGCCACACATCGCTTCATTTTCACAGTCAATTAATATTGCACGCGACTAGTTCCATTTTCACAGTCAATTAATATTGTATTTTATATTTTATATAATAAAGTTTAGCAGTGCTACATGCTGGTGTCGAAATAATCCATGATACAGTAATTCAAGAACTGTTTGTAGTACAAAGAAAAAAAGGTAAAGGAAGAAACATAAAATTTTGGTACACAAATGGATTTCTCGACGTAAGCAATTGGGTGCTTCCGATACTTTATTGACAGAATAGGCTTCAGAAGATCAGTATTATTGGAAATGTCTAAAAATGATTACTGATTAGTTTGAGATTTTACTACATAATGTTAACCCGCTTATCCAAAAATAAAATTATTTTTGGCAAAAATCAAATTATAAATAAACCTGAGAAGTATTCCAGTCTAGCAGAATCATTTAGAGTTCCAGAATGCATTATTTCCTTACTTAAAAAGGGTGTGCTGGATGATACATATATTATTATATCATGTTTCACAAGAATATATAACACACCAAATAAACAAGTTCATGAGGCGAGTGATCTCCTGCGACTGACCGTTTTCTCGGTCACCCGCCGTATGCAACCCGTCATTGCATGGAAACTAGCCTACTCTGACGCTTGCACTTTGAGTCACCTGCGGCCTGTCGAATCAGTTATTGACTAGTGTAAATCCTCCATAAGGCCGTAGCCAACAGTGACTAAGTTGCATTGGTTGGAAAAGAGTGTATAATTGGTTAAGGATGAGCAATATGAGCATGGACAGTGGGCACACATAAAGCGAGTCATGGAAACAATACCAGAGGCACACAGCGAAGCACAGTTTATAGCTAACACAGAGAAAACTTATCAATATTATTTACAATAGACGAATATAGAAAATATTTTAACCGCTTATCATTATAAAGAATCAACACATTGATGAGGATGTGATCAAGGTCTTATGGAAAGTGTCTGGTTTTAATAAACAAATTAATTTAAAAAAAAAAACGGTAGAATACAAATATCCAGTTCAAAGTTATTTTTGCTTAAATCTGTTCCTATTATTTATAATATGTAGCTTGCCAAAGCCCCAAATAAATAATAAGTTGCAAGATATTTTCCGAATATAAGCTGGATACAATGCGGCAACTGCGGCAAATACGTAAGATTTTTGGTATAATTAATTTGGATATTATCTATCTCTTAATTAGTTTAGCTAATTATAATTATTGGTTAATTCATTATTGTGATTCAAAAGCAAAACATCACATGTCCGCAAGGATGGTAAGATAGGTTAAAGACGCATTCATTGTTGAAAATCCCTAGTTTTACAAACAAATTATTATTATTTTAAAAATTTATACGAAATTCAAAAAAAAATTGTCAATTTTTGGATATATGCATGTAACAAAATTTGGTCCTAAAATCTGATAGCTTAAATGATTATGTTACTTTTACTTCAATTTTATATCTAAAATGTATAATATTTCTTTAACTACATGAGATTCAAATGATTTCAACAGTATTAGCATTATGATTTTATATAATAATAATTATGTTTATAAAACTTATTAAAATTACTAAACCCTTTGCTATATCGTAAAAAAATAAAATAAAAATCATGTTTTGCTCACAGTGTGATTCGACCGCATGACGATGAATGAAATAATTTATTAAAAATATATATTATTATTACTGGATAAGAATATTTAAATAAATTATTAATCATAGATGTCTCTGGACTTAGTTTGATTCGAGATTCACGGTAATTCAAATTCAAATAAATTCGATTACAAAGATGGTTTCCATCAAGACAGATTAACAAAGAACCAAAAATATATAATTGCTTCTTATAGATAATAATAAAAAAGAAATATTAAAAATATAATATGCAAATACAGCTACATTACATATATTATAATATAGTATAGCTTAATGGAATGATACAGCTGTTATGTGAAAATTATAAATCTAATCAAGTAACCAGTTTTGCAAAAGCACACAATCAATGAAAATAAATCCTTCAAAGTGTGAAATTAAAATACTTTCTGTTTAGAAATTTTAAATTAAATACGCAATAATATAATAATTTTTCAAAAAATTCTCTAAACAAATTTAAAAAAAAAAAGTTATTTAAACCAGCGTTTCCCAACCTTTTTAAGGTAACACAAGAATAAAAACTTGTATGTATTTAGTATTTTGTTTATTTGTTTTGTTTTTAGTATTACATTATAACAGGTAAAGAAATAAAAAAAATGACAATTTTATTGCAAATACCAACCAACGACAAGTATTTCTGCGGATCTGCAGAAAATATCTACAGTCCGGCGGTTGGGAAATGCTGATTTAAACAATTAAATGCTATCGAAGAGAGCGACCGTTAGAAAACAGAGAATATCGATCTTACTTTGTATGGTTTCATTATTATGCTACAAAATTGTAAAATTAACCTAAAAGTATTAAATATTGAAGAAATTCAATATCACAAAGTCTTTATAATAATTAGTTTTCGAGTTACAATACTATGTAGTAGTAGTACTTATACAAAAACAGTGTGAGACGGATTCAACGTTGATATTATTTTTCTGATAAGAGTTGTTTAAACATTTAAAAAAAAATTACATTAGTGATATTTCAAAATGCAGAAGCTACAAAATTGGTTTGATTGTACCTAGTCCTTCCTTCAATTAGGCCCGTTTTGATAGAATGTGTTAACGGTACCGGCATGGATTTGGTTAAATGAACAAGGAGATTTGGGTCCTTAATGTAGGAGCCACTTGGCAGCGATATACATGAGTATATTGGGGCCCAGCAGAGAGAAGAAAGAGGTGGCCAGATTGGCAGCGCCGCCCGTCACACGGATGTCGCTCTCCTTCAGGAACGGATAGTCGATGACGTGGATAATTCCGTTAGTGCACTCGACGTCGGGCCGGAATACGTGTATCCACTGGTTCTGCCATTCAACATAGTAACCTGACACAAAACAAACAAAATTATTATTATTACAATTGTTCACATTCTCATAGCTTACAAATGCACTTTTTAATCCTTTCAGAACTATATTAAAACTGGCAATGTATTTGATCCTTGATATCAATTGGGAGAGTTTTTCAATAATTTAGAAGTTTTTGCTAATATCATTTAAAAAAACGTCTTGGGGGAAGAACAAAATTACTAACGACTGTCAACATGCGAATCACTTGTACGGTGATGCTTGTTTGGGGGTAGTGCCTGGAACGTTACAGTGAGATCCAAATGAGAGGTTGCAGTTGTCATTTCCAAGGCCTTTGACCGGCTTTGGCACTGAGGACATTTTTTATTATTATATTTTTTTTATTTAGGAGAAAACACAGATACAGACAGTAATAATTAACAAGACAATATAAAATATTAACTGGAGAATTCGCCTGCTTCCTAACTATTTCTCAAGGATTAACTTGTCAACAAACAGCCTTCTTACAGATTTCCCGCATCCTTGTGTAAGTGGATTGCCAAATTTTTGACGGAGAGGTCAATTCAGACTATTGATGAGCCAGAGTGCTCGTGTAATTTGAAGACCACCACAAGATGACTGGCCCCCGTACGATCAGGTACACTTGGAATTTGGAGATTACAACTATCCTCGGGGAGATTTGATTCGCCAGAACGCAACATTGTTCGTTGGTTGGAGTGGTCTCTTCAAGCGAGGGTCGCTACCAGACACCAGAATTCGGACGGAGATCACCTTAGTTTTTTTATTAGCTAGACCATATAATATGTTCTCAACTTTATTTCGCCCACCGCCCACTTTAAGAATATTTTTTTTACTAGTGCCCCCCAATTTTATTTACCTTCTGTCGTGAATCTGAAACAGCTATTGTCACGATTATATTTAAATGTGTAATTCAATGTAATATTATATAGTTGTAAGATAGGATATGACTCCCATTCTATTTCTGAGTTTAAAGAAGAATGTTTCAATGAAAACAATTAAAACGCATACTTAATTATATTGAGAAGTATTTTTATTAACATTAAGAAGATATTGAATTTATAACTTAGGTATGTTGTAATAGGGAGTTTAAATTTGATGAATTTTATGCAGTTTGTTAGATCAGGCTCTATTTTAGATAAAAAACGTTCAGTAAGATGAAGCCGATTTCTCTTTTTAGTTACTAACTTTGCTACAGCACTAAATCCAAGTTCAGCTAAATAGGACGATGGGAATGCTATCAGAAATCATTGAACAATCGACCAAAATCCTGGGTACAGTTGTAAAATCGGCTTCTGCAGCCAAAGTTCTTGGTTACCATTCTTAAATTTAATTTTTAATTCCTCATTTGTCAACAGTTCCATTACTTTTTCTTCTAATTGGGATGATCCTGTGTTGATATTTGAAAAAGGATCCAAAACCCACTCTGGTACGTCCATGTTTAAAATATCCTGGGATTGTTCCTTGAAATCACTGTGGAGGGTTTCCAAGTGTTGACAGTAAACAGGCAAGTCGTCGTTCTGTTCCTTGAAATCACTGTGGAGGGTTTCCAAGTGTTGACAGTAAACAGGCAAGTCGTCGTTCTGTTCCTTGAAATCACTGTGGAGGGTTTCCAAGTGTTGACAGTAAACAGGCAAGTCGTCGTTCGTGAATGATAGTGCTGATAAATTTGGGAAGTTATTAACTTCCCGCCTGCCGATATTTCTTTTTCATATAATAGCAGTTTGGATACAAAAGCAGCAATGCTATTTTTTGTCTTAATCAGGTTTAAGTCGTCGCCTTGAAGTCGGAGATTGACATCATTAAACAGTTTACATATACATGCCTGTCAAGTATGCAATATCGTCCTTTGATGAGAGGAGGTTGTCGGGCAATTCTGTATCTTTTTTTCCTAGGAACTCTACCACAGACCTTAATGCACACTGACAAGCGCAGTTCATTCGTAGCCGCACACACGCACAATATGTCGTGCCGTTGGCGCATTGATGAAAATTCTACTCTAAAATTCTTTATTTTTGCAGCTATTAATCAATTTTTGTGACCATAGTTTATTTATTTTCATCTCACTAATTTATTCGTCCACTTCGTCTAAAATAATCATTACAATCAGCTTAATAGCGTATTTACTTTATTGCGTTGCAGCCCGTCATGTCGCGATGCGTCGCTTACTAATGAACTCTACTTGACAGCAGTGCGAACACTTTTTGGTGAGTCAAGTAGAGAGTTACTCGCTACTCGACTTACTACTTGTCAGGTCAGAACAAGGCATAACAGATTGTAAAATCTAATCAAACAAGTACTTTTTGACAGCCAGCCTACCTCTGTGTGAAGCAGCAATCGGTTGAAATCTTCATCATTGGCTGACTAAATAATCTGTCATTTAGTGAGCTGCTTCTGATTTTATTAACTGCTCTGATAACATATTGCAGTGATGTATGCAAGCGTTCACTCAGGTTTCTCGCAACCAAATGCTGGCGATGAATGACACAATGTACAGAAAGCACTTCTGGAACTTTCTTTTTTAAGTACGCTATGAAGCCTTTGTAACGCCCTGTCATAGCCGGAGCGCCATCCGTATTATTGAAAGGAATTTCCTTTTCATCACAAAACTTTCCAGTATATTAAATATGGTGTTAGCCGTATTTGGTGACCAGATCTGAATAGCCAGGTACTTCCCTACCTTCCTCTTCCCCATCTCCTTCCCCTCCCCGCAACAGTAGTCTCTCTGGCTCCAGACGGGAGCAGTTAGGACTGTTGTGCGGTATTCATGTAAAAAAAAGTTAGTTACGATTCGTACTGAGCAAGTTAGAACAAATTGGAAATTGCAACCAATTGTTTACCTCATGTGAGTAACTGAATTTTTTTGTATGAAAAAAGTTATCGGAAATCACAGACAATTTTATTTAGTTTCAATTTTTTCAATTTTAACTCAGGTACGGGGCATATGTCATTCCTATGTCTACCTAAGTTAAATTATCGTGAAAACAAGCTTATGTGTCCAAGCGGTTAACCATGAACCAGATATTATTATTACATGCGTGAGCGATTCTAATTTAACCGTCTATAAGGGATTCCAATCATTAGAGTAAAAAGTAAATCACATTTCAAGTGGTGTTGTGTGTAGAATTTGTCTGCCGTCGTACCTCTAGTTGCCCCCCCGAAAGCCTTCAGCACCCACAGGGGGGTGTTATCGCCCACGTTGAGAAAGACTGAGCTAGACTGATGGTTATTAAAATGGTCGATCCTGGGGTAAGCCTCTTCTAATGTTATAACTGTATATTTATGTTACTCTTTTATCTACGAGTACAACTAAGGAATTGCTATCATAGAAATCCTTATTGACCCAATAAAGAATGTTTATTCCCCACAGCCTTACTGAAGAGAATTTGGTTCACTACTGTTGGCTCTGGTCCCAGCGACAAGTTGCGCCCTAAATTAAAAATAAAGCTTACAACCACGATGAACTCTTATTACTAAATTTAATCGCATTATAAAAATGTACAGCTTTCGTCATACAACTGATATAATAACATATATTCAAAAGAATGCAAACAATTCGATTGGAAGCGTAGATACTTATCTGCATACTGCATAGAATAATTATAAGATTTACAAAGTTAGGCATTTTAAAATTTAATGTTAATTTAAATATTACTTACTCTTATCAGATTCCTTGATTCTCAGTCTCAGTGTGTCTCGAACGGTCGGCAGAACAAATCCATGAGTGTCGTTGGCCAGCAGTTTGATGTCGGCCATTGTATATGCTCGGTCGGAAATAACAAGATGTCTCTCCAGAATCTGCTTGGTCTAAAAACCATTATAATTAGTCAAAAATGACAAAAACATTTTTATTTATCATTTTAAAATTTTGTTAAGTATTTTAAATGTCTAAAACTAATTATAAGTAGGAACTAGTTCGTACCCAAGGCCATGGACTGAATTTCAAACAATTGTTCTATTTTTGAATGAGCTGAAGTTGGAAAACAGAAAATGAATGTGGAGACAGTTGGAAAAAAAAGGGGAAACTTTATTTTGATGCATTGACAATAAGTTTAACTTAATATTTTTATTAACAGTTAAAGTCAATGTTCCCAATAAGTAAGTCCGCTGAAAAATATTATCACTTTGAATGTTTTGTTGTTCAATTTATTAACGTGTAAATCCACTTTGAAAAATTATCAATAAACTAACAGATCAGACGTTTTTCTGTTCAAAGCGCCATTGCAGAGCAACTTGGAGAGATTGTTAACTATTGTAATGACATCTCATTCAAGATCATATGGAGCTCTTCACCACGTTTAACAATAATATAATATAATATAACTAATATAACTTCACCAATATAATAACGTTTTCATGAGGCAAAAATTTAATAAGTTGTAAAAAACTGTACCTACACTATTATGAACAAAAAACAAATACCAAAAAGAAGGAATCAAAACACCTACATGTTAATTTTCGACACTTTAAAGAAAATACATTATTTTACAGATCTGCAACAAGCGAAAAAGTTGGGTTAGCATCATGGTTCAATTCAGAGGAACCTCTCGGAAGCTGGACGTACTGTGCAGGTCCGCAAAAACTTGAAAAATACCTGGAAAAACCCTTGATACTGCCGAAACGGGGAGTCCGTTTGATAGATTCCCTATCTTATCAAACAGAATGCAGTCTTCGGAGAATGGATACTAGGTGGGAATGCTGTCCTTATTCTACGGGTATTTTAATGGAAGATGCTCTGAGGAACTAGCATCATTAATCCCTTTGGCAACACGCCAACTTTGGAAACACGCTAAACTCGCACCCAGTATTTGTACACAGTTGTAAATTGTCACAGAGAACAGGTTGCTTCTACGACTCTTGATTGTTTTCAGCTGTGGAATGAATTCCCAGACTCCGTGTTCCCTTCCTCCCAAACCATCGGTCTCTTTAAGACCAAGGTTCACTCCTTCCTTTCCTCAAAAAGACCCTCCACATAGCGTCGCCTATAGACTCCTGAGCGGAAAAGAATTTAACAGCAAAGTCTTACATGATAGCTGAAGTCTTCCATGAACAACTTCTTGTGAGCGGATGGGTATTCAGTCTCAAACTTCTGCCATGCCTTATCCCTGGGCACGAAGTAGGTGAATCGGTGAGTGGTGTCGTTCAGCTGATTGTTGAAATAGCGACGGCGCCCAAGAAAATAGGTATCGCTACAAAACAAACAAAAGTATTGGATGGATAAGCTGATTGTATTATTCTTATAAGTTCAATATTCTATAAATATTGATGAGGGGGGTGGGACTACCCAAGCTGCACTGGAGAGGTGCCTTATACGAACATGTATTTATAATGCCAATAATACCAACTTACCGATGGTGGCATAACTATTCCTGCTGTCGCAGATGGCGATGGCAGTTATCATCTACCACAATTGCATATTATGTAGGCAGTTTTTAGCAATAATGACAAAATTGGGCAGTTTTTCTAGGTTGTCGCACCTAGCATTTAACCTCAAAAATATTTTGGTGAAAATGAGTTCAGAAATAGAAAATAAATATTTCATCATATCACTCGCCATATATTTCCATTGTATTGGAAAGTATCATTATGTTATTACATACTTATTTAATAGAATTCCATGCCATTCACTAGCAATCTTAAGACTAACTTAAAAATTACAAGTACAGAAATAGTTAGACTTTGTGATGTTATGATTTGAGGGGAAGGTGAGAATGGTAGGAGGAGTCAATATATCAGGGGAACATTGTCAGTAAAGGTGATTTACAGGGCGCGATTATTTACCTAACTAATAAATTCTAATCATTTCTGTAGTTGTAATTTTCAAGTTAGTTTGGAGATATTTTGTTTTGAAGAGTTTTAATTTTCAATGTACTATCGTTACTTAAATTTTAATTTTTCTGCTACCGGTTTCGACACATCCGTGCCATTCACTAGCAAACTTAAAACTAAACTTAAAATTTAAAACAAGTACAGAAATGAATTAGATATTATTAGGTGGGGGTAGTGGGAAGGGTGATTTTGGGGGAGGGGGAGAACAGTGGGCGGGGTCAATATCACATGGGAACATGGTCAAAAAGGGAGATTTGCAGGGTGCTATTATTTTGTTAACTAAATTTATTTTTTGATTTAATTTTTTAGTTTATTTCTAAAGTTTCTAAAGCGCACGAGTGTGTGCACAAGTTAAAGTATGAATTTATATTTATACGTTTAAATTTAGTTTTTTCCTTGTTGAAGCTATGGCCTGTCTCTATTAAATTATTGGCGAATTCAGAATAGTTATTATTTCGTAAACAGAGTTCATGTTCCCTGATTCTAGTTCTAAAATTTCTAGTAGTCATTCCTACGTACTCGGCGTCGCAATCATTACATTCTAAAGTGTATATCCCGTTTTTTTAGAATTTATTAGAAACATCCTTGTTATTTAATTTTTTATTTTAGAATTAGTGTAGAAGGCTGGAGAAATGTGATCTGGTAATATGCGGGATATTTTTAAAGATAAGTCGCCTGTAAAAAGAAGTTTTTTATATATTAAGTTTTTGACAGGTTCGTTGTTATTATTTCCAATATAAATGTACTTTTTTGTTAAAATTTTTGTTTGTTTCTTATTAATTAAGCGATTAATTATTTCAGGTTTATAACCATTGTTTAGACCTATTTGTTTTATAATAGTTTGAAGATTGCTAGAGAATGATGCGGATGTGTTGAAACCGGTAGCAGATAAATAAAAGTTGAGTAATTAAATTAGGTACATGTAAACAAAACTCTTCAAATCAAATAACTAATTTACTTCTAAAATGCCCAATTTTTATGATTTAGACCAGCCCTGCCCTTAAGTGAGGCCCGCGACCACATATGAAGATTTTTATTTTTTTTGGGAATTAGTAGAGCTCTGGACACGCAACTTGTCCGATCGTAACAAGGACCAATCAGTGCAGAATATTAGATTTACTCACACTAAACAGGTGCACTTATTTTAGTGATATATTATTAATTATTACATTTATTGTTTAGCCATTACACATGATTTCGATGGAAGGAAACTCGTTAAAGAAAAAAAAAAATTCAGTAACCGTTGGGAAGACGATTATTTCTTTATAACATATAACATATATATTTCACCTTAAAAATAATCAGTTTAAATATTGTTTATTTCAATTCTTTTATATTAGGTCCTTACATATGAAATTGGCGTTTTGTATGGGAGGAACATAAAGTCGATTTTTTAAAATATAATATATTTATTTAATCAAAGTATGTACCATTGCTATCTATGCACTTTTGCCATCTCATAGGTAGTTCATCGATCCCTTTACTAAAAAAACAAATTTCGAAAAAAATGGTAATCTGTTGGGGTAAGGTCCGGAGAGTACGGTGGATGTCTTAGACATTCCAATTGAAGCTCCTCTAATTTGGTAGCCGTCTGTTGTGCAGTGTGTGGTCTAGAGTTATCATGAATCAGCAGTGGCCTAGAGCGATTAACCAGCCTAGGTTGTTTATCAGCTAGCTTTTCCATCATGGTTTGCAGTTGCCGACAATAGACATCTGCCGTAATCGTTTGGCCAGATTTAAGAAAGCTGTAGTGAACGACACCAGCACTAATCCACCAAACGCTCACAAGTAACTTTTTTGGAGTAATTTTCGCTTGGGGAATGGTTTGGTTGGTTCGGCAGGGTTTAGCCATTGCGATGAGCGCTTCCAATTATCATACAGGATCCACTTTTCATCACAGGTAATGATTCGATTTATAATCCCTTCATTATTGTGCCGGTTGAGTAATGCAAAGCAGCAATCAACGCGCGTTTGTTGATTTGCTTCACTCAATTCGTGAGGTACCCACTTTTCAAGCTTTTTCACCTTCCCAATTTGCTTCAAATGGATTAAAACAGTTTTATCACTAACACCGCAGCATGCAGCTAACTCGGACGTGGTTTGCGATGGATCCGCTTCCACAATAGCCTTCAATTCTTCATTATCAACTTTGGTCTCCGGCCGTCCACGGGGCTTGTTCTGCAGGTCGAAATTTCCAGAACGAAAACGTTGGAACCAAAAACGCACTGTGTTTTCTTTTGCGGCATCGTCGCCATACACATCAATAATCCTTCGAGACGTTTCTGCAGCACTGGTGCCACGGTGGAACTCGTACTCGTAAATAACGCGATATTTCAAGTTTTCCATTTTGTAAAGTAAGTGACGCAAAGAAAAAAAACAATTAATTAAGGAAAAAACAAATGAATTATAATTTTCGAAACAAAAATACACGAGTAAATAAATAGCTGTATAAATTTGAATTTGGAATTCCTAACCAAAGAGAAGATATTTGAGATCAAAGTTGCCAGTTCGGCAAAATGCCAATTTCATATGTAAGGACCTAATATATCGAGACACAAATAGACGTATGTAATTTCTGGAATTTTTGTTATACTTAATACCTCAGGTCCGGGGCATAAGTCATTCCTATGTCTACCTATGTTAAATTGTCGTGAAAACAAGCTTATGTGCCCAAGTGGTTAATATCTACTTATGTGAGGTTTCAAACAAAAAGCTGTAACCAAAATCTGGACTACTAAAAAGCTATAACAAATAATTTCATATATTTTTAATCGGTTGAGTCCACCCCCCCCGCGGCCCTTGGAAAATGTTAGGTCGGCAATGCGGCCCGTGGTGTAATTTGGGTTGGCCAGGCCTGACTTAGACATAATATAAGGATACCTTACAAAAGATAATAAAAACCAGACTATACAAGAAATTGAGAAAGTCGATTTACCTAAAATCTGCTGTACTCTACCCACGACATTTCAATGCGTAAAATCAAATTTTTAAAGAGATTGAAATGTTCAACATGTTTTATCTAGAAATAATGGTTTATGGAGACACTATGTAAGGTTTAACTCACTTCAGCATAGGGTCGGTGGTCAGTTTCTCCAGAACGGTTGTGTAGGGAACTCCAAGAACTCGGTTAATGATGTGGACTATTCCATTGGTGGTGGCGATGTTGGGTTGGATGACAGTTGCGTTAACTCCTCCGCCCTCGACCGTCAGAGTTTGGTTGTTTCCGTGGTGAACAATATTGAAATAGAGATTCTTTCTTTCCGCAGCAGTAGGTACCTGGAAGATCTGTAGTGGTAACACCAAGAAAGACGGATTTGACAAGCAATACTACCACCAAACACAATCTATGGCATACACAATACACATGCAGTACAATACACAATACTATGATACACAATAATATAATATCACACTAGTCAGTGGTGTGGTTGGAGATTAGTATTATTTTGTTTATGTAATTCAATGAATAACAGGCAAGAAAAGGCAACCTTACAACACCCAGATTGAAATGTCCTATAAAAAATGTTCTTTTTAATGTCAATAAGAATCACTCTCACAATAAGGAAGTTGAGTCCTTTTTTTATTTTTTTTTATCAATGTTCACAGGCAAACTTAAATACCACTATTTTTTTTTTTAAAGTTTGTTTTCATAATTAAATTAATTCTACAAGTTTGAATTTTATTAAGCCCGCGAAAACGGCGGCAAGGGCATAATACCGTGCGCGCAGAGTTCGTGACGTAACCCGGCCCTTGCGTGTGTGAAATATAAGGTAAATATTTACAAAACCGGGACACGCTTAATATGGACGAAAAAAATAAATTAAAAAGTTGTAGTAGTTAGATATTTACTAGTATTAATCAATTCAATTATTGGAGTTTCGAAAAAAGTGCATTTTAATGGTTATTTTTTAAATTTAAAAACACGAAATGTCATTTTTCAACGAAATTTGCAACAGTTCCTAACATAGCGGTCGGTGAAAAATGACATTTCGTGTTATTAAATTTAAAAAATAACCATTAAAATGCACTTTTTTTGAAATTCCCGTAACTGAATTGATTAGTACTAGTAAATATCTAACTACTACAACTTTTTAATTTATTTTTTTCGTCCGTATTAAGCGTGTCCCGGTTTTGTAAATATTTCCCTTATATTTCACACAAGCAAGGACCGGGTTACGTCACGGACTCTGCTGTGCTCTTGCTGCCGTTTTGGCGGGCTTTAATAAAATTCAAACTTGTAGAATTAATTTAATTATGAAAACGAACTTTAAAAAATAAAAAATACTGGTAATTAAGTTTGAATGTCATCTACATGAACATATTTTTTATAAGTAAAAATATTTTTCACTCAACTTCCCTATTATTCAAATCCACAGACAAATATAATCGGGAATTAACTATTAAGCAGAAAATTGTTTTCTGAAGCAAAAAACTCTCAAATGATTAGGAATTAAATTTGAAAAAAAAAAATGATAATGAAGTCATTTCTATCACGAGCTACGAAGCCTGCGAAAAATCAAAATAATTGTAGAAAACAGGCAGATGCCACTGAAGAAATTTACAAACCGATAGAAGTGTGTTTTGGGCACGTCTGTGTGCCAGAAGTAAGCTCAATTTTTTTTTTTTTTTTCAATTATTTCTGGCGTTCTAGGCCATCATTCAAAATTATGGAGAAATGAGAGGTCAATTTAAATATTAATTTTATTTAAATAGACAAATTTCAAAATTATATTGAAGATTGGAGTCGAGTTCAGACTTAGAGGAGATGAGATGTTGAATGAAAGGGAGGCAATTTTTGATAAGGCTTGATAGAAGAGAGGATATTTGTTTGGAGAGGGAGAGCCAAAAAATATGTGATCCAAAGTTCCCAGTTCTAGACCACAGAATGTACAATCTGGGGAGTCAAGGGCGTGGATTTTAAAAAGGTGAGGAACAATGTCCGATTCTCATTCGAATAAGTGAGGAAATTTCTTTTTTGGAAAAATTGGAGAATTGTTGAAACCATGGTTTTGATGGGATAGTCCTTTGTATTGAGGCATAGAAATTACTTCAGGTGAAATTGATCAAACATTTTAAATAATAATACTATTAATATTATTACAATACTATATTTAAAATTAACATAAAAATAAATATATGTGTCTATTATGAAATTCTTCCTTGAACAGATGATTAATTTAATTGGACTGTCTGAGGCTAAGGATTCGAAAGGTCTTATATAAATTGGCGACAATGGTTTTATTTCAAACAAGTATTTTATTTGATTCTTTATTTTTATTATTTGTACATATAAACATAATTATTACAATCATATAATTGTGTTTACAATATGTAGTCTTACAAAGTTGTCACATAACAGCTTGCCTGCAGGTTCAACCAAAACATATCATATAGATCACAGATAAAGGGCAGTCGCCACATTGCGTTGAATATTGGGGGAAGCCGGGTATAATGTTAAAGTCTTTTAACATGTCAGGTAGATTTTTACGCATTGATTCTCAAAATTTCTGTGACTTGTTTAATACAGCTTTAACTTTTATAACACTTGTCGTTTCAACGTAATTTTCACATCATGCGGCACGTTTTGACACAGTGTATATGTTTTAGTTTAGTTTGACACAGTGTAAAGTTAGACGAAAACCAACCACGGGAGCAAGCCGGCTTTAGACAAAAATATTCTACCCTGGATCACATACACACAGTGAAACAAATAGTAGAAAAATATAATGAGTACAATAAGAAACTATACATGGCATTCATCGATTACTCCAAAGCTTTCGACAGCATAAAACACACAGCTATATGGGATAGCCTTGAACAGCAAGGGATACCTTTAAACTACATCAATATCATAAAGAACATATACTTGAATTGCGAAGCGAGGATCCAACTAGAAACCTTGGGAAAAAAGTTTAAGATCCAGAGAGGAGTAAGACAGGGAGACCCTCTATCACCAAAATTGTTCTCGGCTGCTCTGGAAAGTATCTTCCGCAAACTAGACTGGGAAAAATATGGTATCAACGTGCAAGGTGCAAAACTGAACCACCTAAGATTTGCAGACGATATAGTCCTATTCGAGGAAAACCCAACAAACCTAAATAGAATGATAGAATCACTAATCGAGGAAAGTGTGAAAGTCGGCCTAAACATGAACAAAGACAAAACAAAATTGCTTACAAACTCCGAACCAGTAACTATAAAAATTGACAACCAACCACTCGAATATGTCTCTGATTACATCTATTTAGGACAAATAATATCCCACAAAGATCAAACCACTAAAGAAATCGAGCGAAGAGTAGCAAATGGATGGAAGAAATACTGGTCTTTGAAAGAAGTCTTGAAATCCAAAAAACTAAGTATGCAAATAAAAAGGAAAGTTTTCAACACGTGTGTACTTCCAGTCATAACATATGGATGTGAAACTTGGGCACTCACCAAACGCCACAGAGAAAAGTTGGAACGCTGCCAGAGAGCCATGGAGAGAAGTTTGACAGGAATAAGGAAACAGGACAGGGTGAGATGTAACATAATAAGGGAGAAAACTAAAGTTGCCGATATAGTTACCCGAATAGACCAACAAAAGTGGAGATGGACAGGTCACATGATCCGCGATCCACAAGAGAAATGGTGCAAAAATGTCACTGACTGGTATCCCAGAGATGGCAGGAGAAGTAGAGGACGTCAACACATAAGATGGGAAGACGACCTAAAACTCACGGCTGGACATCAATGGAGAAGAGTAGCGCGTGACAGGTCCCAATGGAAAATGTTAGAGGAGGCCTATGCCAAGAGGCAAACTGAGCTTCGGGATATATTATAACAAACATATTATAACAAACAAAAAATGTTTAAATTCATGTACCTAACCGAAGTCCAGAATAAAAGGCTATTATTATTATTATTATTATATATATGTTTTAGTAAAAATTCATGGATCACATAATATGGGACATTCGTTTGCGGGCATAGCCGCAGATGGCTCAAATATGAGACAGCCGTATGGATCAGGCTAAAGTCAGGCCAGGTCAGGTCAGAAGTATTATTTGCAGAGTAGGTTATGATCTGTTCCCAGTTGAACTATAAATAGCAGTACTGATGATTAAAAATCAAGATGCATACTTGAAGATGCAAACAAAATTGCATAATGGAAATAGATTGATTACAATAACAATAAAATGCCGGGTTTGGTATACAAAAATAATCCAATGGATATCTATTTGTAATTATTGTCACAAGTAAAAACTAATTTATTTTATGGACAAGTACCTACCCAACCTTAAACTGAAGTCTATACTATATTTTAAAAGATTTTAAATAATAAAAAAAAACAAACATTCACTATAGTTTTAACTAATTACCAAAAAACTATCTACTTTCTAGTAAATAAACAATAAAATAAATAATTTTTCTATCACTTACATAAAAACAAAGGTCTCAAATTACAATAAAATAAATTAGATATTTTCAGCAATATTAAACAATAAAAACCGTTCATAGAAAGACAAAAAAGATGTTTTAGGAACTTTAAGACAAAAATAACCTTAAACATTAATAAATAAATGAAATTGATTTGCAATATATGTATTAAGAAAATAAGTATACAGAAACAGTCTAGAAAAGAAAATGCAACACGTTTATGTTAATGAAAGAAATATTATAATTAAGATTATTCTGCAATGAATATTTAATACACGAACAACACTGATAAGATGCAGTAGAATAAGTTTGAGACCTGTAAAGCATACTGTAAAAAGCAACATTCAATTCTGTTACAAATGTTTAAAGCATGATAAACCCATGTAAATATGGTTTATAATTTAAAAAATATAATTCACGCTTTATATCGCTGAGATAATTTATAGCAAATCACTCTCCAAGCCTAACCCCGTTACAATTATAAAATGTATGTAGGAATTATAGGCAAATCCACTAAAAAGCATATTAATATACTCTTTAACCTTTTGCATACTATCATATTACCAGTAGAAACGGCAAAAAAAAACCAGCATTGATATTATCAACCCCTAATACCGAAATTTAGTCAATAATATGCCACATTAGGGGCAATGAAAAACCTGAACTAGTTCCCGCGGCCAAAAGGTTAAAGGTTATCACGTCACATCACACCACAGTTCCAAAAAACCAATTAAATTCACACAAATAAATAAAAAAAAACCACTCCCAAAAACAAAAACATTACAACACACCTTTAACTAATAAACACACATCTTACTATCCCATTAACTTTTTACAGATTAAAATTGAGATAAATAATTAAAAGTTTAGTTTGCTCAATATTATAAGTAAATACTTACTGTACTTATAATATACGAGACTATGATAAACCTCAACACTTTCATTACCAATATCATTTTTACATGGCGGTGTTAATTTTATTTTTATGGTGGTAAATGGATTATTGGTTATATATTTATTTATAAGTATAAACTTTGGTTTTAATGCATTGTCAATTCATACCTGATGAAGATTGTTGTGGATTATCTTATCCAGAGGCAATTTTTCTCTAACCAGATGGAGGTTCAAGATCTCAAGGAGTTTCTCTTTATTTCTGAAATCACAATTAATTTCAAAGTTTTCAAAGATGGTTTGAAATAAATGACATCATTCTTTTAACATACATTTCCGTGACCATTTAAAAGATAATGAAAAATTAAAACACTTTGTTTTTATCACCTTTACCTTTGTTTGTAAAAACAAAGTGTTTTAATTTTTCATTAATAAAATGGTGCCACAAAGTGAATTTGTAAAATTTGAAGAAATTTAAAAGATAGTTTTCATATAGTAGGACTGTCAACATATCTAATTTATATTATTGCTAAATGCCTTATTGAGGGCCTCCGAGGGCTGACTGAATTGATGTTCATTTCAGTACCCAGGTAAAATTCCTCAGCTACCTCCGAGGGCTGACTGAATTGATGTTCATTTCAGTACCCAGTTAAAATTCCTCAGCTACCTCCGAGGGCTGACTGAATTGATGTTCATTTCAGTCCCCAGTTAAAATTCCTCAGCTACCTCCGAGGGCTGACTGAATTGATGTTCATTTCAGTACCCAGTTAAAATTCCTCAGCTACCTCCGAGGGCTGACTGAATTGATGTTCATTTCAGTACCCAGTTAAAATTCCTCAGCTACCTCCGAGGGCTGACTGAATTGATGTTCATTTCAGTACCCAGTTAAAATTCCTCAGCTACCTCCGAGGGCTGACTGAATTGATGTTCATTTCAGTACCCAGTTAAAATTCCTCAGCTACCTCCGAGGGCTGACTGAATTGATGTTCATTTCAGTACCCAGTTAAAATTCCTCAGCTACCTCCGAGGGCTGACTGAATTGATGTTCATTTCAGTCCCAGTTAAAATTCCTCAGCTACCTCCGAGGGCTGACTGAATTGATGTTCATTTCAGTACCCAGTTAAAATTCCTCAGCTACCTCCGAGGGCTGACTGAATTGATGTTCATTTCAGTACCCAGTTAAAATTCCTCAGCTACCTCCGAGGGCTGACTGAATTGATGTTCATTTCAGTACCCAGTTAAAATTCCTCAGCTACCTCCGAGGGCTGACTGAATTGATGTTCATTTCAGTACCCAGTTAAAATTCCTCAGCTACCTCCGAGGGCAGACTGAATTGATGTTCATTTCAGTACCCAGTTAAAATTCCTCAGCTACCTCCGAGGGCTGACTGAATTGATGTTCATTTCAGTCCCCAGTTAAAATTCTTCAGCTACCTCCGAGGGCTGACTGAATTGATGTTCATTTCAGTCCCCAGTTAAAATTCCTCAGCTACCTCCGAGGGCTGACTGAATTGATGTTCATTTCAGTCCCCAGTTAAAATTCTTCAGCTACCTCCGAGGGCTGACTGAATTGATGTTCATTTCAGTCCCCAGTTAAAATTCCTCAGCTACCTCCGAGGGCTGACTGAATTGATGTTCATTTCAGTACCCAGTTAAAATTCCTCAGCTACCTCCGAGGGCTGACTGAATTGATGTTCATTTCAGTCCCCAGTTAAAATTCTTCAGCTACCTCCGAGGGCTGACTGAATTGATGTTCATTTCAGTCCCCAGTTAAAATTCCTCAGCTACCTCCGAGGGCTGACTGAATTGATGTTCATTTCAGTCCCCAGTTAAAATTCTTCAGCTACCTCCGAGGGCTGACTGAATTGATGTTCATTTCAGTCCCCAGTTAAAATTCCTCAGCTACCTCCGAGGGCTGACTGAATTGATGTTCATTTCAGTACCCAGTTAAAATTCCTCAGCTACCTCCGAGGGCTGACTGAATTGATGTTCATTTCAGTACCCAGTTAAAATTCCTCAGCTACCTCCGAGGGCTGACTGAATTGATGTTCATTTCAGTACCCAGTTAAAATTCCTCAGCTACCTCCGAGAGCTGACTGAATTGATGTTCATTTCAGTCCCAGTTAAAATTCCTCAGCTACCTCCGAGGGCTGACTGAATTGATGTTCATTTCAGTACCCAGTTAAAATTCCTCAGCTACCTCCGAGGGCTGACTGAATTGATGTTCATTTCAGTACCCAGTTAAAATTCCTCAGCTACCTCCGAGGGCTGACTGAATTGATGTTCATTTCAGTACCCAGTTAAAATTCCTCAGCTACCTCCGAGGGCTGACTGAATTGATGTTCATTTCAGTACCCAGTTAAAATTCCTCAGCTACCTCCGAGGGCTGACTGAATTGATGTTCATTTCAGTACCCAGTTAAAATTCCTCAGCTACCTCCGAGGGCTGACTGAATTGATGTTCATTTCAGTCCCAGTTAAAATTCCTCAGCTACCTCCGAGGGCTGACTGAATTGATGTTCATTTCAGTACCCAGTTAAAATTCCTCAGCTACCTCCGAGGGCTGACTGAATTGATGTTCATTTCAGTACCCAGTTAAAATTCCTCAGCTACCTCCGAGGGCTGACTGAATTGATGTTCATTTCAGTCCCAGTTAAAATTCCTCAGTTTCTCTCAGGGTAATTTAAAACTTCAATAACTCGATTAAAACAGACATCAGGCCGAAATCTTGGTCTCGTTTTAATTTCGTTTTAAAGAGGAAGGATGGAAGTTTGTGGCAGTAGTGCTCCAACATTTGTAGTCAACGTCAAAGTCATCCCACAATTTTCGATTTTCTAGATTCGACAATTGTCCATAAACGGGATCATATATTATTAATCGTTTAATTAATCTTCGAGAAAGTAACTACTAAATACCAAATATGAATAAATCTGTGATATTACCTGATGAGGTTATTAAGATTGGAATCCTTCCAGGCTTCATTGGACGGAGCAAATAGTGTGAGGTCTCGCATACGACTGAGGGTTTGCATGAAGTCTCCTCCCAGATCCATAATAACTTCATAGAACTTGTAAAGTGGTCCGTCTTCCTTATCCTATTATCATAAATACATATTTATTGACAAATTAGATTTATTTTACAAAAGTAGATTTAATCAACAAACAAGAACTGACGAGATGGTAAAGTGAATTAAAGTGAATTAAAGGAACTTCAAAGTAATTTGAGGAGTTATAAAGTTTGAAATAACCAGTAACCAGTTGTATCTTAACTACGTATATCTTAACCAGTTGTATCTTAACTATATCTTAACTGTAAAGCATAAATCTGTTTTTTCTGAAGCAGTAAAAGCTCTTGGATGGTGAACAGAGTTTTAAAACATTCATTAAAGGTGAAAAATAAGATTAAAATGCATTGAAGATGCCACATTTTTAGTTCCTAAATTTTCAATTGTACAATAAGAAAATAAAGTGCTGAAACTTGAGTAAGTAATCCCATTATAAAACTAAATGCTTACATTTTAAGTTTAAACAATCACAGAAGGTGCTTTAAGTTAGGTACAAATTTCGGTTGCTCTGCTTACATTTATAATAATATGCTATATTTTAATATATACAGGTTGTCGGGGGGTAAAGTGCACTAACTTTGAGAAGTGATTCTATGTGATGGTAGAAGTACAAAAGATGTAAACATAACTATTTCGATATTACATCGTTATTTTTTTTACAACTAACAATTCAACTTTTTAACCTGAAAGTAGACAAGGACCTTAAAACTAAGGAATTTCTAAAAAACGTTTTCTTATCCTTACTTATTACCTCTAAAGGTTAGTGCACTTTACCCTTTGTCACCTTGTATTATATGTAGTACTTTATCAGTTACAAAAAAGAAAGTTTCATTCGGTTTATATTTAATTATCAAAATTTGGTTATGTAATATTACGTGCAAAACAGAGAAAACGAAATAAGTACACAGTTGTATGATATAAAAATGAATATTTAGATGATTGATATCTTGCAGTAGACAAAATCATTTTCAAATAATAAAATTTGTACAAATGACAAACAAACTAGCAAATTTATTAATAAAGCAAATTCAATTAGTATTAGTGTTGTTAGACACAGACATGGAGATTTAAAAAAAGGTGAAAAAATTTGATTGTTTGGAAGTGACAAACATTGAGAAATTTAAATAAAAGTGTTAAGGGTATGAACAAAAGACAAAACAAAATAAAACACAATTAATTACTTAATGAATGTTTATGAAAAACCAAACTTCCTTGAATTTCTTTGATCTAAATGACTAATTGAAAATGGTTAATTGAAAATATAAATTATTATCATTAGAGAAACTATAAAATACGAGTATGATTGAATGGGTGTTATAAAATGTCAGAACAAAGGAATAAACAAAAATTACAACAAGCTTAACCAAATTGATACATACTATCTCTCTTTCTCACCTGGTTTATTCACACATCTTATCTCTCTTTCTCACCTGGTTTATTCACACATCTTATCTCTCTTTCTCATCTGGTTTATTCCTAAATATTTTAATTCAAAACCAAGTACTTAACAATTCTAGTTTAACTTGTTGTAAATTTATTGTGAGCGTAGGCAACAGTCTTTTCAAAAAATTAAAGATCTATGCAAAGTAGTAGGTACCTAATGTAACTATTTATTTAGGGAATCGAGGACTTAATGCGAGGGGGGATCATAATCTAGGAGCAGTGTATGGTGACAGATACTCACAATACCCTGTGTAGGAAGATACAAGTAGTGATTCATCCGAGAAGGGAAAACACACGTACAAAACCATGCACCAAAAGTTGGGGACACCGTGTGACGCCGCGCACAGGGGAGGGACACACCAAGAAATGGACAAAATTACAAACAAACAAATGTTAAACAAATCTTATTGACAACAAAATATATATCATTATGATTAGGTACTTCAATTAAAATAAAACATAGACACGCTATACATACTTTCAATTATTACAACATTTCATTTTAAATCATTTTTAAACTGAAAACGCCAAATGGCACTATGGCCATTTATCCTTTCTAGCGTCTATATATTTGTGATGGTATGTATGTATGTATTTATCTACTTAAGAAATACAAATAAAAGAAATAAAATAAGTTTAAATTTTCAAATTTGGCTGCTCATGAAATTGAATCAACGTTGGAAGAAATAAATAAATATTTATAAACAAAAAAAATCATTTGATTCTAAAGTCCATTAAATATTTTAAAAGATTTTCAATCTAAGCCAAGATGGAATCAAACTATGTTAAACAGCTTTTCGGAAATCAAAACCATGAAAGTAAGATATTTTAAATTTAAGCCAAGATGGAATCAAAACCATGAAAGTAAGATATTTTAAATTTAAGCCAAGATGGAATCAAAACCATGAAAGTAAGATATTTTAAATTTAAGCCAAGATGGAATCAAAACCATGAAAGTTAGATATTTTAATGAATTACTTTTATAACAAAAGAAAAAATCGTAGCGTGGAACCATGAATTTTCCTCTGACTTCATAATTAAGGAAAATCCCGTGAAAGTATTCGTATTTAATAATAAACTGTTTGAGTTGATTTCTGCAAACAAATAATAGATATTATTGTAATAATGATTCATGCACCTTTTTAATACATATTACCCCCCCCCCCCCAAAAGAAATATATAAAACCTAATGAAAATCAGAATTATGTACCCTACCTAAGTACCTATTAATATTTTATTTAAAAAAGGGTAGGTATGATGTTGTCAGATTACATGCTTTCCTGCCCAATTGATTTTAGAGTGATAGCAATGAAAATTGTGCATCCATAGATCCTCAAAAGTAGATTTGCAGAGCAGTGAGTGAACCAAGATGAAAAGGATCAGATGTTATTTAAAAAATAATTCATTAACAACAATTAGAAAGGCCGCAACCAAATGATGTTCCATAGGTGCAAAGATAGAGAGGAAATACAATTATAGAGTGAAATAAACAAACCCAACATATTGAAATAATCTTATTTGTACAGATAAGAATAAAATGTTTGTGCGTGACCAAGACTCCAACTTGAAATCTACCGCTTTGCGGGTCTGCGCCACCGAACCCAGTAGGTATCCATATTGTCGCTTTTATCATTCACATATTTTCTGAAAATTACTAATATTGTTTTAATTTAATTTTCAAATTTTGTGTAATTCAACCTTTGCAGGTTCTATCCAAACCTAAATGTGTCTTGGGTAAACTGCAATTTTATTTTTTAAAAAAAGGAAAAATCTTCGACTTTTCTATTGTTCAGAATAATAGAATATGTACACACATTTTTTGTACATTTAATTTACTTTGTATTTTAGTTATTTTTATTTAAGCTGCAGTGCCCATTATTGTTATTGTTGGAAAGTGTAAAACTTCTTAAAATTTGATTTTATACTAACTATTAAGTAAAGTAAAGTACCTCACCTCACTTATAAACTATTAAATTTGAACTGAAACCGGACAGAAGTTAAAATGAAAAAGAGACCTATTTTAATGTAATTCTAAGATAGAATACCTACCTACCCGAATGCTAATGAGAACTACATATATATTGTATGAAATATTTTATATACAGTGCTCTCTCACTAATTCGCCACCCTAAAAACCGGGCAAAGGTCCAATTAGTGAAAGTGGCAGATAATAGTGGATTTCGTGAAAACAAAAAATTCATCTTTGATAAAATTTCAATACTTTGGTTAAAAGTTAAGGTATCATTTTGGCCGTGAAAATCTAAAAACGTATCATATTTATGCTTGCGAGAAGACTTAATAATTTTGTAAACTTAATAATCAAAAAATGTAAAAAGTTCAGCTCTAACAAGCCAGGCAGCCGTATTGTAGCAGCTGTATAGTAAGAGAATGTATAAGAGTTGGATAACCCAACCTGTTGGTGAATAAAACTTGGCACTCCAGTCCAGACAAGCAGCGGACCACTAAATTACACTTACGAATACCGTCTTTGATAGAATTGATTTTGTGTTTGCAACTAGAAAAAATAATGACGGATTACAGTAGTTTTCAGCGTCGGATTACTGAGAGAGTACTGTACTTAAACATAATTTTACTAAAGAGGAATACCACTCACAAAGAAAAAACATGTGTATTCCACAAACAATACATTTAATTTTTATAAAGTGCAAGATCAAACAATGTAGGTACCTACCAAATACACAGTTTTATACTTCCTGATGTTTTCATTAATCATAGAGTTCATAGAAGAGATTACACAACACACATTCACATACATTTATCTAAATAGGTGACATTCGAGTTAAAACATTGAAAAGCGTTATCAGTCCCAGCACTAAGCTACCAAAAAAGTTAAAAAAATAAAGGAGAAAGCGGTATTTACCTTGAATGACTGTTGTTTGTATGCACCCGACATTGAAAGCATAAAAAAATATTTGTCAATGTTTCATACAGTTGGTATTATCCTGGTTTATTTTGTGTTTTGTACAGAGAAGGTTATTAAATAAGAAATATATATATATTATGTAATTATTGAACGACAATTGGCCGAAACGATCTCTGCTTCGTGTGTATAGAAAGAATTTAAGATTTACTTGAAGAGGAACTAAATCTTTCAGAGGGTAGATTGATAACAATGTAACGAATTGTGGATACAACCTACATAAAAATGTATTAAGAAAGAGATGATGATAAAATACACAAATTTCCTTACATTTGTGCGAATTTTAAAAGCCGAATCATAAAATTAAATGAATTTTCCGTTTTGTGACGGGTTGAACATATTAGTCACAGATATATTTGCAGATATGCAAGCATGCTCTTGATGTGTGTGAAAACATGCTTTTGAATAACGCAATAGGAATTTAAAATATTTATGTTTTATTAAAGTGGAGCAATCGAGTATTGTTAAAATATTTTAGCTATAATTAATTAAGCATTACTTTATTAAGGAACAGTAAAGTGAAATGTTTACTGAGAAATTGTGATCTGTGTATGATATGTTGGTAAAATAAATAAAAATTATCGCAGTGCAGTAATAATCATTATCTACTAGTGTATTAATATTCTACACAATTATTAAATAGCTGCACGGTGCTTCCACGAACGGATATAATATCTAAACAAACATATTAAAACGTTAAACACATGAAGGCAGTCCAACCACAAACACATTGACAGAGCGCAAACTTCATTCAATAATCAACTCCATAACATTGGAGGTTTATGCTGTAATGTGCATTTTGTAATTGAATTGACTTGAAAAGACATTTTCCTAAAATTGCTGTGAGCATGTCAACATTTAAGTAGCGGTGAGGACATTGAAGTTCAACAAGCCGATAGGTCCATAGATTGGTATAACGGCTGCCTACTAGTTTAAGCTCGTCGCATGTTCAGTATTCCTGTCAACTGAATTATTGTGGGTTTAAAAACAGACAAAGTGAAGGTGATCAGTGATCAGTGATCAGTGATCACCGTGTTATATTCAAATTATGTTCAAAGGGGGATGTTGGTTTGCTGATGAAATATTACATAATAGACATGGCCTTGTCAGTATTACAGTCAAATAGATTTAAATAGTATGTAAACAATGTCAATCAGACAGATGACAAAAACTTGTGAATTTGGTTAGAGATTGTGAAATTTAAACTCTTTCTAGTTTACAACAAACTATAAATGGGGTCTGGACCCAAGTTACTGAGTACACTATTGAAAACAATAAAACAGCTGGAAACTGACCTCCAGGAATTGTGTGACAGATGTATCAACAACCATCAGCGGGCGCTGGATGAGGTGCACCACTCCGTTCTTCACAGGAATATTGCCTTTGACAATGTCGGCTAGGACAACGCCTGTGGCATGCTTCGAGTCTCCGAGAAGGGTATTAGATTTCACGTAGGCTGAAAAATAAAGAAAAACATGTTCTCAAACAATAATGTGGATGGGATTTTAAAACCTTCAAACTATTTATGACTAACAAAGAATACTATCTATTTGAGCTATTTGTCAAGTTAAGTAACGTGTTTAGGCAGTTAAATATTGTTGCCCGCTCATCCAATCATAGACTGCCAACGATGGTGGATAATGGAGATCCTGAAAGAGATTCTTTAAAATATTCAGAAAAGTTCCCTTAACACATTGGATGGTGAATAGGCGCCTAGCTCAATTTCGTTGGGTGCTGAGTACGCACCTAGCGCATACAGTTTATATACATGGTAAATAATAAGAAAGCTTCACGAGCAGATCACAGAAAAAAATATATTTTATATGACACATAAACTATTATATTATTTTTATACTTTTATGTAATATTTTACATGACATTAAATAACGGCGGTGTTTTTATTTAAAAATTAGATGTAATCTTCAGCATGCAATGAATGTATTAGAAAATACTTTGAAGTGAATGTCGATGTTTTGTCTTATGGCCGCAACTTGGAATGAATTTCTCAATTTTTTTTTATTAATTTGCAAATTTTTTTTGCAAAATATGGTAATTTTGCAAAACTTGGGTGAAATGCCACCCCTAGAATTAACTGCCCTAGGCTAGGTTGCGTAATTCTAAATAGGGTCCAGCTTTTGCACGTTTGTAATGAGAATATTAATAAATATGGGTTATTTATGAATTATGCTTGCTGTTCAAGATAGAGTCATTAATACCAAAAATTATAGGAAGCATATAATCAAAGATACAAATCAAATTGATGATTTATGTAGAAAATGTATGGCTTTTCCGGAAACTACAGAACATATTATATCGGGATGTTCTATATGATCGGAAAGTACACAGATTTAGGAAATGAAATTAAAAGAATTTGGCATTCTCAGACTATAAAAATATTACAATTTGTTATTTCGGCTACTGGCATTATACCTAGATCTCTCATTAAAAATTTAGGCATATTAGATTTGTCAAAGAATTTGTATATAAAAATGCAAAATCAGTCATTTTAAATACATGTAGGATTACGAAAGATTTTTTAAATATTTATATTGAGGGATCTGTAGGATTTATCGGTCAAATTACGAATTCCACCGGGCCGAACCCTCTGATGTGAAAATATCTGGAGTCGGTGAATTATTTTCCCATTTAATAGTTTGGTAGATTAACATGTTGTTCTTGTATTGTTTTGTATTGATTATACTTATATAATACACTTGCATAACGTGGATTTACTAGATGATCATTTATATGGAAAAGTGTATGAAAGGGTTTAGTTTTTCCTATGGGAAAAACTAAACCCGGACCTGAAAATCTGGTGCGTAAAATTTTTTTTTATTACCTACTACGCAGTGGCAGTTCATGCAATGAGGCAGGGGAACCTAGCCTAGAGAAACAAGACACATGTATCCATACTATCAAATAGACGAGAAAGGAGAAACAAGACATATTTATTTATTTATTTACATTTGATACATTTAAAACCAAAATAACAGAAATAATATTACATAATAAGAGAATATATTTAAAATGAATACAAGTGTTGTTACGTTGTTTTAGGTCGATATTAGTTCCTAGCTAGGCAGATTGCCTGTTCTAAGGAACCAAAGTGTGTAAAGTGCCAAATGCAATTTAAATTATTATTATTTTTTTAAATTAATACCTATATACTAAGTTTTTACTAAATGTGCCATTCATGGGTAACCATGTATAGTTTTAAGTCACATTATATATGTAATAGTTTTTCAGACTCCTCCCTACCCAAGCCAATCAACCATTTAGTTATTATTGAACCAATGCAGGACATTTTGCAATTTTTAATATTTAAGTCTGGGGGGATTTTATTGTATAATTTCAGTCCCAGATACGCATACGTCTTTTGATAATTAATTTTGCCGTATTGCTCCCTGGGACCAAGAGATCCTTTCTGTTGTATGTATCCATACTATCAAATATTGTATAAGCTTTAAGGTTACTTCAATTTAAACACATATTACAAAATTATTAATTCTGTAAGTCTTAAAGTTACTTCAATTTAAATATTACCCATTAATATCTACATATTTCACTAGAACTAGTTGCCTTTATATGTAACTCGTCATTATTTTCGTAAATAAACGTGGATTATTTAATCAAAATTGTGCCTGGAAACTTGAGTCGTAGTCGTCGACACAGCTTGTTAAAAACCATGATATTCTGGCACAGCGGCATGACAAAAGGAATGATGCTGTTGAATGAAATTTCTGTAACACCAGTTGTATTTAATTCCTATTCAGAAAGCCTGAAGATATTTTTGAATAGTGGCAGTTGGATTTAATTAGATAAGTAATTATTTTGCTGCTATGAAAGATCGTATCGTTGATTTCATAATCAGTTAACGTGGTATGTTGATAATAATACTTAAAAATATGTTTGTGCCTCCCCACTTTTCAACCCCACAAACCGTCACTGCTGCTACAGCTCGTCGCCCGAACGCTTAATTGTCAAATTCATTAGCAAATTTCACAGGAAGGGGAGGTTTTCTTTCATTATTACAGGTTAAACATTATGATGTGTGTTTAACCACTTGGGCACATAAGCTTGTTTTCACGACAATTTAACTTAGGTAGACATAGGAATGACGTATGCCCCGCACTTGAGTTATTAAGATGAAGCAATTTTCGTAAAGGTAAAGGACCGATTAGTTTAAATAACCCTTAGTAAAGTGATTAATTATCATTTCTGATACCTTATTTTTAATTTTAAAATAGAGATTGAATAAAAACTAAAATGGTCGTCTGGATAATTAAGCACTCGGGCAACGACCTGTAGAATATTACGTAAAAGATATTTACTCAGAGTTTCCTGTCCATTTTGCGATGTGGTAAAGGAGATGGTGACTTTGAGGTTATCTCCAAAGGCGAGGGTCTCAAACTGCATGTCGTCAGCAGTCGGCTTGGTGAAGAGCACCATGTTGGGGATAACGTGTCCATCCACCACCTTGGCGTCAATCATTTCAGGGCGAGGCTGTGGCTGGAAATATTTAACCAACATTCATTATTAGGAAAGAAAATTGAGTTGCATGTAGGACTTTTGAGCGATCTGCTGTGACAAGATGAATAAAATAGCCAAGAAGGGTGGTTTAGAATGAAACATGCAATAAAAAGATTGTAAATGCCAGAAGAAATCTATAAAATCTCTTTTTAAAGATTTTATAATATTTGACTGATAATTTGACTTATATTTTATAATATATGAGTGGCCTCAAGATGGTGGCCCACAAGATGATGACTTTGTGTGGCCCTCATCATCTCAAAATATTATTTACCCATAAACCAACAATATCTAAATTAATTCTAAAAATATTATATTTTGGTGATACTTAAAAGAATTCGAAATCTTATCTTTCATAGATGACAGTTTAATTGTTTTAAGTAAAAACGCTTTTTACAAGTTACGCTTTAGAATATTAAGATGAATTAATTGTTTGCGCCCGTTCACACGCAATATGAATGTGAATAGTTTTATCCATAAAAAACTAAAATCTTTCAAGAAAAGCCTTTTTAAAGCCAACAAACAGTGGTGGCACGTGACTATTGTGTGTCCAAGAATGCTAATATTTAAAAAAATGGCATTACCAATGTTGTTGTAGCCGAAAACTATTTTTTTTCAAGCTTCAACATCAAAACTTTTAAAGAAAATACATAGATAAATAACTTATAATTTAATATATCTGAAAGATATCAGAATAACATTAAAATCCCGATGTTAAACCCTAAGCATTCTCAAAATTCTTTCTCTACTATTTAATCACATTCATATTGCGTGAATATGGGCTCAACCAATTTTCATCTTAATATATTAAAGCATAACTTGTAAATAGCGTTTTTCCTTAAAATAATTATATTCGTGCCTCTGCCATCTGTGAAAGAGTAATTCTTTTGAGTACCACCTTAATAAAAAAATAAAAATTCTTTTCTATGATGGAACGTTATAAAAAAGATAATACTGTATTCATTATTTAAGGTTAACTACTTTCTAAGCTCGTTAAGATGCTAACTGCTTTCAGATGCCACAATTCCATCTTCAGGGCAGATCTGGGTGCTAGCATGGTCAATCGATATGAAGTTACCGACCGATTGTCGGTAACTTCTCATCGTTCCCTAGGACAACAGATCGCCAACGAATAGGTGACAGTTCACAATGACTAAGTGTCCTTAATATATTCGATATCAACTGTCGTTGAGTCGTCCTAGGGAACGATGAGAAGTTACCGACAATCGATCGACCATGCTAGCACACCTGGTAAGTTATACCCCAAAGAGAGATCTGTCTGAAACGGGTTTTCTTCAGCCTAAAATAAATTCGTGTGTACAAGGATATTTAATAATCAGATTATAATTTCTAAAATTATGTTAAAAAAAGTGGTGATTGTGACAAAAGAAATGTGGGTGTTATATTTAGAAAAATGCAGAAACCTCACTAAAATGAGAAGCAAGTACTAAATTATTTGAGAGTGAAGAAGTGTTACCAAATATTTATAATACGAAACAAGATATAATGGTAGTTCAGTTAATGTAAATATGTTGAACAATAACACTATGTTATGGATGTATGGGTATTTCAATAAGGACGCTCGATTTTAAAATGTAAATAAAACTAGCTGCGTACTCATTTTTATTATTATTTGGTGGTATATTTTATGGTAATAAGGACCAATTTTTAATGACTTTGTCGCATAAACCTGACTGAAGTTGATGGATGGCGTTTGTTATGTTGACTTTGAGGGAGTCGATTGTTTGCGGTTTGTTCGCCTAAGCGGCGTCTCCTCCGACGAAAATGTGTACGCGTTTTGTGGATGGTTAGGTCCGAGTCGCAATGTTTTTGCTTTCCGTGGCCCATAGAAAAAACAAACGTTGTGGCCCTGCCACATGTTTAAGGTAATGTTTGAGATATTGTTTGTAAAATTGGTCGCAAGAGACCGGCCTTTAAGGCCGGTCTATTGTGAGGCTTAGGCTGGAATCAGACGGTTCACTAATCGTTCATTTCTGTATTTCATTCCACCTATTTCACTTGGAATGACACGTCTGAACAAGAAATGAAACAAAAGTGAAACGAAGATGGTAACATTCGCTCGAGCAACCATAGAGTAAACCTTCACTCGAGTGAACCGTCTGATTCCAGCCTTAACGCCTAACCTACGATTGAAGATGTTAAATCGCACAATCTCGGTGACTAGTACATGTCGCCGCCATGAGAGATAACCATGCGCATGCCCTCAAATCGCTTGTGCACCACCAAGCAAAGCCGCGGCAGACATTTGGACGACATTATATTCCACACTTAAAATATTCTTTCAATAAAAAAATGAGTAGATATCTCGCACACAACTTGTTTTATTTACATTTTAAAATCGTGCGTCCTTATTGAAAGGTCAAGTATTATAATATTATTTAGCAAGCAGAGAAAATACAAATATCACAGTATGTACCTTATACATTATTAGAAGCAGCAAGGAAGTTGAACCAAAAAATAAAATACATAAATAAGTAAGTACATCTGAGAAGTTATAAATATTAAAAAAATATATAATATTGTAGGTATAAACAAATAATGTCAGTAATGGAGTTTTATTTTGAGAAATTCAAAACCTGTGGATTACAAATTTATAAAGAAAAAACAAAACGAAAAGGAAAATTATAAATTACCTTGAACCCTTCATCAACAGGAATGAAGAATGTGTGACGACCTTCACTTTTGAAGATATCTTGTTTCTTTATCTGGGTAACCTTCTGCCGAAAAGATCTAGAAGAATAACGCATGTTTTAGTAAGATTTTAGTGAAACAACCTCCCAAATATATACGTCATTATAATTTAACACCAGCGGAAAACTAGTGAATCTATTTCACATAGAGAACGCAATTTTTATTCCATCCGAGTATTTAGAGTTAAGCATTTATTGGAGCCGGGTCTAGACGTCGACGCATTTTAAAAGACAAAGAGTCTATATTAACCCCTAGCAATTTTCAAATATGACCTAAAAATTCTGACTTCGGACTCGATTTACTCAAAAACAAAATCTAAAATCAAAATAAGTTATATCACAAAATCGACTACAAATATGCGGCATATATTATATTATATTATATTATATTCATCGGTTTTCCGCTTGTACTACGAGTTTCCGGACACCTTCTATAAGAGAAAGTGTAGGTATAGTGAAAATTAGACATTGACATTGTAGAGGAAGTCGATTTAAATCCGTCTCTACAAGAAAAACCCGATAGAACTTGATCGAGGATTTATTTTTAAAATTCCTAAAAAATAAGAATTCTATCTGATCGGGTTCGTTTGTTAGGAACCTGTGATTGGATTCGTTGTAAGAGTTTAACGCCGTTCGTCCATGGAGCTACTTTCAAGCGACTTGATCACCGCTCGTCTGTACCCTCCATACTATTACTAGCAAAATAGCAGAGCGGGTAGCGGCGATCTAGTCGCTTGTAAGTAGCTCCATGTACGAAGAGCGTAAGATTTGAGTAAACTACGTCGTTGTAATATTTAAGTAGCTACCCACAAATCTTTTGGTTTCAGAGGAAATTTTGGTTTTGATTTATTAAATAAGAGCAAAAGTGACAGGTATTTTTTTTGGATCGAGGTCTACTGTTTGTCCCTACCTGACACGATGGGTGCCGATTTCGAAGTCCTCAGAGCGCGACAGGAACTGAAAGGCATCAGGGTTGTAGAGAGGGTCACTGGAGGTGGATGATGGAAAGACAGGCACCAGAACATCGTCAATCACGTGAAGAATCTGAGGACATTGACATTTTGTTTAATTCATAAATTCTCTGCATCATACACAAAAATCATGTAGAGGCCCACTAGGGCGTTGATAATTAAATAAAAATAATAATCTGCGAGTTCAGTGTCAATAAATTACGAAAACATAAAAAAATGTAAATATACACATAATAAAAAAAAATATTTCGTTGCCGGTCTATTGGTATGTAATTCCAGTTCATACCGACTGCGCGCGTCAAGGCAAGAAAAACATAGCAGTTTTCAAGTAGTTTAGCGGCTACGCTAGGTTTGTGTAACATGGTTTGTGATTCAAATGATAGTGCCCCCTTTATAGCGCCTGCTCGCGTCAAGGCAAGAAAAACATCCCAGTTTTCAAGTAGTTTAGCGGCTACGCTAGGTTTGTGTAACATGGTTTGTGATACAAAAGGAAATGCCCCCTCTATAGCGCCTGCTCGCGTCAAGGCAAGAAAAACATCCCAGTTTTCAAGTAGTTTAGTGGATACTCTAGGTTTGTGTAACATGGTTTCTGTACAAAAGTGAATGTATTATTTATAAAAATAGTTTAAAATGAATAGAATAGAATAGAATACTGAAATTAAAAACCAGCGTTTTTTTTAAATATATATTTTTTTAAATATAAAAAAAATTCTCATATAAAAAAAAAACTTTCATTAAAACCTACGGGTATTATTGTTTTAATATTGTTTCTAGCTACTGGTAAGACAAATCTTTTTGTATTTAGGTTGGCAGTGCCTATTTTATTTGCGAAATGTGCGTCGGTCGCACGGATGACAGATATGGCATCGATCGCGGAATGAGTTTTCGTGTTTCTTAAATCGAACAAAATAATGATTAAAATGCATTATTTATCATTTCCGAAAATTGCAATACCTACCTACTTCTCATTATTATCTAACTGATACGAAGTGTTTTTTCTTTTAAAAGTTCGTATTTACCGTCGAAATTCGTAACATGGCGGTCGGTGAAAAATGATATTTCGTGTTTTTAAAGTTAAGAAATAACAATTAAAATGCATTATTTTTTCAATTCCGGTTGCTGAATGACTTACTACTAGTTAATATCTAACTAACACAATTTTTTTTAGTTCATATTAAGCGTGTCCCGGTTTTGTAAATATTTACCAAAATGTATTGTACGGACGCCGACGTCCGAACCACAGACCACAAGTTATTATTTGAATACCTGTTTCCTGTTATGGGTGTTGGAGGAGATGTAGTTAGAGCGATGCGCCAGAACTTTGGCGTTGTTGATGTAGATGTCGTCATGGTGCGTGGAGCGCTTCCTCGTCACCCACAAGGGAGGGTTCCCCTCCAGCTCCGAGTTCATCGAATGGGCCAGCTGGTCTAGGGTCATGGCCAGGTTTGCTGGATGGACAAATAACAAAGTGCAGATTAGTAAAAAACAAAAATTCCTGACATTATTTGTACAGGTGTTAAGGGACATACTTGACATTAAAAATGGCCTTGAAAGCTGAAATAGCTGACTTACTTTAACCGGTGATTCCTGACATTATTTGTACAGGGTTGATATGTGAGGTACTTGACTTACTTTAACCAGTGATTCCTGACATTATTTGTACAAGTGTTAAGGGACATACTTGACATTGAAAATGGCCTTGAAAGCTGAAATAGCTGACTTACTTTAACCGGTGATTCCTGACATTATTTGTACAGGGTTGATATGTGACGTACTTGACATCAGTGATTCCTGACATTATTTGTACAGATGTTAAGGGACATACTTGACATTGCAAATGGCCTTGAAAGCTGAAATAGCTGTCACAATAATGAAAAACTAAAATACTTGCAGAATTTAATAATAACATCATTGAATCTGACTCAGATTAAAAAAAATAAATAAAATGGGGTTCCAGGACACAAATACAATAAAAAAAACAGTTTAGTAAATTAGCACGCGCTAGAAGTGAGGAGGTTAACGTCGTAAAAAAACAACAGAAAAACATTTTAAAAAAATCGACAAACTCATACTAGTAATGTTCGAGGACAAGCACATACACCATAAGATTGTTAATTCAGTACTTCTGAACCCCTGTCATTACCCAAAAAGGAAAATAATCATAAATGAAGGCGTGAAAATGGATGGAGAGGTTCAGAAGAATATGAAACAAGTAAACAAGGAATTCCCCGATACATCAAATCTAAATTTGGAACTAGACTTATAATTGAATGCGACGAAGAATCTTTGGTTCCTACTATTCCCTGACATTTCCGGTCATTCCCTGCCATTCCCTGCCATTACTTTACTTTTTATTTATTTTATTTTATTTTTCCACATATACGGCACAACATGTGCCATTAATACAATAAATTCATTATCATATAAATGGTACAACGATATTACTAACTAGCTAACTAACTAACCATCACGCCTTTTCTCTGCAGGGGTAGGCAGAGAAGACGGACAGCCAAACAACTCGGTCTTGGCCTACACTCCCTTGCTTCATTCACATTCATACACGTTCTCATACATGCTCTTCTATTATTCCGACTCCTGACATGGCCCGACTCAAGTATCTGGTTCACTTGATCGTGCAATGTATTCCTCGGGCGTTCACAACTTCTTCTTCCATTCGCTCTACATGTCAAAACCATCTGAGGATCCCTTTCTTGATCTTACTCATTAGGCTTACATCAGCCTTGCATTCTTTGCGGATATCCACATTTCTCACACGATCATACACGCCTCAGGGATCTCATCTTTACATCATTCAGTCTACTTTCATCCTTTCTCTACTAATTCCATACATCAGGGTAGGTACTAGCACTCCATTGTGGACTTCTAGCTTCGCTTCTTTGGACAGCTTTTTGTTAGAGCCAACGGCATCCAGCCCACCATTAATGAAGTTATCTGCCATCACCCTTCTTTCAATATCCCTATCAGCCTTCCCATCTCTCGTGAACATACTTCCCAAATAAACAAACTAATCCACCTGCTCCAAGTATTCATCATTCACAAACTATATTGCACACTGTTTTCGTACTTTCTCTTTCAAACACCATGACTTTAGACTTACGTACATTCATCATTAACTCATTCTTCATACATACTTCGACTGTAGATATTCCATAGCCTAGAGACTGTAGATCTTCCATACTGTTAGAAATCAGCACGGCATCATCAGCATACAACAGGCAACATACTTTCAGATTACTCAATTTCACGCCCAATCCCACCTCTTTCAATTCTTGCATACAATTATCCATGTATAGATTGAACAACCACGGTGACATTACGTAGCCTTGCTTAACGCCTTTTGTGATGTCAAACCACTTGGTAAAGCCACCGTTCACTCTAACACATGCTACGCTTCCCTCACACAGAGCGCAATTGCCTGTATGAGAATTGCATTCACTCCATACGTGGACAACACCTTCCATAACTTTTTCCTATCAACTCAGTCGTACGTTTTTTGCACATCTACAAAGGCACAGAAAAGATTCTGTTTTTTTGCCAGAAACTTCTCAGTGAGTATACGCAAAGAGAAAATCTGATCCATGCATCCCCTTCCACTCATAAAACACCTTGAACATCCCATATTTTATCCTTTGTTTCCATTTTTACCCTTTCAATCAATATTCTACCATACAGCTTGCCGATTGAACTTAGCAGGCTAATAGCCCTATGATTCCCACATTCCTCACGTGACCCTTTACCTTTGTATAACGGCATGATCACAGCCCTTCTCCAATCTAATGGCATGTAACCCTCCTCCAAACACTGGTTAAATAGTTTGCACAACCATGTGAGAATAATACGGCTATCACCTTTAAAGTATTCGGCAATATTATCGAAACCAAGAGCCTTACCATTCTTCACACATTTGATCGATCTTTTTATTTCATCCTTGCAGATTTTGGTAACACTCACTCGATTTATACCCGATTCGCCGCTGGAATCACTGTCACCCGGGTTGCTTTCAACAATATTAAGAAAACTATAATATATATAAGTAGAGTTGAAAGTAGTAAAGTAAATTTAAATTTCCTATATAATTCCATCTCAACACAAGCAACATCTTCCGTCTATTGTGGCGGTAATAGGAGATTTTCAAATGTTGCCAGGTTATTCGTAACCCGGGAATGTTTATCTTTCTTTTTAAAAAAAAAAAAAAGAATTGTTACAAGAACCTCATTTTTAGAAGGCGGTTAAAACTAGACAAACCGATTAAAATTATCAGCATTATCTTCAATGATAAATTATTTTCACTTTTCAATAGCGACGTTTTCGGATACTTTCAACGTAAGTGCAATGATTAAATAAAATACCTAAGAGACGAACTTGGCATACCGATCCTAATACATACCGAAAATTCTGTTTAAACCGTTATACAAAAATGGCTGCAGTTTCCATAGTTATTATTCAGTTTATATAATAAGTAATAAATATTGGTTCCATCTTTACCGCCATTTTTTGACGGAATGTTTTATAGGTATGCCAAGTCCTCTCTTAGGTTATTTTATTTAGCCATTGCATTAATAGGTTTGCCAAGTCCTCTATTAGGTTATTTTATTTAGCCACTGCATTTGTAGGTTTGCCAAGTCCTCTATTAGGCTATTTTATTTAGCCACTGCATTTATAGGTTTGCCAAGTCCTCTATTAGGTTATTTTATTTAGCCACTGCATTTATAGGTTTGCCAAGTCCTCTATTAGGTTATTTTATTTAGCCACTGCATTTATAGGTTTGCCAAGTCCTCTATTAGGTTATTTTATTTAGCCACTGCATTTATAGGTTTGCCAAGTCCTCTATTAGGATATTTTATTTAGCCACTGCATTTATAGGTTTGCCAAGTTCTCTATTATGTTATTTTATTTAGACACTGCATTTATAGGTTTGCCGAGTCCTCTATTAGGTTATTTTATTTAGCCACTGCATTTATAGGTTTGCCAAGTCCTCTATTAGGTTATTTTATTTAGCCACTGCATTTATAGGTTTGCCAAGTCCTCTATTAGGCTATTTTATTAAGCCACTGCATTTATAGGTTTGCCAAGTCCTCTATTAGGTTATTTTATTTAGCCACTGCATTTATAGGTTTGCCAAGTCCTCTATTAGGTTATTTTATTTAGCCACTGCATTTATAGGTTTGCCAAGTCCTCTGTTAGGTTATTTTATTTAGCCACTGCATTTATAGGTTTGCCAAGTCCTCTATTAGGTTATTTTATTTAGCCACTGCATTTATAGGTTTGCCGAGTCCTCTCTTAGGTTATTTTATTTAGCCACTGCATTTATAGGTTTGCCAAGTCCTCTATTAGGTTATTTTATTTAGCCACTGCATTTATAGGTTTGCCAAGTCCTCTATTAGGTTATTTTATTTAGCCACTGCATTTATAGGTTTGCCAAGTCCTCTGTTAGGTTATTTTATTTAGCCACTGCATTTATAGGTTTGCCAAGTCCTCTATTAGGTTATTTTATTTAGCCACTGCATTTATAGGTTTGCCGAGTCCTCTCTTAGGTTATTTTATTTAGCCACTGCATTTATAGGTTTGCCAAGTCCTCTATTAGGTTATTTTATTTAGCCACTGCATTTATAGGTTTGCCAAGTCCTCTATTAGGTTATTTTATTTAGCCACTGCATTTATAGGTTTGCCAAGTCCTCTATTAGGATATTTTATTTAGCCACTGCATTTATAGGTTTGCCAAGTTCTCTATTATGTTATTTTATTTAGCCACTGCATTTATAGGTTTGCCGATTCCTCTATTAGGTTATTTTATTTAGCCACTGCATTTATAGGTTTGCCAAGTCCTCTATTAGGTTATTTTATTTAGCCACTGCATTTATAGGTTTGCCAAGTCCTCTATTAGGTTATTTTATTTAGCCACTGCATTTATAGGTTTGCCAAGTCCTCTGTTAGGTTATTTTATTTAGCCACTGCATTTATAGGTTTGCCAAGTCCTCTGTTAGGTTATTTTATTTAGCCACTGCATTTATAGGTTTGCCAAGTCCTCTATTAGGTTATTTTATTTAGCCACTGCATTTATAGGTTTGCCAAGTCCTCTATTAGGTTATTTTATTTAGCCACTGCATTTATAGGTTTGCCAAGTCCTCTGTTAGGTTATTTTATTTAGCCACTGCATTTATAGGTTTGCCAAGTCCTCTGTTAGGTTATTTTATTTAGCCACTGCATTTATAGGTTTGCCAAGTCCTCTATTAGGTTATTTTATTTAGCCACTGCATTTATAGGTTTGCCAAGTCCTCTATTAGGTTATTTTATTTAGCCACTGCATTTATAGGTTTGCCAAGTCCTCTATTAGGTTATTTTATTTAGCCACTGCATTTATAGGTTTGCCAAGTCCTCTATTAGGATATTTTATTTAGCTACTGCATTTATAGGTTTGCCAAGTTCTCTATTATGTTATTTTATTTAGACACTGCATTTATAGGTTTGCCGAGTCCTCTATTAGGTTATTTTATTTAGCCACTGCATTTATAGGTTTGCCAAGTCCTCTATTAGGTTATTTTATTTAGCCACTGCATTTATAGGTTTGCCAAGTCCTCTCTTAGGTTATTTTATTTAGCCACTGCATTTATAGGTTTGCCAAGTCCTCTATTAGGTTATTTTATTTAGCCACTGCATTTATAGGTTTGCCAAGTCCTCTGTTAGGTTATTTTATTTAGCCACTGCATTTATAGGTTTGCCAAGTCCTCTGTTAGGTTATTTTATTTAGCCACTGCATTCATAGGTTTGCCAAGTCCTCTATTAGGTTATTTTATTTAGCCACTGCATTTATAGGTTTGCCGAGTCCTCTCTTATGTTATTTTATTTATCCACTGCATCAATGGAGGAAGTTTTTAATTTCGTGAAATAATGGCAGTATGATCAATTCGAAAGCAAAATTAATTCGCAAATGCACTTTCAAAAAGCCTGCCACAATAAAGCCGCCCGACTTCCGTCTCCCGTCAATCGGCCACGCATCTCGAGTCCGGATATTGGCTGTATTTCCGGCCTGGAAGGCGTTTAAATCGCTCGGGGCGCAATCGCATCGCATTACCAGGAACCGGAAGTCATATTCCTCCACCCTCCGCCACCAGGGACGGACTAGCGAGCAACAAATGAAACTCAAAGCTTTGGAAAGCTGTTTAATTGCATGGGACCATTTACTTTACACACGTACACTACTTATTTAAACAAAGAGATTTTAATTAAACGAAAATCGCGGGTTCAATTTACTCTCGCAAAAAATATATATTTATGAGGGCTGATCGTAAAATAAGGTCTCCAAGGTGCTGCGGTCGCGAGGAACGATTTTACGGCAATCCAGCCACACTGGCGTGTAGCCTGATTCTCCCACGCCAAAACCTCACCACACTGCACTCTCTGCGACGCTTAGTCTCAGCGTGGCAGCCGTTCGCGATATTATTAATATCACTTGCACGCTTTCTCTTATTCTTTTTTTTTTAAATAGGCAATTCACCCTAAAAGGTTGCTTTGTGATTCTCTTATTCTTAAAATACATTTAAATCGTGAACCATTTTGTATAGTAAATATTGTAAAGATCAATTAAAGTTTAAAGTGTACCGTACCATTTCTCACCATTCCCATTCCAGGGAATGGCAGGAAATAGCAGAGAACGATATGGAATGACAGGGAACAGCAGAGAATGACAGGAAATGGCAGGGAATTGCAGGGAATTGCAGGGAATTGCAGGGAATTGCAGGGAATGGCAGATAATGGCAGGGAATAGCAGGGAATGACAATAAATAGCAGGAAATACCAGGGAAAGGAAGGGAATGACAAGGAATGGCAGGTAATAGCAGTGAATGGCAGAGAATGACAAGTACGCATAATATATAATACCCGTAATTGTATTCCTTATATCAATGCATTAGAATTTAATAATAGGTAGATGGTAAAAAAATTATTAATCGTATCGCGCTGTAATAATCCACAAGGCCAACCTATTTCTATATATATCTTTTTTATGTTTTTTTTTAATAATAATTTTCACCACTCCCTATAATATATTATTTTATTTATTTATTTCTGTATTTTTATAAATTTTCATCTTATCCTGGCAACCTTTGGTTTTGAAACATGTAGATAATTTTGATTATACATGTGGTGTTACGAAGGGATTTGTTTTAATTTAATTGCTTTACTTACTGATATGGTATAAAATCAGAGAATCATCCACGGCGCCTTTGTGTCGCTGGAAGGCCTGATTGGTCGGAGCAAACAAGGTAACCTGTCTGAACTGGAGTGTGGTATTGGCGATGCGACTTCGTTCCAGTAGCGCGTAGAACTGAAAAAAGTCAATCAATAAATTAATCATAATATAATAACCATGGACGAGTTTGTGGCCGAGAAATCAAATGCGTCAGATTGCCACATCGGAGTCGTGGGTTCAATTCATCTCAGGATAGATAGTCAGGATCTTCATCGTGACACAAACAATGCTAGCTGAAGTTAGCAACGTCATTTAGTAGGATTATGAAGTATTAACCCGTTTAATCATAGGAGACCATATTTGTCCCAGCTCACATAGGTCTCAAAGAAATCTTTGTTTCTCCCTTACTATCGAGACCATATTTGTCCCAGCTCACATAGGTCTCAAAGAAATCTTTGTTTCTCCCTTATTATCATAGTCAGAAATGTGATCTAAACGGTATTGGAAAGAGAATACAACAAACTATATTTTCAAATCTAAAAGAAAACCACAACAAATTAAAATTTACCCCTTTCTGAAACCAAAGTTTCCGATAGCAATTTGAAAAAAAATTATGGAACTTTGTGAAATTTTTAAGAATATTTTTTACATGAAACGAAAAAAAATGAGGTGACAGTAAGGTTTATAATTCATTTATCTAATGAAATAAGTATTTTTTTTTCATTATCAGTAATTTTAGTTAGAAAAAAGTAAAGTGAGCCATTTTGAACACTTTTTAAAGTTTTCCCAAAAAAAAAAAAATTATTTAAAAAAAAACATAGTAATTTTTAATATATAAATTTGAAAGCCTATTTCATCACCTTTCGAAAACAGTTTTTAGTTTTCGAATACGTTAACAAATGTTCCATTTATTTGGATTTTATTGCAAAGCGGGAATATTTTTAGCCTCTGACAAAATACGCCAATTTTTTTAAGGGTAAAATATCAAATAAACAATTCTGAAATAAAATTATCAAAGAAGCTTTTATTTAAATAAGTAGCATTTTTACTACTCTCTTCCAATACAACGACAAGAAATACTGACATAAATACTGCTCCCTTCCAGGGCCATACCCGAATTGGGATATGTTGTGATGCAAAATATAGTAGGGAAGAAGATGCCGTAGACGAAGGTGGGGAAGTACCTGGCTGTTCATATCTGGGCACCAAACACGGATAAAGGCATTTATGCTGGCACTATCTTTCACAGTCTCTACCACACCGGAACGAGCGACAAATTTACTAGGTATACATTATTTTTACGACATAAATTGCGAAATAACCCGAATGAATAAAAAAAAATTCTTCAAATTTTGCAAATTCACTTTGTGGCACCTTTTTATTAATGAAATAATTAAAAACTTTGTGAATAACCCTATCTTAAACATATTTCCATTGAAATTTTTGTCTTTGATCTTCTAAGCACCTCCCCTTTCCACCTCTCCCCCCTCCTCCTGTTGATCTTCTAAGCACCTCCCCTTTCCACCTCTCTCCCCACCCCCTGTTGATCTTCTAAGCACCTCCCTTTCCACCTCTCCTCCCACCCCCTGTTGATCTTCTAAGCACCTCCCTTTCCACCTCTTCCCCCCCACTACTTCCATTTCTACCCACGCCTGTTTTACTAAACTTGATAATTTAGTTTTTAGTACATTTATTGTCCTAATGAAGAGAACATCGTTCTCGAAGTATGTTGATTTTTTAAATAAAGATTATCGTGGTAAAATTAAAGTGTGTTTAATTATTTCATTAAAACAAAAATTACCTGCCCACGCCGGGATTTGAACACGCGACCTCTGGATTCGGTCACAATCATCCGATTGTCAAAAAACGCAGGAATATAATATGAGCAAGGGGTATTAAAACTTAACATGAACGAAAAAGCCCACGATCAATCCGGAAATCCGGTAAAAAAAGGGATTGGCTACAAAATACACAAAAGGTTTATATTGAAAATCTACATAGGTACATAATATACACGGTGCGTCAGTGAAAACCGCAATGTTAGTGCCTCCAGTATAGAGCTATAAAAACATTTTAATGTTAACTCCCTACAAGAGCCCCAACTGCCCGGAGCCAGAGACGAAATGAAAGGCGATATGAAAGTACAAGAGATATAATGAAAATAACTTCCAAATAACTTAGGTTAAAGGGGGGGTATCAAAACTCGGCTTGACTGCAGTTAGGTATTTTTGGTACTTGTACGGCCCGCTAGCCAACCAGAATTTTAGCCGTCTATGGGGCAGACTCGGGTAAGATTGAAACTAAATTGGTAAACCATTTAGCATTTTGATAAAATACGAAATAAAAAATACACTTGCTCTATAAAATTTAAATTTGTTTACTAGATAATGGATACAGCTAGACAGACAAAAAATCATATTAGCAATGGAATGGATAGATAGAAACATCTTTTACGCCCTGAACCTTTTTTGACGTCTCCGTTTTTTACTCAATGAGACTTTGAATCTAATGGTGTTTTGACGTAGACTGTATGGTTTATAAAATGGTAATAACTGTATTTATAATATTACCGGAAAATAATGGGTGTGAATAAAGGGAGATCATAAAATAAAGTTGGGACAAATATTTTTAAGTACGTGCAATAGAAATGACAAAAGGTGGTTTTGTTTTTGAAAGTTTATTCAGACAAATTTTTTCGTACTCAAGAAAGAATATATTTCAAAATATTAGCTCAGATAAACAAAAAGTAGAATGACGCACATAAACGAAAAATCACAAAATTTAATACAAATTGATATAAAATCAACTAAATGTAAACTTGGTAAGCAAAATATTCAGCATAATATCCTACAAAAATTGCCAAGACTTGTGGATTTTATAATGATATTAATTTTATCTTTAGTACTTGTGTTAAACAGTGTTAGTCGTACGGAATTTTTAAACCTCTCAACAATAATAGTAGAATCTTTTTTTTATTTTTATATATAACTTCGCACAGGAGGCCCGGAGAAAAATTGTCTTTAAGAGACCCATATTGTATGAAGGAGGAAACACAGAGGCCGGCAAATCGTTTCACAGCTGAGCTGTTGAACTCAAGAACGAGTGGTAGAAGCGACCCGTTCTCATGGGAGAAATTTCGACCGTGTATACATGTTGGGCGCGCGTTTGGCGTGTTTCCCGACTTTGCACCGGTGCTGAAGGGATCAATGACGCTAGTTCCTCTCTGAAGCATCTTCCATGTCTGAAATAACGGTAGAACAAGGATTCCATCGCGGTAGACGACCCTGAATAATTCTTGAAGCACGTGTGCTCCTGAGGCTGTTCCTTCTTATTGGCAGCTCGTGTACAAATTACCCAAAATTTATTTGACTCTCTCGACTCATCGCCTTGCCCCGCTGTGGTAGAGATGGATTCATACGTCCGCTACTCCTTTTTTTATATGAATACCTTACAAAAGTACCACCTGCTCCCGTCTGGAGTCAGTGAGACTATGGCATCCCCAATTGGGATATGTTGTGTGGCTGAAGGTGAATGGGGATGAGAAGGAAATATTGTAATTATTTCTACAAATCTCATGACGTCAGAGCTCACCACTATATGTATATAGAATCCTTCGCGGGCGTGTGCACAACAAATCACCTATTGTTTCAGCGCAATCGAATGAATGGTATAGGAATTTTTTTATAACGCCAGAGCTCAGCGCTACATAAAGAAACCATTACAGGTATGTGCACAACAAATCACCAAAGTTTCTTTGCAATCGGAGTAATGCTTTAGGTACCGTATAAGGAATTACGAAGGTGTGCATTTAACAACTTTCAAAAGTTTCATCACAATCGGATAATTAGTACAGGAAATAAATTCATAACGCTAGAGCTCACTTGCACCATAATACATATAGAAACCTTCAAGGGCATGTACACGTACACGAAAAATCCGCCAAAGTTTCATCGCACTCAGATTAATGCTTTAGGTACCGAATAAGGGACAAACAAAGAAACATTAATTTTTTATGTATTTTTTTTACAAATTTCATGACGCCAGAGCTCACTATTATTTATAGAAACATTGGCGGGTGTGCACATAACAACTCACCAGAGTTTCATCACAATCCGATAAATGGTATAGGAAATAATTTCATAACACTAGATAGGAAATAATTTCATACACGACAAATCGCTATCGGATAAATGCTTTAGGTTCCGCACGAGGAACAAACAAAGAAACATTCATTTTTATACGATAAAATAATTAATTATTTAATTTCTACTTTGCTTGTATAACACCCATTTCCCCATTCATTGCTTGACGGAACTGCAATGCGAGCGCGCGACCTCTCCCCTCAAATGTCCACTCATTACTGAATAAATTTCCAAAATGTTACCGTAAAACCTGGGCCTTAAGTGCACTAACTAGAGAGGTGATGAATATAAACGATAACATTTTATGAAATTTCATTGTTTTTTTTACCAGGTTTTTTACAATTCAACTTATTAACTAGGTACTTTAAAATTGTGGAATTTGAAAAAAGTTAACAGCTGATCTTTTTTACTATTGTACCATCACGTAGAACTACCTCCTATTTCTTCACCCCTGGATATCTTGTACATAAGGGCTTTAGAGTCGGAAAAGGGTTCTTAAGTTCTTAAGTACGAAGGAATAGATTTAAATAAAATTAAATTGCAATTGAAATAATATAAATAATGACCCTTGAATTATTAATTTTAAACGTTTCTTCGAGAGATGGGAAGGCTGATAAGGATATAGAAAGAAGGGTGAATGCAGGTAACTCCATTAATGGAGGATTGAACGCCGTTGGAGCCAACAAAAAGTTGTCCTCAGAAGCGAAGCTAGCAGTCTACAATGGAGTACTGGTACCTACCCTGATGTATTGGCAGTGAAGCATGGAACTGGCAGAGAAAGGATGAAAGTAGACTGAAAGCTGTAGAGATGAGATCCCTGAGGCGTATGTGTGGTAAAACCATGTATGGTCGTGTGAGAAATGTGGATATCCGCAAAGAATACAAGACTGATGTAAGCGTAATAAGTAAGATCAAGAGAGGGACGCTTAGATGGTTTGGGCATGTTGAGCGAATGAATGAAGAAAGGAGTGTAAAGAGAATTTATGACGCAAATGTGAATGGTAGAGGAAGCCGAGGACGCCCAAGGAAGACGTGGCACGATCAAGTGAATCAGATACTTGAGCGGGCCATGGCAAGAGCCAGAATAATAGAAGAGGATGTATGAGTGTGTGCCAAGACCGAGTTGTTTGGCGGTCCGTCCCCTCTGCCTACTCCTGCGGGAAACGGCGTGATGGTTAGTTAGTTTTTTAGTTAAATGTTTCTTCGTTAAGTTATTCTTAAATTGCTATGAGTTGGTTTATATTGGAACTGTTGGTATTCTGAGACCTGGAGAAAAAAAATAGATAAAACAGTACAGAAGACAGATGGTATTCGCCGAAACTTTAAAAAAAAAACGCGACACGCAGGGTAGGGTTAGTATGGGAGTTGCCAACAATGTCCAACGTAGAAGTCGAGGTACGATTAGTGAGTCACAGATGTCCAGCGGGCCGACCCCAAACTTCGAGGTCATAGATTCGCCAGTGTAACATGAAACTTTATGAAGCCAAATTTATTTCTCTGAATTTTAAAATACACGCGAATTTGTTGTACTCGAAACCTATTTCGCAGAACATTTTAGCATTTATTTTGTTAAAAACATCGATAGAAATAGCAATTACTACAACTTAAAATGAAAGCTTACAATAAAGTAAAATTGTAGGAAAATGTTATGTCCCTTTCCATCAAACTGTAACTAGCGAATTTCGAATCATGATATTAAGGGAAATTAAAAATATCTTTGTCATTTTTTTACAATTAAGTAGCTGTAGATTCAATGGCTCTTGACCCCCCGCCAGTTGATTATTCCGAAAGGTTGATCTCCCGACTATTAAATTCAATTGTTGTTGATTAAAAAGCCCGAATTAAATTTAAATAAATTTATACAAAAGAAACCTGATAACAAAAAAATTAAGAGTTTGGTAGGCATTTTAACGATTTATTACAAAGAGTTCCAGTTTTATAAATCAACTAGCTGATTTCTCCCTTTGTGTCCTTTCCCATTCGTCCCCGTTCCCCTTCCACCCTTTCTTCCCCTCCCACATCCCCTTTTCGTCCCGCGTTTATCTTTCACCAAAGAGTATGGATATTATAGAGACGGCATGTTGAGTGTGTCCGCCTGCACAAAGTGTGTCTTTTCGAGAATTTTACCCACATGGCTAACATTGGTTGTCACACTTCGGTCGCGCATTGTGCTCCTGGTAAAACGTTGATAAGACATAGAAAAATGGTTCACTGTGCCGTTAAATTATGCAAAAGCAGTTCTTCAGAGACAATTAAAAAGAAAGACGGTCTTACCTTTCATATTTAAGTGTTTAAACATCGCTTAAATAGACATTTTATAATTTCTCAATGCGTTCATTTCAACCGCATTCGCGCGCCATCCCAGTGACACGTGACTTGCGAATGTCAGTGGGCCGAATCAGTCATCTTAATTTATAATAATTATTAATTATCAACAAACCTTTATTATTAACTTGTGATTTGCTCTATCATAGGTTTTCATTTTTAAATATTTTTACTTCGTCTCTTTTGGACCGTTATTTTTACTTCTTTTCCTAGTAATTTAATCCCCTTTTTACTTATGTGTAAAATTTTAGTTCCAAGTAAATAATGTATTGTTATGTGAAAGTCACATCGACGTGCCTCCGTGGTCGAGGGGCAAGGATCTCGACTAGCGATCCTGAGGTCGCGGGCTCAAATCCCGGCGCGCGCAGATAAAAATGATTCGATTGATTTGCGTTTTCACAATTGAATTTAACATTAGGTATATTTGCGGCACATTCCCAGAATGGAAGATACTCTCAGTATCGGCTTGGTATTAAACCACTATTCACAATTATTTTATTATGCTTTCATAAATTTTAAATTACGTATTATTAATTTATGTTCAAACTTTTTTCTTTTTATATTTTTTTATCACTGTAAAACTGTAAATATATATTTTTTTATATATTAATAACGAGCACTCCTTTCCTAAAACTCAAGCATCAACAAATAAAACATCATAAAAGTTTAAAAAATACATCAAATTATGGCTAACTAAACATGAAGATGAGGAACTAATTAAAATTATTAAGTAACCCCAACGCAACCTACAGATCTGATAATAAACATACACACTTTTTGCTTTATTTATTTATATTTCGTGGAAACCAAAAAAAAAAAAAAACTACAATGATGAGGAAATCATGATCAACACCATACAACAACCTGCAGTCCACCAGGGAACAGGAATACCTAGTGGGGAGGACTGAGGATAAAATACTTCACTTTGTATTCTTAATTTACTTAATATTGTATTTTAATTTTAATTTGTATTGTCATTAAAAAAAAACTTACATCGGGAAAGACTATAATAATGCACTAATTATGCACTGCAAATCTCTTGGTTAAATTAAATGTTTAAAAAAACTAACGTTTAATAAATAATAAAAGAAAATATTATCGTTTTTTATTACTCATAAAAAAATTAAAAAAACCATTTTAAACTGATGAGTTACGCAATGTTAGCACCAAGAAATGGCGATGTGAGTTACAGCAAGCTCATAACATTGTTTTTTTACCCACTTCTTGCACTTTTCAAGATATATACATTCCGTGAAGAGTGAGGCCGATGTATTTCGACTACAGGGCTATACAAATTAATCATAATCTCGATTTCGCAAAAAAAAGTTACGTGCTGGTAGATTAAGGCAACTAAAAATAATATGTAGAGGGTACAATAAAAAATTCCTTTACTATCCTTTCCTCATTACTTTTTTCATTAAATATGTCTTACTCCGCTTACTGGTTAATACGGAATACTTCTTATTTAAATAGTTAAATTAAGCTTTATTATTACGAAAAGTGAGTATTTATAGTACTGAGTAGAATACGAAAAAATATGCATTTTGTGTAATATTATTTCACTCACGTTAAGTTTTAAGCTTTTACACTTCATTTCAGCAATTACTATAAGAAACAAGTATTTACGTGCACAAAATAGGTTATTAGGTTCTTAGTTTGGATAAAATAAGTAATTCACGCGTATTTATGTAGATTCAACCAAAATTTCGAAAATATCAAATCCATACAAAAGTAAGCGGAGTACTACAACTTTAGCCTTTTTTCAGTTTTTACCACTATTCTTTGTTCAGCTAATAATACGTTGCGTAATGAGATATTATAAATTATGTCCAAAATGTGATATAAAAAACAAACGTGTTTTTAATCAAAAATAAATAAAATAATTATTCCCATTCACAGTCCGGCCTGACGGCCCAAATCGGTTGCGTAATGGGATATTATAATTTATGTCCAAAATGTGATATAAAAAAACAAACGTTTTTTAAATAAAAAATAAATAAAATAATTATTCCCATTCAAGTCCGGCCCTTATCTCTAGACCGCCGCCCTCCCCCCGCACGCTGGCCACAATACCCCGCTCCACCAAGCTGCCCTAGCTACATCGGTTCGGAGCCAGGGACGAACGATACAAAACAGTATGCCGCTTCCTTACATTATAGTTCCATGTCTTTCACCTTCCCCGCGTTCCCTTTCCCCTCTTCCGCTGTCACCCTTCCCGCGAACTCCCCCTTCACGCTTTCCCCTTCCACCTTCTCCGCTTTCCCCCTTCCCTTTTCCCTCCTCCCATGAATTCCCCTCCTTAATTCTACTCCACCGCTCCCGCATTCCTCTTCCCTTCGCGCCTTTTTTTACCTGCCGCTAAACTCAACAAAATAACTCATTTTCAAACAACCTGCGTGTGACGTAACCACTGGAGCGATTTTTGGCTTATATATGCGCCATTTTAAATGTCTACGATTGCTTTTCGGATAAAAAAGCCAATTATCTCTTGATTCGGCAAAAAAATATTTGTAGCTCCCACGTTTGTTATTCTGATCTTAAAACGAAGCTATTGAAATGCTTTATCTATTATAACCATAGATGTCGTAAAACCGAACTTCCTCCTGCCAGAGCTCAGGCGTTATGAAATTATTCCTATGCCTTTTATCCGATTTTTTTCATCAAATTTGATGAGTTATACTGATATATACTGGTGAGCTCTGGCGTTATGAAATCTTCATTTAAAAAATGAAATAACCTTTGGAGCAACCACGCGAAATAAATAAATTTGCCTCGATTGCTCAAGATTTCCAGACGATCATTTTTTAAATTTTTGATCAGAAATTCAGCTGATTAAAATAGTCCAGGAAGTTCGGTTATACGACATCTATGGTTATATCTATCCTATAACCATCCAGGGATTGCGCACATCATATTACCCAAGTTTCATTGCAATCGGATGAACGGTATGGCCGCGCATAACACGAACAAAACAACTCGTTATATATTAGATTATATTTAAATTCAAAGCAAAACCGAGATCTAAAGTGCATTGAACCAGAGTTGAAGACATTTGAAATGAGTATTTTTGATAAGTAAATAGGTACCGAAGTACTACAAATCGATAGAATATTTAAAAAAATGTTCAACAGTAAAAGGTTTCAGTAGTAAAAACATTAGAAGCATTTATATTGTGAAGGAATTAAATCTTATCAAGTGATTATCGGACTGGAAAATACCTATATTCCTTAATTGAGAGGTCGACCAGTCGGTCGTCCCTTTGTGTTTATGAGAGCTTTTAAATTCAGCGTTGATACCATACTGTTTTGAGGTGTAAGTGACAGGGCCAATCAATGAATTCTCTTCAATCAGTGATGAAAGGACTATGGAAGATGTGAAACATGACCCTCATGAATATGCCTTTTTCATTTATTTACAAATTTTATTTTAAATTTACTTAGATTAATTGTTATAACCAAAAATAAACAAACATTTACCATTTTTTTAATTTTCTAATTGAATACGGAATAATAGGATGGTATCTGCTACACATAAGTACATACAAAAACTGATACAATTCAAAAATAAATAAATAAATTATAAAGACCATACTGAAAGTACCCATTAGAACGCTTTCGATGTAAATTTTCAACAGCTTTGACGTACCAAATTGTAATGGTTCCCCCCCCCTCCACTCACTCGTCCATTATACACCTATATAAGGGTGATAATTTTTTTTTTGCAATTATAACTTTAAGTTTTGAAAACCTTAAGTTACTGCTGGAGCTGCAAGTACGTAGGCAAGTACGTACTGATAAATTGTTGTTTAATTACTTTTGAATTAACTAGACACGTTTTGATTATTTTTGTTTCGCCTTTATAGCGCTAATTCAGGTAGATTAAACGGATTTGTGGTAACTTTTGGTTCTTAACTGTGGTGTGTTGCAATCTGTCAGATCTTCAACAATGACGATATTCTATCTAACTGGCTAATCATTTAACCCCCCAGTCTACCTTACTATTTACTGATCTAATACCCTTCCTAATGCTATTGACGATTAATCTACCTACGATATGCCTAACTTTCTGTGCCGTTTTACCTAAACTCGGAGTTATAACCTATTCTTGGGAGAGTATATCAAAACATCATCCATGCAATAATTTCAATTTGTTATTCTAAGTTCCTATTGGTTGTTAGTTGTATGCAATCTACTTACAGGTAGTTATATTGGGTAGGAATAGGGACAAACATGTGCTTGCTACGATTTGTCGCCTCCAATTCCCAATTAGCTCGATGTAGGATTAACCCGTCGAACTAACCCCAATCCCAACGCCTCCAGGAAGATTTAAATGTTGACTCGCAACTGATGAAAAATGACATGTTTCGTCCCTGTCGGGAAGGGGATGTGTGTGATTTTTGTAGGTTGATTGATATATGTTGTTTAATTCAGCGGTGAAGGATCCATTGTAGATATTCGTGCGGTAATGGGAGTGATCTCTACCAACGTCGCCAGGTAAAGGTGGTGTGATGATTAATATGTTGAAATCTCCATAGTACAATGCGGTAATGGGAGAATATCTCCACCAAATCTTCGCAAGGTAAAGATGGTATGATGATTAAGATGATAGGTTGAAGGTTCATGATGAAAGGTCATTCCATGTCGCTAGACATAAAATGACGCTCCGTTCCGCCGAGTGTGATTGAAGTATGTCTAAGAGCTCTCAGAAGGTGCTCAGATGACTTCCGGTTCAGGTCGTGCCCTTCGGCCCAAGCCTGATGATGATGATGATATGTTGATGATGGCCAGCATGCTGAAGGTTAAGGGTCCGCCCAGCTAACCGCAGCCATGAACATTATACCGAAGTGAATACTTGCGGATAAGTCAGGGGTCGGGAATCCCCGCGTGCATCCCACTGGTTTTTCGATGAAATAATATTAGCAGACTCAGGGGCCGAACTCTTCGCCGTCTCCTCAGCATCCTTTACAGCAAACTGTCAGCTCCCAGACTTTCGTCAATCACACCTGCCAAATCCGTTAAGTAAAGGGTACGTACTGTAGAGTGCGTGTTTAGTATATCCAAAATGTGTACGAGACTAATTTATGCCGGTAGTTAATTTGAGAGAAGACTAGGCCCTGCACGACTCAAGCAAGCGCGACAAGAACAATACTCCTTGTGTAAATTCGCGGGCCTGAGCTTTACAGCACCCGTCTTCATCTCGCGTCAACAGCCTCACACTGTCAATCCAGAATGTAATCCTGGTCCTCCGGGTCAAGAACTCGCGAGCTGAACCTTCCAAGTCGTGAATTTGGTCAGCTCCACCCTACGAACTTCGACACCTTCGTTCAGAACTCATTCCCGACTATAGTGTTTCTCAGGAACAACGACAACCCGTCGGAAATCATCGAAACAATACAAGCCATTGTTCCCTTCATCCAAACGAATACAAGGGTCATCCCTCACGCGTCAACATAAGATAACGGAGCCCATCACGTTTTTGTCCCATCGTCTGGAGACTAGCGGGAATAGAAAAGCTTTCAATGACCTCAGACTCCTCCTACAGGTGTTCTGCTTGATTGTTCTCTTACCGCTAATACTGTCGAAACAGGGGCTGTACCAGGGACATAGTAGGATCAGGTTCTTTGTTCTCCGGACAATATCAAGTGCCTTGGTAAGGTGGGACACGGGGGTCAGCCAACCGACACAACTGATACAGGGGCCATTTCTAGGTTCAGGGTTCAAGTTCACCAGCGCAAGGTCACCGATAATACAGAGTCGAGTCAATGATCCGTTTCCTTCGTTTCCACCGATCAAGAGATAGTAGAGCCCACGTGGATTTTGTCCATATCGCCTAATGAGCGACGTACGTGAAAACAAACCAAATCGCCGGATAGGGAAGCTCAGCGAAGTTATTCTCTCGACAATCACCAAATAAAATTCATTAAAATAAATCGAATATCTATGCAAAACCGACGCTCGCTGCGTAAAACATAATAAACTTAAGGAAATATATGGTATATCTTTAATAATACTGTGGGGAAAATAATTATTACCGTATAATCCCACGTGTGCGCCGCTTTGTCAAACGTACCGATATTGGAAGAACAAGCACTAGGGCTACCTAAAGGTGCAATTTGAATATACCTAAATGTTATGAATCTAAACGTCAAAGGTAGAGATGTAAAACGGGAAGATAATGTCCTTAAATTAGATTGCGCTAGCAAGAAGGGTAATTTGTTTTTTCAAAATTGTTCCATTGTGATTAAACTTGAACATTATACCGAGTAGTAAAAAGTCCTTATATTTATGGGCAGGAATATATAATTATTTGGGATAATTAGCATTCACATGCAACTGTTAATATGTTTAAATTAATACATTGAAGAAGCAGATAACAATAATAGTCTAATTTTCCTTAAATATGAAAAGGAACAAGACACAGAAAATAATAAAAGATAACGGTCGCAACTGGGACTCGAACACAGAACCTTACATCTTACTGAAATAATATACAATTAACCTTTTAATTTGAGTGTGAAAATTTAAATCTTTGCAAAGTTATAATTATTTTATAAATATAATTTGGGATAACTAAATATTGCTTACTGCCTCTTTAATAGGTCCATTTACGAAGGAAAATAGTTTTGCTTCAAGATGCACAAAATCCATTTCAATTTTCAAATTTCAAGGCCCAAATTGCAAAGTGTTGATTAATAATTAAGTGATTTTCGCATGTTAGTTCATTAGAGCATCCACTTACCCATCTCCCGTCCCTGTGTTATCCGATCACCTTTTTCACATTCACAAGCGGTATATATTTCATGCAGTTTGGTGCATGCTTCCTTCCTTATTTAAAATTATTTGCGCGACCTTTCCATAACTAGCTCTAAACCCGACTATTTTCGATAATATTAAAAAAATCCCTTCCTCGACCATCTCACAACTACCCCCGAAAACCGACCGTTTCCTATACTCTCCGAAACCGACTGTCCTTGAAATTCACTGCTTATCCCAGAATTAAACACTCAAGGCCAGGTCCGTATCTAGGGATGCTTCGCCCGCACAAATTAGCGCACCTTCTTATTAAAGTGCCTTTGTTGGAAATAGACCTACAATGCAAGTATGTTCCCTGCACCCATTTATGTTCAATAAGAGCCCAAACATAATATATATATAAAATCTCGCGTCACGATGTTTGTTCAAGATAACCTCCGAAACCTCTCAACCGATTCTGATGAAATTTAGCACACTGTCCGTAATTTTGCCCAACCCAACCTAAGGTAGGATAGTTTTTATCTCGAATATTGACCTCAATATTTATTATAGTGAATTAATTGTTTATTATTGTTTGATGGCGGAGTGAATTAACCACTCAGTAGCACTACATTTAATAGTAAATAACAAGTTACTTACTTTTATCATTTTCATTTACGATACGGCCCTAAATACGCCTATTACTCTCGTTTCAATAAAACTGCCAACCCGTGTCTCCCAGTCCGACCCTGTACAAGCCCTGCCGTCTTCTGTACTCAGAACTACGTCATAAAAAAAAACCAAAAGCCCATGAATTATTTCATGAACAGATCTCCGAGCCCACACATGTAGTCCGGTCACTCAAGTTCTTTGGATGTTAAAATAACATCCTCTTGTTTGTCTAACTGCGTCAAAATCGAGGTCCAGGAATGCCACTTGGTGCAAACGCCTTAGCGATAATTTGACCCTTAATAGATCAATTCTGTCAACCTTTGTGCCTCAGACGTTAGTCTTGAAATTAAATTTAAAGCCCATTAATTATTGCATGAATCGAATTCACCCGAATTTTTTGGTTGCTGCAGTCATAAATTTGCTTCAAGAACTGAACTTTTAGAAATGTTAATTGTCCCAACGTCTGAGAAGAAATCAACCCCAGTTCAACTCTCCCACGTCAATAAATCAACCCTGCTTCCTTTGGTATAAGATATGTGCCTTCCTTGTCAGGTATACTGAAAATACTAATTCTTTGGCTGAAAGGCGAGATCATCACAAAATGTACAACGAATATATACCAAAAATATACTATTAAGGCTATTCAAAAATACTGAATCCTCTACTATACCGTGCATTCATCATAAAAGATCGAAAAAACATTCAAAGTTGTAAAACCACATTTGGAAAAAGAAACTATACTTACTTTGCAACAAAACTCCACAATATCCTTCCCCAAGACATAAAACTAATAGAAAATTTTAATGAGGGCGAATCAAGAATAAAAATATAGCTGAAAGAGGTCAATAAAAAACACTAATAAAAACACTAATAAAGACACTAAAAACTAGAGAAGAGGGAGTATGCCATAAAAAAAAGAAAGATTGTTATTAGAGATAAATAAAAATATTGACACACAGACATTGATTCATCTTATTGTTATGGGTTTACCAGATTATATAATGTTCAAAATGGATAAGGAATAAATAACATCGACTGCAAATCTTTTCAATGAAATTGGTAAACACGAACAAGCAGTCAGTAAAAATAAATTCAAGAGAAATACATTTGATAATAAAGTAAGAGTTGATAAAATTGAACCTTGCAAAACTTGTGAAAAATTAAATAAAGGTAGCCGTTACCACCCCGAAACTGAATGCTGGTTTAAAACAAAAGAGGATGAAAAATTTAAGAGAAATGCGATTAAACATGTAAACAATTTAGTGATAGAGATTGAATTAAATGAAAACGATTAAAAAAACGAATAGTAACACCATTAATAAAAGTCAAACATCACTAAATGATGAATTAGAAATATTAGGTCCTTACATATGAAATTGGCGTTTTGTATGGGAGGAATATAAAGTCGATTTTTTAAATATAATAAATTTATTTAATCAAAGTATGTACTATTGCTATCTATGCACTTTTGCTATCTCATAGATAGTTCATTGATCCCTTTACTAAAAAAAAAATTCTGACGGGAATCAATAAAATCTTTGAAGGCGGTTTGGACTGGAATTGAATTTGATCGGAGTTGAATTTTTTCCCAAGAAGTTATCCAAATTTCGAAAAAAATGGTAATCTGGTGGGGCAAGGTCCGGAAAGTACGGTGGATGTCTTAGACATTCCAATTGAAGCTCCTCTAATTTGGTAGCCGTCTGTTGTGCAGTGTGTGGTCTAGCGTTATCATGAAGCAGCAGTGTCCTAGAGCGATTAACCAGCCTAGGTTGTTTAGCAGCTAGTTTTTCCATCATGGTTTGCAGTTGCTGACAATAGACATCTACCGTAATCGTTTGGCCAGATTTAAGAAAGCTGTCGTGAACGACACCAGCACTAGTCCACCAAACGCTCACAAGTAACTTTTTTGGAGTCAATTTTCGCTTGGGGCATGGTTTGGCTGGTTCGGCAGGGTTCAGCCACTGCGATGAGCGCTTCCGATTATCGTACAGGATCCACTCATCACAGGTAATGATTAAATTATTGTGCCGGTTGAGTAATGCAACGCAGCAGTCAACGTGCGTTTGTTGATTTGCTTCACTCAATTCGTGAGGTTCACAGGTTCACTCAATTCTCAACCTTTCAAGCTTTTTCATCTTCCCAATTTGCTTCAAGTGGATTAAAACAGTTTTATCACTAACACCGCAGCCTGCAGCTAACTCGGAGGTGGTTCAATAGCCTTCAATTATTCATTATCAACTTTGGTCTCCGGCCGTCCACGGGGCTTGTTCTGCAGGTCGAAATTTCCAGATCGAAAACGTTGGAACCAAAAACGTACTGTGTTTTCTTTTGCGGCACCGTCGCCATACACATCATTAATCCTTCTAGCCGTTTCTGCAGCACTGGTGCCACGGTGGAACTCGTACTCGTAAATAACGCGATATTTCAAGTTTTCCATTTTGTAAACTAAGTGACACAAAGAAAAAAAAATAATGAAGTAAAAAACCAAGGAATTATAATTTTCGTAACACAAATACATGAGTAAATAGCTGTATAAATTTGAATTTGAAATTCCTAACCAAAGAGAAGATATTTGAGATCAAAGTTGCCAGTACGGCAAAACGCCAATTTCATATTTAAGGACCTAATATATGGAATTTATGATTCAGGTTCAAATGATCCTTTAATTAATTCTCAGTTATTGAAACTAAAAGAAAATGTAAACAATTTGAATGAAGCAGAATGAAGAAATGGTGAGAAAAGTGGTTTGACAACTTTAAAGATACAAATATTGGAATTAGAGAAAAATGTTGATGTGTACATTATTGACGAACAAAATTTCAAGTATGATTAGATTATTATAAAGGACTTCAAACTTCAAAGTGAAGACTAACAAATATCACAAAAACTCTTCCTGAAAAATACAAATAAAAATGCTGAATTTAAAAGTAAAGAAAATAAATACACTATGGAACAACACAAAATAAATTTTAATGCTCGTGTTAAAGAAGATTTTAAAATAACAATAAACCATTTAAATAATGATACGTTTTTAGATTTTCACGGCCAAAAGCATTTACGTTGTTTGTTTTTGGGGTGTTATGCCGTGTTGCGCTACCTCCTTATTTAGCCGACGTTTCGGACAGCGTTGCAGTGTCCATCATGAGGGCAGATCCGGCATCAACACTAACAATTTCACATCGTCGGATCTGCCGGATCTGCCGGATCTGCCCTGATGATGGACACTGCGACGCTGTCCGAAACGTCGGCTAAAGAAGGAGGTAGCGCAACACGGCATAACACCCCAAAAACAAACAACGAAAAAAAACATTTAAATAATGATTAAAAAAAAAACAATAATTAATGAACTAATAGGCAAATACACATCAGTACATATAAATACACATCAGTGTTTGTGAAGGGTAAATATGATGTTGGCACTCTTAATGGATATGAAGCGAAGATAGACTTAGTAGATAAATATTGTAGTAAGATGCAATGTAGAACAAAAAAAGTAAATAGAAGAGCAAATAGCAATATTATTAGACAATAAACTGATTGAAGAGTCCTATAGTCCATTTGTTGCACCAGTTACTCTAGCATTTGTGAATGTTTAAGGTCCGAAAAGTAGCATGCCTCCCCAACGCAACGATTTCTGTATCAGCATCAGGGGTGCTAGCATACCATCGACAAGGATCGGTAGGATAATTGTCGGTAACTTCTCATCGTTCCCTACGACAACTGCAGATCGCTAACGTACAAACAACAGTCATATTAGGGACAATATCGAATATATTAGGGACACTTAGTGATTGTGAACAGTCACCTATTCGTTTGCGATCTGCAGTTGTTCTAGGGAACGATAAGGAGTTACCGACAATTATCCTACCGATCCTTATCGATGGACTATGCTAGCACCCTGGTCGGTAGTCGGCATTAAAGTTTTTCGTGTACTTATACCGTACCCTAGTTATTTTTGGGCATAGATAATCATTGACGGCCGGCGTGGTCTATAAATCCAGAGGCGAAGCTCTTGACTCCCAATTCCAAGGTCGCGGGTTCGAACCCGGCGTAAGCAAATAAATTTTATTTGATTAATTTGCCATTGAAGTAAAAACGTGTATGGTTTCATAGTACTTTTACACAAACGAAGTACTGAATCCCGTAAATCTAAACTTGATTAATTTGTGTTGTTTCACAATTAATTGATTAAAAATAATGTATTATTTGCGGCACGTTCCAGAGTGGAAGATACTCTCAGTATCGCCCTGGTGTAAGACCACTATTCAGAATTGAAACGTTGCTTGAGATGGCTTTAGCCGTGTTTGGTGACCAGATATGAATAGCCTCACCTTCCTCTCCCCCATCTCTTTCCCCTCCCCACTGCCTCCAGCTTCACATCATGCCATAGTCTTACTGGCTCCAGACGAGAGAAGTTGGGACTCTTGTGCGGTATTTATATAAAAAATAAAATATTAATTCTTGAGAGTTTTTGGGAAATAAAGAAGTATTAGTTCCGAGTGTCTCCACTTTGGTATCATCTGCACAATTACATAATCAAAGCCTTCAGTAGAGCCTTCGGATTATCGACCCAGCAGGAGGGGCAGGGGTTGGCAGAAAATAGATGCCAGAATAAAAGCGCCTATTCAGTGAGATTGGTCGTATTAACCCAAACCATTGTTGGAACGATACAAAGGAGCTACTCCATTGTCAGATACGTTTTAAAACAAAACAAATTTTAAAACAAAACAATTTTTAAAACAAACAACGAAAATACTCCATTGTCGTTGAGGATTAGGCCATTCTGGACGTTACTGAATATTTTCTAATATTTGTCGGATAACTAGCCGTTTTGCTGGAATTTTAATTTTTAATTATTCGATTACAAATATTTTTTCATTTATTTTATCGATTCTTTGATCGGTTAATCAGTTTCCACGGTGTTTTTCTCTTCTCTTCCTATGTTTATTTTATTTTCTTGTTGATGTTTATGTCCTTTAACCCGTTCTGCTTGTTTTAAACTGCACCTCCCATACCAATAAACATATTTTAAACGTTACACAACTAATAAACGACCAATGTTGTTTGATGAATGTTTATTTATCAGTTGTGTAAAATTTCAGAAACTTTTATTAGTAAGGCTGATGTTAACACTTAATAAAAAATAACTACATTGTGTTGGTCGCCATAAAACAGGCGGCCGCCTAGTATGATGATTTATTGTATTAATTCTTTGTAGATGACTTAATTAAATACCGTAGTTGTGCCGGTTAGGTATATTTATAAACAGCTGAAAAGACGTATTTTTGTAATTTTTGATTTGCAATTAATACGTAAACTTTAAAATAAATTACTATTCTTACTCTAGATCAGTGTTCTTAACCATGTTGGGGGAACTGACCCCCACCAGTTTCATAAGCGCATTCACCGAACCCTTCTTATGATGGATAAGCGAGGCGTGCAATCACGAATCATATGAGTCGGGGGTGTGTCTTGACCTCCGCCGAACCTGCGAGACTGACTCACCGAACCCCGAACCCCTGGGGTTCGATCGAACCCAGGTTAAGAACCACTGCTCTAGATAAAAAAAAGATTTTACATTTGAAGAAGACGATCAAGATGACCGCGACCGTGCAACTTAAGTTATTAGTCGACGTGGAGCAAATAGACCCAGTCGCACTCTGTTACTGCTTAAAGACGTAGAAAATTCACTGGAGAAATTCAGTGGGGACGATTTGATAAATCGACCCTTTGGAATAACTAGGTTCCATCTGTTGCGGAAACGTCACGCGCTTATGGGATCTATGGCAAGCTACCTTATAGTTCATTATCGCATGACGTTAAAGCTGGAACAACAGATGGAACCTTGTTATTCCAAAGGATCGAAATGTGAACCGATGAATCGATGAAGTGTGTGGGTGGACCGATGTTCACAAGGTCGCGTTCGGGAAGAAGTTGCTACAAGTTGGACAGCGGTAACCAGCTGTAAAGGTTCTACCTTAACCCGATCCGGCCAGCCCCTCAGAAAGTGGGTCAACGTATCCACTGGCAAAACCTGGACAGACCTTACCCCGTGAACCTAGGTAGGTCACTAAAAGAAGCGAACCACTTGATTACCTAATGAACAGTTCCTAGGGCGGCGGTACCATACTCACCTACCAAATTAATAGGTATTGTTTAACTTGCCTCGATGCAGTTCTATTTTTATATTGCCTTTAAATAATCTTGGCTCTGTTTTCACATTTATTTAATAAAGTTTTATTTCTATTTTTATTTCAAAACATCGATATACCTGATTTCGTGTAAAAATATAATTGCAAAGCACAAATAAATTGCTATTTTGGTCTTAATAAAGGCTGTTTTTCTCTTTGTGTCCTTCTGATGCATTCCGATTCGGCATTATTAATAACTTATTTGCACCATTGCAATTAATTAAAAGTGGGTAAATATTTTGAAAAGCGAAATAATTTTTAATTTGTAATTTAACAATGAATCTAACTTTAGCTGGCACCTGGAAACAATGGAGCCTACGCATTGGAAAAAATATATAAAAACGATTTCTTCCATCAGCGGAATGCAGTTGCAGGGCGTGCTTGACGAATGGCGGTCCTTTTACTCCAAAACAAAACATTTCATTTAACGCATCAAGCCGATCTTTAATAAATAAATGTTATCCGTGGAAATATTCTTAAATAACAGATTATTTTTGTAAGAAGATTTCACATAATCTATTATCAATACTACCCCTGTTAGGAGACACATTGTATCGACAAGGCGATACCCAATTAGCGATGCTTTCTTATCACTGAGCTATAAAGAGAACTGTTCATCTCAGCAATTCTACGGTTAATGTGTTTGTCTTGCCGGCCATCCATCGCTTGAAAATTCGACCACTAGGTATGTAACTTTACTGGTCATAAAAATTATTATTATTATTATTTTTTTTTTAAAAGAAAGACAAACATTCCCGGGTTACGAATAACCCAACAACATTTGAAAATCTCTTACTACCACCACACTAAGCGGAAGATATTGCTTGTGTTGTGATGGAGGACTTAGCCAGCCGAGGGATCGAACACGGAACGCCCGGGTGGGAGCCAAACGCGATGCCCACACAACCAATGACCGGTCAAACTATTTAAACTGTGCCCCGTTAGTGAAGATGTTGAACTGAGTTTGGTTTTTTTTTTAAACCATAACTGCGCTTTTTGAAGTGACCATTCTCATTCCTATCGCCGCATACTATTCGTTGGAGCAAATTTATTTGTAAGCTTTCGTTTAATGATTTAACATGTTAAAAATTTAGAAATACTGAAAGGCTGATATAATGTTGATGATAATACTAAGATAGAAAATGATAAACGGTTTGTGCATGTAGAGCGGATTAACGCAGAAAGAAGTGAAAGGAGAAATGATAGAAGAAGTCGGGGATGCCCAAGGAATGGCAACGCATCGGGTAAAGTCGTGTCAGAATAACAAAAGAGTATGCATAAGACGATGGATGAATGTTTTAATTTATTTTATTTTATTTTTATTTTATTTATGAAATATGTGTAATATAATATATATAATATAATATTTTAATTTTATTTTATTAATGAAGTAAGAAATTTGCGTCAAAACAGAGTTGTGGGGCGAAACATCCTCTCTGCCTTCTCCGTTGGGCGAACGAGGTGACGGTTAGTTAATTGATTATATTATTGTACCAATATTAATTTTAATATAATTCTTCTCGGTGCGGCGGTGGCGCCGTTTTTTGGGATATTTTTGTTCATAATTAAATATCATGTTTAATACTATACCAGTACAAAGTACAAGGGAAGGAGATAAGTTTTTAAAACCTGTAATGTTCATCAAATTAAGACTTTTTTTTTCAATTTGTTACAGAACTTGACCCTTTCTGCGCTACCCTGAATATCAAAAGGAATAAGGATTAAATTGTTACAGAACTTGACCCTTTCTGCGCTACCCTGAATATCAAAAGGAATAAGGATTAAATTGTTACAGAACTTGACCCTTTCTGCGCTACCCTGAATATCAAAAGGAATAAGGATTAAATTGTTACAGAACTTGACCCTTTCTGCGCTACCCTGAATATCAAAAGGAATAAGGATTAAATTGTTACAGAACTTGACCCTTTCTGCGCTACCCTGAATATCAAAAGGAATAAGGATTAAATTGTTACAGAACTTGACCCTTTCTGCGCTACCCTGAATATCAAAAGGAATAAGGATTAAATTGTTACAGAACTTGACCCTTTCTGCGCTACCCTGAATATCAAAAGGAATAAGGATTAAATTGTTACAGAACTTGACCCTTTCTGCGCTACCCTGAATATCAAAAGGAATAAGGATTAAATTGTTACAGAACTTGACCCTTTCTGCGCTACCCTGAATATCAAAAGGAATAAGGATTAAATTGTTACAGAACTTGACCCTTTCTGCGCTACCCTGAATATCAAAAGGAATAAGGATTAAATTGTTACAGAACTTGACCCTTTCTGCGCTACCCTGAATATCAAAAGGAATAAGGATTAAATTGTTACAGAACTTGACCCTTTCTGCGCTACCCTGAATATCAAAAGGAATAAGGATTAAATTGTTACAGAACTTGACCCTTTCTGCGCTACCCTGAATATCAAAAGGAATAAGGATTAAATTGAATTAGTTGCTGGACATTTTCTTAATTTCAAGTCTAACGGTGAGTAAAAACATTAAATTATTTATTTAATTAGGACAAATGACATTCTATTTTTATTGCTAACTAGCCTTGAGGTTACGAATGGTTTGGAGTAGGTACCTACAGTTTGGAGGTTGTAAGTTCGGGTATACCTGAAAACTGGGTATGTTTCAAAGGTAGAAATAGTAAAAAATAATTATTTTCACTTGATCGTGCCATATCTTTCTCGGGCGTCGTCAACCTTTTTCTAAAATTAACTTTCTCTTCATACATTACCCTTATATCAGACCTGTTTATCACATGCACCACATTTTACTTCTCAAAAGTATTTGATTCATTTGATCGAGCCATGTCTTCTTCGGGCGTCGTCTACTTTTTCTACAATTAACTTTCTCTTCATACATTATCCTTATATCAGACCTGTTTATCACATGCACCACATTTTACTTCTCAAAAGTATTTGATTCATTTGATCGAGCCATGTCTTCTTCGGGCGTCGTCAACATTTTCTACAATTAACTTTCTCTTCATACATTATCCTTATATCAGACCTGTTTATCACATGCACCACATTTTACTTCTCAAAAGTATTTGATTCATTTGATCGAGCCATGTCTTCTTCGGGCGTCGTCAACCTTTTTCTACAATTAACTTTCTCTTCAAACATTATCCTTATATCAGACCTGTTTATCACATGCACCACATTTTACTACTCAAAAATATTGCGTCACACACTTTCCTTTCACCCCTTTCTTCGTTCATTTTACCAAAAATAATTATTTGATTCACATACTGTTGGTAATTATATAAAATTCTGCTACCGACAATGATTAATATTATGTAAATTTTTTTAATTAATTAAATAATTTAATTTAAGGATCGCGTTTAAGGGCCAGGTTTCCCAAATAGCGCTAATATCACTTTGTATTGTCATCGTGCAAGCAATACTACAAATAATTTACGTGAAAATTATATACCGGTAGTTAGAAAAATGTCTAAACTTAACTTTAAATGAAAATTTTAAATCGCAATCTTTTAAATTCTATATGCAACATTACTTAAAACGTTAAAAAATGCCTATGTATTGAGAGGGCGCATGTTTTTATTTCGATTTCGTCCGTTGCATTATCGATGTATTTTTTACAGGAATTACGGGGGAGACGGGTGTTATTCAGGCAATCAACTAGCCAATAGAAACTAAATAATTTATTATTATCATATCTTAATATATAAAAATGAATGTTTCTTTGTTTGTCCCTTAAGATAGTAACGGTAGGGGAAAGCAAGGGGTCAAGTTGGATAATCCATTCTTATTGCTAAAGCCGTATGTGGCCTGCTCGTGCGTCGGAAAACCTTCTGATTTATTCGTGTACGAACCAGACGGAAAAATAAAAAATATAGTGTATCCAAAAGGACTTCAATAAACAGAATTAAGATACAAACACTTTCTTTGAGCAATGCCGGGTAATCGCTGGAACCAGACCCAACCACCCAATGGAAGAATAGACGAATAATGTCTAAAATAATTTTCTAGTTTTTAACCGATTCCTATCACAGCCGTTACAAGGGACTTTCGAGGTGGGATGAATTCGAATCTAATGTCAAAATGCCTAATTTCATCCATTTTGAATTTCTTGAGTTATCTATCGATTTAGTTCAAAATCGGGATTAGGGAGTTTGGACGTGCACTGATCTCGAATCTAATATAAAATTTCAACATTTCTCTCTGAAATCGAATCTAACGTCAAAATGCCCAATTTCGGCATCCATATTGAATTTCTTGAGCTATCTATCGATTTGGTTCAAACTCGGGATTAGGGATTAGGGAGTTTGAATGTGCACTGAACTCGAATCTAGTTTCAAAATGCATAATTTATGCATCCATCGGTTCGGCTCAAAATCGGGATTGTACTTATAATTAGTATGCATGACGTTTTTTGTTATAACTCTGAAGGTAAAAAAAAAACAATGACTTTTTTGCAAGAAGTTTACATAGCTCACTTTTAAAGCGTAGGTTCTATTTTCCACTTTATTCTGTAATAATACAACACATTTTAATGGCGATTGCTAAACAAAGAGTTTAATTATTTTGTTTTCAGATGGAGCCCACCGAAAGACCGACAGAAGATATCGTATACGCAGATTTTCTTACTGATGAACGGTTCTTTCCGGAGATCGTATATGACTCCACACTACAAGAGTCAATCAACCTGGTACCGCAGCCATTGACGTCAGATTTTAAGAAAAATGTTGTCTATCCACCCAGGACTGAAATATTTGAAATGGTCGAGGCAATGACGGAAGAACCACTTAATAAAATCATTCTAGATTTTGATCACGTCGATGCTCTATTGGAGAGGGACATCAGTATGGAGGATCATATCAGAGTGGAAGCAATCATCGCTGAACTGAATCTAATTCTGATGGAACAACCGTCAGAACAACAGAAAGACGAACTATTTGAAATTGACGCCAACCGAGTCTCTGAACCACTGACACGACCACTGTTGAAACCCCAGCCGGAATCACTTTCAGAACAATCACTGCCAATAGAATGGTCTGAACAACCGATTGACTCACTGATGGAACTACAGGGAGAACCACCAATAGAAGCAGTGATAGTATCGGTCTTAGATCCCCGCTGGTCGGACACGACCGTTATAACATTGGATGAGCTCGAGAAGGTTAACTCAAACAATTTTTTCTATAACTTTTCGTATACAACTTTTTAATTTAAATTTCAATAACACAGTTTCACAGAATTTTAACGATTTATTAAATTTAAAGTTGAAATTTAAGTTCCGTAAAAGTTTTATTCAGGTTATTATCCAAGTAATGTGAAGTATGATAATTTATTTATTTATTTATTATTAATTTTCAACGCCCTGATGGGCTTTTACATAATAAGTATATAATACAGTGATATAATATATGTGATACAATGTTTAAATAAGAAATATAAACTTATAGCAATGAACATTATAAAAATGGTAGGTATAAAAGTAAGTAAAAAATATTATATTATCCTAAAAGAGAAAAAGTAAAAATAAATTAAACTGAAACCAGTTTTTAAATTGCAGATGGCATAAAAATAAAAAATATAGTGTATCCAAAAGGACTTCAATAAACAGAATTAAGATACAAACACTTTCTTTGAGCAATGCCGGGTAATCGCTGGAACCAGACCCAACCACCCAATGGAAGAATAGACGAATAATGTCTAAAATAATTTTCTAGTTTTTAACCGATTCCTATCACAGCCGTTACAAGGGACTTTCGAGGTGGGATGAATTCGAATCTAATGTCAAAATGCCTAATTTCATCCATTTTGAATTTCTTGAGTTATCTATCGATTTAGTTCAAAATCGGGATTAGGGAGTTTGGACGTGCACTGATCTCGAATCTAATATAAAATTTCAACATTTCTCTCTGAAATCGAATCTAACGTCAAAATGCCCAATTTCGGCATCCATATTGAATTTCTTGAGCTATCTATCGATTTGGTTCAAACTCGGGATTAGGGATTAGGGAGTTTGAATGTGCACTGAACTCGAATCTAGTTTCAAAATGCATAATTTATGCATCCATCGGTTCGGCTCAAAATCGGGATTGTACTTATAATTAGTATGCATGACGTTTTTTGTTATAACTCTGAAGGTAAAAAAAAAACAATGACTTTTTTGCAAGAAGTTTACATAGCTCACTTTTAAAGCGTAGGTTCTATTTTCCACTTTATTCTGTAATAATACAACACATTTTAATGGCGATTGCTAAACAAAGAGTTTAATTATTTTGTTTTCAGATGGAGCCCACCGAAAGACCGACAGAAGATATCGTATACGCAGATTTTCTTACTGATGAACGGTTCTTTCCGGAGATCGTATATGACTCCACACTACAAGAGTCAATCAACCTGGTACCGCAGCCATTGACGTCAGATTTTAAGAAAAATGTTGTCTATCCACCCAGGACTGAAATATTTGAAATGGTCGAGGCAATGACGGAAGAACCACTTAATAAAATCATTCTAGATTTTGATCACGTCGATGCTCTATTGGAGAGGGACATCAGTATGGAGGATCATATCAGAGTGGAAGCAATCATCGCTGAACTGAATCTAATTCTGATGGAACAACCGTCAGAACAACAGAAAGACGAACTATTTGAAATTGACGCCGACCGAGTCTCTGAACCACTGACACGACCACTGTTGAAACCCCAGCCGGAATCACTTTCAGAACAATCACTGCCAATAGAATGGTCTGAACAACCGATTGACTCACTGATGGAACTACAGGGAGAACCACCAATAGAAGCAGTGATAGTATCGGTCTTAGATCCCCGCTGGTCGGACACGACCGTTATAACATTGGATGAGCTCGAGAAGGTTAACTCAAACAATTTTTTCTATAACTTTTCGTATACAACTTTTTAATTTAAATTTCAATAACACAGTTTCACAGAATTTTAACGATTTATTAAATTTAAAGTTGAAATTTAAGTTCCGTAAAAGTTTTATTCAGGTTATTATCCAAGTAATGTGAAGTATGATAATTTATTTATTTATTTATTATTAATTTTCAACGCCCTGATGGGCTTTTACATAATAAGTATATAATACAGTGATATAATATATGTGATACAATGTTTAAATAAGAAATATAAACTTATAGCAATGAACATTATAAAAATGGTAGGTATAAAAGTAAGTAAAAAATATTATATTATCCTAAAAGAGAAAAAGTAAAAATAAATTAAACTGAAACCAGTTTTTAAATTGCAGATGGCATAAAAATAAAAAATATAGTGTATCCAAAAGGACTTCAATATACAGAATTAAGATACAAACACTTTCTTTGAGCATCCAACGCATGCCGGGTACTCGCTAGTCTTAATACATAAAAATGAATGTATCTTTGTTTGTCCCTTATGCGATACCTAAAGAATACATCCCATTGCGATGAAACTTTGTGGATTTGTCTTGTACATGCCCGTGAAGGTTCCTATGTATGGTGCAAGTGAGCTCTAGCGTTATGAAATTGTTTCCTAAACCATTCATACGATTGTGATAAAACTTCAGTGAGTTGTTATGTGCACCCTTACGAATGTTTCTATATGTATAGGAAAGGAAGCATATTCGGAATACCATTTATATTTTAGGGTGCAGAAAATAAGATAAAAACGTTTTTATGAATAAAAGTCGATAAAAATGCTAAGAAACTAATAGTTTATTAGGAAACGGGAACAGAAATCCAATAAAATTATTACAGTGCCCTTGAAAAATAAAAATTGAAAGAATGAGAAAAAATGCGTTTTTTTAAAAGTGAATGTAATTCGGAATAGTATATTCCAAAATATATTCTCTTTTAAAATTTTAGAAAATAATAGTTTCTTTTAATTATTTGCAATAATCACAAACATACCTACTCTTTTGTTTCGCGTCCAGCACATTTATTGTGTATCCAGTTGTAAAATTAAATAAGAGTAGGCACTCAATAAAATGAATATAATTTGGAATTTTGCATCACACTTCGTATTCCGAATTAGCAACATAAAGATCATTCTTATATCACATGACAATGTATTATGAAATGCAAAAACGAAAGTCATACTACAAAAGTATAACTCTTTCTGATGGGATGTTATAAAAAATATTGGAATATGGGATGATTGCTCATATCAAAACTCACCGAAAAAGTTTTGATATGAGCAACTTCACAAAATACGCCGGCATTCATCCACAGAAACGGAATAACTATTATTCCGACCGAAATCAGGGTTCATAGCTGCGACTTTCAATAGTTATAATTATTTCTGTTAGATTCCGCCACTCAAACCGAAGATAAGACGGTATTCCGAATTTCCAACAGTATTCCAAATACGCTTCCTTTCCTCTACTAATGAGCTCTGGGATTATTTATTTATTTAAACGCCATAAAAGGCTTTTACATTTAAGTGATACATAAGTTTACAGTGATACACAGGAGAGAAAGAGATTATGAAAAAAATACGTACTCTTAAATAATATCGAAATATATCTCAAAAAATAACATCAAGCATATCTATTCATACATACATAGTTTACATACATTTACAAACATTTATACATACATATTTGCATTAGTTAGATTCCAGGAGTTGAAATGTTAACAGTAATTTTGTATTGGGATTATTGTTACCTTCAAATTTGTTTGTCATTCAAGTTTGAAATGGCTGGGTAAGTACCTACTGTTATCAGGGCTGCCAATTAAAGATTTTATATAAAATTTTGGATTAAAAATAATAAATTTTAATAAGATGATACATTTTTGCCAACACTCTTCTGTCTGGTATTTGTTATACCTGAGGAAAGTACTTTAGATTCAATAGTAAAATTTGAATAAAAAGCCATTCAGAAGAATGATTAAAAAGGATTATGAAATTTAATTTTTTTTTTTACAATAAGTGGCATGAGAGTTGCTTGAAAAATATATGTATTTCATAAAGTTAAGCTGCCGGGAGAGGAGGAAGGTGGTGGAGAGGAAATTCAGGAGGGGGAACAAAAGAAGGGGGGATTCGCATGAGAGAGAATGAGGGAGGGGGAAAGGTGGAAGGGGAACTCGAGAGGGAAAGGGACGCGGGTAAAGAACGCATGGGAAAGCACACGCTGGGGTGGGGTGAAGGAAATGCAGAGGAAGGGATTGGAAAGGAGACATAGCGGTAGGGGATAGTAGGGAGTAAATTTGGAAATTAAAACACGGACGGCTGTGAGAAGGGTGTGTATTTCATATTAAGAAAGTAGAGAGCGGGAGGAAAATACAGGAGGGGGACGAAGGAGAGGGGATCGTGGGAGGGGGAAAGAGGGAGGAGGAAGGCGGGGAAGATGTAAGGGGAAAGCGGGAGAGGTAATGGAAACGCGGAAGGAAGGGGTTCGTGCGAACCGAGATAGAGGGGGAAGGCTGGGAAAGTAGGAGCGAACGCGGGAGGGGAAATGGACGTGGGAGGGAAACAAGGGCGAGAAGTGGGACGACTGGAAAAGGATGCACAAAAGAGGGGTATCAGAGTGGTAAGGAATGACGGAGGGGCAAAGGGAGGGGTTGCAAAGGAGTTGTAGTAACGGCAGGGGGGGGGGGGAGGGGGGCGGGGCAGATGTAAGTTGCCTGCTCACCGGTTGGAAAACCGTCTGATTTATTCGTGTACGCACTAGACGGAAAAACAAAAACATTTTATATATTCAAAGAACTTCAATAAACAGAATTAAGATAAACATTTTCTTTGAGTGGCATTGCAATCCATGCCGGGTAATCGCTGGAACCAGACCCAACCACCCAATGGAAGAATAGACGAATAATGTCTAAAATAATTTTCTAGTTTTTAACCGATTCCTATCACAGCCGTTACAAGGGACTTTCGAGGTGGGATGAATTCGAATCTAATGTCAAAATGCCTAATTTCATCCATTTTGAATTTCTTGAGTTATCTATCGATTTAGTTCAAAATCGGGATTAGGGAGTTTGGACGTGCACTGATCTCGAATCTAATATAAAATTTCAACATTTCTCTCTGAAATCGAATCTAACGTCAAAATGCCCAATTTCGGCATCCATATTGAATTTCTTGAGCTATCTATCGATTTGGTTCAAACTCGGGATTAGGGATTAGGGAGTTTGAATGTGCACTGAACTCGAATCTAGTTTCAAAATGCATAATTTAGGCATCCATCGGTTCGGCTCAAAATCGGGATTGTACATATAATTAGTATGCATGACGTTTTTTGTTATAACTCTGAAGGTAAAAAAAAAACAATGACTTTTTTGCAAGAAGTTTACATAGCTCACTTTTAAAGCGTAGGTTCTATTTTCCACTTTATTCTGTAATAATACAACACATTTTAATGGAGATTGCTAAACAAAGAGTTTAATTATTTTGTTTTCAGATGGAGCCCACCGAAAGACCGACAGAAGATATCGTATACGCAGATTTTCTTACTGATGAACGGTTCTTTCCGGAGATCGTATATGACTCCACACTACAAGAGTCAATCAACCTGGTACCGCAGCCATTGACGTCAGATTTTAAGAAAAATGTTGTCTATCCACCCAGGACTGAAATATTTGAAACGGTCGAGGCAATGACGGAAGAACCACTTAATAAAATCATTCTAGATTTTGATCACGTCGATGCTCTATTGGAGAGGGACATCAGTATGGAGGATCAGATCAGAGTGGAAGCAATCATCGCTGAACTGAATCTAATTCTGATGGGACAACCGTCAGAACAAAAGAAAGACGAACTATTTGAAATTGACGCCGACCGAGTCTCTGAACCACTGACACGACCACTGTTGAAACCCCAGCCGGAATCACTTTCAGAACAATCACTGCCAATAGAATGGTCTGAACAACCGATTGACTCACTGATGGAACTACCGGGAGAACAACCAATAGAAGCAGCGATAGTATCGGTCTTAGATCCCCGCTGGTCGGACACGGCCGTTATAAAATTGGATGAGCTCGAGAAGGTTAACTCAAACAATTTTTTCTATAACTTTTCGTATACAACTTTTTAATTTAAATTTCAATAACACAGTTTCACAGAATTTTAACGATTTATTAAATTTAAAGTTGAAATTTAATTTCCGTAAAAGTTTTATTCAGGTTATTATCCAAGTAATGTGAAGTATGATAATTTATTTATTTTTAATTTTCAACGCCCTGATGGGCTTTTACATAATAAGTATATAATACAGTGATATAATATATGTGATACAATGTTTAAATAAGAAATATAAACTTATAGCAATGAACATTATAAAAATGGTAGGTATAAAAGTAAGTAAAAAATATTATATTATCCTAAAAGAGAAAAAGTAAAAATAAATTAAACTGAAACCAGTTTTTAAATTGCAGATGGCATAAAAATAAAAAATATAGTGTATCCAAAAGGACTTCAATAAACAGAATTAAGATACAAACACTTTCTTTGAGCATCCAACGCATGCCGGGTACTCGCTAGTCTTAATACATAAAAATGAATGTATCTTTGTTTGTCCCTTATGCGATACCTAAAGAATACATCCCATTGCGATGAAACTTTGGAGATTTGTCTTGTACATGCCCGTGAAGGTTCCTATGTATGGTGCAAGTGAGCTCTAGCGTTATGAAATTGTTTCCTAAACCATTCATACGATTGTGATAAAACTTCAGTGAGTTGTTATGTGCACCCTTACGAATGTTTCTATATGTATAGGAAAGGAAGCATATTCGGAATACCATTTATATTTTAGGGTGCAGAAAATAAGATAAAAACGTTTTTATGAATATAAGTCGATAAAAATGCTAAGAAACTAATAGTTTATTAGGAAACGGGAACAGAAATCCAATAAAATTATTACAGTGCTCTTGAAAAATAAAAATTGAAAGAATGAGAAAAAATGCGTTTTTTTAAAAGTGAATGTAATTCGGAATAGTATATTCCAAAATATATTCTCTTTTAAAATTTTAGAAAATAATAGTTTCTTTTAATTATTTGCAATAATCACAAACATACCTACTCTTTTGTTTCGCGTCCAGCACATTTATTGTGTATCCAGTTGTAAAATTAAATAAGAGTAGGCACTCAATAAAATGAATATAATTTGGAATTTTGCATCACACTTCGTATTCCGAATTAGCAACATAAAGATCATTCTTATATCACATGACAATGTATTATGAAATGCAAAAACGAAAGTCATACTACAAAAGTATAACTCTTTCTGATGTGATATTATAAAAAATATTGGAATATGGGATGATTGCTCATATCAAAACTCACCGAAAAAGTTTTGATATGAGCAACTTCACAAAATACGTCGGCATTCATCCACAGAAACGGAATAACTATTATTCCGACCGAAATCAGGGTTCATAGCTGCGACTTTCGATAGTTATAATTATTTCTGTTAGATTCCGCCACTCAAACCGAAGATAAGACGGTATTCCGAATTTACAACAGTATTCCAAATACGCTTCCTTTCCTCTACTAATGAGCTCTGGGATTATTTATTTATTTAGGAGGAAGGTGGTGGAGAGGAAATTCAGGAGGGGGAACAAAAGAAGGGGGGATTCGCATGAGAGAGAATGAGGGAGGGGGAAAGGTGGAAGGGAAACTCGAGAGGGAAAGGGACGCGGGTAAAGAACGCATGGGAAAGCACACGCTGGGGTGGGGTGAAGGAAATGCATTCAAAATTTTGTTAAAATTCAATATTGGTTGTAGATATTCAGAATTACATTCGAATAATTCAGAATCTTCCGCTTTGATAATGTCATTGTTAAAATCAGAAGCGGCTGACATTTCCTCAATTTTCCTAAATGTTTTCATTATATTATTTAATGACATATCTGACAATATGAAACATGACGTTGATGATGAATCAATTAATTTACTTTTCCCGAAATTAATATATCCGAAAACTATATTTAAAACACTTGGGTTACCACGAACGATATGTGATAAGTTGAAAAGTGAATGTACTAATCCATTTAACGGAATCTTATATTTCCTTAAAGATAACACAAGCGTTTTGGCACAGCCCTGAGATACGTGGCTATGGCTAATTCGTATAGGTATGTATGCACTGTGTTTATTTTGCATGTAAACAATAGGGCACGCACTGTTTACATTTCCGTTGAAATAAGTGACTGCAGTCAACGACGTGTAATCACTTGTACATGTAGACATTCACGAAATATATGTAATCTTAAATAATCAAAACAGCGATTTAGTTGTTTTATCCGATTTTTCCTTTCAGTAGGAGAAATAGTTAGAAAATTTGCACAATTGCGTATTGGGTGATTTTCTTTACATATAGCACACAAATCTTGAGAAGGATTTGTATTCAATAAGGATTTTCGCGAAACCGATGCCTTTTGTTTATGTATGTTTGTAGCAAGTGAGTTTGAGGTTTCGAGAATTCTAGTTTGACTGTGGAGAAATTCAAATAATTGAGATGTCTCGGGTAATTGTGTTCTTGTAAATGACGTTTCGAAATGTCGCATAGTGTCTTGATCTAGACAATGGAAGATTACATGGGGAACAAATTTACTAAATAAGTTTTCACAATTCATTGCAAATGAATTTTCAATATTGGAAACAAATGGTGTGATTTCATTCGCGGGTAGATCTAAATTGTTATTATTATTAGCAGAATTTGATTTTAATTCAATGTCTAAATTCTCGTGTTTTCCTTTGGCACTTAAAATGTCTAAATATAGAACCTGTAATTGTTGCGAAACTGTGATTATCTCTGAATAATCATCAGCTGTGTTTGATTCTATCAACCGATTTTTAATTTCAATATTCAAGGATTCGATCTCTCCTACCCACTCAGAAATGAAATCACTACGACAAAGAAATATTTGGTTTTTCTTTTCATTGGAACTTAAAAAGGGAATTAAATTATGTGTTGTTTGAATTCTTTGTAGAAAACGATAGCGACGCGCTGTCAACACTGCAATCTTTTTATCTACCATTTTGCTAAATTTTAATATGTTTTTGTTAATTTTGAATATAATAATTATTTCGTACAATATTATTATTCCGTACAATATTATTTCGTATAATATTGTTGTCACACAGAAAACAACCTATGCAGAAGGCTTCAATAATAAGTTAAAATGATGAATTTATATCAAATTAAATGAATTTAAATGCTAGTCTCATCCGGCTCCGACTGGACCAAATAATGTAGTCGCAAAGTTGCGAATCATGAGAAGTGGACTGTATCAAAATAAATATATAAGGTGGCGTGACACAACTATGAGGATTGTAATTTTGGACTTTGGAAAGGATCTGACTTACCCTGAATTCCTTGTTCCGTTCTTGGGGAGTTATTGTGTCACTGGTAATCACTTGTACAATCAATTGCGCAAGTATCCCGTTTAATCGATGTTATAGCGCCGAGGGATGAATAATCACGCACTGCACAGCATATATAATAGATTCCAATAAAGTCGATGTTAAGCCCGAGGGAATACTCTTGGTTCACTGCACAGACTCTAATCAGACTTCCGTATTTAGTCGATGTTGAGGACGAAGAGGGATGAAGGTACATCAACTGCACAAGGCCAAAAACAGACTTCATCAGGTCGATGTTTACTGCATTGAGCCCAAAAACAGACTGACCAAAACACATGTAATTATTGTTCTCAAAATGTATTGTCCACTGGTGGGTAGTCAGAAGGGATATAGGTATCTTGGTGGAAGGAAGAAAGGTAGGTGTACATACATGCATAGTTGCGCCAACATTCCGCCCACCTAATTTTAGAATAAAATTAATAAACAAAAATCAGTATAACAACAAAAAGTAGCTACGGTACTATGTTATCAATCAAAGAAAATAAAGAAATTATCCTATAATTATATTACTAAATTATAAGATTATCATTGAACGCCAGCACACTGGCTGTCTTCTGTGTTATCATCGAGAAAGAAACGAAAAAAATAGAATGAAAAGTAAAATAATATTGTATTAAATTACAATATGAAAATACAATTAATACAATTACAATATAGCACTATACAAAAACGCAATATTGCATGACTATAATATTCAGCGTAATAGGGCAACCCATTACGAATAGCTCTACGATAAGAACATTGCTGAGTATTGAATTCAGACGAGTTATAATATGTATAGTAACCTAACTTGACCGCTGGGTGGACAAGACGTCTTTACTTGTTCTAATTGTTCCGATTTGAACAATATTATTTTTCCCGGGATGAACGGCGAGAGTTCGATCTTGGCCGGGAGGCTTGTAGGTTTTCGGTCCCTTATGTATGTAGCGACATAATTTGTGGTCTGATATTACTTTAAATTAAGAAGAAGAAGAGAAAGATTTGAATATCCCAGTTAGATATTGCTTTGCTGCTACAAAATTATGTCCGCAGTAACGAAGACTCCGCAACACAAACCCCGTCAATTTGTGAGTAGGGTTAAGATGCAATAAACGCGTCAGTGGAGAGATCTGACATGATCTCAGGGTGCAAGGCCTTGGTAGCCATGCAGACAAAGAGGCATAGAAATGCCTTGGTGGTTTTTGCTTCACGACGTTTATGATATTTTAGCAAAAAAGAAGGTCCACCAAAATCGACGCCTACACGAGAGAAGAGACGATTAGGTCGGACACAGAGGATAGTAGATCCACCATCATAGGTGGATGTGCAATGGCCTTAAACTTGTGGCATGTGAAACATTTTTATAATTGATATCGAATGACGGTACGACCGGACATGATCCAATATTGCCTTGAATAAGAAATGGGAGAGTACGCGGGCTTACATGAAGATGTGCACGGTAAAAAAAAAAAAGGCCCTTTGAAGGTCAACTAGTATAGATAAAATATAATTTCCACCATAAATGCCGCTCCTGAGTGTACCGATCGCAGTAGTTTTACTTTTTGTCAAGAAACTGGGAACAATTAAAAAAAGTTGTCTAGTTCACAGTTAAGGTTTTCTAGAGAAACCCAAACATGCCCTTTTTACATCACAAAGGTGAACGCTCAGAATATCGACTGAAAGCTTTTTAAATAGATTTTCAGCTTATATATGTGCCATTTTAAATGTTTACTTTTGCTTTCCGGATAAAAATGATCTGTGTTCATTTATAAAAAAGTATTTTAGTTATCACAACTATTATCCTTCACATTAATTCTATATTTTCTGCTGTCTTTTAAAAAAACATATTTGTCGTTATTTGGGAAAGCAGTGTTTAAATTTTTGTTGTTTTATTTTTATATCTAGGTACATTGCATCTACATACATCTATTTAACATCTAGGCACATATTTTTACTCCTAAGAATTTATATATACCAGTATGTTGTTTTACAAATACGATGTTGTTACAAATACGTCGTTTGAAATCTACGCCGTTTTACACCTACGTTGCTATACATCTACGTTATATAACATCTATAAAAGTACATATTTTTACTTACGCTTATTTTCATGTAACCCTAGTTTTACTACTACATCGTTTTACTTCTACGTGGTTTTACATGTACGTCGTTTTACATCAACATTGTTTCATATGGTCGTTGTTCAACATTAATGTTGTTTTGCATTTACGCTGATTACACCAACGTTATTTACGTGCGTTGATTTAAATTCGTGTTGTTTATACGTTGGTTTACTTCTAGTGTTGTTTTAGGTCCCCGTAGTTTTATATTTAAGCTGTTTTTCATCTAAGTTCTTTTACAACTGATTTGTGTACCATTTTCGCTGTTTAACATCCTCCACAAATGCATAATCCACAGTATCGCAGAAGTGTGCTACCTAATCCTGATGCTGTCAGCCATGATAAAGGGCCATATTAGAATACTCGTGAGTCTAACCTTTCGCATCATCTGTCAACTACTAAAACGGAGGCTGGAACTTGCCCGATGAAAATACCGAACACCCTTGTATTTTTAACTTGCGCGTCAATGAATAAGTTACATACGTTCCCATTTATAGAGGAATATTAATAATAAATATAAATGCCAAGTATTGCCTATTGGAAAAGTTTCATGGAGAAGTTCGGCTGTGAATGTGGAATAAATTGTTATTTGTATATTTACTCAAAGTATTGAATAAATTGTTATTCGTATATTTACTCAAAGTATCTTATGCTTTTTCTTTCGTGTCTTATCCATTCGTGTTGTAATGGTTCCCCCCCCCTTTAACTCCGTTGTTCTCACACCTATATAAAGGTGATAATTTTTTTTCTTCGTATAACTTTAAGTTTTGAAAACCTTAAGTTACTGCTGGAGCTGCCAGTACGTAAGCAAGTACGTCCTGAAAAATTGTTGTTTAATTACTTTTGAATTAACTAGACACGTTGTGATTATTTTTGTTTCGCCTTTATAGCGCTAATTCAGGTAGATTAAACGGATTTGTGGTAACTTTTGGTTCTTAGCTGTGGTGTGTTGCAATCTGTCAGATCTTCAACAATGACGATATTCTATCTAACTGGCTAATCATTTAACTCCCCAGTCTATCTTACTATTTACTGATCTAATACCCTTCCCCATGCTATTGACGATTAGTCTACCTACGATATACCTAACTCTCTGTGCCGTTCTACCTAAACTCGGAGTTATAAACCTTTTTGTTAGAGTATATCAAAACATCATTCATACAATAATTTCAATTAGTTATTCTAAGTTCCTATTGGTTGTTAGTTGTATGCAATCTACTTACAGGTAGGTATATTGGGTAGGAATAGGGACAAACATGTGCTTGCTACGATTGGTCGCCTCCAATTCCCAATTAGCTCGATGAAGGATTAACCCGTCGAACTAACTCCAATCCCAACGCCTCCAGGAAGATTTAAATGTTGCCTCGCAACTGATGAAAAATGACATGTTTCGTCCCTGTCGGGAAGGGAATGTGTGTGATTTTTGTAGGTTGATTGATATATGTTGTTTAATTCAGCGGTGAAGGATCCATTGTAGATATTCGTGCGGTAATGGGAGTGATCTCTACCAACGTCGCCAGGTAACGGTGGTGTGATGATTAATATGTTGAAATCTCCATAGTACAATGCGGTAATGGGAGAATATCTCTACCAAATCTTCGCAAGGTAAAGATGGTATGATGATTAAGATGATAGGTTGAAGGTTCATGATGAAAGGTAATTCCATGTCGCTAGGCATAAAATGACGCTCCGTTCCGCCGAGTGTGATTGAAGTATGTCTAAGAGCTCTCAGAAGGTGCTCAGATGACTTCCGGTTCAGGTCGTGCCCTTCGGCCCGAGCCTGATGATGATGATGATATGTTGATGATGGCCAACATGCTGAAGGTTAAGGGTCCGCCCTGCTAACCGCAGCCATGAACATTATACCGAAGTGAATACTTGCGGATAAGTCAGGGGTCGGGAATCCCCGCGTGCATCCCACTGGTTTCGAAGAAATAAAATTAGCAGGCTCAGGGGCCGAACTCTTCGCCGTCTCCTCAGCATCCTTTACAGCAAACTGTCAGCTCCCAGACTTTCGTCAATCACACCTGCCAAATCCGTTCGTCGGAAATCATCGAAACAATACAAGCCATTGTTCCCTTCGTCCAAACGAATACAAGGGTCATCCCTCACGCGTCAACATAAGATAACGGAGCCCATCACGTTCTTGTCCCCTTCGTCTGGAGACTAGCGAGAATAGAAAAGCTGTCAATGACCTCAGACTCCTCCTACAGATGTTCTGCTTGATTGTTCTCTCACCGCTAATACTGTCGAAACAGAAGCCATACCAGGGACATAGTGGGATCACGTCCTTTGTTCTCCGGACAATATCAAGTGCCTTTGTAAGGTGGGACACGGGGGTCAGCCAACCGACACAGCTGATACAGGGCCATTTCTAGGTTCAGGGTTCAAGTTCACCAGCGCAAGGTCACCGATATTACAGAGTCGAGTCAATGATCCGTTTGCTTCGTTTCCGCCGATCAAAAGATAGTAGAGCCCACGTGGATTTCGTCCATTTCGCCTAATGAGCGACGTACGTGAAAACAACCCAAATCGCCGGATAGGGAAGCTCAGCGAAGTTATTCTCTCGACAATCACCTGACACTGCTGGTTTTTTTGAAGTAAAGTTTGTTTAGACGGTATTCAAATAAATCGAATATCAATGCAAAACCGACGCTCGCTGCGTAAAACATAATAAACTTAAGAAAATATAAGTAGATCTTTAATAATACTGTGGGGAAAATATTTATTACCGTATAATCCCTCGTGTGCGCCCTTTTGTCAAACGTACCAATATTGAAAGAACAAGCACTAGGCTACCTAAAAGTGCAATTTGAATATACCTAAATGTTATGAATCTAAACGTCAACGGTAGAGGTAAACGAGAAGATAATATCCTTAAATTATATTGCACTAGCAAGAAAGGTAATTTGTTTTTTTTTAAAATTGTTCCACTGTGATTAAACTTGAACATTATACCGAGTAGTAAAGGTCTTTATATTTATGGGCAGGAATATATAAATATTTGGGATAATTAGCATTCACATGCAACTGTAATTATGTTTAAATTAATACATTGAAGAAGCAGATAACAATAATAGTCTAATTTTTTCTTAAATATGAAAAGGAACAAGACACAGAAAATAATAAAAGATAACGGTTGCAACCGGGACTCGAACCCAGAACCTTACGTCTTACTGAAATAATATACAATTAACTTTTTAATTTGAATGTGAAAATTTAAATCTTTGCAAAGTTATAATTATTTTATAAATATAATTTGGGACAACTAAATATTGCTTTACTGCCTCCTTAATAGGTCAATTTACGAAGGAAAATAGTTTTGCTTCAAGATGCACAAAATCCATTTTAATTTTCAAATTTCAAGGCCCAAATTGCAAGGTGTTGATCAATAATTAAGTGATTTTATTGTTAGTCCATTAGAGCATTCACTTACCTAACGCCCATCTCTGTGTTATCCGAATCGACGGTCTCCTTTTCCACATTCACAAGCGGTGTTATACATTATTTTGGGTCCTATTACGATCATATATTTCATGCAGTTAAAAGGCGCATGCTTCTCTTCTCTCGCAAATAATAACTCCGTTAGACTTCTCAAACTTCATGCGACGTCCCACATTCACTTCTCGCGACCGACCCTTCTCGATCAACTCCCCGAAAACCGACCGACTCTGATAGTAATTAAAAATGCAGCTCTTCGAACATCTCCCAACTACACCCGAAAACCGACTGTCCCCTATCCTCTCCGAAACCGACTGTTCCCTGTTATTCACTGCTTATCCCAGAATTAAACAATCAAGGCCGGGTCCGTATCTAGGCATGCTTCGCCCGCACAAATTAGCGTACCTTCTTATTAAAGTGCCTTTATTGGAAATAGACCTACAATGCAAGTATGTTCCCTGCACCCATTTATGTACAATAAGAGTCCAAACATAATATATAAATAAAATCTCGCGTCACGATGTTTGTTCAAGATAACCTCCGAAACCCCTCAACCGATTCTGATGACATTTTTGCACACTGTCCGTAATTTTGCCCAACCTAAGGTAGGATAGTTTTTATCTCGAATATTGACCTCAATATTTATTATAGTGAATTAATTGTTTATTATTGTTTGATGGCGGAATGAATCAACCACTCAGTAGGTAGCACTACGTTTAATAGTAAATAACAAGTTACTTTCTTTTATCCTTTTTATTTACGATACGGCCCTAAATACGCCTATTACTCTTGTTTCAATAAAACTGCCAACCCGTGTCTACCAGTCCGACCCTGTACAAGCCCTGTCTTCTGTACTCAAAACTACGTCATAAAAAAACCAAAAGCCCATGAATTATTTCATGAATAGATCTCCGAGCCCACACATGTAGTCCGGTCACTCAAGTTCTTTGGATGTTAAAATAACATCCTCTTGTTTTTCTAACTGCGTCAAAATCGAGGTCCAGGAATGCCACTTGGTGCAAACGCCTTAGCGACAATTTGACCCTTAATAAATCGATTCTGTCAACCTTTGTGCCTCAGATGTTAGTCTTGAAATTAAATTTAAGACCCATTACTTATTTCATGAATAGATTTCGCCCGTATTTTTTTGTTTGCTGCAGTCATAAATTTGCTTCAAACTGATTTTTTAGGAATGTTAATTGTCCCAACGTCTGAGAAGAAATCTACCCCAGTTCAATTATTATCACACGATTATCCCACGTCAATAAATCAACCCTGCTTCCTTTGGTATAAGATATGTGCCTTCCTTTTTTAAAGGTATACTGAAAATACTAATTCTTTGGCTGAAAGGCGAGATCATCACAGAGTTTAGTTAATGTTCAGAGGCTCAACTTACCACATTTTTAATTTACGACTTTTAGGTTTTCACACACTTTTCCATAAAAATGATCATGTAGTAAATCCACGCTATGCAAGTGTATTATATAAGTATAATTAATACAAAACAATACAAGAAAAATATGTTAACCTACCAGACTATTAAATGGGAAAATAATTCACCGACTCCAAATATTTTCATATCAGAGGGTTCGGCTCGGTGGAATTCCTAATTTGACCGATGAATCCAACTGATCCCTCAATATAAATATTTAAAAAATCTTTCGTAAACCTACATGTATTTAAAATGACTGATTTTTGCATTTTTATATACAAATTCTTTGACAAATCTAATATGCCTAAATTTTTAATGAGAGAGCTAGGTATAATGCCAGTAGCCGAAATAACAAATGGTAATATTTTTATAGTCTGAGAATGCCAAATTCTTTTAATTTCATTTCCTAAATCTGTATACTTTTTTATTTTTTCAGAAACAGTTTTTTCAATATTACATGAATTTGGAATAGCTACAACAATGATATAATTTATTTTTTAAATTTTGTCAAATAAAAATACATTTTTTCGATTTATTAGACGGTCTTGTTCTGGGCTCAACCATCGTGCAGTGAGCCGCGCAGTGCCAATTTAACAATTTAGAAGGCGGATATGGATACCTTAGCCCCGGGAACCATTTATTGGATAACCAATATATGTCACACCAAGCGGTTCGCTATGTTTGGTGACTTATCAGGGGTGACCGGGTTCATGGGTAGAGGTTTGTCTAGATCTTGGTGGCTGATGCGTCTTCCCACCAACTGCGGGTAGGTTGGATTGGGAGATACTGGCCGAAGGAAACGTTTTGATCTCTCCGGCAGGACTCTCTCGGAACATCGACTTACCCCAGTGGGAGGGATAGATTTATATGTTCGTCATTCCTGGACATAATAACTCCCAGTTCCCTACCCACCCCTTATTCCCTTTCCACCCCAGAACTTCTTTTCCTAAAAATACTCTCCACAATCATCCTCAAAGATGACATAGGCCATGACGGGAAATTTTTTTTAGATCTTCCTGTGTGGGGCTAATGTATATAAAGAAACCCAAAATAAATTATAAAAAATTCGAACCGTAGTATTTATTATCACTGAATAATTAAAATTGAAAAGAAATATGGTACCCTAGGCTTACGAATAGAAAAGTATTGTTCTAAAATATTTTTTTATATACTTTAAACAATGAAACCACCAGATAGGCAGGAATGAGACATTAAAACAGCATTATACAAAACTATCAGAAACGAAATATTAGCTAAAAATAAAAATTTTGATCCTAAACACTTACAGCCTTACTAAAAAAAAACACTCCGCGGCCGTTAAACGGTGTTTCTGTTGCACGTTGTGTAAAGTCTGTACATATTTTAAAACAAAACGTTACTAATAACAAATCGAAAATAATCAAACAAAACCGAACAAATATATGAATTTTTCGGTTGGTCACCCTGAAAATTAGTCCATTTGTGCATGTGCAGTCCGCCATATTCTTTTCTAACGCGGGCGGTAAATTACAGTTTGACATATGAGATTTCACGTGCGATTTGTACAATCTTTTTATGGATAATTTCTAACCCAATCACCAATTCACTATAATAATAGTATTATTTTTTATTTTTTTATTTAAAGAAATATTTAAAACAAAGAATAATACATACATATCAAATAAAAACATTATACAAAAACAGAGAAAAAGTCCCAATAAACTACTTTTAAGTAGTTTGTCAATGGGTCAATTGTCAAATGTCAATTCAACACAATTACTATTATTTTTGTTATTTTTGTCAGTTTTGGTCCGTTAATAACGACGTTTTAATAGAAAATGTTTAGTGTAATTTTTTTTTTCAATTTTTTTCATGTTTGAAGTTTAAAATACTGCAATTTATAAACACTAAAGTGTATTTTAAAATACAAAAATCTAAAAGGTAATTTTATCAAGTTTCTAAAATAATATTTGGTTTTACGACATTTTGAAAAATAAGAAATATATAGGAAATTTAAAATACCTTAGAAAAAATTTGAAAAATACAAATAAAACAGATATGTACAACAGTTAAACTACCCTCTTTGGTCGTGTAAGCGATGTATATAACTTTCCATAAACAATTTTTTGTCAGTTTTTAATTAGTAAGGTTTTTTCATGCACGGTCGTTTAACAATTTTTAAATTTTTTTAGAAAGTTTTTTAGTAAGGCTGCTACAGTCTTACTAAAAAAACACTCCGCGGCCGTTAAACTTACTAAACAAAATATATGGTTTTGATCTGACAACGTCGTATTTTACAAGCCTTACTAATAAACTTTTTGAAAAATTTGTACAATGGTCAAACAACCATGTATGAAGAATCCTTACTAATTAAGAACTGACAAAAAACTGTTCATGGAAAGATATGTACATTGCGTACACGGCCAAGGAGGGTAGTTTATCTGTTGTATATATTTGTTCCATTTGTAATTTTCAACGAATTTCGAATTTTTTTTTAATGTCCTATATATTTATTATTTTTTGAGATGTCGTAAAAACAAATACCATTTTAGAACCAAAATTTAATTACCTTTAAGATTTTCATATCTCAAATATACTTAAGTGGTTAAAAACTGTGGTATTTTAAGCTTCAAACATCAAGTTGAAAAAAAAAACTCACTTACCCCAAACACTTTCTATTAAAACATTGACATATTTGGAAAAATTCAAAATACAAAAACACAGTACTTTTATTTAATGATTTTGAAATAAAACTGTCACCTTACGATTTACTCCTTCACACAATAAAAAAAATCTGAAATTCGCTTTTCATTCCCAAAAATTTACAATAAAAAAACTCACGTTTGAATACATTGCTTGCACATCTTAAGACATTCATTTCTTTGATACGTTCACTAAAATATGTATTAGACATTTTAGTCACCAAAAAACATCACGTTCAAGAATTTATAATAAAATAAAGATCTTAAAATGCAAATTATTTCTGAATATAACCTATAGAACCATTTTCTGACAGTTCAATTTAGAACACACGATTTTTGTGTAGAAATTTGACTTAAACTAACGAAAAACAACACAAATTAATAGTAAATATATTGCGTACATGAATATAAGTGCGAATTAGTCAAGGATTGAAATCATTAACGAAAACATCATCTTAATCGCACACGCATTCGCGACCGACTTTTTTCCGCATTCGGGGCTATTTTTTTTTCAGCGGGAAAGCAATGCGCAGGCGCATCAATCACACCACCTAGCGGATTATTATGAAAACTCCAATTTAAACAAGTAAAATACGGCGTTGCCAAATCTAAAGATTCACAAAAAACACCGTTTAACGGCCGTGGAGTGTTTTTTTTTTAGTCAGGCTGTTATAGTGAAAAGGAATGTATTAATTTTTTAAATTTACAATCAGAAACCTAAATAAACTAACTTAAGATACGTTTTTAGATTTTCACGGCCAAAAGCATTTTCGTTGTTTGTTTTTGGGGTGTTATGCCGTGTTGTGCTAACTCCTTCTTTAGCCGACGTTTCGGACAGCGTTGCAGGGTCCATCATCAGGGCAGATCCGGCAGATCCGTCGATGTGAATTTGTAGTGTTAAGTGTGTGCTTATTTAGTTGGAAGCAATACCGTGCCGTTAGCTTCATTTCAGAAGAAAGTGAACTACTTTGAAAGGAAAATTTGGTGAAAGCGCAGTATTTACGTTAGCCTGGGGCCATTTGTTTATACCTTGATATTGGCTACATTCGCTTCAGATTGGTTTTTTCTAATTCTAGAATTCGCCGCAAGATGACACTACTTTCGTTGAAATTTCGTTACATTTCTCCGTGGACGGGCCCCAGGCTAACGTAAATACTGCGCTTTCACCAAATTTCCCTTTCAAAGTAGTTCACTTTCTTCTGAAATGAAGCTAACGGCACGGTATTGCTTCCAACTAAATAAGCACACACTTAACACTACAAATTCACATCGACGGATCTGCCGGATCTGCCCTGATGATGGACACTGCAACGCTGTCCGAAACGTCGGCTAAAGAAGGAGGTAGCACAACACGGCATAACACCCCAAAAACAAACAACGAAAAAAACTAACTTAACTTAAAAGTAAGTACCTGGATATAGAAGGTATCAATTATTATAATTCTTTGTTCATATTGAGTTTTTGCTGTGTTTCAGTTTCATAACTAAAACAAAAAAGATACCCACCTGTTTACAAAAGTATGACCATTTTGTTAAGGTTTTAAAACTGTTTTATTATTTTTTTTAAGTTGACGGCATTCATGTTTTTTTTTTAAGTTGACGGCACCTAGTTTTCAATGTTGTTCCAAAAATAATTTCAAGTTGCTAACAAAATTATTACTAGCTTGTTACTATTTTTATTATTATTTTCATGAAAGAGTTGTCTTCTCGTCTTGTTTTTTTGTCCTTAGGATGGGTTATTTAAAAAAAAATTAACAATTCATCAAATAACGCAGAGTTTTACGAACCTTCCTCTTTTTTCGAAAGTCTAACTATCTAACTAGCACGCTGTTTCCGCGCAAAGATAGGCAGACAGAACTGACCGCCAAACAACTCAATCATTGCACACACTCTTTGCCTCATTCATATTCATATATCATCTCATACATGCTCTTCTATTATTCTGACTCTCGATATGGCCCGACTCAAGTATCTGATTCCCTTGATCATGTCATGTCTTCGTCTGTCGTCCCCGACTTCTTTTACCATATACATTTGCGTCATATATTCTCCTTACACCCCTTTCTTTATTCATTCGCTCTACATGCCCAAATTATCTGAGGGTCCCATTCTTAATCTTACTCATTGCTCTTACATCAAGTCTTGCATTCTTTACGGATCTCCACGTTTCTCATACGATCATACATGGTTTTACCATATGTGTGGTTTTCATTTCTATAACATTCAGTCTACTTTCATCGTCCTTTAGCCAGTTCCCTGCCTCACTGCCATACATCAGGTTAGGAACCAGCATTCTATTCTGAACTGCTAGCTTCGCTTTTTCGGACAGTTTTTTGATAGCGCTAACGGCATTCAGTCCTCCATCAAAGGAGTTACCTGCATTTACCCTTCTTTCAATATCTCTATCAGCCTTTCCATCTCTTGTAAAAATATTTCCCAAATACAAACTCGTTCACCTGCTCCAAGTATTCATCAAACACTACCATATTGGACTACATTTGAAAGTCAGATGGCAAAAAATCATCAATCTCGGAAGAAAACTGCCGATTTCTATAAAAAATCAAATCAACACCACCCGCCCTGTGTCCGTCATGCGAGCCCCCGCCAAAAACATTTTTCTTTATAAATATTTATAGATAGTTATTCATAATATAGGTACCTACAAGGAATAAACACCGGACGCGAAAGTAAATTATTCAGCATGGACGTGAAACTTTTATCAAAAGAGGTAGCAATATACGGAAGACGTAAAATTTAAATTAGAGTGAACGGACGTGAAACCAATATGAAAATGAACCTACAATATATAAAAAAATACACCCGGACGTGAGTATTAACGTGACGCAAGAAGTGTATGAAAATATAATAAATATCAAATCCTGTATTATTATCGATTAAAAAAAAAAAAAGATATTAGCGATTTTTGCGATCAAACATAGTGCAATATTCACAAAAAATATCTAAAAAAAGAACTAGACGTGCTGGACGCCCAAAGACGGATTACCGCGCGGACGCAGTAAATGCAGTGGGACCTATAAATATATAATATATACATGTTTATATGTATAAAATATATACATATTAGAATATATTAATTTTCGACAAATATTTATTTAAATTTATTATCGTTCGCCTCGCTCGATCAAGCCGTACGCATCTACGCCCGCTCTCCCCCACATTTGGCGCATTTGGTGAAGGTACTGGAACGCACCATTTGTTTTTCAAAATACTGTCTTATCAAATATTTCATGCACTGGCTATGAGAGGAAGAGAGAAAGATAGTGTGAGCAGGCACTGCTCTCTCTTGCTCCTACAGTCGCCCGATATAACGCCTTTTCGTAACGCTCTCGTCAAGCATTCACCAGCTTACCCCCCAAGTCAAGCGTGCGTAAAGAAGTTTTATTAAAAAACACGAAATACATAATTTGGCATAAACATCAAACACGTCATTAATTGAATGAATTGTAGAATCAAACAGTTTGTAGTCACCCATGGCAAATCTATAAAAAGAAACTACAAAAAGGTGGCACTACGTTAAAATTCAATAATGTTTTGAGAATTGTCGTCGTCGTGCTGCGTCCTATTGTTACAATACATAATCAAAGCGTCCGTTATTTAAAATCACACAAATTACAAAATGACTGTAAACAAAGGCTGGTCCTTATTTGGCCATTAACAGCTATTACAGTAAGCTAGTTCCATTAATAAACTGGTAACTACACAATTAGGTTGTGTAATAATTTTCGGTAGTTTCTAAGCGATTATGTCAACTTTATAGACTGGACAAGCTTTATATTGCTCACACACAAAGCTTTTAGTGTGATATTTATAAAGCGCCGAACTGGTACCTACTTTTCAGTATCATAACATTTTAATAGGCAACCTAGTTAAACAATTTTCAGAAATTAATTATTGCTACCATCGATTTCCCCAACTCTGTGAAAGTTACGCTCAACCACGTCGATGAATATTCAGTAGGTACATTTGTATACAATTATTTAAGCACAAGCTATAAAGAAAATAAAATATGAAAATAAATTAATTCAAGACGACTAAATTTCGAAATAGTTAAATATATTTAGGTAAGTTGGTAGCAGTATACGCTCCTCTTTCAATAAAGGTCTTTTGAAAAGATATGAAATTCAACGCTGTCATTTTATGAAAGGTCAACTGTCTACGGCATACAATTGTGATGTTTGATTTTGACATGTAATAGGGTATTTTCACAAGCGAGCGAGGGTATATTTAAATATAAGTAGTTTGTTTAGTAGTTTGTTACAAAAAAAATCTATTTGTAAACAGCTTTTAAGAACCAACTGTATTTATTTTTCTAAATCTTATGTATATGTATTTCAAATAATAAAAAAAAAAAAAAAAATAATTTTTCTGATTTTAATCATCCTACTAAAGATGTGTGTGGCAAATCGGGCCTTAATTTTCCAAAACAATGCAGTGTTTCAATCATAATTATGAATTTCTAATCGGCGGTGTTTATAGGGAAAGAGAATAAAGTAGAGACGTTATAGAGAAGTGTGTAAGAGAGACGGGGCGTTTGCTACATGGGCTAGAACCAAAAGGTACAAGTTAGTGGCAACATTTTTTTTCCAGTCAAATCTACGCGGAACGCATTTCTATTGTGCATCATCTATTCAGTGCTGCGTACTCTTTTGGTTTATCAGAATTCATACAACGAAAAAAAAAACGAACATGCAACTGATGTTTTGTATGAGAGAGATTTCACGAAATAGAGACAACACTGTAGGCATGCAAGAGCTTGAAAGGTTTCCAGTCTCACTTCGTCATCTAATTACAATCTTTTAACTATTATGCCGCCATCCCAATATCACAATGAAATCTTGAATGTAAAAATCCACCAACAAAAGGCAAATATATTGTAATCATCCCAGTTTGACATATTTTGACTTGGGACATTGGAAGTGCGAATTTATCCAATTACAGGTAAAATACATGGGATTTTTTTAACGGGTAACCTGGTTTGCATGTTGGCAGGCAATACAATCCGTAATACCTACCTATGCAGATAAAATATATGAATTGGTTTATTTCGATATGTAAACAGATAATAATCATATTTATAACTTACAAGCCATCGCATGGTTGCATGATATGATTAACGCTTAAAAGGTCATACAGAACATTGCGGAATTATGCGTAGTGTAACAAAAAGGGGTTCAGGTTCAAAATGGCGACTATCACGCATGACGGGAATATTGGCGGGAACTGTAGGACATTGATTTTAGTTGTAATAAGCTTAACTGACATGCGATCGTATGCGATTTTGTATGTACTTTTCAACGTTGCGTGTAATTAAACTGTGCGAATTCATCAGTTCTACGATTGGGGCAAGCGTGAAACTCAAATTTCTTTAAATTAACTATAATTCTATAATATAAAGGGAGCTATTTGAAATGCGATAGGGTTTGAGATAAAAGTAGTAATGTCTGCACACTGGCGTCTGATAATAATAATTCTTTAAGGCGAATGTCAAAAGAATTCATATTCTACGCTTTCGTAGATGGCGGGCTTATAGTATTTTTTACTTAAAAACGCTTTTTCAAGTTATGCTGTGAAATATTAAGAAAAAGCTATTGTCGCGAAAGTACACATGCAATATGAATATTAACAAATAGTTTTGTTAATTAAAAAACTTCATTTTAAATCGAAGATAAACTATCTCAATCAATATATAAGATATTAATACAGGACGTAGGAAGATGAAGTCAAATCTACTCCGTATTACAAAACAGCCCCCATACCAGAAGAAAATGAAGATTAGAAAGAAGAAAAAGGTATTAAAAGAAGCGAAAATCTCCAGAGAAATTTTCTAACCCTAAGGCTACGTCCGCACAGGCAGGCGACTTGCTTAGCGCTTAGAGCCTAGTGGCTTGCACTCTGACTACTTGCTATCATACACGGTGGTCGTTAGGTGCCTTGGTCATTTGCTTGTCGGCACTTTGACGAGATGTCACTTTCAAAAATAGCTCTAAAACTGCTACTTACAGAAAATTCATATTAAAAATATATCTACCATGTTGGGTTCGTGACATAAATAAGTTACAGTCAAGTCATGGGGAGTTTAATGTTCTGTATAAACAATTCTATATCTATTATGTATGACTATCACAACACGGGCATTAGCCTAGTATGGTAGTTAAGAAAATATCAAAAACTGTAACATTTAAAAATTTATCAAATAAATAAAAAAAAATTAAAATAAAAAATAAAATTTTATAAACAATTCTGTATAAACGATTGCTAATTCTGTATAAACCCATAGTTTCTTTAAGACAACTGCATTTTTATGGAGTTCATTAGTTGCATTCCACAAAGGTCTATTTTAAGAACTGATGCAATTAATATATCATCTATTTTTCCTTCTAAAATGCATCGCGCCTAGTGTCAAAAAACCAACACGTTTGTTTACTTCGATACACGCTAAGCGACTAGCTAGGCGCCAAGCGTGCAATGCGGCCGGTCGCGAACATCCTAGAACATTCTACTCGCTAGCAAGCCGCCTGCCTGTGCGTTCGTAGCCTAAGGGATATGTAAAGGAATAAGTACCTAAAAATGCCTAGGATCCCTTTGCGTTTGAATTATGAATTTTTATTTCATTTTATTTTGTGTGCGTTTCAAATGTCATTGATGTGATGTCTTGGTTAAACATTAAACAGCATTATTGTTTACTCGCTGTGTGGCTGACAGTTGAGGGATTGAAATATAAAAAAAATAATTTAATTTGTTTAATACAAAAAGTTCGACAAATAAATTTAAATGTAATTTCTTTTCATTTCAGGTAATGTTGGTGACGTTAAGATAATGTTATTAGTGTACTTTAAATGTGAAATTAAAAATAAAAACTTTGCATTTCAGAGCAACACACGGTTTTACTTGTCATTGTCAATTGAAAAGACAACAAATAGACAAATTATCTTATTTACATAAAATCATGTAAGTAAATAATAAAATATTGCAAAAACAAAGGGATAAGTAAGAAGAAGGCAAGATTTATCAATAATAGATTTCAAGATTTAAAATAAATAATAATAATTGATATGGACTCTTATAGTAAGTTTTAGGTAATTTATTAATTTTAGCTGAAAAGCCTGCATACTTTCGATACTTTTTAAATATAATCGGGGGTTGTTAAAATGAGGTATTCCTTGATAGAGATAGGTATTTTGTTTGTGCTTTGTATTAAATTTTGGGATTTTAATATTATTCTGATATCTTGCTGAAAACTTGAATTGTAAGTTATTTAACTGTATTTCTTTATAAATTGGTAGTATTGAATAACTTTTTACATATTTTGTCTATTGCGGGTACATTGAATATTGTAAAGGGAATTTCAGTAGAAAATTTGCATGGTATTTTTATATTACTTTAATTATCACTCTTTGAAGTATTTTGAGTGGATTTAAAATATTAAAATATGTTCCTCCCCAGCCAATAATACCACATTGCACAGTACCTACACTCTTTTTAGGTTTTCTAGTCTAAGAATATTTGTAAGTCTTATGAATATTTATTTATTTATTTAATACATGAATTATCGAAAGTACATATAGTTTATTGTGATATTTCACCCTCCATGCTAGGGATGACCCTGTGTTATGGCGGGTGAATTTTACAGTTTGCGGATTTACATTCATTAGTATTGGTTGATAATTTTCATTAATTAATACTATGCACACAATTCTTCTTCAATAAAAAAGTTATATGTAGTTAGTTTGAATTACAAGAATAAGATAAAGAAGTTAAAGAATTATTGGAAAAGAGAAATTTAAGGAATTATTAGTATATAAGTCACAGTAATCAGGATAGAAATAAAGATAAATAAAAAAAAAATATACATTTTTGGGCAACACCGCGCTAATTGGTCAGATACATTGTACACCGAAGTGAAGACCTTTTAAAAATTTCCTACAGAGTGCACGCCAAAAAACTGCTCCATCAAGATCATAAAAATTATAGCGTAAAATACAGATAAAGTAATAATTTTATCAGCAAATTTTTTCGTAAAGATCAGTTCAATGAAAATTCCACGTGAGTGATTTTTGAGCGGCCGTTTTTGAAGTGATTAAGACATTTAAAAAAAAAAAAAAATCTCTGCAAAGTGACAGCTAATATTGTTCACGAAACAAACATCCGCTTATTATAAAAGTATCTGTGCCAGTCAGTTTAAAGATCAGTTCAGTGTAAATTCCACGTGAGTGATTTCTGAGGAGTCGTTTTTGAAGTGATTAAGACATTTTTAAAAATCTCTGAAAAGTGACAGCTATTATTGTTCACGAAAAAACATTTGCTTATTATAAAAGTATCTGCACCAGTCAATTAATATTGCATTCATTTCACGATACGTCATACACGGTCAACGGTGTAGTGGCTAGCGCATTCGCTCAACCACACTTAGCGGACAGAGATCGAATCCTATCAAATCCGAAATATTCTGATTATTTTTATTTTTACCAAATCTTTATCCATTCGGGCATACATTTTATTTTTGTGACGTACTGACGTGCACATTCTTTTAAATTTACCGAATATTTCACTCTTTTACGTCTGATTATAGTCATTGTCATATTGCCATACAATAATAACCAACATGAATAACTGCAATGCCTGTGCGGAACCTACCCTCTCCGCTGAGTCCTTGCTTACGTGCAACACATGCAAAGGTACATTTCACCTACACTGCGGCGGAGTTGCTGAGAGCTCCTTTCGACGCCTTAGCAAGGAACGGCGCGCCCAAATCAAATGTAAAAAATGCTTAGCTACTGTGCCTACCGTAAATCCCAGCGTAGTGGATAATTCACCTTTGGACAGTGAGCTATTGACAAAGCAAAACCTTATTCTAGAACAGAATTCAAAAATTCTCAATACAGTATCGGCAATGAGTAAACAGTATGAAGAAATCTTACTCCGAGTGCACGAATTGGAAGATATAAACAAAAAATTAGAAGACAAAAATGCTTTGCTCGTAGTTCGCATTGACCAACTTGAAGGTCAATTTGAGCAAATCGACAGGGAAAGCAGAGCTAAGAACGTTGAGATCGGAGGAATTCCTCAAATAAATGGAGAAAATTTGTTAAGCATTATTTCCAACATCCAAAAGATCACAAACGCCAACGCTGCTAACATTGAAACGGCATACCGTCTCGCCCAAAGGAATAACAAAGACCAACAGAGGCCTATCATCCTTAAATTTAAAACAAACAACGACCGTAACGACTTTTTAAATGGCGTAAAATCATACAACAAAGAAACTCAAAATAGAGACAAGAAACTAAACACGTCTCTTATAGGAATGGCTGGAACTCGCTCGCCGATTTATATCTCAGAACACCTAACATTTCGTGCGAAACATCTGTGGTATCTTGCTCGGAAGGCCACGCGTGACAACATCTTCAAATTCGCCTGGATCAGAGAGGGAAAGGTGTATGTGCGCAAAGACATTGGAACGCCTGTCCTGCTCGTCAACGAACAAAATAAATATCTTCTATCTCCCGCACACAACAACTCTTAAACTATACTCACCCTTCAAAGTTACTAATTTATTTGATTTTAATTTGTCTTTATTGAGGTTTACCAACATTATCAACTTGATTACTTCTCTCTCTCTCATAATATATAAGACCACAATCACTGAATACAATTTCGATAAAGCTTACCTGTTTTCAAAAAATCTTATGATAATAATATTCTCTAATAACACTCTATACGTAAATATTATATGTACTTTCAATATTAACAAATATGTATCTTATATGTTTGATATAAACCCTAAGTGTAGGGTTTCTTTTACTGTTGTCTTTATAAAGCTTACTGAACTCTATACTATTGTTATAGCTTTGTGTAACTGTCAAAATCTTTCACCACTATTGTCGTCAACAGAAACCTATGGAACAATTTATTTGAACTATTTTCAACATCCTAACACGACCACTTACAAACTTAATACTCTAAAAATTATTATCAAAAGTGAAATAAACTGTTTAAGGTTTACTGTTTTTAGTATTGCCAAAAAAAAGTTTTGGAAGCACTTTTTTCGAACACTACTTACCCTGAAGTTCTTTTTATTTACAAACAATATTATAATCACTAAATCTTTGTTTGAAATTCCAATAGACATCGCATGTAGTTTCAATATTAATAAATATAAATATCGTATTCTTGACATCTACCCTAAATGTCAGAATTTTTCTACTACTCTTCTAAAGGTCACTCAACTGTATAAAACTGTTATTATTTTAAGTAACTGTCAAAATCCTTCCCTACTTTTAAAAACAAAAGAAATCCTTGGTACATTTTATTTTAATAATATTAATCATATTAACATTAAAACTCATAAATCCACCATTACTACAATTATCATCAAAAGTGGAATTATCTTTACCAATTTGACTTACTTCAGGTCTACCAAAAATAGAAACTTTTGTAAAAAAAAAATTTCAAACGTTACATGACTTAACTTTTGTTTCATCAGAAAAAAATATTATTATCACCCATTCTTTATTTGAATTGTCATTAAACATTGCATATAGTTTTAATTTTACCAAACATAAAACTTGTATTTTTGACATTGACTATAAGTGTCAAAATTTTAATACTGTAATAATTAAAAAGGTCACTGTTATTGCTTATTATGTCACTATAATTGTTATAAAGGTCACTGTTATTGCACATGTTACATCTTCTCAACAACTTAATCCCTGTTTTGCTGACAAAAATATCACTACCACTGCATCTTTACTATTAATAATTAACGCAATCCAAAAAACTGAAAAATGGAAGACTTATCAGATTTACTAGATAACACAATACCAATCCCATGTTCATCAACTAATGATTCTGAAGTGGTACGCCAGTTATTATTAACAAATTCTGCCCTTACGATATTCTCAATGAATATAAGAAGTATTAACAAAAATTTTGATGAACTGCTAATTGTTCTTACTGACCTTGCCTTAGATTTCGATGTAATTGTCTTAACCGAATGTTGGATTCAAAAAAATTTCCTTCCTAAAACGATAACAAACTTCAATCACTATAATACACTGCAAAACCAAACTCAAAACGACGGCGTTATTGTATACATTAAAAATCACATCCCACACTCAGTCAAAGAGGTCAGAATTAAAAACGCAAACTGTCTTCAAATTCAACTTGATAACCTCATAACAATCCTCACTATATACAGATCTCCGAATACATATAATATAACCCCATTCTTATACTCACTGCAAGGAATATTAACAAACATAGAACAATGCCAAAACACCTACATAATTGGTGACCTTAACATAAATATAATCAACAAAATGCATACTCAAGCCAACGATTACCTAAATATACTAACTCTATTAGGATATTTGCCAGCTGTCACCGCCCCAACAAGAGAATCAGACTTGAACAATAGTAGTTGTATTGATCATGTCTTTGTTAAGAGTAAACTAGAAAATAAATCAATAGTATATCAATCAACTATAACAGACCACTATGCAATCATCACTTCAATTACCAAAAAAATCCACAAACCACCCCAAACTACTCAACCCCAAGAAAAGATTTCTTATGAAATTCTCCTAAATCTTATCTCGAAAGAAAACTGGGAACTTATCTACTCTTGTACCGATGCCACCTCTGCATGCGAATATTTTATAAATACTCTTCATAACCACGTAGCTAATGCAACATCATTTTCAAATAGTAAAAAAAAAACGATCGGACACAAAACTCAAACCATGGATCACTGCTGGTATTCTCCACTGTATTAGAAAGCGTGATAAAATTCATAACTTCTGTAGGAAAAACCCCAGTGATTATGCATCTCTCATATTCTACAAACGTTATAGAAACAACTGCAAAAAAATAATTGAAAATGTTAAAAGAGAATACTACAAAAAAAAAATCAGTGAAGCAACCAATTAAAAAAAAAAAAATTTGGAATATTATAAAAGATATAGCCAACATTAATAAAACTGACTCACCTATTGTTAAGATTAATGTTGAAGACCAAACAATACATATAAATTCTGACCCTGAAAAAATATCCGAACATTTCAATCAATTTTTCTCGAATATCGGACCCAACTTAGCAAAAAATATTTTAGCCAAAAAAAGCGTTTCAGAGCAAGATCTTGCAAATAATATACCTATCGGTATTCTGAGCTATGACCCGTTTCAGTTCACTTCCACCACTGAATCAGAAATTATAGAACTAATAGCATCTCTTAAAAACAGTAACTCCACAGGTATAGATCACATCTCGACTAAAATTATTAAACATATCCAAAAATTTATCGCCTCCCCTCTTAAACACATAATCAACTTAAGCTTCAAAACTGGCACTTTTCCTAACTCCTTAAAACAGGCCAAAATAATCCCAATCTTCAAAGCAGGTGACAAATTATCTGTAAATAACTACCGACCGATTTCCTTACTAAGCACAATATCTAAAATTCTAGAAAAAGCGGTGAAACATAGATTATGTAAGTTCCTTGAAGATAACAAAATATTATCCGATAACCAATATGGCTTTCGCAAAGGTAGGAGTACATCAGATGCAATTGCCGCCCTCACAAAGATCGTTTCCTATAACCTTGACATTGGTCGCAAACCACTTGCTGTCTTTCTCGATCTAGCAAAAGCATTCGATACGGTCTCTCATTCCTTACTGCTAAAAAAACTACGTCAGATTGGAATAACAGGAGTAGCCTATACATGGTTTGAAAACTATCTAATAAACCGAACACAACAAACTCTTATCCACTCTGACAAAATACATATAAGCAAAAAATTACCTGTATCCTATGGTGTACCTCAAGGCAGTATACTAGGACCAATATTATTTCTTATATATATTAACTCACTATGTGCCATGAATATTGGAGGTATGATATTATCATTTGCCGATGACACTGTTCTAATATTCGAAGATGAAACATGGGAATCAGTTATCAACAAAACTAATAATGGTCTATTAAAAGTAAAGCATTGGCTTGATACAAACCTACTCACACTTAATATCGACAAAACACAATATATGACATTTTCCATCCGCAAACATAATTTACCCAACAACTGCCCTAAACCTATCATTCACTCATGTTCACTCAATTTACAAACTCCCAATAATATCCCTAATATAAATTGTACGTGCTCTTTCCTTAAATCATCAAATGTAGTTAAATATTTGGGAATACTCATAGACAACCAACTACGTTGGGAAGCCCATATCAGTGACACAGTAAAAAAACTCCGTAAACTCTGCTATATTTTCTGCTCCCTTAGGTCTATCTTAGATTTACTTACTCTAAGAAGCGTATACTTTGCCCTTTTTCAATCTGTAGCAACATATGGTATAGTGGGATGGGGCGGTTGTGCTGAATCCATTATCTATCCGATTATTACTGTACAAAAACTAATTTTGAGAATTATATTTAAATGCCAACCTACCCATCCCTCAAGTGAACTATTTGATAAAATAAGGGTCTTAGATATTCGTCAGCTATTTACTAAAATAAGCTTATGTTTTATACGGAAAAATAACTTACTGGTGGCTCCACAACATCAAGCACACACCCGCTTTTCATCAAACCTGGGATGCATGGTCCCAAAAACTAAAACCACATTCGCTCAACGACAATTCTGGTTCATAGCTCCGAAAATATTTAATGCATTGAGTACCGATATTAAGTCAAATAATTCAGTATCCACCTTTACCGCCCGTCTACAGCATTGGATATTTGAAAAGGGACGAGCTTTCTTTAAAGATTACATGAGTTCTTAACACTTTTAAAAACAAAACAAAAAATTATAAAATTTATCCTGTCACAGCTTTATTCCAACTTGTTTCACATCACTGAAATTGAATGTGACCATAAACATAATCGTCTTGTAGATTATATCTACCACAATTTAACCTGCGTTCAAAACAATATAATATATAATTTTATTTGTTTTATAATCTTAATGTTTATTATTTTTAATTTCTATTTCTTTCTTTAAAATATTTATCTCTCTTTATTTTTCAGCTCACTATTATTTTAATATTTGTATTTACTTTTATTTATCTTTAAATATCTTTTTTTTTCTTTTCTGCATTCTTATTTCTCATTATTTATTACCTAGTTTTTATTATCTGCTTATGTAAAAAAGTATTTTTAGTTCATATATTCATTATGTATGACTACCACAACACGGGCAGTAGCCTAGTATGGTAGTTAAAAAAAATGTCAAAAACTGTAACTTGTAAAAATTTATTAAATAATAAAAAAAAAAAAAAAAAAAAAAAAAACATATAGTTTTGTATCGCTGATCAAAGAACCGGTGGATTTGCATCCATCGTTTTAGACATAGGTTTTTTATATTTGTCTAGTGTGTAGTTAGAAGTAAGATTGTAGAAATGTATTGAAATTTGTACAGCGCCCTTGAGGTGATTTTTCACTTATTATTATTATTAAAGATAAATAATATTTTGCCTGCTTGTAATACTGTGCATCCAATTCTTCTATAATAAAAAATGATGTATAGTTAGATTGGGTTATACGAAGAAGATGAAGAAGTTAGAGAATTATTAGAAAATGAAAAATTTGAGGGATTATTAGTATATAGATCACACTAACTAATCTTGTACATAAATATATATTATGTTTTGTCTGAAAGATGATTAAATTGATAGAGTGTAAAATGAATGGGTATTGTAATACATTTTCTAATTCTTTTGACAAGTTCACAATTTGTTTTTTTCCATTTAAAATGTTTACCTATGTATAGATATGAATATTTATAGAACATGCTTGATTGCATCTATTTTATTAAAATCAGTTGGCCCAACTTACTGATTTTAATAAAATTGGTAGTTACAACTGCTTTCACGCATCATTCAAAATTTCAGGCCTATAAAAAAACTTTCAAGTTCTAAATCTCCTACTAATGAACCTCTTTTCAGATAATGTTGTATTGTATAATGTGACAAATTAAGTTCTTTAGAATATGATTGAAAAGCATTTTATTATTTGTGCCAGAATTTCACAACTTCGCATTATTTTTTTCGACATGAATCAAAATAGGAGGAGTTGAATGAATTTCGAATTGAGAATTAAACCTTATGCCGTTCGGCTGCAAAACTACCTGCATTTTGTATCAGTTAACGCCCCATTTCGGTGGCGGACAGTCCTCTCTAGACTATATGTCGCTTGGTTACGTGAAATCTATTTAAAATTTCCATGTTGTTATAATAAACAAAGCGTAAACAAGGAGTTAATGTTTTTTTACAGGCCTTTACGAAATCAACCTGTAAAAAACAGCTCTCAAATACATCCTCCAACCTTTTCAAAAAGAGGTCGATTTCGAATTTTTCAAGGACTAGGGGATCAACTGAAGCTGAATAAATAAACGCGTGGGTCTTCTCCGAAAGGGAACGAGTCTCTAGTTACTTAATTTGTGTTGCGTTCGTGGGACAAGTGTGGACGTCTGCGACGGAACGTAGCGTCGCATACGTTGCGTACGTGGGGCCAGTGTACAGTACCACTAGTAATAAAAAAAACACATTTTCAGATTACGAATAATCAATTGAATAATGAATAATCGGTGCAATGATGGAGGATTTAGCTATCTGTTGTTTGAACCCGCGGAATTTGGGTGGCAACCCAAAGCTACCAACAATTCAGCAAAATGCATCTTTATGAAAATTTTGAAATTATTACAGCAAAATCGTACGCTGGATATTATGTAAATATTGGCATGATGAATATTATATACATCCTCCTTCGAAATGATAATTGAAAACATTAGGAATTTGAGGTATTGGCACGACGCGCGACGCTAGTTCGCGGAATGACGCATGCTTCAGTCTAGACGTATTTAATATCCCATAACACTCTAATAGGGGAAATTAATGATCATGAGTTAGAAAGCAATGGCCGCTAAATAAACATATTATCAGACGGTAAAATCTGATTAAGTGGTGAGTTATTTGGTCAAAATATGGGGCCAATAAGCATAACTAATTGTATTCCTAATCCTTGCGCAAAAAAATTGTAAAAGTTTCATGTACCCAATGTAAAAGCGTATAAAGGAGTAAATGAACAATTAACATAAGTATCAATACAAATATCGGAGCACTTTCACAAGCTTTGAATATGTGGAAAATTTCATTTTTATTTTTCTGTTTCTGACCACTCTACCTAAAACGTGTAAAATTTACAATTTCATTCTTAATTAATATAAACCGAAATGGTTCCAACTGGCTACAACGATATTATGACGTAGAAAACGTCACTGGCTGGAAAGACAGCTGGCACTAAAGTTGCCCGGCGTGACGTTAACGCCAAAAATTCACGAATAAAAATTAACAAGTCGTTTTGGCGGCAAATAAAAATAGAACACTTTAAATCATTATAAAGAAAAAACAAAAGTACATTTTTAAGAATAAAAAATAAACATTGAAAATACCGTATTGGTACGAATGGGACAACGTGAAAGGGACGAGGGAGATTTGTCAATGATTTCAGGAAAATGCCCGGAGCAAGTGGGATAATGGCATCCACATTGGGGTAGGTCGTGAGGCTGGTGGGAGTGGGGACTAGACGTGAAGAGGAAGATTGAAAATTAAGATCTGGCCAAAAAGCGTGAATAAAGCGATTTCAAGTAATGTTTCGTTTCAAGTAATGATGATCTTTCACCGGGGTTATTCTGGGAATATCTATCAATCGATTTGTGTGGATTCAATAAATTAATTGTGTGGTGGGTGTTCAGAACCCGTGACCCCCAGATCCGGAGCCAAGGATCTGAACCGCTCGGCCTTGGAGGTCTCCGAATCAGGCAGAAAGGATTTTTTTATAGCAGTAAAATATTTACTGGTTAATTAAATGAACTATTTTATATGGAAACTTGTGTTCACACATCGGCGAAATATTATTGTTTACCTATAAATATATAAATAACCACTTCAATGTGTACACAATTGATGGCACAGAATTTTAAAAAATTGCCCGTTGTTTTATCAAACTGTTCGAATGAATCCGAGCCTACTAGAAACTAGAATTTACTGTACACGAGTTCATTTGAAACAAGTCGTGTGTAATGTGACTAAGCATAACTTTTCTTTGGCACATGGACCAAACAACTGCCAAAAAGGAATGGGAAGGAAAAAAGTCAAATCCTGAAAAAGGGAAAAATATGAGCTGATTTATTGAAGGGGCAAGTCGAAAGTTCTTCAATGATGTACGATTATCAGTTGATAAAAGTAAAAAAACGCTGAGAATTTCAGGATTCAATTTATTCAACTAGATTCTGTATTAACTGTACAAATATGAAACACGTGACTGCATAAATTGTACATACGTCAAATGTAATCTTTTCTTCTATCTACAAGCAAATGCTTTTATGGAAGACAAGTATAAATTAATATCTATGTACCATTTTTAGGATAATAATTTTTTTTTTTTTTTTGATTCGCAAGAATGGAGAACATTGATAAAAATGGATTGAAGCAAAAAAAATGATAAAAATGGATTGAAATAAACGAAAAAATGATAAAAAGAATTGAAATAAATAAAAAATAAAATAAAAATGGATTGAAAGTAAAAAGTATTACACAGAAACAGCAAATTAAAAAAATACAAAGGGAAAGGGAAAATGAAATCATTCAAAAATATCCAAATCAAAGAAGTTCGTATTTTTTTTTATTTACAGATATTATAAATTGTTCTCTATGTTAAGAGTTGGATCAGTTTTGGGGAGGACATTTTTCAAGGGTAGATTGATTATTTTCAGTGGAAGACTCAATATTAAAATAATATATATTTTTAAAGTCAAACATTCCCAGATTATGATTAACCTGACAATATTTGAATTCCTCTTACCGCCCTCAGCGGAAAATATGCTTGTGCAATGATGGAGGATGCATACAACTAGTAGGGAATAATATATATTAAAAAAAATAAAAATGAACTCCTTAAATTAAAATATTTTAATTAATGAAGATAATATCAAACAGTTAAATATGGTAGAATTATAAAGAGATACATTATCTCAGCGGTGAGAGCATCTGCCCGGAAAGCCGAAGGTCCTGGGTTCGAGTCCCAGATGTATACCTTTTGTAATTTTTCTGTTTCAGAATTTCGATTGGGAATTAAATTTGCTACGACTGGGTTAGGTTAGGTTAGGTTAGAACCCGATGACTTGATCACTAACCGGTTATACAAAAATGAAAAAATTAGGACATTGACTGAAATAACTTTATGGCTAAATGATTTCATTTTCTAAAAACACGAATGTAGAACTTCATTAAAATATAATATACAACACGGTTTAAAAAAACTACTAAAAAACATGTAAATTGCTAGTGAAAGCCAGATTTTTACTTGATTGTTTTGGTTTGGTAAAACATGTCCAATTTAAAACGACACGCGCTGAAAAGGTCGTCCTATAATTACCTTAAAACAAATATGCCCAGATTGCCCAGGGTTTAAAAGCCAAATTAATGGCTGGGATTTTCTGATCCTAACTCCGGAAGCTTTTGGTTTAATCTATAAATTTAATGTGTGATGAGATGTAATCTGTTTTATGGACTTGAACGAGAAAAAAATGGAATAAGAAATGTTGAGAAATTAAAACATTGATTTAAAAAAGGCGATAATTTATATAACGTAGCAAGTTCCCGGCATGCGTTGAATGCCAAAGAAATACATTATTTCTCCCTGCGTGTCCTTTCCCGTGCGTCTCCCCCCCTTTCCCCTCCCGCATCCCCCTAAACTCCCACGTTCATTCCCTGCCGCCAAAATATATAAAATACACATATTTTTCAAACTCACGCGCCACCTTTGTAAAATTTATATACAAATTTCATAATGGCGAGGTTAACTAGTATAAATAGAATCCCTCGCTGTCATGCGCACAACAAATCTCCAAAGTTTCATCGCATTCGGATTAATGATATAGGAAATAATTTCATAACGCCAGAGCTCACCATTATACATAGAAACCTTCACGGGCATGAGCATGAGTTTCATCGCAATCGGATGGGTAGTTTAGGAACGCATACGGGACAAATAAAGAAATTATATATTTTTTTATATATTAAGATTTTCGGCGATACACAGTAACCCTTCAAAAAATTACAAGAATTTTTTTTGAAGAGAGGAAACATTTTATTTCAAATTAAGTAAGATATTGTACTACTATAAAACTTTTTTTTTCGTTTTTTTGTTACGAAAACTTTAAAGGCGTTTTTCTCAAAACTGCATTTAAAATATCGATAGATACTCTAGCTACGCCAAGTTTCCATCGATCCTCTGGATTTTTTTATTTGCGATATAATTAATTATCCAGCGAAATAAATACATTTTAAAAATATATGTTGAATTGTTTTTCGCTGCTCCACCTTTTTTACACGAGCATTGCTCAAAAAAAAGGTGAATCACGATATTTAAAAAATGTATTAAATATATATATATACAATGTAAAAAAAAAAAAAAAAAAAAAAAAAAAAAAAAAAAAAAAAAAAAAAAAAAAAAAAAAAAAAAAAAAAAAAAAAAAAAAAAAAAAAAAACGTACGGGTTTTTTGAAATATTATATTTATGTTTTCAGGATAACTTTAACTTAACTTACCCCAATTGGGGATGCCATAGTCTCAATGGCTTCAGACGGGAACAGTTGGGTCTCTTGTGCAGTATTCATATAAAAGTTCTTCCACTTTGTGAAAAATTAATATTTAATGAATTATGAAAAGTAATATAATATAATAATGAATTATGAAATCGAAATAAAAATGTTTTTATGTTTGGTAGAAGAACTGTTGTTCAATTTTTTTGTTTTTGATTTATTGCTTTAATTGAATTTTAGAGCTCAGATCAGATACATTACTTGCATACAGCATGTTTAATAACTCCAGAAAAGCCAATTATAATGAAAATTACAAATCAGTCTTGGTAACCAATGTTTAAAAACAATATTGATGTATTTGACAATAATTTGAATTTGGCAAACTTTAAACGTCGTGCGAACTATAAGGGCCAGGTTTCACGGTAACATTTTGTGAATTTATTCAGTAATTAGTGGACATTTGAGGGGAGGGGTCGCGCGCTCGCATTGCAGTTCCGTCCGCTGAACGAAAATATTATCCACGTATTTTATACAATTAAATAATTAATTATTTTATCGTATAAAAATTAATGTTTCTTTGTTTGTTCCTCGTGCGGAACCTAAAGCATTTATCCGATAGCGATTTGTCGTGTATGAAATTATTATGAAATTATTTCCTATCTAGCGTTATGAAATTATTTCCTATACCATTTATCCGATTGTGATGAAACTCTGGTGAGTTGTTATGTGCACACCCGCCTATGTTTCTATAAAGAAGAGTGACCTCTGGCGTCATGAAATTTGTAACAAAAAATACATTTAAAAAATGTTTCTTTGTTTGTCCCTTATTCGGTACCTAAAGCATTCATCTGAGTGCGATGAAACTTTGGCGGATTTTTATTGTACGTGTACATGCCCTTGAAGGTTTCTATATATATTATAGTGCAAGTAAGCTCTAGCATTATGAATTTATTTCCTGTACTATTTATCGGATTGTGATGAAACTTTTGTGAGTTGTTAAATGCACACCTTCGTAATTCCTTATACGGTACCTTAAGCATTACTCCGATTGCAAAGAAACTTTGGTGATTTTTTGTGCACATACCTGTAATGGTTTCTATATGTAGTGCTGAGCTCTGGCGTTATAAAAATATTTCCTATACCATTCATTCGATTGCGCTAAAACAATAGGTGATTTGTTGTGCACACGCCCGCGAAGGATTCTATATACATATAGTGGTGAGTTCTGACGTCATGAGATTTGTAGAAATAATTACAATATTTCCTTCTCATCCCCATTCACCTTCAGCCACACAACATACCCCAATTGGGGATGCCATAGTCTCACTGACTCCAGACGGGAGCAGGTGGGACTTTTGTGAGGTATTCATATAAAAAAGGAGTGGCGGACGTATGAATCCATCTCTCCCACAGCGGGGCAAGGCGATGAGTCGAGAGAGTCAAATAAATTTTGGGTAATTTGTACACGAGCTGCCAATAAGAAGGAACAGCCTCAGGAGCACATGTACTTCAAGAATTATGCAGGGTCGTCTACCGCGATGGAATCCTTGTTCTACCGGTATTTCAGATATGGAAGATGCTCCGAGGCACTAGCGTCATTGACTCTTCGGCACCGGTGCAAAGTCGGGAAACATGCCAAACGCGCGCCCAACATATTATATACACTGTCGAAATTTGTCACATGAGAACGGTTCGCTTCTACCACTCGTTCTTGAGTTCAACAGCTTAGCTGTGAAACGATTTGCCGGCCTCTGTGTTTCCGCCTTCATACAATATGGGTATCTTCAAGACAATTTTCCTCAGGGCCTCCTGTGCGAAGTTATGTATAAAAATAAAAAAAAGATTCGACTATAATTGTTGAGAGGTTTAAAAATTCCGTACGACTAACACCGTTTAACACAAGTACTAAAGATAAAATTAATATCATTCTAAAATCCACAAGTCTTTGCAATTTTTGTAGGATATTATGCTGAATATTTGCATACCAAGCTTACATTTAGTTGATTTTATATCAATTTGTACGTTTATGTGGGTCATTCTACTTTTTGTTTAATTGAGCTAATATTTTGAAATATATTCTTTCTTGAGTACGAAAAAATTTGTCTAAATAAACTTTCAAAAACAAGACCATCTTTTGTCATTTCTATCGCACGTACTTAAAAATATTTGTCCCAACTTTATTTTATGATCTCCCTTTATTCACGTCCATTATTTTCAGGTAATATTATAAATACAGTTATTACTATTATATAAACAATACAATCCACGTCAAAACACCATTAGATTCAAAGTCACATTGAGTAAAAAACTGAGACGTCAAAAAAGGTTCAGGGCGTAAAAGATGTTTCTATGTATCCATTCCATTGCTAATATGATTTTTGGTCTGTCAAGCTGTATCCATTATCTATTAAACAAATTAAAATTTTATAGAGCAAGTGTATTTTTTATTTCGTACTTTATCAAAATGCTGAATGGTTTATCAAAATGGTGTCAATCTTACCCGAGTCTGCTCCAAATAGACGGCTGAAAGTGCGGCTGGCTAGCGGGCCGTACAAGTACCAAAAATTCCTAACTGCAGTAAAGCCGAGTTTTGATACCCCCCCCCCCCTTAATTCATAAACTATTGTAAATACCAATTTTATACATTTTTATTAATACCTATTATTGTTGATTGAGAGGATACTGGCAGGCTATCTATTTTCACTTTTGTTTATATTCTGTTTTACCTACATTTTGTCAACTCATATTTTATGTCTTTATATTTTATGTTACTTACTTACCTGTAATTTATTTACTTCTACCTCTTCACTGTAATTAATCAAAACATGTATTGCTTTATGTATGTAAAAGCCCTACAGGCGTTTAAATAATAAAAATAAATAAATAAATAAAATGAGAAAAGATTAAATAAAAATAACCAACTGTAAAACTTAAAAATAACTTTTTGAATATGCAAATTCGATTTAGGTGTACACAATACAATCCTAAGTTTGTGTTGTTTGGGTTAATACTAATTGCTTAATTATATGTAAAATTAATGATGCAAAGAAAGAAACCTGTTCGTGATCAGGGAAATAAATTATCGAGTTTGGATTGAATGCGGCATGATACAACGTAATGTTAAATAATCAATTCACAGTAAACTTTTAGACATCGTAAATGACTGTAACCTAGAACCCAATCATAGGGAACGATTGGCAGTAAATGAACTTAATTAATTATTTACTCCACAATCGCCTTGTTTCTTCAGAAGGAAAATAAAAGGATTTTACGATCCCCAAATATAAATAGAATTGTGTGCAGGAAAAAGCGAATAGAAAAAAGGGTATTAAACCTTTTTAATTTTAGTTTTAACTTAATTAGTAAAACCTTAAATTGTAGTATTTAATTAATGAAGACAATATTAACGAAACTCAATTCGAATCAGTTCACATCTGGGACTCGAACCCAGGCTCAATCGTTACGCAATCATACATAAAGAAAGCAGCCAATATAAATATGCATTAAGAAAATGAAGATAATATTGGTAGTTTCCAGTCGAAGCATACATTTATATTTACCGAACCGGATAGGGACACTTTAGCTCATTCCGTAGAGCTGCGCCCCGGCCAGACGGTTGTGACCGTATCTTTTTCTGATTTTTCTGTTTCAGATTTTTGATTGAGTTTTTCTAATATTGTGTTCATTCATTAAATAATTAAACCTAATAGGCAATTTATTTTATGAAACATCCCATCATTGCTATTATCGTACCACCTCGCACAGTAGAGGGCTTATTTTATGAAACATGCTATCATTGCTATCATCGTACCGCATCGCACAGAAGAGGGATTATTTTATGAAACATCCTATCATTGCTATCATTGTACCGCATCGCACAGTATAGGGCTTATTTTATAAAACATCATATCATTGCTATCGTCGTACCGCATCGCACAGTAGAGGACTTATTTTATGAAACATGCTCTCATTGCTATCATCGTACCGCATCGGACAGTATAGGGCTTATTTTATGAAACATCCTATCATTGCTATCATCGTACCGCATTGCACAGTAGAGGACTTATTTTATGAAACATGCTATCATTGCTATCATCGTACCGCATCGCACAGAAGAGGGATTATTTTATGAAACATCCTATCATTGCTATCATCGTACCGCATCGCACAGTATAGGGCTTATTTTATAAAACATCATATCATTGCTATCGTCGTACCGCATCGCACAGTAGAGGACTTATTTTATGAAACATGCTCTCATTGCTATCATCGTACCGCATCGGACAGTAGAGGGTTTATTTTATGAAACATCCTATCATTGCTATAATCGTACCGCATCGCACATTAGAGGGCTTATTTTATGAAACATCCTATCATTGCTATAATCGTACCGCATCGCAGAGTAGAGGGCTTATTTTATGAAACATCCTATCAATGCTATCATCGTACCGCATCGCATAGTACAGGGCATATTTTATGAAACATCCTATCATTGCTATAATCGTATCGCATCGCACAGTGGAGGGCTTATTAATCGAAATGGGATACTAAAAAGGTCAGGAAGGTCGTATATTCAATGGAATTAACTATTTACCTCACCATGAAAGGTTTATTTACAATACCTAATTATTATTGGAAACTTACTTAGGCCCATTTGGGTTAATTCCACGGGTAACATTATTGTCAAAATGAAGATTGCGTGGAAAGCTGAAATAAAATCTATAAATATGAATAATTACAAAATAAAGATGAACACAAGAAACGCAAGTTCGTGATCCAAAAGTCAAGCCAATCGGAACCTCAAATTTCAAATTTATCGGTTTTAAGTGTTTCATCATCATTACGAAATTCAAATAGGATGGCGATATGGTAAGTATAAGACGACAGAGCGCGTGCTAAATGGGCTTGGATAAAAAATTGGTTACCATTAAAATCTATTAGCATTTCTAGTGTGTGGGATAGTACAACAGTGGGATAATGGCATCATCAGTAATTAGGGTACATCGTGAGGCTAAAAGGGGAGGAGACGGGAAGGAGATGGGGAACAGAAAGGTGGGTAAGAGCTTGGCTATCTGTACACTAAACATGGTTAAATGGATTTCGATTCTTAATGATGGCTCTCTGCCAGGGCGACACTGAGAATATCTATCACTCAGGAATGTGCCGAAAAAAAACTGCATATTATTTTTATTATTTCATTCTAAAAAAAAAGAAAACATAAATAAAATTAAATTTATTGAGTTATTGATGGACATTGCCCGGGGCCAGTGGGACTATGGCATTCGGATTTAGGTTGCGTCTGAGACTGACGAACGAGAACGGTTTCACCATGGCGATACTGAGAGTACTTACTTGTCTTTGAACTTGTGACTTGTACTCGACTATGAAGTTCGTCGTAATAATAAAGAAACATAAACATTCCGAAAGAACCAATTTAAAAAACAAATAGGCAAATCTTATCATCTGTTTATATGAAGAGAAACGTATTTCCATAGACACTTTACCTAAACATTGTACAAATATAAATATAACATTCATAAAGATAAATGTAATATTTAGCAGGTAGCGAATTCGAAAAGCTTCAAACCTTCAGCTGAAAATGATGAAATGCTCGTATGTAACGTATTTTAAAGACACCTGAAGAGGGCGTCGCCGCTCCCAAGTTGGAGCCGACGCGTTTTTGATAACGTCCTGAAAGTTGTGCCCCGAGGAGCGCCAGAATTTCTGGCGCTTCGAAACTTGCCAAAATTGACTAACGACGCTAGATCTGCCGAGAGATTATGCAGGGTGACTGGAAATCGATGCAGTTAACGTTGTATTGGTTTTAAACCATGAAAAGAAAACAAATAAGTAATGTATGTAATGCCTATCTATTTACCGCTTTTGTGAACTATGTTGATCGATCATATTTACTATTGTAATAAATTAATATTAAGTGCATTGCTCATTTTTTAGCAAAGTATATAATTACTCTTGTATAACATTACTTTTGTAATCCATTACCTTCGTAAAACATTACTTTTGTGAAACATTACTTTTGTAAAACATTACCTCTGTAAAACTTTACTTTTGTGAAACTTTACTTTTGTAAAACATTACCTCTGTAAAACTTTACATTTGTGAAACATTAATTTTGTAAAACATTACCTCGGAAAAAATTTACTTTTGTGAAACATTACTTTTGTAAAACATTACATCTGTAAAACTTTACTTTTGTGAAACATTACTTTTGTAAAACATTACCTCTGTAAAACTTTACTTTTGTGAAACATTAATCTTGTAAAACATAACCTTTGTAAAACATTACTTTTGTGAAACATTACTTTTGTAAAACATTACCCCTGTAAAACTTTACTTTTGTGAAACATTACTTTTGTAAAACATTACCTCTGTAAAACTTTTCTTTTGTGAAACATTACTTTTGTAAAACATTACAAAAGGTCGCAGTACCTACAGTACTAGGGATTTTTTATAAGTTAAACATTCCCGGTTTCGGGTTACAATCAACCTGAAAATATTTTATGTTTTCTTATTCCCATCACCAAAAGCTGAAAGGGTTGCTTTTTTAATGATGGAGAACTTAGCTAAGGACTTATTGACTGAGTGCTGTTTTAACCCTGACCATTTGGCGTTTCATCCGTCTATACATTTCTTTGTTACGTTTCGGTCCGGTTCAAGATGTTTTCCGTTTTAATGGTTCAGTAAGATTCTTTTTTGGAAAGTGAAATCTTTGTGTAGGTAAGTATTTAAATACCTACTTATAAATCTTAAGGTTTTATAGGAAAATTTGGTTTTGATTTAAAGTGAGATAAAATTAGAAACATAATTTTTGGACTCTAGGTCTATATTTCACAGAAGTTATAGTTTTAATTTACTAATATATAACTGTCTCACCCAACAGACCCAACTGCCCGGAATCAGTGGAACTATATTAGAACTATATAGAACATTAAGAGGAATGTACTAAGGCTGGAGTAAGTTGGAGAGGGAAAGACAAAGTGAAAAGTGTGGAAATCTGTACATCTTTATTTCTCCACACAGATATTTAAACCCGCGACATAGAAGTGGTTGACTGATTAATATTGGTTTTGAAACAATATATTTCACCATTCGGATTATATACGATAATTAATAATGCATGAAAGATAAAAATAATAATTTATGTAACATTTAAATTACAACACATCTTCTACAATGGTTCGCCAAATCACTTCCTGAGTTATCTCGAGATTTTTGTTTGATGCATTGATTACCAGATGTACTCCAAACGTAAAGGTACATACGTTTACGACGTAAAAAAGCTGTGAGAGTTTTGCATATAATAATATGCTCACCTGGAGTGGACCTACACAGTAGAAACAGATTCCATCAGTTTGCAAGAAGCTTCCATGGAAATTCAGAGAAACTAGCGCTAGACAGCGGAAGGGATGCGACACTTAAAGTTTTCATATAATGAATGTTTTGCACCCTAGTCCGGCGTGTGCGTTCATCACTATTATTTTACGCTGCTACGATACGGGTGAATCACAACCATCCAACGTTGCCACAATCGCACCCGGCTGACTCACAGCAAATTTATCGGGTTATTTTGTACCTTACACTATGGATTTTTATGTGAAAAAAGAAGTTGGAATTTCGGAAAACGTTGTTAATCTTTTTTACTCCTACCATCATGTAGAATCACCTCCCGAAGTTAATGCACATTACCCCCGGTCACCCTGTATATTTAAATATTTAAAATTTAATTGTATTCAATCACTAACAAAATATCAATATTTGAGGTAGACAGATACAGATGTAGTAACGGTAGATACAAAAAAATAGCAAACCAATGAATGTTTATGTTAGTTACGATTATTTAAACGTACAAGAGTAGCAAATAATTACAATTAGAAAATACGAATAAAAAATAGGACATAAGCAGATAACACCTGACAGTTTCCTTAACAAACTACGTAACATGTAATAAAACGTAAGAGCAGTACCTAAATTAGAAAGAACACATAGGCAAAAGGTCAAATAAAACACACTAAACCCTAAAAAGGTACTAATTGTGAATGTTAAAAATAATAAACCTATCCAAGGTGATGGAATGTGTGATCAATTGCTCACGTACCTCCAGAGAAACAAAATTATCAACGACCGTCAATACGGATTCCGGCGGAACCTTCTAGCGTATGTGACGCATGTTTGGGGCGGTCCGTGTTTCGGTGAGACCCAAACGGTTGCACTGGACATTTCTAAGGTCTTTGACCGGGTTTGAAACCGAGGACTTGTCAACAAACTGCCTTCTTACGGACTTCCCGCATCCTTGTGCACGTGGATTACCGAATTTTTGAGGGAGAGGTCGATTCAGACGGTTGCTGGCGGTTTTACCACTTCCTCACATTCGATAAACGCTGGCGTCCCACAGGGATCGGTTCTGTCTCCGACTTTGTTTTTGTTGCACATCAATGACCTTTTGACATGTGGACCAATTTATTGTTAGGCGGGATGACAGTACAGTCCATGATAGCTTTTTGTTTGGCAAGCCCCCAAAGGGTGCACAAATTCCAATGGCTCGGAGGGCTTTGCAGCAAAGAATGGACGCTTACCTCGAGAGATTGTTTTCTCTTGGGGTAAGAATTATCTCGTCGAATTTAATGTTTCAAAGACCCAATCATGTCTGATTACGTCTAAAAAGAAAGACAATCTAGTCTCCTTCATCTGTAGCATTCTTCCAAACAGGCCCTCCATTGATATGCTCGGTGTAACTCTAAGTGACCAGGTCAGGTATGGGGGCTCCATCGAAGCCAGAGTTAAGTTAGCCTCTCAGAAACTGGGCGTACAGGGTTATGTACAAAGCCTGCAGATACTTTAATAGTGCACAACTGCTAACCCTGTACAAATCGGAAATGCGCCCCACGCTTGAATTTATCAGCCACCTCTGGTCTGGAGCCCATAGTATCTGAAGAACACCCTCGACTCTGTGCAGAGACAAACGGTCCGTTTGATAGATTCTCCCGTCTTAACAAACGGATTGCAATATTTAGAGCACAGGCGTCGGGTGGGAATGCTATCCTTATTTTACCGGTATTTCAATGGAAAATGCTCCGAGGAACTAGCGTCGTTGATCCCCTCGGTACCGGTGTATAGTCGGGAAACACGACAAACCCACCATATGTACACGGTTGACATATGTCACATGAGAACGGGTCGCTTCTACGACTCGCTCTTGAGTTCAACAGCTCGGCTGTGGAACTATGCCAGCCTCTGTGTTTCTTCCTTCCTACATCATGGGTCTCTTCAATACCCATGTTCACTCCTTCCTCTCCTCAAAAAGACCCTCCACACAGCATCTTCAAATAGGCCCCGAGGGGAATTATTTTCCTCAGGGCCTTCTTTGTGGAGTTTAGGTATTAAAAATAAAAAAATAGACTTCCATCTCTAAGGTAACCTTTGAAGAAACACGCAATATTTTTAAATGTTGAGTACAAAATGTATAATAATACCAAATTTTAAATAAAAGATTGGCATCCAAGTTTGGTCGGGAAATCATCTATGATACTTTTATAAAGTTTGACAAATCATCTTTGTTCCAACAGTTTCAATGGACGTTTCTACTCCCCTAGAAGAGACGTAAGTGCCCCAAAGGGGAAGAGAGATATCTCTTTGGGATATCTCAAGAGTAAAAGCAAATTAAGTTGGAAGTTGAAGAATCAAAGTGAAACACTGACAACAGGCAGAAAGTTGTCCTTCAATATTCGGGGTTAGGGGTGATTGTAGAATTGCTGCACGTGACCGCGGAGTTTGACACGCACGTGGTACAGAGTGGTACTAGAACGTAGACACCCTTCTTATAATATATTCGATATGTTTATGTCTGGTGGATTGAATGTCCGAAATAATAGATTTCTACCTACACATTTTTAATTTATTTATTACTTTGAAAAAGAGTTACTATTTTTCTTTCTTGTATAGCCCTTGAAAGGTATTATTATACCCTTTCCGAGGTCTACATATTACAATTATTGTTGTTTTACATTATTCCACGGTGCTTTGAATGTCTAAATATTAAAAATTATATACAAGGAGTATATTTAAGTGTGTTGCTTTTGTTAGTTTTGTTGTCCAGTTGACTTGATTCAGTGTTTATTTCGTGTTTTAATTTCGACCGTAATAGTATTATACAAAATGTCTAGTGCTGTTTCTTTTGTCCAAAAGTATTATACATTGCGGGTATTATCATGTTATGTGAGTATATAGTTCTCATTATTTGTATTTATTTTATGCCAAGTACGTCAAACTTTGCAAATATGATATCTGTTTGTATTATTTCGTTTTGAGTAACTTCTAATTTTTATAACAGGTTTAACAGCGCCTCCCCATGTTTATATTCCATATTCATTAATAGATAAGTGCGTAGTACATAATTATTATTTTTAATCAGAATAAGTTTCTAACATTTTTGAATATATACTATGTTGTTCTTGATATGGTATTTATTTATGTATGCTCCATTTAAGATACATCATTGTATATTCCTACGACTCTTATGTTTTCTGCCTTTTCAACTTATTTACACATCTTCATAACATTTTATTTTATTATATTAATTTAAGAAAAGAGCTACGGGTTCAAACCCAGTCAAAAAGCATCAACTTCCAGGATAGCAAAAGCATAAAAGCATATACATCACAATTTAATCATTTAAAATAATAATAGGCTAGAATTGAAGATACTTTAAGTATCGCCCTGGTGTAAAACCACCATTCAGAATTGAAATGTTGCTTGAAATAAATTTAACCGTGTTTGGTGACCAGATCTGTATAACCGAGTTCTTCTCCACCTTTCTCTCCCCCATCTCCTTCCTCTACCTACAGCCGCACAACATACCCAAATTGGGGATGCCATAACCTCACTGGCTCCAGACGGTTGGGAACAGTTGGGACTTCTAAGCTACAGAGGCCCTCAGCCTCAAAAATCCAACTGGGGTTGCCAAAGACCACTTACTGTAGGTGGTTGAGAGCAGCTGGGGCTTTCATGCGGTAAACGTATTAAAAAAATAGACTTTTGATGGAGATAGCTTATCCATATTAATATTTTTTTAAATATGACTTCTAGTTGTACATAACCTCAAATAATTTAGATGTAAAATGTAATCATTCAATATTACAACAGAGCAGGGAGGCTTGTGAAAATTTAGATTTAGAGGAAGGGAGCTTAAAAGAATATTGTGTTGGGGATATTAAATTATTCTCTTTGATACTGAGAGCGAAGAGCGAACCTAGCAACCTAGTCGACGCGAATTCATTATCGTGAAGGTGGATAAGTGGCTATATGTATATAGCGTCTTTCAATATAAGGGCACTCGATTTTAAAATGAAAATAATTTAGTGAATTGCCTATATAAAAAAGTAAAGAAAACAAGTATTATGTGGGATATCTCCTCAATTTTTTAATATCTTTTAAAGTACACATATTTTATAGCAATAAGTGTGGAATATAAACGTGGTTAAAATGTGGCTTTGCTTGGCGGTACCTAAGCTAAAGTTAAGTACATACTGGGTCGACGTACATACGCTACGCTACGCAAAACAATATCTGGACTACTTAGCAACCATACATTTTCTATGGAAATAAATGTTTTAGGATCACACTGGCCACACGCATCGCATCGAGTACCCAGTGTGATTCTGGAGCATCTATTTCTATTAGAAAATATTTGATTGCTAAGTAGTCCAGATGTCCAGATATTGTTATGCGTAGCGTAGCGTTTGTACGTCGACCAGTATATATCTACCTTAATAGTATGGACTGCATGTGAAAGCTGCCCGCTCGCTCCAAGTGTGCCTTTTCGAGAATTTTACCCACACTTTTTTGGTTGCTAATTTTGGCTGTTTAATACGTTCCGAAATTTTTACGGCACCAGCCATTTTCCATGTTGCATAATAATATCCTCTTAAGTGGCACGTACATAGGAGGTCCAATTTTTAATGAGTTTGTCGCATAAATCTGACTGAATATGTTGAATGACGTTTATCATGTTAATTGCGGTTTATTCATATAGACCTAAGATTTAAGATAGACCCAAAGTAAAGGCGTTAAATCACGTGATCTCGGTGGCCAGTTCACGTCGCAGCCGCTTACTTTACTGAACCAAGCGTTTTTTGATCAAATTTCAAATTTGTTAATTTGCACACGTTGTTTAAGGTGAATGTCAAAATAATACATATTCTACACTTCTGTAGATGGCGCGCGCATAGTATTTTTTTTTTTTTTTTTACTTATAAACGCATTTTACAAGTTATGCTTTGAAATATTAAGAAAAATTTATCAAGTGATCAAGTACCTACACATGCAATATGAATATTAATAAATAATTTTGTCAATTAAAAAACTCTAATCTTTCAAGAAAGGCTAACAAATACAATATTGGATTGAATCATCAATAAAATATTGTTTTTGTTAGCCTTTCTTGAAAGATTTTCTTGTTTTCGGAGAACTGAACATTATTTTTTATGACCACATGGTTGCATAGCCGAGAGATGAAAACTAATATGAATATTTTTTTAACTTAGCTCCACAGGCCCTGAGGAAAAAATTCTTCAAGGTTTATGTCATCGTTAGGGATGCTGTATAGAGAGTCCTTTTAGGGAAATGAAGGAGAGGAAGTTCTGGAAAAGAAAAAGGTATGAGAGGTGGGTAGGAATCTGGGGGTCGATCTATCCAGGAGTGACGGACATGTGAATCTATCCCTCCCACTGCGGTGCATGGCGATGAGTCGAGAGAGGTCCGGCTGGAGAGGTCTACATAGGTTAAACTACTTTACTTAATTAATATCTTACATTTTTTTTCTTAAATAAAATACTACTTAATATATTATATTCTCTTTGATACGTCGATGTAAAAAAAGAAGTAATAACTTATGCCAACTTTTGGTAGGGAATCAGATATAAAGCTTGTTTAGTATACAGGGTGTCCGGGGTAAAGTGAATTAACTTCGGGAGGTGATTTTAGATGATTTGCGGCGTTTACAAATACTAATAATAGTATGGAAGGTACAGACAAGCGGCGATCGTGTGGCTTGAAAGTAGCTTTATGGAAGAACGGCGTTAGGGGTACTTTTTTGGTAAAAAGATAAAATTAGTCCAACGTGTGCGGCCAGCACTATTAGGTATTTTCCGCTGTTACGGTACATTATAAGCAATATGTATTAGCCTGAAACACTCATCCATATTGAAAAAAATCTCCCGAAAAAAGATACATGCCGCCGACGGGACTCGAACCCGCGCCCCTCTGATTGCCGGTCAGGAGCTCTATCAACTAAGCTACGGCGGCTTATTTCTTACCCGCAAAATGATTCAATATATACTAATATTTGACGAGTTAAAGTATTTCACCAAAAAATGTAGACATGATATGTCTCGACGCCACCTAGTGGGAAAGTTAGCACTTACAATGTCTTTCTCATTTAAAAATAAAGTTAGTTGTTTGCAGGTGGAAAAAATGTAACAAGCGGTAATTGTTGAATAAAACACTAGTATTTATTGAACCATTTGGCGGGTAAGAGGTAACTCGCAGTAGCTTAGTGGATAGAGCTCCTGACCGGCAATCAGAGGGGCGCGGGTTCGAGTCCCGTCGGCGGCATGTATCTTTTCTCGGGAGGTTTTTTCAATATAAATGAGTGTTTCAGGCTAATAATTATTGCTTATGATAATTGTTACCCTTTGTGCTATGCATAAAATCTTGTCTTAAACATTAGTTTATAAATTAAAAATAATCAAAATGTTAAAACTACATTTTTTTTTATACAAGTATGTTAATATTAAAGTGATGTATTGAAAGTTTTATTGCGGGTGAATTTTTCACTGGAATAAGACAATATTTTCCACTTCATTTAATTTAACCAATGAAAGGTACACTAGTTTAAGGGCTAGCAATGTCTCAAATGGATCGACTATAATATATATATAACTACTGACCATGTACTTCAGAAGTCTGATTGAATAAGCAAATCCTTATAGACGTAAAACATACATACGTACAAATTCAGGCTTGACGTGATATACATGTTTTTACTTTTCCACAAGGTTTGATGGTAACAAGATTAAGAGACGGATTTAGAAATCGATTTTTCCCCTCAATGGGAAGCCATAAAACCCGAGATGTGAGGACAATCAATCATCTCATAATGTGCTCACCGTGATATTCAGAGTTAACAATTTATTACTCAAGTAGTTTTTCTTAATGTAAAAAAGCATTTTTCAAAACACGAATGGAAAAAATCTGAATCTTTACAACAAAACGAAAAAAATACGTGTTTGGACAGCTTAGCCTTTTTAAGCAGATAGACGCTTTTTAGCAAACGATTTCCTCAGAAAAAAAATTATATATATATATTTTACGCCGTGGCGTACATAAAATATGACATAGAATATAACATATAAAATAAATATAAATGGTGTATGAGCAATTACCCGATAGACAAATAAGCGATGAATGGTGTGACGAGCTCGTATACGGAGTAAAACTTTTTGTTTTGAAGAGTTTTAATTTTCAATGTACTATCGTTACTTAAATTTTAATTTTTATGCTACCGGTTTCGACACATCCGTGTCATTCACTAGCAAACTTAAAACTAAACTTAAAATTTAAAACAAGTACAGAAATGAATTAGATGTTATTAGGTGGGGGTGGTGGGAGGGGTGATTTTGGGGGAAGGGGAGAACAGTGGGCGGGGTCAATATCACACGGGAACAAAGTCAAAAGGGGAGATTTGCAGGGTGCTATTATTTTGTTAACTAAATTAATTTTTGATTTAATTTTTTTGTTTATTTCTAAAGTTTCTAAAGCGCACAAGTTAAAGTATGAATTTATATTTATATGTTTAAATTTGGTTTTTTCTTTGTTGAAGCTATGGCCTGTCTCTATTAAATGATTGGCCATAGCTTCAACAAAGAAAAAACCAAATTTAAACATATAAATATAAATTCATACTTTAACTTGTGCGCTTTAGAAACTTTAGAAATAAACAAAAAAATTAAATCAAAAATTAATTTAGTTAACAAAATAATAGCACCCTGCAAATCTCCCCTTTTGACTTTGTTCCCGTGTGATATTGACCCCGCCCACTGTTCTCCCCTTCCCCCAAAATCACCCCTCCCACCACCCCCACCTAATAACATCTAATTCATTTCTGTACTTGTTTTAAATTTTAAGTTTAGTTTTAAGTTTGCTAGTGAATGACACGGATGTGTCGAAACCGGTAGCATAAAAATTAAAATTTAAGTAACGATAGTACATTGAAAATTAAAACTCTTCAAAACAAAATGTCTAGAAATTGTTACATAGTTAATGCCCAAGAAATACAAAAAAAAGGAGTAAAACTTATTTATATTTCACTTTGCTATCCGGTGACATTTGTTTGTCAATTAAAACAAAAAAAACATGTTGTAATGGATCACGTGAAACGTGCTGCTGGAAGTAGACGGAATACTTATTACGCGATATGCTAAAATGTACCTAACCTAAGTGGTGAAGTGTGACGAATTTTTTTATTGTTTTATATCATTGCAGAAGAAAACTTTAATAATCTTAACGAAAATATTAAAATGAACAAGACAGAGAAAAAATAAAGATAACGGTCGCAACTGGGACTCGAACCCAGAACCTCTCTTCTTACCGAGACCCTAGGTTATTATTATATATTTTATTTATTTTTCTGTGTCTTGTTCAATTTTACATTTTCATGTAGATTATTAGTGTTATCTTTGTCTTCAATGAAATATTCATTGATGGGAATAACCTTAAAAAATTATAAAAAAGAGAGTTGTTCTTATAAAAATTGAATTTTTTATTGTTGTTTAAAAAAATGTCTTCGGACAGCAAAATGACATCTACTTTTTTACCCCAAATAAGCTTAGCAATCGCTGTCGGGTACATGCTGATACATCCTGTAGAGACGGAAAAGGATATTTCTGGGGTGGATAGATATCTTGAATTTATTAGATTTTATTTTAATTTACTGATATTTTAATTTATTAGATTAATTTACTGAATTTTCCAGCAAATATTCGGAATAACAAATAACCACATTATGTGAAACGTAGGTTCATGATATAATAATATATAAAATACCATATTTACAAAGGCTTCGATTCTCTGAATAAAAATATGCCCAAATACCTTCTATTATATTCCAGAAAGCAGAGCAATCAATAGAGCAATCCGACAGGCAACTTGTCAGACTGTCTTGGAGGTTGTGCGAACATTATATAATTACTAGAATGTAAGCTTGTGTACATGATGGCATGCAAGATTAGTACATACTTATACTGGGAGACAGGTGTTTGATTTGGAAATGGAATAACAGCCTTTGAAATAATACGTCTCCTCTAATTAAGGCGCTCCGCTGACGAGGCAACTGAAACCAAACTAAAACTGGCTGGTTTCTGCTGATGTCTTGATTGGTCAAAAAGCTTATTTAACCATAGACGAAGAGCAATCAGCTGACAGCTGGCAACTAGCAACGGCCGACCACGGCAATCAGCAGTGCAAGTCGCGAGTCACTGCTAGGAAAGGAAACGGGATACTTGTCTGTAAAAAGTAGAGCTTTGCTCCCACCTCGGTGAACCGTTTTTAGAAAGTAAATCTTCTTTCACGATGTTATTACAATAAAAATTTTAGAGGAAATTATTTGTACCTACTAGATTTTATTAATCGATTTTTTTAAACTTAAATTACCATTTTCCATCAATAATAATTTGACCTCTCTATCAAGGCATCGAACAACAAAGTTTCCAGTTTTAGTTACGCTTGGTTTTATTATCGTTAATATTTATTAGCGCAGTCCCTTTGAAAAATCACGGTATGTTACAAAAAAAAAATCAGCAAATAACAAAGTTTTATTTAAAGTAGATAGGGCAGTCCCTCAAAGTCAAGTCTAAAAATCACCAAATCTGACTTTACTACTTTTTAAGATGAAAGATGAGATATCCGCTCATGGAGAAACTGAAACCAAACTAAAATTCGCGGGTTGCTATGGTTTCCAACCAAACTTCTATCACGGTGGTTCTCAATTTTACGATTTCAATAATTATTGCAGCTTGTTTAATCATAGAAAAGGAACACTTCAGCTGTCATCTCACTCATCTGTTGCTGTCATATTGGCGCTGGCGACTAAAAAACATAAGCCCTTGTTACCAGGCCGGCGCTTTTTATAAATCAATCAATCTCCCCGAGCGATGTTTTTATTTACTGAATTCAACAATCCTTTTATCATCCGTCTCTTTTGGACCTTGTGCTTTATACATTGAAACTTTGAAATGCACGATGTACACACATTTCTTTTGGTTTGCTAATAAAATTTTCTGTATTTTGTACGTGTTGGTTTACGTGTTGGTTTATACAATAAAATTGATTGTTTTTCTGCCGTTCTCTAAAACTATAAAAGTATATGCACGAAAAATAATTTATACAGATTAATATATTTTTTGTACATTCGCGAACCAATAATTTATCTCAATATTAAAAAGCATAACGCGTTAAAACGGGTTTATTTGACAATATTGAAAATAACTAAATATATTTTAAGAATGCCCTTAATGCCCCGTTAGTATCGGGAGTAGTTCTTATTACGTAAACTCATTTAGTAGCCTTTTCCCTTATCCTGGTCCATCAATGCAGGGAGTAAAAAGCTCCCGGAGAGTTTTTTTAGTAAAGACAACTGCCATAACATCAATGGTGGCAATAATTGGTAACTATTTTTATCATTAGCTAGAAAAAGAAGCTAAGAATTATTTTATTCATATTACTAACAGGTCATGAAGAATATGAAAATCTATGGCAGTTTTATTTATCGTGATAATATATTTTTATAATAAAAATACAACACTTATTTTGTGTAAAACCACGAGTTTTAATTAACATATTTATTATTGACGAAGAAGATAACACTATTAATCTAAATTAAAATATGAAAATGAAAATGAACAAGATACAGAAAAATAATAAAAGATAACCGTTGCAACTGGACGTAATGAAAAAAGGTAGCTGCCGATAATACGGAAAAAAATAGTCGAATATAATATTATTAATACTACCATTTGAAATATAAGTTTGATAAATATGACGGTGGCAATGGCTGAATTGGAAAAAGTGCACGTCCCGGTAAGACGAGAGGTTCTGGGTTCTTGTTCATTTTCCTATTCTGGATTGTATTTTGAAATGTAAAATAAATAAAAATAGATTATTAGTGTTATCTTCTTCTTCAATGATATAATACATTGATGGGAATAACCTGCAAAAGTTATAAAAAGTGAGTTTTTCTCATGGGGTAAAAATTAATACATAGAACTAGACAGTGTGTTCTTATATATAAATACAGAGAGAGGCAACAAGATAATACATTTACGTCAATACAAAAAGGAAATGGGAAAAAACCGACAAACAAAATTATGCGGACAAATGGGTTACAATAATATATCGAACGTGACAAAGTATTGACCGGGAAATCTTTAATGATTGATTGGAAACAGACCGTTTTATGCTTTTAATTGCTCTTTTACCTTTAAACCGACGTTAAAGTAGCAGAATAAACCTTATGTTTAAAAAACTCAGAAATATAAGAAAGTGCATTTAAAGTTAAGAAAAACTTGGAAAGTTAATTTTAATTGGTTCAAATAAAATCAGTAACAGAAAATAAAACAGTTTTTAAATTGAAGATGAAATAGAAATAATTAAATAGTGTAGGTTAATACTACAAAATTTACACGTGATTAATACATGACAAAGTGCACGATACAGAAAAAGAAAAGAGAGAAACATTGCATAAAAAAAGGAAGAATATTAAAGTATATGCAATAAGCTCCAATGCGATATTATAAAGCTATTAGAAAATTTACGATTATTTTTTAAGGATGTCTTTTTTCTGATAATGTGAATTTTTCAACGAATAAGTAGGTACACACATTTCAATTCATTTTGAATCTACACAAATGTTTGAATACTCTGTTAAAAGTAGCGTTCGCAGGGGAAGAAACTGTTATCTTTATACCCCCATTGGTTCTATAGGAATAATGGCCTGGAAATCGAATACATAAATCAATTTGGTGCCTATTTGTATACCGCGACTTTTTTCTTATTATTCCAGATATGATTTCAGAGAAAAATCGGAATAATAAATAGAAAGAAAAACAGGGAAAAACGAGGAGCAAATATTTTGAAACACAAAAAATAGAGTAGGCGGGTATGTATTTTCCCATCCGGAATGATATAATGGAAAAATTCGTATGACAAAGATACACAGGTTAATATAACATAATAAAACCCACGGTTTCAAAGAAACACTAACAAAATAATACATAATATTATGTAAATAAACATTTATGTGGTCTAATGAACCATGAACTCGAAAATCTATTTGACCATCAACCCATCATAAAACATTCCAAAAAATTGCCTCGGGCTGGTCGTGCGGAAAAAAATACAAATGACTGGACACAACATCAGACGAATATCACAACCACATAAATGTCCCAGAGGGCCAATTCCGGTTTTACTTAAGGACAAGGAATTGTTATTATTAACCCTAAATTTAACGACTTTTTCGTTAGATCCAGTTGATCCTCTCGGATGACCAGTGAAAAAGTGGTTAATTTTAAGGTTAAGGATTATTTCTCATAGTTAAGTAGAACCGGAATCGGCCCTCAGGTGTACGGACTGCGTTGAAGAAGATTGAAGGACGGCGGGAAAGCTCGAGGATTGTTGACGAATAGCTGGAGACCAATTTCGAGAAAGGTCGAATACCATCCTCGGAAGAAGCATCACGATGATGCCATTTCCTTATTTAACCTAGTCTGGCAAGCATGTTGACTGTACACATAAATTAGTAACATTTTTCGCTACTTTTCAAATGTAGCTAAATACCATTTTAAATTCATTCATATAATTTTATTCATTAATTCATTCCATCCAGTCAAATTATTCATTGTACTTAAGTTTATTTTATTTCAATAAATTAATTCATTTATTCCATCCATTCATTAAATCATTTCTTTCCCACACTTATTTGAGCACGGGTTTCTGGAGCAAGTAAAAATACAGCACTCCCAATAATTGGAGAATTTTGTGTGCGTTAGGCAGATGAACGTGAGATAGAGGGATGAGAAGTTGAATGATAATCAGGTAACAAAATATAGTTACGACCATTTCAAGCAAGATTTCAATTCTAAAATGTAGCCTTTCAGCAGGGCGATACTTGGAGTGACAAAGTTCAAAACCGCTGTTAGCAATTTATTTGTAAATAAACTAATAAGAACTTAAATTGGCATTTCGCCTTGCATTCCGGAACCTACGGGGAACGAATCACCGGTGTTTGCGCTTTGCCAAGTAAGTCGTCGATGTCGCCACACCGACATATCGATACCGTCACTCCGACATATCGAATAATATATTTTATTTAAATGGATTTCAGATATATTATGCGCAGTCACGTGTTTACGGATGCCAGTAGCGACAGGAAGACGTGCAAGGATGGCGGAAAACCGAAAAGTCGTCTGAAAGGAAAACTGATTGCAGCATCCGTCAACGTCAGAATCAGCCACGCCGGCCATACAAATACCCTATTATCACAGCACGAAGCCGCACAATAACATGACACGATTGTGCTCGGAGTACCATCCTTGTGAGAGATAATGCAGACAATTACTTACCGCATTGATACGGATAATAAAGGTATGCTATTAGCAGCAGCGATTGACATATTTATTTATTTATTGTTGGAAACATTTACAGAGTGTTAACAATTATCACATTAATGATGTTGCAGTTGAAACGTGCACAGTTATTAACGCTCCAATTAAAATTCACAGCATACGCTCACTTGTAAAAAATACGTTTATACGTAAAATAGTTATAAGCGCGCCATCTAGGAAAGAGTAGAATATAAATTCTTTTGACAATCACCATAATAAGGGGAAGGGGGCTTGTCAAAAAGATAACCCTCGTGAACAGTGCTGTCATCAGCATTACAAATAATTCACTGTCATCTTAATAGTAGGTACATTATGTCTTAGCAAAATTGAAATAACACCAAGTGCTTTGCATCGTTTAGTGACTTATGAATGGGGTAATAATAGGGTAAATGGGGGTGAGTTTTGTGGCGTGGCGGACAGGATCGGGAGAGACCTGTTAAGGGAGTTCACTCTTGGATACACTTCCTCAGATTCCGACCCACCCCTTATACCCTTTTCCTTCCCAGGGCCTCCTGTGGTGAGCTAATGCAAAACGAAAACAAAGTAGAAATAAATGTTCCCAATTCTTATTTTTTAAGAAGCCATGGCATGTTTCACCTAAATACATTTAAAAATTATATCGCATTTAAAAATATATATATTAACTCCATACAGGAGGCCCTGAGGCTAATTTCCCTCGGGGCCTATGTCATCTTTAAAGATGCTGCGTGGAGGGTCTTTTTGAGGAGAGGACGGAGTGAATATGGGTCTTGAAGAGACCCATGTTGTAAGAAGGAGGAAACACAGAAGCCGGCAAATCCCGTTCTCATGTGAAAAATGTCAACCGTATACATATGTGTACGCATGTTTTAGCCTTCCGATTATATAAGTGGAGAAATAGATATTTTCATCGATAATTTATAGGCATTCCGAAAAATGTCAATTAAACATATTATTTAGTTAGTGTTAACCTAATTTATCACTTCAACAGTTTCCGAAAAAAACGTTTCTTCAAAAGGAAACTATCAAGGATTGAATGGGTGGAACAAGATAAATATTATTCATTTATTTATTGTTATTAAGTTTATTTTGTAGAACTCCATTTTAATTTTTATTTCTTTTATACATTCAATAATATTATTATCCAATGTATAAAAAACAGTTTATTATAAACAAGTTCTGCTTCGTAATTATTATTATGTGTTACAGCTGTTTCGCCCTCTGAAGGCATTGTCAAACTGGTGTTCAAACCACTTACAGACGATGAATTTATGCTAAATCTAAATCGATATTTACGATGACTCATTTCTAATTTCTTAGTAAAATTGCTGAAGATATTAATGGTTGTTATTTCCCTAATTGTAAATTCCCAAATTGCATTGTTAAAATTCAACTGAAGGTCGCTATGCACTCTAATTATGTTGTTAGTCATTTGTAAATGATGACTCATGGTTTTTTTATTTTTTTTTTATATATTATCCAGCATAATTAAGTATTTAAAATTGGTTTGAACATATCTAAAAGCGGTGAGTATATTATATTTTTTTGTTCATTTATTAAAATGGCTCTAGGATTATTATTATGTTTATTAATTTCCAACTGCTCTAAAAGATTAAGTTTACGCCCTTTATTTTGCACATGTAGAGGTGTTGGTTTATTATCATCGCCAAGTGAGTGATTCTCATCTAGGAGATGTTTGGCAAATTGTGATTGTAATTTATTTTTATTTTTAAACGATCGTACGTGTTCTTTGAATCTAGTATTAAAGGACCTGCCAGTTTGTCTAATCTAAAAAAAAACCATGAGTCATCATTTACAAATGACTAACAACATAATTAGAGTGCATAGCGACCTTCAGTTGAATTTTAACAATGCAATTTGGGAATTTACAATTAGGGAAATAACAACCATTAATATCTTCAGCAATTTTACTAAGAAATTAGAAATGAGTCATCGTAAATATCGATTTAGATTTAGTATAAATTCATCGTCTGTAAGTGGTTTGAACACCAGTTTGACAATGCCTTCAGAGGGCGAAACAGCTGTAACACATAATAATAATTACGAAGCAGAACTTGTTTATAATAAACTGTTTTTTATACATTGGATAATAATATTATTGAATGTATAAAAGAAATAAAAATTATTCATTTATTCGAATTCATTTGGTTCGATTCGTCCCACAATATTGTTTAGGAATTGAAATAGACGAGTAAATAAATAAAGAAATACAAATCAACCGAGTTAATAAATCGTCGTTGCATATAGAATATGAACCATGTGAGACTGAGTACATTCTGAGAAAATCGACAAAAACTATTTAAAAAAATAACGAAACGAAAAAAACCAATTCTATTTATGGAAAAAGTAGGAAAAATATATTACATTCCTTATAAGAATATATTTATGGCAAACATTCATTATTTTATGCCAGAAAATTTAATTTTAACGCGGTTATCCGACATGCTACATATTTGATGCACAGCTTTTCTCACATGGTTCATATTCTATACACAGTTTTCGTCATAATTTTAAATACCACATTATGTCAAAATATTTAATTTAAAGTTATTCAAATTTGACAACTTGGCATCACAAAATGATGTTAATATTATGTACATACCAAGGCAATTGAATTGTGTAGTGGAATACAGAAGATATTACTGTTTTACATTTTATTTTATTAAGTACTATTTTGATTGTCCTCACAAGGTTTATTTTATATCACCTTAAATATTTGATATTATTACATGGCTCATATTGTAAAAGATGGAGAAAAAAAGAGAATAACTGTATATTTAACTCATTTTCGTCAAAATTATCACATCGTTATTAAATACGCAACAACGAAATACCATGATGTCGTCGCAAATCGTCCGTCATCGTCAGTATTTAAATGGTTTTGTTTAACCGCCGATTCTCAGTTCAACAGCGGGTTTTGTAAAATTTTAAGTTGGGATGTTTGATCAACCGATTTGATTAAGCCGTCAAGCGTAATAAAAATTTAACCGAATTCTGATGGGTTGAGAACTACAGTTAACGCCGCTAATTACCGATTTGATGGTAATTATAATGCCGCTAAGTTCTGATTTGACGACAATTATAATGCCGCTAAGCGCCAATTTGATGACAATTATAATGCCGCTAAGCGCCGATGGATGACAATTATAATGCCGCTAAGCGCCTACTTGACGACTATTATAATGACGCTAAGCGCCGATTTGATGATAATTATAATACCGCTAAGCGCCGGTTTGATGACAATTATAATGCCGCTAAGCGGCAATTTGATGACAATTATAATGCCGCTAAGCGCCTACTTGACGACTATTATAATGACGCTAAGCGCCGATTTGATGATAATTATAATACCGCTAAGCGCCGGTTTGATGACAATTATAATGCCGCTAAGCGCCGATCTGATGATAATTATAATACCGTTATGCGCCGGTTTGATGACAATTATAATGCCGCTAAGTGCCGATTTGATGACTTATAATGCAGCTAAGCACCTACTCGACGACAATTATAATGCCGCTAAGCGACTACTTAATTTCAATTATAATGCCGCTAAGCGCTGATTTTATGACAATTATAATGCCGCTAAGCGCCAATTTGATGACAATTATAATGCCGCTAAGCGCCTACTTGACGACTATTATAATGACGCTAAGCGCCGATTTGATGATAATTATAATACCGCTAAGCGCCGGTTTGATGACAATTATAATGCCGCTAAGCGCCGATTTGATGATAATTATAATACCGCTAAGCGCCGGTTTGATGACAATTATAAAGCCGCTAAGTGCCGATTTGATGACTTGATGACTTATAATGCAGCTAAGCACCTACTCGACGACAATTATAATGCCGCTAAGCGACTACTTAATTTCAATAATAATGCCGCTAAGCGCTGATTTGATGACAATTATAATGCCGCTAAGCGCTGATTTTATGACAATTATAATGCCGCTAAGTGCCGATTTGATGACTTGATGACTTATAATGCAGCTAAGCACCTACTGGACGACAATTATAATGCCGCTAAGCGCTGATTATATGACAATTATAATGCCGCTAAGCGCTGATTATATGACAATTATAATGCCGCTAAGTGCCGATTTGATGAAAATTTGTAAAATTTAGGGGTTTAAAGAGTTAAGCTTCATGACGCTTCGCGACGTCGATGTAGCGTATTGTATAAATAAAATTATTAATTTAACTTGCAAGTAGATAGACATTGAAAAACAACGGCTTAGATTCAAATTTTAAAAAAAATATTGAATGACGTTTGGAGCGGTGAACTGTATAAAATATAAATTTTGTTTGGTATAGTTACGATTTTTTCAATGTGTTTGGCCTTATATCCTGTATTCTTATAATTTTGATGAGGCGGTGAACATACCTGAAAGAAAAAGAAAAACACACGGTAAATAATGGTGATTGAAGAATTATATTTTTAGTGATGGCTATACTCGAATCCCAATTACCTGGAATACAAGAGATTTTAACCTCGCAATAATTGGGAATTGGGAAAAAGGAAAAGAGAAAAGGAAGGTCGCAAGTTTATTTGACTATTCAGGTATGGTTCGAGATAGATCTTTAAAATGTTGAAAAAATCTGTGGGTTTTTTGAGTCTTCAAACAAACAATAATGTATTATTTTATCAGACGATGAACGAAATTTTACGTCTTCATATGACGACCTGAAAAATATTTTTTTCTGGTTTAAAAAAGAAAGTAAGAAATAAAGCTGTTACAATGTATTTATTTCAACAGGGGTTGGCTGGCTGGAAGTAACAAAGTAACATGCCTTTCCTGTTTTAACTTAACTTCAACATATGTCACGCGAGCGGGACATGTCTCCCCCTTATAATGAAATTCCTAAAATTCTACCAGAAAGAAATACTTCATCGCCTTATTCGGAAAATGTTAAATTTTCAGTTTCTGAAATTGCGATCCAACTTGGGATGAGCTTTCTGCTTTGTGTTTTCAATTAAAACATTTAATTGCTAAAGTTTATTACTATTCTACTTTTCATTTCATTTGTTCTGAAATTCAATACGTACGTATATTTCACTTGTACAGTTCATTTCAAGATTACGATTTAGCGCTATATAATATATAAATTTTTAGCGCAAGATTGAAATTGATATGAAAAAGATAAGTATTTGTATTTATAACCAACATTTTATTATATTGGGTGATTTTTATTATAAATCACATTTTATTATATTGGCTGATTTTCACCAGTTTGTTCATCATCTCGGTAAACTGATTCTGCAAGTAAAATTAGCAGAAGGTAGCACAACACATATCAATACCGAAATTTCAACAATTATAAAACGAATGCTAAAAAAATATCAATAATTTTCAAAAAATATGAAAAAGAAACCGAGATTTAGGCAATATGCATTCATTACTTCTCAGAGAAAATGTCCTCTTCTATTTCGTATTCAACACTTTTCAACAAATAATATTATGTAGAGTAAAGCTTTAAAAAGTGATATCTAATTTAAATATGTATCAATAATGCAATGAGACATATTACATATTATACTAAAGTTCCCACTAGACTACAGAAAGCTCAATCTGGGGGGTGATTTTTTTAAAAGGTAAGAAGGAACGTAACAATGTGAGGTAATTTATTCTTTGGAAAAATAAGGGAATTATTGAAACCACGGTTTTGATGGGATAATTATCTCTATTGAAGCACAGAAGGATCCCTTGCATTGACTAGCAATGTGCCAATACTCTGCACAAACTTTCAGGATGGAAAAGAATGTCTGATATGGGAATGTGGTTTTGAACATATTCCCTTGTTCTATCTGACTCTCTCAGTTCTTCGCAAAAACTTAAATCTAGCCCTCTTCTTTGTCCTGCTCACCACTTTGTATACCTCATTCGAGTGTTGAAAGCTACCATTCAAAGTTCTGTTAAAACCGCAACTCTGATTTTGATTCGTGGGCATATTGGCCTTATGGGTAACGATATGGATTCATTGACCACCACAACACGGGCATGTGCCTAGCTGGTGGTCGTAAAATTCTCAAAACATCTAACTAGCAGTTTAATGAATAAAAAAATTGTAAAATCAAGGTGCACCCAATTGTTACCCCCAGCAGATTCTATTTTCATAATAATTTACTTGTGTTTTGCAAAATAATGTTTTTGGAAATTGTATGGTATTAATGTTCTACCACATACTATGTTTATGTACATAATAAATTAGTCAGTTAATCAGAGTAACGATTTTTTGATAAAATCATTGGATATGTTTGCACACAAGAGGTTAATGGAGGTACGGGGATGAGGTAATAAATCAATAGATTGGAAGGGTGCAATGACAAATAGAGTGCACACGAAAATAATCATATTTGAACCATTTAACACTGGATTTGTTGCACCATTTACCGACATTGGGGTTGGCCGAACATTAATCAGGGGATGATTTGTAGCCATTTGTGAAGTTAATCCACCACCACGTAAAAAGTACCTACTTTAAGGGATGGATAGGTACTTTTAGAATCGCCCTATTAAATACAAATATTAGTAAACAAGTATAAGTAGATGTAGTATATTTTTGTAAATTTAAAAAAAATATGTTTTACTTAGGATATGATGTTTTTAGTGCTATCAATGTTTTTGATTTCGGACTGAATTCGAGGACATACGTGGCCGAGCGGTGAATATCGTTGGCTCTGGATCCAGAGATTGTGTATTCAAATGTTTTAATAGCGTGCACAGTGATTTTTTTAAAATTGGACTGTTATTTCAAAATTTAAAAAAAAGTTATCTAATATGGTGGGAATGAAAATGTTGCTTGAAATGACTTTATTATTATTTTTGGTATTTTTTGATATTTTATATACGTATAATGTTGGTGATATAAATTTTAATAATATTGTCTCTTTTAATCCATTTTGTAATTTTGTGTCTGAATTTATTTTTATTTCCCTCAATTTTATTTTCAAGTGTTAGACTATTGAATGCTTTTATAGCATGATATTGATAGTGTCTTTGTCCAAAGCTTGTATTTACCGTCAGGGTTTTTATGTTTTCTTTGTACGCTTTTATAACTGGTCTGTTAGTTATATTTTGTGTTTGTTGGAATTTGTTTTTTGGTCAAAAATGTAGCTTAGTAGTTTTTTAACGTATAACTGTAGTATATCTAGTACGTCACAACTGTTAAATATTTGGTCTGTATCAGTAAATCTATGTTTTTTAAGTATTACCTTTAAGATAATTTTCTGCGCAATTTCTATGTGTTCGATAGCCGAGTTTGTTGCTCCTCCACAAGCAATTATTCCATATTCTATTATTGATTATCAAAGTGTAATATATACTGCTTTCATTTGTTTTATTTTATATAATTTTTGTATGTTTAGGAAAATGTGTATTGCTTTGAGGAGTTTATTTGTGACTTGTTTGATGTGATGTGTCCATCTAAGGATATGATGTGACGATTACGATTCCTAGATACTTTATTGATTTTTTTTTGAGGAGGGTAAGTCTTTTCGTCCTGTTTAGTGACCAGATTGAATAGCCAAGTCCTCACTCTTTTCAGCGTCACAACTTACCCTAATTGGGGATTCCGTAAACTCGTTGCCTCCGGGCAGTAAAGTAGGAAAACGTGAGCAGTATTCACATTAAAAAAATATGTCTTGTTCGGGATGGTAATCTTATAGTTAGGCATATGCGCTTAAAGCACTTTAAGGTAACACATTTGGAAACTTCACATATTAGGTACTTACTTACTTACTTACATGTTGTTTCTCTAATATTAGGTACTTACTCGTACATTACACTATTAACATCGTTCCCTTAACATATTACTTTGACCTTTAACTAAATACAATCCCCGCTATTTGTGTGATCACTTTTCCTCCTAATACTGCGTGTCTCCGATAATTACAATCTATCTGCCAAAACAAATATATGTTATATTATTCAATTTCCTCCAGGGGTTGCCTCGAAACTACATTTTCTACAGGTTAGTTCTATAATATGTATCTTTAAAACATTATGTTGTCGAGCACGGAACATTTTGCTTGTAAACATGGAATTTGCGTGTTCTGTGATACAGTTTGCACAATTTGATTTGAATTCAAATTTCAAAGGAAGAACATCAAAAGAATATAAAAGTAGAGCAAATAGCTACTGGCAGTACCCGGAACAAAACAAGACAACCGATTCTTGAAAAATATTTGGAAATGTTGAATATAACGAAGGACTAGGAATTTGAATTGAATAAAATAACTTGAACATTGAAGCAGCTACATTTTCAATGTTAAAGTAAATTTGGGAATTATATTTGACGTATACATGACGGCCTTCGTGTTCGAGGGGTAAGACTCTCGACTCGCAATCCGACGGTCGCGTGTTCGAACCCGGCGTGCGCAAATAAATTTTATTTGATTAATTAATCACAATTAATGAATTACAAATAATATATAGTAGGTATATAAGCAGTTAGGGCTCGTGTGTGGATATAAAATAAAACAAAAAGTTGAAATAATACCTACAAATAAATTTGAAATCACTTATTTTCTAAATAACCATTTGTCACTTTTAATCCCGCCGACAAATCAGTTCCAAGATATCGATCGATTGCATTTGATTGATAGTTTGCTAAGTCGCATTTGACATTTTTACAGGAAGGAGAAAAAACTGAATATTTTGAAAAGTTTAATGTATGTTACTGTAGTATATGTGTGTGAATGTGACGGCATGAGTGCGAGACAGCGAGTATGCAGATCATATAAAAGGGATAGTATGTTCATTAGAGCTCTCTCTCCAGTTTAACTCTTCTGTAATAAACACAGTACTACTGTATTATCCGTACGTTATTACTACCTACAAGATACTACGCAGATCTCACAGTTATCGAAAAATATTAAGAATTATTTAAAAACAATCAACTTATAACATATCTGCAAATAAAATAACTTAGTTACACGTTATGCAACAGAATAGGGCTCTAAGAGAGCCGCACATTTTTTGTTTATTTTCTGTGCTACTCAGAATATACACAGGACTAATAAGTAATTCTTTTGCTAAGAAAGGCTATCGAGATTGAGTTTAAGCCCATCGCAATGCAAATTCACAACTCTACACAATATCACGCACATTGATCATTATTTGGAATTATTAATCCCACACTGACCTAAGATCTTTCATTCATGTTCATCCTGCAGTCACAGCACGTTCCTTCCATCTTGTAAATTACCCCAACACTCCGCTATAAAACGGAGACACCACAGGATCATTTACAATCTACATACATTACCATTTTATCATATTAACATGTGGATACCATTATGTTTTTGTTTACCCCATTAGGCACTGCGAATGCACAGATGCGGGGCGATTAAGTGCGGAATTAAACCGCCAACCGAATAAACCGGACAAAAACTCGACCAAATCGATTCAGTTACCGAAGTGTGTCAATACCGTGATAATGGATATAATAATTATGAATATTAATGCAGTGGGCGGCCACGACAGGTGGTGCTAATCCCTATGTTTGCAGCAAACGGGTGTAATATTTAAAATTCAGTCAAATTTTTGAGAAATCATGTATAACCGCCCCTTTCTTGGCGTTTGGACCGCATTGCCAATTCAACAGTTAAGCATTTGAGCATGTTAAAGGATAGTATTTAACTATATAATTTAACTTGTTGTTGATTGCAAGAATAAAATTAACATTGACTATTTGAATATCATTTAAATATGTAGGTATAGGTAATTTTTTATAGAAGGGAAGAATGGAAAAAAAAAAAAAATAAAATAAAAAAAAAAAAAAAAAAAAAAAAAAATAAAGGAAATTGCTGCAAACCAATCCCAGGATTGAAACCAGAGAGAGGTGCTTTTAGAGTTTAAAGTTGAGGAAATCTACCCTAAATGTATGTAAATTGAAATTAAGATACAATAATTCTGTGACCATCTACCACACAAAAAACACATTCACCTTAAATATAGACATATTTAACATAAGCTTACCATTATTTAAGAGATACCTGAATGATATTTTGACGTAGCATATTTTTTTATAATTAAGGAGCATCACACAAGAGATATTGCATATACTTTGAATTTTTTCCATTTATCTGAAATGTAAAAACCTGTTCCTCTCTTTTCTTTTTTTATAACATGCATTTTATCATGTAATATTCAGTTGAAAATTTTGTATTATTAAAAAATCTTCCTGTACTATATTATTATTTTTATGCTGTCTACAATTGAAAAACTGGTTTCTGTTTTTTTTTTCTCTCTTTCTTTTTTCCTATAATATATTATGTTCACATAAAGATACCTTTAATTTAACATTTATATATGTTATTTTTTTTAGTTTATTTTTTTTTATCTTTTCTTTTCTTTTTTTAAAAAGAAAGACAAACATTCCCGGGTTACGAATAACCCAACAACATTTGAAAATCTCCTACTACCACCACACTAAGCGGAAGATGTTGCTTGTGTTGTGATGGAGGACTTAGCCAGCCGAGGAATCGAACACGGAACGCCTGGGTTGGACCCAAACGCGATGCCCACTTAACAACTGACCGGTCTTAATTATGTCTCTGTATCATACATGAGAGGGCGCTAGTGAGCTAATGTTTACTTCGACTCCGTGTTATTTGTGACTGTAAAGTTAAATATTGTGGAAAATCTCAGCGATATAGAAAAAACTAGTATAGAAACAGTTAAATCATAACATACAGTGTGGATAAACCCTAATAACAACCAGAAACTGAGAAAAACCACGAAAATACCGCGACTGCGTATTTACATCTCTAGTGCATTTATTTATTTATTTATTTATTTAATTTCAACGGTATAAACATACCATAAACAATATTTACATTTCACATTAAAAACCAAAAGCATATATTAGGAATAATTAAAAACAAAAAAGAGAATGACAATTGATTGTGGCATTTGATTGTGAAATGACATACGAGATATGAGCAAGAGATACAAGTACAAACAAATTTTATAGTACAAATAAGGTAAACTTAGATTAAATTAATATTGGTTGAAAATATATGATAGCATAGCCCTCTTGTACCTACTTTCCGTGCAGTTAAATATATCCGCCACATCTGCGTATCTATTACTAACTGCATGCAACCTAGGTACAAGTGAGTTTTTGGAATACTCAGTCCTGGTGTTGTTGCATTTAAACAGAACTTTGGAACGAGTTGCTCTCGTAGGTATATGAAATTCAATGAGGTTAGTTAAATCGGAACTGTCTATACTACCATTTACAATTTTGAACATAAATATTAAGTCGGATATAATTCTTCGATCTGAGAGTTTTAATAAATTTAGTCCTTTCATCAAATAATTATAGTTAATGTTTTCAATGGGAATACCGAGTTTAAAATTAATGTGTCTTAGGAATTTATGTTGAATTCTTTCGATTGAATCTGAATGTAATTTATAATGGGGGGACCAGATCGAGGAGTTATATTCGACTTGACTACGAATTAGGGATGTATATAAAAATTTTAATGTTGAAATATTCCTAAAACCTCTAGAATTTCGAAGAATGAAGCCAAGCATTTTCATTCCTTTATTATTGATTGTGTTTATATGGGATATAAAGTTTAATTTAGAGTCGAAAGTTATGCCCAGATCATTAATTTCTTCGACAGAGGTAAGGGTTGAGTTGTTAAGTTCATATGGATGAATAATTGGTTGACTAATTCTGTAAAATCTGATTGAATGACACTTATTTATGTTCAGATAAAGTTTGTTAAGAGAACACCAATTAATTAATCTGTTTAGGTTATTTTGTAGACAGATACAATCTTCAGCGCTTTTTATTATTTTAAATATTTTTAAGTCGTCAGCAAAAAGTAGTACATTTATGTCTTTATCAAATATATTAACAATATCGTTTATAAACAGTAAAAATAATATTGGACCTAAATGAGACCCTTGTGGTACACCACTGGTAGCTATAAATTGATTGGAAATGAACAAATTGATTTTTACAAATAGAACTCTATCAGATAGATAGCTAGCAAACCATTCTAAAAGTTTTCCATCTATACCGAGCTTGCGTAGTTTAACCAGGAGAATTTTATGGCATACTTTGTCAAAGGCCTTGATAAAGTCCGTATATATGGAATCGACTTGAGTTCTGTTAGCTAATGCGTCCGATATATAGTTTTCATATAACGAGAGATTTGTCAGAGTTGATCTGCCTGACAGAAATCCGTGTTGATTCGGAACAATGATATGGTTAATACATGGTGAAATTTTATCAAGTAATAGTTTTTCAAAAAGTTTCGGAATTACAGATAGCTTACATATTGGTCTATAGTTAGTAATATCACTTTTATTACCCTTTTTGAATACAGGTGTTAGATAACAACGTTTCCAAATGTCAGGGAAGCAACCTGTGTCAAGGGATTGATTAAACAATAAACAAATCGGCTCAGCCAGTGAAGCAACGCAATTAATCAGGATATTAGGATGTACATTATCAGGACCGGCCTTTTTGTCTTTGTCTAGAGATTTGATTTTAGATTTCACGTCGTCTATTTTGATATGTACAGCAGGGATATGTATGCTCTCGTTTAGGGACGAAGGTGGTATATAATTATCTGGGATATCTTCGTCATAGACACTTTTGAAATAATCAGCAAAATAGTTAACTTTCACTTTCATATCAGTACTACTATTTTCTTTGAAGTGCATTGAGATGGGTAAACCTTGTTTGTTTTTTCTAAGAGAGTTAATATGAGTGAAAAAGTTTTGTATGTTAGTAGGTATAGAATTTTCGATTCCATTTATATAATTAAAGTACGATTTTTTTGACAGTTTTTTACATTGAGTTCTGTAGTTATGAAATATCTTGTAGTCGTTAAGGGAGTTCGATTCTTTAAAGTTTTTGTGTGCAATTTTTTTACAGATAACTAGGTTAATTAGCTCGCCGCTGAACCATTTCGGGAACTTAGCTTCCTTGAAGTGTGATAGTGGTACATAGTTTTCAATGGCCCTATTAATAATTGTGTAAAATAATTCAAGATTATAGTTTATATTATTGTTGTGGTGAAGAAATGACCAGTCTTCATTTGCAAGATATTGATTCATGTTGGAATAGTCAGCTTTGGAAAAATTGTAAGTAAGGTTAGGAAGAACAGTTGTATGGTCTGGTGAGTTATTGGTCATGATGGTTATGCTTAGGGCGGGGTGGTGGGAGTCTAGGGGGAGGAGCTCATCAACGGATTTAACAATATGAACTGAGGGATCACTGCAGAATACTAAATCCAGCAGTCGATTATTGGTATTGTAGACTTGATTGACTTGTTGTAGGGAGAGTAAGTTCGTCATATCTATTATTTCACGAGCATTTTCTGGAAGGCTTAAGTTGTTATTAGAGTTCTTATTCATCCAATCAATGCTAGGGGTATTATAGTCACCAAATAAAATTATTCTGGCATCATGGTATTTATTTTTAAAGGTTTCGAGGTCATCTATGTGGTTTCTGTAGACTGTGATGTTGGATCCAGGAGGAATGTAGACACATCCCAGTAGAATTTTGCCTGATTTAGTTTTTAGTAAAATGAATACCTGTTCCACGTCCAGATGTTTACAAATTAAACGAGTGGATGGCAGTGATTTTTTAACGGATATGAGAACTCCTCCTCCTCTGGTTTTAGTACTAGTGGCTGGATTTCTGTCTAGGCGGTAGGTGTTGTAAGATGAAAATCCAAGTTCCTCAGTGTGAATATCAGGATCAAGCCAGGTTTCGGTAAGAAGAAATACATCAATGTGTTGTAGTAGTGGAATAGTAGTTTGCAGCTCTATAAGTTTGGTGCGGCAGCCTCGGATGTTTTGGCCGTACCCGATGATGTGTTTGAGTTTTTTGATGTTGATTGTATTATTGCCGGCTTGTTATTCATATATTTTATGGTTAACCCAACTTCACCTCCCTGTATCCGTCTTTCCAATTCTAGGCGCAAGTCTGACAAGTTAACGCCCAAGTACCGAAAAATCTGAGTCTAAGGGATAAAAAGACAATTAACCGAAAGGCAACCGTGAGCAACAACTTATCATAGTGCATTTTTAAATAAAATCAGTGAAATTATAACCTCACTTCTTTTAATGACATGCAAGATTTACTCTAACTCAAGTAACTGACGCCATCTGTTGAAAAACTCAGAAAGTACGTCAACAAGTTCCGAACCATTCGAGATCAAAAATCGGCTATTAGTCGCCATATACGACGTTTTTCTGTGAAAATCCACGAGAGGGCACCTGTAGTACCAAAACAACAGATTATCTCAAAAATTACCATGGAAGAAATCATGAACGCACTTCGTAAGATCCAGAGCGAACTCGATGCACAGAAAAGTACAATCCTAAAATGCGGAGAAAAAGTAACAGAAACAGTTACTCAAAATACAAACAACATACTGGAAGAAAAGTTTAAAATTTGGGATGAAAAATACGAAAACCTCAAAGAAAAGTTGGAAAACCAAGAAAAACTACTTTATTTCATGGAAAAACAGGCAAGAAAAAATAATATCGTCTTTTTTGGCATTGAGGAAACCGAAACCTCATACCAAATATTGGAAAACATTATTATCAACTTTGTAAAGGAACATTTCTCTCTAGACCTAGATCACAGAGATATCCAAGAAGTTCAGAGAATAGGCAAAAAAGGAGAAAAACCTCGACCAATAATTGCTACATTTACCACACTTGGCACCAAAATAAAAATATTTAAACAGAGAAGAGAGGCACTAAGAGAAACCCACACATTACATTACAGAAGACTATCCGAAACAAATACTAGAAAAAAGAAAAGAGCTACAAGTGCAGGCAAAACTCGAAAGCGAGAAAGGGAATATAGCAAAAATTAAGTATGACAAACTTGTAATACAAGCCAAAGACAAAACCACGGACAGTAATAAGAGAAGGCTTATAGTATCTCCTGAAACACCTACAGACGACGGAACAAAAGAACAGGCCAACAAGAAAAATAAACAGCATTCTTAAAAAAGAAGAACTTCTAGCCTGTCTGAAGGAATTGTGAAACCATGCATGCTTAACTTCTTCGTAAATAAAAATCAAAACAACATGCCCAGAACCGACAACTTGTAGCAACTACCGCCCATCTTCGACACAGGTAACATGCAAAAAAAACAACAGTAAACAACAACAAAAATAAGAATAAAAACAATAAATAAAAAAAAATAAAAAAAATTTAATTGAAAAAAAAAACAACAACAATAAAAAACATCAATAAAAAAAAATAAAATAAATAAAAAATAAAATAAAAAAATTAAATAAAAATAACTATATAAACCAAAACTCATCTTCCAACCCGGCTGGTCACCGTGGAAGATCAAGACCAAAACCCTCTGAAGAAGAAATTCTAAACTCGCTCAAAAATACAAGAAGTGACACAAACACAAAAAAATGCTTAACCCTACGAACAAAACAAGAGATAAATGAAATTTTTTGGAGGAGGCCTTCACCTTCGGCTGAGAGAAGGGTTCTTGCTTATGAAAAACTTGAGATATCTATATTACATTTTTCGCAAATAGCATTAATTATACTTTTTCGTACTTTTTACAACTCTGTACCATACTTAATTGCAAGAAATAAAAGGCTTTTTATATATTATTATTATTTATATTATTATCATACACGTATTATGTAAAAGCCGGTCAGGGTGTTGAAAATGAATAAATAATAATAAAAATAATATAATTTTGCATTCATGTTGGATCACTAAATATATGCTGCATAGTTCATCGGGCAAACGTCGCCAAGAACTAAAATTACCCGGATTGACTCTATGATTGAAAAGCTGTGCAAATTCCATAATCGCATTCCATAATCCATGTCCGAGACTTTAGTGAGACTACAAACAGAAATTATGCAAAAAAAATACAACTTAGATAAATTTCTCCACAAAATGATTCACTTGTTGTTAAATTTCCCTCTCGAGTATATTGCGGTAGTTACAGTAGAGCAGCACTGCCAATTATCTAACTAAGGAAAGTCTAATAACAAAGAAATACATTTTTCAAAAGAAGCAAACACAATGTGACTTGACATTTTAAATAAATGAAAAGAAAATACTTGGTTTTAAGTCACTTTATTTTTATTTAACGTCTACCGGTTTCGGTACCTCCAACCATTTAATCTCCCAAAAACATTCAGCATTCGAATCTATGATCCACCGCTTAGTCACTACTCCTTTATCAAATACTAATTATGCGAAAGAATTAAGTACAATTAAACTAATAGCCCTTAATAATGGATATGAAATGAGCCTTATTGATAGAATTCTAGCAAAAAAATTAAGATCGATTTCCATAAATCTCAACCAACAATGGTGAAGGATTTTATATATTAATAACCTTTCCACTTCGTGCGTAATTAAATTCCCATCAGAAATTAAACCAGCCTATTATACTAATAACAACTTTAATAAATGAAAATTTTAATAAACGGTAAGACAAACAGGATATTTGAAGCCACTCGGGCATTTATAAACTCAGTTGTAATGATTGTCCAGCCTTCTACATTGGACAAACATCACGTAATGTAAAAATTAGAACAAAAGAACACTTAATATGCTTAACTAGTTCAGGTTTTTCAGAGTTCGCAGATCATTTAATTGATTCGGGAATTAAAGTCCTACATAAGGAATAGGTTTAAGACTTAACAATTTGGAAGCTTTAGAAAAAAATAAAAAGACAGTACATTCAAAGGAAGAAATCATTAATAATCAACTAAATTTAACCTTCAGTCCAATTTTAAGTATGTTCCCCATATCTTCACTTATCCCCCATTCCCCTACTCCCTCCAACAACTGACGCTCTGTCCCACTCTAGTATACTGTCCCTTTCTTTCACAAAATTATGTATATATATATATATGTACTTATGTATTTTTAGACATTATTTTTGTAACAGTCCTGATGATGGTACAGAGGTACCAAAACCGGTAGACGTTAAATAAAAATAAAGTGACTTAAAACAAAGTATTTTCTTTTCATTTATTTAAAAACAAATAAATCTTGGCATTTCACTGAAATTGAGTACAATGGCTGAAAGTTTTAAGAGTTTCACGAAAAATTAATGTGTATTTACACAAAATTCGCATTGACTCTACGATACTTTGAACACCATGACGGTAACACGGTATCGTCGAAGCTCCGAATACCATGACGATAACACGGTAAAGTCGAAGCTCCGAATACTATGACAGTAACACGGTAAAGTCGAAGCTCCGAATACTATGACGGTAACACGGTAAAGTTGAAGCTCCGAATACTATGACGGTAACACGGTAAAGTCGAAGCTCCGAATACCATGACGATAACACGGTAAAGTCGAAGCTCCGAATACTATGACAGTAACACGGTAAAGTCGAAGCTCCGAATACTATGACGGTAACACGGTAAAGTTGAAGCTCCGAATACTATGACGGTAACACGGTAAAGTCGAAGCTCCGAATACCACGACGGTAAAACGGCAAAGTCGAAGCTCCGAATACCATGACGGTAACACGGTAAAGTCGAAGCTCCGAATCTAAATGAATAAAGCATCGACTGTATACAGAATTATTTCTGTTCATTCTTGACAAATGAAATGATATTTATTATTCTTCAGATCTGAAAATACTCTGATTGCTACTGGCTACGCTATTGTCTCTATACTTACTGGGAATGTGTTTTAAATTTCAAGTGGTCACAGAAACCCCGTAACAAAGTCCACAGCTTTAGTCTAGTAAAGAAGTTTAGCAAATACATTTTGTTCTCCGCAGGAACGATTTATCTCAAAGGGTAAGAAAATGTTGAAACTCTGTTATGGGATAAATGTAAATGAGACTAGTTGAAAAGGTTGTTATTTGATGGTGTGTGCCAATCTCAGGCACTGTGGCCCGCAAATTAACTTTGACTTCCGTAATGGGAAGTCTTGGACGCCAAACCCTGACCAAAGTCAGAGTATGTCAATCTGCGGAGAGCACAAGTACTCCATCATCAGAGCATGGGTCATATATTGCCATGCCATCCCTGTAAAGGTTATTAGGTTTCTCTACAAATAAAACCAAGGTAGGTAAATAATATAGACACTGTATTGTGCTGTTAAAAAACATAATAATGATTATAACGGTAAGGACTCACCCCCGGGACCATAGTACTATTTACCCTATGCTAATTTAACTATAAAATGAGCACGGCGGAAGATTTATATGTGAGACTCGTATCATTTTAGCGGCACTTTGTTCGAGCACGGCGGCTCCCGTTTTAAATATAATCCCGACCGGAGATCACTCGCTGCGGATTAATTACTCGCGGCGTGTCGCCGTCTTACATAGAGCGATTCATTCGATTAATGCGGAATAGACTCTTCCACAAAACAAGCCGACCGGCACTATGTTTCGAGTTTCTTTCCGAAACTAAAAATCTCGCTTTACGCGCGGATGTTTACTAGGAAACTTTTAATTGATAACTTGGACATGATTCTACGCCCGTATGATAACAATCCAACCTCAGGATTCCATTATGCCATTTTAAAACTTAGAAATAATTGACCGTTGTTTTCGAAGCGAGTCGCACAATGTCGCTTCCAAAACCAGAGTGAGGAAACGGAAACGCCCCCAGGCTGCCCACGCTCGCGCCGAATAAAATCTACAAGTGCCGCCAACATGATAGACTAACAATAAATAACGATAGTACCTAACTACTCGATAAATAAAATATGAAATAAAACAATAAAATAAAATCGCTTCATAACAATACCCCCCTTCCCAGAAAAATGTTTGCCCTCAAACAAAACTATCAAAAACCTCAACATGCCCTGAACTGGCTAGGTTGGTCCCGAGGAGTACCTAGTAAGAAAAACAACAAAAATAAAACAAACAGTAGATGTGAAACACATAATACAATTATCAGAGGTAGAGAAGAAAAAAAAATATATAAATAATAATCCTTATACAATAATCTTATGACGAATGAGTGCATCGCAATCCCAATCGCGCCTATCCAACGTGTAGGGACGGACAGTAGGCTCGCGATGCAACCATTCTCAACCTTAAAACTAGAAAACCCATTTAACTTAACAACAACTTCTTGTAAGATGATACGTGAATGGACAGCAAGCACCCCTTACCACAGAAAAAAACTGGGTGATTGCAATATTGTCTGTTTCCGAACACTGCCATTGACGTATAATCTGGAACAGAACACTTAAACTAACTTAAAAAATAAGTCTTAAAATTAAATACATACATTTTTATGAATAAATCACTCCTCCAAATACGACAAGTTAAATTCAATGCACTAGGCATCACTGTTCCGAAAAAAAATCACTGAATTTAAAATTGCCTCTCGTAGGCCGAAAATATTTGATGGGTTCACCATCTACACTTCACTGACTCTACATCCTTTAGGATAAAAATACCAATCTTCTTTTGGAAGGATATTCCTAACTAACCTCCTATTCTGGTCCTTGGGTGTACAATACTTAACTAATCAACAATGATACCATGTTATTTTAATTTAAGTAGTATTAATAGTATACAACCATCGCATCGGATGGTGCCAATTTTAGAGAAAACAACCAACTTTTCAGAAGGTGTGGTTTGTTAATGATATATGCATCTATAATTTAGTGCAGTTATATAGGTATACATACGCCCAACTCTATAGAAGGCGTAAGCAGTAGGTAAAGAACAAACTTTAAGGTTTTCACTGTAAACCGTTGTTCAACCACAGAGTATATAATAACAAAGTTATAAGTCTCTCAGGACAATAATAACAGTATACAACCAAAATCTTATACAAACAAAAAACTACTTCCTATGTTGTTTTAAAATGTGGAATCGTTCACATCGTTCCACATTATAATTTCTGTAAAATCTTATAAATCTCTTAGAGAACAAATAGTGGTACATAATGAAAACAAGAACATAACCTAAAAAAGGTATGCCTGAAACACACCGAGATATAGTGCGGACATGTCCGTGTATTTCAGGATACAAAACTTATAACTAATAATCCTAGCTTATTCATCTGTTCAGTCGACGTCCAAATTTACGTCTGTTTTAGCGTTAATACTATCGATAAATTTATACTTATACATGCACATATGTATTTTTAAATATATATATTCTCAACTCGAGCATTGCCACTAGAGTTGAGGTTGTTATTGTAATGAAACAAACCACCCTCATCATCAATGTTACAAAACACCCCCGCGAAGTAAATAACCCATTTCCTTAGAAAAGAACCTAAGACAGGACTAATGACTGTCAGAACGCATGGAACTTCCATCTCGGTTGATCAGGCCGGATGAAGTTCCGTGCATTGAAAAAAAGTAATAGAAAAATGAATAATATAAAATTCGTTAAACCTAACAGTCCCTGAGAAAGATGGCCAGACTTTCTTAGGTACTGAAGTGCAGGGACTACATAGGTATGTTGTCCAATTTGACGATATCCTTTACGTGGAAGTCGCCGCACACTTTGCCATTCAAGTCTGCTAAAGTATAACCGAGGTCTGATTTTTTCACTACCACTACATTCTGCACGAAGCGTGGGGATAATTTTTGGGAGAAATAATTCAACGCATTTGATTGTACGAAGTTTCGTCTCCACACTATGTCACCAACGCGATAAGTGACGTTTTTCCTACGCAAATTGTAGTGGTTAGCCCCCTTTTTGTACGCCTTAAGTAGAGCATCAGAGACTTGCTCATAGACGTTTGCCAAACCTTGCAACTTTTGTGCATATATGGTAGGTGAAGCTTCCCTTTGAGCGTTGCTATCCCCCTCGTGAATAGGATTACGGTGCAAATCTCCATCAAGTATCTGCTCACGGCCGTGCATTAGAAAATACGGAGTAAAGTTTGTCGCGCAATTGACGGTGTTATTCATTGCAGACTGAACTTGTGGCAAAAATTTTGACCAGTTACGATGGTCTGATTCGACTAAAATCGATAAGGCAGTACCTAATGTCTGATTGTACCTCTCAACCACATTATTTTGTGGGGTGTAAAGAGAGTTGTAAAACGGTAAAGGAATATTGTAACTTTTAAGGAGTTCTTTGAACTCTTTCGAAATAAATTGAGGACCATTATCACAAACAATGGTCCTTGGTACACCATGTACCAGGAAAATGTTTTCCTCTAAGTTTTTCACAATGCTGCCCGCGGTGCCTTTGCGCAGCGGGAATAACCAAGTAAACTTGGAGAAAACATCTACACAAGATAAAATGATTGTATGTCCGGAGTAGCTACGAGGCAATGGACCCACTAGGTCTAAGGAAAGCATTTGCATAGGCCTGTTTACCTTCTTAGGGTTTGTAGAAAAACCGTTCGGTGGTGTCGTACTGATCTTATGCGCCTTACAAACAGTACATTGACCAATAAAATTTTTGACGTCTTTGTACATGCTAGGCCAGTAATACCTAAGTTGTAGCTTTTTATACGTTTTGAAGACTCCTGGGTGACAGGCGCGAATGGAGTCATGGGAGTCTGAAATAATATTTTTCCTATCCTCTTGAGGAATGACCCTTTTCCATGCGGTGTCCTCACATAAGTCCAATTGGGTTTTCGTGTGACGATACAACTCGTTGTCTTCAATTCGGAAATTTAAAAATCTTTGCGGAGAAATTTGGCAACCCTGCCATACATTTAGGAACCATTTGTCTGACGTAGAACGATAGTCTATTCCTGATATAAATGCAAGATCCTTACGAGAAAGGACGTCTGGTACAATATGTTGCGTTCCTTTACGATGAACGACGTCGAAAGTAAATTGAGAAAGTCGAGTACTCCAACGCGCTAGGCGACCACTTGGATTCGATAAGGACCCCAGCCATTTTAGACTAGAATGGTCTGTTACTACTGTGAAGTGCGCCCCTTCTATGTAAGGCCTAAAATGAGTAACGGAATCCAATACCGCCAGGAGTTCCCTTTCAGTGACACCATAGTTACGTTCGTGGTTATTAAGACAACGTGAGTAATAAGCAATCGGGTGTTCCGCACCGTCTACGGTTTGAATCAAAACCCCACCAATTCCTACCGAACTGGCGTCGCAGTGGATCGCGAAAGGTTGTGAGAAGTTGGGACAACTTAGCACTGGGGCACTTATAAGAGCTTGTTTTAAATCATTAAAAGCTTTTTCGGCTTCCGGTGTCCACTTGAAGTTGCTGACACCGTTTTTTGAACCAGTAAGCCTCGACAAAGGAGCTGCTATGCTTGAGAAGCCTTTAATAAAGCGTCTAAAGTAGCCGGAGAGGCCAAGGAAAGCCCGGATGCCTTTCGCATTTTTAGGCACCGGAAAGTCCTTTATGCTCTCTATCTTTACCGGATCTGTGCGCAGACCATGTGAATCTACAATGTATCCCAGGTATTTAAGTTCTGCCCTACAAAATTCTGATTTTTTTTGATTAATGGTAAGACCCGCGTCTCTCAATCTTTCGTACACGCGGTTTAAAAGTTTTAGATGTGAATCTAAATCCTCAGATATCAAAATTAAGTCGTCTAGATAGCAAAATGCGTTATCATCAAATTCTGGCCCAAAAAGGGCGTCTGCTAGTCTTTGGAGCTCGCTGGGTGCATTTTTCAACCCAAACGGCATTCTAGTAAATTCAAAAAGTCCGCGACCTGGAACGACAAACGCAGTTTTCTCGCACGAGTCTTTTTCTAGCGCTATCTGCCAAAAAGCTTTCGATAGGTCTATTGACGATACGTACCTTGCGCCTCCAAGTTTGTCAAGAATCCGCGCAATATAAGGCAAAGGATAACTGTCTCTGATGGTTACGTTATTTAATTTGCGGGAATCAAGGCAGAATCTCCCTGTACCATCCTTTTTTTGAACTATTAAAACTGGGCTAGACCATGGTGAACGAGACGGGCGTATTACCCCTAACTTAAGCATCTCGTCTACTTCGGCGTCAAGTTGACGTTGTCTTGCCGGAGACAGTGGGTAATAACGTTGTTTAATAGGCGGGCCTGTTGTGTGAATCTTATGTTTGACTAGATGAGTCAACCCCAGCCCTTTGTTTTCGTAAGAGATGGATTCAAATTTTTTGATAATGTCTGAAAGAGCTTTATTTTCTGTAGCTGTCAGAGATGAGGCAGGCCGAATTGCTCGTACCTCATTGATTTGTCTGTTATGTTGAGGTGCGCGACCCTCTGAGAACAGTTCCGGCGCGATCCGAAACTGTCTCCAAAAGTTCACGCCTAAAATGAAATTAGGAGTCAGCGATGGGATGACGTAAAAAAGAACCTCCTTTGTGGTTGAATTGTACGTCACCGGCAAAGTTAAGGAACCTATAACAGGTTGACAGGTACCGTCTGCTGTAGTAACCTTAAAATCTACTTTAACTAATTCTACCCCTAAATCTAAAAATATCTTATAACTATCTCCCCCTAAACAAGACACGGAAGCACCACTGTCCAACAGTGCTTTATAATTATTATTTAAGACATAAATGTCGGCATAAGGACGGTCATCCTCTATACTATCCTTCCTCTGCGGCAGTGCGTCCACTGTCTGAGACGGGCTAGAAAGGAATTGTTGTACTAGGCGGAGCCAACGCTTCCACTCCCTCTTTCTTTGTGCACAAGAAGGGGCGCGGTAAGATTGACTCTGTCCTAGTTTTTTGGATTCTTATTATGCTTCTCATTCTTAATACTCCCAACTTGTGGTTTCTTGTTATCGCCATTTTTTTTCCAGCAATTTGCGATTAAATGACCCTTGGTCTTACAAAAGGTACAAAAAGTAGAATTAGGTTGATGTTTTGGAGGGCCCGATGCAACAAAATGGTTATTATTACTATTGTTTGTAGGTCTATAATCCCTATTAGTGTTGTTAAAATTATTATTATTGTTTGTAGGTCTATAATCCCTATTAGTGTTATTAAAATTATTATTATTGTTTGTAGGTCTATAATACCTAGTATTGTTATTAAAATTATTATTATTTTTATTACTGAATGTCCTGTAATCGTTTTGATTGTGAAAAGGTTTATTATATTGGTTGGCAAACGAAGTAAACTTCTTAAAGTCCCTTGTATTATTTTTTGGTTCTACTAATTTCGACGTCGCCGAAGACGTTGAAGCCTCCGTGAATGACTCGAGTTTAGCTGCGCACCTCGTTAATTCTTCAAAAGAATTAAAATCCCTAGATGATAATAAATTTGCATACATAGGTGACAATGCTTTCATGGCTATTCTTAACAGTTTAACATCCGGAATTTTAGAATCTAATTTATTGTTAAGTGCTTTCAGTCTTAAAGTAAATTCCAAAACTGACATTCCCTTCGGTTGTTTAAAATTGAAAATCTCATTTTCGAGATCCAATTGCTTATCCTGTCCCTCAAATTGTTTTATTAACAAGCAGGAGAGGTCTTCCCACTCCAAGTCTGGGCTATAAATTGATCTATACCAAAGAAGTGCTAAACCGTCTAAAATTTCACTGAAAGATTTAACTAAGTCTTTATGCGAAATGTTTCGTGTCCTACAACGCTCTTCCACCAGTAACAAAAAATCTCTTACGCAGCTTTTTCCATCGTATTTAATATCCCAATTAGTAACCCCCCGCGAAGATGATTCTTTATAAATAATCTTGGTATGTTTAATAACCGTGACCTTCTCATCTTTTTCAATATCTGAATCTAGATCCGAATCGCTTTCCTCCATAACCACGTTTAATGATTTCTTAATTGTTTTATTAAAGGCGCGCGCTTGTATACGCAGCGCCTGAACGGTGCTCTCCGGTTCTATAGATCGCGAAGCTAACTCCTTAACTAGTTCTTCCTTGGAGGCATTATTAACATTTGGAATTGGGGTAGACATGGTGAAGGTTTGTGGCAGGCTTGCTACAATTAGAGAAAAAAACAAAAAAACAAAAAAATATATATTTATATATAAATCCCCAATAAAACTCTTAGGTATTCCCAAATAATTGCCGAGAATTCTAAAAGGGAATTTATTATTTTAAGTAATACTTTTAAAACCGTTTTCCAAAAATAAAAAAAAATATTTTTGAAAGAATATTTTTGACAACCCTGTTTTATGTTAATTAGAATTTGTGACAACCCTGTTTTTTGTTGGTTAAAATTTGTGACAACCCTGTTTTTTGTTGGTTAAAATTTGTGACAACCCTGTTTTTTTGTTGGTTAAAATTTGTGACAACCCTGTTTTTTGTTGGTTAAAATTTGTGACAACCCTGTTTTATAAAACTAAAATAAGGAATATTTTATCGTTGTTCAATACTCCTGCCTTCTTTCGTCATTTATATGTTAATGAAACGGTACTTCAAAAACAAACAAATAAAGATGAAAACAATTCTCGCGAGTACATTTATGTATAGTGCTAATAAAATTGGACGTGCGTAATTAGGTAATTTAAACAAAACGACGTACGTAATTAGTTTAAATAAAACATATTCACAACTTGAGGCTGTCACAATCCACAATAATAGTGCATGCATTTGTTAATGTGCGAAATAAACAAAGTGCATACACGTCAGTCTTATTTAGCGTGCGATGTTCTCCAAATAAGTACTATAAATGTCAGTTTGACGTATGGAAAACATCCACACCAATTGATAGGTAGTAGATATTAATAACTTTAATATTTACCTAAGATGATATGCAAACCGAAATTTGATTATAAATCAAATTTAATTCAAGAACACCACAACTTAATAAAACATATACCATGCCTATCTATGCGGTATTGAATAATGCCAATTAACACGTTTATATAATAATTATTTATAAGGTACCTGCAATATTATTGCGCACAATATCTAACTACAAAGTCACGCCGGTAACAAGACCGGTGACTTGGAATAAAGTGATTTGTTGACATTTCAAATCACTGTGACTGCAATTATAGGTTATGACAGCGACCGTTTATTATCAACAAACGAAATTAACACCCCCACTGAACAGATGAATAATATTGTTTTACACAGACTACATATCAGGGCGAAGCAAACGTTTACAGGAATGGCATAACTCGAAACCATACCGCGTATGAGCGCCAAATTGTTATGGGTTAAATGTAAATGAGACTAGTTGAAAAGGTTGTTATTTGATGGTGTGTGCCAATCTCAGGCACTGTGGCCCGCAAATTAACTTTGACTTCCGTAATGGGAAGTCTTGGACGCCAAACCCTGACCAAAGTCAGAGTATGTCAATCTGCGGAGAGCACAAGTACTCCATCATCAGAGCATGGGTCATATATTGCCATGCCATCCCTGTAAAGGTTATTAGGTTTCTCTACAAATAAAACCAAGGTAGGTAAATAATATAGACACTGTATTGTGCTGTTAAAAAACATAATAATGATTATAACGGTAAGGACTCACCCCCGGGACCATAGTACTATTTACCCTATGCTAATTTAACTATAAAATGAGCACGGCGGAAGATTTATATGTGAGACTCGTATCATTTTAGCGGCACTTTGTTCGAGCACGGCGGCTCCCGTTTTAAATATAATCCCGACCGGAGATCACTCGCTGCGGATTAATTACTCGCGGCGTGTCGCCGTCTTACATAGAGCGATTCATTCGATTAATGCGGAATAGACTCTTCCACAAAACAAGCCGACCGGCACTATGTTTCGAGTTTCTTTCCGAAACTAAAAATCTCGCTTTACGCGCGGATGTTTACTAGGAAACTTTTAATTGATAACTTGGACATGATTCTACGCCCGTATGATAACAATCCAACCTCAGGATTCCATTATGCCATTTTAAAACTTAGAAATAATTGACCGTTGTTTTCGAAGCGAGTCGCACAATGTCGCTTCCAAAACCAGAGTGAGGAAACGGAAACGCCCCCAGGCTGCCCACGCTCGCGCCGAATAAAATCTACAAGTGCCGCCAACATGATAGACTAACAATAAATAACGATAGTACCTAACTACTCGATAAATAAAATATGAAATAAAACAATAAAATAAAATCGCTTCATAACAACTCCTTGATAAATTGAGAAAAACGGTCAAAGTCAGAGAAAATGGGACACCCATTTAAAGAACCAGACAATTAATGTTTTTGATAATAAAACCGCCAACTTTGAGGCACTTCCTCGACACAATTCGCGCAAATTAACACGAGTACTTTCAGAAAAACAACGCCTTTGAAAATTTAAAATACAATCTATGTGATTGAACGGTATATTTTAACTGCTTAAGCACATAAGCTTGCTTTCACGACAATTTAACGTAAGTAGACACAGGAATGACGTATGCCCCGTACCTGAGTTATAAGAATACCAAACAGAAAATTTTATCATTTGTAAATTGATTTGAAAATATTTTCGTAATCTTCATTTATAAAAATGAATGTTTCTTGGCGATGAAACCTTATATATGCTTGCGAGTTCTGGCATTATGAAATTTGCATAAAAGAATTACAACAGGTGGCACGCGCGTTGTTTGAAAAATATGTGTACAAAAAGGAGGGGGGGTCTTTATGGGAAGCGGGAAGAGGGAGTTTGGAAGACGAGGAAGGTGGAAGGGGAACGCAAGAGGAAAAGAGGATGCGAGAGGAGAACGGGAGCAGTAACGGGGACCATGGAAAGGACACACAGAGAGAAACAATTTATTTCTTGTTTGGCATTGCAACGCATGCCGGCTACTCGCTATTGTGTAATGCTTGTCGTAGAAATATTAAGATGATATTTTTATATAACGAAAATCTTTCGGTATGTACCTTTACGATCTACGCACGATCTACGCACGATCTACGCACGATCTACGCACGATCTACGCACGATCTACGCACGATCTACGCACGATCTACGCACGATCTACGCACGATCTACGCACGATCTACGCACGATCTACGCACGATCTACGCACGATCTACGCACGATCTACGCACGATCTACGCACGATCTACGCACGATCTACGCACGATCTACGCACGATCTACGCACGATCTACGCACGATCTACGCACGATCTACGCACGATCTACGCACGATCTACGCACGATCTACGCACGATCTACGCACGATCTACGCACGATCTACGCACGATCTACGCACGATCTACGCAAGATCTACGCACGATCTACGCACGATCTACGCACGATCTACGCACGATCTACGCACGATCTACGCACGATCTACGCACGATCTACGCACGATCTACGCACGATCTACGCACGATCTACGCACGATCTACGCACGATCTACGCACGATCTACCACTAAATGACGAAGTGGTAATCACGGGGGCACATAACAGGATCGAATCCTGGCGCGGGCAAGTCAAATATTATTTTATTCAAAACTGAGACATGAAACACAGAAAATTGCAATACAAATATATAATATGTAATAAATTTGCGCCACATTTCAGAGGGCAATCTCAGAATCTTTTAAGCAAAGCACCACCAATCAGATAGAAATAATGCTTGCAATAACTAAGCAGTGTTTAGTGACCAGACATGATTATCAAGGAACAAGGATGCACCTTGTTACGGAAACATAAAGCGTATTTAGGTGAAAACTGTACCCACTTATAACTTATAGTTCACACAGACAATCATTTCGCAGCCGTAGAACAAGTTCTTTGAATAGCGGTTTCAATTGAATTTAATTGCCCTCGTGTTTGAATAACAAGAGTAAGCGTGGGAAATGTAATATAACTTCTGCACTAGTATAAAAACATCAATACGCAGTTAGCTTCAGTTTTGGCGAATGAATCCGGGAGTGGTTTTACGTTGCATACTTCAAATTCAATTCGATGAAATATGCAGGAATATTCCACATCTACTCATGTGAAAACTTCATGCTGGTACAGCGAGTAGGTACTTTCAACGAAATTTTATTTCAGACATGGTTTAATTTAAAAAATATTATTATTTCACAAGCGTACAAAAACATGGTAGGATAAGCTTTAAATGTATGTTTTTCCATCCAGGCCATGAATAAAAATTGAATAAACTATTTTCCCACTTTGTATGCGTACATTTTAATCAAAGACGGCGAATCTGGTGACAACACAAAACTTAGGATTGAGTGTACTATATATCACATTTCTACACTTCCGACAGCGATGTCCAAGCGAAACGCCACTGAGAAACGGAAAATGGACAAGTGTACGTATACATTGATCAAATATAAAAATTCGAATAGGTTTAACAATTATTCATAAGTTTTATAGTACCTACCGTGTTTGATTCAACTGTGGTTTTTTTATTGGTCTCTTAAAGACACACAAGACATTTCTGAAACATGCTCGTATTACAAAAAATGTTGATAATAGGTACGAGGCCAGTCAGTAAAATAAGATCTTCGATGTACTACGGTCGCGAAGAATAATTTTACGCTTGATCCGGCAACACTGTCCTGTATATCGCAGAAACAATAATTTTAAATTGGTTTATATTTATGAATTTCTTGGCACATTTCTCATTTTTCTTAACAGTTTATCATAATAATACGAAATAAAGTCATTATACCACATTGAGACATTATAATTACAATTATTAATAAAATTTTGTAAACAAAACTTTCGCCATTGCATTGGAATAATGGCGGTCATGACATCCAACTACACCAGCGCCAACGGCTGATTCGAGCGTTTCAGATTACCTGCCATTAAACATCATAATGTAAACTAATTTACATATTACTCATTACATATTACCTACATCTTTTAAAATAACAACTTTCAGTGTATGACAGTTCTGCGAAATTCAGACGAGGGACGCGACGTGTCAATTTATACGCACATTTAAATTCAGATACCTATAATAAAGCGGATGAATACATTACCACAAACACAGATTACTAAGTGTTAGTTTAGGTGAAAACAACGTACTATCAAAAGAAAGTTGAACAGTTGAACAGTTGAAAGTTGAACCAACAAATCAAAAGTAAACAAACTATTATTTGCGGCACAAAATTATGTAAACAGTTTTTCAAATTATCACAAAGACTATAATCAAGTTAAAATTAAAATGAACTTTTTGTTAAAATAAGAATCGCTACGAATATCCGTTCGGTAATAAAATGGACAACAGAAAGGCATTCTAGCAAAACAAAGTAAATTCGAACAGTGAATAAACTAGTGCAACATGACCGAGGAAATGTTTCTGGTTATGACAGCAATGTTTGGAGGATTGGCCTTTCGTCTGACGTTCCGAATAATTGTTTTGGCCAATACTGTTGTTAAGGCGAAGCTAAATCACTATTTTCGAATAATCTTTACTACCAATCGGTTTATATAATAAATACAACAAATTTGATTTGGATAAATTGAAGCTTTTCCTACCGTTTTCATAGAGTAGAATTAAGCTAAAATTGTTACTAACTTTATAATTTATTTTTTTTTCATTAGAAATATACAAACGCAAACCAAAAACAATTTTAAAAGAATAGTATTTAATGGCTAACACTATCTATGACAGTTTACGTTGATTAACTTTCTTTCTTTTAAAATTATTCACAAAACTAAACAAAAAAACACTTTAGTGCTTGAAATCATGACCTTTAGACTCGGTTTTCCATGCAATTTGTATGCCTATTAACTGTATTCGTACTCCAAGAATATATAAATTTTTGGCTTGTTCCTTCCTCTTGCGGTTAAACCACACACCGAATAAATATAACTGTGGATTCTTTTCTCGCAAATTTTCTCTAGTTCGATTTAGTCCACTCGATAAAAGAAAATGGATAAAGTCAATAGTTGGAAAAGCGTTCAAAAGTGTGAATCGTTGTCTTCTTCAAAAAACACTAAAATCTCTCAATTATTTTCAATATAAAATACCCTTTTTATAAAATATATGTGGAAGACCAAGAAGCAGTTTAATGCATCAGCTTGATAGTTAATAATCTAAATAACAGCCAAATAATCAAACGAAAGCATAAACAAAACCGTAAAAAAAATAGTTTATTTTTTATTTAATTTAATTTAAACGCCCATAGGGATTTTACATATATGAAGCAATACATGTTTTGATTAATTAGAGGGAAAATAAGAGTTGATAAAATACAGGTAAGTAACAGAAAATACAAGGACCATAATATAGGTTACATAAAATATATGAGTTGACAAAATGTAGATAATATAGAATATAATAGTAATTTTAGTCTGCCAATATCCTACAAATCAACAATAATATTAATAAAATTTATGGATATAAAATTTTAAGAGTGGTGGTAACCGGTAACATCAACCAGTTAACCAAATTTAAATTGAAATTTGTTAGCACTGGAAACAAACGGTAAATCTTGTTAAAGTTAAACAGCTAATATTTTTGTTTTCAGGCCGGGGAAATGGTTTGACCGATAGAAAAGCTCGCGTGTTTCTGCAGAGGGCTATTGGCCTTACTTGTCCTACTTACTGTAAGAACATAAATAAACCAGAAGTGAGTTTTATTGCCTTCTTGCCCCCATTTCTTTGTTCCCCATCCTGGAAGGTTCCACGCTAATTGACTATGGTAATCTGACTTCGTAGAGAAAAGAGCTGGCGGGAATTGTTTATGAAAACCAGGTCTTCCAGAACTAGTTTGAAAAAGCAATTAAAGCCTATTTTCAAAGTATCACCGAGAAAAACTATAAATACGATTATTAAAGCGCAAAATTTAAACATAAAAATAATTCTCAAACTTTCTCTTTATACCAGCACTTATACTATCTCCAATACTATCAATGTTATGGACATTAAACAGCTCTTTGCAAGATCCATCTTGATTAATTTACACCAAAACAACAAAACACTAAACAAACCAACACAAACGATACACAATACCCGAGCCAAAAACATCTCCAAACTTTTTTTGATAAAACCACCTTTTGTCAAAGTCATTTTAAATACATAGCTTGCAAACTATACAATACACTACCAGCTACGATTAGACAGACAGAAGCAATGACCAAATTCAAACACGAAATAAATAAATGGATTGCAAGTAAAGGGCGTCCCACAATTGCAATCATCTGTAAAATAAATTGCACAAAGATAAAATGGCAATTTAGATTTAGAAATAATAAAATCTTAACATCATGTCAAATCTAACATACATAATAATTATTTTAATATCAATTGTATATCATCTTTTCCTTGTAAGATCTAATTCAATCTATGTTATTTTTTATTGTATATCAGTTAAAATGTATGTAACCTCAATATTCATGTAACGATGCTCGTATATAGCATGCTTGTAAGCAGTGGCGGCTCGTGACTTTTGGTGAGCCAGAGCGCTAATATTAACAAAAATGGCAAATTTGATGTCGTTGTAGCCGAAAAATATATTTTTTTTTTTTCGAAAATTATTTTTTTGTATGAAGAATTTCAGTAAATTTCAGTTTTGCCGTGCGCCGCACAAATTTCCTGAAAATCTTCATACAAAAAATAAATTTTCGAAAAAAAAATAAAAAATATTTTTCGCCTACAACGACATCAATAATGCGATTTTTGTTAATATTAGCACTCTAGCTCACCAAAAATAGATATTTACCTCTATGTCTGTCACGACACAGGTACATCCTAGTGAGACAGACATCAACAAAATCTCATGTAATTAAACTTTATACAGTTAAGGTAAAAAATTCTATTTTAATAGCCACTTTTTCAAGATAACATACGGCAACACAGCATGCATGGCATGACAAAATGATTGGTGCCAAGGACGAAATTTATAAAGTAGTTGATATACCTACTTAAATACTCTTTAAATACCTAACCTTAAAACTTTGTTGTATACCCAACTTCCCAAATTTTAATAATGTTAAAAAAAGAAACCCTGTATTCTAAATTAATGATTAGGTCGTACAAAAATATATATATAAAAACTTTTACCGTTTACTTGCGCAATTTATCCCTTGCGTTGTATTTCAGATGGACGAGATTTTTCCTAAATATGAACTAACTAACCACCCGCCGTTTTCCCGGCAGAGAAGACGGACCGCCAAACAACTCGTTCTTGGCACACACTCTTTGCCTCATTCACATTCATACTCTTCTATTAGTCTGACTGCGTCCTAGGTATATTCGCTTGCACTCCTTTCTTCGTCAATTCGCCCAACATGCCCAACCATGTGTGGGTCTTTTTCGTAATTTTACTCATTACGCTTATTCTTTGCGGATCTCCACATTTCTCACACGATCATACATAGTTTCACCACACATACGTCTAAGGGAGCTCATTTCTACAGCATTCAGTCTTCATGATGTTAACGATTTTTATAATTTCGGCAGAGCGTGACGAGAAAATATTAAACTTCTCATTAAAGTGTAAGATACTTTCAGAATCACCCTGGTGAGACACCAACATATAGAACAGAAATATGGTCAGAAATACCATTAGCTATGTTAAGTAATCAAATGTCAGGTATAAGTGCTAATTTCTTTTAGTCCCACAACAATCCCCAAGCGATGATACTATGGGCAGTGGGATTCTCGTGTTGCAATTACAAAATAAACTGCCTTTAGAAACCTGCCACATTGCTAGCGAAACATCTAATTACCGAAATTATTTCATTACTTTTTCAAGTCGTGTGTTGATATATATATTAGCACTCTTTTAAGTAGACCATATTTAATGAATTAGATAAAAAAAAAACTTATTAAAAATACTTAAGTAAATGGCAAAATTAGTAAAACTACATTTTCACGGTTCACAATAACTTGGAAATAAAATAAAGGTTGTTCGCCGCGCGTAGAAAAGTGGAACAAAAGTTATTTTATTTATTATTTTATAGGAATACCGCACAACAGTCTCGACTGCTCTCAGTGAGACTATGGCATCTCCAATTGGTGTATGTTGTGAGGCTGAAGTTATCGGAGAGGGGAAGGAGAAGAAGGTGGACAAGTACTTGGCTATTCAGATCTGATAAAAAAACACGGTTAAAGCCATTTCAAGCAACGTTTCAATTTGGTCTTACATCAGGGCGATACGGGGAGTATCTTCCACTCTGGAGCATGCCGAAAATATACTATATACGTAGACATATGAATATTACTAGACGAGAACATACAGGCCAGGGGTAAACACCAGCCGTAGCGGGACGAGGAGTGGTGAGTTGACTGTGATTCGTCAATAAATCAATCTGACAGTATATAGACATTTTGCATTATAATATCACCATTTGGTTCATAAAAGTTAAATCTGCTTTTGAATTAATAGACCTTTTTCCATGGGAGTGCGAATTGATCGCCACGTTTTGAAAGAACTCGCGAAGTCCAAATACGGCAAAGTAAAGTTCGTAGCTATTTTCAGAGTCGAATATTTTGTTGCTGTATTTAGTTGAGACACTTTTACAAATGCTAAATAAAAGTATAAGTTACTTACCCCAGTAAACAGCGACGAGCACACTCGATATATCGCGATGTCGTAGTATATGTTATTAAACTGATTATATGGTCTGAATAAACTCAAAATGTTGTAAAATAATGCTTACCTATGGAATTTAATACGACAATTGGTATATTCTCTTTTTCACTTCTATTTTTATACGTTTTAATAGCACAAACCACCATTTTTGCCGTGTTATGTCGTAAAATGTACGGATGAGAGCTCGACGCTAGTTCGCAAAATAATGATGACGATACATTTTCTAGATTCACGTGAAGCCCTACGCAAGTTCAGTCGCAGCAGCCTCCAAATGGAACCAGTATGGGGAGGGAGAAATAATACGCTTTTATGACTTAGGGCAGGTCTAGTAATATTCATATGTCGATGACTTTATATTATCTTTAATGAATTAATTGTGAAATAATGCAAATTAATCAAATAAAATTTATTTGATCATTCCGGAATTCGATCATATTACTAACGTATTTATATATTTACGCGAATTTATGTATGATTTCCCTAAACTAAATATATAAAGTCTGTATAAAATTAATAAATAACAATGTTTTCACTACTAAATATTATTCATAAAAATCTACATGTTTCGAAACCGATGGTTTCTTCGTCACGATTATAATATGAATAAAAATAAAAATAAAAAACCAAAGACACAAACAAGTATAGACTAATAAGAACGATAAACAAAAATATTAAAGAGAGAAGTGTCTAATTACTTAAAAATATCATAAAATACAGTTATATAAAATGAAATATAAAAATTATTTAAGAATATGTACATAAATAATACATTATATATTAAAAGAATTTGAAAAAAATAACAAAAGATAATCAGATTGTTTAAACAACAAAAATAAATTATTGAAACACGTAGATTTTTATGAATAATATTAGTGGTGAAAACAAAGTTATTTGTTTAATTTTATAAATAATAATGACGCCACAAAGTGATATGCAAAGTTTGAAGAAATAAAGTCTGGTTCGTGGGGCTTGTGTATATAACTCATTTTTCAAAAGGCACAGCATATTAAATATCAAAAGATTTGTGGTAAGACTTTAAGAAGAAATTTTGACGGGAATCATAAAATATTGAAAATTGTGAAAATATTAATTTAAGCACTTCGTCGGAACAATAATTTGAAGAACTTTAATAAAATTCCGAAACTATTTGTGGCAATCAAGTTTCTTGAGGAAAATTTAATATTATAATTAAAAAAAACTTCATTCATTCACTTATTTAATTTGTAGAATGCTATTTTATTAGTAAGTTTAAAATTTTACTGCCAGTCTAACACAAAGGAGTGGAATTACATCTATCACGATTTAATTCTATGGAGGTTTCTCCTCTCTACTAAAAACCGAGATTTTTTACGAGCGTTGTTTCGGATTGTTGAACGGTCCATTATTCTTCCATACATCCACTTCCAAACGTTCTGAAGCCAATTCTCTCTCCTTCAGCATCATAGTAATTGCCGTCTTTCTGGTAAACGTTAAAATGTAAAGTTATCTAAAAAACCTATTGTGATAGTCTCGAGTTCTTTTAATGCATTAAAATAACTCGAAACTATCGAAATGATCCAGGATGGCAGGATGAGGGAAAGGATAAGCAGTTCTGGAAATATCCTCACCATGGAAGCCCTCCTCATTCCATACTCCAGCACAGCATTGACGCACACTGGAGAAAGATACTCACCAGAGCTCCCAATGTAGTCACAGCTCCCTAAAGGCTTATTATTATTATTGTTTTAAAGATTTACATTGGCGATCCCCTGATGTCATAGAAAATCGTACTAGCTCAGCTTTCAGTATAAGGTCAGAGAGAGATTTCCACGATATTCCACGAACCACCGTTACAGCAGTTCTATGTTGCGGAAAAAACGTGAAAACAGGGTGCGGTCAACCTTACCAAATAATAGGCCTTTCAGCAAACTTCCCCATCTATCTGTGTATTGCTGCCTTACACGACCTAGCAGCTAGCTGTAAGCAAATAGGATGTCGGACTACCCCTAACTCGCCTCTCTCGTCCAGGGGAACCTTTATCATTTAACGATGCCCGCTCTATGCTAGAAATGCAAATACCGATATAAAAGCAAATTGGCTGATTCACAAATTGACCAATTTGGTTTACGAACCGCGCTCGCTATGAATATGGTTCTAATGGAAATGGTTCTAATTTAAATTTAATCTGTCTGAGTAGCAAATCTAAAGGTAAAGATGAATTTCAATAACACATAATAAGCCGATCACGAAATATCATCGAATGCAATCAGTTCACAAAGCCGATGTGTACAATCCGCGAAGTTACATTTAATTATTTTAATAAAACTTTAGAATTTTAGCTACCTGGATAACAGAATTAGAGAAGAGGCTTGAGCGCACATCTGACATGAAGAAAGAGTCGTGTTATTTCCTTATAAACAATTATTTTCAGTCACAGTCGCTGTGTGCATATGATGCAAATGGGGCCCAAAGAATTCTGAACTGTATGAATGCGAACTTCTAGAATTTGATTTAAAAAGGACTAATTTCCGGTATTCTCTGGTAATACCCTCTTAAGTAACTTCACAAATCATATGTCAGAGGAAATTTTGGTTACGATTTATTATTTATTATCGATTTATCAACAGAAAATTGAATCATTTTTTTTTAGGTGCGAGATCCACTAACTGTTCACAGAACTTCTAGTTATTATAAAATAACTTATTTTTTAATTGATAAACCAATGTTAAAGACAAGATTTATATTGTCTTATATAAATAATAATATATTATTTATATTTATAGGTTATATAAATAAAGTTTATAAGCAATAATGATTAGCCTGAAACACTCATCCATATTGAAAAAATCTTCCGAGAAAAGATACATGACGCGAAACATGTAATAAGCGGTAATTTTTGAATGAAACACTAGGTATATATTGAATCATTTGGCGGGTAGGAGGTAACCCGCCGTAGATTAATGGTAGAGCTCCTGACCGGCAATCAGAGGGGTGCAGGTTTTAGTCCCGTCGGCGGCATGTATCTTTTCTAGGGAGATTTTTTCAATATGGATGAGTGTTTCAGGTTTTATAATATATTTATAATAATTGCTTATAATAATAAAATAACTTCCCCGCGCTTATCTATAACAGCAGAGTACTGTGTTAATCTAGTGAAACTACTAGCAGAGTTGTAATACTGTTCAAATGATAGTAGCGAGAGAACAGAAATGAACAACCTTCAGGCGACCTTTGCAAGGACGAATAAACTGAATGTTAAATATAATATCTCGTGCAGTTGCCACAGATCTGCGGGGAGCTTTGACACGACTGCTAAAAGCTTCTGACGGTAATGAAAATAGTTGGCACGTTTGCTTTTACTTTAGTAAGAAATGTTTTTCCGTTGTCTTTTAAATAAACACTCAATGAGCCGATTTCATAAATTTAATAGCTATTTCACTAAGAGCCAGTTGTTTCGGAAAATTTCACGTTTAAATTTCCCTCAAATCGACATTCACCGAAAAATTGGGTTGTTTCAACCTCCGTCAGAAGAAATTTCATCGAAAATTCCATAGGACCAGTTGTTTTGGAATTCCCTTCAAATTTGAATTTCCTTCAAATTTGAATTTCCTTCAAATCGTCATTCACCGAAAAAATTGGGTTGTTTCAACTTCCGTCAGCAGTGAAAATTCTATAGAAATGTGATGTGAATGTGATCAGCCGAGTCCGGACGGTTAGCGAAATAATGGGAGGCGCATGCGCAGACGTCAAAATTGTGATTCGGCGGGGAACACTTGAATAAAATTTTCAAATTTATCGAACGTTATTTGTTGCTATTTACTGCTGACGGAAGTTGAAACAACCCAATTTTTCGGTGAATGACGATTTGAAGGAAATTCGAATTTGAAGGAAATTCAAATTTAAAGGGAATTCCGAAACAACTGGTCCTATGGAATTTTCGATGAAATTTCTTCTGACGGAGGTTGAAACAACCCAATTTTTCGGTGAATGTCGATTTGAAGGAAATTTAAACGTGAAATTTTCCGAAACAACTGGTCCTAATAATTTACATACATATATAGTAGTGTGGAAAAACGGGTGACGATAAATACTGATCTTAACCTAGGGACTGACGTTTCCCACTGTTGGAGTGCGCTTAAGTTTATCAATGTTAGAAATTTTGCAAAATCGATAAGATATTCTTGTCATATTGCGTAATAAAATGCATAACGGTCGCGGATAACGTAGACAAGAGGCGACGTTTATTCGTAAATCGGCTTTAACGTGAGGAGTTTAGCAAAATTAATGCTGAGAAAGAAAAGATAAACAGCGGTAAAAAAAAGTAATTTGCTTAGAAATATTGCTACTGCCAGACTAATATTGCGAAATTTAAAATGATACAGTAATGTAATATATGTTGGTAGAAACAACAACGAAATAACATCTGAAAGCCATTTCCACTTGGAAGGTGAAAAAGACGCTTCATGAAAAATTAATTTCAACAATCCCACCTTAAGGAAATTGGAAATAATGAATAAAGTTTAATAATGATATCAAAGAAAAACAAAGATGTAAGCGATTGGTAGGATATCAGTGAAGTTTCATTTAATGATACAGTAATGTAATATATGTTGGTAGAAACAACAACGAAATAACATCTGAAAGCCATTTCCACTTGGAAGGTGAAAAAGACGCTTCATGAAAAATTAATTTCAACAATCCCACCTTAAGGAAATTGGAAATAATGAATAAAGTTTAATAATGATATCAAAGAAAAACAAAGATGTAAGCGATTGGTAGGATATCAGTGAAGTTTCATTTAATGATACAGTAATGTAATATATGTTGGTAGAAACAACAACGAAATAACATCTGAAAGCCATTTCCACTTGGAAGGTGAAAAAGACGCTTCATGAAAAATTAATTTCAACAATCCCACCTTAAGGAAATTGGAAATAATGAATAAAGTTTAATAATGATATCAAAGAAAAACAAAGATGTAAGCGATTGGTAGGATATCAGTGAAGTTTCATTTAATGATACAGTAATGTAATATATGTTGGTAGAAACAACAACGAAATAACATCTGAAAGCCATTTCCACTTGGAAGGTGAAAAAGACGCTTCATGAAAAATTAATTTCAACAATCCCACCTTAAGGAAATTGGAAATAATGAATAAAGTTTAATAATGATATCAAAGAAAAACAAAGATGTAAGCGATTGGTAGGATATCAGTGAAGTTTCATTTAATGATACAGTAATGTAATATATGTTGGTAGAAACAACAACGAAATAACATCTGAAAGCCATTTCCACTTGGAAGGTGAAAAAGACGCTTCATGAAAAATTAATTTCAACAATCCCACCTTAAGGAAATTGGAAATAATGAATAAAGTTTAATAATGATATCAAAGAAAAACAAAGATGTAAGCGATTGGTAGGATATCAGTGAAGTTTCATTTAATGATACAGTAATGTAATATATGTTGGTAGAAACAACAACGAAATAACATCTGAAAGCCATTTCCACTTGGAAGGTGAAAAAGACGCTTCATGAAAAATTAATTTCAACAATCCCACCTTAAGGAAATTGGAAATAATGAATAAAGTTTAATAATGATATCAAAGAAAAACAAAGATGTAAGCGATTGGTAGGATATCAGTGAAGTTTCATTTAATGATACAGTAATGTAATATATGTTGGTAGAAACAACAACGAAATAACATCTGAAAGCCATTTCCACTTGGAAGGTGAAAAAGACGCTTCATGAAAAATTAATTTCAACAATCCCACCTTAAGGAAATTGGAAATAATGAATAAAGTTTAATAATGATATCAAAGAAAAACAAAGATGTAAGCGATTGGTAGGATATCAGTGAAGTTTCATTTAATGATACAGTAATGTAATATATGTTGGTAGAAACAACAACGAAATAACATCTGAAAGCCATTTCCACTTGGAAGGTGAAAAAGACGCTTCATGAAAAATTAATTTCAACAATCCCACCTTAAGGAAATTGGAAATAATGAATAAAGTTTAATAATGATATCAAAGAAAAACAAAGATGTAAGCGATTGGTAGGATATCAGTGAAGTTTCATTTAATGATACAGTAATGTAATATATGTTGGTAGAAACAACAACGAAATAACATCTGAAAGCCATTTCCACTTGGAAGGTGAAAAAGACGCTTCATGAAAAATTAATTTCAACAATCCCACCTTAAGGAAATTGGAAATAATGAATAAAGTTTAATAATGATATCAAAGAAAAACAAAGATGTAAGCGATTGGTAGGATATCAGTGAAGTTTCATTTAATGATACAGTAATGTAATATATGTTGGTAGAAACAACAACGAAATAACATCTGAAAGCCATTTCCACTTGGAAGGTGAAAAAGACGCTTCATGAAAAATTAATTTCAACAATCCCACCTTAAGGAAATTGGAAATAATGAATAAAGTTTAATAATGATATCAAAGAAAAACAAAGATGTAAGCGATTGGTAGGATATCAGTGAAGTTTCATTTAATGATACAGTAATGTAATATATGTTGGTAGAAACAACAACGAAATAACATCTGAAAGCCATTTCCACTTGGAAGGTGAAAAAGACGCTTCATGAAAAATTAATTTCAACAATCCCACCTTAAGGAAATTGGAAATAATGAATAAAGTTTAATAATGATATCAAAGAAAAACAAAGATGTAAGCGATTGGTAGGATATCAGTGAAGTTTCATTTAATGATACAGTAATGTAATATATGTTGGTAGAAACAACAACGAAATAACATCTGAAAGCCATTTCCACTTGGAAGGTGAAAAAGACGCTTCATGAAAAATTAATTTCAACAATCCCACCTTAAGGAAATTGGAAATAATGAATAAAGTTTAATAATGATATCAAAGAAAAACAAAGATGTAAGCGATTGGTAGGATATCAGTGAAGTTTCATTTAATGATACAGTAATGTAATATATGTTGGTAGAAACAACAACGAAATAACATCTGAAAGCCATTTCCACTTGGAAGGTGAAAAAGACGCTTCATGAAAAATTAATTTCAACAATCCCACCTTAAGGAAATTGGAAATAATGAATAAAGTTTAATAATGATATCAAAGAAAAACAAAGATGTAAGCGATTGGTAGGATATCAGTGAAGTTTCATTTAATGATACAGTAATGTAATATATGTTGGTAGAAACAACAACGAAATAACATCTGAAAGCCATTTCCACTTGGAAGGTGAAAAAGACGCTTCATGAAAAATTAATTTCAACAATCCCACCTTAAGGAAATTGGAAATAATGAATAAAGTTTAATAATGATATCAAAGAAAAACAAAGATGTAAGCGATTGGTAGGATATCAGTGAAGTTTCATTTAATGATACAGTAATGTAATATATGTTGGTAGAAACAACAACGAAATAACATCTGAAAGCCATTTCCACTTGGAAGGTGAAAAAGACGCTTCATGAAAAATTAATTTCAACAATCCCACCTTAAGGAAATTGGAAATAATGAATAAAGTTTAATAATGATATCAAAGAAAAACAAAGATGTAAGCGATTGGTAGGATATCAGTGAAGTTTCATTTAATGATAGTCATCGGCCTACAATCATATTTTATTTGATACTTGGATGATGACTGATAAAAATCAGAAAAAGTCGTGATTTGGTATTTGTGTACACTGAAAACAAAATGACAACTGCTTAATTATTTTCAATCGTTATATCCGATTATTTCCAACTCGATTTATTAATACTGAAGCTTTTTGATTTTTTAAAAACAAGGTTATGTTCAAATTATACTTTTAAATTCGATCCTGAAAACTTTTAATTAATTTGACGAATATATTATATACAACATAAAAGCAATGTTTAAGAAGAGTTGCCTTTATGAAAAATGTTAAGCACTAAATATATTAGTAAACTAATTAACTTATTATTCTACGTTAAGAGCGATTGACCAGTGGCAGAGAATAAAAGTTTTAAAATGCTTGCAACTGTACAGGGAGGTTCCAACGAGAAAGATCGATTATTCCCTGTATAATTTTTTTTTAAATAAAAAATTAATTATATTCATTTATTTCATTAAAAACATACCTTAATATATACCTACATTCAAGTAAGCAATAAAAATGCTCAAAACGCACGATGATAAATTATAAAATATAGTATACTTCTTGTAAGTATTTTTTGATCATAAGTATTTATGATTTTTCAATAATGTCTAAACAAAATAAGTTTGTAAATTTTTTTAAAATATTTTAGTTTGTAAGACCTTAGAAAAACTGAGGTATTTTTGTCACAAAAAACGTTCTCGGATTGATTTTTTAATGATTTCAATTTAACCAAAATTAAAATTATGAAAACTGTGTTTATTAGATTATGTATTGATTTATTTTGTTGTATGATTATAAATTATGATTTGAAATTTGTGTTGTTTAATATAATCTATCGTTTGAAAATTGAACAAATCTGCCAACGACCGACGGATAACCTTAGTATATTTTAAATAAACTTTGTTTTTCGAAATTTTAAAACTGCTTGTACCAGATAAAATAACAATCTTTCAAAACCAATTTATGTTTTTTTTTTGTTAAAAAGAGTCAATACGTCTAGAATTAGATTTAAAAAGGACTAATTTCCGGTATTCTCTGGTACCCTGATACCCTGTTAATGAAGTAAGTTCCGGAACGTAAATAAACCCCAGAAATCAAGCTCGAGACTTACTTCAACTCTCACGGGAAACTGCATTGGTTTAGCCCCTTATTTGTACCCATTAGTGAAGTTTTCATTTAATATTGAAGATTGCTGAGTGTATAAGATAGAATTTCACTGTATAGACTGCTAAGAGTAAAGTTGGCAGAGAAGGGAATAGGATGGAAATTCCAAAAAATTGCCTCGGAGACCCTTAAAAGTTAAGACTCTAAAAGTAGGCGAGTAATGACGAAAACCACGAAATATAACTCAGCGTTTTGTGTTTCTTGGTTTATTTAAAAATGAAACTTATGATTTCGTTACGAATTTGTCTTTCTACTATCAAATTTCTTAGTGGCTTTGTAATATACTATGTACGGTTTCGTACTATGCGAAATCAATACCTAGGTATCATTAACATGTTTATGGTAGATTCAGACTGGGTCGACGTACGTGCCCATCGCTACGCCTATCAATATGTGGACTGCTTAGCAACCATAGATTTTCAATGAAAATGTATGTTTTAGAATCACATTGGCCACACGCATCGCGACGTGCGATGTCTGTGGCCATTTTCATAGAAAATGTATGGGTTGCTAAGCATTGTTTGAGTAGCGATGCGTACGTACGTCGTCCAGTCTGAACCTACCATTAATGTTCTAATTCTCTGTTCACCGTACTTTTAAATTTTGTGACTTGTAATTTTATATCATCTATGTATATTTTTTTAATCATAACTTTATTGTTATTATTTTTCACTGTACTTTAAATTTTTGTTGCCTTTATTTTTATTTCATATATGTATGTATATTTTATTCTCATGTTAAAGTGTACAGCCTTTGTAAATAAGTAAATGCCCCCTGGGCGTATGATGTGCAAAAACTTCAAACTTGCCTTTAAAAATAAATTATTAATCTACAAATCCATCATCAGACCCATCCTCATTTACGCATCCCCAATCAAAGCTAAGGCTCATATGAAAAACTTAAAATCATCCTAAACGAGCCCTTGGAGCTCCCCATTGGGAGAGGATATCAAAAATCCAAAAGGCATTTCTGTGCTGAAGGAATTCGTCCTCAAACAAGCCGAACGTTACCTACCTATAACCTACCAAAAAATTAACTCCATAAATAAACTCCCCAGATATGAAGAAATTATCAGAACAAAATATAAAAAGCCCAAACAAGTCCCCCGGAAGGAATAAAAGAAAAAAAACAGTAATCTCCCGCTCATATTAACAACTAACATTTAATTTAATTAATTTAATTTTTACTTTTTCTCTTTTATTATAATATAATATTTTTTACTTAGTTTTATACCTACCATTTTTATAATGTTAATTGCTATAAGTTTATATTTCTTATTTAAACATTATTATCACTGTATTATATATATATTTCATATAGTACAGGGTGTTAAGGTACGTACTTGAGTTACTTTAACCAGTGATTTCTGACATTATTTGGAGTAAAAAATGTAAATGAAATTTTGGTCTCCAGTGACATTTTTGATGTTTTTTTTTTTTTTTTTTTTCTACAAAAACATAAATAATAGTAGGTGTTGGGTAGTTGGGGGCGGGGTAAGTGGTGGGGCGGTAACTCGGCTGAGTGACCAATAAGGTCATGTGAAAGAATTTTTTTTTTTGTTTGATTTTGAAGAAAAAATATTTTGAAAAAAAAAAAATTTTACATAAAAAAAGTCACCGGAGACCAAAATTTCATTTACATTTTTACTCCAAATAATGTCAGGAATCACTGGTTAAAGTAACTCAAGTACGTACCTTAACACCCTGTATATCACTGTATTATATACATATTATGTAAAAGCCCATCAGGGCGTTGAAAATTAATAATAAATAAATAAATAAATTATTAAAAAAAAAAAATATCCCAATAATCAATATAAAGGAGCTAGAGCATGAAAACCAAGCTAATTACTCTATTTGACATTCTATCAAAGTCAAAGGCAAGTCCTTGGCCAAGTTCATCTGAACCATAAATAAACCAATCCCATCTGAACCACTAGCGTTGTCTCAGTAATGAAGACATCTTCACTCATTCATAAAAAAATCTGTCAAACATGTAAACAAAACAAATAAATACTTTGAGTATAGAATTAAATAAATAATGTAATTTTAGCACCTACTTTCATTTTTGTCTGATAGTATAAGTATCTACTTAGTTACATTTTTGAAAATGAAGAGTTCATCGAACTTGAATAAAAGATATGTTTTAGAAAATCAAACTGGCCATAAACAACCGAAATTAGTTAGCGCCTCCGCCCACTGAGGCAACTGAAAACTCTCAACTGCCAACTGTCTTTGTATGACAATGTGATGGCCCGCACACTACACAATCACACAAAACCCCGTTGTCAATGGTAACGCAAGCGGTGACTTGCGACCATCTTGCGACTATCACGGCTGATTGCGGTGGGCGGCCGTTGCTAGTTGCGAGCTGTCAGCTGATTGTTCTTCGTCTATGGTTAAACAAGCTTTTTGACCAATCAAGACAGAGAAAACAGCCGGTTTTAGTTAGTTTTCAGTTGCCTCAGTGGGCGGAGGCGCTTATTTGAATGAGGCACAAAACTCTATTTGGAAATCGACAACAAACATACATAAATAGCAACAAGACAATTAATTGGTCATGATTTAATCAATAAAAATAAATTTAAAAACTCGCAGTGTAAATAGAATAGGACATCCAACATAAAAATTAGAATAAAATAACAAAAATAAAAATATAAAAAGTTGTTACTTGTTCGAAAAACTCAAATTCATTCTTATACATACATATGTAAAAATGAATCCCTGATTCCCTTGGTCACGCCATAACTTCAGAACGACTTTACCTATTTCATTGATCTTTTCAATTTTCTAATACTTTGTAGAAGGTTCTTACAAAAAGAAAAGTTAAGAAAATTGCGCACAAAATTTGATAACTTCAGAAAACTTAACGTCTATTTTAACTTCGTACGTTTGACAGTTCGCGCGTTTGATATATTTAGAGATATTTCTTATTCCATTCATCCTATTGCGATCAAAATTTGGTGACTTGTGGACATGCCCGTGAAGGTTTCTATATGACAATATTTCTATATTAATGGGTTCGGATTTATGAAACTTGCAAAAAAAAAATTGCAATAGAGCACACGCGAGTTGTTTGAAAAATAAGTATATTTAGGGAATTTAGTGGCAGAGAAAAAAGGCGGGAGGGGAAGGGGGATCCAGTAGGGGCGAAGGAAAATGAAGGAGGTGTGGTTCGTGGGAGAGAGGACGAGGGAGGGAGAAGGCGGAGAAAGTGGAAGGGGAATTCGTGAGGGGGTAGGTTCGCGAGAAGGGCGACAGTGGGAGAGGGGAGGGGGAACGCGGGAGAGGAAGGGGACGAGGGTTCGGAAGATGTGGTGGGAGGGGAACGGGGACGAATGGGAAAGGACACGCAGGAAGAAACAATTCCTTTATATATGTGGCATTGCAAAGCATGCCGGGTATCAGCTAGTATTTTAATAAATATAACACCAATTGCTGCAGTAAGACAATTTCGAATATTTATCAACCTTATGAAAAAAAAATTTGTCCAGCTTTGGTACGTGAACGTAAATAGCATTTTTCGACAATTACAATTTGTATATGTGTCCAGCTTTGGTAAGTGAACATAAATAGCATTTTTCGACAATTACAATTTGTATATGTGTCCAGCTTTGGTACGTGAACGTAAATAGCATTTTTCGACAATTACAATTTGTATATGTGTCCAGCTTTGGTAAGTGAACATAAATAGCATTTTTCGACAATTACAATTTGTATATGTGTCCAGCTTTGGTACGTGAACGTAAATAGCACTTTTCGACAATTACAATTTGTATATGTGTCCAGCTTTGGTACGTGAACGTAAATAGCATTTTTCGACAATTACAATTTGTATATGTGTCCAGCTTTGGTAAGTGAACATAAATAGCATTTTTCGACAATTACAATTTGTATATGTGTCCAGCTTTGGTACGTGAACGTAAATAGCACTTTTCGACAATTACAATTTGTATATGTGTCCAGCTTTGGTACGTGAACGTAAATAGCATTTTTCGACAATTACAATTTGTATATGTGTCCAGCTTTGGTAAGTGAACGTAAATAGCACTTTTCGACAATTTTCGTTCATCACTAGCATTGAGGAAATTGATCTCTTAATACTCTTTACAAACTAACTACTTGACAAAAACGCTTTTTAAGTCCGGTCTACTGCGACGAAATGTTTAACAAAACATCCGACAAAAGTGAAACCATTAGGCTGATCTGACCATCCACAAAATGTGTACATGTTTGTCGGAGGAGTCGCCGCTTCAAATCAACACACAAAACAGTCTTAAAACATTTGCATCCGCAAAATCTCAACAGCATGTTCTTAAAAAGTTAAACAATTAGGAATAACCATTTAACATTTTGCGAAAAGGGTGCCTCTGTTAACTTCGCGAATTGACAGGCGGCGCGAGGTCGAGATTGACGAGCAGAAGTAATAAGGATCCATAAAGAAAAAAGGATAATTATCTCCGGCGTCCAAACTTGCGTAAAAACGTTTTAAGTTTATGAAATAGGTCATTACAAAGTTTTCTTTGATGCCGTACAGTGAAACTTGAAGGGTAGAGTAAAACTGTAAATAAATAACCTTAAATATTTCGCAAGTTCATTTAATTATGAAACTACCGGTCAATTTCCTCCTGACCAGCTGAACAAATGGAGTGGAAGGGTAACCCGCCCTGTGACCGGGTTCGCCCTGTGACCGGGTTCGCCCTGTTACCGGGTTCGCCAACTTCCGTTGAAACGGTTATCTGGGAATAATTCCTGACAAATTTGAATAACCGCAAATTTGTGACGGAAATGTTTACCGAGCACGTGACGGAAAATGATACAGAACTCACTCGATTTTATTTAATAATCATATAGATACATATCAGATATTCATATTTTTATAGTGGAATAAGTTATTGAGCAAGATCTTAAATAGTACTGCTCTGATCACAGAGATCTTACGATCATACTTGTAGCAGCTTTCGTTTAATGTAGAATTATAAAAAATATAGTATTTATTCAAATCGTAGAATTAGCTCATGGTAAGAGCATTGCCCCAGCAAGGCAAAGGTCCTTGGTTTAATTCCCGGATGCCATCGAATCCTTAGCTGTCTATCGTGTTTTACATTTTTCGTTTGAGAGTGGTCAATATATTGTCTTCTATACTGATTTTTGGCCGTTGTTCTCTTCTAAATAATGATTATTTTTATTTTTATTTATTATTATAATAAAAAATAATAAAAAAATTATAATATGCTAACTTGCATTCTATACCTACTGATGTTGAAATTGTGTTGAATTGTGCGTTTGACTTATATTTTATTAAATACAAAGGGATGACTAAATACGACGAAATTTTTGATCAAGAAGTTTCAGAAAGATTCAGAATTCGAAGCCCTACGTGCGAAAATATAAAATTAGAATTTATGTAATCTATACATATATATATATATATATATAAATGAATCCCTAATATATAAATGAATCCCTGTTTCCCTTGGTCACGCTATAACTTCAGAACACTTTACCTATCTTATTCATCTTTTTTAAATAAGTTTTGTAATACTTTGTAGAAGGTTCTTACGGAAGAAAAAATGAAGAAAATTGCGCAGAAAATTGGATAGTTTCAGAAAACTTAACGACTGTTTAAACTTCACACGTTTTACAGTTGGCGCTTTTGATATATTTAGAGATATTTCCTATACTGTTCATCCGATTGCGATAAAAATTTGGTGATTTGTTGTGGACTTGCCCGTGAAGGTTTCTATATAGTAAATTTATATATTGATGAGTTCTGGAGTTATGAAATTAGCAAACAAAAATTGCAATAGGGCACACGCGAGGTGTTTGAAAAATGAGTATATTTTATGGAGTTTAGCGGCAGGGAAAAAAGGCGGGAAGGGGAAGGGAATCCGGGTGGGCGGAGGGGAATGAAGGAGGGGTGTTCGCGGGAGGGAGAACGAGTAAGGCGGAGAACGTGGAAGGGGAATTCGTGAGGGGAGAGCTTCGCGAGAAGGGGGACAGCGGGAGAGGGAAGGGGCCACGCGGAGAAGGTGAAAAGGGAATGCGGGAAGGGAGGGGACGAGGGTGGCGAAGCAGGGAGAAACCATTTCTTTATTTAGTGGCATTGTAACGCATGCCGGGTATCAGCTAGTATAATAAAAAAATACTTCTATGTGGTGAAAGAGCAACCTTCAGAATCCAAATCTTGCTTAAAATGATTTTAGTTGTGTTTAGTGAGCAGATCTGAATAACCAGGTACTTCTCCTTCACTCATATCATCTTCTCCCCCTCCCTACTACCTTCATTCTATACTTACTTCCATTCCAATTCAATTCCAATTCTATTCTAACACCATTCTATTTCCATTCCAAATCAATTCCAATTCCATTCCAATTCTATTCCAAGTCTTGTTAATAATTTATTAATTCAGGTCTTGTAAACATAACTGTTCTATTTGTAATTTATACGTAAAAAAATATAACTTTATATAAACAGAACAGAAAAATTGAAGTGTCGTGTATTGAATTTTCTGCAAATAATCATTAGGAACATCTATCTGTAACTTTCACGTTAAGTTATTCAGTAAAATAGATTTAAGTAAAAAATAGTTTGCACCATTTTAGCTCAAAATAAGGTGCCGGGACAAGCAAAAAATAAACATTAGTGTCCTCAATTTTAATTTCACAAAGTTTATTATTACTGATTTGTTTATTTTAAAACCATCTCCATAACAGATTAATAAATGGGTACCTACAGGAAAATCATCTTAAAGAGGTTTGAACGTATTTGTGTACAGCGATAGTGCCGGATACGTTTTTAGATTTCCACATCGACGGATCTGCCGGATCTGCCCTGATGATGGACACTGCAACGCTGTCCGAAACGTCGGCTAAAGAAGGAGGTAGCACAACACGGCATAACACCCCAAAAACAAACAACGAAAAAGCGATAGTGCCGATCGAAAGTTTCAAAGTTTTTCGAAATGGTTTGGAAAGCCATCCCGCAGTCCCCTCTGACTTCGCAAAAGTCTAAAGATGAGCAAGACTCGAGATTAAGACTCTCAACTCCATTCAAGAATGTATATTGTTGGTATCGTTCTTCAGTTTTCCTAACAAAAAAAACAACAACAATCTGTTGGAACTAATTTGCATTAATATACCTGCCAGACAAACTCACAGTAAAGATACTTTTAAATGCAACAATAACTTCAACACAAATTACTCTGTTTATTCACCAATTCCAAGAATTCATAACCTGGCGAATAAATATTGTGAACTTATAGGTATAGTCAGTGTTGACAATCGTACAAGTTTCAAAAGGCAACTAATTTCAATTATATCTGCTAATAATTAACGTTTATTAGTTTTATTCTTTTATAACATCTTTAATTCCCTTTGAAAAATTACATTCTAATTTTTTTGTTGTATTTTAAATAACATACACAAATAATTTTATGCTTTTACCTACTAACTAGCTTTTATACATTACACCTTGTTGTATTTTAGGTTTTTATTTTTTTTATTTAACTCTGTATATATATATTTTGCTAAATTGTATTAATTTTTTTATAGGTCTTTCATTATTTTATTAATATTAATTCTCTGTTATAATGTTTTTTACCTCACGAGTAAAGTAATTATTTACTTAATTAATGTTATAATTTGTATACTGTATAACCTGTTATACTTAATTACTGTAATCATTATGTAAAATGTTCGTGTAAAAGCCCATTAGGGCGTAAATAAATAATAAATAAAATAAAATGATTACGAAATTTACTACATAAGAAAGGGTCTCTATGAAATTATTTAACTGCAACATGGAGTTAGTTACATTGGGTTGATTGAGATGGTAAGACGGTGATGCAAAATAATTAAATAAATACATAATAAAATAATACTCGACCTTTTACTATTTCTAGTAGAACCAATTTTTCAATTTGAAACAGCGGTCATTAATATAAAATTTGATTAAAGTATTACGTAAATTAAAAGCAACTTACCCGATTAATAATTACGTTTGCCTTATACCTCAAATTAATAATGCATTAAAATCTTCCCCAATGGCTGGTACCCGCACAGAGCTCCCAGGATTTCCCCATTTTCCGGCAAAATATATTAACGAGCGATAATAATTTTCAGAAGAAATAAATGTATAATTTAAGAATAAAACGCAATTAACCATGAGTTCACTACAGGAAAGCGGGAATCAGTGAGATTTCCAGCAAAAGTTTAAACGAAAAGGGTGTTCCCTGTCAGATAGGAAAATCAGCTGCCGTTTGGAAAAAAAATATTAATTATTAAAGTTGACACGAATAACAAACTCTGCATTGTTGCAGCCGACACTGTAAATATTGGGGATACCAAAGTAAAATAAATTGTTTAATTAATGAAGATACTCGTAATATTAGCGAAACCCAATCGAAAATGTAAAAACAGAAAAATCCGAAAATGATCGGGTCACATCTGGGTTCAACATCACTGGGCTCGAGTCCCAGATGTGACCCGATCTTTTTCGGATTTTTCTGTTTTTAGATTTTCGATTGAGTATCGCTAATATTATCTTCAATAAATAAAATATTATAATTTGAGGTTTAACTCATTATGTTCAAAATAAAAATAAATAAAATATATTCATGCAAAGTTTTACTTATGAAATCATTGTGAACAATATTTTTTTTATCTGAATTCACGGTCAGTTTGAATATGAAAATGAATTAAAATACAGTAATTATTAAAAAACAAACTCTTTTCAGGAATGTTTATTTCCCAGGGAGCTGGTCGTTGCCGGCGACTCGAGTTTCAACAACAACAAAAAACACAAAATACTAAGAATGGAACTCATCTGAAAAAGAAAAGTTACTTTGTTCCGGTCACAGAGAGAAGAATATTCCCAGAATATTCGGGAGCAAATAACTGTGAATTATTCAGTTTTATTTTTCGTCGTTTCGAGAAAATTAAGATAACCTTTAACCTTTTAAAACTAACTATAGACTACAATTTTTTTTTTTAAATAATACTGAGTATTTTAACATTACCTACTAAGAAGGGCACGGATAAAGAAAAAAAATTTAAATGTACAATGGTGGAAACTAGGGGAGTGGACAAATACGGCTGGTTCCCATCCAGGCGTAATGGGTTCAATTCTTCTGCTAGATAAGTCCACAAGCAAAATTTTCAGCTTATGATAACGAAAGTATGAGTTTTCATGTATGTGTTATCATTAGTGGATTGTTTTATATTAGATTACGTAAACTAAGAAATATGTGAAGAAGTTTTTTTTTTCTTCAATCTTCGCAAATTCACTTTGTGGCGTTATTTTTAATTAAATGAAAACAAATAACTTTGTGTACACCACTAATTAATTTATTTATTAATACTCGGTTTTACAGATGTTAGCACTTACGTGAGAACTATGCAGTTATAAAAATTCAGTTATTTTACAATAAAAAAAATGTACAATTACAATCAATTAAATACAGATACATACAATTAGAAAATAAATACATCACAAATAAAAATACAGAATTATATACAAGCTCACTCAAGTAACACATTACAATGAGTGGCAATATATATAAGAAACATGCGGGGCATGCACAGAGAGACAATTGACACAATATAATATAATATATTATAAAATAACAATTATCGACATGTTTCGAAACCAAAAATTTCTTCGTCAGGATAATAGAAATTAAAAGATTCTTATTATACAATTGTCAATAATTGTTATTTTATAAGTGGAGTAAACAAAGTAATTTATTTTCATTAAATTAATAAAATGGAGGCCTCGGCACGGGTAAACCACCTAGTGAGGCCAACATTATTGAATTTTATTATAAAATGTAAATTTTATTATAAATAAATAAATAAATTATGTCTATTTTTTCTTATTTTAAAACAAAGACAACACTCCCGGGTTACGAATTCACGTAAGCAGAATATGTTGCTGGTGTCGTAATGGGGGTCTTAGCTAGCCGAGGAATTGAACTCACGACGCCTAGGTGGTAGGTACCCAGACGCGGTGCGAATTCAGCTAATGACCGGTCGAAATATCTCCTCAAACGCGCAGAATTTAATCGATCATGCTTCCAACTAGGATAAATTTACGTATCAGTACCATTCCCTTAAACCAACGTCGGTAACCAAAATCGTTTGGCATTCCAGCCACTAATTTAGACCCGGGTTCCGGGTTCCTTCGCTACCTTCGGGGTACGCGTCACACCCCACGGTATGAACACAGAGCACTGAACACATCCTTGTTTTTGGGCAAATAGCTCCCCTAATGGGGATACCCCAAAGCATGTTCGTGCCTATAACAGGATGAGATGACCATAAGACACATTTTATAAACTCTGACAAATGTGAAAGTTAGCAGGCAATGTCTTCTTGATGTCGTTACTAGTTTTCATGTAATTCAATATTCGCTTTGTCAGAGGCAACCATTATTCGGGGTATGCTATGAGGCTGAAGGATGTGGGGAAATAAAATAGAAGGAAACATTCATGTACCTGGCTTTTTAGATACGGTCACCAAACATGACTGGAGCAATTTCAATCAAACTATATAAATTAAATAAAAAGTTAGCATAGAAGTTAACATAGAATAAGGAATGATTCTAGCGGTTATTTTGTAAGCCAGCATAAACATAAGTGCGATGTAATATTATCTACCTATGAGCCGTTAAAAATTAGTCACTATCGAATTCCGTAACTTTTTATAAATGCGTGATTCTTTTAATTAAAATCGATAAACACATATCTTGCCGTCAAGTTCCAAATATGGATTAATTTTTATGTGTCATTTCCCATTCGTCCTCATTCCCCTTCCGACTCCTCTTCCTCTTCCCCTCCCGCGTCCCTTCCCCATCCGCGTTCCCTTTTCACCTTCCCGTTTTCCCGCGTTCCCCCTCCCCTCTCCCACTCTCCCCTTTCTCACGAACCCCCCCCCCCTCACGCATTCCGCTTCCACCTTCTTCGCCATCCCCTCTCCCTGGTCCCGCGAAGCCCCCCTCCTTAATTCCCCAACCGACCCTCCCGCATACTCTGCCCCCCAGCTTTTTTTCCCTGCCGCATAACTCCGTAAAATACAGCCATTTTTCCAACAACTCGCGTGACATATTTAATTTTTTTATGCAAATTTCATAATGCCAGAGTTCACCAATTTGGACGTATGTTATATTTATTTATATTAAATATAATAAGGACGGCATGTTCACAACAATTAAAAAAAATGTAATAGCAATCGGATGAAATTTTAATCACAATCGCATGAATAGTATCTACAGGAAATAATTTCATAATGCCAGAGCTTACCATCTTATAACCATCCCATCATATTATGTATGCGCACATCACATTCCCAAAGTTTCATCGCAATCAGATGAACCGTATGGCCGCGCATAAGGTACGAACACACAAACAAACAAACATTAATTTTTATAGACTGGTACGAATTTTATAAAGAAACACAAAAATAAACAAAAATTGATCGAATTATCCTGAAAAAATTACAGGGCTTCAGAAGTGCTGATAACCACTAAACATAATTGGATTGGTTTTGTAGTGGCGGACTTTGCATAAATTTGAGATTTAAGGCTGTAAGAAATGATATTGAGTCGAATAAGTTCACAAGTGCGAATGGTGGCGTGCTTCAAATAATAATTTTCTCAGTCATTCAAAATTTGAGCTTTTTAAACAAAAAGCAAAGTAAAAAAAATATTTTTTCTTCAATATTTGCAAACTCACTTTGTGGCATCATTTTATTTAAATGAAAAAAATTACATTTGTGTAAACCACTGTAATCAATGTTATAATATTTACATATTTCAAAACCGATGGTTCCTTCGTCAGGATAATAACATGAATAAAAATAACAAAAGAAACGAATAAGTTTAGACAATAATAACAATTGACTAAAATATTACAGAGAAAGGTGATTAATTACTTAAAAATATTATAAAAACAATTATAATATAAATTGAAATATAAAAATTATTTTCGAATATGTTAACATTACATTATGTACGTATTAAAATAATTTTAAATAATTAATAAAAAATAATCTGGTAAAATATTTTTTTGTTTAAACAACCTGACTCTCCCGCATACCCGCAAATAAAAATAAATTTAGGAGATGGCTATTTAAAAAAAAAAATTATTAATAATATTTAATTTACTATTAACACTTTTTCTGATTTCTAAAATTTCTAATTTTGCTAATTGTAAATCTGTAGGGTTTGTATGTAAATTTTTTAACCTTTTATTTGTATCAAAAAATGATTTGTTTCTAAAACGTGGTTAAAAGTTTTAAAAAATTTTAAAAAACTTTTTTCCACATAAAATGTTTGCGACCGTTATCGGTTTCAGCCATCAAGGCCATCTTTAGACTGGTACATTATTCTGAAACTATGTTTTGTATACATAAAATATGGGGGAGGGCAGGGGGGTAATATATAGAAGGATTCTATTTAAATCACATAGATTTTTCCCCCTTTTTTTGCTTTGTTGTCTTTGACGATTGAATTACTAATTACATGTATTGAAGGTGGTTATTTCCAGTATGCATATTACTTATTTGTTGTTTTGAACTTTAATTTGTAGAACTCTACTTCAATTTCATTCTTTTTAATGCGTATGAAACACACATTAATGAGTTGTAGGTAATTCAAAATAAGGTATCTACTTAATCAAAAAAACAATTTTACTACGATTCCAAAACATCCACAAAAAATATATATTTCGAAACATTAAGAAAACTTTATTTAGTGTTAACATTAAGAAAACTATATGAATATGTCTCTTTATATACAAAATAAATAATAAACTCATACATACAAACACAGAATTCATTCAAGTACACAAACATTTAACACGGCAACAAGATTACATACGTTTAAACACCATTCACTACGGAAAGCAACCCATAAGTGACGAGGGGGGCAATTTATATAATTGGCTTCCAGTTGATATTAAAAACGAAAAAGCGATTGGAAATTTAAAAAAAAATTATTCGACTTTATTTACGAAAAACAAAATAGTGAAAGTGAATAATATCGTATGGTAATATAATGTAATGTAAATGTTCTGTAATGTAATGTAATTTAAGCTAATGAAATGTAAAAAAGGTGTGTAATGTAATTTAAGGCAATGAAATGTATAAAGTATGTAATGTTATGTAAAAAGTACGTAATGTAATGTAAAAAGTATGTAATGTAATGTAAAAAGTATATAACTCAAAATTCTAGTTGAGTAAGTGAAAATGTAATTTTCTATTTTTCTGGAATAAAAACTTATGTAAAAAATATTATTATTTAATTTATAAAAACATTATTTATAAACAAATTCTTCTATGTAATGATTATTATGCGTGACAGTTGTTTATATATAGGCGAATATATAGGGTGTTAAGGTACGTATTTGACTCACTTTAACCAGTGATTCCTGACATTATTTGAAGTAAAAAATGTAAATAATTTTTTTGTCTCCTGTGACATTTTCGATGTTTCTATTGTGTTTTCTACAAAAACACAAAAAAATAGTAGGTGTTGGACAATTGGGGGCGGGATAAGTGCTGGTGCGGTTTCCCGGCTGAGCGAACAGTGACGTCATGCGGAAGATTTTGTTAAAAAAAAAAAATATTAATGAAAAAAAAATGTCCTCAAAAAGTCACCAAAAAGTCACCGGAGACCAAAATTTCATTAATATTTTTTACTCCAAATAATGTCAGGAATCGCTGGTTAAAGTAAGTCAAGTACGTACCTTAACACCCTGTATATTATATAAATAAATTAAAATGTTTAGAATCCGAATGATAAAATATCACCAAGATACTTTATTATTTTAATTTAATAAAAATAAATCAAAATGAAAATCAATCCATTTGTACGTAAATATCATTTTAATAAAAATAATTGATAGTTTTCTAAACCAATTGGTTTCGAAACAAGTCAATTATTTTGATGAAATAGTCGTGTATAAGAAGTGATTTATTTTAATGAAATTAAAATGACGTCATCAAGTGAAATTGCTTAAGTAAACAAGTAATTTAGGTGTATTTATTTAAATTGCACGTTAGAAAAATAAAATAGAGAAGGTAAACATGGTCGATGGGTCCGTGACATTCATAAACAATATTATACGAAATCTGAGACACACGTTTTTTGCGACATTTTCAACATACAAAAACTTTATTCACCACGTGATGAAACACTAACACTAACTGCGGTCACAAGAGTGGCAAAATACTTACTAACCATGGTTAACAGTGGGTTGAACAACAGAGAGAAAACCTTAATTAAACTCCTCCGGGAAAACAGTAAAAAGAAAAATAAACCTTTGTTAAATATGAAGTTTATTATTACTTCGTGGAAAATATCCGTCTTAATTAATTAAATTTATCTACAAAGTGAAAAAGTTTTCATCTTTTTTCTAACGTAATCGAACCACAATGGTCTGGGTTACATCATCTTGTTAAATACTTTTTAGCTTCATCTACTTTTGACTATTATCCACTGTTTCGTGGCGCAATAACATTTTTTTAGATCAGCTCCACACAGGAGGCCCTTAGGAAAATAATTCCCCACAGGGCCTATGCCATCATTGGGGATGCTGTTGATGCTGTGGAGGATATTGGAACACTTGATGAAGTTCTGGGTAGGAAAAAGGTACGAGGTGTGGGTAGGAAACTGTAGTCAGTGTCAAAATTTTTCCCTCCACCAGTCTCTCCCGATACGGTCTGCCACGTAGCCGGTCGACATATGCATATACCACAAAAATCCGGACAAACCTGATGAACCCAGGCACCCCTGCCAAGTCACCAAATGTAGCGAACCACTCTGACCTGTAAGAGGTAAGACAATAAATGGTTCTCGGGGTGGTATGGCCCATACCCGCAAATTGGTTCCCAATGGCTTTGTTTTGTTAATCACAGAGCTAGTCTTAAAAAAATCACAGTATCGTAGGTATTAAAACAGGGGGACGGCCTGGCTTCCACTATCTTTAACATTGTGCTCGAACATGTAATTAGAAAATAATAATAGACACTGGCTCCAATATTTATTTCAAGAGTAGTCAAGTTGTCGGATATGCGGATGATATTAACATTGTCGGAAGATCAATTTCAGCTATTAAGGAGGTCTTCGACCCTTTAGAGGTGGCGGCGCGGGAAGTAGGACTGCGGATTAATGTTGACAAAACGAAAATGATGATACAGAGCAGAAACCCTTCACATAGAAAAAGAGGCAGTGCACAATTTAAAGACAACTACTCATACGAAGTGGTCGATCAATTTACCTCCCTGGGCTCCAGTCTAACAGAGAACAATGAGGATCCAGCAGAAATCAGAAGGAGAATCACAGCAGCCAATAAAACATACTTCTCTTTGCTGCCAGTGTTTACGTCAAGTAGCGTCCACAGGAAAACCAAAGTAACCATATATAAGACCATTGTCAGAACTGTATTGGCATATGGATGTGAGGCGCCGACATTGACGGCAAAGATGGCTGAAATGCAGGATACTTTTGAAATACTGGTGTTAAGAAGAATATGTGGACCGGTGAAAGAAGGGGAGCAGTGACGCATCCGGCACAACAAAGAACTGTATGATGTATATCAGGCCCCCGATACCTCAGCCCATGTGAGACTCTTCAGGATGAGATCGGCTGGGCATGTACAGAGAATGCCGGACACACGCGTCCCAAAAAGAATTATGGCTGGACACCCAGGGGGAAAGAGAAAAGTGGGAAAGAGACGTCAGCCGCTGAGGACAGGAGGAGTTGGAGGCGAATGTTGCGGGAGGCCAAAGCTCGATATGGGCTCTAGCGCCATCGAAGGAGAATCACAGAGCCAGGATTTAAACATTATTATTTTATTTTTTATTTTACAATCTGCACAATGAGCGTTCGGTTCCTTCTATTAAGTAACTCTCGATAAGTCACGACGCGATAACTTTTCCACAGCGATCACGTCGGAATGTCATCGCTGTAGAAAAGATATCAAGTACCGTTTTCCAAGTCATAACCTAGCCAGGTGCGACAGTTCAACGAATCCTCCTTTTATAGTGCACATTATCTCAGATGTCATTCGCCGAGAGATTGTTGTTTTAAAAGGTGCTTGTGATATTCTCCTACCTATGTATGAAGCTACTTTCAAGCGACGCGATCGCTGCTCGTCTGTACCTTCCATACTATTATTAGTGTACGTAAACGCGGCTACGCGCTGCACTAGCAAAATAGTTTGACAAATAGCGGGAGGCGGCGATTTTGCCGCTTGTAAGTAGCTGCGTAAACGAAGGGCGTTAGTTTGTACATTGTACATCTCTACATACTAATGCTATTGGTGACTTATGGACAACAATAAACACGATTGAATCACAGAGTTATTCTAACTCATCTTTTAAAGGCACTGCACTTAAATCGTATAAATAATAGAAAAAAAAATTGTTGTATTGAATATTTAATTCTTAAGAATATTCATATTATTCGGATAAATATTCTGAAATACCCATACCGGGTCAAATTACATAAGTATGGAATGAAAAGAAATCTTTTTATAAAAATGAAAAAGGATACTGGATTAAAATGAATCGATCAGGTCATTAGTAATGGTAAAAAATACGTCGAATTTATGTTTTATAGAAGGCTCATTGATATTGATTGCAGAGCAAAGGGAAGCTTTATAAAGGAAATCACTCTCAAGTTTTAGTCATTTATCAAAATATAGGAAGAAAATAAGTTTCACGTAATACAAAATATTTAAAATAAAATTTCATGTTGTATAGTTACGAATATCTTCTTCGAGGTTAGCAGTTCATCCAACGATGTTTTGCCAATGTCATTTGTGATGAAGCCAACATACCTGAAACAAATTAATAAATCAGTGGTGAGTTATTTTTATAACCAAATCAGTTAACGAAGTAATAATTATGGTTTTATAATAATTCTTAACCTTAATCTTTCTAAAGGCACTGATACGATCTTTAACATACTATAAAAGTTATAAAACAGCTCTTTGCAAGATCCATCTTGGTTAATATATACCAAAAGAACAAAATATACAAAGCAACACAAACGTTACACAACACCCGAACCAAAAACACAGAACTTCTCCCTACTCCTTTTGTTAAAACCACAATTTGGACAAAGACATTTGAAATACATAGCTTATAAACTATACAATACACTACCAACCACGATTAGACAAACAGAAACAATGACCAAATTCAAATACGAAATAAAGAAATGGATTGCAAGTATAGACGTCCCACTATTGCAGACAGGAATGGCAATTTACATACAAACAAATAAAACAAAATAAAATAACAGAATCCTGTCAAATCTAACATACTACTTATTTATTTTTTTTTTTTTTAATTAGTTAACATCGTCTTTTACTACATTTGTAAGATCAAACTTATTATATTCACACTTCCAATTACCGCTCTTTTTTATTGAATTGAAATTAAAATGTATTAAACCTATTCATGTAACTATGTTTGTACCTCTACGTCTGTTTTGACACAGATAAATCCTAATGAGATAAATCCTATCGAAAAATCACATGTAATTAAACTTTATGTAGATAAATAAATAAATGAAAATATACGGGAGGAGAAAGGTCAGAATTATCTTTTATCTTAAAAAGCTTAATTATCCTTGGGGACGGAACTTGCTTTAAAGGAATTACAATATAGCATGATCCCAGACAAGTTATACATAACTAGTCTTTTATCTAAAATTTATTTCTGGATTCTTCTTGAATCGAATTAATAAATTTTCCCGTCACCCTTTTCCTTAACCCAAAATGGGTGATAAAATATATTTATATATCTGGCAGTCACACAAAAAAAACTAAAGGCATTTAACGCAATATTGCAATTCTGAATGGTGAACATTCACCAAGAAGAAATCAGGGAATAAATTAATAATTTCTGTAAATAGGTGCAGGAAACTCTCAAAATAGCTTTTCATGATTTGTTGCACTATTATGTCAATTAAAGTAATACATTAATAGTCTTCACTAATCATCAGACAGTTCCGTAAAAACTGAAAATAAATTTTGTGTTAATAGTTTATCGAAATTCAGGAAACATAAACATAAAATAACGACAACTCTTGAAAAGTGTTTGATGCTAATTGAATATGTTTTGTACTAATTAATATATTTGTCAAGCTTTGTTTGGTTTACTAATTATTCGTAGTGAACCAGATAAATATTGGTTAATTTTAATTCCTAACGAAATTGGAACCCACCCTACCAGCACTGAACTCTACCTGGGGCTCAATTCTCAGATTCTCAGAGAACAAGGGTTATTCATTATGGGCCATCTACGAATAAAAAAATTACCTATCTTCTCGCGAACTTTGTCGAATGTTTACTTTATTATTAATGAGTTTTTTAATGTCGAAGGGTTAAAGAAATGATCATATTAGCAGCCCTGTAATTAAGGTTCTGATGATTTTGACGTTTACAGGGAAGGAATTTCACATTATGACTGCACTTTCTTCGAAATGGCTGGCGGATACATTACTCAAAACTAAAAATAGCTGGTAAAAACACCAGTGGAAAATAAATTCAATGCTGCTAAAATCTACAAAATGACCATACACATATTTTTTTCTAGAGTATTTTTTGCACTTAGCTTAGTTTCGACATTTAGAGCCGAAGAACGGAATGGGGTTTATGAATGGAGACTCAGCAACCACCGGCCTAAAACTCTGTTTTGCCTAAAACTCTGTTTTGCCTAAAACTCTGTTTTGCCTAAAACTCTGTTTTGCCTAAAACTCCTGATTGAGTCTTAGGCTGTCAGTTGTTTCAAAAAATTAAAAAAATCTATTTTTCATTTCACATACGAAATGGGTTGCTTCAACTCCAAAATAACTGAAATTTGAAAATTTCACTCAATGTTCCCCGCCGAATCACAATTTTGACTTCTGCGCATGCGCCTCCCCATATCAACGTTAACCGGTTGAACTCGGCCGACTAAATTTCACATCACATTTCCTTCAAATTTTCGTTGAAATTTCTTCTTACGGAGGTTGAAACAACCCATTTTTTCGGTGAGTCACGATTTCAAGGAAATTCATTGAAATTTTCCGAAAAAATTGGCCCTTAGCGAAATAATCGACCCTCTGGCGAAATTTTCTTGTTGGTCTTGAAAAGCTGATTCAACTTAATCTACATTATGCATTTCAACGTCACCAGCAAATCAACCATTGTACGGAATCTTCCAACAACTTTCTAAAAATGTACGATTCCTGTACTTCGAAGAATGCGTGGGAAACGTACTTCTCTGCCCAGGCCGGCAAGGTAATCTTCTTTTCATCCTTTCGAAATTCAAGAATGTGTATAAATGGAACATTCGACAAAGTTCGTCGAGACGACGAGTATTATTTTCATTCGTAGATGGCGCATAACAAATTACTTTTGATTGCTATTGGAGAATTGAACCCCAGTTCGGCCAATTATTAAATTTCTGTTACTTACCTGTAAATAAAAAATAAAAAAATAAACTGATTGAATTAAATGTAGAATCATCCCTCATCCATACCCTCCATACCACAAACACAAACTTCGAAAAACTTCGTGCATCAGGGGGTAAATAATTCCCCGAGGATTCAACGAAGCTCTAAGTTCAGAATTAACTGATTTGCGACGTCATTAGAGTTTTGTATCCACAGGTTCTGAACTTAAATCACCGAAAATATCAATTGTGTTCTAATTCCGCGAAATATGAAACGTTTTTATAGGTCGCATGATGTGAACACAGACATTTGTATATGTACCTACTGGTGTATCAGGTACGAAATTCTTGCGAAGAACAGTTGACCACCACAACACGGGCATGTGCTTCGTGGTGGTCGTAAAAATTCTCAAAACATGTAAATAGCAGTTGAATAAATAAAGAAAAATAAAAAAAAGAAGTTATGTTGTCTTGCTTATGCCAACTTATTGTTTTTAATAAAAAGGGAGAACAAAATAAAATTATATAAAAATTCTAAATGCAAGCAATGAACCTGTATAAGTACTGTTTTTGCACCAAAATTTTACAAGGAAACAAAAAAGCTTGGCAATTTGGAATTTACTCGCGGACATTAATTTACACGCTATGATAATAATAATTGAGAAATACGTTTTAACTTAAATTACATAGGTACTTCAAAAACATTTTTTAATAATTACAGAGGCTGTGCGAGGAGAGGCAGACAAGAGGAAGAAGTTGCGTGTTATATAAATGTATCTATAAGAATATTTTTATTCTTCTAGGTTGATCCATAATATTATTGAACACCTACCTGCAAAACAAATTAAAACAGTAGAAAATCGATAAAATTTTCGTTATTAAAACCTACAAGTTAACAATTCACTAAACACAAATTTTAAAACAACCGAATTTCAAGGTAAAACGATTAATTCGATAGGATATCCGAACGCTGTCGAAAACATTTCAGAAGCCATCAAGTTACGGACATTGCGGTCTTAGAACGAAACTTCAGTGCCAATTTGCCTGGAATTAATCCGACCGGATGCTGCAGGCGTCAAGAGATTTCACGAGAACGAGCCAAGATATCACGTACATAATAGTATATTATTACCTATATACAAGTCGCAGGATGTGATCGAGTTGTGATTAAAAACCAGACGTCTCAACTGTAATATACACTACAAATGTAATATTTAAAATCGTTGATTATCATTGTTTAATGTAAATCCACTAATATACACTACACATCGAGGTCATTGTAATGAAATATTTAATATCGTGGTTATTATTGTTTTAAATCCTGTAAGATTAATTTATATGCATATTAATTTAGCTAGGAAACTTCGAATTAGGTAGAGGAGGGTGTATTGTCCTTGAATGTTTAGTTTCAGTGGGTTTTGATAGATGTCGGTAGGCTTAAAGCTTACACCAGATACTGACAAATGTCGGGGATTTAGAGTAGTTTCATCCGGCGAGTATAGCCGATCAAAGAGAGCCCTACAGCTCAGATTAAATTCATAGATACAACATTTTAAACACGTAACATTGTAAACAAACTAGAATTGTACAATGACCTTATAATTATTATTACCATTGAAGTAAAATCATGTATGGTTTCATAGTGCTTTCATTTATGTAACAATTATGTACCTCTATGTCTGTCTCGACACAGGTATATCCTAAATAAAAGAAGAAGTCTAACACAATGTCTGCACGTGGATAAGGCAAACACTACAGTTACTGTCCGGAGATAGATACGCCTGAGGTAATACGAAACTTCTCCGTAAAATATTGTCACATACTTTTCCTTTTCTTCACATTCATAATTTACCACAAGTTCGTCAGTTGTATCGGATTCTGCACGACCTTATTTATTTCAAACCCCGTTGACATAAAAAGTAAGCTTACCCAAGGTAAATCCGAATTATTTATCACAATGATTTATAGAGGGCAGATTCCGCCTTGTCTGGGCTCCGGGACAGGGGGTGCGTTTGAGTCTCAGTTTCTTGCAGAATAGGGGTCTCACGAAACGCAACTGAAAATTTAATAATCCAAGAAAGTGTTTTCGTGGAGTATTACATCAAACACGTGTATGTTAGTCTCAAGGCTGAACATGTAATAATAATTTTGTCCGCGTCAAGCCGTACATCATAGATTATTGATTGTGAAACCTAAAATCTTAGAAATGGCCTCCATGGTTGAGTGGTTAAGATTCTCGGGTATGATTTCGGGGGTCGTAGATTAAATTCCAGGGTGCGCAAGTAAATTTTATTTGTTCGTTTTGTGTTACCTATTTCACAGTTAATTAATTAATAATATATTGCATATTTGCGGCACTTTCCACAGAGTACTTTCCACCATTCAGAATCGAAACGTTGCTTGAAATGACTTCCATGTTTGGTGACCAGATCTGAATTGCCAGGTACTTCTTCACATTTTATTTCCACAACTCCTTCCCTTTCGCGCTACCTCCAGCCTCACAACGTACCCCATTTTATTAAATATGATTTAAGATTTTCAAGGCCAAAAGTATTTTTGTTGTTTATTTTTGGGATATTATGCCGTGTTACGCTAACTCTTTCTTTAGCCGTGTGTCCTACACATCTGCCCTGATGATGGACACTGTAATATTGTCCGAAACGTCGGCTAAAGAAAGAGTTAGCGTAACACGGCATAATATCCCAAAAATAAACAACAAAAACCCATTTTATTAAGTCACATTTCATTGCATGAACAACATTTTACGACTGTAATAATTATAGTTGTAGTTCAAATATTGGCAGTAAATCCTTTCTAACCTTCGACTACCTCTTCTCCTTCGCATACACTACTTTTTTAGCTTAGCAACATTAACCAAATGTGGAAACTACAGGTTCAACGGTTCCGGCTTTTGGGTCAATTGGTATAAAGTTGGTCGATGTTTGCGTAATATCATACACCACTCAAACTAGCTTCATATTATAATTAAAATAATATAATTTTAAAAATCTAAGACAAAGTAAATGCGTTATATACCAAAATAAATTCCTTCAATTCCGCGGTATTATGTAGCTGTGAAAAAAAAACATTGTAAAGCTGTGAAAAACTGCGTTTCGATTTAAAGCAAGATTTTCTCTGATCAATGTCGGATGATATCCTCCAAAGATATTCTCTAGCCCTCAGATAGCAACAAAACTAAAAAGAATCAGGGTTTTTCATCTTTAAGGGAAAAGAATAATTAACAAAAGCACAATACCGCATTGTCTTTTACATATATAACGACTTTTAAGAAACCGGCAATAAATTCGGTGTACTTAAAAAAAATGTAAGGCTTTTGCTCTAAATACAGAAGACTCTAGTCTCAAAACTCCCAAACTCACCCCATTTGACGCTAAATTATGCCTTAATGACGTCATTTGCGCACGGGGACTCTCTTTCTCTTCCTGATGTCACGTTTCAAAGCCTTCGAATACATCGTCAAGTATGGAGGCTTTTCAGAAAGTAACTATTCATTTCAAAAGATTTCAAAAGCTCTTACTACATTTGATTACACCTTTCTTCTCGGATTTGTATTTTTGAGAGCAGTTTCGAAAACGCCGCGCCGTATTTGAGCTTAGTTTAAAGGGTGCTATTATTATAACTACATTGGATTTGGGACACTGCAATAAATAACTGCGAAGTTTGCAATGATTGTAAATTGTGGATACACCCTGTAAAGCTACATTTTTAACACCTGAAGAACAAGAACCCTCGAATTTCCTTCATTAAATTAATTAAAAAATGGATGTAGGAAGTTTTACAATATCAACATCTAATGCCCTTCGTTCACGCAGCTACTTACAAACGACAAAATCGCCGCTACCCGCTACCTGTCATAGTATTTTGCTAGTGCAGGACCTAGCGGCGTTTACAAACACTAATAATAGTATGGAAGGTACAGACAAGCGGCGATAGCGTCGCTTGAAAATAGCTCCATGGAAGAACGCCGTTAATGTTTATCAGAAGGGTGGAAAACGGATTTTTTTAAATGTTAATGCCGCAATTATTTTGTAATACAAATTATCTAGATGGGTGTTATTAGACGACCTCCGTGGCTGAAATTTGGTTGGATTGGTTGAAATTTCCATATTTATGCTTTAGATACCTCATATTAATATCCAAACACTACCCAACATTCTCCAGCTCCATCTTCCTCCCCCGTTCCCCCTTAATTCAACCCACAAAATACCTTGAAATTAGGAATGTCTTTGTCCCGCCGCGGTTGGCCACTCCTGAGGTATAAACATAAAAAATACATCTTCTACATTCTACGTAAATGCGGAATTTTTTCTTTCATACTTTTTACACAAAACAAACACCGAAAAACGAATTAGAAAACATATGCCTAACTGTGATAGTTCAACGTGATTTTATTCTCCTTTCGATTTTATCTTGGAATGGAAAAGATGACCATTTTCCTCTAAGAACCACCAAGAGGAAAAAAATCACTCAATCTACAAAAATAAATAGCAAATGATGCAAAGAATATATTGTTTCTTATTATTGTACATACAAAATATAAGAACACTCATAGCCTAGGAATTGAAGACATTATATTGGTTACGATGAACAATATAGCCGAAATACACGAAGCGAAATGAAAAGCCCAAGTAGGTATAAACAGGATATTATTGGGTTATATTGAATAATACGATTTATATAGAGAAAACACGATGTAAGTGGAAAGACGACAGAAGGAGAGAACAAATAATCTGAAGCAATTTTAATGAAAACAACTTGTAAAATGTACCTTAGATATTTATTAAATTATCCGTTTTTTAATCTAAATACATTGGATTGTATTTGATTAAAAAAAATAAAAGATAAGAGTAAAAATAAGGATTTCTAAGAGCAGTGGAGCCATTTTGATTGAATTAAATAGAGACACAATAAACAAACACACATAATACACATTTATATTCAAAATCAACAACAATGTTGTTGACAACAACCATCTTGTAGAAAACATTAATTTTCATTGTCCAATACGAAATACCACATCAAACCAACTATTCCAAATCCCACATTAAAAACAACTACAAACAACATTAATTTCTCAGAAGGACGTGTACAAAATACAATAATATTTATTCAGACGCTAATATTTTCCATTTGTCCTCAGGCCAATTTACTAAATGTATAATAGAGAGAAAATAAAACAAATTGTTAATTATGAACCCTCTACCCCTGTCGCGTGTTATTTTCTCATTCTCATTATGTTGTTTATCTTCTTCTTTTTTTTAAATCATTTTTATCCTAGAAAGTTAATTATCTTATGATGTACAAAGTCGAATTTCACATAATCTATCCCATAAGCTTTAATCTGTGTTTTTCCTTTTAAATTCCTTTTTAAATTCTTTTTCTATTTTTTAAATATGTCTTTTTCTGCTACATTTTCTGCTACATGTTTTCTTTAATAATCCATGTTTTTCTTTTTATGATATGAATTTTATGCGGTAACTTCGGTGGTTCATGCTACATTGTAACATTCCCTAATAAACTAAAATAAAAAATAAAATAAAGTAATTGGAATTACTAGTATATCTTAAAAAATATTTAGAATTGCCGGTTTCGCCAAATACGTTTGTAGAAAGAATTTTTGACAAATTAAAAATATTAATTTTTTGACAAATTAAAGATACATAGATATAAGGGATATTATATTACTCGAAGAGCCTTCCATACAAAGTTTATTTATTTTTTTATTAGTAAGAAACAAACAGCTTTTACATAATATACAGTGATAAATATACAAGTGAACTGAAGTCAAGCCATAGAAGTTTCTTATGGTAAATACAGTTCATTGGAAATTAAGTTAATACGTTTCTTAATAAAGTTTAATGGAAACAAATTAATGTTCCATCTATTGCAACTTCCCAGCGAGTAGCGTTTTGTCTCGCTTACACCCACTGAAATTCGTAGATCTCCATCCCATTTGAATATCGAAAGCACACTTTTGTATAAAAATATAGGCCTAAAATAGGCAAATATTCGGATCATGAAACAAGTCTACAAGGTACTTATTGTGTAATTCTTTATTCTATGCATGGAATAGGCAATATGGCATGTGTCTAATTTTTCGACAGTTGAATGTTTTAAAACATCGTAGCTGGTGATGGAACTAAAAAAGAGATTTATTCTAATACAATATGTAATTATTAAATAACATTATTTAAAACTGATGTATATTTATGAGTCACAGGCATATTCAGCTTACGAGACATTACCAAACTGAAATCTAAAATGATTTAATTACATCAAAAACAAGTTTGCATTATAAATAACAGTCCAGTTAGTTGCCTACAAGACATTTTCCGGTTATAAAACAGAGAAATATTATAATAATAAAAAAAAATAATACGAGGAAGTAAAATAGGATCTTTGTAACCAGGGAATGTATTTAGAAAGATATTTTCACCATGGGTACGTGGGTACAAAAATATAATGTTATGTTTTAAAAAATATGCTAACATAAAATTAACCGTTCACGTTCACACTACTCAGCAACAAAAAATCATTGGGAAGAACCCTCGTTTATTGAAGTGTACGTGGAATGTACGAGTACAGGTGTGAAGACAGAAATGTCAACCTTTCAGCCCAAAAGACAGGCACTTAATTCAATTATTATATGAGCGGAGGATCGTTCTCGACACGATGACATCTAGAACCTTATAAAAGTTGAATCCGAAGTTTATAAATACAATAGAATGCACTCCAAATATAGATTTTTAAAAGTTCTCAATCTTGATATAGAGCCGCATTAAATACGATTAATATAAAATATTATCAAAGTAAAACTTTGAAATCTTTAATCAGCTTAACTTTAACATGTACTGTTATTGAATTGTATTTAAGAGCGATTGACCAGCAGCTGAGAATAATTTTTTAAAATGCTTGCACCTGTACAGGGAGATTCCAATGAGAAAGATCGATTATTCCCCGTTTCAAATTTATTAAATTAAAAATTTAATATCGATTTATTTCATTAAAAACATGCTTTAATATATACCTACACTCAAGAAAGCAATAAAAATGCTCAAAACGCACGATGATAAATTATTAAATATCGTGTACTTCTTGTTAGTATTTTTTGATCATAAGTATTTATGATTTTTCAATAATGTCTAAACAAAATAAGGGTGTAATTTTTTTTATTTTATATTTTAGTTTGTAAGACCTTAAATAAATAGAAAAACTGAGGTATTTTGTCACAAAACACGTTCTCGGATTTTTAATTTTTTAATGATTTTAATTTAACTAACATTAAAATTCTGAAAACTGTGTTGACTAGATTATGTATTGATTTATTTTGTTGTATGATTATATGATTTGAAATTTGTGTTGTTTAATAGAATCTATGGTTTGAAAATTGAACAAATCTGACAACGACCAATCTGAAATATTAAAAATACACTTAGTTTTTCAAAATTTTAAAACTGCGTGTACCAGATATATATAATAACAATCTTTCAAAATGAATTTATGTTTTTTTGTAAATACGTCTAGAATTTGATTTAAATATGACTAATTTCCGGTATTCTCTGGTAATACCCTCTTAATGCGAATAAATGTTTTGTTTTACACATTAAAATTGTAAATTATTAGCTATGTTTTTGGTACGTTCTAGAGCTAGTGACAAAACTCATAAAAAAAACCACCGAAGAATGAAAACGTTATTTCTTGAAGCGAATTTAGACGTGTTCAGTGACCAGACTTCGACAGCCAGGTACTTCCCAACCTTCCCCTGTCGCATTTTCTTCTCCCGTCCTATCTTCAGACAGACAAAATTCTCCGATAATTGGGGATGCCACAGTCATTTGCAGTTTAATATGATATTTAAAATCAGCATCCACCAAACGTTCCTTATATACTTACCTGACACCTGACACGAGGTTTGGAATAAAGATAATTCTTTTCTTATTTTGGTTACACAAAACTGTAAAAGGATGAAAATGATAAGATTCTCTTCGACTCTTTCAAAATACGTCTTCAACATTCACAAATGGTTAGAAAAATTTAGCCAACACGCTTCGAAGTAATTGTATTTCTATATCAAAATATAGGAAACTTGACTAAACACAGAAGGCGAATCACCACACCCCGCCTGTGTTGGAATAATCGTATAATATACTATTATTATATTAATATAATATTTATATTGTATATTTTATTTGCCCATGAAATAAAAGCCCTATGATATTTTACCATTATTAAGATTATTGATCGATTTTTCCAAAATACTTTCCTTTCGTGTCGTTAAAATCTAGGTCATCCAAAATTCCTTATTTTCCCAACTGCTACGAAGTATGAAGCCGTTTTCTCAATATTTTGGTATTTCGGTCTTTTATACACTGCGGTGAAGATTGATATCCGCGAATTATTATCTTGGAGTTAAATCCATTTTTAAATTCATAGATGTCAAAACATTTTTATTATATTTTTAAAGGTTTGATGTTTTTTTCTTAACATCAGGAAATAAATAAAAAAAATTACTTTGAAGAAACCCAAATTAAATAATTTTGTTTTGGTTCTCTTTTGGCCGCCCACGGAGATAAATATATTAATTAAATGAAAACAAATAACTTTGTGTAGACCACTTACATAATCATAAGTATCGACATGTTTTGAAACCAAAGGTTTCTACTTCGTTAGGAAAATATGAACGTGAATTTCATATTTTCCTAACGAAGAAACCTTTGGTTTCGGAACATGTTGATAATTGTGATTATATAAGTGGTGTAAACAAAATTTTCATTTAATTGAAAATGACGCCACAAAGAAGATATAAATATATTAAATGAAACAAATTACTTTGTGTAAACCAAGTCATAATATATAATAATAATCACATAATAATAAATATAATCAGTTTACAACAAAAATAAATTATTATAAGTGTAAGTATTAATATGCAAATAAATTTAAGAGATGGCTTTAAAAAAAAAGGTTATTAAGAATATTTAATTTACTGTTAACACTTTTCTTAATTTCTAAAATTTCTAAGTTAAAGCTAAATTGAAGAAATAAATATATTAAGTTGTCCTTAATTCCTTAAATTTGTCCGTACAGCCATCCCTTTAATTACTTGTTATAATTACGTAAAATCTCAATCACCCTTTAATTGACTCGTTAAATATATGTCCTGTTAGTAATAAAAGTAGAATGCTACAAAAGAGGAGGGAATAGAATCAAATAAATAGAATTTTAATTAACTGGTAATACTTCACGCGCAAGATTAAAGTGTTTCCACACTGAGTTGGCAGATATCGAGGGGTAGTAAGGTTAACAAGGGTGTTAACCCCTAAAATAATTGGCGTATTTTGTCAGAGGCTAAAAATATTCCCGCTTTGCAATAAAATCCAAATAAATGGAACATTTGTTAACGTATTCGAAAACTAAAAACTGCTTTCGAAAGGTGATGAAATAGGCTTTCAAATTTCTAAATTAAAAATTACTATGTATTTTTTTAAATATATTTTTTTTTTGCGAAAACTAGATAGCTCACTTTACTTTTTTTTCTAACTAAAATTACTGATAATGAAAAAACATAAAACACATACTTATTTCATTAGATAATTGAATTATAAACCTTACTGTCACCTCACTTTTTTTCGTTTCATGTAAAAAAAATTCTTAAAAAATTCACAAAGTTCCATAATTTTTTTTCAAATTGCTATCGGAAACTTTGGTTTCAGAAATGGGTAAATTTTAATTTTTTGTGGTTTTCTTTTAGATTTGAATATATAGTTTGTTGTATTCTCTTTCCAATAACGTTTAGATCACATTTCTGACTATGATAGTAGGGGGAAAAACAACGGTTTCTGTGAGACCTATGTGAGCTGGGACAAATATGGTCACCTGTGATTAAACGGGATAAGGGGATAGGTTGATTGCTAAAGCTGAAGCTATTCAGGTTTTTTTATAATTTTTTTTATAGTGAATACCTCACAAGAGTCCCAACTGCTCCCGTCTGGAGCCAGTGAGACTACGGCATTCCCGATTGGGGTATGTTGTGAGACTGAAGGTAAGTGTGGAAGGGAAGGAGATGGTGAAGCGGAAGATGGGGAAGAGGAAGAGGGGAAGTACCTGGCTATTCAGATCTAGTCACTAAACACGGCTAAAGCCATTTCAAGCAACGTTTCTTACACCAGGGCGATACTGAGAGTATCTTCCTCTGTGGAACGTGCCGCAATTATACCTCATATTATTTTTAATTAATTAATTGTGAAATAACACAAATTAATTTTATTTGCGCATGTCGGGTTTGAACCCGCGACCTTTGGAATGGGAGATGGGAGTCTAAAGCGTTACCACTGCACTATGCCGGCCGTCTATTGGGAATGTTAGATTGTATACTGAACGTCCGTTGATCGCGTTCAAACCGGGCACTTTTAACGATTTTTGGAGAGTCCGAACTCCTATAAGAATCAAAAAAAGCAAAACTTACCGACACGCTTGTGGTCGATATCTACATTACATTATATCAAAAATATATGAAGTAGTTTCAAAATCAAGAGAGGAAATTAGGGATTACGTTTGTATGGACAAAACGTGCGCGCTGCTCAGTTTCCTCTTAACCATCTGGAGCCTTTGATATGAATGAGCACAATGAATATAATAAAAAATTCAAAGATTTGTTAGTATTATTACCCTAGCGACTCTACGGTTGAAATTTAAAAACGCCGCGCCTTATGCAAAACCATATGGCAACACATCTGCCCTGATGATGGACACTAATGTTGTCCGAAACGTCGGCTAAAGGAGGAGTTAGCGTAGGCATAATATCCCAAAAATAAACAACAAAAATAAGTATTCATGATTTTTCAATAATGTCTGAACAAAATAAGTGTGTAAAATAATTTAAATATTTTAGTCTGTAAGCCCTTAAATAAATAGACATAGTGGGGTATTTTCGTCACAAAACACGTTCTCAGATTTATTTTTTAATGATTTTAATTTAACTAAAATTAAAATACTGAATAGTGTCTTTACTAGATTATGTACTGATTTATTTTACTGTATGATTATATGATTTGAAATTTGTGTTGTGTAATACAATATTTTGTTTGAAAATTTAACAAATCTGCCAACGACTAACGGTCGGTATCCTTGCTAAATTAAAAATAAACATAATTGACTTTACCAGATAAAATAACAATCTTTCGAAATCAATTTATGTTTTTTTGTAGTTTAATGCTGGGAATAATAGGACGTCTAGACGTTAGGAGAAAGATTGCAATGGTGTTAGTGACGCACAAGCTGCTAAATGGACACATTTGCAATCCTGATATTCTGGAATGAATTTCAGTTTATGTCCCCGATAATTTCATCAGAGCTAGCACAGCACAGTCTATTTATTTTTCCAAGGGGCAGGACCCACCTACAAATTAAAAACCACAGTTAAACCACATTTCTTCTGTAATTGACATATTCAATCTAAACAAAAGCGAATTTAAGAACGCAATAAATGTATTCTTTAATAATAAGGCTCCATCTCACCTGATATTATTGATGTACGTATGTAATTAAATGTATGTTAAACTGTAATTTGTGAAACGTAATTGGATTGTACTGTTTTTCACAATAAATAAATGCAAAAAAATAAAAAATAAAATAAAAAGAGAAACAGCTGCGCGGCCGGTTTCATAAAAAACATATTTAAAAAAAAAAAATATTTTTAATTTTATAGTTCATACATCACATTTAAAAAAAGTGTATAGTAAATTTTTTTATGTTTAAATTTTAGCAAATAATTCTCCAAGTTGCCTATAGAATCATAAAATATTAAAATCTTTAATAGCCTATATTTTATAATTTAAAGCAAAAATAAATAAAGTAGCTCTTGTCCAAGATAGACATTTTACATACCTTTTGATTACAAACATATTTTTTTCAGTTTGGTTGGGTCCGAAACTACGTTTTGTATGAAACCGGTCGCGCACCCAATAGCCTTAATGGTGACAGTTGTAAAGGTCTTTGCAGTCATCGTTAAACCAGACCAGATCAGATAGTTAGGTCAGAACGTAAAGTTCATAAACATGGGGAGAATTTTATCATAAAAATATATCTTCAAACACACTTCTCTGGAAACACTCGCATGTTGATGGATGAAACAAAAAACAATTATGCTAATTTAAAAACTAAAATACTCGGAGATCTCAAAAACAGAGCAATTTATTATACTGAAACTCCGGTGCAGTTTTGAGTATATTAAGTTGAACGCTTTTACAAAACCAAAATTACTCTGCAAAAATAGTATGCAGACCCGCTGTTCCTTGGGTGATTAGCATAATTCCCACGATTTGCATACTTGGCGCAGAAACACTACTCTTGTTCAGTGGATGCTTACTCATAGTCAGCTTCTCGGCCTCGGCGTTCCGCAGATACTCTTTGGCTTTGCAGCATCCTTTATTACTACTAGTGCTCTGTTTAGTTAAAAAGGTTTTGTACATATATATCACGGCGCTAAGTAACCTTTGCATAGTTTTGTAGATAACGAATACTTGATCAACAGATGGTTAGTGATCCATTTTTAGATAAATTAAGTATCTTTGTTTTAATACTGGTGACCTAAGGTCTGGTGTATGGCGTTCTAGTTTAAGCTTTTGCATTTGTACATAAGGATTACTCATAAGTCTTAATTACTTATTCAATATATTGTTCTCAAAAAGTGTTCCATTTTTTATGCTTATTAATTTTGGCGTATGTTTTTTTAAATACTGGCGTCTTGTCACGTTAAAAAGGTTTAGTATAATGGCGTTAAATAATCTTTTGCAGACTTTCGTATGTAATGGTTACTTTTATTTATTGATTAATTGTTAGGTATACCGTGAACCTTTTTTAGATACTTTTTGGTTTTGCAGTTTCTTTTAGAACCGTGTTAAGTTAAAAAGATCTAGTATATTATAATGACGTTGTAAACTTTTGCTTAGTTTTGTGAAGAATAATTTCCTTTACTTATATGGCATAAAGTATTTACTTTATTTTGTACATTTTTGTGGATACTAGAAACGTCTATAATTTTAAAAGAATTCGATATTTATAAAATATTGGTGCACAGGGAATTGGTAAGAAACCCGTTCCTCCTTTATGCCACTTATACAATAAAAAATGATTTATTTTACTTTCAATGAAAAATTGCGTCAATTTATAATAATATTTTTTTGAAAATTATTTGTATTTTATCCATGGAAATAAATATTTCAGACATATTTAGAAGAATCATTATTTCTTTTTGCAACGACGAACAAATCACATATTATATACATTATGCAGCGCCCTTGAGGTGATTTCTCACAAAAACGGCGCTATACAAATTATCCAATTATTATTATTATTATTATAGAAAAATAAAAAATAATACTTGGGGTCATGTCCTTCAGAATCTCTAATGGAAACTTATGTTTGTGGCTAGTAATGTCCTTCACAGGCTTGAGGGGTTAACTCAATGGTTGCTTTACCACAATATAGCAAACTCAGCATTCTGCAGATTCTCTGTAGTGGTTAGGCAACATATATTTGGCGATAAGAAAGCCCATCTCATCCAAAGAGCTACTTACCTTGTTGCCTGGGTTCAAGAGCATCAAATAACGAAAGAAAGAATACAAACAGCGGGAACTAAACAAACTACCTCATCACCATGGGAATGATAAGATAAACAAGACGTCAAGGGAGCGACACTGTTTTTAGGTACTCTCCGATATCAGTTAACACTAATTAATGGATTCTCGGTAAGGCTTTGGTTGAATGGAGGCCCTATAAATTTAGCACATTAAATAAAATATTTACAGTTAACAAACCAGCACAGTCTTCATAGCTTAACAGCAAAAGGAACTAGCATTTAACTTTATTAGGTCAGATTTTATTTAAAAAGTTGATGGGTGTTGTTGATCTGGGTTCTACGATGAATCAAACAGTTTTATTCAGTCACCATGACGAAAAATTGTAAAATGTGTAAACTAATTTGACAATATTAAACAAATTTTAATAATGTTAGCGCATAAAACATTCAAGATATAATAGAGATTAGAGATCAATAGTTCGTATTCGTCTATAGTGAATGTCCAAGCCTCAAACATAGACATAGCTTTTTTCGTTGTTTGTTTTTGGGGTGTTATGCTGTGTTGCGCTACCTCCTTCTTTGGCCGACGTTTCGGACAGCGTTGCAGTGTCCATCATCAGGGCAGATCCGGCAGATCCGGCAGATCCACGATGTGTACAATGTGACGATCTGCCGGATCTACCCTGATGATGGACACTGCAACGCTGTCCGAAACGTCGGCTAAAGGAGGTAGCGCAACACGGCATAACACCCAAAAACAAACAACGAAAATGCTTTTGGCCGTGAAATCTAAAAACGTATATAGACATAGCTGTTTATTGATAATCACCCGCGTCAATTATTCGTCTACAGTGAACGTCCAAGCCTCAAAAACATAGACTGTTTATGTGTTACTGCGTCAATTATTCGTCTATAGTGAACGTCCAAGCCTCAAACATAGACTGTTCATTGATTCATCTGCGTCAATTATTCGTCTATAGTGAACGTCCAAGCCTCAAACATAGACTGTTTATTGATTCATCTGCGTCAATTATTCGTCTATAGTGAACGTCCAAGCCTCAAACATAGACGTAGCTGTTTATTGATAATTACCCGCGTCAATTATTCGTCTATAGTAAACGTCCAAGCCTCAAACATAGACTGTTTATTGGTTCATCTGCGTTAATTATTTGTCTATAGTAAACGTCCAAGCCTCAAACATAGACGTAGCTGTTTATTGATAATCATTCGCGTCAATTATATTCGTCTACAGTGAACGTCCAAGCCTAAAACATAGGCTGTGTATTTATTTATCCGCGTCAATTATTCGTCTATAGTGAACGTCCAAGCCTCAAACATAGACGTAGCTGTTTATTGATAATCAACCGCGTCAATTAATAAGAATTTTACCCGAACTTTACGCCCGAATTTACCAATTTTTCAGACTTTTTTGCAGAACAATAAAAAATAACATGAGTAAATTATTTAATTATAATATTTTTAAACAGAACCTTTAGAAATTACGAAACAACTGTAGCTACACATACTGAACCACACAAGTAGGCTCCCTTGTAGCAACGGGAAACGCTTTTTGTTCCTGAATTCAGCGGATTAGAGAAGCCTTAAAAGTAAAAACACAGGTTATAGCACCCTTAAAAGAACCCCCGTGCAACTACCTGTGTGCATACCACTTTGCTAAACCCGAATTTAACCATAGAAAAATACAAAAAAAACTTCCCAAACGTATGGGACATTAAAAATACTTTGGTATATTCCGAAAGTCAACGATGAATTATTTTTAATAACAGTTTATACAATAGATAAACAATTTCCCTTTGCCTTAAAAAGTAATGGATAGATCTTTCCATTAACAATTTTTTGACAGTTTCTATTTAGTAAGGTTTTGGAATACACGGTCGTTTATCAATTAAATTAAATATTGATGGCGTGGTCGAGGGGTAAGGCTCTCGACTCCCAATCCGAACGACGCGGGTTGTAACCCGGCGTGCGCTTTTAATACATTTTATTTGATAAATTTGTGTTATTTCACAAATAATGAATTAAAAAACCAGAGTGGAACACGTAATTGTCGGTAACTGCTCATCGTTCACTAGGGCAACTGCAGATCGCAAACGTACAAACAACAGTTGATATCGAATATATTAAGTAAACTTAGTCATTGTGAGCTGTCACCTATTCGTTTGCGACCTGCAGTTGTCCTAGGGAACGTTGAAAAGTTTGAGAAGAAGAAGAAATTAGAGAACGTTGAAAAGACAATTATCCTACCGATCCTTATCGATCGACCATGCTAGCACCCCTGGAGTAAGACCACCATTCAGAATTGAAACGTTGCTTGAAATGGCTTTAGCAGTGTTTGTTGACCAGATTTGAATAGCCAGGTACTTCCCTACCTTCCTCTTCCCCATCTACTTTCCCTACCCACTACCATCAGCCATACAACATACCCCAATTAGGGATGCCATAGTCTCACTGACTCCAGACGGGAGAAATTGGGACTCTTGTACAGTATTCATATTTAAAAAAAAAAAAAACTGCGTTTTTTAGTAACGCTAATCATGTTTTCAAGCTCAGTTCGAGAGACAAACTCCTACTCCAGAATACTAGAAGAAAAATAGATCAATAGGGTATTTCCACGTTTTGATATTGGTTAAAAAAATTAAGCTAAAATTTACTATTATTGTGGCATTTTTATTTTATTTTTATGTTGACGAATACATTTTCTACAGCAAGTCTAAGTTTCCCATTTTTGTAATACCGCCAAAACGATATTTTTATCGTGTGACGTCATAAGCGTTGGTCGGCTTTGAAAAAATTCTGACAGTAGTAATCTGTTGTTTGTTGACGTGCGTCGTACTTGGCGCCGTTGCCAACCACGGGCTGTTTTGGTTTTGTCGGTTTTTGATCGTTTTTAAAATGAATAAATTTGAATGAAAACATAAAAAACAAACATTTTTAGTGGGATGGTAAAAATCAGAAAAATTATCTTTAAATATTCCATTCACATTTTCAACAGAATCCCTCGTTTGTGAAAATACCCTATTCTATAAAAATAAATACACGTATCTTAATGTACAGCGACGTGGGACGTGGGCATTCTATTTATAAAGGTTAGAGGTTAAAAATGGGCCTAACTCCAGCATTTATTTGACTGACGGTGATATTATCACGTTCATCCAAAATATAACTTTCCAGGAAAAAAACTTGATGGATAATTAATATCTCGTAGACATGAAAACTTACCTACCTAAAATAGACTGCCTTTCACGAATTTTCTACGTTTTCTCAAAATTTCAATTAACCTTTATCATGGCGGCAGAATACTTATCTCACACTTAAAACACGGCTAGGAAATACGGAATTTTAATTTTAATTTTTTCTATGGTTGTACTTTTTTAATATCCGAAGGCGAGCGTGCTCTGAGAAACCGCGGTTCTTGATTAAAATTGCAAATTATAATTTAAAATTTAATATCAGGACCATTCGACTATGATTAAATAATCACATAATACATTTCTGTTAACATTCAATTTGATAAGATATCTACATAATATTTATTACGTGATGGATGTTTTCGCAAGGATTTCGAAAACTTGAAGACACAAAATGCATTTACAAATATTGCGGAAATATTGATTAACTAACTAATCACTATCACTGTCACTGTCACTGTCACTGTCACTGTCACTGTCACTATCACTATCACTACATTGTTACTAATCATGTTTTTCAAACCAAATATTTAAAAAAACAATGTGGATAACAAAATAAATGTAAACGCGTGCTTGCTTACTTCTCCGCCCGTACATTATTGTGCACACAATTTGAGAGACCTAATACAAACATTCGGGTCTAATTAAATTTTAATTAGGGGCGCCAGGTCAGCGCTCAGGTCGTTTCCCAGCAGAGTTACTGTACCATGGAGGTAGTGTGAATATTGCCTACGCCGACCGGTTAGTGGCTGAGTTGACATCGCGTTTGGGTCCTACCCAGGCGTCGTCAGTTCAATTCAAGTCCTCCATCACGACACACTTAACGTTTTTCGCTTACGGTAATTTGCGGTTTCTTAACGTTATTTTGCCATGAACACATTTTATTGGTGTCAATTTTACTACTGAGATTTCAGGACCATTTTCATTAGTGATATATACACGGTGTCCGGAAACTCGTAGTACAAGCAAGAAACTGGTGAGTCTATATCACATAGGGAACCCAAAAAAAAACATTATTTTTTCAATCAGGGCCTTTTGCTGGTTAAAAAAACTTTTAAGCAGGGTCGATGCTTCTATACACTTTAAAACACATTTAACCCTCTTCTTGGCACAAATAGAATTAAGCAACTTAAAAAATATTTTTTTACATATTTGAAGTTTGTTAGGCTTCAGAATCACAAAAACAAACCAAAAATATTTTTATTGTTTTTTGTATAGCTTATTTGGAGTTGTATCCTATAGTATACATTGCCAGGTTGTTACAAATCAACCTTCAAAATATTTTATTATGGAAAATGAAAAATTATGTCTTAAAAGCTAATTAAAGCTATTATTTTGTGTGATTTGATAGGAAGCAATTCCTCTTATCAGTAAAACAAAGCTTTATGCCACATTTTATGCAAAATACAGACGTCTGCCCAGAATTACATAGTAGGCATCTTCCTTTTTCTCTATGCTCCGGAAAATGCCCTAAGTTATCAAACTGCACTTCATCACCCGGCCTTGCTTTTACCGGATTATTGATTTTGTTTTGTTGCATTTTAATGTTTCCGATAGGACGGCCACATTTTTTTTTTTGTAAAGCAGACCATTTGCTATTTTTAGACGAAAATCCTTCAAACTTATTATTTTTTAGCTTCCTTCTAGAGGCCAGAAGCCACTTCACACCGGTAAAGTAGTCATGAGTTGTTGATAGATTTATCGAGTAAATATCGCCATATACCGATGGTGTGTGCGAAACGTGCATCGGTACAAAGCTATCAGTATATCAGCTAAGTCGACTCCACCCATGTGAGCATTGTACTGCTTAATTATTTTAGGGCAGGTGACGTCAATCTCTTTTTGTCCTGTTTACTGTATGTTTTTATTGTAGATAAAGGGTATGAATCTACTAATGAGCTTCTAATAATGACAGCAATATTGTCGAACCATGTGACTGCAGACAATTTTTTTCTTCTCATTCGTCATTTGATGAAAAGCTCCTCTTCCAAGTCTCTTGAGTTGTTTATCAGGTTTGAGTTTACATCCTCGTAATTGATTTCGGCGCATGGTGCCCAAACTTTAAATTCTGTACTTATGACGAAGATGATGCAGAAGCTCTAAAGAGGTTAAAAAAAATCATTTTTTCAGTCCAATAATCAGTGTATACTGGTAGTTTTATTATGCCCATTAAAATTTCAATGGCCAGAAATATATACCAGCCATATCTCACTGTAGGAAGTATTAATAAATTTGCTTGATGATTATGTGGAAAACAAATTGGTGTTACAAACTTTCATATTGAATTCTTCTTCTGAAAAAAATATTTTGAAGTTATCTAAGGGCGATTTTATCTTCTCTGGATTGAAATGACTGTCGCATATGTCTAGTTTTGACATAAAATCTTTCTCTTTCCGATAAAGCTTCAATTTTTTTCTTATGATTAACATGTCGACGTGTCCGTAGTTCAGCGTTCGATGTGTTTGTACGTGAGCCATTGGTTCATTATCTTCTTTCAATACATCATAAACGATTCCAAAGTGTGATGAGCGCACTGCAGAGGAATCATCTTGTAGGTCATCATCTTCGTCACTTTCAATATTAGAATCTGCTCCCGATATTGGTATTATAGTCAGTATTTCTTCAATTTCGCGAGTCCATGGAAAAAATAAAAAATTATGATATATAGATTTTAAAGGGGTTTACTACATAAGACAATAAACTATAAATAACTTGACATTATACTTATGATAATAAACTGTTAATAACTTGGCATTGTATCTCAGGGGATACACATTCAATCAAATGTAATTCACTGCAGACTTGGCGGTGTATATCATAGGATACACACCATTTTGGAATGCAATATAAACAAAATTTGTCACATATGTGACTGAATATTATTTTTTTATTATTCATTGAACCCTTATAAACATGCATTTATTCATAAAGTAACTAAATATTTAATTATGCAGGTAATAAATACAGATTACTTACATACAAATTAGTTGTGCGTCTTCTGTTGGCAGCCAACTTGCAGCGGTATGAATTTGAACTGTCGCAGTTCTTCTTAATTAAACAGTAGATGGCTCTAGAGGTACTAATTATTAAGTCAAGAATATTGTAAAGCAGTTTTAATTAAAATTTGTTTTACCGATGTACCGGTTTAAGCGGGAAAAAAATATGAAAACTATGTATACTATAGGATACATTGCCAAGAAGAGGGTTAACAGCTGATATTAACCCCGTTACAACCATTTTGACCATTCGACATTCAGATTTGACCTAAAAAATTCCAATTTTGGTCTCGAATTATTCGAAAACGAAAGCTCAAATCAAAAAAAGTTGTACCACAAAATCGACTCATGTGATTTATTTATTTATTTATTATTAATTTTCAACGCCCTGATGGGCTTTTACATAATAAGTATATTATACAGTGATATATATGTATGTTTAAATAAGAAATATAAACTTATAGCAATTAACATTATAAAAATGGTAGGTATAAAAGTAAGTAAGAAATATTATATTATAATAAAAGAGAAAAAGTAAAAATAAATTAAATTAAATTAATTATAAATTAAATTAAATTAATGATGATGTAGATTCTCTAGTTTCCTGCTTGTACTACGAGTTTCCGGACAGCATGTATTATGGTTATTTAAAATTGAGAGGCAGACGTTTTTCAGAATCTTAAACGATCTAAAATTCTATTGTCAATTTTTGTTTTTGTTGATCAACCTTATTCATGACAAAGAAATAGTTATTTTAAATCCGGTGTACAGTGTATTTTTTTGTGAAGAATTTATAAAATTTAGGCAGAATAAATTTAAGCTTGAACTAACGTAATCCACTCCTAATATGTCCGTGTCGCTGCCTCGGCGCGGTTACCCCTCGACGCCGAGGCTGTCGGAAATCCAATTAAAAATATCACAAACCGAATCCGCAGGTCTCGCTCAACCACCAACCTACCCCCATATCCTGATAAAGCTAACAACCCTTTGTACCATTGTTTTGGAAATGACCACACACTGGTTAAAAAAAATATCAAAATATACTAGACTTAAACATGTATTTGTATGCCCCAAACTGAACCATTTACCCACCAAGGAAAATACTTCTTTAATAAACTATCAATAGAAATCAGAAACATTATTAACAAAGTGCAACTGTTGAACTCTATCAAAAAATATTTTAAAGAAACCATCAACAGGAAGACTGCTTCCTCTATTTCCACATGAATGTCTTACTAATAATAATTTAATTATACTTGTTTTTCTTCTTAATGAATACATAGATGTTTATATATTTTAGTTACTGTAATAACTGTACATACGAGTATGTGAAATACGTGCTTGTATTAATTGAACATATATGAAATGTAAACTATTCTTCCATCCACAAGCATGTATGAATTCACATGTACCATTCTTAAGTTAATTAAAAAAATGGTTACTCACATTTTGATAGGTGGTTTCGGTTACACGTTAAAACAAACTCATCATTTTAGGAATTTCGATTGAAATTTCCCAGCGTTTTCGCTCGTAGCCGTAATACAATCTTACCTGCAACAAAGAAAATAAGCATTTATTAGAGTTAAAATTTGTTAAAACATTGTATCAATTTATTATTTTCTTGTCTTTCTTACGAATTTATCAAATTGTTTCCACGTTTTTATTTGTTTAAAACACTACAAGACAAACTCAAAAGTTAAGAACGATAATTTAAAATGATTAGAGTACCTAGTGATTAAATAAAAAAAAATTAAGTGTGATAAGTACTTTAAACATGTTATTGCAATGAGGAATTATTCCAGTTAACTTTTTTGTAGTAAAATGCAACGTCTAACTTAAATTAAACCAGCATTAAACGTTTTAATACTAAAATAAGCCTTAAGTTGGTTTTATTTTTCTTTCTTTTGTGTTCAATTTATTGCCAACGCAACCACTTTCATCTAGCAATGTTATTCCATCAATAAGCTATAAAGTTTCAAAACATCGATTCAACTTACAAAAAGACTAGACGCTTTAATGTATTTTTCAATAGAGTGTAGAAATCTCGATCGAGTCTACGTAGAAATTACAGTTATTTTATAAAATTCAACTGTAATTCAACTGTATGGTCTATAACGTACATTCACAAACAATAGAAATAGTACAAAAAAAATTCCTAAGCTTTTTAAATTATAAACTAAAAATACCGAAAGAACAAAAAACTACCCTTTTCTACTACGATTATCTAATCTATTAAATTTGAGTGACAGGAGAATTGTTTTTGATCTAATATTTCTATTTAAAATCTTGCATAATATAATTGATAGCCCTGAATTCTTATCGCTCATAAATCTTAATGTGCCAGCCAGAAACACAAGGTCAGTACTACCATTTTATTGTAGTAATACTGCGACCAGGGCCCAATTCAATATACCACTACAGAGAATTCAAAACTTGGGAAATATATATTCGCACATAGATGTATGGAATATGTCTCTGATACAATACAAACATGAAATTATTAAATCATTCATGTCAGAATGTGAAATCAGACGTGTTTAATATGAGTTAATGTTATTTAAAAGATTCCATAATATTTTGATGTAGCATATTTTTTATAATCTAGGAGCTTTTGCACATATTTTTGTATTATTTCTATTTATCTATAATGTAAAAACTTGTTACTCTCTTTTGTTTTTCTGTATTGTAAACATTTTCTTGTATTACTCATCTGTAAATTTCTAATATTAACTTACGCTGTATATTATTATTTGTATGCCATCTGCAATTTAAAAACTGGTTTCAGTTAAATTTATTTTTACTTTTTCTCTTTTATTAGTATTTTATCTCTAATATTTTTTACTTACTTTTATACCTACCATTTTTATAATGTTCATTGCTATAAGTTTATATTTCTTATTTAAACATTGTATTACATATATATCACTGTATTATATACTTATTATATAAAAGCCCATTAGGTCGTTGAAAATTAATAATAAATAAATAAAACCACTATACCTACCTACATGCTTAAATTTTTGTTAATTTATTAGTATGTATTATGAAAAATAAAAAAAATAAATAAACCCACTCAAATTGTTAAAACGTGATATGAAATAATAATGAAACGATCCAGATTGTGGTATGTTCAATTGTTCATACAAAGTGGGTTAACCACCAAAATTTATTCAACCATAAATTAGCAATGTATTTTGCATGAATGCTGGAAAGTTAAACAAATTCCACGTTTTCTATATTGACTTCGTCAACATCCAACGAGCGGGCATCCGCCCCAAATTCTAGAAATTAGAATTTAGTCTAGGTTTCGTTTATTATCCACAAAAGGTTTTGAAACAATGGATACACGCGGGGTATGGAAGCTTCCAGAAGGATTCTCGGCAAGACCTGGAGACGAATAACCGAAAGTCATTCCAAATGAGTGGATTTCATGATTAATGTCATTGAAACATACACCGCACCGTTTGCTTCGTTTATGTGAGTAAACATCCCGCTTGCATCCCATATTATTGTACTTCCATCTTTAAAGAATAGGCACTACTGGGGACTAGTTTACGCGATAAATTAAAAAAAAATTGATGATTTTTATAGCGTGGTGTTAGTGAAATCACTAAAAAATAAGGTAAATAATAATTTTATACAGCACTGTATTTCAACACTAAACAAGCACAGAAACTAAATATTTCATTCGCAGATTCTAGAAAAGTTTATTACGAACTTTTAGAAATCTTTGTTTCTTGTATTCGGGTTTCCATGTTTTTTTTATGTAAAATAATATTGTGTTATGTTTGTTTTATTACCAATATGTAAATACCTTCATTATTCGTATTGTCGGTTTGGTTGCACCTAAGGACGAAACGGCTGTTACATAGAATAATAAGGAGTAATTCACATCTTAAACACAATATGTCAAAATTGATAAATATTGGATTTAATGTAAAAATTACGTAGATAATTGGATGAGAATCTAACCCAGACACCTACATAAAGTAAATTCCGAAAATTGGTAAAAGAATAGAATTATAAAAACAATCTTAAAAAGCGTCGACAGATTTAAAGAACGTGACTCTTAACTAAAAAATCATACTATAAACCCGTAGGGGTATGCAGAGAGGAGTGATCGCCACACAATTCTGTCATGACACAAACCCCTCGATTAATTTAAATTCAAACATCGTCTCATTCATTCTCCTAATGTGATTTGAATATTTAACATGACTCGACGGAGCGACATTGATATCCCTTTCTCCCCCGATTTCTCTACCGAAACATCTCGCAAAAAAGGATGTACCTAAGCGACATTTCACGAGTCAAAAAGCCGCTTAGCTAAGCGTTTAAGAGCGATTGACCAGCGGCTGAGAATAAAAGTTTAAAAATGCTTGCAACTCTACAGGGAGATTCCAATGAGAAAGATCGATTATTCCCCGTATCAAATTTATTAAATTAAAAATTTAATATCGATTTATTTCATTAAAAACTTGCTTTAATATACATCTAAATTCAAGTAAGCAATAAAAATGCTCAAAACGCACGATGATAAATTATTAAATATAGTGTACTTCTTGTAAGTATTTTTTATCATAATATTTATGATTTTTTAATAGTGTCTAAACAAAATAAGTGTCTAAAAAAATTGAAATATTTTAGTTTGTAAGACATTAAATAAATAGCAAAACTGAGGTATTTTTGTCACAAAACACGTTCTCGGATTTATTTTTTAATGATTTTAATTTAACTATAATTAAATTCTGAAAACTGTGTTGACTAGATTATGAATTGGTTTATGTTGTAGTATGATTATATGACTTGAAATTTGTATTGTTTAATAGAATCTATTGTTTGAAAATTGAACAAATCTGACAACGACCAACAGTATATAACCTAAGTATATTAAAAATACACTTAGTTTTTCAAAATATTAAAACTGCGTGTACCAGATAAAATAACAATCTTTCGAAATCAATTTATACTTTTCGTAAAAAAGAGTCAATACGTCTAGAATTTGTTTTAAAAGGGACTAATTTCCGGTATTCTCTGGTATTACCCTCTTAAATACTCGATTTTTGAGAGAGAGCCTACGTAGAGTAATTTATATCAATGCTCATTCGTAATTTTTCTAGCAGAGTAAGCATAAATTGTGTTGTAAAATCCCGCAAACCTTCCCTCCACGGATGCTGGAATGTTTACCCTGTGTTTTATCTTAATTAAATCCCAAGCACTTTGCCAACCCTACTACAGTGTGTAATAATGCCATTTTAACACATCGTAAATTCAATTTGCGCTAAACCTTACACTTATAAGATTATTCGGAAAGTGAACCCATAAAGCCAAGCTGACCCAGATGTAAGTTATTGAGGACATGTTGATGTAGATATCGCTGTTATTTGATAATATTATAAATATCATGGAAATACATAATCAACCATTTTATCGGAAATTAATAATTTTGGCAGTAAACTTTTTATATTATTCATTTATTTGCAAAATTAGGTGGAATTTGAGAGCTAATTATAACTTTTTACAAATACATTATTAATTTATTATGATTGCAAAATTAGGTGGAATTTGGGAGCTAATTATAAAAATGGAATATTACACTCACATGGATTGAGAAAATTAAAATTTTTATTTTAACATAACTTTTATCAATATTTTTATTTCCGAGTTGAAGAATTCACGGGTTGTAAAATTGCCTGTATGAAAACTGGGAAATTTTATTTGTACAAAATAAAAAAAAATATTGTGTACAAATTTCAAATATTGAGTAATAATCATCATTTGGTAAATGTATGTTACAGTTGGGGTAGTGAAATAATTTGACATTTTTCTTAACCCCATCGGGCTAGTTTGTCGGCTTCTGAGATCGGGAAATCGGTAAAAAAATGTAAATAAACGTTTGGTCTCCGGTGACATTTTTGAGGATTTTTCTCAACTAAAAAGATAAAAATTCATCAGTAGTATGAGGTATTTAGGGGTGGGGTGAGGGGTTGGCCAGTTACTCGGCTGAAAGACCAGTGAAGACAAGTGAAGGATTTTTTTGTGTGAGTCATACAAAAATTATTTAAAAAAAAACAAAAAAGATATAAAAAAATCACCAAAGAGCAAAATTTCATTAAATTTTTTTACTCGAAATGATTCCAGGAATCATTGGTTAAAAAAGTCAAATATGTCCCTCAACACTTAGTATAATAATAACGGGTAGGTATTATGGATTACTACAGAGCAATATGATAAAGTTTACATTGTATGATGAATTTCTAATGCATTGATGAAAAGGTATATCTTTAAAGTATTAGTAGATTACATTATGGTTACATGATACTTGCTGACAAATACATTACTGTTTACATTCATGATGGGATTAACTGCTAGAATGTTGGCAGTGCAAATTAGTTTATTATAATAGTTATCAGAAAATTCAATCCAGGTTACCCTATGCAGCAGGAAAAGTGGTGGAAAACGCAAAGATAGTGGAACTCCCATTTTGAAGAGAAAGTTTCTTTAGAAAACAACCTGTAAACTGATCTTTAGTATACAAGCATTCGAACTTTGAACTCGTCTCATCACTAAACTGTTTAAATTTGGATGATCCAATTCTGTCAGGATTAATCAGCTACATCACTCATCGACTGCGGTTGATAAATAAAATATGTAATGCAAATGGATCAAACGTTGTTGCCGACCGATTAAGTTGTTCAGTGAGGTCTCAAGAGGAAAGCGATTCGGAAGTTTGGCAACAAGCAGGCACCAAACTTTCACCGGAATACGGAAGTTGAAAACTATACGTAAAATGGCAGAGTACCGAGTACGTCCTCGATAGTTGAACCAAACTTATTTCCTCCCCTCGTGGCCGGGTTGCCATAAGAACACCCAAATAAACTTAACAAAGAAACAATCTGCACAAGTATTTTTAATCGTTTGCTTTGTCTTAATTCTGCCAACTTATTATATCTGTTGAAATGATTTCATGAAACTTTATAATTGTTTATTATCAAATGAGTTTTTCATCAAAAGAAAATATCTTCCATTCATCAAGAATTACAGAATAATTTGTTGGAAATGAATGCACACAGGAATTTTCCAAAATCAATGTTCCAACAAACGAATGTTACAAAACGTTTAAACAATGTACCTAATTCAGTTTTGTGTGTAAATAAAGATAATTTATATTAGTAGATACTAGTTGATGTCCCCGGCGTTGGCCGTGCTTTTCGTAGAGTTTTTAGAAGTGTGATTGATGTAGAGAGTACTTACTTTTAGTTTTATTTTGAAAGTAAAGCATCCAAAATTTTGTTAAGTACGAAAATTATACAAGTAGGGTGGTTTTTCGAATCCTCAGATGACAGTCACCTTCATCTGGTTTTTAAAATCAAGTGTGCAAAATTTCACCAATCTTGGAATAAAACTGTAGATTTGTATAAAAAAACACAGTTACGCCGCCAGCGACACTATTCTTTATACATATAAGGTAGAAAGATGTTTTCATTACAGTGAGCAACTGAATATTAAAAAATGCCTTTAATGCAGAAGATGAAATAGGTTTTAGTTTTATAAGAAAAAAATATTAAAAATTAAGCCATTAAAAGAAATAATCAACTTTTTTCTTATATGATACTGGGCAAGATTCTCAAATGCAAGAAATCAGTAAAACTAAGGCAAACTATTGTAAACATATGGCATCCCCCTTTTGACTGAAGAACGTGGGGGAATGAAAAAAGAGGAGAAAGGTTAGGTTGTACTCGTGTCTGGCTATTAAGAGCGATTAAGAAGCAGATGAGAATAAAAGTTTAAAAATGCTTACAATTGTACAGGGAAGTTCCAATGAGAGAGATCGATTATTCCCCGTATCAAATTGAATAAATTAAAAATTTAATATCGATTTATTTCATTCAAAACATGCTCTATATACCTACATTCAAGTAAGCAATACAGATGCTCAAAACGCACGTTAAAAGAATATTAAATTTCGTGTACTTCTTTTAAGTATTTTTTGATCATAATATGATTTTTCAATAATGTCTAAACAAAATAAGCGTGTAAAATTTTTTTAAATATTTTAGTTTGTAAGACCTTAAATGAATAGAAAAACTGAGGTATTTTTGTCACAAAACAAGTTCTTGATGATTTTAATTTAACTAAAATTAAAATTATTAAAACTGTATTTACTAGATTATGTATTGATTTATTTTGTTGTATGATTATTTAATTAGTATGATTAGCAATTTGTGATTAGTGGTTTACACAAAGTAATTTGTTTCATTTAACTAAGTTTATTTTTAATATACTGAGGTTATACCGTTGGTCGTTGGCAGATTTGTTCAATTTTCAAACGATAGATTCTATTAAACAATACAAATTTCAAATCATACTAATTAAATAATTGTGATTAGTGGTTTACACAAAGTAATTTGTTTCATTTAATTAAAATGATGCCACAAAGTAATTTTGCAAAGATTGAAGAAATAAACTTAGTTTTTCAAAGTTTTAAAACTGCGTGTACCAGATAAAATAACAATCTTTCAAAATAAATTAATGTTTTTTTTTCGTAAAAATATCGATACGACTAGAATTTGATTTAAAGGGGACCAATTTCCGGTATTCTCTACTAATACCTCTTAAGATTTGGTCACTAAACAATTCAAAGTAAAGAGTCGTTCGGAAATGTAATTACTAATTATTCACTAGTGCGATTCTAGGAATATCTACCAATTTGGAAAGATGTGCAAACGGCGATAGTTTATTTTTTTAAGTGTTCACTTTTAATTAGTTTGTTTTAAGGTGATGCAATACTAAGTAATGCAAAATCGTTTGTTTGGTGGTTTAAAAAATATTCCGCTTAGATATATTTTAGAAGCTTTAATTAAATACTGCGAGTAGAACTCAAATTTGCCTTCGAAATAATGGTGTCTTTTTAGATCAGAGTTTTTATAAGCCCAGAAAAAAATTTAAAAAATTGCCGGAAAAAAAACTGCTTAAAGTTAATAATCTCCTATTTACAAAACCTCTTTTCGATAATAGTTTTATTTATAATGTGGAAAATTAATTTCCATAGAAAATGATCGTAAAACATTTAAATATTTGTGCCCGAACTTCTCAAAATAAAATTAAATACAATTTGGGACGATGTTTTTTTCTTGAATAAATTATAACAAGCGGCTGGTGTTAAACTGAAATCATCGCCCTCTACATAAGGAGTTCAATTGTTAGCAGCCTGATCCCGAATTTAAGTCCCCGTCTTAAGCAAGAAAATGCAAGAGAGATGTTATTTTTATCAATATTAGCTTTCGCTTACTTTACATAGAGTACACACAGTAATAAATAGGAAACGACGATTTAATAATTAAATCCAAGCAACTTGCAAGATTATTTTATAAAACGTTTTGAAATTTTATCCGACACTCTCGACTAACTTTCAGCGCGAATAATGTTCTTCGAGCAGCCTGATTAAGAGCATACAGAGTGCTGCCAGAATTAAAACTTAGTCGTAGATTCTCGTTAACAAAATCAAAACTTTCAACTTGAAAGATCCACATAGCCCGGCTATGATAACTGCTCCCGAAGAAGGGGAAGGGAACATCCCCGAACAACCTCCGACCACCCCCAGCAACCTTCAACTACACTTCACAAAACCAACAGGAAATAAAAATATTTCTTTTAACATAATATAGTTTTTTTTTTTAAATTTTCGGGTTACGATTGGGCCGGCTAGCAGACAATTTACAGAAATACATGCGTGTGAGCGTGTGTGTGCGTACCTCATGAGTGATAGAGTGTATCTGCCGAGTTTCAGTTGATCGGATGTCGGGAGGTGGGTGAATTTCGACTTCCAAGATTTGCATTCGTTTATGCTAGGGGGCCAGGTCTGAATAGCCAGGTACTACCCTATCGTGCGGCATTCACGTAAAAGAAATAACATAATAATAATATTGTTTTTCATCAAATTTCTTGGCAGACTGTGTGTAGGTACCTGCTTGCAACTAGAAACTGGCTGCAATTCCCCTGATTTGCAATAAAACCACCTTCACGGGAAAACATGAGAAGGATGAAGAGCGGAGGTGCGCTAGTCCTGTGTGCACACGGATCAAATGCAAACACAAAGCAGACATTACGAGGAGGAATCTGCGCGCAGTTGGGGATTGCTATGCAATACGAGTTAATTATTAATGAGACAAATTGGACGCACACAGCGATTCCATTTGAATTGGTAAATGCGTAAAAGACGCACTAATTCATCGGCAATGTGTGTGTTGGAACCTGAAATTATTGACTGAGCGTAACAAAGTCCTGTTTTAACTCGACCATTTGGCTTTGTATTCCATCTCTCCGTAAAATTGTTCATTCCGTTTCGGTTTCTAGATCTTTTTAATCATCCTGCGACGCAGTAGCCGATGTCAAAACGCATTAACAAAAAAAAAAAAAAATATATATATATATATATAAAATACCTTTAAAAAACAAATATCACAATGGATCCTTACACCTAGAAACTATGATATATAAAATTTATTACTTAAATTGATTTGTATTTTTCTACTTTTGACTTTTATGTCCTTGTTAAATCTTCCTCACAGGAAAAACTTAACCCTTCCACACACTTTTCCACAAATGATACACTAGTCAATCCATGACATGTAATTATACTATTTAAGTAAACAATATAAGAACAACACGTCAACCAACCAGAGACCAAATGGGAAAATAATTCACCGACTACAGATATTTTCATATCAGGGTGTTCAGCTTGTTAGAACTCCTAACTGGACCGACAATCCTACTCATATAAATATTTTAAAAAATCACTCGTAATCCTACATGTATTTAAAACGACTGGTTTTTGCATTTTTAATAATATGCCGTTATTATTACTATATTTAGAAAGCATGATGTATATAGAATTTAATTTGCATAATTTAAAAACTTTGTACAAAGTTCTTATAATAAATAAATAAATAAATAGGTATTCTAGGGAAAATATTTATTTAACGAGTAGATAATATACTAGTTTCATAAAATTATACTTTACTTGTAAGTCGGTACAATTTATAAAAACATCGTTTTGGAAAAGAAGTTATTACGAAAATTTAATGAATAGCAAAAATTTATCGTTGTCAAAAATTGACACACGATATAAAGGTTGTCCGGGGGTTACGTGCATTAACTTTGGGAGGCGACTCTACACGAAGGTAGGAGTAAAAAAATTGAACAGCTTTTTCCGATTTTCTAACTTTTTTCCTATAGTTAAAAATCCTACATACTTACCCAATAAATTTGCTGTGAGCCTGCCGGGTGCGATTGTGGCGACGTTGGATGGATAATAATAGTGCTAGCCGCACACGCCGGACTCATTTTATCAGTGTCCGGGAGTTAAGTGCATTAACTTAGGGAGGTGCCTACATCATAGTATAAGTAAAAAGGTCAATAACTTTTTTCGAAATTCCAGCTTTTAGGGATACTTTTTTGGTAAAAGGATAAAGTTAGTCCGGCGTATCCGGCCAGAATTATTATTTTACGCTGTTTTTATTGGCCAGGAAAGGATCACGTAAAATTATACATTTTTCAGGCTAAATAGTAATTGCAAAAAGCTCAATTTGACTAAAAAATAATTCAAATAAAATACCTATAATTCACATCATATAAGTTTTGTTTTATCACATCGAAAAACGTGCAGCGTTGCCAACTCTGAATTTCCGGCCCCGTCGTGTGCTCATCGCTGTTTACTGGGGTAAGTAAATTATGAAACATTTATAAAAGTGTCTTAACTAAATACGCCAACAAATATTCGACTCTCAAAACAAGCGAACCTTTCTTGCCGTATTTGGACTTCGCAAGTTTGTTCAAACCGTGGCGAGCAATTCGCGCTCCCAAAAAAAGGTGTATTCATTCAACAGCATATTTTACTTTTTCGTTGTTTGTTTTTGGGGTGTTATGCCGTGTTGTGCTACCTCCTTCTTTAGCCGACGTTTCGGACAGCGTTGCAGTGTCCATCATCAGGGCAGATCCGGCAGATCCGTCGATGTGCCGGATCTGCCGGATCTGCCCTGATGATGGACACTGCAACGCTGTCCGAAACGTCGGCTAAAGAAGGAGGTAGCACAACACGGCATAACACCCCAAAAACAAACAACGAAAATGCTTTTGGCCGTGAAAATCTAAAAACGTATCAGCATATTTTACTTTTAAGAACTAAATGATGATATTATTATGCGAGATGCCTATATACTGTCAGGTTGATTTATTGACGAATCACATGTCATTACAGTAAACTCACCCCTCTGCGTCCCGTCACAGTTGATTTTTCCCCTGTTCTATATGCTCTCGTCTAGTAATATACATATGTCTATGGGAATGTTCTTTGTAAGGAAATATCACGCATAGGTGAAGATAGCAACTCAAATCAGTTGGCCCAACTAGCTTTGGGAATCAATAATTTGAATAGTTCTCAGTATCACTATATTGTAGGTATTTGGAAATAAGACGTTAGTTTCTGAAATGGGTTCACCATCCATAAATACTTTGAAATGATATTCATAAGTACTTTTTTCTTATAACTAATAGAGAAACTAGCATAAAACGCGCGTTTTCAAAACCAGGGGAACATTTTCACTTTGAATTAACATTTGGATATTTATTTGTGACATCATTCGAGGGCGGGACTTATTTGCACTGGTTAATACCAGGTTTACTGGTTAATACAGGGTGTTAAGGGACGTACCCAACTTAACTTTAACAGGTAGTTCATCAAATTATTTTGAGTTAAAAGGGTGTATGAAATTTTAGTCACCGGTGAAATTCGCGATGGTTTTTTTTAAAACGAATTTTTGCGTAAGAGGCTTTTGCATGTTAATGACTGCAAAACGTGATCATTTTACGGAATTCCAAACTATCTATAAATCTTCTGAACAAAATGTTTAAATCTATTATTAAAGTTATACGTTAACATTCAAAATTCTGAAAGCAATTTAAAATCCCAAGCCGGTTCTATCAAACCACTTACCGTCCAATTAGCTCAGCAAGCGGCACCTAGTTGGCGAGTTATTCTCAAATTGCACTGTGGCCCTGCCGTCCAGAGCACCGCTGCAGCCTCTCTTTACTCCACATGCGAAGTTTATGTGTGTGAGAGAGAGAGAGCGGTACGACTTGTTTGGTTTATTATACTTCCCCCCTCCCCTCCCCACAACTCCAGTAGGCAGTTTCCCCGGGCGCCAGTTTTACCCCGTGTATTAGTGGTGAATAAATTATGCAATCGGGAGAAGTGAATTATACTGAGATTACATTTTCAGGCGAGGAAAACAACGAGGGATGAGGCCATTTCCTGGCGAGATAAACGGGGGGATGATGTTTTTCTCTGAGAAACTCTCGGCGTATTATGTGAGGGTAGTAATAGTTTTCGGAAGTGTCCATCTGTCATAACTGTCAGTAATAAATGTCCATCACGGGTTAATTGGAAAACGAAATGTCTGCGCAGGTCGGGAACCGTAATTTTAAAATTTTGGACACCGAACAATGTTTTTGTGACGTACACGAGGCTTCTTAAAAGCACTGAAAAATGACCGTATGCGATCCCATTTCATTGCCATAGCTACTTCTTTATATGTTTGTCAGGTTTACGTTTCATGGAGGATAGGAGAGAGGTGGTATTCAGACAGTGGACAGAGGATCCAAAATGCTATACCTAACCTCCACTCTGTTCCCGAGTACCCCACTGGCGAGGGAACTTGTCGAACAAATTGGCTCGGTATAATTGGACGTCAGGAATTCTGATCAAAGGTTCTAAGAGTTGAGTTTTTATAGGTTAATTGGTCTAAATCAAAGATTCCCAAACTATTTTTTCTCGTCCACCACTTTCAAATTTTTACTGGTTTCGGTGGACCCCCAGACACTACATTTCTATCATATTTACACTTACGAGGGTCCATCTGGACCACTTTGGGAATCACTGGTCTAATAGAAGTTTTAACTGTAGCACGGTATCACATGATATAGAACATTAGTAAGTAATAGTTATTAAATTTTCACATGTGGCAAAGACTTTGTGGGTATAAATAATTATTATAATGACAATAAAATAACTTTGTTCCAATTTCACTTTATTATATATTTATTTATCCAACTGGTTTTAGTTCGACCTGAACCTTCATCAGGGGTGAATGCAGGTTCAGATCGAAAGTTCATCCCTGATGAAGGTTCAGGTCGAACCGATACCAGTTGGATAAAGAAATAAATAATAAAGTGGAATTTAAACAAAGTTATTTTATTGTCATAATTGAAATAGTTATTGTTAAACCCAATCGAAAAGAGTAAGAACTAGAATAAAAGTCTCATTTGACTAAGTTAATTAAATAATATTGAAGTAGATTAAGTGCAAAACAAACATCGGCATTTTTTTTTCGCGAGTAGACACAACTTAAATTACATTCTAGGAAAAAACAAGAAAATGTACAGCCCGAGTTTAGCGTTTAATTTGCCTAAACTACTTATTAAGCCTTTTCATAACTATGGGAGTAATTCGTTTTAGACATCCGCAGGACTAGCAGAAGAGGAGATAAATGTAACCCACCCCCCAAAGTAGGCACCTCTCTCCTTGTTCACGTACACCGCGTGGGAGGTTTGTAAAACTAAAACGTCCTGAAATCCTGAAAGACATAAGCAATGTTAAAATCATTTGGAATTCTCTTTAGATAAGCACTACTTTAGACGAAGTTCTTAGATTGATGAAACTGAAGCCTGCGATATGGCCAAGAGCATAATCTCGAATTCCTTTAAACCCACCATACACCATACACTGTAGAAAGTAGTAATCGAAACTTTACGAAAGGTCAGACCGATTTCAAGAATTTAGAACGACGTGCCATTTCGATTGCAAACTAGAAAAATATTTTTAAAAACAAACCCTACCCGTGTTTGCGCAGTGGTTGAAGGTTGGTTTTAATTTTGAAAATAAAACAATATTTAAACAAACCTACAGAGATATTCTGAATATAGATGTGTTATTTTATTTTATTTATTATTTCATTTAACATTTTACTTTACAATTCTCATCAGTATTATCACGACCACTATACTAGACCCATGCCTGTATCATGATAGACGAGTAAAGGCTAATACAATATTTAAAAAAACAAACAACAAAACATTTATAAACCATAATAAAAATCAAAACTAAAATTGAATTGAATAATAAAATAGACATTTCAAAGAAATACAAATAAAATTCTCAAATAATATTCAAAAGCCAGATAAAAAAACACGCAAAAGTGTATAATATAAGGCCTATCTTTTGAAATAAGTAAAACTCATTACAACTGTATGGAGCGGTAAAGAGCCCCCAAGAAATAGTGGTTGTAAAAAGGGATTTATTTGACTTTATATCGGTACTAAATGCATTGTATATTTTGGGAGCGATGATGAACCAGAAATATCGTGAATACGCAACCCAGGTTTGATGAAAAGCGGGGGTGTATTCGATGTTGTAGAGCCATATCACACCAGTAGGTTATTTTTTCCATATGTAACATCTTAGTAAATAACTGACGAATATCTAAGACCCTGATTACAGCAAAGAGTCCTTTCGAGGGGTTTGGGTATTAACCCCACAAGCGTGGAGTCCCAACTTCTCCTCGACTGTCCGGAGCTTGGGAATGTGATATCCGCCAAATAGGACATGTTGTTGGGCTGAAGGAAGTGGAGAAGGGGAAGAGATGGGGAAAGGAATTAGATAGGAAAGAGAAAGTTTAAGAAGTACCTTTAATATCTATGCAACAATTTGTCTAGGTGTTTATTATAGGTCATACGTCATCGGAGATTTTCGATGGTGCCAAGTGAAATAATGATAGGTACGAATGAATACATTACACATTCTTCCACAAAAAAAAAATGTTTTGAAAAATTATTACAGAGTATTTACATAAAACATCTTCAATCTTTTTATATTCGATTGGACAATTTTCTAATGTTTAATTTTATTTTTAACTTAATTGGTAAAACCTCTAATTGTAATATTTTAATTAACGAAGACAATATTAGCGAAACTCAATCAAAAATCTGATATAAAAAAAAATTAAAAAGTTACGGTCACATCTGGGATATATCTTTTGTACGTCCAAGATGTGACCGTATTTTTATGATTTGTATGTTTCGCTATCATTGTCTTCATTAATAAAATAAATGTAATGCTTTAATAAATAAAATAAAAACGATTAAAAAAAAAAAACGTTTCACAAGTCAAATTTCAGCATTGTTGGTAGGTACACTCCGCAAAGAGAAACTTTTAAACGACTCGAATTCAAAGCTCAAACTAAAAGCTTCTTTTCACATTATCCATTCTAGTGTTTAGTATAACGGTCTGCCTAATGCCAGAGGTGGGAGGCTCTAGCGGATTGGCGGAAGCACCGGGGCGGAGAGCTCCGGATCCGAGGAATGTCCCTTTTAATCCCGCATCAGCCTCCGAGCTCCTAGGGTATATAACTGGAACAAGTACTGGGCTAAGTGCTGCTCGCTATTTCTGCTGCCCTGCTACTCAAATTATTTCCATGCTATTTAAGAAGTTAAGGTTTTGGTGATTTAAGAAAATATTGTGTTTGTATTCGTTTCTTAAAATATTTTTTATCAACTTACAATTTGCCTTAATATTTTAAAAGCATAACTAGGAAATTTCGTTTACTAAAATATATTAATTAGTGCCATCTATAAACGCGATTATAATAACTTTCATTTCGTGCTTTCGTTTTTGATTGCATTTGAAGAACGTACAAAAAAAAATTTACATATGTTTTTTAAATATTTTGTTTCCTAGAGTCTGAATATTTTGGTTAATTTGAATTAACATGATTACAGTGTAAATTTTTTCTGTAAAAATATTTTGTTCTGTGAATAGAGGTACTTGTGTCGTAAATAAATAAATATAGTTCGTACTCCAAAGAAATCACTAATTATTATTGTAAATTTGTTTATTAGTTTGTAACTGCCAAAAATCTCCGTGTCATGACATTTGGACACCTTGATTTGTTTCCCAATTCAATTAGAAGTGTTGTGGAGATTTGAAATAACGAATTTAATAATAATTTAAAAATTAAGGCCCATTAACCAACGATCGAGAATTCAAATTTCAACTTGCAATCGTGCCCTTGCAAGTATAGGGCGGTTCCGATGTGTAATATTAATTATTCTCCGTACCCAAAAGTTTAACTTATAACTCTACATCGACTTAATTTCATTCAAAATTTGCTTTAATATATACCTACATTTAAGTAAGCAATAAAATGCTCGAACGCGTGGTGATACATTTTTCAATATCGTGTACTTCTTGTAAGTATTTTTTAAATATATAATTATGATTTTTCAATAATGTCTAAGCAAAATAAGTGTGTAAAAAATATGAAATATTTTAGTTTATAAATACAATAACTGAAGTATTTTCGTCACTAAACACGTGCTCGGTTTTATTTTTTAATGATTTTAATTGAACTAAAATTAAAATTCTGAAAAGTGTCTACTAGATTATGTATTGATTTATTTTACTATATGATTATACGATTTGAAAGGTGTGTTTTATAATACAATATGTCGTTTGAAAATTTAACAAATCTGCCAACGACCAACGGTGTAACCTTAGTATATTAAAAATGAACTTAGTTTTTCAAAATTTAAAAAATGACTTTACCAGATAAAATAACAATCTTTTGAAATCAATTTACGTTTTTATGTAAATAAGCGTCAATACGTCAAGAATTTGATTTAAAAATGACAAATTTCCGGTATTTTCTGGTTTTACCCTCTTAAAACCAATAAAAGTTTCTGTTATTTCGTCTTAAGATATATTTTTATGACTAAGATCCAAGAAATAACAGGTCAGTGCTTTTGATGATGGCGATTTTTGTGAAAAAAGGTTGTTCATATGCATTTCATTTCATTATGCATAATATTTGACATAGAGGTTTTTTTGTATCATTTTCGGAGGCAAGATGAACCCATTTGTCCATGCATTTAACTTCACTCAACTGACTACCCATTCGAGTGTTTCTTTCCCCTGCAATAATCGGTCTCCGAAAGAGCATGAAGTAATAAAGGTGCACATTTCACGCCATATTTCTCTGAGAGATGAAAAAGAAAAAACAATATTCGTGCGTCTCCTAAACGGTGGATATTAAAAAGGGCAGCGGAAGGGGGCGGGAAACAACTGCCTTATGGTCATAAAATACCCACAAAAGAAAAGTGCACGCAAGCCAATCGAGAGGAGATGATAGTACGTAATGCCGGCAGAGGACGGCATAACCGAGAGACGCACTCCGAGAGGGAGGGGGGAGACGGGGAGGTGCGTTATGAAAGAAATTGCAACACTTCGCTTCGCTTCGCACTGTCTGCCAAAGTCAAAAGAGGGTTCATCGGCGTCTACGGTGTTTCAACAAACACTACGACATTTGAAGCTTTGAAAAATTATAATTATTATGATACCTCAATCTTGAAGTATGATCAATTCATTGAACCAATCAAATTAAATGTGATTGATTAAAGTGTTTTTTTTTTTAAATTAATTGTTATCAAGTTTAATTTGCAGAACGCCATTTAAATTTTAGTTTTTTTTTCTAGATATGTTCAAAACTATTATTATTTAATTTATAAAAACAGCTTATTTATGAACAAGTTCTGCTATGTAAGTATTATTACGCGTGACAGCTGTTTCGCCTTCTGAAGGCATTATCAAACTGTGGGTAGCCCATGACATTTGAATGACTAATGACGAATGACAAATTTAAACAATAAAGTTATTGGGAAAACTTTAAAAATGGTAATAACCATTAATAATTTCCAACATTTTACTTGGAAATCAATAAGGGCATAAGTAATAAAAATCAAAGTATCTATCTAGAAATAATATAAATGTATGATCTATATGTGGGCTACTCGCAGTTTGATAATGCCTCAAGATGGCGAAATAGCTGTCACGCGTAATAATAATAATTAAATAGCAGAACGTGTTTATAAATAAACATTTTTTATAAATTAAAAATAATATGACTGAATAGATATATAAAAAAAAGATTGATGTCGTTTTAGAACCCTTTTTTTCATGTACGAGCCATCGCTCAGTAGTTACAACAGTTTTATTTTCTAAACACTCCTGAGAATTCTAAAAACGAAAAATATTAAATGCTATGTATAAATGAGAGATGAATCTAATCTAAGAATAAAAAGTTGCGAAATTGGTAGTGAGACTAACGAACAATAAAAAAAATGTTGTAAAAGAAACTACAAAGGATTCTAAGAACAACACAAGTTTCTAACCACATAGTTGCCAAAACAAAACGGACGCGCTGTCATCTTAGTTGTGTCTATTGTGTATTATGCGTTCACTCCATATTGCGTCTTCCCAACCCCCCGTTCTACCCCAACCACCCCCTAGTCACCCAACACACCCCCTTCCCCTCTCTTCTCTTTCACAGAATGCCAGTGCAATAATAGCAGCGTCCACATAAAGGGGGACAAATAATGTCCTGATGGTTCAAGCAGGCTCCATTGCCCTTGGGGATGAAAACATTGGACGAATCGGTAAGGATAGTCACTAGTCGGGCATTCTTTAAAAACCTTCCTTGGTCTTGGCACCTTAAGCGAATCACTTTTCTTCAATTTTCAAGCGTAGACAAAAGAGATCTAGGTACATCACAATAATTGTTTTAAAATGTTTTGTTTTGGACAATGTATAAGCAATATTTTGTGAAGAGGAAATGTGTTTTTATTATTGCCCTGGGGTGAGAATGTTATCAGAAAACTTTATAAATAGGCAATGGTAGACAAATCCTTGCTTTTGAACGTTAAAATCATACGTCGGAAATGTTTTCAAAAACAACCAATCATTTTTTTACTGTAATTGTCCGGCGTAAACAAAACAAAACAATTTAATATTATATACTTTAAGACTAACTTACTAACTAACTAACCACCAAGCCGTTTCCTCACGGGGATAGGCAGAGAGTACGGACCGCCAAACAAACTCGGTCTCGGGACACACTCCTTGCCTCATTCACATTTATATATCTTATGATGCATCTGATTTACTTGATCGTGCCATATCTTTCTCGGGCGTCCCCGACTTCTTCTACTACTAATTTGTATTATTTCACCATTAATTAATTAAATGAAATATCTTGATTATCGATTTTCGCAAGCGATTTAAATTACCAAACATATATATATATCTATTGTTAAACATAAGCATTCGATACTAAATTTGTATTTCAAGATATTATTTTTTCTCTTCGCTAGTTCTTTTTCTCATAAGGACAAAATTGTATATTTAACTAAAGCTTCTATGAGGAATTCAATCAAAAAACTTTTTCCTTCTATAAATAATTTGTTATATACATTGTAATATGAAATTATGTTATGAACTAAACATTGTAATGTGAAATTATGTTATGAACTAAACATTGTAATATGAAATTTTGTTATGAACAAAATTTTTCATTTGACTGGCCTGAAACAGGATCCATTCCTAGTCGGCTAGTTAAAGTTTCCGCATATGTTTTATTGTATAATTTAATATGAAATAAATTATTATTAAAAATAATATATAGTATATACACAGAGTGGAAAATACTCTCAGTATCGCCCTGGTGTAAGACCACCATTCAGAATTGAAACGTTGCTAGAAATGTCTTTAGCCGTGTATGGTGACCAGATCTGAATAACCAGGTAATTCCTTACCTTCCCCTTCCCCATATCCTTCCCCTCCCCACTACCTTCAGCTTCACAACATACCCCAATCGGGGATGCCATAGCCTCCCTGGCTCCAGACGGGACCAGTTGGGACTCTTGTGCTGTATTCATATAAATAAATAAATAAAAAGTTCTACTTACATTCCTTTTTTCTACGTTCATTCGCTCTGAATTACAAAACCATATGAGCGCGTCCTTTTCTTAATTATACTAATTACGCTTACATCAGCTCTACATTCTTCATGGTTTATTCTTTGCAATTGTCCACATTTCATAAATGGTTTTATCACACATACGCCTTAGGGATCTCATTTCTACTTTCATTCTTCCTTTTGAATATTATATATCTACTTTAGAAGGAACTTTCCCAAAAACAAGAAAAATTGGATTTATTTTTATAAGAAAAACTCTCTTTTTAACTTTTGAAGGTTATTCCCGTCAATGTAATATATCACTGAAGAAGAAGATAACAATAATAATCTAATTTTTTAAAATATGAAAATGAACAAGACACAGAAAAGTAATAAAAGATAACGGTCGCAACTGGGACTCGAACCCAGAACCTTACGTCTTACCGGGACATACACCTCTACCAATTGGGCTACTGCGATCTATTATGAGACTGTCGTAATTGTCAACTTCATATTTCAAATTTCAGAATTAACAATATTATCTTCGACTAACGTTTTTTTTTTTTAAAATTTTATTTCAAAGTGGTTTCCATTATTTGTTCATCTGTAAAATTGAGTGGAATATCATTATTGACAGAAAGAACAAATAAACAGCGCCGAGTGGCCGGCTAAAAGTGACAATAATCGAAAGAAAGTATATTCAATTTCTTTCTCTTTGTAAATATCGAGAAAGGTTTGGAAATAGTCCACTCTGAGTCTATGCAAGTTTTTCTAAAAAACGACTTCATGCTTCGAGGCACGATTTCAATTATCAGCGTGCTCCTTGATGTAAAAACAAAGTACGGAAAAATGGTCGCCCTAGAAAGGATATTTTTTTTACTATCCCATGTATCTTGAAGCGGTCTGTGCATGTTGCTTGAACTTTCTGATTGAAAAAAAAATCGATGATTTGTTTAGAATTCATAGATTATTCGATTTAGATGAAATGTGTTAGAGTTCTTATTTGCTCCTCCAAAGTTCTTTTAGAAGGGAGGATCTCAACAAATTCTAAGAAACAAAAGTATAAAGTTGTCCCATTCTTTATCCCTTTTCGCTAAATCAACTTGTGCTCGTCCGACGCGGAAAGAAAGTTTTTTAATGCCTATATGGCAAAAACACATCCACTTCTTTTTCAGACTCCAGGGTGTTGTAATGCGAGATAGTTCTTAACTACGCTAGTAGCTTCCAAGCACGGCTTTGTGGTTTTCATTTTGAATTATGGTAAGGGCTTACCTTTTATAAACAACTTACTCTAAACTGCACATATTGTCAAATTACATAATTTTTGAATTATTTTATTATTATAAATTTAAGATTAATAATTCGCAAAGCTTTCATTTGAACGCTTTTCGAATTACTGCTTTTTGACCCTAACTAACTAACCATCGCACCATTTTTTGGAGGTGTAGGCCGGGAGGACGAACCGTCAAACTACTCGGTCTCGGCACACACTCCTTGCCTCATTCACATTCGTACATCGTCTTCTGTACTTCTGACTCTTGCCATGGCCGGACTCAAGAATTTGGTTCTCTTGATCGTGCCACCTCCTCCTTATACTCCTTTCTTCTTTTATTCGCTCTTCATGTCCAAACAATTTAATCCCTTTCTTAATCGTGTACTAACACCAGCCTTGCATTCTTTGCGAATCTCAACATTTCTCACACAACCATATATGGTTTTACCAAGCATATGCCTCAGGAATCTCATTTCTGCAGCTTTCAGTCTATAATACTTTCATTCTTTCTCTGCCAGATCCATGCTTTTCTGCCATACATAATGTTTTCTGCCATAAATAATGCTTTTCTGCCATACATATAATGGGTATATACCAGAACCCCTTTGTGGACTGCTGCCTTCGATCCTGCTTTATGATCTTAAAAATGTGATAGTTTAAAACATTGTTAAAACCAGTCGCCTTGAAAATCCTGTACCTGCTACATGATTTTTTTAATGAGCCTTTTAGATGCACTTATTACCGTTGTTTAAATTCTGCTAAAGTGCAAAGGACCTTACTAATAAACATGTCTTAAATTTTTCACAACTGATACTTAATTTACTTCCCCAACCTCCAAGTACTTTCTCATTCCCCTTCCTCTCCCTTCAACCTTACAAAATTTCCCAATACATGGAGGTTGTTGCGCCAGCGCACATAAGGACGGCCAAAATAAATTACGGCGCCAAAAATAGGAAAAAAGTATTGTCTTCAAACTAATCAAAAATACCTTTAAAATATTATCTATAAACCAGTTCAAATTGAAGAGAAAGAATTTATTTTGCAAACGTGACCCAATTGCCTTCACACGTGCCAACATATAAGTTAACTTTTGTACAGCCAATACTGGTTAGTTTCGCCTAAATCATTCATTGACTAAGTTACTACGCTCGTCCTATTTTAACTACATATTTTAAAATCAGAAAGTTTTCAAATTGGATATTGAAGCGTCAGCAATCATTGTTAAAATAATAATGGAACTTATAAATAAATAATGTATGTTTTATGAATTACTATTTTTGTTAAAAAATATATTATTTTACAAGTTCAAAAAATATCACATCATTACTAATATTAAAAAAAACCGGTAAATGTATATCCCCCTGTTTCCCCATTCGTTAAATCGGGCGCTTTTCTTTCAGGTAGTCTTGCGACCCCGCTCATAATGAGATCAAGTTAAAGAGAAAAGAGCTACCATATTAAAAAATGACCAGTTTAACACATTATTGTCATAAGAGTTTTTTTAAGAGTTAATCGATATTGTATGTTATATGTAGATTGTAGGTACCTATATTATTAATTCGAAATGAAGAAATAATTTAATTTTTATTTATTTAGAATACTACGACCACCCAACTAACCCTAATAAGGTATTTAAGGAAAGATTATCTTAGGTAGTCTCCTCATAAGCATTTCTGATAAAAATATTTTTGGCGTAGTAAATTGATAATTCGGTATTGTGTGCGGCAGGGCCGTTAGAAATTTTTTTATACTGTCTATAATGTCTACAGTTTGCATGATTAATAATTTCTAGTAATCCCGTGATCATCTTCTCTACGGAGAGAAAATGGTTTTTATCAGTTATCTTTTCAGCTGTAATAGCCCCCAATATAAATTATATCAGAAAAATAAAAACATAAGAAAAAGTTAAATAAATTTAACCATACTTCGCCAATTCAAAATAATTCAACCAATCTCTTAAGTGTTAAGTTATCAAGGCAACTACTTTATTAAAATAAATACAATTTACTCAGCGAAGGTTCGTTCACAACCCGATAGAAAATCTTCCCACAATACTTGAACATTCAATTCCAGACACTGCCTTAACGGAATGTGAATTACTTTCCAAAGATTTGAAAACTATTTTCCAACGATTTGACGTGTGGAAGTCTGCAGAAGTAAATGCTCCTGGTTCCTGGAATGCGAAACGCCCGACGTAGATATTCGCAATCCAAATTTCAGTTTTCGAACATACGTATTTTCCGGTATAATGTTAATGGATATTTTACAAATAATATGCCCTGTTTAAAGAGGAAATACGTTTTCAAATTTGTGGTTTGCAGGTGCCAATTTGAAGGTCAATGTTTAAATAATAATAATCACCGATCGAACTACTTCATAAATTAATAAAATATTCCACCATATTTAAATTTTACGAGAATTAGTACGAGATGAATCTAAAAGATATGATTTAAAATTTTCGCGTCCAAAAGTATTTTTGTTGTTTATTTTATTAGGTATTACGCCACAGTGTCCATCATCAGGGCTGATGTAACGTTGTCCGAAACGTCGGCTAAAGAAGGAGTTAGCGTAACACGGCATAACATCCCAAAAATAAACAACAAAAATCAATCTAACAGGTTGAAGAAGTTAACTATATAAGATGTCACCTAAATACGGAATAAATGAATAAAATTATTAACAATATTTAATGATTTAAAATTGCCTCACAAAAAATAGTTTGTGATACTTACGTTTAGCAGTGAAGCAGTTAGCACAAGCTCTCTATATAAAACTGTAAAAACAGAGATGCTATCATTTCCTTTGTGTCTGCGACTTTTATTGGATAAAACAAAAACGGACAGATGAAATCTCACGATATATAAATTAAGGTAGAGATAAATGTAAGAGGGAACAACGAGTTTCGCGATAGTTATAAATTTTTAATATGAACAGGAAGTAATTAAGTACATAAAAGAAAATTGATTTATTGCTGTGAAATTCATACACATACCTACCTGTATCAGCTTCTAAATGTAATCTTATTTACTGAGAAATATTATTGAGGATTTCATAACAATGAAATACTTATAGGACATATTATAATCTCAAGCAGGTAATCGTCAAATCCCTTGGCGGTTCGAAGATATTGAATAGCTGTAATGGCTTTAAGTCAGTATCTCCATAATGTAACACACAAAACGTAGGAGTTTTGAAAAGTTTGTGGAAGTGACGTCAAGATATTTATTACAAGAGAAAAAAATATTTTTGGTTTTCACTAAAGTAACAGAACAACCACAACCATAGAGAAAATACAAGATCAATGTAAAAAATAAACCTTCCATGTACGTTCATTTACAGTAGGTGGTAACAAAGCGATGGTCAAACAATAGTGCGATTCAAAACTAGTCCCCACTCTACAATTAGTTTTTGTCAGTAAAAAATATTTTTGCATGGAAATATTTTGTTGTGAAAGCTTTCAAAGGCATTGTTTAAATTATTTTCACGGCGAGAGTGTAGTATTTGTTTTTCCATTATTAAAATAAAATCCCAACAGTTTTCAAACCAAATAATATTGTGTTGGTGGAGGACTCGGTTGTATGATGTTTCCAATTAAAAAAATAATGGAAAGCAATTTAATTTTTTTTTTTGCATTTGATTCTTTTGAAAAACAAATACTTCGCCGTGACCACTCAACTTATTCAAACTGTTTACAAAGCATCCTCCTTTTTCCCGATAACGAGAACTAATAATTACTAATTTTATAATTATAATATCCAATATGCCATCTGTCAGAAACTTATGGAACTTACAAAGAATTTCAAATCATTGAGGTCAATTATCGAGATAAAAAAACTATCCTACATTTTAAGTTGGACCAAATTACACACAGTAAGCCAAATTTCATAAAAATCGGTTAAGTAGTTTCGGAGTTTATCTCGAAAAAACTTCGTGACGCGAGATTTTTATAAAAAAGAATAATAGTCGGTTTTGGTACATGATAAATCCTATTGAAATGATGATCCGTATTGAAAAAAAAACAATGAATATCACGAAGACCAAAATGCAATCTACTTTTTTCTGTAAATAGGTCAGAAAGTTTACATATAATAAAGGTTTAAAGCGAATCGGTTAGGTCTCTTGCATTCTGCATGATTTATGTAGGTACACTGAACAGTTAGAAGTGTGATCTGAACCGGTTTGAAAGAAAAGTAAAAAAACTTAAAATTGATGTCGCCCAATTTCTAAGTTTTCAACCCCCCGGAATCCGTGGGCCCCCGGTCTCATACGTAAGTGATTATCTGCTAGAGAAAGATATTTGACGGTTCAACGTGTTTGATAAAATTCAATAATGTAAAAAATGTCTGTCCCAACTATCAAAGAAGTTCTTGAGCTACCACTGGCAATCATAATAAATGTTCCCGGCAGGCCTTTTAACTGCTCCGTATTAACCATTCATTCGATCACACAGAATTCCTCAGCTTTAGGGGTTCAAACAATGTTTACCCGGGATTGGCCGATGGCCGATAACAAAAGTTTGGAACATATTATTTTATTACTATTAGGTATCTTTTTAGCACCCTCCTGACCCAAAGGAACCTGGGTATCTGGCATCGTCGATCGATAAAGGATTTATCGATCATGTCGGTAACTTGTCAATGTTCCCGAGCACGATTGAAATCGCTAACGTACAGACAACAAACAACATTTAGGACGGGTTGTTTAAAAATCAAATATTAAAAAAAAGAATTTTCATATTCTGTGTAAGTTTTATTCATGTTCTGTACTTCAAATATTTGATGAAGTGTTAAATTTTTTTAAACAATCCATCCTTAGTAGTCGTGGACCGTGATTTATTCTTTGGAGATCTGCAGTCATGCTCAGGACCGATGACAATTTACTGGCATTATCGATAGACCGAGTTAGGTACCCTGGGATGTCTTTAATGTTAGCGTCTTTTGAAATCTAAAATATTCATCCGCTTTTTTTCTATTTTAATCCAAGGAATATACCTTTTACCTTTCAAATAAAATGAATTATACATTGATGGATAGATACAAATACTGTTATTGTTATTTTTATAAACCTCCTTATTAGGCTGAGTCTGTTCCGAAGTGGCACAAAATCAATCTATTTTTAATATTTTTAATGAAATGAGAAGAAAAATTAAATAGAAAGGAAAGAGAAACAAGAGAACATTGAACAAAATAGAATAAATGAGAGAAATATAAAATAAATAAATGAGATGGACAGACGAAAACGTAGGCGTGAAGTATGTTGATATATTAGAGAAGTTATTGTCCGCAGTGGGTTATGCCTATTTTGGCTATCCATGATTGGATTTTGTGATTTAGATGAAAATTTTTGGTGAATGTCCTTATTGTCTTTTTCAATTAAATTTAAAAAATGGATGCAAATCATGTCTTTGTCCATACGTGGTGTACTATACAACGTAAAATATAGCTTGTAATGGTAACCGTAAAGAGAGACAAATGGATGCAAATCATGGTTATGTCTTTGTCCATACGTGGTGTACTATACAACGTAAAATATAACTTGTAATGGTAACCGTAAAGAGAGACAAATGGATGCAAATCATGGTTATGTCTTTGTCCATACGTGGTGTGTACTACACAACGTAAAATATAACTTGTGATGGTAACCGTAAAGAGAGACAAATGGATGCAAATCATGGTTATGTCTTTGTCCATACGTGGTGTGTACTACACAACGTAAAATATAACTTGTAATGGTAACCGTAAAGAGAGACAAATGGATGCAAATCATGGTTATGTCTTTGTCCATACGTGGTGTGTACTACACAACGTAAAATATAACTTGTAATGGTAACCGTAAAGAGAGACAAATGGATGTAAATCATGGTTATGTCTTTGTCCATATGTGGTGTACTATACAACGTAAAATATAACTTGTAATGGTAACAGTAAAGAGAGACAAATGAGTAATTATATTCATACCACATACCTTTAATCATCGGCTCTAACTCTACGATTGCATCTTATCCCCAACATACGTTTCCCATAAAACGTTAAAGGTGTGCGAAAACAAAACATGAAAAAATTTACATGTAAGTTTTCAATAAGTTTTGTAAAAAAACCGGCAATGTAAAACACGGCCGGTGTGATTACATCATAATTTACGACCTTACTAAAATTGCATTTGACATCAAGTTGTAAAATAAAGGGAAAAGGTATATATAAAGAAAGCAGCTTTCTCAGCAGGGAGAAATTAAGATTTCATAGGCAAGACTAGGAATGAGACTACCCTGGGGAGAGAATTCTGAAAGCTTGTTTACACGCTTGTTTGCTTGCTTAAAGCACCCGGCCAAAACTGTCTAATGTATATTAAGAAATTCTTAATTAACTCCTACAGTCCTCCATTTAGAAATTTGGCAACAATTAAGTTAGGAAACAGCATCGTGCGTTTGTATTAAATTTGAAGGAATTCACGAAATGCTTGAGAAATATATTAAAATTTTAAAAATCTTAATGAAAGTTGCCACTCGATTGCCCCACCTTAAAGGGCGGATTCAATCTTCTGAGAATGTTGTGTTTGTATTACCATTTTTACAATGTAAGATGCTGCGGTATATCTACAGCAGGGAGATATTTGTCAACAAAAAAAAATAGTATTATCGAGAAAATTGACAATATTTGTTTCGAAAGGTATGGCACATGGACATATTACTGGACGAGAACATATAGGACAGGGGTAAAAATCAATTGTAGTGGGACGCAGAGGGATTAGTTGACTGTTATGATATCTGATTCGTCAATAAATCAATCTAACCTATTATAACCTGACTGACCTAATATATAATAGACCTTTTTACATGGGAGCGCGAATTGCTCGCCACGGTTTGAACAAACTTGCGAAGTCCAAATCCGGCAAAGAAAATTCGACTCTAAAAACGCTTGTTTTTAGAGTCGAATATTTTGTTGCCGTATTTAGTTAAGACACTTTTACAAATGTTTCATAATTTACCGGGAATTCCGAGCTGGCAACGCTGCATGTTTCTCGATGTGATAAAACTGATCATAATGTGAATAAGCTTAAAACAAAGACAAATAATGCCTACCGATTCTCTTTTCCACTTCTATTTTTACACGTTTTAATAGCACAAGCCACCATTTTTGCCGTGTTATGAGGCATATCCGGTATGGGGAGGGGGAAATAATACTTTTTCATCACTTAGGGCAGGTCTAGTAATATTCATATGTCTATGGTATGGCATAAATATGTTCAGCTTCACAAACCCTGCAATCAGTGGCGGTTTTCTCTAAAGTGCGGTTGTGCGGTGAACCCCCATTAAAAATATGATAAAATAAAACAACCTTGTTGTACAGTAATATAAGCACATCACAGATAGCTCGACATTAAAATTCCGTCTTTAAAACTCGCGCCACAAATACGGTACCTATCTATTCCCATTTTGTGCGCGTTGCGATCCGCACACATTTGTCCATACAAAAAATCATAGCCGATACGAATCGCTGTGACGGTAGAATGGACAAAACTACGCAGCTTGGTGCGCTGCTCACGAGTCAAGATGTCACGTGACCTCCGAACTTTGACGAGTCTCGCCGAAACGAAGCCCGAGATTGTCGCATTATGACCGGCTGACGGTCGACTTTTACACCGACGGATGCAAGTTAAATGTTATATATTATGGTCATTTTTTATAGTCATTTTTGTACATTTTTTATTTTCTTGTTTGTGCATTTCTCCAACCGTTTACTAATAGCATTTGTAAATCTACTATTGAAGTGGACCGATTTTGACTTCTGTTTTCGTTTTTTTATAGATAAGTCGTTATATCCCTAAGGTACGAGTACATTTACTAAAGTTTCGGCAAACAACGTCGCTAGTTATGCAATTTTGTGTTGAGCTTTCCTAGTATTGTTTCGGCTTTCAAATTGAAAGTGGTTGCGTTTATCGGTAGTCGCGAATATTCTGTCCTAATTTTTTCACACAATGACGGAATACAGTGTTATATTAAAAAAATAACGCTAATGCTAATAAAAAAAGTTTGGAAATTAAATATTATTATTTTTTGTATACGTATATATTGGATTTTTAGTGTAAGTGAACAAAGCTAATTTTATTTCGTGGCTACCTTTATTTGTGTTTCTTGTTTTTTTATGTTTTAAAATATCAATTATATTATATTCTACATTCTACGCAATTATTCTTATTAAAAAAAAACAATAATAATTAGCAACGTACATTGAGTGTTGTAAAAACCATTAAACAATTTAAATCCTCTAAAATCATTTTGGTTGTTTAATAATTGTGTCGAGGAGTATCAAGTTATTTAAAAACAATAGTACCTATTTAGGTACCCCCCCCCCCCCCCACTAACTTTATTTAATTTGTGTGACAAGAGTAAATTTTGATTAGACAATATAGACATCATTCTTCTCTTGAATTTCTGAACCCCCCGTTAAAAAGACCACGAACCGCCACTGCCTGCAATAATTATAATATCCCGTGATTTCCAGGGGTTAATAAGAAGACAACTTGAATTAAATCAAACTTATCACGACCGTGTAAGTAGTGCACATGTGAAAATCTTACAGAAAATAGTATATGACAGAAAATAATATTCAATAATGATGTTTCTTCGAAAAACATTAATTAACTTAATCTGGCTGACATACAGTAAGCGCACTTGAAGTGAAATCACACAAAACTGCGCTATATAAATGTAATGTTATTATTATTATATTACAGAGTAGAGAGGTGGTTTTACTTATGTTCGTCATTAGATTACGAAAGAAAAGAACCCCCAAAAGAACAAATCAAAAGCAATTTCTCTAATAAACAAACTTCCGGAAGAATGTCCCATTTATTGCGTAGGTAGGTTTGATTAGAATCAAGCCAAACTGACACCATAGATAGACCAGAGATGGTAAACCAATTGCCTTTTTTTAGTTGTTATTATGAAGGATCACGAGTTTCGTTGTTCCACTTATGGGCCGAGTGTCGCAAACCTTCAGCCTAATATAAAGTTTTAAAAAAAGTTTTTTTTGACAATTTTTTTTTATTTTTTATAGTGAATACCTCACAAGAGTCTCAACTGCTCCCGTCTGGAGCCAGTGAGACTATGGCATCCCCAATTGGGGTTTGTTATGAGGCTGAAGGTATGTGGGGAAGGGAAGGAGACGAGGAAGAGGAAGGTGGGGAAGTACCTGGCTATTCAGATCTAGTCACTAAACCCGGCTAAAGCCATTTCAAGCAACGTTTCAATTCTGAATGGTGGTCTTACACCAGGGCGATACTAAGAGTATCTTCCGCTCTGGATATATTTGGGTTGGGTTTGGAATATTTTCTGTATTCGTAACCCCTCAGACTAATTTGTTCGCTTTTGGGAAAAAGTCAAATAGGTCTCGTAGAAATTCTTGTGTTTCTCTTACTAATCATAGTGAGAAATACTATCTAAACGGTGATAGAAAGAGAAAACACCACACTTTATATTCAAATCTAAAAGTTAATAGTTAAATGTACTACTTTATGAAACCAAAGTTTCCGACCGCAATTTGTAAAAAGTTAAGAAACTTTGGGAATTTTTTACGAATTATTTTCACATGAAAAAAGTGAGGTGACGATAATGTAAATAACACAATAAATATGTGTGTTTTAATTTTTTTCGTTAACAGAAATTTTTGTTCGAAAAAACATAAGGTTAGCTATATTGAATACTTTTTTTTTTATGTTTGCATTCAAAAATGTTTTATAAAATTACATATTTATTTCTAATAATATAATTTGAAAGTGTACTTCATGTAAAACAATTTTTAGTTTTTGGATTCCTTTCAGAAATATTACATTTGAATTTTTTGCAAAACATAAAAATTTTGATCTTCTGTCGAAATATGCCCGAGGCCTGAGGGGTTATTAAAACCTGACTTTATGACGTATTGTTTATTGTTTTTAATTAGGGGTATGAATACTAACATCTTATTTCACCTTTACCTATCTAACGGGGTGTAATACACGACAAGTTATTCTATGTGTATAGTGTATAGGTCCAGGGCTGCGATTTTCCAGTAGAGGCCGCTTGCAGTCACCGTCGAAAGTACGTACATTGGTCGTCTTTGTTATTCCCGATTCTTGTCGAAGGTTACATACTTAGACGATAAAATGTCAAAAGTCATTCTACTCGAATAACGAGTGGGTCGAACCAGTCGACATAGAGTTTTCTTCGCCATAACTGTCAAAATCTAGTATCTTTACCTAAGATCATTTTCCGCGCGCACTCTGATAAACATCGTACATTTTCACAAAGTTGTTTTAAGCTTCATTTTACAATGGGAAATTTACCGACGACATTAACTACAGTACATAATGTACAGCAAACTGAAGCAGAAGCTTTGAGACAAACAATAATATTTCGCCGGAGGGTAGATAGTTTTAACATGAAAATAACGAACTTCTTAATTAACCTGTTGTACTGTCGTTTTGCATATGTTAGGAGCATTAAATTCCCTTTCCGCGGTGGATATCAAGTTTTTTTGGTTTTGAGTAATATACTCGCCAGCCATTTCGAAGAAAGTGCGCTCGTAATTTCAAATTCTGCTTAGAAACGTCAAAAACATCAGAAACATAGACAATCTTCAAAGGGCTGCCGATATAATCATTTCTTCAACCCTTCGACAATACGTAAAAATGAAACATTCAACAAAGTTCGTCGGGACGACGAGTAATTTTCAACACTAAATTAACACTTGATCGTTAATGGAGAATCGCAGCCCAGACGCATTTCGTACTCCAAATTTGAATATATTTTTGAGTATTTCATATAATTGATATTTTAAACCGAAACAACCACGTTTTGTCAGTGAATGCGTTCACCTTCCCTGCGATAGTCAATAAGTTGTTTTCAAGGGATGTAATGCGGCGCCCATTAGAAAGGACAACACACTGCAATCACTCCGGCTTCTTCGCGAGGGTTGTTTATTACTGCAATAGGGTTAACTTAGTCGCCAAGACATGGAATACAACAGTACTATATTCATTTAAATTGGAATACTTCAATTTCTACACTTTGTGAATCATTTCTCATTTCTTTCGGAAAGGCGGAAAGTTGGCAAAAACAGAGATTTATGTAAGTATGCTTTACTCCCAACAGCAAGACCGTTGTTGTAAATTTGGCAACGTAATGCGGGTCAGCTTGTGAAAGCAGTTTTTAGGAATATTGCTAAAAGATCTTAAATTATTAACTAGAGATTATAAAAATATATTATTATTAGTAGGACATTAATTTTTCAACCATAATGATTTATTTGATAGGCAGTTACATATATGAAATCAATTAGCTGCAATCTTTTCTAACCGAGTTACGTAACTAATTTCTCGGATAAATCTTCCACCCAAGCTTTGCTCAACACTAGAATTTTAATTTAACAACCAAATGTATCTTCAAAATTTAATTACTATAACCTAACCAAAATCTAACAGTATCATCAGGAATTTTTATTCATTTCTGATATAAATATTATTGACCATGTAATCTATGCCAGAAGTTTTTTGAACAGAAATCGGAAACGGACGTAAAAACGTTATTCCTAGTTTGAATGAAAGATAATTGAATGCGTTTTTTGGCCAGAAAAATATTAAATTTCTTGCTAGGAAACTACATAATTTTCTACAAAATCGATCAAAAAGTAACAGAAATGAATATATTTAAAAGTATTATATAACAAACTATATTTTTTTATATTACAGATTTGAAAAATGTTATACATTTTTATACCTAAAACGGATGATGACAACTAGTGATTTTATAATAACGTAATTAGAAGACATTTTGAAAAACTTCCGCAATCGTTCTCGGTAACAGTTCATAACTGTTATATAACCGATGTCTTTACACTTACTTACAATAATGATCCCAATTGAATGTATCGTGTGTCCCACAATTATCTACACCCATTTATATTTGTGTATATCTCTTTGTCGCAATAAACAACTATTAAAGCTGTCATAAAGGATCGTGTGAAAGGTTTATGGGCTAAACGAACGCCAAAAAACTACTTTTATTTTGATGGCGCGGATATGGCAGTGAAAATAACTACCCACGCAACCCTCGTAAAATAAAGAAAGAGAAGAATAATGGAGTAATATTATTGTGTAAGAATATTTGACCGTCAAGTATCTATCATAACTTGGAAGTGGCTGTAGAAGGGGAAGATTGAATGCTGAAACATCTAAACAGCGTGTGGTTGATTCCGTGTATACTCTCCCCATGAGCGAAGAAAAAGAAAGAATTTTGTGACATGTTAAGATATAGGATGGTAAGAGTTTTTTTTTCACATTAGCTGCACACAGGAGGCCCTGTGGAAAATAACTTCCCTCAGGGCCTATTTCATTTTTGGGGATGCTGTGTGGAGGGTTGTTTAAAGGAGAGATGGGAGAGGAAGTTCTGGGGAGGAAAATGTATGAGAATTGAGTAGGAATCTGGGTTTCAGTGTGTCCAGATCATCCATCGATTACGTTACGTTTACGTCGATTGTTAAATTGAAGCGGTTAACTTAGAAGTGGCGTAACCCACAAAACATGGTGTCTTGAATTGAAAAGTTACTAAAGCAATAAAAAAAAAACATTTATTTCGCCGTAAATTCGTTTTTTTTTAAATTTTAATTTGAACACGCTCCAGTTTCTTAATATTAAAAACGGTTAAATGAATGTTGAGAGAATATGTGGACCCGTGAAAGAGGGGGAACAGACGCGCGTCCGGCACAACAAAGAACTGTATGATATATATCAAGCCCCCAACATCTCAAACCGCATGAGACTCCTCAGGTTGAGATGGGCTGGGCATGTACAGAGAATGCCGGACACACGCGTCCCAAAAATAATTATGACTGAACACCCAGGTGAAAGGAGAAAAGTGGGAAGACGAGGTAAGAGGGGATGCAGCACAGCTTCTCCAGGTAAAAACTGGAAGTAAGCCGCTGAGGACAGGAGGAGTTGGAGGCGAATGTTGCGGGAGACCAAAGCTCGATATGGGCTGTAGCGCCATCGGAAAGAGAGAGAGATACAGTTCAACATTTTTGGGTTTACACTGTTTCGGTCCTGATTGCCTCCCCCCATGGCAGAACAGGCGTATTTACTTAGGGTAGCATGACGGTGGTATTGTGCCGCTAAACAACATGTTTCACGATATATTTAATATATTCCTTCAAGGTAATGCAAATAAGGTCTCTTAATTCATGTCATATTACTGATGTCAAATTTTATATTGAAATATTTATATTAAATGACCGCAGCCTGATTTTAACAGATCTTCTTTGATATTTTTAAAAGGAGTATATTAAAATATTGTCATCGGGTCAAACACGATAAAAACTGATTGAGATTCGACACCCGTGACTTCCGGCTCAATGGTGTTCCCCCGCAGGAAGTTCTGAATTCAAAGGCAGTCACAATGGCGCCAGTTTCCGGCTCCTCCCCGCCGGATCCCGCTGGGAGCCGAATTGTCATCATCACACGTGGGTGCCACGTGATAGATGTTGCCCGACAGAGCCAATCTGCGGCACGTGGCGTTTTCACAAAAATGGGTTAACTAATGGGAAAGTGCAAGATGATCCTAAAAAACAGAGAAGAATGGTATGTAAACTAGACTAACCTTCACGCCATAAAAGTATAGAACGAAGTTCTTAACGATAAAGATGCTAAAGGAATTAGATTTACCGTATGAAAGCAAACAAATAAATTTCTATAAAGTTTTAATTATTATGTACAAAGTATTTAACAATTTACTACCAACCTCATTTGGAGCCAGACTACATTACAATAAGGACGCACACAATGCAATACACAAAGAAAACATCAGACATACCATGAACAAAGTAAAAATACAGAATTGTTTACTGTAAGAATCCAATATTTTCTAGTGGAAAATAGATTAATTAAAATTTAAAGATATATATTTGTAGTAGATAACTTGAGTGAATCTATATTAAGTGTAATAAATAAAAAAATAATTATAATTATTTCTAAACCAAAATCTTGAATAAAAACGGTATAGAGAATAAATAGGTTATTCCAGCAAAATTGGCATAACTCGAATTAGGTGTAAGATAGGAAAAGTGACGACTGCTTTAGTTTTTAAAACATTTACAGAGATTATTTACGAATTGTAGCGTAAGAACGGCGTTTTACGATAAAGCAATATTTTCCTTTCATAGTCCTGTTCCACGTCGGAATAAAAAACTTACGAAGAAACTTTTTAAGAAACGCCGAGTTTACTAACGACAATGACACCCTTTTTAAAACGATTTTAATAAAATTTATAAATTAACTTTTTTTTGCACCTACAAGTTTTATGTTTAAATTTGCTTCTACAGTATCCATTGTCATGAGTGAAAAACGTGAGTACCTATTAAAACAAGTATATTATAAATATATAAATGCATAATACCTTATAAGTTATAAAGTATTATCCATTTATCACAGCCCATGATATTATGTAAATATGCGTTATATTGTTTTTTTGAGATGTTTAATTAGTAATATTACCCTCTATGTATCTATGTATCTAATTATTGTAATTTTTTATTAAAAAATAAAATGAATCTAAATTGTAATATCTCTTTGTATTCCATTAACTGTTGTTTGTATATTTACTTTTGGTTAAATATATATTGTTGTCTCCCTTCCACTTCTTGATTATCCATTGTATCTCTTTCAAACCATTTTTCTCTGTATAATTATGTTTTTTTGAAATATTCTTTCTCCCTCTGTCTCTCAACCTATATATATATAACCAACAACTCTGTCTTAGTATTTAGTTATTATTATAACCCGATGAAGCTTGATCGAAGCAAAACTTAATACGAAAAATAATAAACATTCGTGATTAAACAAATGGGTAATATAAAAAAAAAAATAAAGGTTAAAAATAAATAAATAAGTGTTTGTTTTATTTAAGAAAATAATGCCTAATAACAAATTAATTGCTTATAATGATAAAATATTTTCCTTCTATATAGCCTTATGCTTTACTTCTTCAAAATAGATTGCCTCTTTTCTCTATACTTCAGGAAACATACACTGTGCAAAAAACAAAGTCCAGACGGCGGGGGTTTTGTCATTTGAGTTTGCTGCGGGTGGCAACATCTAGACTAGTGGACCGTGGGGTGAGGTACAAGGTATTCAAGGTATCTAACAAATAATATTCTCTATCAATCAGTGCTAATTTGATAGAGACCTGAAAATTTCCCGTTTCGATAAAAAAAAGAGAAAATATACTTTAAAAATGGACAAAAAGGTCTACACATTACACAAAAAATGCGTTCTTTTTCACTGTAAAATACTAAAAAAATTTTATAACATTACTTTTGTTGCAAAATAACGTAAAAAATTTCCGGTCCCGACCAATTGATGTACCTACTAACTTAAATTCTACAGAGTATCTAATTATCTCTGACTTGCAGCATCGTAATTGCAATAAAGGCAACAACAATTAACCAGAACAGAAGAACCAGGTAGTCAACCTTCCTCTTTTCAATGTCAACGTCTCTTGTCCCTCCCTACTCCCTTCAGTCTCACGACATACCACAATTAGAATTGACATCGTCCCTTTGATAACGGGCAATTAAGACCTTGAGCTCTAATTAATATTAAAAGCAAATTTCAAAAGTTGAATGACCGACACCCGAATGAGATGACTTACTTTAATTTCCATTATTTTTATTATTCCTCAACGTGTTCTCTTGCTGGGGGGTATTCTACTATTAACTAAAAAATAAATAAAAATGAACACTAACGAAATTATCCAAACAAGTCTCCCCAAGACACGAGAACGGTGCAGAAGCATCTCGCTGCGAAACACAAAATCGTTTAACTTTACAATTTTATTAACGGATGGACTTTGTTGAACGATCTTTCATTAATTTCCCGTCTCCATTCACCTCCCCCACGGTCCCTTTACTGCCGTGACGTCACCCTTTAATGTCTGATGCATGAGTGGATGCAAATTTAATAACATAAACGCAGTTATTTTCTCCGGTATCGAGGCTGTGGTGACACCTACCTCCCGCCACAAAATAATCACGTTCTTTGTATAGGATTCCGTCATTGAGGAAAAATACCTATTTTGGGATACCCACTATAATATGCCATAAATAGTTAGACATATACGAAGGCCACGAAAAACCAGAATCGAAATTTTGATTGAAAAGACTTTAGCCGTGTGTAGTGAACAAATTTCAATAGGCATCCAACTTTGCAACAACATCTAAACTTGTTTCGTAAACTTATTTTAGAAAATATTCATTGCTCATTTGTTGGGCCGAAGTTTACTCCAAGCAAAACTTTACTTGAAGTTTACTTCAAAAAAACTTTTATCCAATTTTTGTAATTATATATTATGTTTCAACAAAACTCTGTTCAGAACATTAAGGTGTGTTTTTTGAAAGCAGGAAACTAGTAAGCTCTGAACACGCCAAACAAAAACAAAAAACCCAATTCCCAGACTGTAGTAATTGGAAATATTCTCATTACCTAAAATACTTCACCGCTTCAAAAGGAAAAGGACCCTAAAATGCATTTCTAGGCCCCTAATGGCGCAGCGTTGTCATGAAACAAATGACAAATAATCACATTAAAACGTTACGGAGATATAACACGCGATCAAAAGAGTTCCCATGTTTGACAAAATGAAGAAGTGTGGCAAGGGCGCCATTAATTTCGGAATAATAGACCATATAAAATGGGTGCATTCAACAGTATCGAACCAGTAAATAAACATCCAGCATTGTATCCCGCTCTATGCAAATATATCGTTTTTGGTGTATTAGAAAAAAAACTAAATAAAGCTACTGCCGCGTTAGGGGGAGCACCCTATTTTGTCATCCCTAGCGCCGTCACCCTTGTTCCAATAAAAACGTACGAATTGTTATGAAAAAATAAACTAATATTCCCAAGTCGGTAAGTAGCACCATACCAATATAAATTATTGTGAAGCAGGAAATACAAACTGTTATTATTTTTTACTTAGTATATATAGAGTGAACATTTTCATCACTGATAAAAAAAAATCACTAGTCGATAAATAATGCAAGGTTTCAAGTACAAACTCCAAATACGAGTGGATTGGTTGACTTTATCGAATTTAAAAATAATTATATGTTCAATAATATTATTACTTAATTTATAAAAACAGTTTATTTATAAACAAGATCTGCTATGTAACGCAGTAATTACCTAGCAGAACTTGTTTATAAATAAACGGTTCTTATAAATTAAATAATAATATTATTGAATATATAATTCTTTTTAAATTTAAAATGGAGTTCTACAAATTAAATTTGATAACAATAATGAAAAAATACTTTATCGATTTTTCGATGCAAATGTTTTAATGGAAAAATGAAAGGTTGAAAGTGGATTTATATCACGCTTCGATGAGTCGACTTGTTTGAAATGGATGAAATAAACATTGGGGTAAAAGTGGATTTTGGCAATAAATGCATGAACGCTCAATAATTTCGCATAGGATACAATATAAATACAGAGCGTAATAAAATGAAAAAATAATGGAATGGTGAGAAATTCTGCAAATTATCTTGCAGAATGGGTTTATTCGGAAATCCTCGAGTTTTTAATCCCTTTTCCACTGTATCAATATGCATTACAAACATTTTCCGAGAAGCCTTTTCGCCAGCTTATAAATATTTCAACAACCCACCCACTAAATATTTATTTAATGTTACTAAGATTTGTTGTAATAAGAAAAACGTACGAATCGGGAAGTTTCGCATTTTTTCCTGTAAAAACCAGCTCGTTTTCGGTATCTTTTTGTAGTTTATTCTCATATTACAGGCACGACTCGTAAATAAAACAACAAATAAGTCCCCTGACTCGTCTGTTTCTCAAAGGGAAAATGCTTTAAGAGAGGCGTGTTAAAATTATACCGCGAGGATGAAAATTCCCCGTCCGAGAGAAATGGTTCCAAGCTGAAAAGTGAGCGAGGAATCGTTATTTGGATTTATTTATGTGACCCACACAACCACAAAGTTATAGAAAATTGGAGAAAATCTCCGAAAAGCCAGCCTAAAATTGAGCAATAAAAAAAGAATTAAATAAATAATAAATTAGTTGTTGGCGGTGGTTGAAGGAGATTTTCAAATGTTGTCAGATTATTCGTAACCCGGGAATGTTTGTCTTTATTTAAAAAAAAAATAAAAGTTGAAATGGACAAAACAACTTTTTCTCAGTGTGTTTATTTAGGGAACTAATAAGCATTAAAGTATTTACGTTTATTTTAGTAATCGTTCATCTAGAGTTGTACATAGAAGCAAAAGAGTGATTATTTAGAACACATTTTACTTATTCTAGTGCCCTACCCTATTGGACGTTGGGTTTTCAATTCGGGAGGCGGGAATGGGTGCCGCCGCCCCGGGAACCATTTATTAAATAACCAATACATCTGCCATAGGTCACACCAAGTGGTTTGCTACGTTTGGTGACTTGGAAGAGGTGTCCGGGTTCATGGGGTGAGGTTTGTCTAGGTCTTGGCGGCGGATGATCTGGACACACTGAACACGAGATTCCTACCCAACCCTCAAACCTTTTTCTTCCCAGAACTTCCTGTCCTACCTTTCCTTAAAATTAACCTCCACACAGCATCCCCAAAGATGACATAGGCCGAAGGGAACTGAGGGAAATTACTTTCCTCGGGGCCTCCTGTGTGGAGCTAATGTAATTTTTTAAAATATAAATAGCAGAAAAATTTTGACACCGCAAAAATATTCGCGGAACTGCACTCGTACCGGTCACTTAGATAAATAATGCTCGGCAAAAAAAAATAAATTAAAAAGTTACAAATTTCATGTTTTTATCTTGAAGAAGAAACCATCGGTTTTGAAACGTGTAGATATTATAACATGTGATTATAGTGGTTTGTTTACACAAAGTAATTTGTTGCTGTTAATTTACAAAGTCATTATAAAATACGGATCTTCAGACCAACTTACAAAGGGGCGAAAATAAAATGCGTTGTATTATTATTTTAAATGGGCTTCCAATCAGCAAGCGAACTCGCGTAGCAAAAAAAACACGTTCATGTTTGCTTTTAATATGAAATTGTGCCCAGTGAATTTTGCTGCAGTTGTTAAATTAACTTTTTTGTAACATCAGTTAGGAGCTCGTACAAATACTGTCGTAAGCACTTTAATTTTAAGTACATTTTCAGAATGAATGTTAGTTTTGTAGAGTAATTTTAAAGGCTGCATTTTCTAACTAGAAACTCGATTAAATTGTTATTTCATTGAAGTATCAATTGAACTGAAAAGCACCAATCGCCAATAAAGTATGCAATAATATTAAACACTCGCTTGATCACTACGCTTTACAACAAAGGTTTTTATTTTATTAATACCAATATGTACCAGTCTGGCCGAAAATTGGCCAGGGAAATAAATCGGAAATTAAATATTTAAAGCACATTGCGATAAAGTAGACTGAGATAAATGAGGCGTGGATGTGGTAAAACTATGTTTGACCAAATGTGGAGAACCAGAAATAATGCAAAGTGAAAGAAGCGCAGTGCGCAAGGTTAAGAAAGGGACGCTTATATAATATATGACGATGGCTGGAAAAAAACTGGGTCACCCGAGGAAGATCATTAATGGCGCAAACAAGTGAATTAAATGCTTGAGTACTTGAAGACATGCCGTGTGGCGGTCTAACATTTTTATTTACACCTCCGGGGAAGTGGCGTGATGGTTAGTTAGTTTGGTAAGTAAAATAAAGTGCGGAACGGAGAAATAAGTTGTTAATTTGGGTATGCTAAGTGTAAACTGTTAGTATGCAGTACCTACCTACAAAGCAGGGAGGTGAGAAGACGGAGAGGTTGGCAGAATCTTCTGACGACACAGTCCCGGCACGCTCCAGAGTTTGATGGAAGGTAAACTCATCATGAACTTAATTGGGTTAGGAAAACACACATCAAAGTGACTGCGACAGGATCGCTGTATGAATAGACTTTTCATCCGTGTCAGGGGAATGGAAAAAAGCGGCGTAGCGATGAAAACACGCCATGCCTACTGCATGGCTAGGTGGAACACCTAATTTGACCGATAAATCCTACTGATCCCTCAATATAAATAGTTAAAAAATCTTTCGTAATCCTACATTATTTAAAATGACTAATTTATGCATTTTTATATATGTTAACGGAAATATATGTAATCCGCCATTGTATTCAATTCCTAGGAAATGTATGCAGTTCCTAAAATCGCCCAGAAATGTGTGAAATAGATTATATTAGACACATTTACATCCATAATCTATACATTTCCTAAATAGCAATCGGAAATGTAAAACATTTAATAATAATATAACTGTAAAGGGGCACTTTCTTTTGTATCACAAATCATGTTACACGAACCTAGCGTAGCCGCTATAAAGGGGGTACTTTTTTGTATTACAAACCATGTTAATTACTTAAATAACACACTGATTACTTACCCAATGAAATTTAAACTTTATAAGAATATAACAAATAAAACAACGTGTTTTGAGACAGAAAGCATTATTTTTATACATTTCCTAAAACGATATTTTTAATTATAAACAATTCCTAGAAAATGTATACATATTCCAGGATACGTATGTATTAAATAATTTTAAAACAATATTTTATACATTTCCTAAACAGGTTCGGAAGTGTATACATTTCCTAGAGTTGTATACAATTCCAAGATATCATACATTTCCGGTAACATATACAAATTCTTTGACAAATCTAATGTGTCTAAATTTGTGGTATAATGCCAGTAGCCGAAATAACAAATGGTAATATTTTTATAGTCTGAGAATGCCAAATTCTTTTAATTTCATTTCCTAAATCTGTATACTTTCTTATTTTTTCAGAACCAGATTTTTCAATATTACAGGAAATTGGAATTGCTACATCAATGAGATAATTATTTTTATAATTTTATTTTTTTAATTTTGTCATGTAAAACTATATCGGGTCTATTATGACTGATTGGTTGATTAGAATTTTAAATAAATTATTTTCTAAAATTGAATTTGGTTCGTATTAATAATATTGTACTATATTAGGACAGTCAATCAAGTTATGTTTAATTGGTGAATTATTTTAAAAACCTGATTATTGAATAATATTATTATTTAATTTATAAGAACAGTTTATTTATAAAAAAAGTTCTGCTAATTGAATAAGGCGCTATGTAATTATTATTACGCGTGACAACTGTTTCGCCCTCTGAAGGCATTATCAAAATGTGGGTAGCCCACATACTGACGATACAATCATATTCTTTCTAAATAGGTACTTTTATTTTTATTACTGCCCTTATTGAATTCCGAGTGAAAAGTTGGAAATTATTAATGGTTAATTATCCTTTTTAAAGTTTCCTCAATTACTGCATTGTTTAAAATTGTCTGAAGGTCGTTAGTCATCGTTAGTCATTGTGAAAGTTTAATTGATCTTCAGTCAAATTTAAACAATTTATTTTTATAGTGAACATCTCACAATAGTCCCAACTGCTCCTGTCTGGAGACAGTAAGACTATGGCATCCCCAACTGGGGATTGTTGTATAAGTATATATAAATAATATAAATGTATCGTTTGTTTGTGGGCTACCGACAGTTTGATAATGCCCTTAGAAGGCGAAACAGCTGTCACGCGTAATCTCGCTGACGATTGAACTATATTGCTTGTGCGAACCAAAACTCGCTTTGCGGATCCTTTTTCTGCAGATAATAGCAACACATATTTAAGTAATATGAGGAAATAATATAAATGTATCGTTTGTAAGTGGCTCTGCCGATATTTTGGTAATGCCCTTAGAAGGCGAAACAGCTGTCACGCGTAATCTTGCTGAAGATTGAACTATATTGCTTGTGCGAACCAAAACTCGCTTTGCGGATCCTTTTTATGCAGATAATAGCAACACATCTTCAAGTAATATGAATAAATAATATAAATGTATCGTTTGTAAGTGGCTCTGCCGATAGTTTGGTAATGCCCTTAGCAGGCGAAACAGCTGTCACGCGTAATCTTGCCGACGATTGAACTATATTGCTTGTGCGAACCAAAACTCGCTTCGCGGATCCTTTTTTTGGAGATAATAGCAACACATCTTCATTCAACACAATAGTTATTTTGATATCGTAGTTGAAGAACTGATGCATGTATTATCTACAAAGATAGTTGTTCGGATTTCTGACGAGAAGATTATCGAAGAAATATAGGATAGGGAAAGGTTTGAATTACATAACTATATTTCATCGCTGCATGATCAATCGGTGATCCAGTAATGTTTTTTGTAGGGGGGAGGGGGAGAAAAGGGGGCAAAAAAAAAATAAAGGACATTTGACATACCTTTTGATTACAAAAAAAAATTTTCAGTTTGGTTGGGTATTTTGGTCTCAAATCTAAATCTACGTTTTGTATGAAACCGGCCGCGCAGCCTTAAGACAAAAATTGCTTGTAAATGTGCTGCCATAACACATCATGTCTCTACTTTGTAACATTTTTATAAAATTTCTGGCACACAGGCTGTGATTAAATAATTTTGTAATTTAAATGTCAAAATTACAAGACACTTTCATAATCCAAAGTAAAAATAATGGTTTCGACATGTTGAAATTAAATAAAATTTCTGAAAACAAAAATACAATAATATATTTGTGAAGGATTCACATAATGACTTCATAAAAAAATGGGATCTCACCGCAAAGAAGTGTTTAAGGTTTGTATTTAAAATTCTACGGTGATTTAGGTTAATAAAAAATGCCTGCCTTGAAAATGTGTGCCTTTTAACATGAAAAGAAAGTACTATCAATATCATTAAAAAATATATATATCTGAGATGGCAAACAACCCCAAAAAATCACAGATTTTGCTTTAGTATCATCATGCAAATATTTCAGGTTATTTCTGTGAAATTTAAAATGTTCACGATTCCTGCGAGCTTGTAATTAAAATTGCTTTTTACATAATATTGTTTTGATTGAATTTCCAACATAATAAATACTGTGAGAGTCATAATTCTTTACTTTTTATTTATAGACAAGAACTCTTTGATAAATAATCCTCTCATTCACTTTACTTGTATAATTTTTTTTTGTTATATGAATACAAAAGAAGATCATGAATATTTTTAACCAAAAAAAATTACCATCAAAGAAGAAGATAACACTAAATAAATAAATAAATCTAAACGAAAATATGAAACTGAACAAGACACAGACTCGAACACAGAATATTAAAGTTGTTCTTATAAAAATTGAAAATAAATCATGATTGTTCACACCCAAATCTATCACACATATTTTGAAAAACAAAGTCGAATAATTGGGTGGGAAAATTATCAAAAAACATTATACACTTTTTTTGTTTCATGAACCTACGAGTTAATTTTTTCTGTTTCATGAACCTACGAGTTTATTTTTTCTGTTTCATGAACCTACGAGTTTATTTTTTCTGTTTCATGAACCTCGAGTTTATTTTTCCTGTTTCATGAACCTACGTGTTTATTTTTTCTGTTTCATGAACCTACGTGTTTATTTTTCTGTTTCATCAACCTACGTGTTTATTTTTTCTGTTTTATGAACCTTAGAGTTTATTTTTTCATTGCGGCTTTAATATACATCTGTATCATCATTTTAATTTTTTACTTTGTACTCTTTGTAGCTCTTTACTACGAATACATTTAGTTGTTTTATTGCTTTTAGATCCTAGTAAATACGTGACCGTGGATCGGACTTGTGAATGGCACTTGTGCCCTAATTTATTTAGTATTGAGTATTTTAGTAGAAAGCAGTCAATTTATGGTTTGACATATTAATTGAAATAAAACAATAACTTTGTTTGTAACCAGGATTTTGAAAATTATTTTTGTACCGACCATCATCTTATTGATAACAAAAGCACCGGTGCTAAGATTTTACTCAGAAATGGTCATGGTAACAGGCTAAATAACTTAGAAGCATTCGAAATAAAGAAAGCTGTTAAAACAAAAACCCAAATTAAATTAAAACAAATAACTTTGTATTAAACCACTATTATATAATAACACTACATGTTTCAAAACCGATGGTTTCTTCGTCAGGGTAGTAATGCCATTAAAAAAAAATAATAAGAAAATAAACATTCGAAGAAACCATCGGTTTTGAAACATGTAGGTAATTGTGATTATATAATAGTGGTTTAATACAAAGTTATTTGTTTTAATTTAATTCAAAATGACGCTACAAATTCATTTTGCGAAATAAAAATAAAAAATAAAAACCCAAATCCTTAATAATCAGTTAAATGTGTCCAATTGCCCAATATTTGGAATATTTCCCATAAACTAGTAAAAACCCTTTCTTTAATCACCTGTTCAAGTGACTTTGGTTCCTGTAGACATAATATGGCAAAGCATTAGATGTCACCCGTCTCTTTCTCTCTATGTAAGATGTTAATTTTACTTTCTCACTGTTCCTTTATATTATGTTTTGTCTCTTTCTGTATGTATATATGTATAAGCTCACACAATGTATATTTTTGATCAGTTTTATTTTATACCCTGAAGATGCTTGTGTTAACCGAAACCGGTCGGTATTAAAAAAAAATTATAAAATCGTAGTTACAAAGTTATTTTTTTCTTTCAATAAGTAGTAAGTTCTACAAATAACAGTCCGTAACTATCTAAAATGAACTAAGCCAGGCAATTTGACAGTCCTAAAACGAGAAACCATCCTAGTTGGACAGTCAAACCTTCCTTAAAATGTATATGTATTTTTGATCACATAAATAAAAAGTTGTAGTTATAGACATAGTTTTGTTTTGTCAGTAAAGTTTTACATGGCAACACCTGACCTACAATCAGGGCACCAATTAGGGCCCGACCCTGGATCAAATTGCGTTCATGGGGCCTGTCACGGTCTCTCATCAAGTGGCAAAGTTTCATCACAGGCTAAATATGCAAATTAATGCAATCCGCTTGTACTTCAGTGGATTATTTCGGCAAATTGGAAAGGAGCGAACGTAACGACGCGACGCGTAGCATAGCTAGGGCAGTAGAGGCGCGGAAGTCGCGTCGGCGTCGGCGTCGAACAGGAGAAGGCTGGTATTTAGTCGTGGCCGATGTCCAGTGGGGTGGTTTTCAAAGGCTAATAAACTAACGCTTAAAATATCTCCACCCGGCAAGGAAGTGGCTATTCCATAGATACCGTAAGTAGTTAACTAACTTTTCTGACCAGCGTTTCATTAAATTCGACGTGGTTATTCTTACCCCAAAAAAAACACTATTTGCTTCGAAAGCCCAACAAAGTGAGGATTGCAGAGTGCAATGAAATCCATGTACTTACTTCAAGAAAAGGGAAAATAAACTAAATTAAATTTTTTATTTATTTATTTATTGTGAAAAACAGTATATCCAATAAATTATATTTCAGAAATTACAGTTAAAAATACACATACATATGTTTAACTACATTAATAATATCAGATGAGAAGTCTTATGTTAAAAAATATATTTATTGCGATCTTAAAGACATTTTGGTTTGAATTAAAAATGTCTATACCATAAGAAATGTGGTTTAACGGAGTAGCCATTCTCCCCAAAGTAATGATCATTGGTAGGTTGGTCCTGCCTCTTGGAAAAATAAAAAGTCTGTGCAGCAGTCTCTCTGAGGAAGTTATCGGGGACATACAAAATTTGTTCCAGCACATCCGGATTACAAATGTGACCATTTAGCAGCGTATGTGCTACTAACACCATTGCAATTTAATAATTTGACAAGGGAACTACATTCAGAAAGTAAACTAGAACTAACAGCAAAATTGCATGAATGTGAGAGAAGCCATAGTTTTAAGGTCTTTTATGAAGATAAAACCGCCTCTTTAGAAATATGATGCTCAGTAAATTAGGTACATGTTTCCTTGTGTATTTAGTTATGTAGAGATAACGGACACGTTCGTAGTCAAGCCATAGAAAAGTATCAAAGAAACAGTTTTCACCCAGCCAAATCGAAAAGCTGGTTATGACTTACATCAGAGGCTTATCGCCAAGGTAATTTTAAGGTAACCTTACTGAACTGTATTGTACCAGACATGAAAGCTATTACGTGGTGCGGCCGTCTCTTATCAATCTTTCCGTGGAGATGAAGACCACAAACGGAATATCAATTCAAGACAACTTTGTGTAAATCAGAATTTAAAGTTCAAACGACTGAATTTTTAAATTCGAGTTTTCCTTCTAATTGTCTTAGTTTAAATTTAACAACAAAGTTATTTCAACGATGGCTTGATTGCGTATAACAAAATTAAACATATGTACACGTATCGAAAACAAACTAAAATAATTGAATCAATAAATGTCAGTGATATTTATTGTTACTCTTTTCCACCATTATTAATAATTATTAGTATTCTTTTAAACTAAAATAATATAGCATATTGCAGTTTCATACTTTTATTTATGAATATATTCTCTTCCAAAATTTGCTCAAGTATTTTTTGCATTATAAAAAATATGATGTATTTCAAGTTGAGACGATGTATTTTTTTTACATTAGCTCCACACAGGAGGCCGTGAGGAAAATAATTTACCTCAGGGCTTATGTCATCTTTGGGGATGCTGTGTGAAGGGTGATTTTAAGGAAAGGAAGGAGAGGAAGTTCAAGGTATGAGGGAAAAGGAAAGGAAAAAAATCGTGTAGAAATACGGGAAGGAAAAAGGTATGAGGGTTGTGTAGGAATCTGTGTGTCCAGATCATCCGCCGCCAAGACCTAGACAAACCTCACTACATGAATCCGGCACCCTTGCTAAGCTACCTAACGTAGTGAATCACTTGGGGTGACCTACGGCAGAGGTGTTGGTTTTCCAATAAATAGTTCCAGAGGCAGCGGCACCCATTCTCACCTCCCAAATTGTCGTCTAAATATTACAGGAAATAAACATAATTTCCTATGAAAGAATAAAAATAACAACATCTGTAAATAGCAAAGCAAGAATAGCCCCTTTTGCGGGTTGGCATTATTAAAAGTTTTGAACTTATGAAGGGAAAAGTGAAAAAGAAAATAAATAAAAGTGTTTTTGTCACTGCACTAAGAAAGTATGCAAAACTGTAAAATCCCAAATAAATCTATTCGAGTGATTATTATTATAACTGACGCGTATCCTTTTGATGTTGGAAAAAGTATAAGGTCCAATTGTAATACATGGTAACCCAACGAAAGGGGTTTATGAATTATTTTGGTTTGTATGCGCCAGGCAGACTTAAATAATGAAGAACATACAAAAACGTTGTATGTATACATAACTTATAATATTTTTCACGTTAGTATTTAATTCACGTTATCTACGCCGTGTGAATCAACTTATGGTTTATTCATAGACAAACTTTTATAATACAGCCCACGCGTGTTTCATTCTCACTAACGGGAAATAGGATCAGGCGGGAAAACAGTGGAAATAGAAGTTTCCCACTTTGTGTTAAATAAAGTTCTATCTTCTATAGTCGTACGCAATATCGCAAAATGCCCCACAAGCATTATCATAAATTAAGCCCAGGGCGGAAAGGACATTTCAAAATCCATAAAAGGCAATTCTCTAAAGATTTCCTAGGGTTTTGGAATAAACAAGTGAACATTTCGGGTCAGTGAAGATTTCAGCGAAATATAAATAAGTACTCAAAGAAAATATTTAAAAAAAAGCACCACAATCTGACCGTGGAACCTTTCTTGTCTATATTCGTTAAGAGAAAATCTTAAGTATATCATTTTTCAAAGGGGTGGGGTCATTTTAGTACTTCTTTAACAATAAAATATGGCGTACAGCAGTTTCATGTAAGATTTTCGTTAATTTGAGTTATTTCTCTGAAATAGAAGGTGAATAAATTTTTTTCAAACGCCTTTTAAACAGGGACAAAAGGGAATATAAAAATGCTTGCCGAAAAAACATCAGCCCTCGGGTAATTTGAAATAAGCAGATAAAAACTAGTGGTGCCATGAAACGAAAAAATAAAGCGGAGAGAGGGTGAATGAAAAGAAACTGCTGAAAATCAAAAGATGGCTACAAGTTGTCGGCTTCGCTGAATAAGTAAAGATGTCTTAAAAACGTTTGGAGGATATGGCGAAGGAGGGACATAGATATATATAGTTGTATAGGTAGAAGTCAGAAAATCGTTACAAGTAGATAGTTACTGTAGTCGCTGTAGCCAGGGTGGTTGACCGACTGTTGCAGCCATTGTTCGAAGCCTTCCACGAATTCCCCTTCGAAGACCAAAAATTCTTTTACATTTATTTATTTAAATGTTCACTTGTGTATTTCCAACAACACAATTATTTAACTCCTTTAAAGTTCTCAGCCTAAATAAAATCTTCAAAAAAACTCATTATTACAAACCCACAAAGATCATTTCAATGATTCAATAACATTCACAAAAATAAGTAACCGGTCAAGATCACGTGGAAACTTAGAAATCCCTAAATTTAAAACGAGTGCTTATCAACACCATTATACCTATCAAGGTATAAAATTTTTTAACGCCCTCCCATATAAAATAAAAACAAATAAATTACAATGCCTTTAAAACACAAATCAAACAACTACTAGATCAACCCAACAATAACTATAAATTTTAAATTTCATAGAATAATTTTTTATATATCTTCTGATTACATGTAACCTATTAATTACAATTGATCAAGTATTTTATTATAATATTAAGTACTTTAGTATATAATTAGTTATTTAATTTCAAAATTAATAAACAAAAAAAATAAATATATATAAATATTTCTTTTTTTCTTTTTTAACGTATCCTCCAAAAATATTCCATCAACATTGAACTACCAAAGGATTATTGTCACAACTCAATATTATGTACTGCTTTTACAGCATTATCAGCTCCTCTACTTAACTGCTAGAATCAAATCCATGTACCTAACACCTTTGTTAATTATATATAATACCTACCTACTTTTCTCTTACCTTTGTAATGGCACTACTCCCCAATTCAAACACGAGAAATGTTTTTCTTTATTGAATTGGGTAGATTTGTTAAAAAAACTATTTTTATTGTAATGAGCCAAAGAATTATGTAATTATTAGACTTATGATTTTCTTTTGTAAATAAAAAAAAAAAAAAAAAAAAAATTATTACTCCAAAAATGTCAGGAATCACTGGTTAAGGTAAGTCAAGTACGATCCTTAACACCCTGTATGTGTTAAGTCAAAATGTATTTTTATTAAATTCCATAATTGTTTTGTCTAATACATTATTTTGTAATTGACCAAATCAACCATTTTTATTTCGCAATGTCATTCTGGTCTTTCAGACTCTTGAATATCCATGTACCATCGGGTGAAAATTTATTAATGGGGTGTCATTAATAAAAGTAACGTGCATTTTCCAGCATTCATGGTACGTTTAATTATTTATTGCTTCTCACAGAATATAAAGCATATTTTTTCACAAAATATTAAATTCACATTATTCGTTTAGGATGACGATTACCATCGGTATAAATGGTAATTTGATTTTTTGGAAAGATTGTTCATTTCTCTCCAACACCTCTTTAGTTCAAAAGCAAGGAAGGGTCTGGCCTAAGCGTTTTCATGAACATAATGTTTAAAAAAATGTGATGATGGTTCATCATTATCTTATCAATTATTAAATTATTTGAAGAATATTACCCGAGAGACTCGAATAAAAAATATTATATTCTTTAAATAATGAAGGTAGATTTCCTAATAAAACCTTTTTGTTATTTTATTTTTCGATCACATTCAAATTCGATTGGCTTTTGTTTTCTGACGTCGATCCTCACAAATACTTACGTAAATTGGTCCCTTTGTAATGGCGTGAGCAATTCATTATTGGATTATCCGATAAAAAACTCACAAAAAGCTCCTTTGTCCGTAATATTTAAATTCAAGTATGTTACATTTTTATGACTATTCTAGATCGATAAATACCATTGTCAAATAAATCTTATTTGATAAATATAATGATAGAGAGGATGTGTATATTATTTATGTATTACAGTTTCTTCATGGAATAAAATGACTTCTTGGAATACTTTTTCTTCATGTTTGCTTCTTCGTGGATAAATAATGTTATGGAATATGCATCATTGATTCTCTACGCTTCTTCGTGGATAAAGAATGTTATTGTTGTTTATTAATGCGAATAATCCGCATTTGCGGATGCGGATGCGAATATCCGTAACACCCATACTACAAACATAGTGTTATAGGTACTTTAAAGTTGAAAATAATACAGAAACAGTGTTGTTATGGGGAAAACAGTGTAAAATAGGAAAAAAAGTATTTAGTAATCAGTAGAGAATTGAGAGTATTTTGTGGATACATAATTTCCAACGAATCTTCATGAAATAAATCTTCTTCGCGGATAAATAATTTCAAAGCAGAAATAAACTGTCTTTCTCGGTGAATATTAAAAATTACGTTACGCAGTAATCAATTTACTACGTCAAATACACGAATATTAATCTGCGTCTTGGAATATAAAATACTAGGAGTAATGAGAAAAAAATATCACAAGGTTTTAGCGATGTAAATTTATTTCATGAAAACATTTTCCCAAGGGTAGTAATAAATATAATGGAAATTATTTGATTAGTTTAAAGTGTTTCACTAATGTCTCTACATCTACAGCAAACACATAATATAATTTTAGTAAAAAATTGCTCATAACCTTTGGCATCAATTTGCAATTACACACCTGTAAGAGGAAAATAGTGAATAAATTATAACTTTGAATTCCCGAAGGAAGTAAACAGCTGTCAGAAGAAATTCTGACTTTAAGCCGAGAGAAGAAATACTTGTACGTAGTAACAGCGAAAGTAAAGAAATTTATTTACAACAAGTATCAGAACTCCCCGGTGTTGCTCGGGCTTTACACAGATTTTTAAAAAATCAGACTTAGACAGAGACTTACCTCATGTTTTGAAGGTCAAATAGAAGTGCAAATTTCACCAATCGCGGAATAAAACTGTAGTATATATATTTCCATTATAATAATATAATAAAACAAATATAAACTTTTTTTTTCACTTTCATTTATTTGACCGTAACCGGTTTCGTCTTAATAAAGCCATCTCAGGACTAATACAAATTATTCTTAACCTTCGGTTTATATACAAAATAATATATGAGGGAAGGGAGAGAGGGGTGGTCTGCAAGGATTTTATTCAATTATACGGGTTTTCTTACATTTGTAGCTAAGTCGTCTTTGACCGTCGAATTTCTAATTATTTTGGTTATTCCTGAGATACTTAAAGAATACGGAGTTTCAAGGCAACTTGCTAAAAGGCATAGCATCTCTATACGAAAATAGTAGCAGAAGGGTCCGTGTAAATGGTAAAGTTTCGGAAGAATTTGAAGTGGAAATCGGCCTCAGACAAGGGTACCCTATGTCGCCAATTCTCTTTACTAAATTCATGGACCGAATCAGCCTAATACCTGATGCAGCACTGGTAGGCATTACTAGAATCGGCTTCCTACTATTTGCTGACGACATCGCGAGATTGACGACATCACAGGAGGGACTACAAGAGTGGATCAACCGATTGAACGAAGAATGCACGGCGGCGGGAATGAATACGAGTACCTCAAAAAGAGGTGATGGTTAAAGGAAGGGACCAAACTCAGTGCAACATACTCGCTAATGGGACTTGGCTGAAACAGATGGACAGGTTCAAATACCCTGGGGTCGAATTCTCCAGCGATGATCGTCAAGTCGGAGAAATTGATCGAAGAATAAGTGCGGCAAACAGTGTGTTGCGTCCTCTCTACAGCTCAGTGATAAGAAAAGCAGCATCAATACAAAGATGTTAAAACGGTATACCGCCCGACGCTCGCTTATGGCCACCAGATATGGATGCTAAACGAACGAACAAGCTCTAGAGTCCAAGCTGCCGAAATGAGGTTCTTGAGAGGAGTGGCAGGGGTTATGAAATGGGATTATTAAGAAACTCGACGGTCCGAGATGATCTAAACATTGAACCACTGCTATTCTTCATAGAAAAATCGCAACTGAGGTGGCTTGGGCATGTACTAAGAATGTGTGATGACCGAATTCGATACTGAGTGCAATTCCAGAAGGTAGACATTCAGTGGGCCGCCCCAGACTCAGTTGGGCGAGGCAACTCCAGAAACTGTATGAGGAGAGGATGGGTCTGCCATGGAGGAGCCTTATCGTCTGTATCACGTTTCCTCGGGGACCTCGATTTCTTCTACCTATCACTTCCACGTCATACATTCTGCTTTCATTCCTTTTTTTTCAATCACGTACGTCTCATTTTACAGTAAATAATTATTTGATTAACTTGATCGTGTTGTGTCTTTCTCGGGCGTTCCCACATTTTCTACCTTCCTCTTCATAATTCAATATCCTTATCAGCTAAACGGACGGTGCAATCCCAATCAGCCATATTACATGAGAAAGATGATGTAAGGATAATAAATAACACACAGATAAAAGGTAATTAAAAAATAAAAGATAATTAATGATCATATCAAATATAAAATAAAATCGAGCTTTGAGCTTTGAGATTCGAGCTTTGTCCTTTGAGTTTTGAGTTTTGAGCTTCGATCTTTGATCTTCGGACTTCGAATTTTGAGCTTCGAGCTTTTAGCATTAAGCTTCGAAATTTGATCTTTGAATTTATTGCCTTTTGAGATTTTGGTCTTTAAGTTTGTCAAGAAAGTAGAAGGAAAGTTTTGTATCCCCTAAGGCTTTACCATGAGATTTTGTAAGTCAATTAGAAAAAGTAAATGATCCCCTTATTCTGTGCAAAATTTCAAAAAATACTGATTTAAGGGGTGAGAAAAGAAGATGGATGATCATTCGAAATCTTATGTAGACAGCGAGTGATCTTTCTATTGTTTTGAAGGTCAATGTGCAAATTTTCATCAACCTCAAATAAAAACTTCATATTTGTGTACAATTCAAATCCCTACGAAAATGAATTTAGATAAAGTATAATTATATGGGAACCTTACATCAGTAACGTCGTTTTTTTTCAATATTAGCACTCTAGCTCACTGAAAACTCGCGGGCCGCCCCTGCTACCTATATATCTAAACGTCAGAGGAACATTTAGTGGTTTACGACATTTCTGAGAAAGCGTGTATGCGTTAGCTTGGTTTTATCACTTAAAAAAAAAACATTAACACTGTATTTATCCAAAGCGTATTCTCACGCTATTTTATATGCATAAAACAATGAAAATATAAGGGCGGTACCTTGGTATAGGTATGCAAAAAAACTTTTAATTCACCTACCTACTCGTATAAAAACGTTCTATGGGCGAAAATATTATTTAACTACCAATCTCCAGCATTTATGGTCAAATAATTTGCTTTATTTAAATCATTTTACTTTGTATATAAAATTTATGGCTACGATAGAGATTTAAAATCTAGGAACTAAATAATCTATCGTTAGGTTGAGCTATCGGGGTTTATTTTAAATCAAAGCTATACTAAACGGGAATATATTTTTTTTTGTACATTAATACAGAGACGTTATATAACACGACGATGCGAGATTAAACAACTGGAATGAGGAAATCCATTCCGATATTTCCCCAGCGTGAATACAACCGCAATTTTTTAAACCACTTTTAGTTTGTGAGTTCAAATCGTCATACAAATTAACCGAAGTGAACTGAGTTTGCTGACACGGATACATACATACCAATGTGTTAATATAAAAAAAAATGGCGCAAAATATGTTATGCTTTTTGATAAGTAGGGTTGAATTTATTTAAATAGATTACAAATTTCAACCATTTTAACAATAATTATTATTAAATATTTTAAATCATTAAGTGAATTCCGTAATCCTTCCTTATAAAATAAGGCCTTGTATTCCTAAATAATATTCTAAGGAAATGGAAAATAATTACAAATTTTGTAATACCTTATGTAATTACATATAATATATGTGTAGGATATTTTTCTCGGTTTACCCGCATAACATACTCCTTAGAAGGACTTTTTAACTCCTGACGTTTCGTACAGATCTCACTGTCCATCTTCAGAGGCCTATGTCTTGAGTTATGTATCAAACTGACCGCTTTCGTTGATACAATGTTATGTTACGCGGGTAAACCGAGAAAATTATTCTTCATCTTACACCCGTGAAAATCTTAATCATTACATATATATATGTGAAACTATTGGTGTGACTATTCATTTGTACTTGTTAATTGTTGATCTATCATCATAATTTTACATATATACCGTTGGAAAATGTACAATGTTATTGCATAAAATGTTGTCACTATGTACGTACGTAAATTGAACGCACCTAATTCTTGTTTTATTAATTATGTCTTACTCCGTTATATTACCGGTGATTACGGAATATTTTTTTGTTCAAACAGTTATTTGGTAGACGGGTATGGGTACCATTTACTGGATAAGCAACACCTCTGCCATAGGTCACCCCAAGTGGTCGACTTAGTGACTGGTGACTTAGGGGTGCCCGGGTTCATGGGGTGAGGTTTGTCTGGGTCTTGGCGGCGGATGCGTCTGCCCACTAATTGCGTGGTAGACCGGATCTGGAGAGACTGGTTGAGGGAGTCATTTTGACTTCTCCAGCAGGGCTCTCTCGGAACATCAACTAGCACCGCAGTGGGAGGGATGGAATCATTCGTACGTCACTCCTGGAAGTCCTGGAACCCCAGATTCTACCCACTTCTCACACCTTTTCCTTCCCAGAACATCCTCTACATTCTTTCCTAAAAGCACAGCATCTCCAAAGATGACATAGGCCCCGAGGGGAATTATTTTCTTCGGGGCCTCCTGTGTAGAGCTATTGTAAAAAAAATGTTTCAAAATCATTTTACGAACACGATGTAAAGTGGAACAGATAAGACAAACGTTTATTCGGTAGTGTAGGACAAGAACTAACGTGGGGAGGCAGTCGAAAGTGGAAATTTGTCATTTTATTTCCAAATAAAATACGGATTCTTCCGCAGTTCCAACTAAAGGGAGAGCCTTTAGATGTCAGCAAGGCAGAAAGTCTAGCAACTAACTTTTAAAGCTATTAAAACGTAACTTTTCAAACTTCTGGAACTTGCGCAAAATTTGGACTTCAACTCTTCACAGCCCGGTTTGGAAACATTCCCTAACTGCGCCTGTCTGCAGCCAGTGAGACTATGGCATCCCCAATTAGAGTATGTTGTGAGGCTAAAGGTAGTGGGGAAGGGAAGGAGATAGGAAAGAGGAAGGTGGAGAAGTACCTGGATATTCAAGTCTAGTCACCAAACACGGTGAAGTCATTTCAAGTAAGATTTCAATTCTGAATAGCGGTCTTACACCAGGGCGATACTGAGAGTATCTTCGACTCTGGAAAGTGGCGCAAATGTACTTTATATTATTTTTAGTTTATTAATTGTGAAATAACACTAATTAATCAAACAAAAAATAATTTGCGCACGCCAGGTTCGAACCCGCGAACTTAGGATTGCGAGTCGAGAGCCTCACCCCTCAACAAATTTGGGAATTTCGTTTGCTATTAAAAGAGGTAAAAGTTGGTTTTGTCGTAGAACTTGTAGAAAGTCGTGTGATGAAGAATACGAGAAGACTTTGTTGTTTGTTCAATTGAGATAAAAAGACAGAAGTTGGTTCAATTGATTCAGCCGGTTGCTTCGTCTTCAATTCTAGGACTTCTTTATTTTTAAAGTGAATCGTAGTGTCTGGAACTTGAGTTTCCTTGAGAAATCCAGAGAAATCTGTTATCAAATACGAGAATGTGAGAAAGTTTCTCGTGGAAATAGAATAATCGAATTACTTTACATAGTAAGGTCGCCAAGATTGCTGAAACAATTTCAAGTATCTAATTTGATGAAACTTTTCTTTTTAGAACTCATCTTTTCCGGCTAGAGGAGCATACACTCTTTTGTAAAAATTTTACATTTAATAGTTGTTCTCGACCTTGATAAAAAAATCGTTCATCAAAAGATCTATATAACGGAAAATTTCACACTTGGGTCCATGCAATCTTTAAAATAAAGATCTAATTAATATAATACACGCCATACAAAAGCAATACCTACTGTAACTACTGTTACCCACAAACGTACCCTTTAAATGAAACAGTGTAACTTTATGAACATCACTAAATTAATTTATTAAATTACATGAACACGAGAAATGGTTATGGTACGACGATACCTTTAACAAGGCAGATGTAAACTCCATCTTGCCAACGAAAGGTAACTATCCCGAGTGCACTATTTACTTTAACGTTGTTCAATCACATTAGTGTTAACTAACTAAATAACTAACTAACTACAGGGGTAGGCGGAGAGGACGGACCCACTACACAACAACCAGTTTACAACCCCAAAACTTTACTCCAAACCATTCATAACCCCGAGCAATGCCGGGTTCACTTCAGCCATATATGCAGGATGTTAAGAGACGTGATTCCTGATATTATTTGGAGTAAAAACTGAAAATGAAATTTTGGTCTCCGGTGACATTTTTGATGTTGGGTTTGATTTTGGTGATGGGGCGGGGTAAAGAGTTGTGCGGTTACTCGACTGAGTGACCAGTGAAGACATGTGGAAGTCTTTGTTTGATTTTGAAAAAAAAAAATTGAAACCAAAAAAAGTAACATCAAAAAAGTCACCGGAGACCAAAAATTTTATTTAAATTTTTTACTCAATATAATGTCAGGAATCACTGGTTAAAGTAAGTCAAGTACATCCCTTAACTTAGAAGATTGTCTGTGGCGGCAGGCGTTTGTTTGATTTTTAAACAAATCTACTTTATTTTTATTCCGGGATTGGTGAAATTTTGTACACTTGACCTTCAAAATAAGAGGAACGTCACTGTTTAAGTCTGATTTTGAAGATCAGCTAGTAACTATAAAAGTGTCATTTTTATCAAACAGTATTTAAGAATAATTTTTTTTTTGTTAAAAAACAACGAGTTTTAATTAATTTATTTACCGAGCGGTTTCGATTTCCTCAAGCATCATCAGGCAAATGAATACTAAACAATAAATACATAGTATGTACTTATATATAAATACAGAGGGAGACAATTAGATAAAAATAACAAACAGTGAGGATATATTTACATAATTGGGAAAAATCAGATTACAGGAAATGGGAAAAAACCAACCTTCAATTATTATGCAGACTAATTAACTAACCATCACGCCGTTTCCCCGTAGCGGTAGGCAGAGGGGACGGACCGCCAAACAATTCGGTCTTGGCACACACTCCTTGCCTCATTCACATTCATACATACTCTTCTATTATTCTGAATCTTGACATGGCCCGACTCAAATATCAGATTCACTAGATCGTGCCACGTCTTCCTTGGGGGTCCTCGACTTTTTCTACCATTCACATTCGCATCATAAATTCTCTCTACACTCCTTTTTTTTTCATTTATTCGCTCAACATGCCCAAACCATCTAAGCGTCCCTTTCTTAATCTTTCTTATTACGCTCACATCAGCCTTGCATTCTTTTCGGATATCCACATTCCTCACACGATTATACATGGTTATCCCACACATAGGCCTCAGGGGTCTCATTTCTACAGCATTCAGTCTGCAGTTATGCAGACTAATGGGTTTATAAGAGACAAAGCAATGGCTGGGAAATTTTCAATGGTTTATTGGAAACAGACCTAATATAGGGCTAATAGATACATCTGTATATATGTAATTTCTAATAGATACGGATGTATCTAGAAGCCCAATATCCCTGTGTATTATATCCCTATATATAACAAGTATAATAATAATAATAATAATAAGCCCTTTATTCTGGACTTCGGTTAGGTACATGAATTTAGACATTTTTTGTTTTTTATAATATGTTTGTTATAATATGTCCCGAAGCTCAGTTTGCCTCTTGGCATAGGCCTCCTCTAACATTTTCCATTGGGACCTGTCACGCGCTACTCTTCTCCATTGATATCCAGCCCTGAGTTTTAGGTCGTCTTCCCATCTTATGTGTTGACGTCCTCTACTTCTCTTGCCATCTCTGGGATACCAGTCAGTGACATTTTTGCACCATTTCTCTTGTGGATCGCGGATCATGTGACCTGTCCATCTCCACTTTTGTTGGTCTATTCTACAGTACTTGTTATATTCGGGTATATATAGTTACCCGAATATAACAAGTACTGTAGATATATTCAACAAATTCATGTATCAGATATTCGACAAATTTGCACAAAAACTAGCTTGACTCATCTGTTTAAAAATAAAACCCATACATTTTATGAAAATACCCAAAATATTGTTAACACGCGGCACAAAACCAAATAACTCATACAAACACCTAAAACAAACACAACATTTGCTCAAAGAAATTTCAAATGCATTGCGTGTCTAAAACATACAATAACCTACCTGACAAAACAAGACAACCGAATAATCTTAACAAATACAAAATTCTGATTAAACAATGGATCATCGAAAAAGATCGTGCAATAATAAGTCACCTCACCCAAATATAATATTCTATCACTATCTCATTATTGTTACCACTACCTACCAACCTGAAAATTTTTGTCAAATATTTTTGCTTTGTTTAAAAATGTACTATTTAATATTTATAAAATAAGAAAACAAAGTAAACTTAGTCTGTCTCGAGATATGATTTCCTAGTGAGATCTTTTTATATAGATGCACACAATAAATAAAAAAATAAAAATTATATATTAGCACCCACTTTGTATTTCTTCTTTAGTACTTCAGTACTAATTTATACCCTGATGATGGTTGAGAAAAGCGAAACCGGTCGGTAAAAAAATAAATTAAAACTCGTGGTTTTACAGAAAATGTTTTTATTTTATTTAATGTTTATTTAAAACTCGTGGTTTTATGCAAAATGTTTTATTTTTATGAAATGTGTCAAACCACAAAGTAATTAAGTAATATATGTATAGATTAAATAAAATAAATAAAATAAAATAATAATTGCTTTCTACAATAAAATAAAATTTAGTCTGCTTCAGCAGCATGTAATGCTTTGGGTACCGCCCTGTGACAATATAGTATAATTCCAACAAAATAATAGTTCCTTGAGGTTAACAGCTGCCGCTGAGGATGTCTTGGACGACTTGAAGCCCTCCCGTAGCTGAATTCCTCGCCAAGGGTGGGAGAGGTGATTGTTCGTTTTTGGCATTTACCACAGAAATAAAACGTCGACAGTTGTGTAAAGAGAAAAAACGTGTCTGAAAAGATTTTCGCGTCAGCGACAAATCTTTGAACCAGACTTTAGTGAGGCGCTTTTCAATCTTCTTGAATATATAACAGGTCGGTACCTAATATAAATAATTCCATTGAAAAGAGTATTAAAATGGTAATAATTAGGTATTATCTGACTTCATAAAAAAGAGAAAAAAAAATAAGACTGCATCTGCAATATTTCAAATTCGATATCTCAAAAGTTCTGTATGTAATTGAGCGCTTTTAATATTTATTACCTGCTCGCGCCATCTCATTTCTTTAATAGGGGCGGGGGAGGGGCAAGAAAATAATTACTTTTTTGCATCTCCCGCGCTCATATTAAAGATATGAGATGCCGCGAGCCGTTACCGTCTCCGTGCCGTTTCCGTGGGTCTTCACGGCAATAATGAAAGCGCTCATTGGAATACTTTAGCCAGAACGGGAGACGATATTTGAATAGTTAGTATAGGCACCATCATAAACTGAATTAACTTATGATGTTTTGTAGCGTAGTTACTACCTGAACGTTGGCAACACTCGCGGCAAACCTCAGAGCTATCAGTCCAGCCCTCGATGAATTTTATCATTATGAGCCTTTCGTGAAACATGGTTCCCTCTATTTGCTTTCCTAAAAGAATAGTGTCTGTGGCGACACCGGGTGAACGGCGGAAAGGGCGGCGTGGGTTTGATTTTTATACTAATCTACAGTTTTATTCCGAAATTGATGAAATTTTGCACACTTGACCTTCAAAACAAAAGTAAGATAATTGTTTATTTAATATCAGGAGTCAGCAATATAAAATATTTTTTTTAATTTAAAGATTTTAGTCGAACATACTAATTTCTGATGACTACGAGTCCCCGTAAAATCTTTGTTGTTGTTGTTTGTTTGTTGTTTGTTATTTTTCAAATTTGGAACAGATTGTTACAATAAAGTAAAATTATGAGTTATTTTATTTGTCATTTTCAGTGGTGTTTCAGAAACACAAGAATTAATATTTTTATTTCTCAACTACCATTTTTTCTACTTGTAAATTAAAGTATTTCATTTTTGTGTTGTTGTGCACAATTAGATTTACTTTGTCTCAAAAACTAAATACGTGAGCGTGAAAAAACCAAAAAAATGCAATACAATGTTCCGTAATTTTACAAAGTTCAAATATAAAAGTTGAAGCAAATAAAACTACAATCATCCTTCTGATATCATATTTCTAAAAAATTACCCTTGTCATTTTATCAAATTATTGCGATTAAATTATAAAATACGAGTACATTATTTTTGTCGTTTGTGTTTAGTTTTCGGTCCAATATGAAGAAAAAAAATACATAATAATTTGAAAAGTATAATATTATATATTCTTACCAATATTTTGTACACCTTGACTTCTTTGTGTTTAAAAAACGCGCATGCGGATAGGACATACATACCTGAAAAAAGAAAGAGAAATGAATTATTACTGGGATCGTCAAGGAATGCTTAGGAGCCTTAAGGCCTCGTAATGCTATTTTGATACACAGTGAAATCACTCAGGGTAGTTAACATGTTTATTATATTTTATCATAAAATAAACATTACAAAGCCCAACACTTTAAACCTGGAATATTTCGCATACCTACACAAAGTCATTACTTTCACGCTCTCGCCTGCCAGCGAGACGTTCGGTATGGCGCTGAAAATATGAAATATTTAGTTGGGACATCGGAACGGAGAGCATTTCCTCGGAAAGAAGACAATTTTAAAATGAAATATTGTAGCTATTTTAGTCTTTTACATTAACCATACCGGAGATCCCGAGAAGAATTATTTATCTGAAGGCCTGTGTCATATTTGGGGATTCTTTGTGAAGGGTTTTTTGAGGAAGGAAAGAGTGAATCTGCGGCCCTAGCACACTCGCTCGATAACAATCTATAGGATAACTATCGGTAACTGTCAACTGTTGTTAGCGATGTGCAGTTGTCCTAAGGAACGATGAGAAGTTACCGATAGTTATCCTATCGATCGTTATCGAGCGACCGTGCTGGGGCCTCTGGGCCTTGTAAGTCCCGTGTTGTAGGATGGAGAAAACACATAGAAAACGCCAAATAAAATTCAGTACACAATGTCATTCATAGGCCAAATAAAATCCAGTACACAATGTCATTCATTCTGTTATTGATATTCAACATTTTGTAAATGGATTATGACAGTTAAAAAATATGGTGTTCACAGATCGATTTCATAATCCCAAATCATTCTAAAATCTATTGAACAAAAGTGTTTCCAATACTAAAAAAAAAACAATATATTTAGTCAGGGGAATAACACTCCACATTTATTTTCTTCCTGTATAAATAAAGAAAACGCGGAAAATATTTGAGATTCTCATGACGAAAATTTGTAACGAAATGTCGAGAAAATAAACAAAGTCAACGAGGTGAACTGTAAACCTTACGTATTTGATGATTAATAAAGGGGTTCCACCCACCCAGAGAAACACGTTACCACGTATGCCAATAAACCAAAGTTTCTTTATTAATAATTTTTGATTGATTTTATCAAATGCTTTGGGAAAATCAGTAAACAGAGCGTCTACTGGAGTATGGTTGTCCATGTGATTAACAATAAAATCAGTGAATAAAACAAGATTGCTTTCTACACTTCTGCCTTTTATGAAGCTGTGTTGTTGTTTTGTTAAGTGATTTAGTTGGGAACTTAAACATTGTCAGACTATTTTTTTCCATTAGTTTAATAAAAATTGATAATTAAGAAATGGGTCGATAGTTTTTGACTTTTATCGCCCTTTTTGTGCCTTTGTGATGATCTGCTTTTTCTAGGTTATGAAAGTGATTACAGAAAAGTTTTGGGTTACCATACATGTTTCTTTTTGTATCATGAATATAATATATTTAATGTAAAGTTCTTGAGCTATTACTTTTTGCCTAGATCGTAATAGTAAAAAAGTTTGGAAGTCACAAGGATTTTTGAATTTTTAAAATTTTTTGTGAATTTTGTTTTTTTCTTTTATTATTTTGATAAGAGGGGTTGATTGAGTAACAGGGCGGATAGTTACTATTTTGAACGTGTTCACAAATTCCACAATTATGTTGTTCAATATTTTGTAAAAGACAATACCGTAAATTGAGTATTTGAGTATTCAAATGATTTAGGGTAGTATCCCAATTAATTTCATAAATTTTCTTGTTAATGATATTATAATCCGCCAGCCAAAAACCTTTTTTTTTCAAAAGAAGCAAACTCATTGTGACCTGACATGTTAAATAAATGAAAAGAAAATACTTTGTTTTAAGTCACTTTATTTTTATTTAACGTCTACCGGTTTCGGTACCTCCATACCATCACCGGAATAGGTTAAAGCTAAACAATTTGGAAGCTTTGGAAATAAAAAAAAATCGGTAAATTCAAAGGTAGAAATCATTAATAACCAACTAAATTTAATCTTCAGACCAATTTTAATATTGTGTTCCCCGTGTCTTCACGTATCCCCCATTCCCCTCCTCGTTCCCACAACTGACGCTCTGTTCCACCCTAGTATACTGTCCCTTTCTTTCATAACATTATGTACCTATACGTGTACTTCTATATTTGTAGACACATATATTTATTTTTTATTATAAAAGAAAGAAAAACATTCCCGGGTTACGAATAACCCAACAACATTTGAAAATCTCCTACTACCACCACACTAAGCGGAAGATGTTGCTTGGGTTGTGATGAAGGACTTAGCCAGACGAGGAATCGAACACGGAACGCATGGGTGGGACCCAAACGCGATGGATGCCCACTCAACCACTGACCGGTCTTTAATTATTTTTGTAACAATCGTGATGATGGTACGGAGGTACCGAAACCGGTAGACGTTAAATAAAAATAGATTACTTAAAACAAAGTATTTTCTTTTCATTTATTTAAATATTTTATGTACCTACGTCTTTTTAATTTTTTTTTTAAATGAATTAATTAAAATAATCATAATATAGTTATTAATAGAATTACTATAGAGATAATTAAAATTAATTATATATATATATATAATTAATTTTTTGAAAAACAAATAATCATTATCATATTTATAAACTTCAAGATATTAAGTTAGTTTTGTGAATACAAAAATCAAGTTATCATTTTGTGGGTTTTTACCTATTTGCAGTCGATATAGTGGTTACGTATATAACTTCTTTTGTAATATTATATTACCCACTCTAAACCCTAAATCAGGGGATAACCGTCTACTGATTATGTCAAATCCCAGCGGGGGATATTATGTGATGGATCAAACAGATTTCCAAAGAGATTTTGTGTAATCAAGTTCTTGATTAACCGTTCATTTCTATGGGGAATAAACAAAAACCCATTTTAGTTATCTATTAAGTCATTCTACAGATTACAGACTCTGAAACGATATAATAAATCTATACAGTAATAGTCCATACAAATCACGGGATATTAAAATTGTGGAATTTGAGAAGCTGAAAGTATTTATAAAATTTTTGCCGAGGTACGCAATTTCTATCAGAGAAATAAGTGAAAACTATTCGGTACCTAAAAGCACAATACAGGGTCGCTTGGAGAAAATGGTTAAAGGAATGGAAGATGAGAAATAAGGGAGTACTTACTTACTTACTTACAAAGGGAACAAGAGATCCCTGAAGCGAGTGGCCTATCCCAATCTTGGACAGTAGCCCTCATATCTCTACTGGAGGATGCAACATCCACCCAGCCCGTCGTCGCATTGAGTTGTTAAGGAAAAAAACTAACTAAAATACTAACTAAATACTAGACAAAACACTAACTAAATACTAGACAAAACACTAACTAAATCCAAACCAAAAAAAAAAATTCTTCTTCGGGTATTTTCAAAATCTTCCACAGAGAAAGCGTTATATTGTAGCAGATTGATTCTTCAATCCCCAGTTTTGCTTCAATTCATCAATTACTTACCTAAGCGTGCTACAAATCATGCGCTTGGCCCTACTGCCTTGCACCTACCGGTCCCAACGTTAAGATGATAGACTTCGCTTTTCGGCCCATACAAAAAGGACGCCCGGGAAAAAACACTTTTATACATCGAAAATTGCACAAAATGAATATATTTTTTTTGTACTGCCTTCTAGAGGGTAAAAACTATGTCGGTATGTTTTCGAATTTTCGATGCGTTTCGTATTAACGTAAACATTCACTGTCAAACATGTACGATTTATCAAAATATATTACTTAAGAAAAAAGTGCTGCTAACTCAACTGTCATAAAGAATTATAAAATTATAAAAAGATACCGACGTAGCTTCTTTTTTTTAAAAAATACATATTTTTTAAAATTTCAATTTCGTGAAAGTTTCGGTGTAGAAAAGTGTATTCTCCATAAACCCCTTTTCGAGCGATTTCCGTAGGTAAATTTGAACGTTGTCTCATTCGCACATTTCGCATTCGCATGTATTGTAAGTGTGCGCGAACTTATTGTGAGCGGGACAGAATGACAGACGCGGGTATTCCGCGTGTGGTTCAAAGTCTAGCCTCTTAAGATACGCAGCGCGGCCGAGTTCAGTAGGAAGAAATCGTAAATCGAGCCTGATCCAGGATGTCGGTCTCCGTCGTTTTGAAACGTAACAATTTCAATATAATAAATTATTTGGATTATTTTGGTTTACCATTAAAATTTTAATTTATTAGTTTGCCGTTTAGTTTAAACTTCATGGCGCCCCTTTAATAATTTAACTTCATTCTTTAACCTTGAAAGGATTGCAGACGATTGTTATTTAATCTGCGCGTTAATTTCGTGTCCACCTGTGATATTTAAATATAGAGTCATACTATAAATGTAAGTTAATTAAGTACTTACATAAGAATATACAAAATGTAATCGAGTGTACAAAACATAAGCGTTTCTCAAAATGGTAAAGCTGGGGTAAAATAGTACGCTAACAAACATTACCGCATCTGTTTGATATCCATTTTAGTAAAATTAAATTAATGCTAGGTAATCGTATACATCTGGTTATCCGGGTACTTCAAAAACGATCCTTCTTAACATACCTACTTCTTCTCACAACATACCTAAATTGGGATGCCGTAGTTTTTCAGGCTCCGGGCAGTAGGGACTCTTGCGCGGAATGCCAGCAGGGGCAGCTTGGAGGGAACAGATAGAGGGGGATTGGCAAAGAGCGGAAGGGTGGAAGGGTATGGAGATTCGTGTTCGATTCCCTGTAGACTGAATTTATTTGATATTTAGCAAAACAGATCGTGATAACGATAAATTAATATGACAGGGTTAACCGCTTCGAGCAACAATCCCAAACAAATTGCAAATGTCAAATGACAAATCGCTCAACTGTTCGCGATATAAATAAAAGTTTTCTTTTTGCTTGTTCACAAAAAAAATGTTAATAATTTAACTCCAAATACAGGCATGTACGTACCATATATAGGTGTATACTATTCACAAGCAATTATTTTAAAGAACAAGGGTTTCCCGAATCCCGACTGTTTACCACGCTATGAAAATTGGGCAAAAGATATACCACTTAGGTATATTATAACTGTAGAATGAAAGGAGTTTAAAAATTATATATTTTAAACAGTTTAATATTATAACATATTATATTCGCATTACAAACCATTTATTTGAATCCAAATACTTTCTCGACCAGTATTTAAATTGTTAGAAAAACAGGAAATAATTATGTTATCTAAAAGAATATATATGTTCATTCTTATAAAAACTTTAATTTCGGTTGTGCGCATGTCAGTCCGATTCAATGAACTCAAGATGTAACTCGGATTTGCTTTGAATGTAAGTGTAAGTGTTTATTTTTGGGATGTTATGTCATAAAAAAATTGATTTAATTTTTGTTCAAATAACATATGTTACGTAATATTTAAAAAAAAATACTCCGAAAAGATGGAGGCTAGCAATTTAATACGCACGAAGCCATTCCTAATAACACGAAATTCTGCCCCACAAAACGTGGCGGCGATATCAAATAAAATGAAATAAATTGCAATGAAAATAATAATCCACAATAATTTTCCACGAGCTATTGCTCTGATAGTGAAAGCTTTTAGCACGGAAAGTGTTAAATTGGACCGATCTGTCATATTTCTTTTTTGCGCTCGGCAGTCCTTCTGATTGGCTTAATTTGTTCACAAACAGGATAAAACTCTGAACCCCACTTTAGACTACATAAAGCAATGAATATTTTTTAATCATTCCGCGAAGTTCTCGATTGCGGTGTGAACAATGAACACGGATGAATACAGAAAAAAACGATTCGATCACCGGCGGCATAAATTCAGAAGGAATGAGAATTTATGACGCTCATCAATCTCAGTAATGCCTCTGGAAGTGTTCCGGGGAAAAGTAGAAATTTATGGAGATATTTTTTGGTATATATTAATATAAATCAACATATTTATAATCATCGAGGCATTTTCTCTGAGGAAATAATGTTAACTGCGAGAGGGGAAGTTTGAAAAAAAATTGACAGAAGAGGGAAGTTTTGAAGAAATTTTAAAAGAGTTGGGGAGGTTTTCGAATAAAATGTTTTATGAACGAACAAGACTGTGCGATTATAAAGTTGTTAATTTCGTGATAAGGGATGCTTAGAGTGCAGTAGTAGAAACTCCCAAAATATCCCTAAAAAGATACCGTCATTCAGAATAGAACAATTGCGTGTGGCTTTAGCAGTGTTACGTCCGTAGATATGAATAGCGAGGTACTTCCTAACCCTAACCTTTTTCTTTCCCATCTGTAGTTCGCCCTCCCCCTCCCCGCCCCAAGCCTTACATAATACCAAAGGATGCCACAGTCCCATTGGTTCCGAAAGGTTAGAAATAGTTAAGAATTCATATAAAAATTAAATTAAATATAAACTAACTAACTAACCATCACGCCGTTTCCCCGCAGGGGTAGGCAGAGAGGACGGACCGCCAAACAACTCGGTCTTGGCACACACTCCTTGCCTCATTCACATTCATACATCTTCTCATACATACTCTTCTAAATATAAATATTTTTCATAATAACTTTTCTTATCTATACGTAGAGGAGATGAGTCGGTACAAACGTAAAAAGTTAGAAAGAAGGTAAATTATATTTTCAAAAGTGAAGTTCCGAATCCTTCAAACGACGTTAAAAGTTCTTTACAATATTCGCAGCGGTGTGCTTGAAGTATACATAAGTTTAGGCTGCGCTTAAGCGCTTTTCGGTAAACTTTTTACAAGAAAGTACGCCTTTTCTGGCGTGTCGTGTGTGCTGCGTATAGCCACCCCACTGGGTTGTGGCGTGTACCCGCGCTGGTGTGTGGAGTAGTATATCCGCCCTGGTGTGTGGAGTAGTATACCCGCCTTGGTGTGTGAAGTGGTATAGCCGCCCTTGTGTGTGAAGCGCTTTTAGAGCTCCTGCGCCTTTCTGTAGCTAATCGTATTCAGTGAGAATTTAACGCAGGCGGGCAGTGAAAATTATTCATAAACTTTTCAAATTCTGTGCTTCAAAGTACTTTCTTAGCAGCCCACTAGCAGTTGCCGCATAGACGTGATTATAATGGATCACGGAACACATTTAATAATACCTTCAACTTAATCGAGGAAAACTCATAAAAAACCATTGACAGCGGAAAGTTCGAACAATAAATTCTACACTACAATATAGCTGACAGGTGATAGGGATCAAATGAATTATGGCATTTGTGTGGAGTTCTAGAATGGAATTTCTGAAAAAAAATAAATTACAATGCCAGTTAACTTGAAATATTCCACTAGGTAGGTACGAGCCCTAACATTAATTTTATTAAAAAGAATGTGTCATTATTATGAAAAACATTTATGCCAATTAAATGAATCCATGTTGACACTCTTGTGAGGTTATTTGAAGTATATAATTTATTCGATTTTAGTCGTAATTAGAATATTTTCAACTTGAAAAGTCATCTGCGTATTTTGTGGAAGTGCAGAACGCAAAATAGATAAATTAGCTTAAAAAACCGGATCCGTCAAAGAGAATGAATTTAATTGAAAAATCTGTTTCCCTTTGATAAATCTTGCTGGCTTCAGAAGTGGAAATAAAAAGTAAAAAATACTCAGGGAAAAGCAAAGGGTAAACGTCAAAAAAATTCATAACCAGGGAGGATTGTTTTTACTAAAACCGGCGAGAAATTAAATATTCATATTTTCAGCAAAAAATATACTAAATGCTTTTAGTGCCTACTCGTAATGTTTGTAACATGGATAAATTAAAAAAAGGAAAAATACATTTATTTTAATACTTGCCAAAAAGGACGATACTTAGATAAAAATATTAATAAGTATTATTATATTTTATTGTAGAAATACAATAAGCATATTTCCATTTCATGAAAAATTATTTCGTACCTACCAACTTTTACTCTTAACTTATACACGAGACTTCATAGCCTTGGTAATATATTTATTGTTCTGGGGGAAAAATTTAAATCTGGATCACCGAAATACAAAGTTGAAAATATATACTCTTACCAACCTGGTCTATTATTTCACTCTACATGAGTATTACTACGGTATTTTTTATTTTACTGTTTTCAATGTATTCTCCGTACTTGTAATATCAACAGTGCATATGTAACGCCAGCTGTATTATTTTACTGTTTTCAGTGTATTCTCACTGTACTCGTAATATCAACCGTGTAACGCCAGCTGTATTATTTTACTGTTTTCAATGTATTCTCACTGTACTCGTAATATCAACCGTGTAACGCCAGCTGTATTATTTTACTGTTTTCAATGTATTCTCACTGTACTCGTAATATCAACCGTGCCAGCTGTATTATTTTACTGTTTTCAATGTATTCTCACTGTACTCGTAATATCAACCGTGTAATGCCAACTGTATTATTTTTTTTATATATTCATAATTACAAAATTTTAACTTTATAATTACATCTACATTCGTTATTATTATGTATTAATACAGATAATTCAGAGGGTCCCCCAGTATACATTATATTTCAAATATCACTTTTAAGAGCAAAAGTCTTTTTGGCGTATAAATAACTAAATATATTATAAGCATATAAATAATGCATTTTTGTAAATATTATTATTTTTTTGATAATAATTGAAATTTAGCTAACTAGATTGCGTCTCTCGCAGTCGAAAAATTGCAAAGAATAGATAAATATGAAATTAGGCAAATCGTATTTTCAGCAATTGGCCATATTGATTTAATTATTTTCGTGTTCTTTTTTTGGATACTATCGATTTGCATATACAGTGGTGCCTCACACAACGAACTTAATTCGTTCCAGGAGCAAGTTCGTTATGCGAAAAGTTCGTTATGTGAAACGCGTTTTCCCATAACAATACATGTTAAAAAAAATAATTCGTTCTGTAGCATAAAATATGGTAAGATGACATAAAAAAAATATAAATTTTTTGTTATTATTTTTATTTAGATACATCTAAAAACATAATGAAAAAAACACACATTTTTTAATTTTAAGAAATAATCGAATACGCAGTGACTAGCGTACTACGCAGTAACTAACGAGTCTAACGACTGCCTGCGCGGGAGGATGCAATTAATCGGCAGTGATCGTAGAAGATCGGGCGACTTCGTTGTAATGATGAACGATTGCTGCGACACGTGCGTACTGCTCAGTGACTAACGACTGCCTGCGCGGAAGGATGCAATAAATCGGCAGTGATCGTGTGAAGTGGGCGACTTCGTTGTGTGAAGCGAAGTTCGTTGTGTGAAGCGAAGTTCGTTGTATGAATCGTGAAATGAACGAAAAGGAAGTTCGTTGTGTGCAGCGTTCGCTGTGCGAGGCGTTCGTTATGCGAGGCACCACTGCATAAACAAAAATATACAAAAGAATGCTTTAGCTTCTAGGGATAAAAAATTACCCCTTTATTTTCTGTGTTATTTTTCATATTTATGTACCTATTGTGTAGATATGTGTGTATTTCGATCATCAGTCACACATCTCCAAACACCAAGTTTGGAAATGTTGGTTGATTTGGAGAATTGGTCACTAATATGATATTATGAAATATGATATTATGAAATATCATATTAGTGACCCAGAATTTTATTTGTTTAATTCACTTCTTCGTTTATGAGAAATATGAGTATTGTACCAGATATGGGGTGCACTTTTAAATATAACTGCATACTCGACAATTACATTTTTCAGAGTTGCTTGACTAATCAACAAGACGATCGTTGAAAAGGGTCTAAGTAAAAAAAAAAAAATTTACAGGAGAGCTAAAACAGATGATGATTGATAAAATAAGTGATCCCGTCGAAAAGAGACAATAGCGACATATCGCGGAGATAGAGTGATCTAACTTAAATACGGTTTTCGTGCGGTATATATAGATGATCGAGGATATGCCGGTTTCATACAAAACGTAGATTTGGATTTGAGGCCAAAATAACCAACCAAACTGAAAAAAAAATTCGTAATAAAAAGGTATGTCAAATATCTATCTCGGACAGGACCTGCTTTTTTTGCTTTTAAATGTTGACGTTTAGATAATTAAGAAAAATCTGCCTAATCCTTAATAACATCCTAAACAAAAAATTTAAAAAAAATGTTAAAAATGCGTTTCTTTGGGTAGTCATTTTAATATGTAAACGACAAGTTTTTGTTCAGATGTAAATAGCGAATTTGTAATTTAAATCTACATGGTTTAAATTGTTTCTAAAATAATATACATTTTTAATTTTATATCATATTTAAAAAAATAATTTTTAACAAAATAATTTTTTAAAATCTTTATTTACTCGCAAATAATTCTCCAAGTTGCCTCTAAAATCAAAAAATATTAAAATATTTAACAGCCTATATTTTATAATTTAAAGCAAAAATAAATAAAGTAGCTTCTGTCCGAGATACACGTTTGACATACCTTTTAATTACAAAAATAATTTTTCAGTTTGGTTGTGTATTTTGGCCTCAAATCCAAAACTACGTATTTAATGAAACCGGTCGCGCAGCCAATAGGCTTAACTATTCAGAGACAAAAAATAAAATTTCATAAACAGAAAATAAGACTCTTTTCTATACTTATATATATATATATATTTTTTATTTTTTTATGCCCGTACCAATTTATGGTGGTGGTGTGTACTAAAATTTTCCCACATTTACAAAATATGTAAACGCATTAAATAATATCGCATAAAATATTGTCTAATATATATTCATATCTGGTTTGAATAAAGAGATTGATGAATAAAATAGACAGCTTATTATTTGGAAGTAAGCGGTAATGTTAAATTTGAAACATGACTAATTGGTGTCAAGAAAACTATAAGAACTCTCCAAGATGCAACCCTTTGTAACTTTACCATAACAAAAAAAGAAAATTTTCAGGATTCAAAAGAAATTCGTTAAATAATTCGCTCGACAGAAAATGAAGTAATAAACAGAATACAGCTGAGGTTTGTTTCCTTCCAAATAAATGAAGTTAATTTTAACCTCCTTATTTCGTATTCTTTCCGAGAAGAGTTATTACAATTTTCATAAGGAAGAAAAGGCTTTTAAGTTTTGAGTGGAAAAACAATATCTAACCCATTTTACGCTTAAGAGGGTATTACCAGAGAATACCGGAAATAAGTCCTTATTAAATCAAATTCTAGACGTATCTATTGACTTAAAAAAAAAAAAAAAAATATATATATATATATATATATAAATTGATTTTGAAAGATTGTTATTTTATCTGGTACACGTAGTTTAAAAATTTTGCAAAACTAAGTTTGTTTTTAATATACTAAGGTTATACCGTTGGTGGTAGGCAGATTGGTTCAATTTTCAAACGATAGAACAACACAAATTTCAAATCATATAATCATACAAAAAAATAAATCGATACATAATCTAGTCAACACAGTTTCCATAATTTTAATTGTAGTTAAATTAAAATCATTAAAAAATAAATCCGAGATCATGTTTTGTGACAAATATACCTCAGTTTTTCTATTTATTTAAAATCTTAGAAACTAAAATATTAATTTTTTTTACACACTTATTTTGTTCAGACATTTTTGAAAAATCATAAATACTTATTACCAAACAATACTTACTAGAAGTATTTTTAAGTACTTACGATATTTAATAATTTTTCATCGTGTGTTTTGAGCATTTTTATTCCTTACTTGAATGTAGGTATATATTAAAGCAAGTTTGAATGAAATAAATCGATTTTAAAATTTTAATTTAAAAAATTTGATACGGGGAATAATCAATCTTTCTCATTGGAACCTCCCTATACAGTTGTTTTTACGAACATTTTTAAACTTTTATTCTCAGCCGCTGGTAAATCGTTCTTAACATTTAAATGTAAACGAAACATAAACAGAAAACACAAATTAAATAAAACACGTAACGGTCGCCATTCGGATCGAAACCAGAATTTCTAATGACAAAAATAACAACTAAAGATTCTTACCCTCCAAATGCGATTTTTTTTTTAATTTGTATAATTTTACGTTTGTAAAGAGAGTAGTGTACTGAAATACAAAAAACTGGACCACTTAATTTATGTTTATGTTATCTTTACATTCACATATATTTTACCGTATTTGAAGGAAACTGATTACAGTGATTACCCAAAGCAGATATGAATATATTAGGGCCATCTGTTCCAACGCTAGCTACAGTAAAAGTTAAACTGGCTAGCTTTACACTTGTAAGTTTTTTCGTAAGTTTACGACTTCTGGCCAATTGGCACATTGGATTTTCAAAATGCGTAAGTGTAAAGCTAGCCAGTTTAACTTTTACTGTAGCTAGCGTTGAAACAGACGGCCCTTAGACAACTATATTTATAATTTCATAAATTCCTACATTAATATCTGTCTGAAGAAGGTAGGGTTATGTTCAAAACCGGCTGGGTTCCACGGAAAATATAGTGGTAATATTTAAACCCCCAGAAGCAAAAGCATTCTAGTGACAAAGGAATCTTTGTTTTAGCCCGGATGGAAGGCGGACACGCCAGAAAGAGAAGCAAGAAGGGTAGAAGATAACAATGTCAGTTATTATTTTCTAGTGCGTGAAGATAGACTATTGATAAGCATAATCGAAATATCTTATTTAAAATGTTCTCTATAGGAATAATCCGAATGTAAAAAATAGCAATAAAACACTTGTCAGACCGGTATACAGTGCGAAGCCCCAAACGGTTGGTAAATCGGGCGATCCACCTCGACGTGTAGCATTCAGAATCAGGAAAAAACTCGCACTCATTCTTTGAAATTCCCGCTCAATACTTTTTGATGTATTTAAAAAAACATCGATAAAATGCATGTTTTACGAGTATTTTATGAAGTTGAAGTTCAGCCACAAATATTTTAAAGTTTTCTATTGATAATCTAAAGAACTTATTTGCAACATTACACAATAAAACTAATTTCGAAAAGGAGTTCGTAAGTAACTAGGAGTAAATACTACACTTCAAAACATGTTAATAGACCTGATATTTTATTTTTCTGGGCTTATAAAAATACTATTACACAAAAGGCGAAGATATTTTCTACTCGACGTATTTAATTAGAACATATAATATTTTTAAGCAGTCAAACTTTCAAACCAAAAACAAATGTATGATTTTGCACTACTTAGCATCCTAAGCTTTAACTAACTAAACTAACTATTACGCTATTTCTCTGTAAGAGTAAGCAAACGGAATGAACTACCACGCAACTCTGTCTTCTCCTCAAACATCTCTTGATTCATTCATATGTCACTACACACTCTTCTTTTAGCCTGACTCTTGACGTGACTCAATTCAAGTTTTTTTAATTTTATTTTTTTATTATTTAATATATACATATATTATAATTACATGTTATTTTTTTCAATGCCTGTCTCACTATGGTAAACCTGTGTCGAGACAGACGTAGAGTTACATAAATTGTATACAAGCATGGTTATTTGAATATGAAGGTTAATTACATTTTAGGTTCAATACAATAAAAGGCAGGTGATTGGAAGTGTGAATTAATTCTCTAAAGTATATTTGATTAATTTGATTCTAAAATTTTATAGTTTACACTACAACGATTTATACACACAGTGCGAAATATAATCTATGTTCTAACTGTGTGCCTACGTATAAAATTTAAATGTATTTATTTTGTCAATTTTTTTTTTCTAATTTTGTTTACCGTTATTGCAATGTATTGGTTTTTGTACTGTTTTTGAAAATAAATACTGTTAAATATGTTGATATTGGATGTGAATTTGCTTCCAAGTATGTAAAAGCGAGGAATGGGTGCGTGTATGTGGAGTCTGTCCTAGCATTATGGTTTCATAATAATATATGTTGCCTAGTTGCTCGATTAGGCAACTTGGAGTTCACAACTGTCTAATTTGGAGTAAAAAAATTTAAACCAAAAAATGATGTAATTTTTTTTTCTAGGGAATGCATTTTAAGCGTATTTAGTAAGAATAAATGGTTTATGTTTTGATTAGGTATGTGTAATTTAAAGTTAATGATAACAATTATTTTTGGTCCGATACGGAACGGGTATTCCTTGTAGTAAGGAATTGACAAATACCCATAATGATTGTATTGTTTGGTAAAAGAAACATCCCTTAATTCCCTACACAAAGGTTCTTCCCCAATGTTTGTGTCCCACACGGTTGACAACTTCCTTTGCTACTACCCTTTGGTAATACAATACCTACATCATTTTTGGTTGAATTCAGTAAACATATTTCATTACAGCACTCCTCAGGAGGCTTGAAACTATTTTCTTTGGGATGTCATTCAAGGGATGATACGTTACACAGACATATCACATAAACTACTTGATCATATGTCTAAAACGTCAACAGTACGCATATACAGAAGCCCGGCATGTTTGCTTTGTCTCCCGACTGTGCACCATTGCCAAAGGAATCAAATATCCTAATTCCACAGTGAAGTTAATTGATTTTGGGAATTAAGTAGCGTTGCGTTTCCTTCTCACTTCAGCTAAAGATTCGGACAATATAATACCACAACACGGGCATGTGCCTCTCTGCGTGGTGGTCGTAAAATGTTCGAAATATGTAACTAGCAGTTTAATGAATAAATAAAAAAAATAGATATATATATATACTTTTGGCCGTGAGAATTGTACAGTAAAAATAAGTAACAAAAAAACATTACGTGGAAGAAAAATTTAAAAAAAAAATTTAACCTAACCTAATCCTACCTAAACTAACCTATTATTTTGTCGTGTTCTGTTTTTTCATTATTTTAATCTGATCCGTTTAATTTTATAATACATGTCAATATTTCAATACACGAGCGAAAATGGATAATAAAGTTTACATGATTTACAAGAGCATAATAAATAATTACCTCCCGAAATTTAATTCATTATGGTCATATCAGACTTCCTGGTAGTATTAAATAAAGTGCAGCAGTTTAAAATGTTGTTTACATGATGCGAACATTATTAATAGCGAGTCGGAAATATTAATAAACATCAATTTATGAAACTTTGCTTGCTTGTATTCGCAAAACACAAACGTAAAGTTATAATGCTACAAAGCGAGTTGCCGCTACGTTGAATTACTAATAAAATGATGAGGATAATAAAGGGATGGTCCGATGCTCTGTAGGAAACCCTCTTGCACAGCGCGGGTATAAACTGTGCGACCTAAAGTTTAAGTTTAGACTTATGGAATTCAATACTTCGTTTGTGTGAAAGCACTATGAAACCAATACAAAATACAAAGTTTAAAGATAGTTCACAGTTTACTAACTGTGCGGTGTTGTGTGGTCCTATCGTCAAATACTTAACTTTATTTTATATTTTTCATTAATATTTAATTTCTGACGATGGACTCCTTTTCTTGAACGCAAAATATATCTGTTTGCATTTTTTCTCATCTTTCTACTTGTCTTTTGGATCGTTTTGTCTGTGATTGTCAAGCAAATATGTCAATTCATTGATGAAAATCTATTACTAATCATTCCATTTCAGAGATATTTGAGGACAGCAACAAAATTCAAATCACGTATTTCTAGTTTATTTGAACAGTTCAAAGCAATTTAAAATATACCCAGTGTTAAATGATCACAAGTGTACATTACAAACATATAACCCCAACTATAACCTTCTCGTGCGAATCAACCCTGGTTTTGGAAACAAAAGAGGTCAGCAAGGAGGCTTTACAACCGACTTCAGATCTCCAGAGACGATACCAGGGACCTCGCACTAACAACCGTCTTTACGTATTAGAAAAGAGAAATAAACAAATATCTTGGAAGCAACATACATCAGGAAACTGATTAATAATCATTACAACAAGCAGTTAAAAACCTGCGCGGCGGGCGACACGGTCGTAGCTTTGTAACAAACTTCACGTACAAAAATGGTTTTGCACAGCCGCGGCATCAGGTATGTACTCAAAGTCAAATAAAATAAAAATAAAGACAGGTTAAGTAGAACAAACAACAAGAGAAAACAAGTAAAGAAGGAAATAACAAGGATACGAGTATATAAGATAGAAAAAAAAATGTCAAGACAATTACTTATTTTCACTTTTAAATGCAGTTAAAAAATATTATTTTAAAGCATTGCTTTGCCATTTTTTATTTTGCTGGATGTTTTTGTACATATCTGGAAGCTAATTATATAGTGTATAGGCAATATAGTTCAGAGATTTTATCCCATATTTTGTAGTGTGTGTTTGAGGAACGCGGATTTTATTGTTATTTCGAGTATTGTGTTGTGGATGTCTTGATTGTAAAGTGGCTTGATGTTAGTGTGGGTTGATTGTTGGGTAATTTGTAGGATGGTGCTTGTGATTTCATGTTTAGAAAGGATTATGATTGGAAGGATACCCGAAACTGAATAGATGTCCCTGACATGAGTGTCCCATGGAAGTCCATAAACATTTCAGAGAGCTCGGTTTTGAACCACCTGCAGGTCAGCTGTCAATTTCTTTGAGGCAAAGCCCCAGATACAGCAGAGATGGGAAAGGTGTGAGTGTACCATGGCATATTATACTGAAGTTAGTAAATAAATGGGTAGTAATCCTTGAAGCCTAATTACGTAATAAATAACGTTATAATGATGAATAAGGTAGGTTGGTCCTGCCATTCCGATAAGGGTGGTGTTAAGTTTGTCCTCACGATTGGCAGCTTTTTACATCTCCCAGGAAATCATCACGGTCGATGTTGGACTTGAATTTTATCAAGATGGGCCTGCATTTATCTTTGGTGACTTTTAGTGTGGTGCGGTATGCTGCATCGAAATTGGGAGCATCTTTTGGGTTAACGGTTTTTTTAATGTTGAAAATAATATTATATAGGTTTCCCCGTTGCTTCCAGGGATTCCTCTTTTCTGCACATTTCTTGATCTGTTTAGTCTATCCATCTGGTCCATGTGTTTTTTAATAGCTTCAAGTCTCGCTTCGAGGTTGGAGTTTTTATTTGTATCCTCAAGATCGTGAAAGCGAAGTAGAAACTCATTTTTCGTTGTTTGTTTTTGGGGTGTTATGCCGTGTTGCGCTACCTCCTTCTTCAGCCGACGTATCGGACAGCGCTGCAGTGTCCATCATCAGGGCAGATCCGGCAGATCCGACGATGACACATCGTCGGATCTGCCGGATCTGCTTTGATGATGGACACTGCAACGCTGTCCGATACGTCGGCTGAAGAAGGAGGTAGCGCAACACGGCATAACACCCCAAAAACAAACAACGAAAATGCTTTTGGCCGTGAAAATCTAAAAATGTATCCAGAATCTCCTTGTATTGTTTACTCATTGTTAAGAGTGGCTAGAATTTGTATGTTTTGATCCATTAGTTTGGTAAGAAGTTCACTCTCCGGGGGTGTCGTACCGCTGGTTTTGACAACAGGTACTATGGTTAAACATTGCTGGCATTTGATCTGAGCGCCGTCCACGGTAGGAGCCCTCCGCCACTCCTCCGCAATGTGAATAAAAGGTCCCTTTGCACAGCGCGCATACAAAAACGGAATCCGCTGATATAGTAGCTTCTAAACAACTACGGCGAATAATATTCATGTTGATATATTTGGTTGATTAGTACTTGTTAGTTATTAGATTCTGATGTATTCTTCGGTAAGAATGTGTGTGTGTGCGCTGTTGACAGATTGAGATTATTGTTATATTTGATTTTTTAAATTTAGGTTTATTTACCAGTTGTTCGTCTTGCACAACAACTTTCCACACACTCGAGTACTGCCGTACACCGTAGATACTAGTCGAGTAGACAAAATAACTATAAAGAGTTTTAATCGATGTAAATTGTTGTTAAACTTGGAACGAAAAAATACGTGCTTACTGTGATTTACACTTGTGGTAAACATAAAAAAAAACATTATATTTATTAGATTATAAATTACTTTCTCTCTTGGAATTTATTATTGTTTCATTTATTTGTTCACGTAAAATAACTTGCGGAAATAGCTACTCTTGAGTAAGGTTTTAGTTGTAGAATTCGTAAATATGTTATGTAAATAATTTTATGTTAACTAATGCTTTGAGCCTTCGGAGTTAGTAGAGCATTTATTATGTTGATTGTTCGGCTCAGGGACAAGGATAAGGACAGGGGTTGGTTAGTTGGAACTCGGAACCCAAAGACCCTGAGGCATTCCAAGCATTAATGTTATGCTTGTGATTATAATTTTAAGTTACAATGAACGGAAGTAATCTTCTAAACTCCAATTGGGGTAAACAAATAAATAAAGTAAATATTTACGTGGCTTTTTCTTGGTAAAAAGTTATTTTGTTTTAAAGTGTTATTATTTATTATATTCAACTTTCCTGGAATTGATCCTCCAAAACAGTCAAACCCGATGGTTAATTGTTTTTTCTACTTCACCAGCACGATTATTGCTAATTTTCATTCCCATACCTTCCCATTTGCATTAGAACTAGCTCCACACCCTCCATTTGCATTAGAACTAACTATCCTCCTTTTTTTTGTCAGGAAGTCCTGGGAAAAAAAATCCTTCAGGGCCTACGTCATATTTGGGCATGCTGTGTAGTGTGTATAGAGTATTTTTAGGGGAAGTACACACATATGGGTACCGCCGCCCCGGGAACCATTTATTGGGTAACCAACACCTCTGCCATAGGTCACCCGAAGTGGTTTTGGAGGCCTTTGACATATGCACCAATTCATTGTTACGCGGATTACAGTCCATGATAGTTTTTTTGTTTGACAAGCCCCCGAAGGGTGCACAAATTTCAACGGCACGGACGGTTACCTCGAGAGTGTTTTTTCTTGGGGTAATAATAATCTCGTCGAATTTAATGTTTCAAAGACCCAATCACGTCTAAAAAGGATCGAAATGACAGTCTAGTCTCAATGCTACAAGAATAGAAGAATGCTACAACGGTAGGATTCTTCCGAACAGGCCCTCCATTGATATGCTCGGTGTAACTCTAAGTGACCAGCTCAGGTACGGGGGTTCCATCGAAGCAAGTTGGCCAGAGTCAAGTTGGCCTCTCAGAAACTGGGCGTACTGTACAGGGCCCGCAGATACTTTAATAGTGCACAACTGATATCCCTGTACAAATCGCAAGTGCGCATCACAATTGAATTCTGGCCATTTCCAATTCAGCCACCTCTGGTCTGGAGCCCCAAAGTACCAGAAAAAACCCTCGACTCTGCAGAAACGGGCGGTCCGTTTGATAGGTTATCCAGACTTAACAAACATATTGCAATCTTTAGAGCACAGGCGTCAGGTGGGAATGCTATCCTTGCTCTACCGGTATTTCAATGAAAGATGCTTCAAGAAACTAGAGTCATTGATCCCCTCGGCACCGGTGCATAGTCGGGAAACACGCCAAACGCGTGCCCAACATATGTACACGGTTGACATTGTCACATGAGAACGGGTCGCTTGTACGACTCATTCTTGAGGTCGACAGCACGACTGTGGATTTGCCCGCCTCTGTGTTTCCTCCTTCCTACAACATGGGTCTCGTCAAGACCCATGTCCACTCCTTCCTCTCCTCAAAAAGAACATCCACACAGATCTTCACAGATGGCATAGGCCCCGAGGAAAATTGTTTTCCTCAAGGCCCCCTGTGTGGAGTTAATTTAAAAAATAATTTGGAAAATATTGAATTTTATCATACATTATTTTAAAATCGAGTACGAATTGAGATATCGCTCACAAAATAACGTAATATCACATATTACTTTGCAAAAGAGTGATGAAGCGCCACAGCGAGTTGTCCGGCCACCAACACATTCTATGTTGAAGTCATCTTAGATAATACTCTACTAGTACTATAAGTAGAGGTTTCGTGCTCTCCAAGAAGGTAAATTTCTCTAAACAACCCAAAAGGGTTACAGGCATACCCAACCCATACTTTCTGGTATAAGACAAGCATAATCCAGGAGTTAGTACTCTCTAAGTAGGGTAGAATTTCGGTGTTAGGTACTTTATTAACTCACATACAAAAATTCTCAAAAACTTTTTATGAAACCTTATCTAAGACGACGGATGACAAACGACCCGTGTGGAATGAAAATAGGTATCCCACTATTCAACCGCACAGGAATCAGAGATAATGACCGATTAGTACCTAGCTGAGTTGACAGTTGGCATCTGATTTAGGAGTGGTGGAATCAATTCCTCTGCTACCTTCTTCGACATTTTACAAATAAAATTTTCCGTTTATAATTTATGGTGGTAGGATTTTTTTAAACACTATCGGCCTTACTAAAAAAAACACTCCGCGGCCGTTAAACGATGTGTTTGTGAATCTTTACATTTGGCAACGCTGGGTTTTACTTGTTTAAATTGGATTTTTCATAATAATCCGCTAGGTGGTGTGATTGATGCGCCTGCGCATTGCCGAAAATATAGCCGCGTACGCTAACTCTACGAAAAAAAGTCGGTCGCGAATGTGTGTCTGATTAATATGATCTTTCAGTTAATGACTTCAATCATTATGACTAATTAGCACTTATATTCATGTACTCAATATATTTGCTATTAATTTGTGTTGTTTTTTGTTAGTTTAAGTCAAATTGTGGCACTAAAATCGTGTGTTCTAAATTAAACTGTCAGAAAATGGTTCTATAGGTTATATTCAGAAATAATTTGCATTTTAAGATATTTATTTTATTATAAATTCTTGAAAGTGATGTTTTTTGGTGACTAAAATGTCTAATACATATTTTAGTAAAAGTATCAAAGAAATTAATGTCTCAAGATGTGCAAGCAATGTATTCAAAGGTGAGTTTTTTATTGTAAATTTTTGGGAATGAAAAGCGAATTTTAAGATTTTTTATTGTTTGAAGGAGTAAAAAGTGAGGTGACAGATTTATTTCAAAATCATTAAATAAAAAAACTGTGTTTTTTTAATTTTGAATTTTTCCAAATATTTCAATGTTTTAATAGAAAGTGTTTGGGGTAAGTGAGTTTTTTTTTCAACTTGATGTTTGAAGCTTAAAATACTACAGTTTTTAAACATTTAAGTATATTTTAGATATGAAAATCTTAAAGATAATTTAATTTTGGTTCTAAAATGGTATTTGTTTTTACGACATCTCAAAAAATAATAAATATATAGGACATTAAAAAAAAATTCGAAATTCGTTGAAAATTACAAATGGAACAAATATATACAACAGATAAACTACCCTCCTTGGCCGTGTAAGCAATGTACATATCTTTCCATGAACAATTTTTTGTCAGTTCTTAATTAGTATGGATTCTTCATATATGGTTGTTTGACCATTGTACAAAATTTTCAGAAAGTTTATTAGTAAGGCTGGTAAAATGGCGACATTGTCAGATCAAAACCATATATTTTGTTTGGTAAGAATTTGAAAAACGAAATGTACAGACTTTACACAACGTGCTACAGAAACACCGTTTAACGGCCGCGGAGTGTTTTTTTTAGTAAGGCTGTATATGTTTATTTTTAAAAAAAGTTATATATTTATTACCTACAAAACCTGTGAGAAAGAGGTTATACGAATAGATTATGTAGGTACCTAAAAAAATCTTATTTTTAGATATTTTAATAGTTTAGGAGCATTATGCATTAAAAAGAATACTATAATATAAAAACGTATTTTTAATTTTGACCCTCCCAGAATCGAATTAAAAGTGGAAATAGCAAATATTTTGGTGCTCGATAGCATTTGGTAGAGTTATTTAAAAAAAGTGTTCTCTTTCATAGTTTAGAAGTTGTTGCCACTTTCATTTGAAAGAAAATTAGGACTCACAAAGATTCTTCACATAACATGACAAACGTGCACACCAAAAACAAAACATTTTATTAAGTCAAAAAAAAACGTTGAAAAAAATACCTAAAAAAAACGTTAATAAAATAGATCTTAAAATGCAAATTATTTCTGAACATAACCTACGAACCATTTTCTGACAGCTTAATTTAGAACACACGATTTTAGTGCCACAATTTGACTAAAACTAACAAAAAACAACACAAACTAATAGCAAATATATTGAATACATGAATATAAGTTCGAATTAGTAATAAAGATTGAAATCATTAACTAAAAGATCATATTAATCAGACAAACATTCGCGACCGACTTCTTTCCGTAGAGTTAGCGTACGCGGTTATATTTTCGGCAATGCGCAGGCGCATCAATCACACCACCTAGCGGATTATTATGAAAATTCCAATTTACAAGTAAAATTTCCAGCGTTGCCACATGTAAAGATTCACAAAAACACCGTTTAACGGCCGCGGAGTGTTTTTTTTTTTAGTAAGGCCGAATATATATTATGCTTATTTCTGATACGGTGAGAAGGTGGTATGGAAACTCAGTCGGCAATAAGTATAAAATAAAACAATACTTATAATATTACAACAAAGTATCTGCTTCAATAAATTTTTTTTTTAACATAACTTGGCTTAAATTGAAACGTGTTGGCTTTTGCGATACAGAGGCATCCTTTATTTATCAAGCTCTCATTTCTATCCGAGAATATATCGTAAATCCTAACATTTGTCTTAGTGAAGGGGTTTTCACAACGTAAAGGCTCCGTAATCCGGCGATACATCAAGGCATACTAATACTCCCACATGGTAAATAATAATAGTAGGTATTTAAAACGAGACAACTCTCCCAAACGGACTTGTAGTAAACAACGTTACCTCGAGGCAAATTCGGATTAGACGTTTATTTGATATCTGATTATACGCCTGGAACTTGTTCCTACCTATAAGTGTGATTTTGAACAGGGACTTGTGCAACTGTACGTTTATTTGATATCTGTGAATATTTAAGGATAATTGTGAAAATTCGTAGATGTTTATGAAATTATTTTTTTGTAATTAAAATTATTATTAGTAAAGGATATTAACTTTTAATTTATTTACGACATCGTACATCTCTTTTAGAGGTTTCATGGATTTTTATAGTAGGTCCTAGTATATAGCGGATTGTGATTTTTTCTGGTAGTAATATAATTTAAGAAAATGGAAATATAAAAAACAATTTTAAAGATTGAAAGAATAAGCTTAATTTGACACAATTGCCTTATAGACGTTTTTACCCCAAAAGAAACATTCTCCGTTTAACACAGCGGAGATTATTGTGAAAAACCAGAAATGAATACGGCGATTGGTGCTGACGATTTTATCATTGAATCAGATAGCTTTTATCCACATTAAGTGTTCAAATAAACGCAGGAAATAGATCAATATGATGTTCAAACACTTGTATTTAAAATACACATAATATTTCTTCCACGTACAACCAATATTCCTCAATTTATTGTGTATTCAATCCCGATTTATTACGCGACCAAGGACAGACCGGGAATCAAACGTTCGGGTGATAAATCCAGGCCGATTACGCACAGCGCCATGTTTGGAAGCTAAACCGGCTAAACTAAACAATGTCATAAAGTTCGTCGCGAAAATAAATGGCACCCGAGGAAAAGAGCGGGAAAAACTGAACGCTCCGGGTCCGAGAAATCGTATACGTGACTCGGTTCACAAATGCGTCAAAAGCACCAACAACATGAAACTTTGCAAACAAGCCTGGCTTCTTTTTTTGTTGGAGTGCTTTTGTGAGCAAAGCCGGGATTAAATAACTGAAGAGAGCCACATATTTTTTAAACCCAGCTTATTATCCAAGGAAGCGAAGCTAACTGTCGACAATGGAGTGCCAATACAAACCCTGATAGAGAAATAATGAAAGTAGACTAAATACTGAAAAAATGCGATCTGGGAAATGAGGCCCTTCGCTCACAAAGAAACCGAAACCAAACCATCGCACATATCGCAAATTACTCGAAAACTGACAAATCGTGAGGGGCAACTATGGCAACAGGGAAACCTGGCACCTGACACGGCGAGTTGCGAGAGACTGTTGTGTTGCCGTTAACAATGGGGTTTTTGAGAAGTTGTGTAGTGTGCGGACCATCATGTCAATGAAATACACAAGATAGCGACTTGAGTTGCAAACTGTTTTTTTTTTTCAGTTACCCGGGAGCGAATTTTAAAAATGAGGAGAGAAGAAAATAATGAAAATCCGATGTAGGCATAAAGATTGAGATTAAGAAAGGTAAGCTTAGATGGTTTGGGCATGTAGAGTGAATGAATGACGAAAAAGGTATAAAGAGAATATATTGCGCGGAATTTAATGGTGGAAAAAGTCGGGGACCACTTTAAAACTGGGAAACTGCGTAATGGTTAGTTAGTTAGATAGTTAGTAAGATAGAGAGACTATGTACTAAACTTAATCTCGAATTGTATAATCATACTAATCCAGTGTACTCAAGTCAGGTGGTTTACGTTTAAAAAAAACACAACTTAAATTGTTACTGATTTAAGTTGATATTGTGTGCAGTAAAACATATCTTTTTTTTAGGGTGAGCTTAGCGAAGTCCTTTTTAACTTGATTATTTGGAATTATATATACCGCTAATTTGTTTCTAACGTTCCGGCTCCGGTTTCAGGATGGTGATCGTTTTAATGGTTCAACAAAATTGTATTTTAACATCGTCGTTTTTATTAATTAAGTGGTTGGATATTTAAGTACCTACTTATAAATCTTATAATCGCAGAGGAAAAGTTTATTTTGAAAATTAGAAAAATACTTTTATGGACGTGAGGTCTACAGTTAACAGAACTCTCAGTTTTAGCAGCACAAACCAAATAACACAAGCAAAACCAACTGTAATGTATGGGATTTATCGGGTTTTCACGATAATCACTCTTTAATATACTCCTTGTCTCTCCTCCAATATCTCCCTTTGCGACTAGTTACTCAGATAATTAGTAATACCAACTCGTAGGTACTTTGGTACTCTATATACTTTTATTGCAGATAATAATAATTACAACATAATAACAACTACGCTAGTATTAGTAAGAAAATAATTTGTCTAACTTTAACTGCTACCAATTTTATGTCTACGATACAATACCTAGGAGGATACCGTGTTTCTACTTATGTCGGCAGAATATATCTTAATCCTAAACAGGAAACATGCGAACACCTCAGCACAGGTTCTCCCAGTGAGGTGTTCACAAAATGCTACTATTAACCTTCTTTCATACCTTTTTACCTGTTACTGAATATGAACTTTTTTTGTACTACCTTGTAAACCATTGTAAATATTTGTTAAATGTATGTACAAGTATAGGTAAATAAATAAATAAATTTAAGGCTGAACCGCCGCGCGCCGATCCGATGCCGAAGTGCCCTCCTGTGGTGGAACGTGGGAACTATATCTAAAACTTTGGGTATTTCCGCCAACACTCGGTGAACCCGACAAGGACTATAAACAATATACTACACCAACAATAGGACTAGAATTAAATACTGGACAATTCAAAATAACAGCAGCGTTATAAAACTGTACTAAAAAAATGCACTACTAAAATTTGAAGAAAAATATGCGTACCCTGCTGACCAACACACCCTACTACAAGGATAAAATCTTCAAATCTACTAAACATTCCAAAATTAAATACAGCTTTCGGCCAGAAAAACCATTATTTCCATGCTACAAAATTATATAATGCCCTTCCGATTGAAATTAAAAATACCATGGATTTACAAAAGTTTAAAAAGGACATCAAATTATGGATAACTAAACATAAAGATGAGGAACTTATTAAAATTATTAAGTAACCCCAACGCAACCTACAGATAATAAACAATTTTTAAAACAACGTAAGATAATAAACAACACTTTTTGCTTTATTTATTTATATTTCGTGGAAACCAACAACAATGATGAGGAAATCATGATCAACATCATACAACAACCTGCTGTCCACCTCGGAACAGGAATACCTAGTGTGGAGGACTGAGGATAAAATACTTTCACTTTGTATTCTTAATTGACTTAATATTGTATTTTAATTTTAATTTGTATTGTCATTAAAATTTAAAAAAAAAAATTAAAAATGCAACGTATTCTCCATTGCTATCCCACCACCATTTGCTTTGTGAACAAAATCCTTCGTTCACGATTTTGAAAGTGAACTAAAAAGAAGATTTATCGGAGCTTTGACTTATTAGAGAGTTTTCCATCTCGCGCACAACATGTGTCTTCATTTACATATCCGTACGGTCACACGTCTTAAAGGAAAAGTCCTTTCCACAGCGCCTTACACATTAGTAAACTTGGAAAGGCCTAACTCGTTACAAAGGACCTTCCCTCGAAAGGCATTGTTGGGATACTTCACCCCCTCAGACCTCGACCATATTTCGTCCGAGGGTCAAAATATTTCCTCTTTGCAGTAAAATCCAAACAAACGGAATATTTCTGAACAAACCAGAAAGCACGGCATCTTGCTTGTAAATGTATCTACCTTATCTCTGCAATTCCCCAACGTGTAATTATTCCCGTTCCGCTTTGTTTTAAAATTCGATCGCTTAATTATTAACACTTCTGAGATGCTCGCGCATAATGAAATCAGAATTTTCCGTATTACCGAGGAGGTTAACGATTCCCAACGAATTTAAACCGATTCCTTTGAGAATTATTCCGTGAATTATTTAATCCTGAAATTCGCACAATGACGGTAATAACTTCTGATGTTACTATTAATATCAGAACACACTGGAAGCATTATTAACGGCGGTATCCATTCATTCTACTACCTTGAATCCTTTATTATTGTAAGCTTTGGTTTTGATTAAATTTAACGAATTATACTAAATAATGATTACATTAATTACACGAAATATTAAATTAATTCATTAGGCTTTGCGAATTTTCTTTTTCATTAACCCTTTTCATCACCATCGCCAATATAAAAGTACATTTTTATTTCATTGGTGATTTAATATAATCGAAAAATAATAACAAAACTAGCAGTTAAAAACTGCTGTTAGCAAAAAAAACTGTTCGTCTTCGCTCGGTTTACGTATTGGCGACCATTTATAAGGCTTCGCCCTTTTGCAAAACTAACAACTAGGAACATAAAACTACAGAAAACTTACATTATAGATAAAATAGTAGAAATTCTGTATATTAAGACCGTGAATAATAAGAGAGGAATTCTCTTACCCAAACATAAATCTCGTTTATCCATGTTAATGACAACACGAAGAATAAATTATATCTTCTTAGTAAGGAATGAGAGAGAAAAATGTTTCTTATCCGATACCATTTATTAGATAACCAACAGCCCTGCATTAGGTCGCCCCAAGTAGTTCGCTACGTTCGGTGACTTAGCAGGGCTGCGTTTTGTCTAGGTCTTGGCGGCACAATTCGTTTGCTCACCTACCACGTGGCGGGCCGGATTGGGAGAGACTGGTTGACGGAGACATTTTACCACTCCAACCCGACTCTCTCTACCCGCGGCCTTGTAGTGCAATGGGAGGGATGGATTCATACGTCCGTCACTCCTAGACATATTGACTGCCAGATTCCTACCCACGCTTCATACATTTTTCCTTCCCAGAACTTCCTATCTTTCCTTTCTCTAAAAATACCCTCCACACAGCATCCCCAAAGATGACATAGGCTCCGGGAGAAATTGTTTTCCTCAGGGCCCTCTGTGTGGAGGATTTCTTTTTTAAACCCAAATTAAATTGCAAAATTTACATAAAACAAAAATTATTTATTATGAACATGTTACAATAATAATATAATATTTAACTTAGCTGGAATAACATTATTTATTTATTTATTTATTTATTTATTTATACGCCTATTAGGCTTTTACATACATAGTTATAAAAAATAATATTCATAAGATTGTAAGTTCACAGTTACAGTAGTAATACATAGTATAATCTATCTATTTAACATATTATTACAGCAAGTAACTAGTAATGCATACGATGATTATTTGTAGGTATAAACTTGTTTTACAAAAATAAGAATTTGCCTACTCCTAAGGTTAACAAACGTAATTTAGCTATAAAGAAATGTAAAGTTTATATGTACATAGTAGACAGTGAGAGCAGTAACATGGTATAATACGACATAATAATATAGTGTTTAATATGAGGCCTTTGAATTAGAGAGTTTACGAAATAATTGTTGGCGGTATTGTTAACATAATATACCTAGATCATTTGACCAGTTATCGTGGCCCGTTAAATCCAGGGCGTTCGCTCTGCCATTTTACATAGTTTTTAAAAAATAATATACACAAAGATTATAAGTATAGAATAGTAAGAGCAATAATTTAACCTTAACCGTTTGACACATAAAAGCAAGTAAAAAGCAAATGAAAACATGATAGTTTGTAGGTGTAAACCTGTCGTAAGAAAATAAGAATATGCCTACTTCTAAGGTATAAAAACCAAAAATTTCTTATAAAAATGAAGTTTATATGTACATATTAGGTAGTAGTAGTATTAACATAATATCTATGCGACACATAAAAGCTAGTGTATATATTAATTTATTCTTCACTAATCTATTCACGAACTAGCGGGCTCCAAAAGCCAGCCAGTTTGTAAATTGATAAATAATTAAAAATAAAATAACATTTTTACTAAATGGTTACAGTAATTACATGTGAAAAAATAATGGAGTTGTAGTAATTGCAAGAAGTTTACATTTATTATTGTGTCAAACATGAGGAAATATTTCGATCAGAGGTACAATAGCTAAATGTTTATTATTTTATTATAAAAGTTCTAATATACTGGTTTTAAATTTGGAAACCGATTGAAAACGATAGACATCAATTGAACTATATGTGTTTCCAAGTGTATGAAGCCTTTGAATTGGAGAGTTTATGAAGTAATTATTGGCAGATTTGGTAACAAAATATAGAGCGTTTAAACGAGTATTGCGGGTAGGTATACGTAAATTAATTAAGCTCGTTAAATCGAGGGCGTCCAGGCTGCCATTTGATATATTGAAAAGGCAAACTAAGTCACTCACTGTGCGTCTTGTAGTTAAATCACTTAGGTTTAGTAATTCCATTAAACATGTATAATTAAGTTCTTCAATTGGTATTCCAAGTTTGTAATTAATGAACCTAAGAAACTTATGTTGTACTCTTTCGATTTTTTGCTGATGAGTCTTATAAAATGGAGCCCAGATTATTGAGTTGTACTCCAAATTACTTCTCACCAATCCAGTGTAAAGCAATTTAAAGGAATTAATTGTTTTAAATTCTTTTATCGTCCTCAGAATGTACCCCAGGCATTTCATGGCCTTGTTGGTTATTTCATTTATATGAGGAACAAAAGTTAATTTACTGTCAAATATTATGCCAAGGTCCTTAATTTGTTTAACTCTTTTTAGGAAATTGTTGTTGATGATATATTGATATTTAATGGGATTTTTGATTCGAGTAAAAGTTATTGATTGACATTTTTCAATGTTGAGAAAGAGTTCATTAAGGGTGCACCACTCTTGTAGCCTCACAAGATTTGATTGCAATACGCTACATTCATTATAATTAGTAATTGTTTTGTAAATTTTTAAATCGTCCGCAAATAAAAGTATCATAACTCCATCAAAGATGGAAGTTATGTCGTTTATAAACAAGGAAAATAACACTGGGCCCAGATGTGACCCCTGTGGGACTCCGGTAAAGATTTCAAACTGATGTGAAAAATGTGAATTAATTTTGACTGATATTTTTCTTTTGTGAAGGTAGCTTTCGAACCATCTTAAAATATGCCCCCTTATACCTAGGGATCTTAGTTTGTTTATAAGAATTTTATGTGAGACTTTGTCGAAAGCCTTACTAAAGTCTGTATACACTACGTCTGTTTGAAGACGATTGTTCATAGAATTAGTTATATATTCCTGATATATCATTAAATTTGTTAGAGTTGATCTTTTTGCTATGAAGCCATGTTGTCGATGTGAAATTACTTTATTGATTTCGGGCGAGAGTTTAGAGAGCAGAGCAGATTCAAGTATTTTCGGGATTGACGACTGGATACATATAGGTCTGTAATTAGATATATCAGATTTATCACCTTTCTTAAATATTGGAGACAGAAAGCTTGTTTTCCATTTTATCGGAAAAATGCCAGTTTTTATGGACAAATTAAAAAGTTTAGTTAGAGGATAAGTCAAGACTGATGAGCATTTCGATAGGAAGATCGGTGGAATATTATCAGGACCGGCCGATTTGTTAAGGTCAAGGGATTTTAATTTAGTTTTTATATCATTTTCTTCGAATATGCATTGATTGAAATCAATGTTATTTTTATTTGGTGTTGTGGCGTCGGACATTGGTGAGTTGTTTGTAGAAGCATAGATTTTACTGAAAAATTCAGCAAATAGATTAACAACTTCTTGTGGATTATCAGCCGTTTTATTATCTAAATACATGTTGGGGGGAATACCGGAGTCGTTGTTGTTAAGCAATTTTGAGAATTTAAAGATGTTTTGGGGGTTGGCAAGAGCCAATTTTTCACAGTTGTCAATACACTTTTGGTAACATAACTTAGACATTTTTTTGGTGGCCTTTCTGAGTTCGTTAAATTTTGCGTAATCAACTGGATCGCGTGTTGATTTGTATATTTTATGGGCTATTTTTTTTTCTCTAATTATTTTAATAAGATCGCTACTGAACCACTTTGGATAGTTACGTACGTACATTTTTGAAACGGGTACAAGCGAATCAATAGATTTATTTAGAATTGAGTAAAATTTATCTACCATATCATTTATGTTTTCTTCAGAGTCCAAAAAGTTCCAGTCAGTTGAAGATAAAAGATTAGTGATTTGATCATAATCGGCTTTGAAGAAGTTCAATTTTATTGATACTGATGGATTTTTTTTTTTTTATTGAACTGTTGCATTCGATCAGTAGAGGGGGGTGATATTTGTCGATTGGGAGGATAGATTCAGTAGATGCGGATACTTTAACAAATAAAGAATTTGAGAAAACTAGGTCAAGAAGACGGGAATTAATGTTGAATGCATAGTTTAACTGTAGTAGATTTAGAAAATTTGACATCTCGATTATCTCATGAGAACCATGGTTGATGCTGTCCGTGGTAGAAGTTTTATTGTTATCTATGTCCCATATGACATTTGGCAGATTGTAGTCTCCTTAACAAAGTATTATACTATTTTATTGGAAAGGCTTCGGGAAAAATCTACTTATTTGGTTGAAATAATATTACGCTTTTACCAAAAAGTTGTAAAGTAAATACCTTCTTAGAATTAAAAACACGATAAAATCCATCGGTAAGCGACTTTAATAACTTTATCTACGTTTGCAAAATTTGTCGATTTGTAATACTAAAATCTGAAAATTTTACACACATGGCTGACATTAACCAGCACACTTGGCATACTGACGCGAGGGAACCAGGGAGCAAACATGTGGTCTCTCTAATATTCATACTCTTAGAGCACGACAGTAGCTTTGATAATAGCAAAATGGTGAAAGCCATAGTAAGAAAACTGGCGTCATTCAAATATACAATATAACGGGCTACCAATTCGCGGGATTTTTGTAGGTGCTCTCGGAGTCCGGTGAGCTTCTAGGAACGGGGAAGTGGCTGGCGTTCGTATTCGGGCAGAATTCAAAACTTAGACGGAATTCGATAGAAATTATTTAATATTTAAAAAATAGTAATTCGATATCTCTCTCTCTCTGGTTTCAATCCTGGGATTGGTTTGCAGCAATTTCCTTTATTTTTTTCTTCATTCTTCCCTGTCTTGTGCGGCTCTTTTGAAGTCTGCATATGATGAACAGCGCATGTCTACCAGCAGGTCCTCCAGGTATTCTTGGCGTGGGCGTCCCCTAGAGTTTGTCCCCTCGGTCATATCCTCCATTATGGCATACAAGAGGCCTTCTTGTCGTTTATATGGCCGATCCATCCTGCACGTCTTTCGGACAAGGTCATGAGCAGGTGCCTTCCTCCTTCGATTATTTGGAGAACCTCCTCATTTGTAATGTGGTCTCTCCAGGAAATTCCTAATAGTCTTCTATAGGACCACATCTCGAAAGCCTCTAAACTCCGTTTATCTCTTTCGGATAGGCAATATGTTTCACAGCCGTACATCAAGATACTCCATACATAGATCTTGATGAGGAGTATTCTCAGTTTTAGGTCTATATTATTCGATTCTATTATTTTCGACATTATTGAATGCAAGTCCCATGTTATTTTGCTCCCGAGGTAGACAAACTCCTTGGTGTTCTTTAGTGGAACTCCTGACATCTCTACTCTCATCTGATGTTGCGTTCGGCCTACAGTCAGCAGCTTTGTTTTGTCTTTATTTATCTTCATGTCGTAGTTGTTTTGAAGAATGCTTTGCATGATTGTTAAGGCCTCTTGCAGTTCTTCTTCACTTTCAGCAACCATAGCAATATCGTCAGCAAACCTTATCATATCCACCTTTTGTCCGTGTATCTTTACACCTTCTCTGTGACTCATTCTCTCTCTCAAGTCATCAATCGAACTCTGTATATAGGCGTTAAAAAGAACAGGTGACATTCGATACACATTTTTTAAATGCAGATCGATAATTAATTAGTTTGTCCAGGATTAACAAAATTATTGAGTATGTGGTGTAAAAATCAACATAGTTGCGGTAAAGTAAACTCATCCCGGTCCGGTTCGGTTAAGTGAGGATTAATATCACGGTAGTCGCTCAGCCACAAATATCACGTACGACAGAACGGTTTCCGTACAGTGAGTCGTCAGAGATTTACTCGGAGTCGGGTTCTTAAATATCAACCGCACAGTCGCCGAGACAATAATAATATCAGATACACTATTTATTTTTAAATGTGAATCTAATAATATTTTGACATTATAAAATTTTTAAACTATTGATTCTAGCTCCATCGGTTTCTGGTAAACTCTGGTTCAAACATAAAAAAGTGTAATTCTTTTAGTAAAACACGCTAGATCATTTACGTCGTTAATTTTTTTTTACATCTATGTAATAAAATGTAAAGTGTTAATATAAGGTACCTAAATGAAAATAAGTAGAGTTTCGGAAACATCAATATATTGATACAGATATGAGGATCTTACCGATGGTCTACTGAGGTCATTTAAGAAAATTATTATCAAAAATGTATTAATCAAATATGTGTACCTGAAATCAGAACACTTCATGATCGAGTACATTGAAATGGGTGGGTAAAATCAATCACTTTCGTCGCATACATTATCTCGATTACGATTTGAAAGTTTTTTTGTTAAAAGAAAGAAAGGTTGAATGGGAATAGTTCCAAAAGGATAAAAAAGAAACATATCCGAACTCCGAACAAAAACGGAATACAAGCATGAATAGAGAATAGGACAGAGGCATTGACGTCACTCGACCTTCTGGAATATAGATTTTTTTTTTAACATCCATTGTCTTCCACTCAGTATATATTTTTCAGAAGAAATATATACGGTTCCATATGTAGCAATGTAGCAAGAATTAACAGTGAGAAAGAACTTGATCGATTTAGCATTAACCGGCGATAAATTGCTATATAATGTGTTCTACAAAATTGTCACGACATTTTTATTTTTGCGACAAATAAAAATACCAAATTCAAGCGAAAAAGTTTCTCAGACCTTTCCTTTATATTTCTACAAAAAAAGTCATTTTCAAAAGCAAGTACGTATGTTGTTACAAAAACAGAATCAGCTAACGCAAGGCGAAAGTTTTTCCTCTGCACACGACGGCTTAATGGTTCTTATTTTTTTTATTTACACGAATACCGCACGAGAGACAGTCTGGAGCCAGTGAGACTATGGAATCCCCAATTCAATTGGGGTATGTTGTGAGGCTGATGGTAGTAGGGAAGGGAAGGAGATGGGCAGAGGAATGTGGGGAAGTACCTGGCTATCCAGATCTGGCCACCAAACACGGCTAAAGCCATTTCAAGCAATGTTTCAATTCTGAATGGTAATCTTACATCAGAGCGATACAGAGAGAATCTTCCACTCTGGAACGTGCCGCAAATATACTACTATATATTATTGTAATTTATTAAATTATGTGGGTAGGTATTTAAGTACCTACTTACAAATATTACGGTTTCAGGGGAAATTACATTTTTTATGTATTAAATACGGGTAAAATATAAACACTTTTTTAGACACCAGATGTATCTACTAATATTATTGCGGTTTATTTTTGGATCGATGCCATTCCTCGAACCTTGGGCAGTGTGCTATACCTGCAGTGATTATGTTTAATCAATTCATGTGCAATATGCTTTTCAGAACGATTCATCCATTGAATTATTTGGAATTATATAACTAACAGTTATACCTCCGCGAAATGTATTTCAAACTACCTAAATAATACACTCAGCTAATGAACCTATTCATACACATTTAATTTTGTGTGAATTGAATGTAATTTATGATTTAGATGTACTTTGTTAATTAAAAAATAAAACATGTAAAAGCCCAACAGGGCGTGAAATATAAATAAGTAAATAAATTTGCTTACTGTAGCAAATAATTCGGTAATTACATACTCAATAGGACCCCGAGACGATTCGTTTTATAAATAAGTGACTAGTGATATATTGCCGGAAGAGAGTTATAATTTATAATCTAAATTTTTGAATAATAGGGTATTTTCACAAACGAGCGATTCTGTTGAAAATGTATGGAATATTTAAAGATCATTTTTCTGATTTTAATAATCGTACTAAAAAAGTTTGTTTTTTATGTCTTCATTCAAATTTATTCATTTTTAACATGATCAAAAACCGACCAAACCAAAACGGCCTAAGGACACCAAATACGCACGACAACAAACAACAAAGTACTACTGTTAGACTTTTTCAAACCCGACCAACGCTTATGACGTCACACGATAGCCCCGCCCCAAAATATCGTTTTGGCGGTATTACAAAAATGGGAAACTTAGTCACGCTGTAGAAAATTTATTCGCCAGCATAAAAATAAGATAAAAATGCCACAATAATTGTATTTTTTGCTTCAGCAAAAAAAAAACTTGGAAATACCCTATTTTATGAATTATGTTTGATTAAAGCTGAGTGTTGATCCGAAATCTGGTTAAAACCCTAGGGCGTATTTACAAGACCAAGTCGCAGTGGCGACTGAAATGGGATAGGTTTTGTTGTTCAAAATCATCCATAAACCGCTTCAGTTATCAAAACGGTTTGTTGCGCAAAATAATCTACAAAGCCCATTCATTCGGTTTGAGTTACGGTGACGAATACTTATACGGCGGTCCGCCGGCAGATTTTATACTTACAAAAAATAAAATAAAATAAAAATATGAATACCAATGAAAGTAATTTATTTATTATCTCACATAAGAATAATGCGTATTTTAGTTTTTAAAAATCACTCTACTCATTGCGTCCTTCCAGCCGCAAACATTCTTGCAATATTTCCTTCGTGTTGGCGAAAACTCGCTCGCAACGTTCCGGTGTGCTAGCACTGTCGATCAACAACGATCGATATGATAACTATCGGTAACTTCTCATCGTTCCCTAGGACAACTGCACATCGCTAACGTACAAACAATAGTTGATGTCGAATATGTTAGGGACACTTAGTTATTGTGAACTGTCACTTATTCGTTGGCGATCTGTAATCATGCTAGGGAACGATGAGAAGTTACCGATAGTTATCATACAGGGCCTCTGAACTGATAGCTGCAATGTCTCATCGGATATTTTCTTATAGGGTCTCTATTGTTGATTCTAGTAAGAGTCCACGCGGTACATATTTAACACTTATTTTTAAACCGCTTCCCGGTTTTAGCATGCGTGAAGTTGAGAATGTTGTTAGCATTAAAAATCGACTTATTATAAATGACGTGATATACACGTTTAATATATATATATATATGTATAATGGGGATATCCTTCAACTGCTGACCCAGTACAAATCACAAGTGCGCCCTACTGTTAAATTTGACAGCCACCTCTAGTCCAGAGCTCTAAAATACAGAAAACCACATTAAGAGCCATCACCAGCGGCTGAGAATAAAAGTTTAAAAACACTTGCAATTGTACAGGGAGGTTCCGATAAGAAAGATCGATAATTCTCCGTATTTAATTTTTTAAATAAAAAATTTAATATCGATTTATTTCATCCAAAACCTGCTTTAACATATACACCTACATTCAAGTAAGCAATAAAAATGCTCAAAACGCACGATGGTAAATTATTAAAAATACCGTATACTTCTTTTATATTTTTTGATCACAAGTATTTATGATTTTTCAACAATGTCTAAAAAAAATAAGTGTGTAAAAAAATCTGAAATATTTTAGTTTGTAAGACCTGAAATAAATAGAAAAACTAAGGTATTTTCGTCACAAAACACGTTCTCGGATTTATTTTTTAATGATTTTAATTGAACTAAAATTAAAATTCTGAAAAATGCGTTTACTAGATTATGTATTTGTTTATTTTGTTGTATGATTATACGATTTGAAATTTGTGTTGTTTAACACAATCTGTCGTTTGAAAATTGCATAGACATATGAATATTACTAGAGAGAACATACAGGCCTGGGCTAAACATCAACTGTAGCGGGACGCGGATTGGTGAGTTGACTGTGATTCGCCAATAAATTAAACCGACAGTATATAGGCATCTCGCATTATAATATCACTATTTAGTTCTTAAAATTAAAATCTGTTTTTAATGAATAGACCTTTTTACATGGGAGCGAGAATTGGTCGCCACGTTTGAACGAACTCGCGAAGTCCAAATATGGCAAAGTAAAGTTTGTAGCTATTTTCAGAATCGAATCTGCCACCTCGGAACAGGCTCAGCCTAGTGAGGTGGCATATACCTAAAAGAATGTACATAACATGTATTTTTTTGGTTAATAAATAATAAAAAATAAAAAAAAAAGAATATTTTGATGCTGTATTTATTTAAGACACTTTTACAAATGTTTCATAATTTACTCACCCCAGTAAACAACGACGAGCACACTCGAGAAATGCCTCGCCAGATATAGGTATCGCGATGTCGTAGTATATGTAATTAAACTGATTATATGATCGAATGAGCTTAAAATGTTATAAAATAATGCTTACCTATGGAGTGTATTACGACAATTGGGTTTATTCTCTTTTTCACTTCTATTTTTACACGTTTTAATAGCACAAGTCTAAACTCATTTCATAGGCAGACCCACACATCAATTCTAACCGAGGAATTAACTTGGAATGAAACCCAGAAAACAGCAGTTAGACTTAAACATACTAAAAAAATGGTTCGATAAAAACTTGCCGTCACTAAATACGGAAAAAACCTTTGTAATACCGATACGTTTTTAGATTTTCACGGCCAAAAGCATTTTCGTTGTTTGTTTTTGGGGTGTTATGCCGTGTTGCGCTACCTTCTTCTTTAGCCGATGTTTCGGACATCGTTGCAGTGTCCATCATCAGGGCAGATCCGGCAGATCCGACGATGTAATACCGTTCACCATGAATAAATTTGTATTTTCCTGAAAATTTAAAGATAAGTATACATACATTCACATAATTGTAATAATTTTTTTAATTTATGTAAACCTGACTGCTCTGCACTCACTGTTAAAACTAATGTAAAATATCTCGGTGTAATTATAGACAGTAACATAAAGTGGAAACTACAAACCAATGCAACGGTAGAAAGATTCATCTATTTTGCACTGATTCAAACTGTATTACAATATGGAATTGATGGCTGGGGTGGTGCATTCAAAACTGGTCTCTTGCCTTTAGAAATCATCGAAAGAGTATTTATAAAAATAATTTTAAAAAAAAACCATATGATTACCCCACCATAAGATTATTTCCAGAATTTAAATTCCCTTCATTATTTATTTTAAAAAAATACACTTCTACAAATGCACAAAGATTGTATCAACAACGATAGCTCAATATCTGTTTCAAATAGCAAAATACCAAGTATTATTGGCTCTATCCCGCGTTGTAATACCACCACAGCCCAACAATTTTATAAATATTTTGGAGTCAAATGGTTTAACCAATTTTGATAGGAAACCAATTATAAAAAAATCAAAAGTTCAATAAAAACACTATATCAATAGCATATTACAATCATTAATAATTAATAATATAATATCTCTCAACTATGATTTTTGAAATAATTTTTCTTTTATATATTTTTTTCTTTTCTCACTTCTTCATTAAATCTTTTTTCTTTTTTCTATTCTATTTCATGTATAATGTGTTATATAGATACAAAAGTTTGTCCGAAACTTGTTGGATTTAAACTCAATTATCGTGACGTATGTAGATAATAATAATACCGAAATTTAATATTATGTATACCTAAAACTGTGTCAATCCAAAATGATTTTTTTTTAAAACTCACGTACTCCTCTAAAAGTATTCATTTAAGAAACGATAGAATTAACTCTGGAAAATATAGCAAGAGAAAAACCTTCATCAAAAAAGGGTTTGTATTAAATTCAACGAAATGTGTAGATTTAGACAGCAAGAACGCTGCAGAGAGAAAAAAAGCTACAGAGAGAATTTCTCCACCGCACAGTAAAGTAAAAAGGGTAAATTGTCACATTAAAAGGTGTCCTTTAAGTAAGAAAAATAATCCAATACATGTAATTGGACCTGTTGTCCCCCCGAATTACTTATTAACCGCCACCCATTTGGGAAGTGTGGGCATATTACGTTCACGGCCTCTTAAAAAAAAAAAAAATTAAATATCGTCAAAAGAAAACTGAATTCACGTGCGAAACGAGAAAAATGGACCGATCTAATTACTCTGAGCTGCGTGTTTTATTTTAAGTTTGACGAACTTTTGGACATTTTCAAAGGAGTGAATTTACACTGTTCAGAGCAGATTGAATTTTAAAAAATCTAAAAGTAATTTTCTGCCAAGTATTGACAACTTATTATTACCATAAAGCCAATATTTTAGCTCTGATGTGTATTGTATCCCGATAAACGACATTGTATATTATTATGGGAGAGCTTCCCTGTGAGAAAAAAATTATGTTATACAACCGTATCGCACTAGAAAGTAAAGAAGTTAGTGCGCACCTACTATGTACAAGGCTCGGATTATAAACCGAGCACAGTTTGGTCGTAGTTTAGAATTAAATCTATAGAATGACTGACCGTTTTACATTAGTTTTTACATCCAGTTACTGTGAATATCCCAAAAAACTTAAAACCGTAACACGGAACATTTACTAACAGAACGTCGCGTCGGGGGACTTCGGACACAACTCAGTGACAGGCCTAATGCACCCACCGTCACAAAGGACAGTATTTATAATAGCTTACTCTTTACAATAGCGTATTTAATGTTGTTACTACAATACTAACTTAAAACCGTAACACGGAACATTTACTAACAGAACGTCGCGTCGGGGGACTTCGGACACAACTCAGTGACAGGACTAATGCACCTACCGTCACAAAGGACAGTATTTATAATAGCTTACTCTTTACAATAGCGTATTTAATGTTGTTACTACAATACTAACTTAAAACCGTAACACGGAACATTTACTAACAGAACGTCGCGTCGGGGGACTTCGGACACAACTCAGTGACAGGACTAATGCACCCACCGTCACAAAGGACAGTATTTATAATAGCTTACTCTTTACAATAGCGTATTTAATGTTGTTACTACAATACTAACTTAAAACCGTAACACGGAACATTTACTAACAGAACGTCGCGTCGGGGGACTTCGGACACAACTCAGTGACAGGACTAATGCACCCACCGTCACAAAGGACAGTATTTATAATAGCTTACTCTTTACAATAGCGTATTTAATGTTGTTACTACAATACTAACTTTTTGATTTTTTGTCATATGAACTCATCTAACTCCCACGCAATTTCCCATTTATATTTTTTTCTTTTATATTTTTTATACTTACATGTATTTTTTTTTAACTATGTATATTTTGTATCCACACGGAGAAAAATGTTATTCTAAAATACGATCATTTTATTCGCAAAAATGGTTAAAAACGGAACTGAAGTTCTTACGAACAAATTAACAGGGTTTCAATGTTTATTGGCGGGAAAATGTAAGAATAATTTGTTGGTATTCGTACGAAATTACGTATACCAACAAATTATTCTTACATGTTCCCGCCAATAAACATTGAAACCCTGTTTATTTGTTCGCAAGAACTTCAGTCCCGTTTTTAACTGTTTTTATGAATAAAATGATCGTATTTTAGAATTTAAAAAATTACCGTGATGTCTAATTATTGTAATTCCCACGTAAAAGCCGTCAACCCATGATAATTGATAATAAATAAATAAAAATTATCATTTTTTGTACTACTATGTAAATTACTACAATCATTTGTAAAATATATGTTCAAAAATAGAAATAAATAAAAATATAATATATATCACGAGTAATAATAGTGGAAGGGCAAGGTTTTCAGTTCATGTTCTTGTTTGCCAAACATTCCTCGCTGTTGACTAAAACATTAAGGTCATCCCTCATATTTATCACGAGCCCTGAACTTTTTCATCTTTCAAGAGCAGGCAAACATGCCAAGTTTATATTTATTATTCAGAGTTGGCGGATAAGAAGGATTGAAAGAAATCTTGGTTTATGGCAATAAACCTTATTATTATCCTGTGCTGGTTATATTTAGTAATACATGCACGATTTTTAGGAACGATGTGTGGCTAAGAAAATGAATAAATCTGCCAAACATAATGCATTGCATGCATCACATCAGTCACCCAGAAACATTCGTTGTTAACATCACTGCAATTTTTTTTAAACATTATCTCCACAAAGGGGGTCAAGATGAAAACAGTTTTTCTCAAAGCCTTAAAATCGGGGATGCTGTGTGGATGTTCATTTTAAAGGAAGGAAACTAAGTTCTGGGGAGGAAAAAAGGTATGAGAGATGGGTATGAATGAGGGAGTCAGTGTGTCCAGGAATGCCGTACGTACGAATCCATCCCTACACTGCCTGAATCCGTTGCAAGACCAGGACAAAACCTCACCCCATGATCTACCTTAAAACCTACACCGTCCTCCTCTGCTGCCTTCTCGTAACGGAGGTTGGCTGTCATCGGCGAAATCTTCCCGTGCATATTGCAGCCCGGAACAACGGCACTCGTACCAGTCACAGCCATGTATGTAATAAATCGTCTTGTATCATTATTCCCCTTGATTATCAGTTGTGTTTTCTTGAAATTTTCGTTCCTTATTATATGATTATTATATTGATTTTAAATTTTCTTCTATTTATCTCTAGTACTATTTCACAAATTTCAGCCATTCGATGATGCATGCGCGAGTTATGTACCTCCATATGTTATCGTAGTTTGTTTTTGGGGTGTTATGCCGTGTTGCGCTACCCCCTTCTTTAGCCGACGTTTCGGACAGATAAATATCCGGCAGGACGATGTGTGGATCGGATCGACGTCGGATCTGCCGGAAACGTCGGCTAAAGAAGGAGGTAGCGCAACACGGCATAACACCCCAAAAACTAACAACGAAAATGCTTTTGGCCGTGAAAATCTAAAAACGTATCTACCTCCAGATGGTTTGAATGACGGTAGTTGAATTGTCTAAATCATGATTTCCCTCATTCCTCTGATGTCTATTCCCTTTGACCTTGGACTACAGATAAAAACCTTGGCCCACGGGGGAATCGCACTGGACTCCCAAACGGATTTGGGGCAGGCATTGAGAATGATTAGTAACTTTTGACCAGTGTCTTGTATCTTACCTTGCAGTGACTTGCTTTAACTCGCGAGCTGTGAACCTGTAAGAACTGAACGACCGAGAAATAGGACCGAGGGACTATGACTGTGTCAACTGAAAACAGACTCGTCGCGGTCGCTCGGAACTCGTAACTATTTCGGCCGTTTTCCGCTTGGGCCGGAAACACAGGTTTTTATTTTATGAATTACGACGGGGGCGGGATACTTTACGTGATTTACAATATCTTCGGAGTCCTGCACAATACTTCGGCAACTTCGCGGCGCGCATCCTATAGAATAATATTTTAATACCCACGAAATTTTATAATATTTAAATCGTTTACGGTACACTACATTCATTGAAATAATTTAACAGTAAAATAAATGCAAATTAAAACATTATTATTTAGGGTGTAAGAAATGAAAAATCAATTCCTTTCGAAATTGAGAATCAGATCAAGAGTGTCACAAGAATGAATTAATTCATTTATTTCAGTCATTCAATTTTGCCCACGTCTAGTTTGCAGCGAGACAGGCCGGAGACGGAAACCGTCTAAGTCTGTGGTTTCCTTCCGCGATTTCCATCCTCACCCACACATTGGGCATTTCAATTTATTATTTACTTTAACACATTCCGCAGTGAACGGAGGTTTTTCAAATAACCAGGGCAACCAGATTAAGACCTTCTAAATTGTTATTCGTCCAATTCTAATTTTACTTCAGATCAAAGCATTTTACATAAATTGACATTCTATTGTTTTCGTCAGATGAGTCTATGTAAGAAAAGTCTTGGTATTACAGTTTTAGAATTCTAACCTAAAATAATTTCCCTTGGGACCACTGTGAAGCAATGTCAACGTGTATACCGACATTGACAGCACCGCCAAAATCTTCACAACGTAGTTAAATAATTGCTTTTGTGTTTAATTCGTAGAATTCCATTTATTTAAAAAAAAAATGTATTTATTTTAATAACGTTTTTATTGAGTTTTGCAAGTATTTTCGTTTTATCAGAATATTATATATATATTTTTTAATTAAATTATTAGATTTAATTCAAACACAATAGTTTAGATACTTATATAAACACATTCTCTATCGAAAGCCTTGTAAAGAAAACGGCGTGGTGAATCGTGATCCATATGAAACAACTGTTGTTGTTTAAACAATTGTTGCTGTGACACGTTTGGCCTCAATGCTAAGTGGGGTACCTGCGCTATACGTCTAAACAGGAAATAGCACTAGGCCAGGCATTAGAATCACATCATGAACCCGAAGTGACGTCATTACGCTCGCATTATGTTGATTTGTCTCGCTGTTACTGAGTGCGGATACTACACCACAAACCAGCCAACTAATTAAACATTACGCACACATAACCCAGGAGGAATAGACAGAGAGGATAGAGGGTAACACAGCTCAATCTTGGAACGTTCCATGCTTCATTTAAATTCGTATGTCGCCATCGCGCATCATCTCAAACATACTATCTTAACGGTTGTGCTAATATTATTGAAAGGGTGGTGCAGAAAATTCAAAAATTTTCGAAGAAAACTTCTTCTGAAAGGTTTTTACTTGAATTATTTATTTTGATAAAAATACAAATAACTTAGTTAAAATCACTTCATATGTGAGAATCGCTTGCGCCAATAACATTCCAGACTTTGCTTTTTATTCGAGCACTCTAGCTCCTCGGAATGCTCTGATATTAATTTTCTATGAACTTCGCCTTAATCTCTTAACTGTCATCTGACTTTCAATAGGTTAATGTTTCAAGGGTTGTTTTGTAACCGACCCAGCTAGTCTACAAAACTCCCCCTTGCAAACAATTAACTCCAGGAGCAAAGAAAATTTACAGTACTGTATTTACAGAGTGATTTCTGTATAAGTACATTTAAACTTGAATATGGAATTCTTCATAGTTTCCGGTCATGAAGTGCATGATTTACAAAGTGATTTATTTGAGCAGAAATGATATGCTTCAGTTATCAAGAAATATAACAAATTGTTGAGGAGCTTCGATACTCGAAATGGAGTTCAGAAACTTAATACAAATTTGTTCCTGAGCATCTCGAAAACTATAAATCTCAGAACTATAAAAGTTCAGCCAATAAATGCGCAATATCTTTTCCTTCATAGTTTTGTTCGAGCAGCGGGCAATTTAATGCACAAATTTAATATTGAATGAACTACGGAAAACGAGAATTTTATTGGAGTGTCTTTTTCCTTGTTTTATTCCTTCCTAAGCATTGTTACGATCCGATTCAGACTCATTGTGAAAAAATAATTCACGTTTCTAATTTGGGAGACACCTCTGAGCTGGACCCCCAAACTACTTGGTTCTGTGCAGAGGGGGGCGGTTCGTTTAATTGACAAACCGTTAACATACTGACGGCCATTTCTAAGGCTCAGGCACAATGTAGGCATGCTTACTGTGTACTATGGGTATTCAATGGAGACCTGATCGAAAAAGCTACAAGCATTGATCGTTTGTGCACCGGTACATGAAACATGATGGACACGAACGAAACATATGTTCCCTTAAACCCTTTAAGTGTCTAAGTTCTAAAAAAAATATATGTTAGTTTTGAAGATAATCTCTGGATACTGTGGAGCCGAAACGGTAATCACATAAAATTCCCTCGATAGAAAAAAAATCGCAAAATTATGTTCCGAAAATTAAAAAAAAACACATACGGTTTAGTTATCAAACAGACATCGTACATAAGTTTGAAAAAATTCTCAGTGTTTCTTTAAGATATTGTCGAGAGATTCTTGCTCTATTTTAAACGAGTCGTTTTTATTAAACATTTTGACAATTTCCTTTAATATTCGTATTATCGAATCTCTTCTTCCTTTTTCTCTTTAAGCGGGTAACACCGGGCCTTAACGAGAACAGGAGAAATTTGTTTTTGTGTAAGTCTTCTAGTATGTGTAAGGATCTACCGGTATCAGTTGTTCCAATGGCGATGTTCCCCTGTCTTTACGCTGCGCAGTCGGCTAACATGTGTAACGAGCTACCGGTATCAGTTGTTCCAGTGGCGATGTTCCCCTGTTTTTACGCTGCGCAGTCGGCTAACATGTGTAACGAGCTACCGGTATCAGTTGTTCCAATGGCGATGTTCCCCTGTCTTTACGCTGCGCAGTCGGCTAACATGTGTAACGAGCTACCGGTATCAGTTGTTCCAGTGGCGATGTTCCCCTGTTTTTACGCTGCGCAGTCGGCTAACATGTGTAACGAGCTACCGATATCAGTTGTTCCAGTGGCGATGTTCCTCTGTCTTTACGCGGCGCAGTCGGCTAACATGTGTAACGAGCTACCGATATCAGTTGTTCCAGTGGCGATGTTCCTGCATTGTGCCTGCCTTGTCTTTGCATTGTGCATAGATGGACGCTCTTGAGAAGTGTAATAAAAAAATAAAATCATCATAGTATTCATTCTTTTCACCGGTCAACATATAGGTTTCAAGTCGCTTGCGAACCTATATGTACCCAGATTTGGAAGACGTCCGGATACAGACAATATGATGATCATGCGATACTAAGCCTCAGTCCATTATATAATAATAATTCAAAAACGCTACTAAAAACCCCGATTAAAAAAAGATAGTTTTTAATTTAATATAATTTTATTGAGTATCTAACTCAAATTTTACGAACAAATGCATGTTAGCGGACACTTAACGCCCACGTTGTTATTTTTTCTTTATATGAATATCGCACAAGAGTCCCAACTGCTTCCGTCTGGAGTCAGTGAGACTATGGCATCCCCTTTTGGGGTATGTTGTGAGGCTGAAGGTAATGGGGTAGGGGAAGGATATGGGGAAAAAGGAAGGTGGGGAAGTACCTGCCTAGGTAAAAATTGGTTATCGCTGGCAACGGTTAACACACACTTTTTTTGAAAAAATCTTTTGATTCACCTTAATTACATTAAAAGACAATTTTAATGTTTGCATTGGGGGAAGTGGAAAATATTTAATTCTAAATTTCAATTACGTAAAATTAAATTTAGCTTTCGTTCTGTGAAACGAGACCGTCCATTTTGGAATATTTATTGACAAATGTCATTTTGTTAAGTTGGTATTCGTGATTCTGTACGGATATACTATACTAAAGAACGAAGGGCTGGAAGTTTTTTTTTTATGTTAAAAAACTAAAATTCCGCCTAATAAGTACTAACATAATACTCATGCATTGCGTGCGTTGTGATTTAAATTTATTAGCATGAATTTTTTTTTACGCAAAAATGAAGAGTTTATTAAAATAGTAGATTTACATTTTCACATGCCCGGTAAAACAATTAAATAAACAAACGGTTTGTTATTTTATTACTATTATTGCCAGCACAAAAATTGAAAAAGCGCGGTGTGAAATGGAATAATGCATTTTATGCTTGTTGCTTTGCAAACTGTTGTATTTGCACTTCTATAAATATTCAAATGTTTTGACACTTACAAATTGGAAGCAAACATTTTCAGCTCCAGTCATCAACTTAAATAAACATTGACGTTTTTATCCCGCACAAGGTATGGTGAAATGTTTTCCAATGGGCAGGCAATTTTCCACGAGATGCTTTAAACAATTTTACATGATAATATCATAGGCTTTGTGCGGGGACGGGTTTAGTTCAAAGTAAACCAGGCACCTAACACGGTCGATCGAAAATGATTGTATAGATAACTTTCGGTAACTTCTCACCGTTCCCTAGCATGACTGCAGATTGCCAACGGATAAATAACAGTTCACAATGACAAAGTGTTCTTAAGGCGGCACAATACACTAATAATGGGAGTTTTCCCAAGGCCTACATTTTAATTAATTCCGACTAATTCGTAATTATAATAACTTTTTGTTTCAAACCGATACCCACGGATGTAGTTATTTATATTTAAGATTAATAAAAACAGTACCTTACCATTAAAATATTTTCCATAAAACGGTTTGAAAATTTTATAACCTGTTTTTCAATTATAAATTTAACGGTAAGCACTAGATTTTATTTTTGTAGACGATGAATTAACAACTTTCGGAGGGATTCGTTTAGAAACATCTGAGATTTTATAACACATTCATTGGAATTAATTAAAATAAACCCCGCGTAAAGATCAAATTCCCAGGCCTGCTAGGGCGAATTCGACCGTAGGTAGGTCCGTCTATTACGCCATATAGCTGTGTACACGCCTTCTTCATTTACGTCGTTAAGATTTCCACATCTTCTAGGGCAAATTCAACGAGAGGTTCATCCAGTACACCAGGGTCGCAATCGCATATTTGTGTAAATGCCTTCTTCGCTTTCTTCGTTAAGATTCTAAATATATTTTAGGGTATTGTATCGTCTTAATACATTCGACGTCAACTGTTGTCCTACCAATAGTTATCGATACGATCATACGGTGCTGGGGGTCCAGAAGTAGCAATATCTGTAACTTCTTGTGTAAGAATAGTGTTAAAATTCAAAGAGCTGTAAAAGTAGAGATACAATTTATGCAACTAGTATGAAAAAGATTTCTCATTAAAAAAAAAGTTGGAGTTTCAGAAAAAGTTATTAATCTTTTTTACTCCTACCATAATGTAGAATCACCTCCCGAAGTTAATGCACTTTACCCCCGGACACCCTGTATAAGTGTAAACGTAGACAGTCTTGTTAAACGGGTTACCTTTTTCATACTAGTTGCAATAATTGTTTGCTCTTTTTTAAATTTATTATTTTTTAATTAATCAGATAAAGTGTTGTAAAAAAACATCTCAATCTCGAAAATTTAAACGCCACTAACACAAAGGGGTTAAACTAAATGTAATGAGTTACGGGCTAAATGAAATACAGTTAAATACAGTTACACCTAAACGAAATACAGCTGTCGTTGATCATCTAGATAATACACACACGTTGCATTGAATGAGTTAAACACCTTTGCTCCTGCTAACGGCAACCCTTTGAAAACAGTGAGGGAAGTAAAATAAACAGTGATCAAGCTAATTAAATATAAGGCACTTTGCTGCTGATAGGAATTTAAAAAAAAAGCGAAGAGCATAAATAAATTTATAATGGACGATAATTAGATAGACACAATATATTTGATATGAATTATGACATCGTAAAATACATAAAAATTACAGCGAAAAGAGATTGCGGTTTGGTTTCCGGAAAAAAATTTATCTTCGTTATTGACTACACAAATAACTTTAAATGATAATCAGTTGTGCCATTTGCATAATTTTTATTTGAGTAATAAATTATAAAAATACGAAAATATTATTTAAATGGAATTATACTTACATACAGGTAGGTCCAAATGCTTAAAATTATACGCAAATGTAGTAAAAACAAAACATTATAATAATTCAGGGTCTTACTTTTATAAATTGTGTTAAAACTAACTTAATTCATACATCCTTGAGCGTATTATCGGAAACTCTAAGGATTATCCATCAAAGCTGAAAAGAAAGAGATTGACTGACGTAATAAGATCAACTTTTTTCCATCAAAGTGGAAAAAACTTCTGCGAATCTTTAAAATGTACATTTTCAGAGAACAACGGGGATAAACAACGGCTGTGGAGGATTCTAGAATATAGATTTTTAGGAAAAGATTAAGTTGTCACGCTTCCAACAGGAGATTGGTATGATTTATCACAAAAATGTTAAAACATAATAATAAAATAATAAATAATGGCCCGGACTCGCCAGAGCTTACCAACTTAATAAAAAAAATCATATTCCATCGCGATCAACACAACAATCCAATATATTTCATTTGACCACGTGTAAAACCAACTTTAAAAATTCCATAGTCCCCGTATCTATACGTGCGCAATATTATATTAATATTACACAAAATTTCACAATAAAGAGATTTTTAGCAATGTCCGTTTGAAATATCGTATAAAAGTGACGCGTACGATAGAAATCTGTTAAATTTATCTTGCAGATTAATACAAGCATCTTCTATCTTTATCCTATATTCCTCTTCCTCTCCCTCTCACCTCAAATTAATTTAAAGACACAATAATTTTTTTTTTTTCGAAGAAAACTTCTTTGGAAAGGTTTTCACTTTGTGATGTCATTATTTATTTTGTCTTTTAATTAAAACACAATAAAACTCTATCAATTAAAAAAAAAATTAAAACACAATAAAACTACAAGCTAAATTAACAAAAGAAAATTTTCTTACTTAACTTCAGTTAACTAACGGCCTTACTAAAAAAAAAACACTCCGCGGCCGTTAAACGGTGTTTTACATGTGGCAACGCTGGAAATTTTACTTGTAAATTGGAGTTTTCATAATAATCCACTAGGTGGTGTGATTGATGTGCCTGCGCATTGCCGAAAATATAACCGCGTACGTTAACACTACAGAAAAAAGTCGGTCGCGGATTTTTGTCTGATTAATATGATCTTTTAGTTAATTATTTCAATCTTTATGACTAATTCGCACTTATATTCATGTATTCAATATATTTGCTATTAATTTGTGTTGTTTTTTGTTAGTTTAAGTCAAATTGTGGCACTAAAATCATGTGTTCTAAATTAAGCTGTCAGAAAATGGTTCATAGGTTATGTTCAGAAATAATTTGCATTTTAAGATCTTTATTTTATTATAAATTCTTGAAAGTGATGTTTTTTGGTGACTAAAATGTCTAATACATATTTTAGTAAACGTATCAAAGAAATTAATGCCTTAAGATGTGCAAGCAACGTATTCAAACGTGAGTTTTTTTATTGTAAATTTTTGGATATGAAAAGCGAATTTCAAGATTTTTTAATATTTTTTTATTGTTTGAAGGAGTAAAAAGTGAGGTGACAGATTTATTTTAAAATCATTAAATAAATGGACTGTGTTTTTTGAATTTTGAATTTTTCCAAATATTTCAATGTTTTAATAGAAAGTGTTTGGGGTAAGTGAGTTTTTTTTTCCAACTTGATGTTTGAATCTTAAAATACTACAGTTTTTAAACATTTAAGTATATTTTAGATATGAAAATCTTAAAGGTAATTAAATTTTGGTTCTAAAATGGTATTTGTTTTTACGACATCTCAAAAAATAATAAATATATAGGACATTAAAAAAAATTCGAAATTCGTTGAAAATTACAAATGGACCAAATATATACAACAGATAAACTACCCTCCTTGGCCGTGTAAGCAATGTACATATCTTTCCATGAACAATTTTTTGTCAGTTCTTTATTAGTAAGGATTCTTCATACATGGTTGTTTGACCATTGTACAAATTTTTCAGAAAGTTTATTAGTAAGGCTGGTAAAATGGCGACGTTGTCAGATCAAAACCATATATTTTGTTTAGTAAGAATTTGAAAAACGAAATGTACAGACTTTACACAACGTGCTACAGAAACACCGTTTAACGGCCGCGGAGTGTTTTTTTTTAGTAATGCCGTTAATGTATATTTTATCTCGGTGTGTTTATCTTACCTTAAAATTCAACAATAACTTTGAATTTACATTACTAACTTTGCAACAAAGGCGGACACTAGCTGATTTAACATTTATACACAGAATTTTAAATAACAAAATCGACTGTACTGAACTAATATCCTTAATTAATTTTAATATGCCTGTAAGACTTAGAAGCCATACAGCACTATTCCACACTCTTAATTACAAAATAAAATGTAGCGACTAATTCGCCAATTAATTGTGGTCTTCATACATTCAATAATATTTGCCTAAACCCCAACATTGACATGGATTCACTACCCAAATTTAAATTTCAATGATATTAACTGATTAATGCGCATACATATCCCTTCACAGATCACCACTTCTCACACCTCACACGTGCACACACACTTGCACACTACGCACGTTACCCGGTAGTTACTAATTATACATTCCACTCAAGACATTACTAAGAAATATATCAATATAATATCAAAAAGGAAGTTTGGATTATACGACATAAATGAAAAAATCAAAAACCAGTGTTCTCATCAAATTTAACCTTTAACATATTGAATATTCGCACAAAAGTTAGGTTTAAGTTTTTGAGGGAGGGGTAAGGTGGTAAACGATGAATGGGCTGGTAGAGGCATTAGCATTTAAACGAAGAAACTGTCAACAACCTCTGTAGTGGGGGTGACTCGCATTAGGGGCTGTCAAATTATTGTTGAGCAGCGTAAATCCATCAACCGAAAGTTAATATACATACCACCGTATTAGCATTTATCAGCGAGGGTTTTTCGCATTCATAAATAAATAACAAGCCTTTTAACCTGTCGTCTGTGGCTCGGACCAGCGTCCGAGATATATAAATATATTTTTAAATGCTATCTTAATCCTTATGTATAAAGAAACTGTACAAAGACACAGTCAGAATCGCTTGCGCCAATATCATTCCAGACGTTGCTTTTAATTTCAGTAACGTAGTTCTCGGATTTCTATGAAATTAATTTTCTAATGAGAACGGCTATCATGTGGCCAAATATCATCCCACGTTCAAGATTTTACCGCTAAAAACTACAACTGCCCAAATTATGTCACCCCAAATTTGGATTTGTTGTTAGGCTGGAGGAAGTGGGGAGGAGAAAGAAATAGGAGGAGAGGAACGTTGGGAAATAACTGGCTAATCAGATCTAGGTACTAAAGGTGGATAAAGCCAACTAAAGGTTTCGATTCAAAAGCCCTGAATGGTGATTTTTCCCGGTGCTATATTAAGTTCATCTGCCGAAAACACTTTATTATTATGTTTCCACACATAAAAAACGTATTTATTTGCGCTTTCCGCAATCTAACTTCCCTGAACCTAGTCGGGTATCAAAAGTTTACTTTGTAACGTCATGAATACCGCACAAGAGTCCCAATTGCTCCCGTCTAGAGCCAGTGAGACTATGGCATCCCCAATGGGGTATGTTGTGAGAAGGGAAAGGAGATGGGAAAGAGGAAGGTGGAGAAGTACCTGGCTATTCAGATCTGATCACCAAAATTGACTTAAGCCATTTCAAGAAACGTTTCAATTCTGAATGGTGGTCTTACACCAGGTCGTTACTCACTATGACGATACTAACCCAGGCCATTTTTTCAATCCCCTAAATATATTATTTATTTATTTATTAAACGCCCTTATGGGCTTTTACATTTTAGTTAAATAGATGAGTATAACAGTTACTTAAAAAAAATCTAAATTAAAACAATAAAGAAAGCATAATACAGTGAAAATAAAAGTAAAACAAAAACACATACCTACAACAAAATATAACAATAAATTATAACACAACATGTTCGATTTTAGTAGAGATTATACTGCCCTGAAGAATCTACGGTGCTAGCGAAAAATAAAAGTGGTGTATGTATACAAAGTTATTGTTCTATTCTAATTGATATTATTTTTAATGAATTAATTGTGAATTAACACAAATTAATTAAATAAAATTTATTTGCGCAGGTCGGGTTTGAACCCGTGACCTTCGGATTGCGAGTCGAGAGCTTTACCCCTCGACCACGACTCTACGCATATTTATAATAAACTGGTCTATGACTGTCATTACATTGCACATGCCCTCAAGCTCAAGTTTTTCTTTTGATTTATTTCTCATACAGATTAAAGTACAGTGTGCAGAAGTGTTGACAATCTCTGCTTTTGAATATTCCAGTCATGAATATCACATTGGTTACACAGTCCGTGCGGGTAGTTCTTAGCATATGTCGGGAAGATCAGAGTTTAGAGCAGGCGTGTCTAAATCGCGGCCTTGGACAACTAGAATAATGCGGCAAAAATTGCCAAGTATCTAAAGACTAAAGTTACCCATGTAAAATTACATTGCGACTGTCAGATTTTTTTTCCGTGACAAAACTCTCCGTGGAGAAAAAAAATATAATCTCGCTACGTAACTTTTATAAAAACATATCTTCTCAGAGAAAATATCAGCAATTGAATTTTCTCGCTTTTTTGCATGAAATAAATTTACGTGAAATTAAAAAAAGCGTTATTTCCCAAAATATTAAGACGGTGAGAATTTATTTTAAAAAAAAATCTGTAAAATGCAACTGAAAAATGCAATAATTTCTATAGAACAGACATCATTTTTCAACTTTTTTTATACATACCTTTAACCATCATAATATCTTTATGTATTCAACGTGTATTACAATGATTTGTCACGCAATTGGACACGGGGAGGATTAAAGGTTGAATTTCTACTGGTTGGTTAGAGCCTCCATGGTCGAGGGGTAAGACTCTCGACTCCCAATCCGTAGGTCGCGGATCGAACACAACGTGCATAAATAAATTGTATTTGATTACCTCACAATAAATTCATTAAAAATAATATATAGTAATTTGCGGCCCGTCGGAGAGTGCAAGATGCTCTCAGTATCACCCTGGTGTAAGACCACCGTTCAGATTTGAAACGTTGCTTAAAATGGCTTTAACGTGTTTCGTGACCAAATCTGAAAAGCCGGGTACTTTCCCACCTTTCTCTTCCCCATCCTTTCCCTCCCCACTACCTTCAGCCTCACAGCATACCCTAATTAGGGCTGTCATAGTCTCACTGGCTCCAGTCGAGAGCAGTTAGGACAGTGGGATATTTCATATAAAAAGAGCATAATATAATCTATTCCCTTAGGGTTATAAGTTATAAGCATAATTCTTATAAAATGTAATCAAATTTTCATAAAATAATGCTGACATGTACGTAAAATGTAATATAACAATATCAAGATTGCCAAAACCATTGGATAATTTACACCAAAAAATTCCGAAGCTTCCATATTGAAGTTTCAGGAAAGCGAGTAGGTAATGGCGAAAACTTTTGTGGAACTTTCCAACGTGTAAATAATTGTACTTTGTGATAATGAAGCGGATTTACATAATTAAAACGAAACTCATCAATCAACGTCATATGAAAGTATAATTAACGTCGTGAAATGGGAAGTGGATTTTAAAAAACACTAGAAAGTTAAGATCAATTTCAGATCCAAAGTTAACGTGTCACGTGTAGTTACATATGGGGTTTATATAATGAACTTTTAAGTAAAATGATAGAACCATGATTATGTTTTTGGATATTTCAGGCAGATATTAAACATTCATATATATGAATAATAAATATGGACCCAACAATTATTTCACAAAAATACATCAACACAATATTTCAAGACACCTAATAGATAAATAAAACTGACCTAATCAGAAAAATATAAAATATGTATATAATATAAACGGCATAGTCTAGGGGTAAGGCTCTCGACTCCCAATCCGAAGGTCGCGGGTTCGAAGCCTTCGTGCGCAAATAATATTTTTTTTATTAGTTGATTTTTTTTACAATTAATATTTGCGGCACCTTCCAGAGTGGAAGATGCTCTCAGTATCACCCTGGCATAAGACCACCATTCGGAATTGAAACGTTGCGTGAAATGGCTTTAGCCGTGTTTGGTGACCAGATCTGAATAGCCAGGTACTTCCCCACCTTCTTCTTTCCCATCTCCTTCCCCTCCCCACTGCCTCCAGCCTCACATCATATCCCAATTGGGGATGCCATAGTCGCTCACTGGCTCCAGACGGGAGCAGTTCAGACTCGTATATAAAAAAATAGTACTATTTGTGATTTTATGTTTCGTTAACAGACCAGATTTACAATTAATTTGAATAACTTACAATTCGAGGGATGAAATAACAGCGAACTAACTATCCGGTAAGTCAGTTAAGTAAACGGAGAAGTCTTCCTTACCTGAAACAAACAAACAAACAAAAAGTTAATAAAACAATATTTAATCAAAATACAAACTTGTTTGCACAGTTGGTACCTACAAGAAGTCAGTTTTAGGCAGATATTAAACGTTGATATAGAATGAACTATAAAGAACTATGAACTACAATTATTACACAAAAATACATCAATGAAAAATTTCAAGACTTTAATAGTTTTTTTATAAATTAATAGAATTTAAAATACATAAAATCTTTGTTTTCGAGTAACTTATTGAGTAAACTTTAAATTGAATTATTTATTCATTGAAGACAACATTAACTACTCTTAAACCAAAACTTGAAACAGAATAAGATACAATCGCATCCAGGAAATAAACCCAGGACCCTAGCCTTGGAGGGGCTCTGCTCTAACCACTGAGCTAACTAGACCCTCTCTCTTTCGGTCATATTTAACTGTATAATCCCACTTAGAATCACCAAAATTATAATCAAAATAAAACACTTACAAAACGTCACATCATAGACTTCTCTAGCCAAGTTATATTTTTTCAAATAGAACCGATCCATTTAATTGTTAATCAATGTGCTGAAATCAGAAATCCGGGCACTAAATCAATATAGTGAGATTGGAGAAGAAATCCACTCTCGCGACTGATAGTATTCAATTTACACTGTGATTGTTAAATTTAATCCGCGTGGCTTAATTCGAGATTACTCAGACTTATATTGGAAAATACCAACACTGATTATTCTGCCAAAAACCTTTTATTTCTACCCCGGCTGAGGAATTCGGAAGAAGAGCAGACAATACGCAAACGAAATAGAAATGCCATCAGGAAGCTAATTAGAAAACCGATAGAGATTACGATTAAGGAAGTCTTCGCATGGGTCGGTAAGAAATCGACATAAACCGAGTGATGTAAAGACCCTGGGCAGAAAAGTCCCACAATGGACTGCTCTGCAGATCGTTACCTTACTTTAGCGTACTTTACTTTTCTGCGCATGTTCCTTAAGCACTCCATTTATGTCGATACCTTAAAGACCCATGGGTCGACGGCCTCAATTGATATAATAATACATAGAAATGATATCATCAGGGTGATACTGAGAGTACCTACTATTCTGAGTATTACTTTATCAGCACACGTCGGGTTGCAAGTTTCGACATTTGCTCTTTAAAAATGCACTTTACAAATCCACTACTTAATCTCCTGGTGCCCTCGCCCACAGGAGATTGCCTATCAACATTTTTCACCCCACAGACTGTACTCCGGTACAACTTACCGGAACTGTCACATATGATTCGAAGCCACGAGGTGCGGTTTCTTCACAAAAAAAAACGATTTCAATCATTCTTCCCCTGCACTATCTTAACGGCACTTCAAACTTGAAAAGATACGGAGTTTACTTCTTTTCACAATGTTTGGCCATTCGATAAACAGTGTTTTTCATGAAAGTTTTACATTCAACATAGTAATATATTTTACATCAAATACTGAATATTTAATATTTGCTAATCAAAAAATAGCAATTAAATTAAAACAAATAACTTTGTTTAAACAAAGTTATTTGTTTTATTTTAATTCAAAATGACGCCACAAAGTAATTTTGCGAAGTTTGAAGAAATAAAAAAAAATTAGCAACACTGATGTGCATTTTCATTGGTCAAGAGTTTAGAGAAAGAGGGTTAATGGTAAGTCGAAGGTTCACGAGTACTTCGACGTTTTTTTTGGTTTTTGGCTTTAAAGTAAACAAGTCGGTCGTAGCGGCGGGCACTTTTTGTGTCTTTGAATTAAAATCGTTATGATTTCTGAAAATTTGTTTTAATAGAATGAAAGTTAAATTGAAAAAAAATCAATTCAGCGATTTTCGACATCGTAAACGTAAAGTAAATTTAATTATTGTGATTATTCTCAGATCTGCTTTAGCGGAAATATATTTAAAATCAGTAAATTAACTACAAGATCCATCCACAAACAGATTGAATCTTTTCCTAGTAGCGTTTTTGCTGCCATGCAGGTCTCCACGAAACATTTGTATAGCAAATAAGATTATTTCATTTATAAGCATTCCTGTATTTTAGGTTCCTAAACCTATGTTTTCATTTTCCAACCCCCGTGTAGCTGTAATTTTTAAAATCTGCCATAAACGAACTGAAATCACGACCCTGATTATTCCCTGATTGATTTAGCATTGGGAGAAGTGTAAGTATATATTTGTCTATATCTAATAATTTCTGACAACACCGCTTGTGTGTGATACCGTTTCTTTATGTAACAAGAGTTTCTGCTTTGGTATTTCAATGTGTGTAGAGTTTTTTGAAAATCCGCTCATAAATTCAATTTTTTAAATACGCTGCGATAATTATAACGAGACTATCTGCCAAGTTTCAGCTCGAACATCGGTCGGGGGGTCAATTTTCGCTTCCAAGAATTGCATTCGTTCACGAAAACATAATCGAACATCAGATAAATGTATTTAAAAATCTCTTAAATTACTGACATTACTCGATACACAAAATCATTATTTTTGGCTGAGCGTAACGTTTTCCTGTTTTGACTCGACCATTTTGCATTTCATTTGACTGTAATTTTTTTGTGTGTTCCGAGTCCGGTCAATCCTATTAAGAATGTTGACGACGATGGTAGATGGTAGACGTGTTTGATAGTACCTATGTCTTCCACCAAAGCGCATAAGCATCGCGACTGTAAGGAGTTGTCAAGTCGCAGTAACTAGTAGATCTACAGCTTATCTTAATAATAATAACTAATATTTATTACATTATTACTAATGACGAATATTTTCGATTTACGATTTATTTATTAGGTCCTTAGATGTGAAATTGGCGTTTTGCCGTACTGGCAACTTTGATCTCAAATATCTTCTCTTTGGTTAGGAATTCCAAATTCAAATTTATACAGATATTTACTCATGTATTTGTGTTTCGAAAATTATAATTCATTTGTTTTTTCCTTAATTGTTTTTTTTCTTTGCGTCACTTAGTTTACAAAATGGAAAACTTGAAATATCGCGTTATTTACGAGTACGAGTTCCACCGTGGCACCATTGTTGCAGAAACGGCTCGAAGGATTAATGATGTGTATGGCGACGGTGTCGCAAAAGAAAACATAGTGCGTTTTTGGTTCCAACGTTTTCTTTCTGGAAATTTCGACCTGCAGAACAAGCCCCGTGGACGGCCGGAGACCAAAGTTGATAATTTATTTATTTATTATTAATTTTCAACGCCCTGATGGGCTTTTACATAATAAGTAATACAGTGATATATATGTAATATAATGTTTAAATAAGAAATATAAACTTTTAACAATGAACATTATAAAAATGGTAGGTATAAAGTAAGTAAAAAATATTATATTATAATAAAAGAGAAAAAGTAAAAATAAATTAGACACAAACCAGTTTTTAAATTGCAGATGGCATAAAAATAATAATATATAGTGTAAGTTAATATTAGAAATTTACAGATGAGTAAGTAATACATGAAAAAGTTTACAATACAGAAAAACAAAAGTAAGTAAGTTTTTACATTATAGATAAATAAAAATAATACAAAAATATGTGCAACAGCTCCTACATTATAAAAAATATGCTACATCAAACTATTATGGAATCTTTTAAATAACAGTAACTCATATTAAACACGTCTGATTTCACATTCTGACGTGAATGATTTAATAATTTCATGTTTGTATTGTATCAGCGACATATTCCATACATCTATGTGCGAATACATATTCCCCAACTTTTAAATTCTCTGTAGTGGTATATTGAATAGGGCCCTGGTCGCAGTATTACTACAATAAAATGGTAGTACTGACCTTGTGTTTCTGGCTGGCACATTAAGATTTATGAGCGATAAGAATTCAGGGCTATCAATTATATTATGCAAGATTTTAAATAGAAATATTAGATCAAAAACAATTCTCCTGTCACTCAAATTTAGTAGATTAGATAATCGTAGTAGAAAAGGGAGTTTTTTTGTTCTTTCGGTATTTTTAGTTTATAATTTAAAAAGCTTAGGAATTTTTCTTGTACTCTTTCTATTGTTTGTGATGAAGAAATTAAGGCTATTGTGGAAGCGGATCCATCGCAAACCACCGAGTTAGCTGCTGTGAGTAAGCTGCAGGCTGAGGCGTTAGTGATAAAACTGTTTTAATCCACTGGAAGCAAATTGGGAAGGTGAAAAAGCTTGAAAGGTGGGTACCTCACGAATTGAGTGAAGCAAATCAACAAACGCGCGTTGACTGCTGCGTTGCATTACTCAAACTCGTTGCATTAGCAATAATGAAGGGATTTAAATCGAATCATTACCTGTGATGAAAAATGGATCCTGTACGATAATTGGAAGCGCTTATCGCAATGGCTGAACCCGAACCAGCCAAACCATGCCCCAAGCGAAAATTGATTCCAAAAAAGTTACTTGTGAGCGTTTGGTGACGCAAAGAAAAAAAACAATTAAAGAAAAACCAATGAATTATAATTTTCGAAACACAAATACATGAGTAAATAGCTATATAAATTTGAATTTGGAATTCCTAACCAAAGAGAAGATATTTGAGATCAAAGTTGCCAGTACGGCAAAACGCCAATTTCATATGTTAGGACCTAATATTTATTAAGTTGGAGTTTATAATTCGGTACTCGAAACTATGAATAGTGGCTATATATCGGATGAATTGGCCGAGTTTTCTAACCACTGCGAGTATTTTATTTTTGTTTTTAACTAACTAACCATCACGCCATTTCCCCGAAGGGGTAGGCAGAGAGGAAGGACCGCCAGACAACTCGGTCTTGGCACACATTCCTTGCCTCATTCACATTCATACATACTCTTCTATTATTCTGACTCAAGTATCTGATTCACTTGATCGAGCCACGTCTTCCTTGGGCTTTCTCGGATTCTTCTACCATTCACATTCGCGTGATAAATCCTCTTTACACTCCTTTCTTCATTCATTCGCTCGAAATGCCCAAACCATCTAAGCGTCCATTTCTTAATCTTGCTTATTACGCTCACATCAGCCTTGAATTCTTTTCGGATCTCCACATTCCTCACACGATCATACATGGTTTTACCACACATACGCTTCAGGGCTCTCATTTCTACAGCATTCAGTCTTAATAATATTCGTTATTAGTGTAGATAAGCTATTGGGAGAATGGTGAGAAATCTTCCTATTCTAGTAACAGCAGACATTGCGTAAAGTTGATCACTGTGTTTTTATTTTTATTTTTAACTTTTTAACTTAATGAGTTAAACCTCAAATTATAATATTTTATTTAAAGAAGATAATATTAGCGAAAGTCAATCGAAAATCCGAAACAGAAAAATCATAAAAAGATATGGATACATCTGGGAAGGAAAAATGTATGAGGGTATGGGTAGGAATCTGGGAGTCAATGTGTCCGGGAGTGACTCCGGCTGGAGAGGTCAAAAGGTCCCCCACAACTAGTCTCTATCAATACGGCCCGCCACGCAGTAGGTGACTAAATGCACGCCGCCAAGACCTAGACAAACCAAACCATGAACCCAGGCACCCTTGCCAAGTCTCTAAACGTAGCGAACAGAACTTGTTGGTTATCCAAGAGATAATGCACCTACAATCATAATTTCTCCTATTCCTTGGGAATTCTGCTTACGTGCATATTTGCAACGCTTTGTTCCTTCCCAGTTCGGGTTCTTATCCAGTTATATTACAGCATAACGAACCTAAAGTTTGTTGTACCTACTGGTATTCGTGATCCAGAACAAAAAACTAGCATCATCCATCATCATTAGCGAGAGATGTTCCAGAATGCACTTACCCTAAGAGGTTTTAGTTCGTTGAAGAGTTTAACGCTCGGTATGTCAATGGACTAGTAAAAAACAATTATTAATGAACTGCAGGGTGCATAATATTCTTTATTTTAGATGTAAAATAAACAAGATTTTCTAGTCACAACGGTCACGTTAAATTTAAGGTACGTAATGATATAATATTCAATCAAATGGTTACTATAACAATTTAAATCACAAGCAACAATACATCACACTGAAATTGAATATTTTTTTTATTTGTCCAAATAAATATGTTTTTAGCTTCTAATTAACTGTTAAATACAATTTACAAATAAAAACCATAGGGGATTTTAAAAACATTACCCATCTTTGAATTCAAAATTTTATTATTTTAATTACACAACATGTCCGTTTGTGAAATCTAACTCTGAAAGAGTCTTTCGTTTACTTTTAAAAAAATCATTTAGTGATACGTTAAAAAGGCGAATCTTTACCTTTGTAAAATTGTTACTACTACCTTCTTCCTATGAATTGTAAGTTCCTCCTGTCCTGAAATGAGTTTGGTAACTCATGAGGATTGCTCTAGCAAGAAATAAAAACAACAACAAAATAAATAAAAAAATCTATTTCAAATTGAATGTCAAGCGGATTTTAAAGGCATGATAATATTTTGCAAAGGCCTGAGAGGTAAATTAACAGTTCCTTAAGTTCCAAAGTTATAAAAATACGTTGTGATATTACGCGTGTCGTAATTATTTAGCGTTGCGACAATACTCGTACCCCCAACCCCTAACCTACCAGTTCTCAGACACAAACAATAGATCACAACTCTACGAGATTGTCCATCCAGCAGTTCTTCCCGAAACCGTCGTTGAACAAAGAGATAAGAATCAATGGGTGCAGTTCTCCCATGGCTTCTACACTAATGTAATTGGTTGAAATGGGTATCCTTTATTTTTTGTATTTCTTGGGCATTAACTATGTAACAATTTCTAGACATTTTGTTTTAAGGAGCTGTAATTTTCAATGTACTATCGTTACTTAAATTAATTTAAAAACGATAGTACATTAACTCTTCAAAACAAAATGGGTATCCTTTATACTGACAAGAAGAAAGTTGTACTGCAATCCGTGACGCAAGTCAAGTACACCCATAATTTAGTGGTCGCATTGAAAAAAACGACAATTAACTAACCAAATAAAACTTTCAATGAATCTTTTACAGAACGGCATAATATTATATATAATATTATAGCATATGTTCACAGCATTACCTTAAAATTAATGTAAAAAAGTGTTTCGTCGTGAACTTCACACGAAATAAAAATAGCATTATTAATTAATATTCTCTGAACGGCTCTATACTAATTAACAAAACACAAGTCAAAGATTTAGGAGTGACATTAGACTCTAAGCTTATATTCGACATTAATATCGACTCAGTAACATCAAAAGCCTCGAAAATATTAGGATTTATTCTCAGAACATGTAAAAAATTCAATAACCTTAAAATAATGAAAATCCTATATTTTGCATACATCCGCAGCTTATTAGAATAAGCTTCACAAGTATGGAACCCGCAGTACAAATCATATGTACACAATCTGGAACGTGTTCAAAATCGTTTCCTGCGGTACTTAGATTTCCGTAGTTATCGTCCCCACTTAAATCACAAAGATTCGGCCGCGTACTTCAATCATTGGAAGATCGAAGAAGCTCGGCTGATGTCCTCTTTCTGCAGAAAATATCCAGGTCCATCGTAGATTGCCCGGAACTCTTACAACGAATCCAACTACGAGTTTCCAACAAACGAACCAGATCAGACAAAATTTTTAGCCTCCCTCGATGCAACACCAACTCTAAGCAAAACTCCTTAATGTATCGTGCATCACACACTTTCAATACATACTATACACAATTTGACGTTTTTAACTCTGCACCACACTCCTTAAAGTCACACAGGCAATCTCTCGATATTTTACTATAACTACTTACATACCATACATACACCCTACTAATTATACAGAATAGATCCATCCCTTTCCCTTCCCTCCCACCATCCCATCCCCATAACTTATTTAAAGCGTTTATAAGTAAAAAATACCATGCGCGCGCCATCTACGAAAGAGTAGAATATGAATTCTTTTAACATTCACATTAAACATTTTATAAATCGAATGTCGTTCTGGAATCATCGCTCGGAAAACATAGATTTAAACATCCAAATCGAATACAATCGGTAACCAGGCTTTTACGTTTAACGAAACGTCAATAAAATCAGCCGTAGACAATCTTTTAAATAAATTGCTGTTAAATGAATAAGCCACAGCAGCAATCCAATATCATTTACCATTCAATGACGACCGCCCGAAGCGCTGCAATATTACGCATGTCATCTGCAATTCTGATTTCAAGTTCCGCATATGGTTTTACATCCCTGGAACCGGTATATAGCCTTATCAAACCCGGCCGGATTTATCCGCCATGAGGAGACAGATATTGTCAACGATCACAATATATCTCCGGATAGTAAAAATCAGAGATTTCAACGATGCATGGATGTATGAAAATATTTCAATTTCCCATTAGGATTAAAAAAAAAACAGATTTCCAATTTTTCGGCACGTTCACCCTTTCTACTTCCAAGGAATTGAATATCTGAGTATTCTAACATGCACCTGATATATTACCGCAATTCTGATTTATGCTTATAGTTTCGCGTGGAAAATAAATATATTTTATTAAATATTTAAAAATGAAATAATTTTTGAAGATCCCAATATAAAATGTGAAATCGTAATTTTTTTTTTTTTAAGTTTTTATTCCAGAAAGAAGAAAGTAACATTTTCACTTATTTACTAGAAATACATTTTACATTACTCTATCTCTATACAACATAAAACAATATTATTCAGTTTCACTATTTTGTTGATTCAAAAAAAAATTTATTCCGAGAAAATATTATTTATCCCAACTGTTATTTACAATAATTTACTGGCACTTGAAATAAAACCAAATACATTTTTAATTACGAATATTACAATAATGGCCCATACTTCCGGACTGTTTACAGGAATATAGTTGGTAATAATCTGTCGTCTATCATATGTGATATTGGGCGATGACTGGATGATCCGAAACCTATTAAGGGAGAGATTAGAGGTTCGACGTTCATATTATGTCATGGGACTTGCACTCTGTGGTGTACAGCTGGCTGCACAAATACCGGAACATTAAAAACGTTAAACCATTTTCCACCCCTTCAAACTGTGTAAAAAGGTTTTTTGTTGTTTTATGGGACACCTACAGGAGTTCCCCCGCTTGCAAACACCGTGTAATGGTTAACTCGGTTGGCTAGCTTGGCGAGGCGGGTTAAGGAAAGACTCTTAGAAATTCAGGAACTATAGAAATTGTTGTATTCTTTTTTAATACGCGCCATGTAGACGCCAAAATAAGAAACGAATGAAGGACGCCGTTAGCTCGTTTGACGTTTTACATAAGGACGAATCGGAAAAGATTCGTTCTTTTGCGTCCAGTTTTGTTCCGCTCTAGTCTGCGATGTTATCGCATTATTATTATTCATTTCTAAAACATCTGGAATAGCACGAACGATAATTTACACTTCAATGTGACTTAAGTACTTACATATTTTAAATATAAATAATACCTTCTAGTGTACATTGTCCAACAACTGTACACCGTCTCAGAAAATATATTGCTTAGTGAAGCGGTTAACAAAAATAATATTATTTTTTGGTGCTATAAAAGGTGTCCGGGGATAAAGTGCACAAATTTCGGGGGAATTCTACACGAGAAATGATAGTACAAGTAAAAATATATTAAAACTTTTTTAAATCCAAAGTTTAATGGTAATGTAGAATCACCTCCCAAAGTTTGTGGACTTTAACTCAGGACATATATGTAGATACTAATATTAAGAATACAGAAATCATTGATTTTCACAAATATTGATATTTTTACATAAATAACGCAGGGAAAACAGGGGGGTACTGATTAATTACCTCAGTAAAAAAATTACTCTCAGAATTATTACCGCTTGTGATTGATGAATAAAAATTAACAAAGAAGTTGAACGGAGGGCGTAAAATAATATCCATGCTTACTTACTTCCACGTGAGGTACGAGCACTATATTACTGATCCATTCGAAGCTAATAAAATATGTTTTCAGCTCTTTACTGCATAAAAAATAACACATAGGTGTAGTGTACAAAGCGAGCAATATTCATAATGTTCCATTTTACTGTATACAACCAACAAGAGTAACTAGCGAAATTTATGCAGAGACAAAAAGATCTTCCTCGGGCGAAATGGCGGATCTCATTCAAGCTCTGTGTTTATTTATTTTACCATTCTTTTCCGACACTGAGCACGGGCAGCTCTGCGCCAACAGAGAAAGAACAAAAGATAAAACAATAGAAAGGCAAGAGAGAATCTTCATTCAGGATAAACGTCAGATGGAACCTTTATCCATGGCTTCGGTAAGACTCCATTCCGCGTTTTAGTAGGTACAATAAAAACTCTTGAAATTATTAATGTTAATTAAATATCAACTTATACAGGGTATAAGTTGATATTTAATAAAATGCTTGGATTTGTTCTTCGTAATGCGAGATCATTTACTAATGGAATTGCAATACGTCGAACATATGAAGCACTTGTTCGTAGCATCCTGGAATATAGTTCCGTTATTTGGGCCCCTTCTGAACAAAACCATATCCTAGAAATAGAAAAAGTACAAAAAAGATTTTTGCGTTACCTGTATATGAGGGAATATACGTACTATCCATTCCTTTATCCATCCTTGTTCTTAACAGGGATGCTCGATTTCAACACCTTAGAAGCCCGCAGAAAAATATTTTTAGGTAAACACTTTTTTAAGCTAATCTCTGGTATCATACTCAATCCGCTTATATTAAAAGAGGTTAATTTTTACGTCCCTAACAAGTATACTCGTGGTAAATCCCATGCACTTTTTTATGCTCCGAAAGTGAGGACTTCTACATATCAGAACGCGCCAATAAACAGAGCGACTCAACTGCTTAACGATTCTGCATTGACCATCGACATTTTCAATGTCACTTACAGACAGTTCAGCAACTATCTTTTAGCAAATGTCACTAAGTAGTAAAACTGCCCCTGTGTACTTTGTAATTTATAATCTTCTCTATGATATATATTGGTGTATAACTGTTTTATAGAGAACATGAAAAAATAAATAAATAAATAAAAGGACGCTCCCCACAAAAACTGGTCACTCATTTTGTATTTCGTCTGTCTGTAATTCGTTTGAACACCCTATTCATGATGGTTGCCGTTAATATTTCAGTAAAGATTCTCTTTTTAAATGTGAAATCGTCGTGTTTATTTGGACTTTCATTATGGTAACCACCTGACTTGAAAGTTTGAAAAAAAAGAATTGTCATTGTGATAGTGATGTTACTTCAAAAAGGGTACTCTTTATTTGAAATTTTAAAAAAAATTACATAAAACGTATGTTTTATAATTAAGTAGGTATTTAGATTTAGTACCTATCCGCTGACATACCTTACAATTTCAGAGGAAAATTTTGTTTGATAAGAGAAAAAAATATGAGTGCGTCTAACCTTTACGGGCGGTTGAAGTAAAACTTCTTTTACTGTTGTGGCAGGTATAACTAAAACAGTACAAAGGCGGGTACGGGTATTTATTGGACGACCAACACCTCTGCCACAGGACGCCCCAAGTGGTTCGCTACGTTTGGTTACTTACCTTACCTACGAGGGTTACCCGGGTTTATGGGGTTAGGTTTGTCCGGGACTTGGGGGCGGATGCGTCTGGCGACCATCTGCGTGGCAGGCCAGATCGGGAGAGACTGGTTGAGGGAGACCTTTTGATCTCTCCAGCCGGACCGTCTCGAACCATCGCCTTGCACCGCAGGGGGAGGGATGGCTTCACACGTCCATCACTCCTGGATATATTTATCCCCCCAGATTCCTACCCACCCCTCAAACCGTTTTCCTTCCCAGGACTTCCTCTCCTTCCTTCCCCTTAAAAAACCCCCCACACGCCACCTTAAAATATGGCATAGGCTCTGAGAGATTTTTTCCCCTCAGGACCTCCTGTGTGGAGCTAATGTAATAAAAAAAATTCTGCCATCTGTATTTGTATTTATTTTTAAAAGTTTTTCGCCTTCGCTAGAATATTTTTATTTTTTTTCCGAAACTTTGATGAAAAATCAAGAGCGAATAATCATAAATTGGATTGCATTTCTCAATATAAGCACAGATAGCAGTACTTGTACCGATATCCGAACGTCATTTTCGTTTTAAAACGTTATTTCCACACGAAAAACATCTGAATGACTCGTATCTAATATATCACGCCTAAAGAAGTTTCACATAAAAAAATTAAAAAACATACTTTTCCACTTTGAACAGAGCTACCTACTAGTAATATTCTCACACCATTATCGCAGAGTTCATTTTAATAATGACTTTCTTTGTTAAGTGCTCCTTCTCGGAATCATCTCTGCACATTCGCAACTTTTGCTTTGCTTTAGTTCAACTGTCTTTTCTCTTGTCGTACTATGAATTAAAAAAAAAAATTCTCCATGATATAGATAATTTGCCAGAATAGGGTATTCCAAGTTTTTTAAAGCAAAATTAAAAAAAAAAATTACTATTATTATGGCATTTTTATGTTGACGAATAAATTTTGTACAGCAAGTCTAACTTTCCCATTTTTGTAATACCGCCAAAACGATATTTTTATCGACTTGTTGTTTGTTGAAGTGCGTATTTGGCGCCGTTGCCAGCCACGGGCCGTTATAGTTTTGTCGGTTTTTGTTCGTTTATAAAATTAATAAATTATAATGAAAACATAAAAAACAAACATTTTCAGTCTATGATTAAAATCAGAAAAATATATCTTTAAATATTCCTCACATTGCAAAATACCCTATGCCAAAATTATCGCCTTACAATGTTCTTCCCACCCACTTTGCTTTCTATAGTATAAGTACCTAGTCCGAAAGCCAATAATTAAAGTTTCTCTCACTTGAAAACGGTCCTGGAATTGAATTAGATGTTATGGTACGAACATGTATGTTATAGTGAGAATTCATCGATATAATATGAGTAAGAACATTCATGTGGCGAACAAATTGAATACCTGCTAATGAAATTGGGCTATGGAAAATTGAATAAACCAGTAATTAATTAATTTAGTCGGTTCTCGGAAATAGCGGGAAATATTTTGATGTACATTATAAGTACCTACTTATTAAATTAATCAGAAAGTTTCGATATTTTTTCGATACAATAAAAAGCTTAACAAGATCATCGATTAAATTTTACGTATAGTTTTTTTTTACTCCACACAGGAGGCCTTGAAGCAATTTTCCTCAGGTTCTATGTCATCTTTATGGATGCTGTGTGGAAGCTCTTTTTGTGGAAAGGAAGGAGTGAAACTGGGTCTTGAAGAGACCCATGTTGTTGGGAGAGGATACACAGAGACCGGCAAATCGTTCCACAGCCGAGAAGTTGAATTCAAGAACGAGACGTAGAAATGACCCGTTCTCATGTGACAACTATATACAAATATGTGCGCATTTGGCGTGTTTCCCACTGTGCACCAGTGACGAAGGAAATAATGATGCTAGTGCCTCCGAGCATCTTCCTTTGAAATACCTGTAGAACGAGGGCAGCATTACCATTCGACGCCTGTGCGCTAAAGTTTGGAATCCGTTTGTAAGATTGGAGAATCTATCAAACGGACCGCTCGTTTCTACACAGAGTCGAGGGTTTTATCAGGTATTTTGGGGTTCCAAATCAGAGGTGGCTGTCAAATTCAATCGTGGGGCGCACTTGTGATTTGTACAGGGTTAGCAGTTGTGTACTATTAAAGAAACTGTGGGCACTGCACGGTACGCCCAGTTTTTATAAGGCAATTAAGGTGAATGTCAAAAGAATTCATATTCTACGCTTTCGTAGATAGCTTTTATAAACGCTTTTTACAAGTTATTTATTTATTTACACATATACGGCACAACATGTGCCATTAACATAATTGACATAACATATAAATAGTACAACAACATGAAGAATAACTAACAGTATAAATGTAAGTTAAATATAAGGAAAAAAAATGTTAAAAGTAAGTAGTAAGGTAATAAGTAGTAGGAAAAGGGTAAAATATAAATGTAAAGTGAAAAATATGGTACAAAGTATAATTATAAAGTACAAGCTTTAAATTATTAAGCAAAGATAAAAAAGTTAAAAGTTAAAAGTGAGAATAAAATAATAATAATAAAAAAAGTTAAATGTAGAAATATAAGATGTCTTTAAAAGGAACAAAGATTTAAATATAAAATATAAAAAGTAAGAAGTCCTCACAGGAGCAAAGAAAAATAAAAATAAAAATATTTAATAGGTAGATATTATAGATTACAAATATTAACCGATATGATGAATTTTACAAGTACCTATGATTTCTAATGAATTAATTTGCAAGTTCTGGTAAGCATATTATGTTTACATGATTATTATGTTTACATGGTACTAGAAGACAAATTTTGTTTAATGCATCTTTTGTATGAGGCCAGATTACCGGCGTGATCGATATTAGCATATTTATTGCCAAAAGTATGTAAGCGATTTATTGTTGCATTTTGTTCTGTGGTGGTCCCAGAGGTATTACAATGAAAAGGTGTTTGGAGTCGAGTAGGTCTAAAAGGCACGTGATAATTCACCAGTGAAACCAATTCAGGGGAGTCAAACCAGTTGTTATTTATTTTAAATAAAAAAATTAGATCATTAAGTATTCTTCTATCTTTTAACGATAAGAGTCGCATTTTTTGTAATAGAAAATCATAGTTTATGTCATCCGCGGGAATTCCTAATTTGAAATTAATTGATCTGAGAAATTTGTGTTGGATTCTTTCAATGGAATTTGCATGGCTTTTGTAGACAGGGTTCCATATGGGGGAATTATATTCCAAATGACTTCTAACTAAAGTTGTATATAGTATTTTAAATGTTTGGATATTTTTGAAATCTTTACATATTCTTATAATGAAGCCCAGCATTTTCATTGCTTTATTAGTAATGATATCAATGTGATTAGTAAATAGGAGTTTAGTATCGAAGGTTATTCCGAGGTCCCTTATTACAGGTACTGACAATAAACTGTGGTTGTTAAGTGAGTAACAATATTTGATAAGGTTTTTTATTCTGAAGAAACTCATGATTTGACATTTTTTAATGTTAAGTGTAAGTTTGTTGATGGTACACCATTCTGCGAATTTTAAAAAATTGGACTGTAGGGACAAGCAGTCGTATATATTTTTGATGATTTTAAATATTTTCATGTCATCAGCAAATAATAATATGTTAACATCGGAGAATATGAAAGTGACATCATTTATAAATAATAAAAACAGTATTGGACCAAGGTGCGAACCCTGAGGCACGCCACTAGTGGCTTCAAATTCGTAAGACAAGTGTCCTTTAATAGATACAGTTAATACACGTTTTGATAAATAATTCTTAATCCAGCATAATAATTTACCACTAATTCCTAGTTTAGACAATTTATTTAGAAGAATTTTAATGCAAACCTTATCAAAAGCTTTACTGAAATCCGTATAAATCGAGTCAACTTGTTCTCTATTAGCTAAGGCACCTGAGATAAAATGTTCGTACAGTGTAAGGTTAGTTAAGGTATTTCGTCCAGAGATAAAACCATGTTGAAATGATGAGATATTAAATTTTATACAAGAACATATTTTTTGAAGAATTAACTTTTCAAAAATTTTCGGAATCGACGATTGTATGCATATTGGTCTGTAATTTTCAACTAAAGACTTGTCTCCACTCTTAAATATTGGAGTGAGAAAGCTATTTTTCCATATTTGCGGGAACTTGCCTGTTAAAAGTGATTGATTAAATAGTAGGTACAGTGGGTAAGAGACACTACCCTCACAGTTTTTAAGAAATACGGGGGGAATTTTATCTGGCCCTGAGCAAGATTTAGGTTCCAGTAGTTTAATACAAACTGCAATTTCCTTAATGTCAATATGTATCTGAGATAGTTGTAAGTTAATATCTGACTCGAAGTTTGGAATGTCTTTATCAGGGATATCTGTTTCATACACATCTTTAAAAAAGTCTGCAAACAAATTGACTATTTCTTTGATTTTACTAGAAGTTTTCACTTTGTAGTGCATAGTTTCAGGTATGCCAAGGTTGTTGTTATTTTGGGATTTACAATAGTTGAAAAAGTGTTTTACATTGTTAGCGATTGAAAATTCAACATTCTTAATATAATTATTATAACAAATCTTTGAAAATTTACTACAATCTTTTCGCAGCTTGCTGAAAACTGTGAAATCAGAAAGATTTTTTGTTTGTTTGTAAATTTTATGAGCTTTTTTCTTCTCGATTAAAATGTTAATGAGGTCCTTGCTAAACCAGCTAGGGAAATTTGAAGATAATTTATAACTAATTGGAACAAAGTTTTCTATGGCTTTATATAGATGATCATAAAAGGCTTTAATATTATCATCGAGATTACCTCCTTCTAGTTATGTTTTGAAATAAGAAAATTTTATTGTTCGCGGAAGTATACAAGCAATATGAATATTAACAAATAGTTTTGTCGATTAAAAAACTCAAATCTTTCAAGAAAGGCTAACAAACACAACATTTCAATGGTGATTCAATCTAATATTGTATTTGCTAGCCTTTCATGAAAGATTTTAAATTGATAAAACTATTTTTAAATATTCATTTTGCTTGCGTACTTCCGCGAACAATATATTTTTCTTAATATTTCAACTATTAAATACCTAATACCAGTAATTTTCAATAAAAACTTAAAATTTGAAAAAAAAATTACAGAATATGCCCTAAAATGATAAAAATGTGGTTAATTAACGAAAACTCCATGTATCTTTGAATGTCTTAAGGTAGCTGCCTACATATATTATTATTAGGCAATATTAAGTATATTGAGATATTTTATAGGTGTAATTTAAATTATCTAACATGATTAGGTGATCTAATCTAATGTTTCCTTAAAAAAATAAATGTATTAATACATATTATATTTCCTTATGTATCATATTAAGAATGTTTAATTGGTAGAACCTACAGACAAGCCGCCACGTGACAGCTCTGTGGGACTACCCTTATGTTGTACAAATGTTTTACATACTAAATAAAAAAATAAAAAATATAAATCAGTTGACTAAATTAAACTTTAAAAATCTCACTTGCAATATTGCTTACTTTTTTCGGATTTCGTTTCATGGCGACGATATTTTCAAAGGAGATTTTTATGAAATTTTAAGGGAGTTTTTCATCGATGGGCGGAACGAGAGAGGAAGGAAGTACTGTTTCTAGAGTAGACTTTCCTTACAAAACGAGTAATTTACATCGTTGTGCCCCAATACTTGGTAAAGGCTTTTATAGAGAACCAAAGTGGCGACTAACGCCGTCATTGATGCACACATCAAAGCCTCCCCAGACGAAGCCGCTATTGACGACATAATATGCTTAAGGGCTTTTGCGAGGGTTCAATTAAAATAAGATGGTTGACATAGCACGGTATTGGCAAGGTGTTATGCTAGAGGGCGGGCTGCACAAGGCAGTGGCCGAATTACACAGTTACTTCGGCTTTTCTTGCCGTGAGTAGGTACCCAATTAATACCCAATTAATTCAAACTATCCACTAAGGCTTTGTGATTTTTCTTACGATTTTCAGAGCGATGTTTGTAAAATTTTAATATAAGTATTTTTTTGCAACACGATAAAAATTCTGTCTGCTCAAAATGTGAAAAAAAATCAGATGCATTGTGATACATTTTGTGAGGCAAATGAATACTTTTTACCGGGAATCGAATGTTTTTAGTCTACTGGAGATGCAATCTTTTTAATGGGGTGCTTGTTGTTGTATAAGCCGGATCTCTTGAAATCTTTCACTAAATTGGAGTACGTTTTTCCACAATAATAATGAAAGTACAAGCTCACAGTTATTTTCGAGGTTTGGTATTCTACCTACATGACTGTGTATAAATCGTCATTGAAATGTTGTGCTTACTTTTAAGACAATTGCATAAATGGATCAATTGAAATTCCATCACGAATTGGTATTTCCAAAATAAAAAATTTAAATCTTAATATATAAAACTAAGTCGAGTTAATTACACCATTTATAACTCAAGATTTTTTCAAGACCGATTTTTATGATCTGTTGGATATGTCTCCGTCTCAAATAGCTGAATAACGAGCTCTGGCGTTATGAAATTTGCATAAAAAGTTTGAAATAGGTCAATCGCGAATTGTTTGAAAAATGGGTGTATTTTCCAGAGTTTTGCGGTAGGGAAAATAAGCGGAAGGGGGAGGGGAATCCGGGAGGGGCAAAGGGGAATTAAGGAGGGGAGGGTTGCGGGAGGAGGAGAGGGAGGGGGAATATGGAAAAGGTGGAAGTGGAATGAGTGAGGGGGTCGCGAGGAGGGGGACAGCGAGAGTGGGGAGGGGAAAGGTAAAAGTGGAACGCGAGAGGGGAAGAGGAGGCGGAAGGGGCACGGGTTACAATGTCTTTATTTATAAGTAATAATTTAAACACTTCAAAAAGCCAATAAACAATCCGATTTAATCAATAAATAGTTGCAAAATACTAAAAAAAAAACCTTTTCAAAAACCCACTATTTTACTTACTTAAAAGAACTTGTGATTTTACATACCAACGTAGATATTAAACAGATTTATAAATAATATAAATACCAATAATAAATAATAATCTTAAAAAAAAAAAATTATAACAATAACATACTAACAAGCTCATACAGTTAAGTTATATTTCTTTTACAAAGGAAATGGATTAAGCGTACTTAATGTTTTAAAGACCCAATCAGGTCTGATTACGTCTAAGAGGGATCGAAATGACTATCTAGTCTCCTTCAACGGTAGCATTCTACCAAACAGGTCCTCCATTGACATGCTCGGTGTAACTCTAAGTGACCAGCTCAGGTACGGGGGCTCCATCGAGGCCAGAGTTAAGTTAGCCTCTCAGAAACTGGGCGTTCTGTGCAGGGCCCGCAGATACTTTAATAGTCACAACTGCTAACCCTGTACAAATCGCAAGTGCGCCCCACGGTTGAATTTGTCGGCCACCTCTGGTCTGGAGCCCCAAAGTACCTGAAAAACACCCTCGACTCTGTGCAGAAACGGGCGGTCCGTTTGATAGATTTTCCCGTCTTAACAAACGGATTGCAATCATTAGAGCACAGGCGTCGAGTGGGAATGCTATCCTTGTCCTACCGGTATTTCAATGGAAGATGCTCCGAGGAACTAGCGTCATTGATCCCTTCGGCACCGGTGCATAGTCGGGAAACACGCCAAACGCTCACCCAACATATATACAGTGTTGACATTTGTCACACATGAGAACTGGTCGTTTTTACGACGCGTTCTTGAGTTCAACAGCTCTGCTGTGGAAAGATTTGCCGGCCTCTGTGTTTCCTTCTTCCTACAACATGGGTCTCTTCAAGACCCATGTTCACTCCTTTCTCTCCTCAAAAAGGCCCTCCACGCAGCATCTTCAAAGATGACATAGGCCCCGAGGGAAATTATTTTCCTCAGGGCCCCCTGTATGGAGTTAATATAAAAAAAAACTCACCAGGGTAAAGCTTTTTAGATATCCGTTAATGATTTTAAATAAAGATAAAACATCACAAAGTTTTTCTTCGATGCGAGTAATTGCTATATATCGCTATAATTTGGATTATCGATAAGTGAAATATGTAATTTATAATTATTTACAAACGTTAAAAAAGTATGCTACAGGTATACTTTCAATGAGATGATATAGGTACATAGTTGTCATATGAGCATTAAGATTGCTATTGATATTGATTTATCAAAAGTCCCCACGCTCGTATGTATACTGAAAATTTTATAAAGGTAACTCGTACGATATCAATATCTGCGGTGACCGGTATTAGTTTCCAGTAGGTTTAACGACCCCGTGACGGGGGTGGTGCGCCCCTACTTCCAGTGTCACATGTGCCCAGTGTCACATGTGCCCAGTGCCCAGTGCCCACATCACACCGTGTCGGCTCGTAAGCGAACTTCAATCCCCGGGGTATAATAAAATGGAGGAATGACTGCCAAAGTGAAAATGTCAAAGCGGATTTCAGGTTTATAGGATCTCTTCCGCAGGGTCGTGCCGAGTGGCTAGTTTTAAGTATTTTATTATATTGAAAAACTTTTTAATTGCGTTTGAAGGTTATTCCCATCAATATAACATGTAATCATTGAAAAAGAAGTTAAAACTAATAAACCGAAATAAAACACGGAAAAGAATAAGACACATAGCATTAAATGGTAACAGTCGTAACCGGGAATCGAACCCAGGATGTCTGACTTGCATGTTTTATTTAGATTTATTAGTAATATCTATTTCGTCAATAATTATGTTTTTAAAATAAATAATAACTAAAGGAAATGAAAGGAGAAAATAAATATGATTAATTTAATATTTAGGTGATGCACTACTAAGTAATGCATAATCGTACTTTTGGTATTTGAAATTAGATGGCTTAGAAATATTTTAGAATCTTTAATTAAATACTGAAGAAACACATATTTATTTATTTTATTTATTTGCCTTTGAAATCATGGAGTATTTTTTTATTAGTCTTATTATAAGCCCATATAAAATAGCGTACCAGGCCTACAAAAACTGATATAAAGTCCAAAATCTCCTACATAACACTTTCGGTTTGGTTTGTTGTATAATGTTGAAAATTTAATTCTTTAGAAAATGATCGTAAAACATTTTAATGTAGAGCCTGAGCTTCGCAAAATAAAATAAAAACGCTATTTCACAATGTTTTCTTTCTTGAATAAATCAAAACTGACAGCTGGGATTAAACGGTAATTTAAACCTTATGGCCATTTATTTATTTATTTATTTATATATAGATACAAAAGAAAGTACAAGTTACACATTAGGAAGCTTTGCCTGTCCAACTAGGAAAGTTTCCCGTTCCAGGACAGACAAATTGACAGGTTTAGTTCATATTATTCCTTAAGTACATAATTGCAAACAAAAATAAAAACAAAGATAAAAACAAGAAAATTCATTTTTTTTAAATTGAGTTGTGTTATGAAAAAAAATATAAAAAACATGCATACATTTTTTTTTTGTGACTATGCAAAAAAGTAATCTGTTAGCATATGTGCTATTCGGATTTACCGAATTAACCTGGTAACAAATAATATATTCAGAATTACAGAGTATGGGATAAGTAGGTAAGTTGGGAGTGTTGAAAAGTGTAAACAAGGTATCTGATAACAAGATAGAGGAATAACAATAAGATTTACAGTATAAAGATATAGAAATGTGTTGAGAAATGTTAATAATGTTGAATTAAATATTTTTTTTACACAAGGAGTTTTATTGTTAGCGGCCTATGTGGTAGGTACATCATCGCTCATTTCGTAACTTCTACAGAATAGTGAAGAAAACTAGAAGTGCCTTCAATACAAATTTGAAAGGAAATGAATGTTCCATTTGACCCGACCAACAAACCAGTGCTCTATCTTACTTACACTCGCCTGATACTATATATCTACATCCCATTTGAATTACGTAAACACACTCTTGTATTGGAAATTTAAGCCTTGATTGGGCCATGGGATCATGAAACACGCCCAAAAGGCACTTCTTGTGTTTCTTTATTCTATAAGTGAAACAGATATTTATGAAGTAGTTTCAAAATAACTAAGCCACCGTTTTCTCGCAGGGGTAGGCAGAGAGGATGCACCATTTTGTCTTGGTACACACTCCTTGCATCTTTCATGTTGAAACATTTTTTATTTATTTTTATTTTATTAATCATTAACGCCCTTGTGGGCTTTCACATATATTTATATTTTTTATGTTTTAGTTCATACATGTGTGTTTATATAACAAATAAAACATTAATGTTACGCCCTTCGTCCACGTAGCTACTTACAAGCGACTCAATCGCCGCTACCCGCTATATGTCATACTATTTTGCTAGTGCAGCGCGTAGCGGCGTTTACAAACACTATAATAGTATGGAAGGTACAGACAAGCGGCGATTGCGTCGCTTGAAAGTAGCTCCATGGAAGAACGGGGTAACGCATACCATACCATGATATCACGATGTGCTAATGTCAACATACCAAATAAATTATTGTTATTTTGATAACTTCCTTTGAACTCCGGGACATCAGTACATTTTAAAAGTGAATACCGCGATAAGAGTCTAAACTGCTCCCTGAAAATAAAGTATCATCAATTTGGGAATTACCAGGTGCGTTTCGTGACTAAGATTGAAAAAACTACATTATTGATGTCGTTGTAGCTGAAAATGATTTATTTCACTATTTTAATTTTTGGTACGAAGATTTTCCAGTTTTAAGACGCTGCGATTTCACAAGCTGAAAGAATCCTGAAAATCTTCAAACAAAAATCTAAATTTAAAAAAAAAATCATTTTCAGCCACAACATTCATTAATGATGTCACATTTTTCAATCTTAGCACTCCAGCTCACTGAAAATTTATGGAACGCCACATATCTGGTCGCCAAACACGGCTAAAGCTGTTTCAAACAAAAGTTCGATTCCAAAGTGCGCACCGTAAATATCTTCTACTGACTCGTTCGATTTCCAGTTGACAGTTTAACACAACGAATTTTCAAACCCGCCGACCTTTCTAAATATTCATACATATATATTTGAAAACGCAAACATTAATATTGTTTCAAGTTTCATCCGCCAGGGGCTTCCACCTTCACTCACAAGCGAGCGTTGTGTTACCAGTAAATCGCCGCAGGTGATGGGGGTAATGTTTAGTCCCGCTTTTTTGTGAATTTATTTAACGCTTCCCTTTGAAATAGTACACACATTTTTGCTGCGCGTTCAGTCACTGTGAACTTTCGGAGGTGATCTTTAGAGACTTCATGATAGACGACTGACTTTGCAAAAATTACCATTATAAATTTTATACACACTGTGGTGGACCCCCTTTCTAGCATCTTTCGTGAGGTTGCAGTAGTGGCCTCAAATTGCTCGATTTCCTGCCTGTGCAACCCAGTCAATCCATACCACCGGAGAGAAGAATTTATTTCTACATAGTAAGAAACACCATCGGAATTAATCTGTGTTTATTTCTTCTTATGCGGCTGGGAACAGCGAGAAGATAAAGATAAAGGAAAATGAAGAAAATTGGGTGAAAAGAAAAATCACAAGGAAGTCCAAATGAAAACGCACGAAATGAAACTAATCAAAAACATGTAAGGGATGATAAGATTCGATACCAGTTATTTACTACTAACTTGCTAACTAATATATTTTTTCTAATCAATTTATTTCCTTTCTATGCTGTCCACATTTGTCACATCGAATCCTTACAACATCGCTTTCTAGGAGGAATTGCTTGGAGGTTAGCACTTGAAAGAGGCGCGTACTCATATGATGAAATTGAACAAACTTAAAACATTTTTTCTTTAGAAAAACGTCGAAAGGACTCTGATCTAATTTGTATTTTCAAAATTATCAACATCCCTTCCCGTAGACTCCGAAATAATGAATTGTTGTTCCCCAATCAACATCCTACTAATTATGGATACCATTCTCATTTGTCAAGAATGTCTAGATTTGTCAACCCAAGTCAAAGCATTGAATTTTTTGGTGTAAGCCTAAATGACTTTCAGCAGTCAATACGCAATGTGTTATTTAAAAAGCCTTTTAAATCTTTCTCCATGCTTTGACTAGTGCTAACCTTCTATATACCTATATGCTTTTTATATTGTCATTGCTCTTCATTTATATGTGCTCACATGTCACTGTCATCTCTGTTTCTTATTCGTCTTATTATTATATTGTTAATGGACTATTTATAATAAGAATAATAATAATAAGCCTTTTATTCTGGACTTCTGTTAGATATATGAATATTAGTCACGTTTTGTTTGTTATAATATATCCCGAAGCTCAGTTTGCCTCTTGGCATAGGCCTCCTCTAACATTTTCCATTGGGACCTGTCACGCGCTACTCTTCCCCGTTGAGGTCCAGCCGTGAGCTTTAGGTCGTCTGGACTATTTATTTGTCCGTAAATAATTAAATAAATAATAAAGTTTTATATTCCAGAATGTGGGGGGATAGTGCAATCCCAAACGTCCCATTTAATAGTTATATACATACATATTACAGTAAATTTTAAGTCATAATTTTAAGTCCGCCGTATGGTCGTCCTCAAGAATTCAGGGTGAATTTCGCTGAGAAATCTAAATAAGTTGATACAAGCCATATGTCTCGTAATAGAATAATGTCGTTTGTAGTACGGAGATCGAATATAATTTTTTCTACTCTTTTTATTAATCGGCAAATTGATCTAACTGTTGTTCAGCTAATTCATTATTTTCTCTGTATATTCTGAAAACGATGCCTTGGAGCCAGAAATCTTGGTTCATTTCAGTTTTAATGTCGCTTATTTTTAACTTTACAATTTTGAAAAAGTATTGGTATAAAGAGTTTTGAAAGTAAACATTGGTAAAATGTTTTCAATGGTAAGAAGCCACGAGCAGCATAATAGAACGGCGGCTATTATAATTCTCGCCACCGTTCCATTTCCGCGAGAATACTAAAAGCGCCTAATAAGCGCTTTCATTATTACTGTGACGACCCGCGGTAACGGCACGGCGACCGTAATGACTCGGGCTCATTTCTTTAATATGAGTGAGGGAGAGGCAAAAAATGATTACTTTTCTTGTTTCTTCCTCACTCGTACAAGAAATGAGATGATGCGAGCCATTACCGTCGCCGTGCCGTTTCCGCGGGAATAAAAGCCCTCAATGGCAGTGCTGTAGTACCATCGCGCTTTTCCCGTGATGGGTGGTTTCCCTTCTTTTGACATTTTGTGACGGTTTTTGGCCGACGGCAAAATTCAACATTTTGTTGGCATATGTAGGTGTAAATTCGGCACTCAAAATATGACCACCATAATAAAGGTTTGTAATAATAACCGTTTGGTTTTTGTGATGGAATCAAGAATCAAGTAGGTACTTTAGAAAATAAATAAGTGTCTGAATTAAAATAGAATAAACCGTGCTTTTTGCCGACATTTTTTTTACAAATCAAAATGGGAAGCTGGGGTTCTTCTAGCCGCTATCACAATTTATCGCCTCAATCAGTGATTGCCAATTGATTGCCATTCCAATACCACAGTAAAATATATATGTAAACGTCAAAGTCATATAGTAGTCCTAGGGATAGTTCATACGTGACGTCATCGACAACCGTCCTAAAATGCTTAGATAAAATATCTTCCTTCTCTTACCTCTTGCATGAAAACGAAAAAGAAAGGTGATACTAGAATGATGTCGTACGATATTTCCTTGGGATTGTTTAAAGTCAAGTTATTAGAAATATATTGAAGTGACATCTTCCAACCAAATATTGATTTTTAAACCTTTTAAAAAAATTTTAAAACTTTTTTTAAATTCTTTACCACCTAATTGTCCACAAAACAATATCCATAATGATTTGTTATTAATACAGTCGTTTTACATACATCATTGTCTTGATTCTGATATACCGGGCCATAGTATAAGTATACGTGGGCCCATTAGGCGGCAAACAATATGGCACTGCCCAAGGGTAATAAAAGTGGGCCTAGAAATATTAGACCTACAATCAGTACAGAACTCGAGAGGGTTGGAACTACCCACATTCAGTACACGGGGAGTGGGGGAGTGGGGTGGATGCTTCCCCAAAGGACTGGAAGGGAGAATGAATGGCTATAAATATCGGATTGTACAAATCAAAGTGATTGGGCACAAAAACGCTTAACTTCGCCCGTTCGGAACAACGTTTCACTTCAAACTGGCGTTTATTAAATTATCCGGAAAATAAAGGTTTTTTGTTGAAATTAAAAAATAATAATTGAATTAAATGTGAAAATACGTTAGTATGATATTTTTTTCCTATATTATCAGTATGTATTATTGAATATAAAAAAAAGTATCAGCTTGATTTTTATAGCTTTCTACGAACCAGCTTACTACAGTGTTTAAAAAATATTTAAAAATATATATATTTCTTTGACAAAATAAAACCTATCTTTGATATTTCGTTCTAATTTGTTTTAGTTTTTTTTTTAAATTGTAAATTTAAAAGTAAATATACATAATAATAATACGTTACATAACATTCATTAACCATTTTAAATACCCAATTAGCAGAGAAATTATCTCAGTTCTACTTGTTTTCTTAAAATTTACTGTACTCTCATCTTATCATATAAAATATGTTTTACCTTATGAGATGTGAGGTATTGTACTATCATCCCCATATGGAATAAAAAACTGTTATTATTATTATAGTTTTATTTAAAATTACCATATTGTTAGTAGCACAACTAAAATTAAAATCCGAAATTTCAATCCAAAAATCCGTACAATTTTCTAGTTCATTCGTTCCTTATTTTGAATGAAGTGACAACATTCTGTAACTTGTATTTTCAAAATTCTGAATCAACATTTGTGTTGGAAATTTTTATTTAAGGGCGGGGAAAACCAAATTTATTTCCGAAAGGGCTGAATTTTGGGGGTGGTTTTAGCGCCCTTAGGCATTTCAACCCACCATAAGCTCTCTTCATTCTGGCTCATCCACGCTATTGAAAAACCACTGGAAGTGATGTGTCAACAGACAGAGGAACCTATTGCTTTGAGATCAAATATTCCATTTATGAATCAGAAAATCGATGCGTGGGGTACATTCGAAAATGAAAAACTAATTTAAGAAGGAATAAAACTCATTTGTAACTTTTGACTATAGTTTTAGACACTGATTTAGAGATAAGGGGTTAAAGCCACAGAGCTCTATCCCATACACTTAATTACAAAACAAATGCAACATCTTATTCACCAATAAACCATGTACTTCATACCTTCAATAATATTTGTCTAAACATAACATCGACATTTTTTCGGAATCATTACACACAATTTAAAAGAAGCTTCATGACAATTTTATAAATACATATATTATACACAAACTCATGCATACACATACACACATATACACTTGGTAATTACTAAATATACATGTGACATATTATAAGATATCACAAGGAAACATTTCACCAAGTACCCAAAACCACATACCACTATTGATCATTAAATATCTGTAAGTTTTATTGTATCATCACTGTAACTAATTTACTGTTTTGTTTTTATAATATAAAATAAAAAAATAAATGCAAAGGAGCGTTGAGATTGAAAAGAGGGAAGATAAGTTCACAAAAAGCTCGATTTTTTAAAATTATTATGATTTTCGTTGTTTGTTTTTGGGGTGTTATGCCGTGTTGTGCTACCTCCTTCTTTAGCCGACGTTTCGGACAGCGTTGCAGTGTCCATCATCAGGGCAGATCCGGCAGATCCGTAGCACAACACGGCATAACACCCCAAAAACAAACAACGAAAATGCTTTTGGCCGTGAAAATCTAAAAACGTATCTTATTATGATTTATTTATTTATTTAGGAAAATCAACAGATTATTTACATCTATTACAAAAAACTTAATAATAAAAATAAAATCCAATTACAGATTTTCACATAACTTAACATTGTAATAATAATAATAAAAGTTAAAAAAAAACTAAGGGTCCTGTACCCGTGGGCTGACATATTTACAAAAAATACAATATTGTAAATATTAGATAAAATATAATAGAAGATGTAAGAACACAAATAAATAACAATTTAAATGTAACTAATCTACTAATAACCAGCAAAATTTCAAAACATAATGTATTATAAACTTATCTTCATTACACAATAGCAATAATAACAATACATAAATAATAATAAATGTACAAAATATATATTATACCTACAACTAAAGTGAACAAAATGTGTATTAATTGGATGACAAGTAACTGAAAAGGATTCACAGCAACAACATGATAACTTGCAAAACGAATTTTTAAAATTATTTAATGTTAGCTATGACAAATTTTTTAAAGTTTAAAAAGATAAAAGGTAAAGGGTATTGGGCTTCGTCAAATAAATCAGGAGCAGTGTATAAAAACGTTTTTCGCAAAACATAGGTACTCGACTTAATTACTTGACTGAGTGTGGTAAAGTCCTGTTTTAACTAGATCGCTTTGCATTTAGTCTGTCTGTAAATTTTTAGGGTGTTTCGTGTCCGGTCAATCCTGTCGAGATGGTAGCCGTATTGGATAGTACCTTTTTAAACCACCAGATTTCGCATGAACGTTATGAACTACTGTCATGTCGGATTCAACAAAATTGTGCGAGTCTACTAACTGTTCACAGAACTACTAGTACTATAAATTCAAATATTATGACAAGTACAAGTCTAGACGAATAGAAGGTGCTACTTTTAATTGCTCACTCGACAGATATACTATGAATACATCGCTCTAAAGAATATGTAGATATGTGTATGTATAAATTATAATTAAAACACGCACAAGGTTAAATTTCAGTAAGGGATGATTCAGTCTGACTCGCCCTAAGGCTGTGTTTGGGGTAGGTAAACTAATCTAGCATATGTATGAGATCGCTTTGTAGGGGAGATCGCTCTGTTGATAATAAAATCCACTTTTTCAATTCAATAAGCTTTGTTTTGGATACAATTCGAGCACACAATGAAAAAGGTAGTGGTATCTTTCGTACGATCGAAAGTCATAAGTTTTTTTAGCATTGTAGGGACCAAATTAAATCAGATGCAAATAATAGACCCGCTGTGAAAGTGTAGCATTTGTTAACGGCTTTTTCGATTTTATTTCTTATATCTAGTTTTAGTATCTGTGAATCTCTAGTTTTTCAGTAATTTATTACAAATATTTTAGGGCGTTAAAAATACTATTTCCCAGATCGATAGATTGTTGATATATTACATTTTAGTCTTTTGTATTACCCGGCCGAAATTTTCAATGGAAAAAAACCTGGCATAGGCTCAAAGCTCAAAGTACAAAATAGCTGAATGCTTAAAGCTCAAAGCTTGATGCTAACAAAATAAAGCTCAAATTGTTAGATCAAAGCTTAGCACAAATCGTAAAACCCAAAAACTCAAAGTTTGAATCTTGAAGCTCGTAGCTTAAAGTTCAAAGCTAAAAGTTTTAAGCTCATAGCTTTAATAATGTCCCACGGACCTGGCAAGATTTATAGAAAAAAACAGGCATTGAAAACATTGGAATTAAAACGACAATTAACGATTATTAATGTTTCTTCTTTGATTTCTCGTGAAACAGTAGAACATGTTGCTATTATGTTCCTCCCTGCTTATAAAAAGAATGATCAAAATTCATGTTATTAATTTTGTACTTAAAACTTTTCTCAGTAGCTGAAAATAGGTTATCTAATTCAAACACTGGTTATAATTGAACAGAAGTATTAACTCCATTTACCCCGGAGCGTTTTAATGAAGACGAAGGTATCGATATAAAATAGAGCCCTGTGATCAAAACGTCCAAAATTATTCGAGCTTTTTCCACAAGGTAAATTTATGAAGTGCTCTTACAGTGAAAAGTTCAATGAATGAAATGACTGAATCAAATTGGAAACATAAGTCGGAAACCTTACCAAGAACCCCTATCAAATGAAATGGTAGTAATAAATTGGTTCGACCGCCAGATGTGTCACAGAATATCTAAAGACGTTTATAGATTGGAATTTTTTAATGTAACGGTACATTCATGTTAATTTGAACAAGAGATTATAATTGGATAGTAACATAGATAATATATATACACAGAAGTTTACTAATGTAAACAATACACCTCGCGTCCAAAAAGTTTCTTTCTAATTTTCTCTTATTTAATAAAACTAAACCAAAATTACCTTTGAGATCATAAAATTTGTAAGTAGGTACTCCCTACGTAATTATGAACCATAGATATTGACCTAACTACTTTTTTTAAATTTCAAACTAGCGAGTACCCGGCATGAGTTGATAGCTCCATAACGTCCCCCGCTTCAGTTAACCCTCCATCCTTTGTTCCCCTCCCCCTCCTGGATTTCCCCCCCTTCTTCCCACCATTTTATATTCTCACGTATACTCTGTATGGATTGTGTGGGACTGCTCTAACCTACCTGCATACCGGAATAAACTATATTATTATTATCATTTTATATTCTCACGTATACTCTGTATGGATTGTGTGGGACTGCTCTAACCTACCTGCATACCGGAATAAACTATATTATTATTATCATTTTATATTCTCACGTATACTCTGTATGGATTGTGTGGGACTGCTCTAACCTACCTGCATACCGGAATAAACTATATTATTATTATCATTTTATAATTTCACGTATACTCTGTATGGATTGTGTGGGACTGCTCTAACCTACCTGCATACCGGAATAAACTATATTATTATTATCATTTTATATTCTCACGTATACTCTGTATGGATTGTGTGGGACTGCTCTAACCTACCTGCATACCGGAATAAACTATATTATTATTATCATTTTATAATTTCACGTATACTCTGTATGGATTGTGTGGGACTGCTCTAACCTACCTGCATACCGGAATAAACTATATTATTATTATCATTTTATAATTTCACGTATACTCTGTATGGATTGTGTGGGACTGCTCTAACCTACCTGCATACCGGAATAAACTATATTATTATTATCATTTTATATTCTCACGTATACTCTGTATGGATTGTGTGGGACTGCTCTAACCTACCTGCATACCGGAATAAACTATATTATTATTATCATTTTATATTCTCACGTATACTCTGTATGGATTGTGTGGGACTGCTCTAACCTACCTGCATACCGGAATAAACTATATTATTATTATCATTTTATAATTTCACGTATACTCTGTATGGATTGTGTGGGACTGCTCTAACCTACCTGCATACCGGAATAAACTATATTATTATTATCATTTTATATTCTCACGTATACTCTGTATGGATTGTGTGGGACTGCTCTAACCTACCTGCATACCGGAATAAACTATATTATTATTATCATTTTATAATTTCACGTATACTCTGTATGGATTGTGTGGGACTGCTCTAACCTACCTGCATACCGGAATAAACTATATTATTATTATCATTTTATAATTTCACGTATACTCTGTATGGATTGTGTGGGACTGCTCTAACCTACCTGCATACCGGAATAAACTATATTATTATTATCATTTTATATTCTCACGTATACTCTGTATGGATTGTGTGGGACTGCTCTAACCTACCTGCATACCGGAATAAACTATATTATTATTATCATTTTATATTCTCACGTATACTCTGTATGGATTGTGTGGGACTGCTCTAACCTACCTGCATACCGGAATAAACTATATTATTATTATCATTTTATATTCTCACGTATACTCTGTATGGATTGTGTGGGACTGCTCTAACCTACCTGCATACCGGAATAAACTATATTATTATTATCATTTTATATTCTCACGTATACTCTGTATGGATTGTGTGGGACTGCTCTAACCTACCTGCATACCGGAATAAACTATATTATTATTATCATTTTATAATTTCACGTATACTCTGTATGGATTGTGTGGGACTGCTCTAACCTACCTGCATACCGGAATAAACTATATATATATTATTATTATTATTATGAAATGACCCCTAAATTTTTTCGCTTTCCGGAACACATATGGTCATATAGAAAGTAGTGTGTCTCCCTTACTATCGTAGTATGAAAAGTGATATGAACGGTGTTAAAGCCAAAAAATATCATGCTATATTCAAATATAAAAATTAACCACAAAATAAGGAAAATGGAGACCTTTATGAAACCAAAGTATCGGATCGAAATTGGAAAAAAAATTATGGAACTTTGAGATTTTTTTAGTAATTATTATTTCACGGAACGATAAAAAGTGAGGTGACACATTTTTTTAAATAAAATATGTACGTGTTTTTTATTTTTTCATTATCAGTAATTTCAGTTGAATAGACATGCCATGGATGGGCCATTTTAAAAACTGTCAAAAATTAAATGTTTATTTAGATTTATAAAATTTGAAAGCACACCACCTTTCAAAAACATATACGTTGCGATACGTTTAGAAATATTTCATATATTTGGATTTTATTGTAAACGGAAATATTTTGCCCCTTTGACAAAATATGTTCTAGGCCTTACGGGTTAAAGTCAGAAATCGGATTTAGAATCATTTCCCAATGAAATGGTTGTAATAAATGTGTTCAAAAGCCAGATGCGCTATCGAAGGCCAATATAAATGTACTGATTAAATGAAATTATTGAATGATAGGATTCGAAATACGAAACCACGGAGCTGTAAGAGCTTTTCCTATATCAATGGCATTACAGTTTTAATAAAGCTAAGTGCTTGCGGGTAACGGGTAACGTTAAGTGACACAGTAGGGAAAAAGATAAAAAGTTTTCGGCGACCAATGGGATTAGACAAAAAATGAAATTTTTCCTTTAAAGTGGTATCTTTGAAACAGTTTCATAATATATTTTTACAGGCTGCGAGAATTCTTTAGACATTAAATGTCGAAGTCGGTTTAATGAGTTTGTAGAATTAAAAAATAGTTTTAGTCTGATAAGTTCATTGCCAAAGTGAAATATTTATATCTTCAAAAATACACTTTAAATCGCGACGTTTTTGATATTTAACGATGCCTTCTCAACAGATTACGTGAGAGGGGGGAATTTTTATCAAGTCCGGAAGGTGAGATCGAATGCGGTTCAGAACCCAATGTTCGCGAAATGCATTACAAATTGGTTCATTTCGTGAAAGTATCATATTTTATAGCCATTAAATGTTAACGCTAAATGCACAAGAGCTTAATCCAACGAACATACTAATTTAGAAATAAATTCATTTTCACCCGAATACTCAATTTTAAGTGCTTTATCTTAAAGGTCAGGTTCTACTATTTCAGATCTCCTCTTACTTCATCCCATCTCGCTGTGATCTTCTGATGACCTTACATAATCTGTTCTCCAGCATACTACACAGTGTATGGGTGCGAATGAAGCAAGGAGTGTTTGCCAAAATAGGGTTGGGTTTTTGTCAATCCTAACCTTACTATAATCAAAGCAACGCAATGCAACGTGGTCTATTATTTTAAAATGGTCACTTGTGTCACATTTTTGATGATGTCAGCAAAGTAAGAATGTTCTCCATTGTACCCATTTGGTAAACGACAATATGAATAAAATAGTCGAAACATGAAAAAAGTACAATATCGGAAAATGAAAAATAAAATTTATGAAATATAAGCTAAAACGTGAACCATATACCCTTCCAGGAATATTGAATGCGAGAGCATATCTTCGAGAAATATAAGCTAAAACGTGAACCATATACCCTTCCAGGAATATTGAATGCGAGAGCATATCTTCGAGAAATATAAGCTATAACGTGAACCATATACCCCTTCCAGGAATATTGAATGCCAGAGCATATCTTCGAAAAATATAAGCTAAAACGTGAACTTATACCCCTTCCAGGAATATTGAATGCCAGAGCATATCTTCGAAAAATATAAGCTAAAACGTGAACTTATACCCCTTCCAGGAATATTGAATGCCAGAGCATATCTTCGAGAAATATAAGCTAAAACGTGAACCATATACCCTTCCAGGAATATTGAATGCCAGAGCATATCTTCGAGAAATATAAGCTAAAACGTGAACTTATACCCCTTCCAGGAATATTGAATGCCAGAGCATATCTTCGAGAAATATAAGCTAAAACGTGAACCATATACCCTTCCAGGAATATTGAATGCCAGAGCATATCTTCGAGAAATATAAGCTAAAACGTGAACTTATACCCCTTCCAGGAATATTGAATGCCAGAGCATATCTTCGAGAAATATAAGCTAAAACGTGAACTTATACCCCTTCCAGGAATATTGAATGCCAGAGCATATCTTCGAGAAATATAAGCTAAAACGTGAACTTATACCCCTTCCAGGAATATTGAATGCCAGAGCATATCTTCGAGAAATATAAGCTAAAACGTGAACTTATACCCCTTCCAGGAATATTGAATGCCAGAGCATATCTTCGAGAAATATAAGCTAAAACGTGAACTTATACCCCTTCCAGGAATATTGAATGCCAGAGCATATCTTCGAGAAATATAAGCTAAAACGTGAACTTATACCCCTTCCAGGAATATTGAATGCCAGAGCATATCTTCGAGAAATATAAGCTAAAACGTGAACTTATACCCCTTCCAGGAATATTGAATGCCAGAGCATATCTTCGAGAAATATAAGCTAAAACGTGAACTTATACCCCTTCCAGGAATATTGAATGCCAGAGCATATCTTCGAGAAATATAAGCTAAAACGTGAACTTATACCCCTTCCAGGAATATTGAATGCCAGAGCATATCTTCGAGAAATATAAGCTAAAACGTGAACTTATACCCCTTCCAGGAATATTGAATGCCAGAGCATATCTTCGAAAAAATATAAGCTAAAACGTGAACTTATACCCCTTCCAGGAATATTGAATGCCAGAGCATATCTTCGAGAAATATAAGCTAAAACGTGAACTTATACCCCTTCCAGGAATATTGAATGCCAGAGCATATCTTCGAGAAATATAAGCTAAAACGTGAACTTATACCCCTTCCAGGAATATTGAATGCCAGAGCATATCTTCGAGAAATATAAGCTAAAACGTGAACTTATACCCCTTCCAGGAATATTGAATGCCAGAGCATATCTTCGAAAAAATATAAGCTAAAACGTGAACTTATACCCCTTCCAGGAATATTGAATGCCAGAGCATTTCTTCGAATATCTTATTGTCCCATCATCAGTTCTGATAAATAGCGAGTGCGAAAGGAACAATAAATTTATATGTATGTACCTACCTATTTCTTTTAAATCAGTATGCCAAAAAGCAGCAGATAATTGATTTTATTATATTCTTTCTCCTCTCTTTGTTATTTATATTTGTAAAAATATATGTATCTAGGCTTATACTATGTAATGCAAACATCAATAACCTTTATATTGTAATCCTCTTTTATTAAGACTACATGTATAATTTGACTGCCCTAAAACGGGATTCTTCCTAGTTGGGCAGCCAAAACATTCAATAAATAATGTATATATGTAAAAAAAGGTTAATAAATAAATAAAATAAAAAAACAATAACTAATGATGATCTACCCCATTTAATAGAATGTTTTCAATTCTTTTTTTCTTTCCTTGCGTGTCTGCTGGATTTCTCAGGGTAAACGTGGTGAGTCTATTGCGCTCATTGCGCATGCAATTTTCCTGTTTCAATTGGCTGAGGTAGTTTACTGCTCAGTTAAAGATCTCGCCAGTCGACTTGATAAATGATGCAGAAGGAACACGAAGCTTATCTGAACTGCGGTAATACCAGTAAAAACCAGTGGCCTAAAAACAACGCAAGAATTGCACAGGGTCTAGAGAGTACAATGTACCTTTTAGTTACTCTTTCAATAAATATGAAGTGCTCGACTCATTGTCAGTAATGAAACACAATAAAGCACTCGAAGAATTTTATTGACATTTTAGTATGGATAATTAACACAATAAAAATATATAATTTTTTTTTGACCACTCTAATTTTAATCAAACTCCACTGGTTTCGGAAGAACCCTTCTTTCGCCAGGAGAATATTAAAACTAACCTGTAATACAAAATATTGACAGATATATACAAAAAAAATCGGTGTTTGAGTGGGAGGTTAACAAAGGGGAACGGGCAATTGCAGGATTTCCGGCAAGAACAGAGCTGTTTACTGGAAAAATATCTAGAGTAGGACAAAAACATAAATTAATTTATAATATTTTAATTAATGAAGATAATATTAGCGAAAGTCAATCGAAAACCCGAAACAGAAAAATCAGAAAAAGATACGGATACATCTGGGACTCGAACCCAGGACCTCTGGCAATCCGGGCCATCTCTGGCAACCTAGGACCTCTGGCAATAGGGATTGCTAGAGGTCCTGGGTTCGAGTACCAGATGTATCCGTATCTTTTTCTGATTTTTCTGTTTCGGATTTTCGATTGACTTTCGCTAATATTATCTTCATTAATTAAAATATTATAATTTGAGGTTTAACTCTTTAAGTTAATAAGTTAAAAATAAAAAATAAAAATATAAATTAATTTGGTTATTCAATATACTAGCGTTTTTATTTAAGGATTTTTTTTAAATTTAAGAGCTTCCAAGCTATCAAATTTTTTGTTTTTTATTATTACGGTGAAGATGGTTGGCAAACTCTGAAAAATTATTGATACCTAAACACATTAAATGTTCTAATATTGGTATTTCTAGTTGTCTTACCTGTGTAGATCGATAGACTATCACTGCAATATAGAGAAACCTCACAAGAGTCCCAACTGCTCCCTTATGGAGCCAGTGAGACTATGGCATCCCCAATTGGAGTATGTTGTGAGGCTGAAGGTAAGTGGAGAAGGGAAGGAGATGGGGAAGAGGAAGATGGGAAAGTACCTGGCTATTAAGCAACGTTTCAATTCTGAATGGTGGTCTTACACCAGGGCGATACTGAAAGTATCGTCCACTCTGGAACGTGCCGCAAATATACTACATATTATTTTTATTAATTAATTGTGAAATAACACAAATTAATCAAATAAAATTTATTTGCGCACGCCGGGTTCGAACCCGCGACCTTCCGAATGAGAGTCAAGTGTCTTACCACTCGACCACGGACGGTCGTCAAACCTAAGTTCTTGTCAGTATATAATAATTATTAATCATTCAATTGCAGAATAATAGCGATTAAACAACAGCTGGTGGCAAATTGTTAATTTTACCAAAATTCATTAAAAAAATGTGTGCATCATGGTTTTGCGTCACGCCAACTGGATTACGTAAGGAATGAATAATGATTTTCCGAAAAATGACAGTGAAAACACACCGTCATGCTTCATGGTTTAGTAAAGCTCTTGGTTTGATGTCTACAACTTGGTAATAAGGCGGTAGGGACAAACTATTCGATTAGGCAAGGTGTATTTTTTAAAATTAGCGGATTTTAGTTTATTGCGGTTCTTCGTTCAAATCGGCGTTCATTGAAATATAATTTTTACATTTTCATACAAAAAACAACAATGTTATAGTTACCATATTTTTTTTATTTGTATAATTTAACTGCATTATTTACCCACCTCACCAGATTGCAACAAAAATAACGTGTTTTAAAACCCTTGAAATTGAAAAGTCTCTAATGTAATATTCCGCATAAAAGGGGAGTTGAAATATTCTATTCCTTCCTTCCTTCCACATAATAATTTTGGACGATGATCAAATTTATGGTTTAATAATTTGTTGTGTGAATCACCCAGCTTCCCTTACCTAACCTAACTTAGCCTAACTTTGAGCCGTATCTCAACTATGAACCTCAAGAATTTAGAATCTGAGGTAAGGAAAAATATTACCGAATGTAAACATTTGCCGTTTGTTGTCCAAGGTGTTCAGGGGTACTTCATTTACTTTAAGCAGTGATTCCTGACATTATTTGGATTAAAAACTCAAACCACCTTTGATTCCGTTATATAATAGATAACTCGAAAGCTCTGCAATTGGTTGAACTGAAGCATAATTTCGTTATATTTTGGTTATACAAGGTGTAATGGAGGCACATGATTTCACAAAAAAAAAACATCAAAAAAGTTACCGGAGACAAAATTTCATTGCATTTTTTACTCCAAATAATGTCAGGAATCACTGGTTAATAATTCAAGTACCTACATATTATCTTAAAACCGTGTATAACCTAATTATAAATAAATGATGCTTCAGTTCAATCAATCACACAACTTTCGAGTGATCTTTATGATATATTCCCCCCGAGAAGTCAATAACTGAATCAAAGAGGGTTGGAAAAATAAGGAAGGGGTTGGTGGTTGGTAGTGGTAGAAGCGCCGGCGCCGGGGGATATACCCCACCTCTACAACCCCCTCTATAACCCCATCAAATCGCGCACTTCCTTCTTTTAATACATTTCTTTCTTTTACATCAAAGCGAATCAATGAATCAAAGAAATCATTAACTTTTTTTAAGACTTAAGTAAGACTTCTTTACAGGCATTACGACGTGTAACTGTAATATTTTTTGGAGGGAAGTAAGACTTTAAAATGGAAATAACGTTCGATTTATATTTCATAATATTAACTTCGTACGGATGGCAACTATGGGTTCGAAGCCTAGCAACGAATAACAAAACGTCAAAGCAAACTCAAACGTCAGACGTCACCCGTGTATTTTTGTTTACTAACGTATAAGGTAAGTTCAACAGGTTTTTGTGTTGTTTTGTTGATTATTATATAATTTAATTAACGATTTTAGTGGAACCTATAGATTTGTATTATTTTTTACAATGAATGTTAACCCCCTTTTCTCTCTGATTCTTGTTAATTCTAGCTATTGAAGTAAAAAGTGGCAGTAGTGCGACAATAAAAATAGTGTTGTTTAGAATTTAAATGGCTGAATCGCAGGAAAATTTTACCCCTTCGTCTATAAATAATTTTAAACGAAAAAATCTACAACCTAATCATGTTCCGCCGCCTAAAAAATGTAAGTTTTTATTTAGTTGTCAGTCAACGAAGTTTTACTTTACCGCGCGTAAAAGTTAGACGCACTAAATTTTTTTTCTATTAAGCTTATAGCAAATAAATTTTAATCAAATCCTTTTCGATACTCCGTGTAAAGGCAGAATATTTTGAAGTCCATCTTATAATCAACCTCTCGGAGATATCTACCTGAGGTTGGTTCTAAAGAGGTTTATTTTTTTAGGAGAATTATAGTGATTTATTTTTGGGTTATTATGCCGAGTTACGATACCTCCTTCTTTAGCCAACGTTTCGGACAGCTTTACAGAGTAAGATTACATGTCTGCCCTGATAATAGCCACTGTAATGCTGCTATAAACATTGGAAAAGAAGGAGGTAACATAATACGACGTATTAACCCAAAAATAAATCACAAAAATTGTTTTTTTGCGACATATTTCTTACAGGATGGATTACACATCTGCCCTGAAAATGGACACTGAACTGCTGTCCAAAACGTTAGCTAAAGAAGAAGGTCGAAAGAAAAGAAAAATAAATAATAACCCAAAAATAAAACACGATAATAATTTTGGCCGTTAAAATCACAATTCATATCTTATGAGAATTTTCTTTATGATCCTTTATAAAATACCTATTATTCAAGATTGTTTTGCATTGTTTCCAATTATTGTCAGTGTTAACTGTCCGTATTATTGTCTATGAATGTTTATAGCTTTTTATAACTTGTTAAATACCTACATTTGTTTTAAAGCTCTTTATTTTAACACATTATTCCACCGGTTTCGGAAGTACCCTTCGTTCATCACGAGGTATAAACAGTAGGAGAAATAAAATTATACACTTTGTTCTGTGTATCTTTGTTGCAGTTACCGATACGTTCTAATAAATTGCCTATCAATATTTAACGAGGATGAATTTCATGTTTTCCCATTCAGCATAAAAGATATGAAAAAAATTTCGAGAGGTGAAAAATCACAGGTTCTACCGCCGCTTCCATATTTGCGAGCGGAAATGCAATTCTACAGAAGTGGTAGGAATGCTCAAAGCGCATTATATATAGTTCGGATATAGACTGATAGGATTGCAAATGGGATTCCCTGCCTTACCTACCTACACCGGGACGGCTCGCACTGCTTAAAGCTTAGAGCAAAGGGGCGTGATGCATTAGATATGTCACCGCATCCGAGAGTCGCTTCGGAAGTTTCGTCGCAGTGCTTTCGGAAACGCCAAGGAATTTTGATTTTTAAACATACCGCCGAGATGTGAAACGAATTCAAATTTTTGAGAGAGATTCAGCCAAGTCATTTTTCCATCAGACACTTAGTTATCAAAGGCTGAAATAACAAGAAAGATAGAGAATTTGTTAGGACGCGATGGAATATGGTAAAAAATATTATTTTATACAATCGGGTAGATCCGCTTGATTTGAAAAACTTCGCAGGGGTGCCCGGGTTCATGGGGTGAGGTTTGTCCATGTCTTGAGGGAAGGATTCATACTCAATCACTCCCGGACACATTGACCCACAGATTCCTACCCACCCTTCTTACCCTTTTCCTTCCCAGATCTTCCTCTCCATCGTTTCCTTAAAAAGGCCTTCTACACAGTCCCCAAAGATGATATAGGCCCCGAGGGAAAATTGTTTCCTCAAGGCTTCTTATGTGGAGTTAATGTAAAAAAAAATACCTCGTTATATTGCAAGTTTTAGAAATCTCGTAGGACAGATAAGAACATAAAATAACATAAATGTCAGCCAAAAGAAAAGAATGTGAATGATTAAATAAAAAAAGTTAATAATTGAATAAGTAAACTTTATTATAGACGGACGTTTCTTTGATCTTATCAATCCTTTGAATTCGATCAAAATGATTTAATAAACGCTACCTTTCTTCAAGAAATGTAATTTTCCGTCAAGACCTGTACCTACTAATTTTAAATGAATTATTTAAGAATTCGTGAAAAGCAATGAGAAAACTTTATCGGTCTGAAAGTTTTCCAAATTAAAATTAAGAATAGCCAAAATTTAACATTTTTTTAACATCACAAAAAAACTTAATGATTTATAAAAAAAAAACATGCATGCACCTTCCTATTGTTTTATTGTTATACCTTTGCCAAGCCAATGAAAGAATTTTAAATTGAATATACGAGGGTTAGCCATAAACTAATGCCTTTTATTATATTATACTTAAATAAAGCGAGTTAAGTGAAATTTTTGAATTTGGCGCAATTTCTCCAACCTTCTTCTACAATCTACAGCAGTAGAAACTTTTTGCGTCAACAGAGGCAGCACCGTAGTCGCTTGCAAAATGTCCGACGGCATTTGGCCGACACACCGACAGCACACTCGTTAGACAGCATTCTGAGATTGAATTAGTGAATACAGAAGGTGAAACGCCCACTCGCAATCATAAAAGAATGAAAAATGTGTGGCGAATCTGAAATATACGACGAAGCAACAGTGGATGTCAGCACTGTTAGATAATGGGTTCGTCGCTGTAACGAAGCTGAAGGAAAAGGAAAAATGTGGAGGCCGTAAAAATATCGGTGCATCAATGGCTTATGAAGCAGGACTGTACTTTTTACCACACTGGAATACATGACCTTGTTTAAAGATGGACCAAAACTGTGTAAATAGACGGAGATTATATTGGCAAGTTAGTGTTGTTTTCAACCTGTGTTATTGCTTTTTTAGTTTCTTGACAATTAAAAGGAGAAAATAATAGGAGACATTACTTTTAGACTAACCTTCGCAATATTTATTACTATAACTACAGTAACATATTACAGAAAATCTTTTTCTCAAGCTGAAAGGAGTTTATAAATATTTCTGCCTCATTTTCTATGAGGAATGCTGAGGTCAACAAGACTATTTTCTGCGAGGAATGCCGAGGTCAACAAAACTATTTTCTGTGAGGAATGCCGAGGTCAACTAGACTATTTTATGCGAGGAATGCCGAGGTCAACAAGACTATTTTCTGCGAGGAATGCCGAGGTCAACAAAACTATTTTCTGTGAGGAATGCCGAGGTCGACAAGACTATTTTCTGCGAGAAATGGCGAGGTCAACAAAACTATTTTCTGTGAGGAATGTCGAGGCCAACCAAACTATTTTCAGCTCGCAGACTTTTTCACAGAGGGATATGAAAATTTGAAATACCTATTTAATTGTCAAAAAATAAGAAAAGAGACCGTATTGCTTGCAAAATTTTAAATTGATCAAAAATGTTATCTAAAGAAAACTTTGTATTAAATTGTAATCCTAAGTTCACTCACCAAATCCTCATAATTTTTTTATTTCCGAAACTTCTAAAAACGCGTGCGGTAAAATAAATTTTAAAAAAACTCAAATTTATGCGTAAGATACTTAATAAACAAATAACAGATTTTAAAAAATCTTAAGTCATTAAGACAAAATAGATTGACTCTTCGGTCAAATGTCACGATGCAATTAAAAAAACCTTAAAATAACTGTAGTGTCCTTGAATGACACGTGGTTTCAGTTGTTTTTGATAGATATCGGCAGGCTTAGAGCTTATGTCAAGTTCCGACAGATGTCAGGCAGTTAGAGTAGATTCACCCGGCGAGTACTCCCGGTCAACGAGAGCTCGTGCTCTCAGATTCAATTCCTAGACATTTATAGTCGGTCGTAAGACCCAGAAATATAATATTTTGTAAACGCGTAAATATAAATAATAAACCAGTTTGTAACAAGGACCTATTATTCTTGAAGAACCCAACGTAATTACTAATGTCTGCTTGTGGATAAGGCAAACACTGCAATAACTTGATAGGTATAATTAAAAAAAAAATTATTTTCAAGCTTAAATGACAAGGCAATTAATGTTCCACGAACGTCAGTCAAAATCCTAAGAAAAATGGAAAATATTATAAAGTATTATAAAGCCAAAGGAACTGATTAAACTTTGTTATATGGATGTTTTCCTTTTTGTGAGTGGTTTTAAATTAGCTACTATTAGCTTTTAGGTAGTGTTTAAACAAGGGGAAGTTTATTATCCCATAGATAAGTTAGCCAAAGGGGTGAAGCAGACGCGTGGCTTCAGTTAATCGCTTTATAAAATTCATTAAAAGAATACCACCGTGGATTTGCAATCAGATTTGGTCGTGTGTTTGATATGGAAGCTAATTATGTAAGAACTCAAATCACATGCGGGCTAACCGGTTGTTATTTGATAAAAAGTTAAATTTAAGAGCATAATGTAGGATGCACGTCGATAATCATTGATAAAAGTGGACGATACATAGGAATACCCCGTCCCAAAATCGCTTCTTTTGCAACGATACGTGTATCAGTCCAAGTTTACCTTTTCACTTTTTACTATCTCAGTAATTTATTTATTTAATATCTAACTAACTAACTAACTAACTAAGCATCACGCCGTTTCCCCGCAGGGGTAGGCAGAGAGGACGGACCGCCAAACAACTCGGTCTTGGCACACGCTCCTTGCCTCATTCACATTCATACATCTTCTCATACATACTCTTCTATTATTCTGACTCTTGACATGGCCCGACTCAAGTATCTGATTTACTTGATCGTGCCACGTCTTCCTTGGGCGTCCTCGGCTTCTTATACCGTATAAATAAATATACCATAAACAATGATTACATATCACAGTTAAAATTTTAATAAAGTATTAGAATTAATTTAAAAAAAGGGAATGAAAATTAATTATGGCATTTAATTTGTAATATGTAAATGTGTAATAATTCAGAATTGATGCTATGTTCAAAAACATTTTTTTCTAGAATTTATCTCTCCTATTACGACCTTCATTATGTTATAATCGTAACGTAATAATCCATTAATGTAAAATTATTGATCCTAGTCCAAAATAATAACTAATTTTTAGAACACCCACGCCTTTAAATTACATCGTCGAATATTATTTTATCTTATAATGGCATAAAATCATTAAGCTCCAATCAATGATTCTGAAGTAAGAACTCGAAGTTACAATTAAAATTACTTTCCGTGAATTGAAACATTTGGGCAATAATTTCCGTGAATTCCAAGAAGTTTTATGTAACGACAAAAAATAGACTAGGGAAATTAAATAATGGTGGTAACGGTGTTATTTTTAGCCAAGATAAAAACAGAATGGCTAAACAATCCCCCATTCCTTTTGGAAGCTTTTTGCTAATTGCGTTTTTGTGTTTTTACAACACTGTTAACTACAGCTGGTAAACCAAAATTAAATTATCATAAAAATTAACTAGCTCCCAGGGACGGAAACATTTAATTTATTCAACACCATTTGCTTTAATTTGAAGAGAACGGTTAAAACATTGGATAATAGCTGAGTGAGTTTAATTTATTAAATTATAAACCATATAAATATCTACCTATACATAATATATCGACTTTAAAAACTTTTACGTGATGTGGAAACGGGATGGTGCATATTACGCGATACATATGGCATTAAATTATATCTAACAATGAATATTACAAATAAAGAAAAGCAATCGATGCTTCGAACTTCAAGTGATTAATAATAATCAAATGGACATTATTTTATAAACAACTTAAGGTAAGGTCCATAGTTATTTACTCGTTTGACAAATCCCTCGGAGTGTTAATCCACGTCAGCCTCAGTTACATTGTTAAATCGTTCGTCATTTGTTCCGAAGGGCTAAGACTACTTTGCAAATAATTTAAAATTGAATTCTCTTCTCGTCCTCCCTTATCCCTTGATTGATGGCCGGTCGATATAAGATCTCGTCGGACTTTGATAAAACGGATGCATTCAACAATGTCTTTAATGATCTAATCCTTTATTATCTGTGCCAATATCGTCTTGTACTCTCGTGAGATGTATTGAGACCGCCTCGAAATCGAATTCCCGAAATACATCAGAGAACAAAGTTCAGAAGAAAATTTAACACGAGTTGTCGTTTAACTTGTATTTGCTTTGCACTGTTCGAAAGCAAAGCGATTAAAACGTTTGTCTTCAAAACTTGCTTCCTTGTGGCACGAGTTTGATTTCCAGGCGAAGGTATGTAAATACATCTTTAAAACAATCACCTGAAATTTAGTAAAATACACGACAACAATTTACAAAAAGCAGCCTAAGTACATTCACTAAAAATTAAAAAAAAATATATTAAAACTATGGCTTCAAAACTCTCTACAGCGACATACATTTTCCCAACATAATTCCCATCAGTTCAATATGAAAAATATTTCTAAAAACAAGGAGTGCGTTTGTAGATAAAAAAGCTAATTAAAAAAAATGACTGCATCTCACCTTTCTGCGCGGTTGTAGTAAATCATCTTAAACTATTGTGACAAATATTACTAAACCGATACAATTACTGCCATCTGTGTTTGTTTTTATTTTTAAAGGCTTTATTTTTCATCCAAGTTTCGGAAAATAATAAAAATATTCTTGCGTAAGCGAGAAAAATTTAAAAATAAAAGCAAACATAGATGCAGTAATTGTACCGATATCCGAACGTCATTTCCGTTTGAAAACATTATTTCCGCCCGAAAAACTTCTGAATTACTCGTCACATCGCGCCTAAAGAAGTTTTACTTCAAAATGAATTGTACATCACAACATTTTGCAGCGGACCGTGAAAAAGAAAAAATAGAAATATGTATTTACGTGATCCTAAAACAAAACAAAAAAAGTCATTCCCAATTTTTGGAGCCGTGTTACGTCTAAAGTTTATTTATTATATTTTTTTATGAAATGAAAGGTATGTTTTAAGACATAATAATATATTATACTTTATAGGTTTTATTTTAACATGTTACATTTTTTTACCTTTCACTACCGGTTTAAAAACGACAGTGAATTAGATGGTCCTGTAAAAGCCGGTAAGTAGTCAGTGCCGAGGAAACACAAAAAAATTTAATATTTAATTCTCTCTGAAACACAAAAGGAAAACAAGGAAACACAAAAAAGTTTAATATTTAATTCTATCTGATTGCCAGCTACACAATAAAAACGTAATGTTAATTTTTTTACTGAGATTTTTTAAGAGTGCAAACAAATATATATAATTTTTAACACAACTAATTAATTGACTAAATCAAAATGTTAAAAATTATTAAAAAGCCAAAAAGGGAAAGCGCTATTTATTGTATTTTACCCTTTACAGTCGAAATACATACCGCCGGCCGCCATGCTGTGTGAAAGCAATTAAAAAAAATATTTTAAATGATTTTTTCTAAAACTTCAATGAAAATTAACGTAGCGCTTCGCTTTCAACATTGAAAATTTTTGACTTCACACGACGACAGGTCTGCTTTTTGCAATTAAGTTAAGTGAAATATTGATTCGTCGAAGAGGATCGAGAATAAAGTTCAAAGGAGAAGGCGATCTTTTACCGGCAAAGGGTTGATGAAGAGGACTACCAATTATTATCGCAGAAAGCTACGGCACACTTTAGCTGCGACTCAATTTATAAAGCAATAAAGGCGAGATGGGCTTATTATCAGGAAAATATATTGATTACTTAAAAATACGGTGCAAATATTTAATATTTATTGAACAAAATTAAAAAATATAATTAAATTGAATATCGCGTTGCTTGGCTTTTATATTAATATTTATTCATTTTAATCAACAGCCCCTCTTCGAAAGACGGGAAGTTAATTTTTGTTTTATTTCTCGACGATTTGTTCCGCATCCCTGATTTCGTTTTAAATTCTATATTTTAAAAAGATTTCTTCGTAATTTAATATTATCGACTTTACTTACCTATTACATGTATATTTAAATTGCATGTTTACAAACTTATTATATAATTTTTAGGTAAAGTTTACAATCACCTAATAGTAGGTCTGTCAAAAGCAATAATCAGAATATAGTTATTAAACATTAGCATTACGTTGTTATAACGCTCTTAAACTAAGAACCATTATTGGGTCCTCAAATATAAAAAAATACATAATACATGTTTCGGTTGACTATAATAAAAATTACATAATTATTAGGTTCATTAAACTAACAATTTATTGTAAAACGATTCAGTTGATCATACTAACAATTACATAATGATTTGGTTCATAAAACATAACAACACTTAGATTAGCAGTGCTCATATTTGCACAGTTCAAAATGAACTCCTTTCTTTCGGATCGACGGGAATCGAACACAAACTTTCAACTCGAACTACGACCGATATAATTAGATATTCGTGTTCCGTTTCTCATTTAATAATAATATCTGCTGATCTTCCCAGGAATACCGCAAGGTTTTCAGTTTGTTTTATTGTGAAAAAAAATACTAAAATTTGAAAAAGCGGAGGAAGAGAAGGGCGTGCCTTTAGGAGTGGACTCGCCACGAGGGGCATAAAGCTTTTAAGCCTTAAAGCGCCTGGATAATATTAATTGGGAAAGGATTGACAAAATAAGCGCTCTTTGCCGTGATTCAAGTTCGATCCAAGTTATGTATAATTTAACATTTAATAATTCAAAATAATATTAACATTTTCCCTAATCTTACTGAGACCAAAGCCTTTCCCAACGAAAAATATTATGGCTTAAAAATCACATAGATCGACAAACGTTGATTCTAAATATATAAGTTTTTAATTCAATGAAACAAATACATTTTTGTACACCACTCTATAATCATAATTGTCGAGATGTTTCGAAACCGATAATTTCTTTTACGAACATTGAAGAAGTATAAGTTTTTATTATATACTGGCTGCAACTTAAATAAAGAAATTGTTTCTCCCTACGTGTCCTTTCTCATTCGTCCCCATTCCTCTTCCGACTCCTCTTCCCCTCCCGCGTTCCACCTTCACCTTCCCCTACCTACTCCCGCTATCCCCCTTCTTGCGACCCCCCTCACACATTCACATTTCCACTTTTCCGCATTCCCCCCTCCCTCTTCCGTAAACCCTACATCCTTAATTCCCCGCGGTCCATCCCGGATTCCCCTCCCGCTTTTTTCCTTGCCGCTAAACTCCATAAAATACACCCATTTTAAAAACATTTCGTGTTTGACCTATTTCAATTTTTTTATGCAAATATCATAGCGCCAGCCAGCAAATATCAACCCGTTATTCTGCTATTAAGGACGATGACAAATCCAACAAATCAAAGATCATAAAAAGCGGTTCGGCCGTTCTTGAGTTGTAAATGGTGTAACTAACCCGACTTTTTTATATAATAAGATTATTAATCGTAGAATTTATAAATCGTCATTTAAAAACAAATTAAAACAGACCATTTCGTTGGTAAGTAAGACTCAATCTACTGATACTAATTGAAAATTAAAAATAGTTATTTATCTTTTTTACTTGTAGGTATATGTTTAACGATCGATTAACCCGAACACGTTGTGGTCATTGTCTGTTTTTTTTTTTACATTAGCTCCACATAGGAGGCCCAGGAGGAAAAAACCCTCAAGCCCTATGTCATCTTTGTGGATCCTGTATGGAGGGTCTTTTTAAGGAAAGGACGAATAAGAAGTTCTGGGAAGGAAAAAGGTGTAAGGGGTGAGAGGGGATTTCTTGGTTCAATGTATCCAGGAGTGACTGCGGTAAGCCGTGAGAGTCCGGCTGGAGAGGTCCGTATTAGGTCTTCCTCAATCAGTCTCTCGCAAAACGGCCCGGCACGCAGTAGGTGGGCAAACGCGTTAGCAGCCAGGACCGAGACAATCCTCACCCCATAAAACGGGGCACCCCAAACGGGTGACCTACGGCAGGAGTGGTGGTTATCCAATAAATGATTCCCAGTGCGGCGGTATCCGTACCCGCGATCCATATTGAGTTTATTTAGAAAATGCATTGTCGTACTAAAATCGCCTAGCATTTGAAGGGTTAAATGAATATCCCGAATATCAATATTGAAGATCAATTATTATTCTAGGTGCTGAACAATCCCAACAATAGAATTACTCATTCGAGAATTAATCGTACACAGAATCATCATTGTTTATCATTTAACCATTCGAAAGCATCAAGCAATTCTGGACACATCTCACGTTCGGGGTTATTCATTGAAATTCAGCATAGCAAAAAATACCTCATTCGGTTGGTGCGAACACTGCAGCAGAGCATGAAGTATAGTCTTGTCGGTCGTGCTGGTCTGGTATTAAAAAGGAATATTTCACGAAGGCAGCGGACCGCATGACGCTTGGATGGTCATTCAAAAAAGCTCATTTGTCTGGCGGAAGTTGCACTTTATACGACAAAAGAATAGTGACCACACAGAGAAAATTTTTATTCGATAAAACGATCATTTTAATAGGAAAAACGGTTAAAAACGGGACTGAAGTTCTTACGAACAAATTAACAGGGTTTCAATGTTTATTGGCGGTAACATGTACGAATAATTTGTTGGTATACGTAATTTTGTACGTCTACCAACAAATTATTCTTACATTTTCCCGCCAATAAACATTGAAACCCTGTTAATTTGTTTTGTAAGAACGTCAGTCCCGTTTTTACTATTAAAATGATCGTTTTTTTAATTACATTTTTCTCCGTGCAGAAGTATGCCGTAATACTAGGGTTCCCAACCGATCGATTTTGTCAAAATTTGGTCGATTCCAATAATTAAATGTAAAAAAATGTTTTTTTTCCATTTTTACTAGCAATTAGTGTTAAAGCACAATGAAACTCATATCGTGGATTTACATTACGTGGATTTACTAGATGATCATTTATATGGAAAAGTGTATGAAAGGGTTTTGTTTTTTCTATGGGAAAAACTAAACCCGGACCTGAAAATCTGGTGCGTAAAAAAATAAGTAATAACTGAATTTATGTACATTCCTCTTCCATACACAAGCAAATGCTTGCAATGGAAGGGTAGGACGACCGTCCGTGGTCGAGTGGTAAGACACTTGACTCCGAAGGTCGCGGGTTCAAACCCGGCGTGCGCAAATAAATTTTATTTGATTAATTTGTGTTATTTCACAATTAATTAATAAAAACAATATATGTTATATTTGCGGCACGATCCAGACTGGAAGATACTCTCAGTATCGCCCTGGTGTAAGACCACCATTCAGAATTGAAACGTTGCTTAATAATGGCTTTAGCCGTGTTTAGTGACTAGATCTGAATAGCCAGGTACTTTCCCACCTTCCTCTTTCCCATCTCCTTCCCTTCCCCGCTTACCTTCAGCCTCACAACATACTCCAATTGGGGATGCCATAGTCTCACCGGCTCCAGAAGGGAGCAGTTGGGACTCTTGTAAGGTTTCTCTATAAAAAAAAAGTAAATAACTCTGAGATATAAAATTATTAAAACGTATCATGTAACACATATTGTTGAAAAAAAAAATTATAATAATAATAAACATAGCTTTTGAGTTTTGTAAAATAAGACAATAAAAGCTCTTATGTAAAGCTGTCAATATATTGGTAAAAGCAAACAAAGTCAGTTTCTGTAAAAACCTGTACAGAAAGGTAAAACTCCTCAAGATTAAGACCAAGAGTGGCAGGTTATGTCTGCGGTGCCAAAGAGCATTCAATACTCGTCAAATATAACATTCCTTTCGTGAAAAGTGACGTAAGCTGCGTTCAGAAATCTGGATTTGTCATTCTTCACATTTATCATCTCTTCAGCAAATACCAGAGCACTGAACAATATTACATCCTAGAAATGCCTTCCAAGCAGATTGGAGTGGTGACGAATGTCGCCAGACTTTTGTCGAAGGTTCTAGCCTCTGTAGCATACGATCTGTCTTTATTATACTTTCATATATCGTATATCGCTATTCCATTTGAATATCATAATGATGATGAAAAACAGTTTTGTATTGGAAATTTAATGCACGATTTTCCAGACTTTTGAGTCACGAAACAGGCATACATCGCATTTTTTGCAACAGAGCATGAAATATTCCCGCGAAAGATATTGCAAATATAAATATTAAACCTTTTTAACGTCTGAAATCAGCGTATTTCGTGAAATGTTAATAATTAATATAATTATTTTTGCGAAACGGCCGACGATCTCGTAACGAATTTAAAGTCCAAATAACATAAAGTATCTAACTTTTTTTAAATTATGGCTGTAACGACATAAACACATGTCTACAACGCGGTCGGACATTACACAGTTCCTCTAATAAATAAAATTCTTGATGGGCGAGAAAAAAAAACAAATATTTATTTCCACGAAATTTACATAAAGCAACTCTCGCATCTGGGCGATTTGCAACGGCGATTACAATAATTATGTAGGGGAAGACATGATAGGGGGTGTACTGTATAGTGAAAACGGCCTACAGCGCTTTCGCGTTACGGAAAAAATACCCGCTGTAATCATTCGCCGTCTGTAATGTCATTATGGCTGCTTGGGATAGGATGGGTCCGCTGACAAATACAAGGGCTAGTCAAAAAGTAATGCCTATTTATTTTCTACTTTTTATCGCTTAGAAATTAAAATGCAACTACACAGGTTGAAAAACACAATTGACGATTAATTTGTCACTTTTCAACATAATCTCCATCCATTTCCACAGTTTTGGTCCATCTTTTAACAAGGGCGTGCATCCCAGTGTGGTAAAAGTGCTTGTGCTGGTCCTCCTTCCTATATAAACCATTGATGCACGGATGTTTTCACGGCATCCGCATTTTCAAAGTGAATCTCACGATGAGCTTCACATCATACCTCCTTTACTGGGGGAGAGAATGCGTCATAATTCATCTGTAGTTATCCGGCGGTCATCATGAATGATGTTATTGACTCGTTGAATGTTGCGTGGAGTTACTGCAGTCAACTGCCTACGGCTCCGCTTTTTCTCAAAATCAATTTTTTCACTTAACTAACTTTATTTAAGTAGAAAAAAATTGGAGGCATTAGTTTTTAACTGACGTTTCACCCTTTGCATTCAAGAATTCAATCACAAAACCCTGTCTGATACGAACATTGATGTCGGCCATTTTGCAAGTGACTGCAGTGCTACCATCTGTTGACACAGAAAGTTACTACTGCAGTGGGTTGTAGAAGAAGGTTGGATGAATAGCGTCAAATTTAAAATTTTCATTATAATTTTTTAATTGATAAACTAATGTTTTACACAAGATTTGTATGCATAGCACAATGGGTAACAATTATTATAAGCAATAATTATTAACCTGAAACACTCATCCGCATTGAAAAAATCACAAAAAAAAAATACATGACGCCGACGGGACTCGAACCCGTGCCATTCTGATTTCCGGTCAAATGCTCTGGCGTCATGTATCTTTTCTTGGGTGATTTTTTCAATGTGGATGAGTGTTTCAGGTTAATAATTATTGCTTATTATAATTGTTGTAAATAATTAAAATTTTCACTTCACTAACTTTATTTAAGTAGAAACAAATAGAAGGCATTAGTTTTTAACTGACCCTCGTACTACAAAGGACATAGATATATTTTTTTATTTAAATGTTGAAATGTGGTTACGGAGAGTATCAATACGTGGGAAAATATATTTGAACAGTTAGTGTTTTTTTTTACTTTTTGGTTACAATACTATAGAAGTTTATTTAAAAACTTAATAATATTAATTGGTAGATACCTAATTGAAACGTGTATCATTTTCAACACATTAAATCATGGGTTGAACAACCAACCTCGTTTAAGTTTTTTGAAGTTTTGCGAGAAATAAAAACACTCCACATATAAGAAGTTGGCGTAAAATAGATGTGGTATTCTGTTTTCCTAAAATTGGAATTAAAAATCACATGCACTTTGAAACTTAATATTTTATAGAATATTTATATGTTAAGTTATTTCATTAAAATCAGATAATTCTTTTAGAATATACAAGAGAGCCTCTGTGGGCTTGACTCGTAGATAAGTTAGAAATGAAGTGAAATAAGAATTAATTACATATTATAAACGCTTACACATTAAATGATCTGCTTGTCCTAACAGATACGTAATTAATCGTGAACTTGTTTAAACGGGGAATAACTCACCTAATTCATCCCTTCTTAGGTTAAATTTCGTTAAAGACGAAGGTTTTGCAATGTGCAATCGGGATTTGAAATTATCCCGCCTCTTACAACAGAGAACTCTCACAACGTGTGCGAAATAACACATACAAGTATTTCCACTGCATTAAGTCCACATGGACATATTAATAATCCTTGGAGAAAATCGAGAGCCGGAAAGCAAACATAAAAACAAATATCTCAGGCGTCCCTGGAGTCCCCTTGGAGAGAGATAAATAGACCTTATTCATGGACTGATTTGTAACGAAAAAAATAACCCACAGGTTTACATTGTTTGATATGAATGGTTACTCAAAAGCCCATGAGATGTAATAACATGCGCTGCTTATTATGAAACTATCTAATCGGAAGTGACCGACAGTAGCAGTAGATTCTCTCATATTAATTCCATCCGATGCGACTTCTAATTTTTTGATGCTATCTGTTATGATTCTACCTCACATTACCAGAGTTTAAAGTACTGTCACGGATATTTTCACTGTTGTAGAGAATATATAGCAAATTTGGTAATTTGTGAACAAAAATATATTCTTAAAAAAATGAAATCACCTGTTCAGATCAATGGTAGTTAATATGCACAAACCACGCGAAGAATCTTCAATTTATAATGTGTTGTCAAAGTCATAATCTCCTTACCTGAAACAAAGAATAAAATAATTAGTTAAAAATAAAAAAAAACACACACACACCTCTAGAAAAACATTGAAGTGTTCTATTGATCGATGGTTGAACTATACTATTCGTGATTTTTGTAATATAAATTACAAATATTTCCATTAGCGATCTATCGACCATTAATAATTCTATTGTGGTCTCACAAAGTACGCAAATCAACTATGCATGTCACATCAATGTGACAGCGACATTTTATATGATAAATTTATAAACACATTTTCTGTGCTGTTCAATAACACAAATTTATTTTGCCATTTGCATATTACAACAGATTGGTGAAATTTGTTTACGGGCCGCAAAATACAAAAGCGATAAAAGACACATTTTTCATGTAACATTGAACGCATAAGTGTAATGTAAGTTACTGATAATAAATTAGTTAGATTGTAAACAGCCTGAAGTTTACGGTATACACATTCGATTCTCGAGTTTCCTTCAAAAGTTAGCTTGTTCGGCGGAAACCCATCTTGGCGGGAGAAGATAAATTCTGCCAATTTTATCTACATTTATCTCCAATCCCTCGAGAAACTTAAATTGATTTTGCCAAGTTTCAACAAGTTATAAGTTGAATGCTAACTTACGTCATTACATTCGGAATGTTTAGCGAAATAATAAGGTAAAATGATCCAGTTGAAAAGCAGTCAACGTCAACATATTATATTATATGCAACAAGATGAATACAAAGTTGTTTCATTGTCAATTATTTATTTTCATCGACATTAGGTTATGCTCAATGAGTAGATACACTTTTATACAATCGCAATCTGGTTGTCGTATCGAATAAAAAAATATCGTACGAATTTTGAAATTTTTCAATGGCATAACGTACAGAAAGAAAGTTAATAATTGGTCATCTTTTCTTCCTCAAATTGCTTAGTATCATTATTAGAATGAAATACACATAGAGTGGGGTTACTAAAGTTATAGGTTCTGAAGAAACAAAGTTACCTCGAATTTCTTAAAAATATGTGGAATAAATATAATAGAATGAGGAGCCAATAGAAAGTTACGTTCGTTACCATAAAAAGTCGGCTTAACAAATGCTTACGGAATGACACATAGCTACAAGTTTATGTCAATGGAGAATTGCTTAACTTTTCGCATTCGTTTTGGATTGCGGAAAAATCAGACTAAAATATTGCCTACGGAATGAGTTGAAGTGCTTTGGAATAAGAAATAAGAAGCACTCCGCGCCATATTCATATTTTCAACTCTTCAGTTTTCGCAAGTCCTGAACTCAGTGGAGTTTCATGGAATTTCGGAATGCTTCCGAAGTATTATATATTTTATTTTTAAAGATGTCTAGAAACTAGATTAAATTATCTTTGAGATGTTTGTATCTGAAACGAAAATTGATATTTCTGAATAATAAAATTTTACGAGCAATATAAAAGATGATGTAATGTAAACAAAGAAACTTATCAAAATATTGTCACCCGAAAATTAAATAATTTTTGAAAGAATTCGATATTTAGAGAACATGTTTCATTTGTTAGTTAGTTTAGTTTCTTCAATTATAATAATTAATAATTTAATAAATGATTAACAATTACATTTAGTTCGTTTCAATTTGGGAGGCAGAAATGGGTACCGTCGCCCCGGGAACCATTTATTGGATAACCAACACCTCTGCCATAGTTCACCCCAAGTGGTTCGCTACGTTTGGTGACTTAGCAGGGGTGCTCGGGTTCATGGAGTGAGGTTTTTTTTCTACTTGATCTGGACACACTGAACCCCAGATTCCTACCTACCTCTCATACTTTCCTTACCAGAATTTCCTCTTCTTTATTTCCTTAAAAATACCATCCACATGTAAAATATTTATTCTAACACTATTCCTAAACTGTATTTACACTCCTAAACTATATAAACACTATTCCTGTATTTTGGTTAATCTATCTAATCACTGTATTTTTCAGTTTTTGTTCTTGTATTTGTATGACTTGTGTGTAACTTTTACTAGCAACAATATATATATTTTTTATTTTTTTTTACTTCCAACAAAATGTAAAAGCCCTCTGGGCGTTGAACAAATAAATAATGAAAAAATATTTGAGACAAATTGAAAAAAAAAATTATATAAAAATACTTTTATAATGAAGTTCAAATCGCTCATTCAGGGGTTCTAACGGAATATGATGTTTTAGATCAGCAATGTCCTTCCAAGGCGTGAGGGAAAACGTCTCAAATGGGCTGGAAGCTACAACAAAACATGATAAGACATTTCAGAGACTTATTCATCGGATTTATTTATTCGGCTCTATATTAATTGGCAAAACAGAAGTCTAAAATTTAGGAGTGACATTGGACTCTAAGCTTATATTCGATATTCATATCGACCGAGTAAAGTCAAAAGCCTCGAAAATGTTGGGATTAATTCTTAGAACATGTAAAAAATTCAATAACCTTAAAACGATGAAAATCCTGTATTTTGCATATGTCCGCAGCTTACTAGAATACGCAAGTATGGAACCCGCAATTTAAATCTTAGGTACACAATCTGGAACGTGTTAAAAATCGTTTCCTGCGATAGTTAGATTTCCGTAGATACTGATATCGAAAAAGCTTGGCTGATGTACTCTTTCTACATAAAATATCCAGGTCCGTCGTAGACTGCCCGGAACTTTTACAACGAATCCAATTACGAGTTCCCAACAAACGAACCAGATCAGACAAAATTCTTACCCTCCCTCGATGCTACACCAATTCTAAGCAAAACTCCTTCATGTATCGTGCATCACACATTTTCAATACATACTATTCACAATTTGACATCTTTAACTCTGCACCACACGCCTTAAAGGTACACAGGCGATCTCACAATACTTAACAACCATATGAACTGTTTATTTTTTGATTTCTTGTAATCCGTATTTTTATTAGTATACATACTATACCTCAACTAGACCGATCCCCCCCCCCCCCATCCTACCCTCACCGTTTCAATCAACTTGTTTATACAATTTTTCACATCATCTTTAATCATTTCACTTATATACAATACACATGTGGAAACCTGTAAATGGTACAATTAATGTAACTTAATTAATTTTGCTTCATTAATAACGTATATACTGATTGTCTCCCAAATAAAATAAAATTAAATTTCCTGGAAAGCATGAAGGAGAAAATCAATTTTTTTATCAAACCACTTCTAAAAGCTCTCATTGAGAGGATTCATTATGTTTTCCGATCAAATTAATAAAAATAAAAGTAGACTCTTAAGGCGGATTATTTAAAAAAAATAACAATTCATCAAATAGGTATTTGAAGTTAATTTTCAGTCCCAATTGCTCCCGTCTGGAGACAGTGACACTATGGCACTCCCAATTTATGTATATTGTGAGGCTGAGGGTAGTGAGGAGGGGAAGGAGTTGGGGAAGAGGAACGTAGGGATGTACCTGGCTATTCAGATTTGGTCACCAAGTTTCGATTGTGAATGGTGGTTTTGCACCGAGGGCGATACTGAGAGTATCTTTCACTCTGGAACGTGCCGCAAATATACTATATGTTATTTTTAATTAATTAATTGTGAAATAACACAAATAAATCAAATAAAGTATATGTGCACACGCCGGGTTCGAACCCGCGACCTTCACATTGGGAGTCCAGAGTCTTACCCCCTGAACCACGCTGGCCGTCAATTTTATGAAGTTTTATGAAGAAACTAGCCGATAGTTACAAGTTCTATTCAAGTTATTTTATTAAATCGTTATCGGCCAGTTGCTTCATAAAACTGAAATAATCACAAAATTTGATTAGAAATTTTAGATGACGTGAAAACTAACTTCAAATATTTGACGAAATGTTCAAATTTTTTGAAACAACCCATCCTTGGTCGAACCCTACAAGTTCAATATTTATCACGATCCGGAATTCGGAATTCAAATCAATCGATATTTGAATCTAGAAATTCTGCTACCCATATTGTGATCGGTCAATACGCTAACCTACACGTTCAATACATATCATGATGGATACGTTTTTAGATTTTCACGGCCAAAAGCATTTCATGATATTTGATAAATATTGAAGGATCACAATAAATATTGAAGTGTAGGGTAGAACTCCGATGGATCGTGATAAATATTGAACGTGTAGCCTTAGGGATGCGAGCATACGCACTATTTATTTGAACTGTATCGAATCATTTATATAGATTGTAGGATGTAGATTTTTAATACCAGATATCTAGCAGGGGTTTATTTTGCTGAGACCATAAAATTCTGATAATAATAATATTCAGGTACGACACGTACCTGTACATCATATTGATCGAATAAATTCATTCAACCAATAGGGTTGATAACTCGACTTAGAGTAAGTATTCCATTCAAACTCTCGTTAAATATGTACATTACTCGAATTAAGATTCTATACAGCTTTGAGGCCCGCACGTAGCAAATTACGATATAATGTTAGAATTGGTTTCATTGAAGGTGCCTACATCCTAAAACCCAAATGTACAGTATGTACACCATATTCTAAGTTTATACCTTCCTAGATGCTTTATTCTAAATTCATGATTAAAACCGTATTACGTGTGATGCTGGAACGTGTACCACGCTGATAGGAAGATTTCGTTTGAGAGTATGGTCTGAAGCAGTTGAAGATATATTCCAGCTCCACGATACCACACGTACAGGCGAGCTTCCTCATCAATATGAAGGTATATTATGAAATGAATGTCGATGCCCTACTCGTACCTGCATAAATGTAACTTTGAATAATTTTACTTGTGAAACCTCACTAAATGCGGTTAGTTCTAATATAATATATTCAGTATTCCGGGAAGGTTATTACATATTACATTCGTTGTGTCGCCTCGGGTTGCGAAAGTTATTTTAAAATTGTGTTTGTAGTGAGTTAACAAACTCCCGAAATAACAAAATGCTTTTTGAATTTACTGAATTTTTGTTTTAACCCTTAGAGAATCAAATAAATTTCCGTTGGGATTATCAGCAACAAAAGGAATATCAGATATTATTTTATAGATACAATAACATAATACATGTTTAATTCCTGTTATAAAAAAAGAAGCTTAAAAAATTTCCCAAGTGTATTTTAAAAGCTATAATAAACCAACGGTTGCCATTGATTTGAAAAAATTCGAAACGTTTCATTTTACAAAGATATTATATCATTTAGAGCAGTGATTCCCAAACTCTTTTCATAGTCACATAGTCAAAATAGTAAAAATTGGATGGACCCCCGGGGAAAGAGGAAAATTCAAAATTCAAAATTCCTGACTTAGCCATTAAACCATCCGTCCTGGGGGGGGGGGCAAAATTGCAAATAATTTGTGCATTGGTATGGGAAACCTCTGGCCTACATTGATAGGTAAAGCCAAGACAACATTTTTATTCTTTACTATAGAAACCAGATAAATTGTCGTGGACCCCTACATACAACTTGTGGACAACCATTTTTTTATCACGCCAACGTAGACCCCCATCGTGTCTCCCGTAAACCACTAGGGGGTTTTTTTATTGCTTAAAAAATTTAAGCAAAAGATTACGATTATCATGGCATTTTTATTTTATTTTTATATTGAAGAATAAATTTTCTACAGCGAGTCTAAGTTTCCCATTTTTGAAATACCTAATAAAAACAATATATTGGGGCGGGGCTACCGTGTGACGTCATTAGCGTTGGCCGGATTCTGACACATTTCTGACAGTAGTACTTTGTTGTTTGTTGACGTGCGTACACCGTTGCCAATCACGGGCCGTTTTTGGTTTAGTCGGTTTTTGATCGTTTTTAAAATCAATAAGTTTGAAAGAAAACATATCGCGGCGTCAAGGCATCAGTACTAAAGCGCCGAACGTCGCGTACTTTCTATTTTAACGGCTTCGACGTGTTCAGTACAACACAATCCAGCGTTATAGCGTGACGTCAGTCGAACGCCTTGACGCATTCCTGTTTGACGGAGCCATTTTTGTCATTTTTGGACATATCGAAATACTTATTTTACAGTCGTTAATTAATCTTTAAATAAAACATTTTCATCAACCTAAAAATTATGAGACGACCTCATTCTACCGCCCACGCACGTTTTTTAAAGATATAAAAGTTAGGATCATTTCCCCTCACATAGAACAACATAACACTGACCACAGCATGTTGTTGACAATTAATATGAGTGCCGCACGAGAGACCCAACTGCTTTCAATCGCCTGAAGTCGGTGAGCCAATGACCTCCGGCGAGACGGTGAGTTAGGATGAATGTGGTGGGGAGGGGATGGAAATGTGGAAGAGGATGGTTATATAAATGTTGTCACTAACCACGTTTAAATGTTTAAATTTCAAGCAAAGATTCGATTCTGAACGGTGATTTTTCACCAGGGCGATACTGAAAGTATCTACAATTCTGGGACGTTGCGCAAATATACCAAATATTATTATTTTAAATGTTAATTGTAAAATAGTCCAAATTAATTAAATAAATTTTACTTATGATAAAATTGGGAATTAAGAATATTTGAGAGGGGAGGATTCATCTGGTGTTGTTTTTATACCCGTGGTTCTGATGAAGTTAATTATATTCAGAAATAAAATATTAACGGCCTTACTAAAAAAAAACACTCCGCGGCCGTTAAACGGTGTTTTTGTGAATCTTTAGATTTGACAACGCCGTATTTTCTTGTTCAAATTGGAGTTTTCATAATAATCCGCTAGGTGGTGTGATTGATTCGCCTGCGCATTGCTTACCCGCTGAATAAAAAAAAGCCGCGGAAATGCAGAAAAAAGTCGGTCGCGGTGTGTGTGTGATAAAAATGATATTTTCGTTAATGATTTTAATCCTTGATAATTCGCACTTATATTCATTTACGCAATGTATTTACTATTAATTTGTGTTGTTTTTCGTTAGTTTAAGTCAAATTGTGACACTAAAATCGTGTGTTCTAAATTGATCTGTCAGAAAATGGTTCTGTAGGTTATATTCAGAAATAATTTGCATTTTAAGATCTTTATTTTATTATAAATTCTTGAAAGTGATGTTTTTTGGTGACTAAAATGTCTAATACATATTTTAGTAAACGTATCAAAGAAATTAATGTGTTAAGATGTGCAAGCAATGTATTCAAACGTGAGTTTTTTTATTGTAAATTTTTGGGAATGAAAAGCTAATTTCAAGATTTTTTTATATTTTTTTTATTTTGTGAAGGAGTAAATAGTGAGGTGACAGTTTTATTTCAAAATCATTAAATAAAAGGACTGTGTTTTTTGAATTTTGAATTTTTCCAAATATTTCAATGTTTTAATAGAAAGTGTTTGGGGTAAGTGAGTTTTTTTTTTCAATTTGATGTTTGAAGCTTAAAATACTACAGTTTTTAAACATTTAAGTATATTTTAGATATGAAAATCTTAAAGGTAATTACATTTTGGTTCTAAAATGGTATTTGTTTTTACGACATCTCAAAAAATAACAAATATATAGGACATTAAAAAAAGAAATTCGAAATTCGTTGAAAATTGCAAATGGAACAAATATATACAACAGATAAACTACCCTCCTTGGCCGTGTAAGCAATGTACATATCTTTCCATGAACAATTTTTTGTCAGTTCTTAATTAGTAAGGATTCTTCATACATGGTTGTTTGACCACTGTACAAATTTTTCAGAAAGTTTATTAGTAAGGCTGGTAAAATGGCGACGTTGTCAGATCAAAACCATATATTTTGTTTAGTAAGAATTTGAAAAACGAAATGTACAGACTTTACACAACGTGCTACAGAAACACCGTTTAACAGCCGCGGAGTGTTTTTTTTAGTAAGGCTGTAAGGGTTTCTTTATCTACAGGTTTATTATTTGTGTAACTCATTAATGGCTTTCATACTTTTTATGTGAATACCGACGTCCCAGCTCCCGTTTGGAGCAAAGTGAGACTATGGCATCCCAATTGGGGTATGTTATGAGGCTGAAGTTAGTGGAGAAGCGAAGGAAATGGGGAAGAGGAAGATGGGAAAGTACCTGGCTATTCATATCAGATTACCAAACACGGCTGAAGCAATTACAAGCAACATTTCAATTCTGAATGGTGGTCTTACATCAGGGCGATACTGAGTGTATCTTTTATTCTATGCATAAATTAGAAGAGATAAATAATACTCATTTTTCACCTAAAATGAAATTCGAAATTACATAATCTTAATCGAACTGGTTTTAGTCATTCCGTAAAAAGAATATAGGCCTTTATTACAAAACAATAATAGAAAATAATAATTAACCGAGATGTGGAATTGAATAGCTATCTATAAAGGCAAAACAATAAACGACGTTGAATGCAATTCGGTAAATCAATGTTTGTTGTTTGGAGCAGACAGACATGGGAAACTGTCAGTTAATAGGGCCAGAAATTACAAACCGTTGCAACCGTCAAATTATATTTTTTAAATGCTTTTCAAAATAATTAGCCCAATAATAAGGGTGCCTGCTACCCCTCAATACAAAGGACTATCCCATCAAAACCGTGGTTTCCACAATTCCACCATTTTTCCAAAAAAAGAAATTTCTCTTTATTAAAATTCTCACTTATTCGAATGAGAATCGGACATTGTACCGTTCCTTTTCACCTTTTAATGCATGTCCCGGACTCCCTTGATTGTACATTCTGTGGTCTAGAAGTGGGAACTTTACATTCTGTGGTGTAGAAGTGGGAACTTTAGATCCTATATTTTATGTTTGTCCCTCTCTAAACAAATATCCTCTCTTCCATCAAGCCTTATATAAATTATATATATAAAATTGCCTCCCCTTCATTCAACATCTCACCTCTTCTAAGTCTGAACTCGACTCCAATCTTCATTATAATTTTGAATTTGGCCATTTAAATAAAATTAATATTTAAATTCCCCTAATTATTATAATTTTAAATGATGGCCAAGAACACCCTTGGTGAAAGCCAGAAATAATTGAAAAAAAACCTTAATAGTGTACAATTTTACTGTAATGACAGCATCAGTGGCTAAAAGGTTAAGATACTGGGCTGCGGAACCAGACGTCACGGGTTCGAATAAATTTCAGGTGTGTACAAACAAATTATAATGGATTTAATGATGTTATTTCAAATATAGGCTAGGCAAATATAAATATTTAGGCTGGGGGACGGAGTTTGAGTTATTAAAAAATGTATGTACATATTAAATGAAATTCAAGTACCTACCTAAAATTTAATTGTCGGCATCCTGCGGGTTTATCAAGTATTTATTGAACTAATTATCCCTACAGCCTCATCACCTTTGAAAGATGTGTAACTCCTTCTGGAGTATCATTGGTAACAGGACATCAAAGCTTTGACTTGTCCATAACATCAAACAGCATCGGTATATAAAACAGACAGAAGGCCATAGCCATGCACCGCAGCGCCCATCCGCATCTGCCTGTGCAATTAATTGTGCATCTCGGGTGCAAATAACAGATAGTTTATCAGGTGTAAAATTAGAATCGAATGAATTAAGTGTTTTCCGAGTAATAAACAAATATGCTTGGTGGTTTTTCGATTGATCCGAACTCGGTGCGAAGAGTTAAAACTTCGCCCTACAGATTTTAAAATTATTCCAAATCAGTTGAAAATATTTTAGCACGATGCAGAAAAGGTAAACTCTACTGTCGTCAAATATTCATGGTGTTTCATGTCTACAATTTCTGGGATAACGCAAATGTGTTTAGATGGAGAGGTCATTTCTATCGCGGGAGCATAATACATATTTTAATCTGTCAAAAATATTTCTCGAGTATTATTGTTTTTTTATTTATTTATTTGATACAATATTTTTACATTTCATAGTACAATCCAGTAATGTTGGCTTCACTAGGTGGTTTACTCGTGCTGAGGCCTCCAATTTAAATACAAAAAATATACATATAAAATATATATATAAGAAAATGTTGTTGTTTTTGTGTTTGTATGCGTCATAGTTTTAATTAAAATATCGGGCGAAACCGTTTAGTATAGTTAATATTATAAATAGCAGAATGCCGCAATCCATGATTAATTTTTATACAAAAAATTAATAATTCTAGGAAACCGCTTTTTCAAAGCTATCTGTAAAAATAAATTAACCGAAGTCTGCCGCAGACGTTACTGGAAGGAAAGAAAACCTTCGAATGAAATGTAATTAGGAACATTAACCCCGACATTCAAAGGGATAAATTCAGAATTATTCAATACCATGCGAAAATAATGAATACTATAACCTAATTAGAGAACATACCTCCAAAATATTATATTGCGAAGACACCAATTATTTTAATACATTTTCAGAAAACGCCTTTCAAAGACAAAGAATAAATTTAAATATAGGTGCTTTATTCCATTTTTCCTAGTAGATGGAGTTGATCCGCTCAGTTGGCGATGCTTCGAATTAAAAACTTTGATAGCCCGGGATTAGAAAAGTACCAAAATAAGTAAAATTATCGATATGTTAATAGAATTTAGCCATTTTTAAGGGAAGAAAAGTGGTCATATTTTATTCCATAACGTTGTTTTTTTTTTTCTTTTTATAATCTATCTTATAGAATTGAAGAAAAACAATAAAATATATTAAATTATCGGCTGAAATCTTTTTGTCATGTTTAAACCGATTTATTTGAAAAAATATTTCTTGGAAACTTTGGAGGCATTTTGATATAGATTGAAAATAAAATTGAATTGACATTCAGGAGTATCCGACGAATGAGTAGAGTGAGAGTTAAGTAAATAAGCATTAGGAGCCCTGCAATATTTAAAGGCACTTTATTTCAACAAACACATTTTATCGAAAGATGTAATAATAAAATTCTCGAGATTTTATTGAACGTGGACTCCTCTTTGAACAACTTGAAAATATTTCATCTTGAAAGTATGTACATCATTTATATCCAATGGATGTATTTTCACAATCCAACATTCAAAAGGAACTCGAATGAATAAATATGAATGTGTTGTATGAAGCATGCAGAGTATCAAAAAAGGAATATAATACCTAAATATATTTGTGTTAATATATGTAAATAAATATGCGAAAAATATATTATTGAAACTATTTAAAAATTTTGAATCCTTTACTAGACCGTGTATCGATCAAACTAGATTCGGACTTATTGTGCTGCACTTACTGTGCAACAAAACTTCACAACATCCTTCCCCAGACATAAAACTAATAAAAAATTAGGAGTAGGTAAATAATAAGAATAAAAACCTGGCTGAACAAAAAAATCCTAAAAAACAATAAAAACGACAAAGAAGACAAATTAATAAACTAGAATTAAATAACACTAGTTCGCCTTTGCTCGATTGCGAATCGAGAGTCTGACTTCTCGACCACAGAGGCCGTCGTCTTCACTAGATTGACCCCCTAGTCCCCAGTGAGGAAGACTAACAAATACCATACTCTACTTAAATTCATCATTATATTTTTTATGAACCATACTTTTTACAGTAGCTAAATTTAATTTTTTTTTTATTACCATTCTTGGACAAATTTTCAAAATTTTAATAAATTTTTAAAATGTGTCCAAGTCTAAATTTTGGTTGTATATACGTCCCGCGTAACTCTGGTTCAAAGTACTCAAATTTGCTTTCAATTTAGGTGTATTTCCAACGATAGAACTGTTTGTTCAGAGAAGCTATACATATATCTAACTATAATGTTTAAATAGTGATGTCGACAGTTCAAACTACTCCGTGATTTTTCACGAGTCTGTGCGCTAAATAACATAGAAACTCATATGTAAAGAACTCTAAATTATCGTAATTGTAATAATTCTTAGTAAGGTTTAGGTTTATTAATCAAAAAGCACCAACCAAGAGAGAATAAAATATGACATTATTTCTTCAAATTTTGCAAATTCACTTTGTGGCACCATTTTATTAATAAAATAATTAAAAAAACACTTTGTTTTAACCACAATAATCTTTATTTAAAAAATCGACATGTTTCGAGAACGATGTTCTCTTCATCAGGACAATAAATGTACTAAAAACTAAATTATCAAGAATAGAAAGACAGGCGTGGGTACAGCACCTCCCCTTTCCACCTCTCTTCCCCCACTACTTCCATTTCTACCCACGCCTGTCTTTCTATTCTTGATAATTTAGTTTATTTTAGTTTATTTTTACATTTATTGTCCTGATGAAGAGAACATCGTTCTCGAAACATGTCGATTTTTTAAATGAAGATTATCGTGGTAAAAACAAAGTGTTTTTAATTATTTCATTATAAAATATTTTTTTCTGCGTTCTTAAAATTCTGGAAAAATCATTAGATATATTATTTGGGATTACACCTAGATTATTTGGGATTATATATTATTATTTTTATATATCACATGTATAAAATCTAAGTAATCTATAGTATTTCAAATTTAATCCAACCAGTTTTGTCATATTCGAGTAATGACATATTTTACTACAACAATTGTCTGAAGTGCTTTATGTCCGAATAATAGAATTTGATTACGTATGTAATTTGGCAATCCATTTTCCTATAAAAGGTCTATTTTGAGGCTTAAATTCTCAATTCAACGCACTTCATTCATGTTAATGGCTAAATCACGTGAAATTCACGAAAAATCCATAAAAGCAACTCGACCTTTTCCAGGGGGGTTAACGATTTTAAGTTCTTTAAGTCGCCAAGTTTCCATCTGTTTTATGATGTATGACGCCACCGTAAATTCTAAAAGCAAATATTACAAATTGTACCATTTTCCAATAAGAATAATATTAAATTACCTCTATGCGGCGGTGGTAGTCTCGGGCGACCCGAAAACCCGATTCTGTTGCTATGCGTCTAGAATTTCAAACAGGGCTGAGAAAATCGTATTACGTAATTCTTTAAAACTTATTTTTGCTTACTTAAGTTTAGGTGGAAGAACTCGGGGATGTCCAAGAAATACGGGAGTCTTATAAGGAGGAATTATCGAATTTCTCGAATTCTTCGGCCCAATATCTCTAAAAATTGCAAGAGAAATAAAAAAAAGTGATTTAATTATAGCTTTTCGAACCAATAATAATTTAGGAACAAGCCTTAAAACCTCTAAAAAGAAAAATCCTAAACTTAATAATAGTGACATATATGTACTAAAATGTGACACGTATTAATGTTAAGTAGTCGGCGCGCCGACTGCTATGCTATTAACATCGGACAGACGGGAAGGGCATCCTCAACTAGATTCAAAGAAGACATACGATATCTTCAAAATTGGCAGAACACCTCTTGGCGAATAATCACACTCCACTTAACAACTAAACCATTACATGTAGACTAAATCTAACTAAACCATTACATATAGTATAGGAAAGGGTCTTAGATTATTTTTTCTCGAACAATTAGAAATCAATAAACGAACGATTGACCCTAATTTAACATAAAGTCATGGAAAGACTTCAGTTTCACAGTGTGCGGTAATCACATTTAAAAAAATATATATTATATTAGTAAGTGCACAAAAATTAAAATTAATTATTTGAAAAGGTTTTTTTAATTTGAATGTGATAGCGAACTGTACGATGGTCACTGGAAAAAAATGACAAATTACCCTAAAAGGGAAAAAAGAGTAAATTTGATTTTAATATTTTAATTAATGAAGATAATATTACCGAAAGTCAATCGAAAATCCGAAACAGAAAAATCAGAAAAAAATACGGATACATCTGTCCCAGATGTATTCGAATCTTTTTTGTACGGATACATTTGGGACAGATGTATCCGTATCTTTTTCTGATTTTTCTGTTTCGGATTTTCTTATTAATTAAAATATTATAATTTGAGGTTTAACTCTTTAAGTTAAAAAGTTAAAAATAAAAATAAATTTGATTTCGCTGTATTTTTTGTCATCCCTGTTTTTGCTTTTGGATGGGGAGGTTTCGTGGGGAGGGGGTTGGCACAGACTGGCGACATCGCGGCGCCGGCGTCGAGTCGGCGGAAGAAGTACAGAACCCGCGAGAGTGGAGGGGTTCATTCAATTTACGTGGGATTATTTAAAATGCAATGAAGGTACGAAGTGCGATCGGAACAGGTGTGATATAAATATATTTAAATAAATTAAGCCCGATAGGGGTGGACATTAGTAGTTTACGGGACGAATGAGAATTCAATAAGGCAGGGCAGGTTTCAGAAAACGTGACGTAACAATGTGATCTAGTTTCCCAATGAAAATACTTCCTCATATTTCGAATGATTTCAAAGAGATATTTACATTTGATTCAAAGTGTAAGCCTTTAATTGCCTGAATAAGTTCAGCTTCGTGTTATTACCCGGCTTCGCCCGAGATGTTAACACACTTTTTGCGCTACCTTTCAGCAGTGACCATTCTACCTTTCGCCCTAGTGTAAGACCGCCATTCAGAATTGAAACGTTGCTTGAAATGGCTTTAGCCGTGTTTAGTGACTAGAACTGAATAGCCAGGTACTTCCCCAGCTTCCTTTTCCTCGTCTCCTTCCCTTCCCCAATTACCTTTAGCCTCATAACATACCTCAATTGGTGATGCCATAGTCTCACTGGCTCCAGACGGAAGCGGGTAGGACTCTTGTGAGGTATTAACTATAAAAAAGTGACAAATGTAATAATCAATTGAGTTTCTTTTTACAGTTTTTTTTTTTTTTAAAGAAAGACAAAAATTCCCGGGTTACGAATAATCCAACAACATTTGAAAATCTCCTACTACCACCACACTAAGCGGAAGATGTTGCTTGTGTTGTGGTGGAGGACTTAGCCAGCCGAGGAATCGAACACGGAACGCCTGGGTGGGACCCAAACGCGATGCCCACTGAACCACTGACCGGTCAATGGATCTTTCCCATAACTAAAATTGTGTGTTGAAAATCATTGATTTTGTAATTCTAGAAAGAAAGCACCAAAAAGTTTTCATGACACCAGACCTCATCGTATTTCGAAATTTGATAATTTTTGAGTTACGATAAAAAACATATATATATATATTTTTTTTTTGGTATAACTTAAATTCCAATCATTTTTGTTGGCAATCAGTAAGATTCGTAATGGGCACCCAAAAAACAAAATGGAGGAAAAAATCAAAACTACCTCAGAATTTGTTTTAACCCCAACCCTATTCAGCGCCTTATGACTAGACAATATGCGCTCAACTAAAATAAAATCGGGTCTTAACCAAGTGGTTAAAGTCAGTTTCTCTATAAGTCAGATAATCCAGGATTCGATTCCTAGTTGCGACTGTAACCTTTTTACTACCTTGTTGTATTTCTTGTTTCGTTTAAATTTATTAATATTATTTTCTTTTGCAATGATTCAAATCATATTTCGGTTAGTCGAATCAGCCACTCGTTTAAGGGGTTACACTACTTTACCCTCCAAAAAAATACGACTTTACTAGCTGATTATATCACAAAAAGGAAAAAATGAAGAATCAAGGAGATCGATTGAAAATTGGAGGAGCTGAAGGGTCCTACGATTTTTAATATACAGTTTTCAGAAAAACTCATTTAAAGTTTTAGTAAGAGTTTACTAATAATCACGTATAGTCTGTTATGCCAGGCCCATATAGCATCGCTTCTACATCCATATCATCGTTATCTGCTGCTTTTCTCATCGACAGTGCTTCATAAGGTAAACGTTAATCTGGTCAGGTAAAAATTCCGGTTCTTCGTTTTCGAAAAAACGCGTCAATGTTAGCCATCTTCTGAGCACCTCTGCTTCTACACTTCTAGATATCATTTTTTAACTAACGGCATATCATTTTTGTGTCCATAAATACTACAAGCCAAAAGTAAAATTTATGATTTTTTATAATTTTCAAAGTGATGTAACCTTAAATACTAACTGAAATATAATATTTTATTTTGTGTAGCGACAAGGAAATATACGTTCTTGAACATTCCGTCTGTAGCTTGTGCCCAAAGGTATGAGCCCTTAGCCTCTTTGTTAGTCTATTCGTACCAAATGAGTATTCATTGGGTACGAATAGATTTTCTACTTACATAAATAAATTACTTACATTAATAAATCAAACTAAAGAGGTTTTATACATAGTCTATGTGGAAAATAAAGTGTTAAGGTTTGAGGAGCCCTCCTTGCCGTATAGAACAAAAGTGATTTGTTAGATATACTTTTAAACTGATATTTTTACAGTAATTGGAATCTATTCTACACAGAAAATCTTGTAATTAAAATCAAGTAAGGTCTTTCAAACTGATCAAAAACAAATAGTTAATGAATACTCTGTTACATAATTTATCGTGTACTAAGACGCGTCTGTCAGTACTTTCCGACCGATTAATTTTAAACTGTGAAGTAAAACTGAAAACAATGTAGCAACATAATATTTTTACCGTACATTAAACCCAGCAAAACTTTTGGCATAACTTCTTGAAATGCCTTTTTGAATCAATAAGGATAAAGGGAATGAAAAGTAAAGAGAAAGATTACAAGGAGCAAGAATTTAGAAGTTATGTAGATATTCTGGCGTGTCTGTGATCCCATATTAAACAACGCGTTGTGAGATTTTTACACGCCTTAAAAATTAACACTCGACGTCTACGTATTTATCTGGCGTAGACAGGTCGTAGACCGTTAAAACCAAAGGGAAAGAAACTTTTTGATATAAATATATTTACCATATTCTCGTCCGCAAGCCAAATTTGAGGCTATTTGCTTATTTTGCGGCCTTTTTCATACAAAACTTAAATTTGGATTTGAGGCCAAAGTAACCAACCAAACTGAATAATACATTTTTTATTCAAAAGGTATAGCACATATCTAGCTACTTTTATTTGTGTTTTAAACTATAAAATATACTGCATTCAAAAACACAATATGTCATGATTTTAGGACCAACTTTGGCAATTGTTTGTAAATTAGTGAAAACGATTTATTTTCTTAAATCCACATTATCAACATAAATATGATGATATATAAAATAAAAAAAAATCCACAAGAAAGCTTTTTGATGGGCGTAAATCCAAATTACAAATGACCAATTTACGTTGGATTTTCATTATAATAACACAGTAGAAAGGGTAAGATTATTCTTTTAATAATTACATATTTTTATTGTTATCAAATTTACTTTGTAGACTTCATTTTAATTTTAATTTCTTTTTATCTTTATATAAAAGGCGAAACATCTGTCACGCGTAATAATAATTACATAGCCGAACTTGTTAATAAATAAACTGTTTTTTTATAAATTAAGTAATAATAATGTTGAATATATAAAAAAAAAAAAAAATTATTACAATTAACTTACAAAAAAACCCAAAGTTGCTTCTAAAATCATAATTCCTTAATGACCTACATTTCATAATTTTAAACTAAAATGAATAAAAAAGCAGGTACCTGTAGTAGATATTTGCTATTAATGATAATAATTGTATTCCTTTTGATTAAAAAAATATATTATTCAGTTTGGTTGGGAAGTTTGGACTAAAATCCGAATTTAAATTTTTCCATAAAAATAACAAAGCTGTTCCTGTTAATATGTCCTACGTGATTATTTCGTTATCGCTTCTCGGTAATATATTTATGTACGTCGTAAAGTTTGTTTTTTAGTTATAACCCCTATTTTGCTCCTGCCACGCCGAGACACATTTGTAACAAAATAATTACTAGATAGTGACATTAGATAACACGCAAAGATTTAATACTACCAACAAATATTGAACATGATACAATAGGTACCCTCGTAACATCGTGCTAAAATAATTATTACAGGTAAACACATAGTGGAGCGAAGAATATAGTACTAAAGCCAAAGAAAGGCTCGTCATTACAGATAATGGCTTTGATAGGTTTTGACATTGATAATCAATACAGTGTTATTAATCGAGCTAAAAAGAGGCTAAGGGCTCATAGCTTTAGGCACAAGCTACAGACGAAATGTTCAAGAACGTGTATTTCCTTGTCGCTACACATAATATTATATTATATTTCAGTTAGTATTTTAGAGGTTATATCACTTTGTAAATTATAAATAATCACAAATTTTGCTTTTGGCTTGTAGTATTTATAGACACAAAAATGATATGCCGTTAGTTAAAAAATGATATCTAGAAGTGTAGAAGTAGAGATTTTTCGAAAACGAAGAACCGGACTTTTTACCTGACCCGATTAACGTTTACCTTATGAAACACTTTCGATGAGAAAAGCAGTAGATATGGATGTAGAAGCGATGCTATATGGGCCTGGCATAGCAGACCATATATAAGTAAACCCTTACTAAAATTTTAAATGCGTTTTTCTGAAAACTATACGACCTCCTTGATTCTTCATATATAAGTATGTTTGTTATTTATTTTTGGGGTATTATGCAGTGTTACGCTATATCCTTCTTTAGCCAACGTTTCGGACATCGTTACAGCGTCCATCATCAGGGCAGATGTGTTATTGTTAGTGGTAAGGTGAATGCTTAAGTTCGTCTAAGCGATACCGTGTTGCCAGCTCCACTCCTCTACGAGCTGGTAATATTACAATATAAATCAAAAAGTTTTTTGCGTTTAGCTTTGGTGTAGCCGTCAATTACCGGATACCAAGAACTATTTGAGCGTAGCTCCGTCGTCTCTATTAATATTGATGGGATTTTTATGGATTTCGATTGCCTCCGTAATTAGGCTTGCTCTATGAGTTTTGGGTCTCCCCAGGACTTCAGGAACAAATCCAAAGTAATGGCCGGTTACGATTAAATGCTCGGCGATTGCCGTTCCGATATCCTTTTGGAGATCGTCCGCTCTGTCTGGCCTACATAGATCTTATCACATCCGGAACCATCTGAGTTTGTATACTCCATCTGTTTCCAGTGTAAACTTAGTCTTTGCAGACCTCTTCCTTGATTCTTCATTTTTTTTCGTTTTTTTGTGATATAATCAGCTAATAAAGGCGCATTTTTTGGAGGGTCAAAGTGGGGTAACCCCTTAAACGAGTGGCTGATTCGATTAACCGAAATATGATTTGAATCCTTGAAGAAGAAGATAATATTAATAAATCTAAACGAAACAAGAAATACAACAAGATAATAAAAAGGTTACAGTCGCAACTAGGCATCGAATCCAGGATTATCTGACTTATAGGGAAACTGATTATTTTATGTCATTTTAGTTGAGCGCATGTTGTCTAGTCATAAGGCGATGAATAGGGTTGGGGGGTTAGAACAAATTCTGAGGTAGTTCTGACTTCTTCCTTCATTTTGTTTTTTGGGTGCCGATTACGAATCTTACTGATTGCCAACAAAAAAATATTGGAATTTAAGTTATACCAAAAAAAAAAATATGTATATATCGCGGTTTTTTATCGTAACTCAAAAATTATCAAACTTCGAAAAAAGTAGTCCTCACTAAAATAATCTGCATAAAATTTCCAATAATGTAAGTTCTTCCCAGTTTTTTCATCAATTCAAGCCGCTCTAACAGGTAAGCCAACATTCGTCAAATTTCAACTAGTAATTGCGCTTAAAAAATTAGGCTTGATAAAAAAACTTGAACGTTTTTCCCAAAATTGATAGTTTTTGAATTATAATGTTAAACCAAAAAACAATTTTTCATGTTTTTTGGCTAAACCTCAAACTTCAACTATTTATTTTTGTTGGCAAAACTCAGAATCCTAATCACCACCTCGGAAAACTCGGAATCCTAATCAGCAACTCGAAAAACTTGGACTCCTAATCAGCACCTCGAAAAACTCGGAATCCTAATCAACAACTCGGAATCCTAATCAGCAACTCGAAAAACACGGAATCCTAATCAGCACCTCGAAAAACTCGGAATCCTAATCAACAACTCGGAATCCTAATCAGCAACTCGAAAAACACGGAATCCTAATCAGCACCTCGAAAAACTCGGAATCCTAATCAACAACTCGGAATCCTAATCAGCAACTCGAAAAACACGGAATCCTAATCAGCACCTCGAAAAACCTAATCAGTTTTGCACACTGAAACCAAACTCAAACCGGCTGTTTTCTATGGGTCTAAACACGTAGAAAGCGTGTTTCGTATTTCGGACTACCCGCGCACAGCGCCCAAGCGCGCCGGCGGTATTTTGTACCGAGTTGCGGACATCTGAATCTGGCTTCACTGTGTGCACTTTAGTACGTTTACATACAAACATTCTTGTCGGCCGTCGGCTGCCCATGCGCCGACTGCTTTACCCGCGTTCTACGTGTTTCGACCCAATGTCTTGATTGGTCAAAAAGCTTGTTTTACCATAGACGAAGAACAATCAGCTGACAGCTGGCAACTAGCAACGGCCGGCCACGGCAATCAGCAGTGCGAGTCGCGAGTCAACGCTTGCGTTACCATTGACAACGGGTTTTTGAGTGATTGTGTAGTGTGCGGGCCATCACATTGTCATACAAAAACAGTTGCCAGTTGACAGTTTACAGTTGCCTCAGTGAGCGGATCGCCTTATACTCGTAGTACAATCATTTGGTAGTTTTTACCTGGAAAGTTTTCCGGAAGATTTGAAAATTGGTCATTTTATAAATTTCAGTCTGCCCTTTCTGAATTTCAACTTTGCCACCCCGTATCTTTGCGGCTCGCGCCGCCATATTGGAATGGCGCCTAATGGCAGTTTATTGACAATATCTCCTTTCTGACTCATTTTACCATAAAAACATAAAAATACAAAATTAAACTAGAGAAAATTTCCTACAATTTGTGCATTGACAACTGTTTTAAAAAATAAATAGTTTGGGCGTAAATACCCCGCAAAGTATACTTCGATAAGCGTTTTGGCTAAAAAAAACTCATTTCTATACCACCTTAGGTAGGGTAAGCGGCGCGTTTTTTGTTATCCCTTGTAGTGTTGTCCCCGTAGGCCTAACCCACATGTAATGCCACATGCTGACCACCAAAACACGGGCATGTGCCTAGTGTGGTGGTCGTAAAATTCTCAAAACATGTAACTAGCAGTTTAATGAATAAATAAATAAAAATTTAAAAAATGCACAATTTAGAAATTTTGCACAGTCTTCTTCGCTTTGCTGTTCCTGATGGACCTTGGCGTCGCGAGTTCGTCTTCGGTTTCGATCGAGACGTCACAGATCGAAATATCATCCGCATCATGTGCGATGGGATTATCGGAAAATGACAAACAAATTTTACCGATAGATAGATGAAATGTCAAATGGGCAGGCAAAAGCAAGACTCTGCTATGCTCAATCAATTACTGATAAATTAAGTAAATCAACTTGATATTGCATCCATATTATGCCAGAAGTTAGATTCCTGAGGCCTTAGCACACTCGATCGATAACGATCGATAGGATCGATAGAAACTATCGGTAACTTCTTATCATTCCCTAGGAAAACTGCACATCGCTGACGTCGAATACGCTATGGACACTTAGTCATTGTGAACTGTCACTTATTCTTTGGCGATCTGTAGTCATGCTAGGGAATGATGAAAGTTAACGATAGTTATACTATCGACAGTTATCGATCGAGGGTGCTAGGGCCTCTGGTCAGAGATTGAAATGGTGTTAGGTTTATGACCAGATTTTAAAAGCCCAGTACATCTCTATTTTCCTATACTGTATGTTGGGTACCACCGCCCCGGGAACCATTTATTGGATAACCAACACCCCTGCAGGTCACCTTAAGTAGTTCGCTACGTGTGGAGACTTATCAGGGGTACCCGGGTTCATGGGATGAGGAGTGTCTAGGTCTTGGCGGCCAATGCGTTTGCCCCGCCTACCGCGTGGCGGGCCGGATTGGGAGAGATTTATCGAGGGAGAAAAAACCTATACTTTTCCAGCTGGACTCCCAGTATTTAACTTTTTTACTCCCACCATGATGTAGAATCACCTCCCGAAGTTAATGCACTTTACCCCCCGGACACCCTGTACGTACTAATTATAATTTTTTTTTTGCACACATGTATGTTAAGTTATTATTTTTATTTCCCCTTTACAGACGAGTGGTAAACTCTCTCATAAAATTAAATCTGAACCACTGTATTATTATGTTACTGTATAAACATACCTCAAAATATTGAAAAAAAAGTTCTTTTGGAATAAACGCCGCAAGGTTTCTTCTTAAGAGGAACATAAACGCCAGAAATATTTGGCTTCTTGCCCCTTTAGAATTCCGTGTATTTTTGGTATTATCTGCGCGAGGAAAGTAGCGCCTTAGATGTTTTTATTTTTTTAATGAATAATTTTACAAGTACGAAAAAGAATTAGTCAATCAATCGAATCAAAAATAATCTGAGCCATAAAGGGGTATTTTTAAAAAGTTGTTTTTTAGATAACTATAATTATCTAATGAAAAAAAAAATAATTATTTAGCACTGCGCATTTTTTTTTTTTTGTAACGTAATTAATACTTTTATTTTAATTCCATTTAAACCAAAAGGTAGAAAAAGCATCAATGTATCCATAACATAGTTTTTCATATTCATAATGTAAATCGATTCTTCGTAAAGATAAATCTTAATGGTGATTCGACGTATAACTTCATCTTTTGAATTTGCAAATGGGGTGGAAATAAAACCATTTTTTTTAAAGTTATTACAATAATTCTAGATATATATTAATAATTATTCTGAGTAAGTTATCTAGATTTCTAAAATATTTAATATTCAATAAATCTAGATAGATATTAATTATTGTGTGTAAGTTATCTAGACATCTATAACATTGAATATTCAATAATTCTAGATAGATATTAATTATTCTATGTAAGTTATCTAGATATCTATAACATTGAATATTCAATAATTCTAGACAGATATTAATTATTCTGAGTAAGTTATCTACATTTTTATAACATTGAATATTCAATAATTCTAGATAGATATTAATTATTGTGAGTAAGTTATCTACATTTCAATAATTCTAGATAGATCTAAACATTGAATATTCAATAATTCTAGATAGATATTTATTTGAACATAATTGGTTCTCTTTCTATTGAGGAGATTTTTCAGGAAAACGGTGTTAAAAATTGTTTGATATGTATAACCAAAGAAGAATGAAAATAACAAATACCCATGTTTGTAAAAAAAAATTAAAATCAGAATAATGCCGAAACCGAGATTTTAATTAATTAATGGTAAGACTCTTCTTATGCAAAAACTTTGATGAGTTTTGAATTTAGATTTATTATTTGCAAAATATTAATTAAGCAAAGCGACAGAGCCAGGAAAAGAGGGGAAACTGCGAAGTACAGAAAAAAATATTAACGAGATAAGAAAAGACGGGGAAGTTGTTACGGAGCATCATCAGCCCGGGGCTAGACACCTTATCTGAAATGAATTATTAAGGTAATGAAATAAGAAGTGAGAGAGAGAGAAAAAAACACATTTAAAGCAGCAGAATTATCAAGAAGATAAACAGACATACTTTTCACATATTTAGTAATGAATGAAAGAGAAAAATTGCAAATTAGACGGCGGAGATCTGTAATTTTTCATAAATAATTCATTTTATGATTTAAGATTTTCACGGCCGAAAGTATTTTTGTTGTTTATTTTTTATTTATTTTTTATTTGGAAAACCAACAGCTATTACATTTTATAAAGTATAATAAAACATGTGTAAATCATTTAACCAATAATAGGTAAAAATTAAAAATTAAGAAGTATCTTAATTTTTTAGTGTAAACAAAGAAAATGAGTTACATTAGCCTATGGGGATGGGATGGTGGAATTTTTGGGATGATGTTTTCTAATTATTTTTAGTGTAAACAAAGAAAAAGAGTTACATTAGCCTACGGGGATGGGATGGTGGAATTTTTGAGATGATGTTTTCTAATTATTTTTTAGTGTAAACAAAGAAAAAGAGTTACATTAGCTTATGGGGATGGGATGATGGAATTTTTGGGATGATGTTTTCTAATTATTTTTTAGTGTAAACAAAGAAAAAGAGTTACATTAGCCTATGGGGATGGAATGGTGGGATTTTTGGGATGATGTTTTCTAATTATTTTTTTAAAGGCATTATTTTATTTTTTGGAGCAAATATTTTATAAATACTTTCAGCTTCACAAATCCTACAATTATAATGTTGCGTTGTTTTTTACGGGTCTACTACCCTGGTACGTATTTTCAATGTTTTGATCTTAAAAATTATGTCCGTAAAAGGATTTTTCGAATTTCGAATTATTTTCGGAGTCATAGCTCTTTTTGTGGCGCGTCAACTAAACCGGTCTGGCAGGAACAAATTGAACAATACAATTCAAACCTGAATAATAATAATAATAATGTTCTAATATTCAAAAATCTGTTTCTGAAAAAATAAGAAAGTATATAGATTTAGGAAATGAAATTAAAAGAATTTGGCATTCTCAGACTATAAAAATATTACCTTTTGTTATTTCGGCTACTGGCATTACACCTAGCTCTCTTTTTAAAAATTTAGGCATATTAGATTTGTCAAAGAATTACTTATATAATACACTTGCATAACGTGGATTTACTAGATGATCATTTATATGGAAAAGTGTATGGAAAAATCTGGTGCGAAAAATAACCCGATAACCCCATAAAACCTGTATTATTATATACCTAATAGCAAATATAATATATATTTAAGTGGAAGTCCTAGTAACGTAACGTCAGAACACCGTACCCGTTATATGAATAAAACTGCCTGAAATTTTACTCAAAACTTTAAACGCGTTTTTCTCGAAACTACTCTTTTCAAGCTGGGGTACATGATATCTAGAGTTCTACTGAAACGATTTATTTGAAATTTGGTACGAACCTTTTCCACATCATTAGGTTCATGGTTTCAAGTCGAATCAGCGAAAAAAATAATTTTAACTATTTAAAAAAAAAATTAAAGTGTTAAAAAAACGTACAAAATAAGTTTTTTCTCAAACGACCGCCATTTTGTGAAAAAAAAGTTTTTACTCCTCCGAGGTCTCGACGATAGCGACATTCTTACTCATTAAGAATCCTTTGGTTTTTTTTTCAGATGACCAGACGGGTTGCAACCATGTACACCAAAGGCCCTAGCACGCTTGCTCTATATCGATCGGTAGGATAACTATCGGTAACTTCTCATCGTTCCCTATCATGACTACAGATCGCCAACGAATAAATGACAGTTCACAATGACTAAGTGTCCTTAACATATTCGACATCAACTGTTGTTTGTACGTTAGCGATGTGCAGTTGTCCTAGGGAACGATGAGAAGTTACCGATAGTTATCCTACCGATCGTTATAGAGCAAGCGTGCTAGGGCCTCAGGTGTGCTAGCATTGTCGATCGATATGAAGTTACTGCCTAAGTGTCGGTAACTTCTTATCGTTCCCTAGGACAACTGCAGATCGCTAACGTACAAACGACAGTTGATACCGAATATATTAAGGACACTTATTCATTGTGAACTGTCACCTATTCGTTAGCGATCTGCAGTTGCCCTAGGGAATGATGAGAAGTTACCGACAATCGGTCGGTAATCGACCGATTGTCGGTAACTTCATATTTTATTTTTATTTTTATTTATTGATACAATATTTTTACATTTAATAGTAAAATTCAATAATGTTGGCCTCACTAGGTGGTTTACCCGTGCTGAGGCCTCCATTTTATCTACAATTAAATTTTTACACAGTACATTTAAAAATATATGAAAAACATAAGATTAAGATAAATTAAATTTAAAAAACAGAGATTTGAAATTAAATTAAAATTAAAAATAAATAATAGATATTATATAAGGTTTAAAATATGTATATTTATATTATGTGTGTTTGTGGGTGATTGTGTTTTATATTGGTTTTGTGTGTTACTTTATGTTTTATTATTTTATGCTATGAGATTTTGGTAATATTGTCTTTTTTGTTCTTTAATCCATTTTGTAATTTTGTGTCGGAATTTATTTTTGTTTTCCTCAATTCTATTTTCGAGTGTTAGACTGTTGAATGCTTTTATAGCGTGATATTGGTAGTGTCTTTGTCCAAAGCTTGATATCAATTGACCATGCTAGCACCCCAGGGCGTCCCGTTTTTTTTAGATCCCCACTTTACCAGCCGATCACTTTACGAGTTTTGAATTTTTTTTTGTTTATTTTTTTATTTATTCATAAAATATAAATAAACAAATCATTAAAAGAAAGATAATAAAAATATTCTTCATTTATTTTTTACAGAGCTCGAAAAAAAACGCCGGAAATTTGTGCCTCTATACTAGAATACCCCCTCTTAATTGGACTAGTCTTTTATTAGTAGACATTATAAGACACAATTAATTATATATTTAGATAAGTCTCTTATACATATGGAAATAGGATTTGATGAAAACAGCCTTCGCCCAGCGGCAGTTCTCTTGTATTGGCTCCCAAAATGTTCAACTCGCTAATTGTTGATACCAGGAAATCGAAAATTTATAATCTTTATTTCATAAGTGTTCAGAATTGGTTATTTATAGAGGAAGGATAATAATTTTTTCACATTCCAATTCTAAAAAAAATATTTTGCTAATGAATCTTTATTTCCATTTCTTCAACAATTAAAGTCATTTATTTATTTACGTATTTTTATTTATTTTATATTGGCGAAATCACCAGTCAATAAGGTAGGTTTATGCATGTGCAATCTATCAGTTATACAATTTCCTATTATAGATACTAATTAATATATTGTATGACAAAACAATATATTAAACCAATTTATAGAAATTTCATATAATAATATTCTTAAATTTCACTATCATAATACGGGCATGTGTGGTCGAAAAACATGTAAAAAATTAATACATAACTTATTTTAAAAATAATAAATAAAAATAAATAATTATTATAACTCTTATTTTATAACTTTTGAAGGTTATTCCCATGAATATAATATATCTTTGAAGAAGAAGATTACACTAATAATCTAAAAGAAAATATGAAAAAAACAAGACACAGAAAAAAAAATTTGAGATTGACAAATATGACGTTTAAATAAGTGGTAACAGTAGCCTACTTGATTTGGCGTTTATCCCGGTAAGACGAATGGCTCTGGGTTCGACCGTTAATAATAATAATAATAATTGGATAATTTGTAGAGCGCCGTTTTTGTGAGAAATCACCTTGTTGTGACCGTTAACTTTTATTTTTCTGTCATTTTGTTTTGAAGAGTTTTAATTTTCAATGTACTATCGTTACTTAAATTTTAATTTTTCTGCTACCGGTTTCGACACTTCCGTGCCATTCACTAGCAAACTTAATTTATTTTTCTGTGTCTTGTTCTTTTTTATATCTTCGTTTAGATTATTAGTGTTATCTTCTTCTTCAAAAATAAATAAATTAACTGATTGCATTTCAGGGCCATTGCTATAACAACTTTTTTTTTTATTTATACTATTTTTAGGTAATATCTTGAAAATATGAAGTTAAAAAGGCGTGTGTGCCTATTACACAATATCATGCAGTTAACGAGGTACATATATTGGCTCGCTGCACTGTGAAACCACGCTACAATGACTAACCACGATTCGTGGTGCGCCCTCGAACAGCGTGCAGAATGACCAAGGGAGGAAACAATAAAACTTCACTGGAAACACGGTTTTTCGCTTATCTCCCAAAACGGACCGTTTCGACGGGAGAAAAAAAAATTGGGCAAACCCATTCAAAAATATATTTTCGGAAACACAAGACTGTTTTCCGAAAAAAAAACGTATTTGTTCGGAAAAGGTAATTTCGAGCGATGGTTTCGTGTTGAATAAAATAAAAGTCCGATAGTCTGATGAAAAAAACGTGTAGCCATTATCGGATTTGTTTCATTTACAAGACAGAATAACGTGAACCCATTTCACGAAATGAAGTGGCCGCCAGTCAGATTTAAAAGGCTATTGCAATGAGCATGGTTCGCGGTGAGAAAATATCAGAAAGATTTTATAATATCCTTCAAAGGAGTTAAAAAACTACTAAAATAGGGCAACAATGTGGACATGCAATGAAAACAGACTACCAAAAACGAAAAATTATTTATTCTATAAAGACGTGAAATATTATAAGTCGCTGCAGAAGAGCATAAAAACTACACCAATTCATAAATTCAAAATAGATTGTAAGAACCATAAAAAGCAAAATAAAATGTAATAATATTTAAGTTGAAATTAGTTAATAAAGTAAATTTGTAAAATTAAATGTACAAATAACTAAAATAAAATCGGCCGAGATTTCAAATTTCTACTTGCGATCGTACCCTTGCAACTGTACAGGGCGTTTCCAATGAGAAAGATTGATTATTTCCCGTACTAAATTTTAAAAAAAGTAACTCAATATCGATGTTATTTCATTCCAAATTCGCTTAAATTCAATTAAGCAATAAAAATGCTCAAACTAATGACGATAATTTTTTTAATATCATTTAATTCTTGTAAATATTTTTTGATCTTGAGTTGAGTTGATTTTGATTATTTATGATTTTTCAATAATGTCTACGCAAAATAAGTGTGTAAAAAAATTTTGAAATATTTTAGTTTGTTTGACCTCAAATAAATCGACAAACTGAAGTATTTTCACAAAACACGTACTCGGATTTTTTAATTAATGATTTTATATGAACTAAATTTAAATTTCTGAAAAGTAGCTTTACTAGTTAACGCATTGATTTATTTTGCGGTATGATTATATGATTTGAATTGTGTGTTGTATAACACAATATTCGAAACAAATTAGCCAACGACCAACGGTATAACCTTATTATATTAAAAACAAACAAGTTTTTTTCAAAATTTATAACCTAACTTTACCAGATAAAATAACAATCTTTCGAAATCAATTTATGCTTTTTTGTAAAAAGAAGTCAAAACATCTAGAAATTGTTTTAAAAATGACGAATTTCCGGTATTGTCTGTCTACCCTCTTAAAGATTTAGTTCCGCAGATTTGAGTGACAGAAATATCTATGTTTTTTGATAACTATTGTGATATGATAGAAAGATGCTAATTAGTTTGTTAATAATATTTTGTATTTGCACTTCACAAGGTTCATAGTTCACTTTCTGTGAACAGATTCAAGTTAATTAATGTTCTCACCTCTGTCACAGAGTTATCAGTATCATAACATAACGTATGCATAATATGTGAGATTCATTTAGTTCACCTAACCGAGCACGTCAACCCGGAGAGTGTTGCAGAGTGATGCAATGTAACACATGTTTTGAATGAACAGTCCAGTAAGCAGAGCTATTCGCCAGATTGCTCAACAATGGTCGCTTTTATTACGTGAAAAACCGGCGAAACTAAACAAAACAGAAGCGCACGTGCTTATGTGGGTATAACCAGAGAATACCGGAAATTTTAAATCTTTAAACCTTTTTCAATCAAATTCTAGACATGTTGACCCTTTTTTTCCAAAAAACATAATTTGTTTTCGAAAGATTGTTATTTTATCTGGTAAAAGCATTTTGAAAATTTTTAAAAACCGAGTTTTTTTTTTTAATATAGTAAGGTTATACCGTTGGTCGTTGGCAGATTTGATACATTTTCAAACGAAATACTGAATTATACAACACAAATTTCAAATCCAGTAAAATAAATCAATACTTTATCTAGTAAAGCCACTTTTCAGAATTTGAATTTAGTTCAAATTCTGAAAAGTGTGTAAGTGTTTTGTGACAAAAATACCTCAGTTTGTCTATTTATTTACGAACTTACAAACTAAAACATTACAGATTTTTTATACACAATTATTTTGCTTAGACATTATTGAAAAATCATAAATACTTATAATCAAAAAATACTTACAAGAAGTACATGATTTTAAGAAATTAATCATCACGCGTTTGATTATTTCTATTGTTTACTTGAATGCAGGTATGTTCAAAGCACATTTTGAATGAAATAAAGTGAATATTGAGTTATTAGTTGAAAAAAACTGGTACGGAAAATAATCAATCTTTCTCATCGGAACCGCTCTGTACAGTGTACAGTAGCAAGAGCAGAATCGCAAGTTGAATTTAGAATTCTCGGCCGCTGGTTAATGGGCGCCTTTTACTGTTTGCACAGTTCACAACACTTGATTAAAAAACACCACATGTTTAGGTTTATAATATGATTAAAAACGTTATCTGATTTCAAAGTAAAGGCCGACTTTAAGTATTGTATTATATAATTATATTAACCAATGTTCAAAATGAATGGAATTAAACCGTGAAATGATAAATACATCTTTATCTTTATATATAAAAATCTTGTGTCACAATGTTCCTCACATGTTGTAATTCAGCTTATTGTGTGTAATTTAGTCCAACTTAAAAGGAAGGATAGTTTTTATCTCGATTATTGACCTCAATATTTATTATTGCGATTTAAATGTTTTTTATGGGACAAATATTTCAAATTATATAAGTTCCATAAGTTTCTAACAGATGGCGGTGTGGGTTAATTTATTGACATAACACTTGGTTATCTAGGTTAGGTAACCATCTGGTAAATGGCGCTGTGTTTCATTAGCCACAGCAACGCGTGGGCGGGTCAGCTAGTAATAATAATAAAAAATGATAAAATGAACGAAAATAAAGGTTGTTGGAAGTAGGCATTTACAGCAGACAAACAATATTACCTAAGAACGAATACAGTTTTTAACGAGTCATGTATAATTTTAATTATTTATTTATACTGGGTTTTTACAGATGTTTGCACTTACGTGAGAACGTCCAATTATAATAACTCAGTTATTGTACAAATAGAGACATACAATTACAAAAAATCTACAAATACAAAAAATCTACAATTATAAAAAATCAACAATTACAAAAAATCTACAATTACATACAATTAAATACAGACACATACAATTAAATACAGATACATACAATTAAATACAAATACATACAATTAGAAAAACGGAAAAAATTATGTAATTATGTTTGCATAAATTATCTGAACTAAACACAAGGTTCGTGCAGGTTCAGGAAGTTGCAACGTTTTTGACGCTTGAGTTTTTACTGTGAATTCCTAAAGAAAAACCAATATTTTTCACCACAGGAAAAACATACAAAATAGGGAGGTGAGGAATGTAGCGCTAACAACAACAACGAATAATAAGAAAGATCACTGATAAGTGCAGAAGCTGTCTGGTTATAGAAGCAAAGATAATAATAGAAATGTGTAGACTCTAGAGCTGGTACTTTAAAAGGTATTAACGCAATGACTGTGTTCAAGGGGTTATAGGTCAGATTGGAAAATGGATAACTCTGAATATAGCATAAGAAAATGGGACAAAGAGTAAACAATCAACAAAGAAGATACAGAAGCCAAATACTTAAACTGAAATACAAAAAAATCGCCATTGAATACTAACAATAATATACAACAACAAAATCTGATTCTGAAAGATGTCTTTAGATTTACAATAATAATAGATAAGTAGGTACGTATAGAGGTTGCATAATATATATATATATTTTTTTTTAAAAGAAAGACAAACATTCCCGGGTTACGAATAACCCAACAACATTTGAAAATCTCCTACTACCACCACACTAAGCGGAAGATGTTGCTTGTGTTGTGATGGAGGACTTAGCCAGCCGAGGAATCGAACACGGAACGCCTGGGTGGGACCCAAACGCGATGCCCACTGAACCACTGACCGGCCAATTATATATTATAAAAGAAAGTCCCGGTCAAGGGAGCGAAAGATCAAAGGAGTTATATGGTGTCGTAGATTTTGATTTAGATTTTCAATTCAATTCTTTATTCATTTTAATAACATTACAAAAATTTTAAATTTCAAATCGTTAATAAAAGATAATAATTAATAATACAATGATAAGATACAGTTAAAGATACAATTTAAAAGGAAAACAATAAGTTACCTAATAAAAAACTCGCTTCTAATCCTAACCTTATACTACTGACAAACATCCATCAATGTGTCGTAAATGGCAGTTTATCAGATCTCTATCCCCCCTCCGGAATGAGGGGTCCCGTTTTTTTCCAAAAGGGCGTGCTTTTGAAGATATAAGGGTTGGAAATTGTAGAAATTTCAAGAACAGTCTTCCGGAAAGTTCTGGAAGGTTCGATAAAACTCTAGAAAGTTCTGAAAGGAGTAGCAGATTTAGTCAGTGAGTCTAAAAGTTATGAGAACGTTCGAAAGAAGGAGAAAGTTCTAGAAGCTTTTAGAAATAAATGGCGGTGTGTGTCAGTGGGTCTTCTGGAAAGTTATAGGAGGTTCGATAAAGCTATAGAAAGTGCTGTAAGGAGTGGCGGAGTATGTCGAAGAGTCTAGAAGGTTCTGGATGGTTCGCGAATGCCGTAGAAAATTGTGGAAGGAGAAAGTTCTTGAAGCTTTCAGAAATGAGTGGCGGAGTGTGTCGGTGAGTCTAGAAGGTTCCGGAAAGTTATAGAAGGTAGAAGGAAAAGCTGAAGAAAGTTCTGGAAGGATTGGCGAAATATGTACTTTTCTTACCGGTGGGTCTAGAAGGTTCTGGGTCGTTCGCAAATGCTTTAAAAAATTGGGGAAGGAGAAAGTTCTAGAAGCTTTCAGAAATAATCGGCGGCTTGTGGAGGTGAGTTTAGAACGTTCTGGAAAGTTCTAAAAGGTTCGATAATGTTAATTTTTTTTGATCAATTCACACATAATATAAAAACAAGTATTTGAGAGCATTCCACAACATTCCAGAACATTCTGAAATGTTGTGAAATCGGGAATAGGGAATCGAGTACATCATTGGGGAACATCTCAGAACACTCGAATAGTGTGGAAAATTAATGTGGAATAATAATGTGGAACAGCACATTTTGCTCAATTTTTTTTACAAATAGGAAAGGCACATATCGTACTGACCAAACATTGTTCACAACTATACCAATCCGAAGTGGCTATTTCAAATGGCAATTTTGGCAACTAAAAATAATGCTGTCGACGATATCAATTTTAAGATATCGTCGACATTAAGAATCTAAGAGAGAATATGCAAATCAATCAACACGATGGTAAACGGTGAAGACAGTGTCAACTTCCATACAGAATTTTTAAACTCTTTGCAAGTACCAGGAATCCCATTACACTGCCTTCGACTAAAAATTGGATCTCCGATCATAGATACCACTCATGTATAGCTTGTATGTACTCCTTGAGTGGGAATTTCGAAAAATTGTACATATACCCCGGATAACAAAATGAAAAATCTTGTATAAAAACAAGTACTGTAAATAGTTAGAATATGTTTACGAAAAAAACTCTTATATTTTAAAGTTTATCTTTTTATTCCAACTACCACACAATCTCATATAAACTCCCTTAGCGAAGCCGAATACTCCAGCTAGAGAGTTTGAGAGAATTCCACAACATTCCAGAACATTCTGAAATGTTGTGAAATCGGGAATAGGGAATCGAGTACATCATTGGGGAACATCTCAGAACACTCGAATAGTGTGGAAAATTAATGTGGAATAATAATGTGGAACAGCACATTTTGCTCAATTTTTTTTACAAATAGGAAAGGCACATATCGTACTGACCAAACATTGTTCACAACTATACCAATCCGAAGTGGCTATTTCAAATGGCAATTTTGGCAACTAAAAATAATGCTGTCGACGATATCAATTTTAAGATATCGTCGACATTAAGAATCTAAGAGAGAATATGCAAATCAATCAACACGATGGTAAACGGTGAAGACAGTGTCAACTTCCATACAGAATTTTTAAACTCTTTGCAAGTACCAGGAATCCCATTACACTGCCTTCGACTAAAAATTGGATCTCCGATCATAGATACCACTCATGTATAGCTTGTATGTACTCCTTGAGTGGGAATTTCGAAAAATTGTACATATACCCCGGATAACAAAATGAAAAATCTTGTATAAAAACAAGTACTGTAAATAGTTAGAATATGTTTACGAAAAAAACTCTTATATTTTAAAGTTTATCTTTTTATTCCAACTACCACACAATCTCATATAAACTCCCTTAGCGAAGCCGAATACTCCAGCTAGAGAGTTTGAGAGAATTCCACAACATTCCAGAACATTCTGGAACATCATCGTGGAACTTTCCAGAACACTCCCGAATGTTGTCCTGAGCGAAGGCGGGTACCGCGAGTATTATAATAAAAGCATAGAAACATATATCTGATAATTACAATACAAATCTTTCATATTATTAAAAATTATAATTAACTAAACATCACGCCGTCTTCTCACAGAGGTATGCAGAGAGCACGCTGTTGTAAACTAATGAATATTAAAGAGTAGAAATTAATTCATGACGCAGATGTTATAAATATCGTAGCTTAAATGAAAAAATGTCCATGTCTGGAGTTGTCTAGCAGGACTAAAAAGTCCGATCATAAAAATATATATCATGTAATGACAATGGTTTTCCACGCGAACAGTTTCAGCAAATAGAAACCACATTTTTTTCTTTCCTTCCTTTATTCCTTCCACACAAAAACCATTCAACAACTTTGGCGGAGCGAACCTTCTTACTATCCATGGTGTCCATGATAAAACTGGATTATTAAACTTTACCATTTGAAAGAAATCATTAAGTTAGCTCTTTTCATCCCAAACAAAAGCTTCCGAAGAAATGGGACAAAATTTCAAAAGTAAATCAATTCTTTAGAGTAGGTATTTTTGAAGGCATCGAATTTTGAATTCGTGAAGGAGAAGGTCGAAAGGTTTCTAAGGTGCTGTATATAGGTAATATGTGGATTAAATACAAATTATTTGAAAAAAAAAATTTAAATTAAATTAAAACTTTGGAATTAAATTAAAACAAATCCTTGTGTCGCAGTGGCGGCTCGTGACTTTTGGTGAGCTAGAGTGTTAATATTAACAAAAATGGCATTATTGATGTTGTATCCGAAAAAAAAAATTTTTTCAAAATTTTTTTTTTTTGTAGAAGATTTTCAGGAAATTTCAATTTTGCCGCACGGATTTCCTGAAAATCCCGACACAAAAAAAAAATATATATATATATATATTTTTTTTTGGCTACAACGACATCAACAATGCCATTTTTGTTAATATTAGCACTCTAGCGCAACAAAAGTCACGAGCTGCCACTGCTTGTGTGTTTTTTTGTTAATTTTAATTTTAACCTGACGAAGAAACCATTGGTTTCACATGTTGATAATTTTGATAAGATAAGGGATGTACAAAAAGTGATTTATTTTTCATTTAATTAAAATGACGCCACAAATTAAATTTGCGGTTATTGAAGAAAATATGTATTTGTTCACTTTGGGATTAGAACACATCACCCACAGAGCCAGGGGCTCACCGGTCTACTAAAGCTTTGTAGATTGCCGTATGTCGTACATTGGGAAGTAAACGTACAAATAACTTTGTAACAGCTGCTGTTACGAAACAACAATTTTCTTCAAAGAACGTACATACCAACATATTAGGTATACGAGAATATAACTTTTACGGAATAACAAACAGCTCACTACAAAGAGCTTGCTTGTTGCTACATAGAAAACAAGTTTCGTTTCTCATCCCACGAATATTATTGGGATCTGTTTATAAAGGAGAATTGCAACATTCTCTTAATAGCCAATATGCGCTAACAAGCAAAGATATTTTATTCGTCTGAGCAGAATTACCTTTTTCAAATCCTATTTTTCACTTTGTCAAAGTCAAAAGATAACGTTTTTAAAAGTTTCGTTGGCAGAATCAAAAAAGAATTATCTCGCCAAAATGGGGTTGATAAAATAATTGCAGCGGTTATAAATAATCGGCATTAGTTCGGAGGCTGTTTTTCTTGTTGTTTTTGTAAAGATCGATAAACTTCTCAATTAATCAAAGAAAGACAACCACCCAGTTAGGAAATAAACAATGTTTGAATTCCTCCTAAATTAATGAAGGATACTTTATTTATCATCCGACTAAACCCGCGATGCTTAAGTGAGAATTAGACTAACCGCTGTATAAGCGAACGTATACTAAACTACGTGTATATCAAATTGGTAGATACTTGGCACTGAGTAGAAGAAATTGTGTTTAGCCTTAAAATTAACGACTTTAGGGGCGATTCGTATTCTACGTCTACGCTGGAAGCATACAAAAAAAGAAGAAGATGGTTTGAAAGGGAGATTTGTAAATACGAATATTTCATTCAAGTAAGATTTGTAAATACGAATATTTCATTCAAGTAAGATTTGTAAATACGAATATTTCATTAAATACGAATATTTCATTCAAGACAGCATAACATATTTAAAATAGAACCAATATCTCTTAACAAATTTAATATGTTAAAAAAGCAATTAAATAAATACTGTGCTTTTTTTAATACCTACAAGGCTGCCTTTACACTCATAAGTTAAATTTACGGCTTAAGAAACGACCTGTTCATATGACAAATCTCAATACAAATGTTGGTTGCTTAAAAAAACTAGGTTAAGTTAACCGCTTGGGCACATAAGCTTGTTTTCACGACAATTTAACGTAGGTAGACATAGGAATGACGTATGCCCCGACCTGAGTTATTAAGTTGGATGAATAAGTTTTGGATAAGTTACTCACAGGAGCGTTTACAAAAGCATCCAACTAATAAGATTTTAATTCAATAAAATTGCTTTTTTTGTAGGAAAAATATCTTACGAAGAGTCAATTCATTTTTGACATTCGCATCGGCGCATTTTGGTACCATTCTTACGGTAAAGTGATTAAATTTCTTACGGTACGAGAAAGCCGGAAGTTGGATGCCGTAGACCTGTTAAAAAAACTTACGTATGAACGATTTTACGTGACTTACTATGTCGTTTACATAGGTAATTTTTCCATAAGTTCCATATGAACCAAAAGTGTTTTTTACAATTTTTTGAGAATACATTGCGATTTTTTTCTATGGAGGGAATTACGTTTAATTAATTTTTGACTAGGCAAATGCATAGAGATTATCTTTAAAAATAATATTTATTTGTTAACGAGTATAAAACTTATAGTATTCGAGTGAAATACGTTATAAATCGGTATAAATCCGAAATGCGTGGTTTCAAGTTGAAACTGACATAATCTTAAAATTAACGACTTTATAGGCGATTCCGATTCTATTTAAGTTTAAGCAATTGTATTAATCTTAAAATTAATTGTTGTTATTAATAATAAGGTTAGGGATAATTCCTTATGCTGTTGAACCGGAATCGCCCCTTTGGTTCCAAAGATAGTTGATTAAAATCTCAAAAATCCCCCCGGGCCGGAGACGTTGTAGTTTCTCTGCTCTTTATTACACTGAATATTTAAAAACGCGAAGATTATGGTTGACCAGTGTAAATTTCGAGAAAAAATTACCACTTAAGAAATTTAATATCTCCGGGCAACAGAAAGATCGACCTGAAGGCACTGTAAATGCAAGATACCACCGCAAGCCTTTCCCATTAGAATTGCAATTTCCGCAAGACCGTAAATCACATAACAATAAATATATACATAATGATTGTACCAGAAAAAAATTAAGCATATCTTTTTGAGATAAAATACAACTTCCATTTAAAAATCAAGACAGCAGTCAATGACATCATAAAAATGCAAACATACTCATACTAATCGACCAAAAAAGGGTAACATTTTAATTTGGGATGCGGGTATGGGTACCACCGCCCCAGGAACCAATTATTAGATAGCCAACACCCCTGCTATAGGTCACCTCAAGTGGTTCGCTACGTTTTGTGACTTTTTGCACGGGTACCCGAGTTCATAGGGTGAGGTTTGTCTAAGTCTTGGCGACCATTGCGTTTGCCCACCCACGGCGTGGCGGGCCGGATTGGGAGGTATTAATTTATTTTTTATTGGTTGAGGGGGAGGTTGATTCTAACCTAGAACTCTCCAGCCGCAATCTCTCGACCCATCGTCCTGCACCGCAGTGTAGGGATGGATTATCATATCCTTTCCTTCCTTTCTCTAAAAAGACTCCACACAGCATTCAAAGACGACATAGGTCCTGAGGGATTTGTTTTCTTAGGGCCTCCTTTGTGGAGTTAATATTTAAAAAAAAACTGATTGTGAAAAGGATAGACATTCAAATACATACTGGCTATCCTTTTCACATTTTTTAAACATATGTAATATGTAAGAATGAAATAGCTATATGAACGGTCCACTAAAGTATGTCCACTGGACCTCGTTCAGGGAAACCACGCACGTTGTCTAAATAATTAATTCGTCTACTCGTAAGATATTTGATATTTCAAATTAAACGAATTCAAAGGGAATGTTTTGGTTAATTGTAGGTCATTTTAATGTTTCTATTTTTAAAACATACGTCTGCAAACTCATGGTTAAATAACTCAACACGTCGTCACCCATTCAAATACGAACACGTGTATAAACATTACAAATTTTTGAACTTCATAACACTTAAACATTCCGCTTTCTCTCTCGCCATTTTGACATAGCTTTAAAAAACACTGCGAGTTCTAGGACAATGAACAATGGCGAACGGATTTTGCTGACATTATAATGCCGAGTCCACAATAAACATTTGCAATAATGCATTAAACCAACCAGCGAGTATAATATAATTGCTTAGCAGCACACAATGGTGTGCTTTCAAAAATATTTAAACACCCATATACGAGTACCCTCAAGTTCGAGGTTTAGTGTTTACAACATTTTTTTGCTAAATCCTTACCTATGTATATTGATTCAAATATTGTTAATTCTGAAATTCGAAATATCACTTTGACAATTATGGCGGTTTTATAATAGGTGGCAATGGCTGAATTGACAGAGCGCACGTCTCGGTAAGATTTGGGTTCGTGTCCCAATTGCGACCATTATCTTTTATTATTTTTCTGTGTCTTTTTCATTTTCATATTTAAATTTAGATTATTATTGATATGTTCTGGTTCAATGATTACCTATGTACTTACCGCTGCCAAATTTGCAAATCTTTTCTGAAATTATTAAGATTTTGCTGTAGAAATGAGATATCTGATGGTTATGTAGCTTATGTATGTTATGTAGGTCTTTGAATAAGGACGCTCGATTTTAAAATGTAAATAAACCAAGTTGTGTAAGTATATTTTATGACAATAAGTGTGGAATATAACATCTTTTAAATGTCCGCCGCGGCTTTGCTTGATGGAGATTTGAGGCCATGGATAATGTATATCTCGCGTGAAGTGACCACCGAGATCGTGCGATTTAATGCTTTAGACTTCTTTCTTTGGGGTATCTTAAATCGCAGGTCTATGCAAATAATTGACGCCCTTAAAGTCAATATATAACAACAACAAAGCCATCCAGCAAATTCAGAGAGAAAGCGTCATTGAAAATTGAACCTCCCGTTTACGTTTCACCAAACTCAGCCCCGGCGGACAATTCAAAGTTATTACATTTATTATACAAAAAAATATTATACAAAAAAAATATATATATTAAAAAAATTGCCATAAAATATACTTTCAAATAAATATAAAACCAGGTGGATATCTCACACGGAATTTGTTTTATTCACATTTTAAAATCGAGCGCCCTTATTGGAAGACCCTATACGTGTTTGGCCGTGTAAAAATGAGAAGATCCTGTAAAAATGCAAGGCTAACATGAGAGTAATAATGGTTAAGATTTAGAAATTGACGCATAGATGGTTCAGGCATGTAGGGCGGATGTACAAAGAAAGAAGTGAGAGGAGAATATATTTGGTATATGATGAGGAAGTAAATTATAGAAGAAGCGGGGATGCAAAGGCACGATCAAGTAAATCAAATACTTGAGTCGAGTCATGTTAACCCTAGAAAGATAATCTTATTTTTTAGTATTGAAAACATAAACATGCGCCTGAGAGGCGCACTGTTTAAAAAACTGATTTATTAACAATATGAAGCAATTTTACTTGTTTTTATAACTTTAATCAAGTGCTACATTTTTAATAAGTAAATAAAACACAAATATATAGTATTATTGTTTAGTTTTAAGGATATATGAAAGGTTTTACGAAAGTAAAAAAAAAAATAGAATTATTTATAGTAGTAGCGATAAGGCTATTTAAAAAAAAGTTAACATTTTTAGTATTTTGTCTCCCTAACTAATTAATTATAATCAGCCTCAAATTACAAAAAATATTGAAAAAATCAAAAATTATAGAGAGTTGTTGCAAATATCTTTTTTATGTTCACCACACATTCTTTTTAAATTTTTACTTACCGAACAGCAGCGGTCGTTTTCCACAAACGTGTTACTAAGAACAAATTAATTAATAAATGCTTATATTAGGTCCTTACGCATAAGAAATTGGCGTTTTGCCGTACTGGCAACTTTGATCTCAAATATCTTCTCTTTGGTTACGAATTCCAAATTCAAATTTATACAGCTATTTACTCATGTATTTGTGTTTCGAAAATTATAATTCATTGTTTTTTCCTTAATTGTTTTTTTTTCTTTGCGTCACTTAGTTTACAAAATGGAAAACTTGAAATATCGCGTTATTTAATGGTGTGTATGGCGACGGTGCCGCAAAAGAAAACACACTGCGTTTTTGGTTCCAACGCTTTCGTTCTGGAAATTTCGACCTGCAGAACAAGCCCCGTGGACGGCCGGAGACCAAAGTTGATAATGAAGAATTGAAGGCTATATGAAGGAAGCGGATCCATCGCAAACCACGTCCGAGTTAGCTGCAGGCTGCGGTGTTAGTGATAAAACAGTTTTAATCCACTTAAAGCAAATTGTGAAGGTGAAAAAGCTTGAAAGGTGGGTACCTCACGAATTACGTGAAGCAAATCAACAAACGCGCGTTGACTGCTGCGTTGCATTACTCAACCGGCACAATAATGAAGGGATTTTAAATTGAATCATTACCTGTGATGAAAAGTGGATCCTGTACGATAATCGGAAGCGCTCATCGCAATGGCTGAACCCTTCCGAACCAGCTAAACCATGCCCCAAGCGAAAATTGACTCCAAAAAAATTACTTGTGAGCATTTGGTGGACTAGTGCTGGTGTCGTTCACTACAACTTTCTTAAATCTGGCCAGACAATTACGGCAGATGTCTATTGTCAGCAACTGCAAACCATGATGGAAAAGCTAGCTGCTAAACAACCGAGGCTGGTTAATCGCTCTAGGCCACTGTTGCTTCATGATAACGCTAGACCATACACTGCACAACAGACGGCTACCAAATTAGAGGAGCTTCAATTGGAATGTCTAAGACATCCACCGTACTCTCCGGACCTTGCCCCAACAGATTACCATTTTTTTGGAAATTTGGATAACTTCTTGCAAGGAAAAAAATTCAACTCCGATGGGGCAGTCCAAACCGCCTTCAAATATTTTATTGATTCACGTCCGAATGTTTTTTTTTAGTAAAGGGATCGATGAACTACCTATGAGATGGCAAAAGTGCATACATAGCAATGACACATATTATATTTTAAAAAATCGACTTTATGTTCCTCCCATACAAAACGCCAATTTCATATGTAAGGACCTAATATAATAGAAAGTACACGCACGAAAAACATTGCTAAAATTCGGTACAATAATAAAATCACAAAATTATAATAAACTTCTCAAGAAAATTACTGGTCTCGTGATGACGAGCCGTTATCGTTAAAAAGGCTTTATTATTTGGGTTTAATATGATGAATTGTAAACGGTTAGATGTAGTTTTTTTAACGTTTTTTTGTAAAGCTTTTTGGGAGAAATATAAATTTGAAGAATTTCTTTTATATCGTGGTCACTCGATAAATTAACTTCGAAAAGTCGTGTAAGTTTTTATCGGACTAAATCATTTACTTAAGTAGCTAAAAAAAAATCTGAAAAATCTATTAAGTAAATCCACTGAGTACTTAATTTTTTAAATTGATAAAAACTTTAACGAAAAATTTAACAAATCAGAAAATCAGACTTTAGAAAATATTTTACAAATGGAAAGGATTTTTCTTCTGATAAAACAAAGACTCCGCAAAAATTATAACTTTTTAAAAATTAATTAATTAATTAAAAATAATATATAGTAGGTATATTTGTGGCACGTTCCAGAGTGGATGATACTCTCAGTATCGCCCTGGTATAAGACCACCATTCAGAATTGAAACTTTACTTGAAATGACGCCAGCCGTGTTTTGTGACCAGATTTGAATAGCCAGGTACTTCCTTACCTTCCTCTTCCCCGTGTCCTTCCCCTCCCCACTACTTTCAACCTCACAACCTACCCCGATTGGGGATGCCAGTCTCACTGGCTCCAGACAGGAGCAGTTGGGACTTGTATTAAAATAAAAAAAAAATCATTAAAAAAACTTAATAACGTTGCCCTACAAATTCCCGACAAAAATTTCATGACGCCAGAGCTCATCGTTCGTGTTTTAACGTTGCAGCTCAACAACACAACTCAAAAATCAGATGTCAGCTTTATAGTTAATATTACCATTATAAACGCGCAAAGGCAAAATTGGATGTAAAGGAATAATAAGTAATCCTTATGGTCTAATTTAGTAAAAATAATGCGATAATCTATTCTTATACGGTGATTCATCATTTGTATTAAAGACCCCCTCTTATAAGTAAGGGTAGACCAAAACCGATCCTTAAACTTAGGGTGGGCCATGTACAGTCATTTCCTTTGAACTTTAATTTCCTCTTCCGAAGAGATCATCCATGACCTGTCGTTCTTTTCAAAGACTAATGCAATTGGTCCTGCCCAATAACTGAGGATCGTAATGGACTCAATAAAAACAAGAATAGAAGAAATTTAGTGAGGATGTTACATTACATTAGGGTGCTTCAAAACGTATGAAAAATATATTTTTTCAAAGATTCCATGCATTCGCAGATGTTTCCAAATGTGTAAAAAATAACTTGACTTTTTTCAAAGTTTTTAATGGTGTTTTAGGGGTCGCTACCAGCCGTGAAAATGAAGTGGTTTGTTGCTTGTAGTTGCCATTTGTAAATTCAGTATGAAAACAAAAAGTACCTACGTAATTACTAAAAGACTCTAAATGCGATACTAACACGTTTAAACAAGATTCATTTTTGTATTAATGAAGACCCTATTAGCGAAACTCAATCGATAATCGGAAACGAAAAACGAAAAAGATACGGTCACATCTGGGACTCGAACCGAGGACCTTTGGCTTTCTGGGCCACGGCTCTACCTACCAAGCTAATCCGATCGGTCATATTTAACTGTATCATACTTCGACTGAGAACTGCCAACATCATCTTCATTTTCTTAACGCACATTTTTATTGGCTGCTATCTTTATGTATGACTGCAAGATTCAACTCGAACTAAATGCCATCTAGATAATGTCTTCAATAAATTTATCCATTTTTATTTAATATGCTACTTTCAATAAGCAACTGGGTAAAAATGTAAGCAAATAAGAACTTGTAAGCTTTTTAAGATAATTTCATAAAAATTATCCAGTCCTAAAGAGTCATAAATTCTCCAGACTTTCAATATAAATTTCTACTTTTCTTCAATCTTCTTACAAATGTGATATCAACAGGAATGCAGGTAGCAAATTTAAAATCATGCAATGTCCAGGGTTTTAAATATAGGGTCCTCCGCGTGCAAAGTCGTATCTTCTCCAAGGATAAACTTTCTAATAATAGTGTGTTTATTGGAAGTGTCCTGCCGGTAAATCGTTTTCTGAATCCGTTTGTAAATAATAAAATCAGATAGATCCTAAGAAATCATAATAAAATGTACAGCACCCTTGAGGTGATTTTTCAAATTAACCAAATATTAGTTTTACGACGCTTCCCTGAATAAATAACCCGAGAATGAAAGCAAATTCTGGAAGTGAAAATTAACTCACTTTCCGATATTCGATCGAGCTGAAACTACGCAGATACCACTCGTTGTCAATGGGCATTGTCACACAGGTATTTCTCTAAAATTGGCTACTAGCCGGCCCAACAGATGAGGCTACTAAGACGCGTAGATGGCGGAAAGTCGAAACTGTTTTACTGCATAATAAAAAATAGATGTATTACAGTAAAATAAAATGTTTTACGAGTTGATTTTTTAATTTGTCCAATAAATATAATAAATAATTATATTCTTATAAGAAAAACTCTCTTTTTTAACATTTGTATTTTATTCCCATCAATTGAAGAAGAAAATAACAATAATAATCTATTAAAATATGAAAATGAACAAGACACAGAAAAATAATAAAAGATGGAAATAATATAATATGGAAAATAATATATATATATATATATATATATATATATATATATATATATATATATATATATATATATATATATATATATATATAATAAAAAATAATATAATATGGAAAAATAAAAACATAAGTCGAAGTTATTATTGTTACTTCCGAAATTTGAAGTATGACTTTGACAATTATTGCGGTTTTATAATCGGACGCAATGGCTGAATGGCTGAGCGCCGTCCCGGTAAGACGTGAGATCTGGGTTCGAGTCCCAGTTGCGACCATTATGTTTTATTATTTTTCTATGTCTTGTTCATTTTCATATTTTAATTTAGATTATTATTGTTATCTTCTTCTTCAATGATAAAATAACTATTAGTTTACATAACAGAATAACGCTTGAATCGTTAGTACTTTGCCTTTGAAACAAACCTTGAACAAAAGTTCAAGTCCTTCTCAAGGGGTTAACCAAAGATAAAGCGAAATAGATTTGTGAGGGCGGCGGCACTAACTAGGTTGTGATTCAAATTTATTGGAAACTGTTTTGAATAAATAATAACAGTGATAATGTTTAAATGTCAGGAATAACTTTTATAATCATTTATCGAATGTCCATAACCTACAACGCCCTTGATGTGATTTCTCACAAAACGGCGCTATAAAATCAAACAAATGTTATTATTATTTTTATTGTATTTAGCTATACCTAATTTAAACAAATATTTTTAATAAAATCTTGACGGCTTTGTGCTAAACACAATTTAAAAAAAAATTTACTTAATAAATGAAGTTTCTTTTACTACGAGACATCTTATTTGCAATTGATTTTCAAAAGAAAAAAAATGGTTCGACTTAGGGCCAGTTGTTTCGGAAAAATTTACGTATGAATTTTTTTCACACCATCATTCACCGAAAAATTGGGTTGTTTCAACTTCCGTCAGAATAAATTTCAACGAAAATTTCATAGGACCAGTTGTTTCGGAAAATTTCGAATTTCGTTCAAATCGTCATTCACCGAAAAATTGGGTTGTTTCAACTTCCGTCAGAAGAAATTTCAACGAAAATACCACAGAAATGTGAATTTTTTAAATGCTATCAGCCGAATTCGAACGTTTAGCGTTCAATGAGAGGCGCATGCGCAGACGTCAAAATTGTGATTCGGCGGGGAACACTGAGTAAAATTTTCAAATTTATCGAATATTATTTTGGAGTTGAAATAACCCGTTTCGTATTTGAAATGAAGGAAGACGCAATTGCGTGTCAAATTTGAAATGAAAAAAAAAGAATCTTTTTATTTTTTGAAACATTTCTATGAAATATATTAAATTTTTTTTTTATTCTGACGGAGGTTGAAACAACCCAATTTTTCGGTGAATGACGGACGATTTGAAGGAAATTCAAACGTGTAATTTTCCGAAACAACTGTTCCTTAGGATTGAACATACCCAGGAATTGGAGTCGACAAATCTACTAACAGAGCCAAATTTCGATTGTAAAAGACTGACATTTATTTTATATTTAAGTATTGTAATGTCATCGAGTTTCGGAAAATTGCGTATAAGTCCGCGTGTATGCGAGTGAAAGCAATCAAAAGTTGATAGAACACATTGTCATTGATTCAGCTCGATCGGCGATCGAGAAATTTTTTCAAGAAAATTCCACTTTCAAGATTTGTATTAATTAGATCATTCACGAAAACCAAGTCGAAATTTAAATTTCAAATGTAATGTAATGCATTTCTAAAAATCGCTTGAAGGGGGTCATAACGTATTTTTGGGATTTTTTGGGATTTTTTAGCGAACTAAATGAACATGCAACTGCGAACTTTTAAATATTGGTAACCAATATTTATATGTGGATATGGAATGTATTGGTAACCAATATTAATGTAATTGACAATACTTTGAACTTGGCAAACTTTAAACGCCGTATGTGCGAACTATTTCTTATTTTTGTTATTTATTTTTGGGGTGTTATGCCGTGTTACGCTATCTCCTTCTTTAGCCAACGTTTCGTACAACGTTACAGTGTCCATCATCAGGGCAGATGTGTGACACACATCTGCAAAAATACTTTTGGCTGTGAAAATCTAAAATCATATATTTCTTATTTAGTTAATAAACTATTGTGAACACAAACATACTATATAGATAGGGACATATTTACCAGAGTGATCGCCAACATCGGGAGGACCAGTTAGGTCAGGTTAGTTTAGCACGAAGAAGAAGAAGAATTTGTGATATTTCAAAATTAATTATTTGAAAAATAATATGTTATTTATTTGCAGCGAAGTTACTTGAAATGGGTTTAGCCGTGCTTGGTGACCAGATCTGAATATCCAGGTACTTCCCCACTTTCATCTTTCCAACCTCCACTATCTTCAGCATCACAACTTATTTAAATTGTGGATGTCATAGTCTCACTGGCTCTAGAGGGGAACACTTGTGCGGTACTCATATTTAAATAGATGTGAGATGTAGCGCCCGCACCCGTGCTGTGATAAAGATGGTGACTTCAATGTATTAAACAAAAACACTTTTTTTCTCACGGTGGCATTTGAGACGCATGCCAGGTAATCGCTAGTTTTTCAATAAAATAATCACAGAACGCAAAAAATAAAGACCCCCGGGCGAACGTTTTATATCTGCAAGGCCAAACCAACAAATACTGTCGATTTTTATAATTCTGAAATATTAATCCAAGAAAAGTTGCAGGTTTATGAAATGGAAACCTTTAAAATGCGTTAAACAAAGATCTCAAAAGTGATTTTTTTCTATGAAGGTCAAGCCATATTAAATGTATTTTTATAAAAATATCCTGATTATTTTGAGTGGTTGATTTAAAGATAACAAGAGAAAAACTGAGGTCTTTTGCTGAATCGTTTGCAAAACAACAAGAAACCGTTGAATACTTTTGCTGCAAATTTGTTGATATTTTATTTAGCCGTGTGGTAAGTACGGGAAGGCTCGCAGGCCGCATTTGGCCCATCACTAACTTAATTTTGTACACGTCACCCAATCAAATCAGTGCCCCTAAGTAAATTCGAATTTTGAAAAAAAATGAATTGGGCGTATTGAGGGGGTTGAGGGGATTGGGGGGGTTTGAGGGGATTGAGGAGATTAGGGGGTTTGAGGGGATTGAGGGGATTGCGGGGTTTGAGGGGATTGATGGGATTGAGAGGATTGAGGGGATTGAGGGGATTGGGGGGTTTGAGGGGATTGAGGGTGTAGGAACTGTAATTCGCATTTTTAAGCGATATAAACATTCGCGGCAGTTCCTACACTGGCAACCCTCCTGCGCAGACCCGAGTGCGCGGGACGCAACTCGAACATTCCAGCTTCGACGATCGAGCTATAAGCTGATATTAAAAACTTTCCTTCTGTAAATTCAATTCGCGGTAAATGTAATAACCCTGTAATCTTAAATAAATAACCAACAATTATAAAGTGCTTTTATTATTTACAAACCGTGAATCAATGTTAGGGACCGGCCCAGGTAAGTTGCCGTCGAATACACCTCTAAAAGGGGATTGAGAGGATTGGGGGGTTTGAGGGGATTGAGGGGATTGAGGAGATTGGGGGGTTTGAGTGGATTGAGGGGATTGAGGAAATTGAGGGGATTGAGGGGATTGAGGGGATTGAGGAGATTGGGGGGTTTGAGGGGATTGAGGGGATTGAGGAAATTGAGGGGATTGAGGGGATTGAGGGGAGGTTGGTTGGCTCTGTTGCAACTGAGGTTCATTGTGGGCGGGAAAGGCGGATGTTGCGTCTGAAGTCAATGCCGGGAGCAGGAGTAGATGGAATGATGCAGTCTGCAGCGCACGGCTCCGCTTTCGAGGACAAAGGTCGCCCGACGACGAAGCACGGATGTCTATGATTGCTTGATTACTATAATGACAAGTTCAGAAGAATTGTGATCAGGGGCAAATAAAAAAAAGGTGAAAATTCATGAGACTGTTGTTTTTTTATAGAGGCGCTGGGAGCCTAGCTCGATTTTTTTTATATAAATACCGCACAAGAGTCCCAACTGCTTCGGTCTGAAGCCAGTAAGACTACGGCATCCTCATTTGGGGTATGTTGTGAGGCTGAAGATAGTAGGGAGGGAAAGGAGATAGGGAAGAGGAAAGTGGGGAAGTACCTATTCAGATCTGGTCACCAAACACGGCTTAAGCCATTTCGAGTAACGTTTCAATTATGTATAGTGGTCTTTCACCAGGGCGCTACTGAGAAGTCACCCTGGAACGTGCCGCAAATATACTAGATATATATTTTTTTCTTATTAACTAATTGTGAGAAATCCCAAATAAATCAAATAAAATTTATTTGCGCACGCCGAGTTCAAACCCACGACCTTCGGGATGAGAGCCTTACCATTCCAATTTAAAAAAAAAAAAAAACAATTTAAGTAGCATTATCTTTTTGTTGTTACGCCTTAGCAGTATTTCACCCTGCGCTGTCATAGTGTATCATCCCGCCCACTAAGGCGATGGGCCATGATTTACATGCGACAGTGGTCAGTGTTTAGTTATGTAATCGTGTGGGTTATAATACACGGAGCGGCATCCTTCGAGACGAAACTATAATTGGTGCTAATGCTCCTTCGGGATTCTAATGTGGCATCTCTTCCATTCATGTCAAAAAATATTCTCCCGTCTAGTCTTGCACCGTTTTGCTTATATTATTACGCGCCAGTTTAGCATCGGTATAGTAAAGCCAGCCTTAAGCACGTTAAGGCAAAAAACAATACCTTAGTCGTGGTTTTGATTAAAGATTTTATTAATTTTATGCCTTGTTCTGGCTGGGAGAGTATTTTAGTCGAGTAGCTAATGTATTAGTAACTAAACGTGTACGAACACCACAATTTGAGTAGAGTAGGCTAGTCAGCTCTTTAGTAGATTGAATTCATTTGGTTCTATTTTTTCAGCGAGTAGAGTCCCCCTCCATGCGTCCCTGCGCACTGAGATGCGCTGTTCATTCGTAGACGCACACACGCGCAATATGTAATAAAATTGTACTCTAAAATTCTTTATTTTTGCGGCTATTAAATCTATTTTCGTGACCATAGTTTGTTTATTTTCATCTCACCAATTTATTCTTCCACTTTTTCTAAAATAATCATTACAATCAGCTTAATTCGCATATTTATTTTATTGCGTTGCAGCCCGTTATCTCGCGACGCGTCGCTTACTCTACTTGACAGCAGTGCGAACACTTTTTGGTGAGTCAAGTAGCGAGTTACTCGCCACTCGACTTACTACTTGTCAGGTCAGAACAAGGCATTAGGGGAGCATTTGGAATACCCCACCGCTTTCCCACCCTGGTATAAGTAACTTAAGGTTACTCCTTCAAGGCTCTCGCAAGGACTCTATTTTTTTGAAAGAACGATTCTAAATGTATATGAACGAAGCCAAATGTTAGAAAAGTTTAAAGCTACAGTTGTATGAAGTAGTACACAAGTGCTTACAAAATTACAGGACAGCAAAGTGTTAGTATCCAGTAGTTTAGTTGTAGTTAGTAGTAGTTAAGTAAGGGAGCAGTGTTTACTTTACTTTTAAGCAGCCTTCACTCGGAGTTTGATAGGTACCTGAATAGTTCAAAATACCTACAAACAGTTAAAATCAACCTTACCGAGCCGCTAGCCAAGTACTTATTTACATTAAATGTAAACAAACAACTTTATATAGGTACGCCACTTATATAATCACAACTATTGAAATGTTTAAAAACCAAAGGTTTCTTCGTCAGGATAATTAGAAGAACTAAAAATTACGCCACAAAATGAATTTGCGAAGATCGAAGAAGTAATTATAGCAAGTACTAATTTATTTGATTACGGATTATTGCCAAATCTTTGAAATTATTTCAAAGATACTTCAGATATGACACTATAACGTCTGTATAAAATAAATAAAACACTATTATTCATATCTCCAAAAAAAATCATGAAAATATGTATTTTACCCCCCCTTAAATGATTGCTTTTCTCTAAACGTCTTTTCTTAATCAATAAACACGATTCATCTAATTTGACGATACATTAAAAAGGTTGAGAAAATTCCCTGAACTATTTTTAGGGTGATTTGCGCCACGTAAACATAATAGGCGGTTAACTTAGCAGCTTTTTTGCACGGCAACTTTGTAAATTTGAATTCTATAACTGTCTATAGATCCGGTTTTCGCCAATCAAAACACGCACGTCCGCCCTAAAGTTGTCATTTAAAATTAACGTGATTAAAGTTGAAAATGGCATCCATTATCATCTAACTCAGTGATATATAATTCGGCATGATAATAGACTCGTAGATGGATTATCCTAAAGTTTTGTTAAAAATCAGCGGAATTTAATAAAAACTTAACACTATCGCCAGGTATCAAAAAATCATGACATCAATTCTACTCGAATCTTGCAATCATACAGAAAGATAGCATCCAATAAAAATATGCGTTAAGAAAATGAAGATAATGAATTTTAATGTGAGCTTGAAGAGCGACATAAAATTACATGAATTTTAATGTTGGCTTGAAGAGCGACATAAAATTACATGAATTTTAATGTTGGCTTGAAGAGCGACATAAAATTACATGAATTTTAATGTTGGCTTGAAGAGCGACATAAAATTACATGAATTTTAATGTTGGCTTGAAGAGCGACATAAAATTACATGAATTTTAATGTTGGCTTGAAGAGCGACATAAAATTACATGAATTTTAATGTTGGCTTGAAGAGCGACATAAAATTACATGAATTTTAATGTTGGCTTGAAGAGCGACATAAAATTACATGAATTTTAATGTTGGCTTGAAGAGCGACATAAAATTAAGGTTCGTAACGACACGTCTTCAAAAAAGTAACCCTTCGGACATATAATTTTAAAAATTATTATTTTGGGTTCATCTGGCCCCCTAGCATACACGATCGATAAGTATTTATCGGATAACTTTCGGTAACTTCTCATCGTTCCCTAGGACAACTGCAGATCGCTAACGTACAAAAACAAACAACAGTTGATGTCGAATACATTAAGGCCACTTCGTCATTATGTTATCTATCTTCTTCGTTGGCGATCTGCTGTCATACTAGGGAACGATGAGAAGTCACCGAAAGTTATTCTATCAATCAATCCTTATCGATCAAGTATGCTGGGGGGCCTGATTGCTATTTATGATATTTAATAGTTTAGTGGTATAATTTTTTCAAACGGATGATACATTTGAATACCCTGCAAAATAAATCCACTTAAGTAGTCGAATTTCATCACTTATTTATAAAACGGATTTGTTATCATCAATATCATATTTATAAAACGGTTTCAAATTAGCAACCTGTAACAGGAAATAATGAAAAAAATGAGCATATTCACAAGTAAAATTCTTTCATCACCAGACCATTAAATCAAAAGCAAAACGGAATCATTTATAAAGTCTTCAAATACCAACTTCCGGTTATTTTAAAATAATGGCACGCGAACAATGGCCGATGACTGGCGGGCAAGGAACGACGATACCTACACAGGCGCAGCTAGAGTAGTCACTTTCCTAAGGATAACTATAATCATTCCGCCACAATCAGATGATTATCGTCACGTGACTTGTGGCGGTGATTCATTGGTCACCACAGTTAGCAGCGGTTTATGGATTGTTGATATCGTTGTTGACTCAAATATTTCCCCTCAGGTAAATTTGTAGCCCATGTGTTCGTGCCATGTATTAAAAATAAACCTTTTATCGAAGAAATAAATATCTGGTAAATCACCTGCACTAGTTTTTTATGTAATTTTAAACACACGAATATTTATACAACATTACCTTCATGAAAACACGCTTACACAAAAAGGGACAACCAAAAAGTGCTCAACCTATCCAAATCCATCCTGTACTGAAAACATCGACAACCGCTCTTGTACAGAAACTGAAAAGACAGAAAACATAAAATACCAGAGTATATTGAAGCCCTTCTCAAATGGAACGTACATACAGACTTATCACCAACAAACTACTCAAAACCACATACATATACAAAAATGTAAAAGAAACATATACTAAATATCAATCTGTAATATCGTATGGAATATTAACAGGGGGGGTTCTGTAAAACATGCTATAAAAAATAGAAACAACTCAAAAAGCAATAATCAGAATCACTTTTAAAAAACCAATACAAACAGATATACATATATTTGCAAAATTCGACGTACTTGATATACAACAACTTATTAAATTACTGTATTAAATCCCACACAAAATTGTATAATATAATTTCGCTCGTAATTAAAACACAAAATAACCAAACTAGCTTTTAAAAACAAAATAAAATTAAAACTGATACAAGTCGACAGGGAGGGATTTCATAAAAAAACCTGGAATTTCATAAAAACCTGAATCACTAATCCCGTGATTATCACGCACGCATTACACACCAAAGAAACTATTTTCTCGTTCTCTCCAGACATAAAACTGCTGTATTTGAGGGTGATCTCCGATATGCATCACCAAAACACGAAACTGCGCTATCCATTATTCGAATACCGACTTGGTTGCGGTGCTTCAAGAATCAACCACAAAACATCATAATTGGTAGAATTTACAATGAAAGGTTTATCCACTCATGCTTTTAATTATATTACTTATTTTTAATTCTAATTTTGTTTGCTTTAATTAAATGAAAACATATAACCTTGCGTACACCACTTGCATAATCACAATGATCGACATGTTTCGAAACCAAAGGTTTCTTCGTCGGGATAATAAGAACAATAGAGACAAAAATGTTATAGAGAGTGGTGACTATTACTTAAAAATATCATAAAAAGCAATTGTATAAAATGAAATATAAAAATTATTTTAGAATATGTAAATATTACATTAAGTATAAAAAGAATTTTAAAAAATTAACCAAGGATAATCAGGTTATTTAAATAATAAAAATAAATTATTATAAATGTACTATTAACACTACTTAATTTACTATTAACACTTTTTCTAATTTCTAAAATTTCTAAGTTAGCTAATTGTAAATTTGTTGGGATAATTATGTAAATTTATTAACCCTTTATTTATATCAAAAGAATAATTTGTTTCTAAAATATGGTTGGCAAATTCAGAATAATTATTATTATCTAAAAACCTTAAATGTTCCTTAACTCTGATATTAATTATTCTAGAAGTCTTCTCTATATAAAAAAGTTACAATCGTTACAAATTAATTTATAAGCCCCAGGTTTGTTCAAAAAATCACCCTAGTCCTTGTTATTTAATATATAATTTTTTTATAAATTGGTTGTTAGTGTAAAAAGCTGGGTGGATTAATATTTTTGGCTTTAATTTGAAATTTGATTTAATTTTAATTAGTATATATTATATTAGAGCCACTTCTGAAAACCAGCTGCATTCCGGGAGAAATCCTGAATGTAGAGCTGAGTAGTGACCATTTTGTCAATATAACCAATATAATAAACAATATGATGTAGAATTTTTTTTATTAACTTTATTTTAGAGTGTCAAGCACCCATAAAAACAATGTAAAACAAAAATAATATTGTAATATGTAGCCCTCAGAATAGTTGGTATAATTTGTAACATTTGTGTTGTTTATTTTTGGGATATTATGCAGTGTTACGCTAACTAATTCTTTAGCCGGCGTTTAGGACAACATCACAGTGTCCATCATCAGGGCAGACGTGTTATTGAAAGTGGTCAAGTCTATACTTAAGTACCACTCCTCTACGAGCTGGTAAGACAGTATAACTTAAATTTGTTTAGCCGTCAATTACCGTATACCAAGAACTATTGAGCTTAGCTCCGTCATTTCTGTTAATATTGATGGGGTTTTTGTGAATTTCAATTTCCTTCGTAATTAGGCGTGCTCTGTGAGTTTTGGGTCTTCCCAGGACTTTTACTAAAAAATTCCAAAAAAGTGATGCAAAGTAACCGCGGTTTACGGTATATTATATAAATTTTTTTCAGTATAGTTTCGGTGATAATTTTATTAGTGATATAATTTTTAGATAAGCAATCTTAGAAATCCTAAAAAATGAACTCTTACCTGAACATAACTCTTACCGGACATAATAACTCTTACCTGAACACGTACATTTGCGTTCCGCAACATTCACGTTGAAAGCATAAAATCCTTACCTGCAAGAACAACAAAAAAGAAAGTTAATATTGCGCTATTACAAAAAAGTATAGATATTACAATAAAATATATAAATTTGTTTTAGACCACTTTAATTTTAATTACACTCTACCGGTTTTGGAAGAACCCTTCCTTCGTCAGGAGAATATTAAAACTAAAACTGTAAAAAGGAAGGGTTCTTCGAAACCGGTAGAGTGTAATTAAAATTAAAGTGATCTAAAACAAATTTATATATTTTATTTTAAATTATGGCGAGCCACAAAGTTAATGCTTATTACGAACATGTATAGATATTACTTTACCTCGACTTTGACGGAAGCTAGTCGAGAAAATTAACATGAGATTTCAAGGCGTAAGCTTGACTAATACTATAAGGTAAGGTACAAAGTTGCGAACTCCATAGAGCGGCTGCCATAGGTTACATAACGTGAACTACTGCAATGCGCTGCTGGGCAAACTGCTCCGTAAACAGTAATAGCTAGTACCTACGTAACGTAGATTGTATTTTCCAACGTAGGCATCATATAGATACGGGCGTGGAAAGTTGAACAAAGTTCAATTATTAATGAAGAACAAAGCTGGATTATTGGATAATTTATTTATTTATTGGTAGAAGCATTTACAGAGTGTTAACAATTATAACATTAATATTTGCGTTGGAATGTGAACAGATATTAACACTCCAATTATAGCATGCGTAATCAAGGTTTAGTTGTTACGAGACGGTAATGCTAGTAGTGAAATAATCAAAGATAAATATAAAACATAGTAAGTGTACAGAAAAGAAAAGAAATGAAAATAAATAAAGAAGACATAACAGACAATCGATGTTAGAAGCTATTTGATTGGGAAAAAACGTTAAAAAAGATGTTGTAAAAACTGGCAAGGAGTGAAGAAAAAAACCTCATTTAACTGGAATAACTTTTAAAATATCTTTTGATGGTTAACCCATCAATTAATCATTGAAGTTATTAATACTAATAAATCTAAACATTTGAAATGAGAACGGAAAAAAATTACTTAAAAAAAAGAAGTTCTACGACTGATAGGATTCAGGCGTTGTTCCGGTAAGACAGAGATCCTGGGCTCGATTCTCAGTTGCGACCGTTACCTTTTTTATTGTCTGTATCTTGTTCTTTTTCACGAACTTTTTTTAGTATTATCTTATTTTTTAGTAACATATTATTAGGTATTAATATAAAACAGATTACGCACATATTTCCTAGATTAGCTACAACGGCTTTGCACCACCTTTGGCAGTAAGCTATGTCCCTATATACATCCTCGCAACATACCTATATACATACTTGTACCGAGTGTCGGCTAGACATGTTCCCTGAACATCCAAACACTAAGTAACAATGTGTAGTTGTTGGTAGTCTCCGATCTTACAGAGGTAGGTTCTATCTCTTGCTCGTGAAGTTACGAACTTGCAGTAGACTAATTACGAATTTTGGGAGGTTGGCAAAGGGCAATTCTATTTGCGAATGGTAACCACTATTCCTATTTCTGCAATACAATGTCTTTGTCGTTGTCGATAAGCTGATAACATTGTGATGCTATGTTAGGTTAGGTTAGGTTCGTACTTATTGGCGATGATCTGATGATCCAGAATATGCACAAATTTAATGACAGTAGGTATTGTAGATATGAGTGACTTATGATGACTTCAGGGTAGATTGTACCAGTCTCCAGTGGTTTTATTGTCTGTGCGTTCAAATATTTATTGAGCTGAAAAAAATCTACATAATTCATTATTGTTTCGTTTTGTTTATTGTAGCATAAAACATGTGGGTTACATTTTTCCAAAACATAATAGTTAAGGTCATGACTGGTCGTGTATACCTCTACAGAAAAGAGGAGCTCTTGTGTCTGACAATCTGATTAAATTAAAATTTGATCAAATTAAACCCAGGAAAGGAGAATATTAGGTAAATACCTAAAATTTTAAATGCCAACAAATTGAGGAACAATTATGTTTTATATAAATAATTGTCATTATGCGAATTTAAATTGGGATTTTTAAAGCAAAATAAGTTATTTAACGAGGAAAACTTAAAAAAAGAAAACTGTTGAAAAAAACTTTATGGTAATAAAATTCAATAGAATTTCATCCCTGCCTCCGAAAACCTGGCAGGTAATATTAATCTATTCTGTGGCAAACACAAAAACCAACAGCAATAAAACTAGTTGTACCGTATATCTTCTAAACTACCCCATTATATTTAAGGGTCAACCGCTGATCCATTGCGACGCGACGGGAAAAAACAATGTAGGAGATAGGGTACAATGAAATCATCCCTTACGGTATTGCTGCCTTTGATTAATAAAAAAAACATTCATAAATATAGCAGTCAATAAAAATATGCGTTTAGAAAATGAAGAAAATATTGGTGGTTCTCAGTCGAAGTATGATATTAGGTTAGTTAGGGATTAGTTAGGGACATATTAGCTCAATCGGAAGAGCTGCGGCCCGCAGAAAGCCGAAGATTCTGGGTTCGAGTCCCAGATGTGATCGTATTTTCTTCTGATTATTCTGTTTCAGTTTTTCGATTGAGTTTCGCTAATATCGTCTTCATGAATTAAAATATTATAATTTGAGGCTTTTTTTTTTAAAGAAAGACAAACATTCCGGTTACGAATAATCCAACAACATTTGAAAATCTCCTACTACCACCACACTAAGCGGAAGATGTTGCTTGTGTTGTGATGGAGGACTTAGCCAGCCGAGGAAACGAACACGGAACAGCTGGGTGGGACCCAAACGCGATGCCCACTCAACCACTGACCTATTAAGTTCAAAATAAAAATAAAAAACCCTTTAGGCGGTACTTACCAGTTGTTTGTTTACGAGCGATTGACCAACGGCTGAGAATAAAAGTTTTAAAATGCTTGCAACTGTACAGGGAGGTTCCAATGAGAAAGATAGATTATTCCCCGCATTAATTTTTTTAAATAAAAAATTCAATATCGATTTATTTCATTAACTACATTCAAGTAAGCAATAAAAATGCTCAAAACGCACGATGATAAATTATTAAATACCGCGTACTTCCTGTAAGTATTTTTTAACCATAAGTTTTTTTGTGTAACCTCACAAGAGTCCCAACTGCTCCTGTCTGGAGCCAGTGAGACTATGGCATCCCTAATTATTATCAAAGTATGTATGAGTTTTCAATAATGTCTAAACAAAATAAGTGTGTAAAATTTTTTTAATATTTTAGTTTGTAAGACCTTACATAAATAGAAAAATTGAGGTATTTTTGTCACAAAACACGTTCTCGGATTTATTTTTTAATGATTTTAATTTAACTAAAATTAAAATTATGAAAACTGTGTTGACTAGATTATGCATTGATTTATGTTGTTGTATGATTACATGATTTGAAATTTGTTTTGTTTAATAGAATCTATCGTTTGAAAATTGAACAAATCTGCTAACGACCAACGGTATAAAACTTAGTATATTAAAATAAAATTAGTTTTTGAAAATTTAAAAACTGCTGTACCTGATAAAATAAAGGCTGGGTACTTTAGTCGTATTTGACGGACGTCAAATTTTGATCAGTTGATAAATGCGGCAAGAATCTGTATGTAACGCGAATAGTTTTTAAAATTCAACACGGCGCTCATCGTCGATTTGATCATCTATCAAATGTGACGAAGAAAATATCCCAATCCAAGAATCATATAATATATTATTATAAAGTGCCATTTTCAAGCCATAACTTAAAAATGCCACATTGAAAAAAATGTATATCCTCCTGGCTAGAACAAACTCCTTGCTTCTTTAACTCCACTGAATCAAGCGTTTTAATTCACTAGGTGAATTCCATCTTCCTAAAGGAATTATATTTGTTAGATACTCATTTCTCCGTCCATCCAAATATATGAAATTAACAGGAACGCCTGTGCGGCCTTTTTCAAACAAAGCTAAATTTGAAAAGGCCGCGCTTGTACCTCGATTGCTTGCAGTTGGTAATACTTTCTCGGAAGTAGTAGAGAGAAGAAGGCTATATATAATAAGCTATAAAACACTTTGTAAATTGAAGATGCATCAGAATTGTTTGTATTAGGTATATTGTTGCATTTTTTTTTTATGGTCCTATATTTAAATGTCGTTATTTTATTGGTCAATGACATAAACATATTATTCACTGTCATATATAAATGTATAGACTGTTTATAACGCAAATAAATAAAATAAAATAAAAAATAATAACTCAATAATAATAATAATCAAGGTTATCATACTACTATTCTTCTGCTTAGGTTCCATACATTTTCAATAGCATATTTTACTTTATGATCACTGTTGCACAATATTATTTTGTATATTACATGTTTATAAAAAAATATCCTGTATATTACATGTTTATAAAAATTATTATGTGTATTACATGTTTATAAAAAATATAACTAAATAATTTTTTCATTCTTATATACATACGTAGTAGGTAGGGTAGTGATATTTTTTTAATGTAATTATCATAAACTCACAAATAAATGACAATATTCCTTTAAAATCAAGAACAACAAATTATTTTAATGATCTACGTTTGAAAATTAAAAACACAAATAAATAAAATAAGATCTAAATTTATTATTTACAAATAGATACAGAAAACAAACTTACATACATTATAAATACTTTACCACTGGACCGGTGGTTACCAATCTGCTTCTAAGGTAATCGTAAATTTTTCAACCTCGCCCAACAAATAACTGATTTAAAGCAAATATCTACCAACCAACACATAAAATATACATGATAATAATGGAAGAGTCAATGTATACTAAGCGAAGAGAATTTAACAGGGGAACGAATTTCCGCCTGCGTGACCACTGGTAGCACTTTTGTCCACCGCTAAAAGGTATTACGTCCCTTTAAATTGCTCAGTTAAATCTACCTATCCTTTAGGCCCTTTAGGGCATCCAAGAGGACGTTAGAATTTACGTAAATTCTAAAAGAGAGTTAGGTAAAGGAGACAAAGCAATAGAAAGAAGTGAAAAGATTGTTGGGAATATTTAAAATATCTTGTTTCTGAGCTGTTTTATGAAATATGATTATAGTTTTAAAGTTGTTTTTTTATTCCTGGTTAGGTACTCAATTCTAGCTATTAAAACTCTGGAGATAAATGCTTAAGCTTTTCCTTAGTTTTGGTTGTAGAAGAAATGGCAAAGGATATTTTCATTTATGGAAAAAATGTTGGGTTTTACCGATAAAGTTTCGGAGTAAAGTGCATATTATACGCTATTAAAGATAACTAAGTCTTTTTGAAAAGTCATCTAAAATTAGTTAAATAAATCAATATTAAGAATAATTTAAAATTGGATATCAAAAATCTTACGTTATTCGTGTTTCATTTTTTTAAATAAAAAAGATTGTAATATTATGTAATTGATTCATTGATTGTTTGAAGGCATCGAACAGATGGAACCCCTTAAATTTGTCGATAGATTTTGTAACTACATACAGGCTGTAACGAGACGTACCCGAGAGATTTTAACCAGTGATTCCTGAGCTTATTTGAAGTAAAAAATGAAACATAAATTTTTGTCTCCGGTGACTTTTATGATAACTTTTTTATCTAAATTTTTTTCACAAAAAAAAACTGGCATGTACTGTCACTGGTAACTCAGCCAAATAGCCGCCCAGCCTCTTAACCCGCTCCTTACTGTCCAAAACCTACTGTTTTTTATGTTTTTGTAGAAAATTTTTTAAAAAAACCTCAAAAATGTCGCCGGAGTTCAAAATTTTATTTACATTTTTTACTCAAAATAAGCTCAGGAATCGCTGGTTAAATCTTTGGGATACATCCTGTTACACCCTGTATAATATTAATAAAATAATCAATTGATTCTAAAGCACAGTAGAAAGAAAATAAAGCATATTTAGCCATTGGGTTTAGTTAATTTAGTCAAATTATCAACTGGTTAAATAAAATACGTCTAAGAAATCAATATACATACACATATATAGAAAGAACGGCAATCAAAACGATATTTCTTCGCTGTGATATTATATTACTAAAATAAAAGATTTATAGAAGGGTGCTTTATCAACATCTTTTTAAATATAATTTTCTCTTAATTATATATTTCTTGAAGCACTAACCACCGCTAACTATTTGGAGCTATTTTAAATCAGCGCACGCTACGCTTCATTAACCGGTGTGTAAACACTTATGAAATATGTATGTCGAAAAATCCAGGGAAAATTTGCTGGAAACGTGTTTATTCGTGGAATTCCGCACCCTTTAAAACCAATATCATAACGTAGGCACGTCGTCTCTGTTTTCCAATGTATGCGAACATTTTATATGAAAATAAACGTCTTATGCCTAGTGAAAGACTGCATTAAACAAGATTTTAAACTTACAAAAACACAATTTAGAATTTACAAAATATTTAAATTTAATAATCTTTTTTAAGTACTTTTGCGAATGGAAAAATAACGTTTGTACTTGGGTTCTGCGTATTGGCCGTGCAAAAGAAAACTAGTAGATTTGCTACATTTTAGCTGGTTTTCCAACGTGAGTTATTCTAAGAAAATTACTAACGTTAATGGATAGAAATATAAATCTCTATTAGATTAGACAAAATTTTATAATAATAATAATAATAATAATTGGATGACTTGTATAGCGCCGTTTTTGTGAAAAATCACCTCAAGGGCGCTGTACAAATTTCAATAATTTCTACAATCTTACTTCTAACTACACACTAGAAAATATAAAAAACCTATGGCTAAAACAATGGATGCAAATCCACCGGTTCTTTGATCAGCGATACAAAACTATATGTACAATGCATCTGAACAACCACCGCGGTGCAGCCCAAAAATGTAAATGTACATGTATTTTTTATTTTTTTTTATTATTTTTTTTTTTTTTTTTTTTTTTTTTTAATTTTATTATTTTTTTTTTAATTTTTAATTTTTTTTTTTTAAATTTTTTTTTTTATTTTTTTTTTTTTTATTTTTTTTTTATTATATATATTTTTTTTTTCAATGAAAATGTACAGGACCATACTTACCTGGTAGGTCACTTGAGATTAAAGTTAAAAGATGTTTATTTATATACAGTTTGCGCGCAGAGGACATAATAGCGAACACATGTTGTTGGAAAAGTAATTATTTGATATATATTATGTTATTTAATGAACGTGTTTGGGAAAAGCAAAATTAATTAATGGGCGGTACAGAGTAGTACATGAATTTTATTTATTTTCTTAAATGAAGTCTCAGTCTCTCGTTAAGCGACGGATTGCTGTGAAGGCTTCGAATGATGTTAATCTAATAAGAAAATAGATTAAGATAAATTATAGGCAATACATAATACAAATAGATTTATTAAATTTAAGGGTATGAGAGCCTATGTGCTCACATTACACGGGGCACATTTTACACATGCAAATATAACAAAAAAAATTTACATGTTCTCATGGTTCACATTTTGGTAAAGACAAAATAACCATTTTTTTGAATGCAGAAAAAAAAAAATTGAAAAAACTAATATGCAAAAATCACAAATTATTTTCTTAATAATTTCAACCGATTTAACAAATTAATCAAATTTTAATAATGTGCGGTGTTCATTTATTTTTTTCATTTTATTTATTTACCTACTAGCTGAAGCGCCCGGCGTTGCCCGGGCTTTATTCTGCTTTAAGGGGTGGGAAAAGTGGATGGGAGGTTTTTGAAAATCTCACATAGATAGTGACCATTTTTTGGGTTTGACTGTCGAGTGTGCTAAATTTCATCGACTTCGAAATAAAATCGCAAATTTGATTAAAAAACAAAGCCCCACCGGTACACTTCTTTAAATAAGTAGATATTAATGGATGCGTCTGTTTTCCCGGGGTTTACACAGAGTTTTCGAAATCACTAATTTTCTTCTTAGTTTAAACATCAACCACCAATCAAAGGAAAATAAAAAAGCAGTGTGAACTGAATACCTCGTAATTAATAAATGTGGGTACTTAATTCATAATCATTCAATTCAATTTCAGCGGTAATTATTGTACACATATATTACGTACAGATTCCTGAATTTAGCGCCACTGGGCTCGGTGTGCAGCAAAATGCACAATAAAGTGATTAAACTTCAAAAGTTTTTGCTATTTATGAGGCAGAGTTCGGAATGTTTTGCAAAGCCAGTGGGACATAACTTCACAGTAGATTTAGTGCTTCATTTCCAAAAGTGTTTTTAGATACGGATGTGTATTTATTTATGAGAGTCTCCTTCCACGGAATATAGCAACTGCATTATACATAAATATACAGGGTGTTAAGGGACGTACTTGACTTACTTTAAACCACTGATTCCTGACATTATTTGGAGAAAAAAATGTAAATGAAATTGCAAAAAAAATTGTAAATGAATTCGTCTCCGATTAAAATTTAAAACCAGTAAGTATTTTGGCAGTTAGGGACGGGGTGATGGGTTGGTGACCAGTGACGACGGTATAAGAAATTTTTATTTGATTTTGAAGAAAAAAGTTATCAAAAAAGCCAAAAGACCAAAATTTCATTTGAATTTTTTACTCCAAATAATGTCAGGAACCACTGATTAAAGTAAGTCAAGTGCGTACCTAACACCCTGTACAGAGGCATACCCAATCGAATTCTTTGTTTTTAATTTAAGAAACAGAAACAATGACCAAATTCGAACGCGATGTAAAAAAAAGTGGCTTGCAAGTACAGAACGTCTCACTATAGTAAACATAAGCAAATCAAATTGCACTTAGACAAGAAAACCAACTTACAATTTACTTACAGAACAAACCCAAATAAAATAAAATACATATAACAATAGGGTATTTTCACAAACGAGGGATTCTGTTGAAAATGTATGGAATATTTAAAGATAATTTTTCTGATTTTACTCATCGTATTAAAAAGTGTTTGTTTTTTTACGTTTTCATTCAAATTTATTCATTTTAAAAACGCTCAAAAACCTACGAAACCAAAACGGCACGTGATTGCCAACGACGCTTCGTATGCACGACATCAAACAAACAAAGTAGAACTGTCGGAAATTTTTCAAGAACGAGCGACTCTTATGACATCACACGTCGAAAATGGCGTTTTGGCGGAATTACAAAAATGGGCAACTTAGACTCCCTGTAGAAAATTTATTCGTCAACATAAAAATAAAATAAAAATGCCATAATAATCGTCATTTTTTGCTTAATTTTTTTAACCATTAAAAAAAATCGGGGAAATACCAATGAATCTAGTCAAACATACTTATATATTTATCATTTTAATATAAATTTTATCCATTTATTCCATTTCATTTTTATTACACCATTTTGAAATATAATAATATTCCTGTAAATTGGTAAATCACACTCTTTATAGTACTAATTCACACCTCCAACTTACCTTCCTTTTTATTGTATTCAACTTAAAATGTAATTAACCTTTATTTTCAAGTAACCATGTTTTTATAAATGTACGTCTCTATATGTCAGTCTCGACACAGGTATACCCTTGTGAGACAGGGTATACCTTAAAAAAATGCTTGTAATTATACTATATATAGATTAAATAAATAAAAAACAAAGAAAATTAGGCTTCAGTAAAATAATGTTGGCTATGGCTTTGTATTCCAGAAATGTTTTTGTACACATGCTTCACAGTTTTCAGTTTTTGGTAGAACGGCGGAATTTAGGACATTTTTTAAAAATGCGAAATTGTGATGAGTTGCGTCAACAATGTGGATTATTTATTAGTTTTTCTTTCAGTGAAAACAATATTTTTACATTTTTTAAATTTATTGACATTCAAATCCGCTTAACCACTTATGTAGTTTGTCAGCAGGGACATAACGACAACATTTTATGAAATAACATTCTTAATGGTAATGATGATGATGATGAAAATTATTTAAGTATTATTTATTGATTTTTTTCAATTTAGCGGGATTTTTTTATTTATTTTTATGTTAAACACCTTACAAGAGTAAACATTATAGTAAACACCTTACAAGAGTCCCAACTGCTCCCGTCTGGAGCCAGTGAAACAATGCTCCATTGTAACTCCATCATCAGGGCAGATGTGACATCTGCCCTGATGATGGACACTGTAATGTTGTCAGAAACGTCGGCGAAAGAAGGAGTTAGCGTAACACGGCATAATATCCCAAAAATAAACAACAAAAATACTTTTGGCCGTGAAAATCTTAAATCATATTTAAATTTACAGGTATCATACATATTAGGTAGGTACATGATGATTCACGTAAGTATTAAACAATTTCCAATCAATTAAGTATCTAATATACAATTTACTTACAACATCAGTTTTAGCACCTTCGCACTGCCAAGTAAAATCTGACAAATTGGATTTCATAGGTGTGTAAAGTTAAGGCCTTAATTTCTATCGAAAACACCCCAAATTCTCCGGTAATAGAATTGAGGAACAATGTTAGCGTAAATTATCCTTCCCGGATCGTTCCCTCTTATTCACCTGAGTCGGCTGCGGGGGTTATATTTCGCGCACATTATTTAACGTTCCGCACCAAATGTGGTGTGAAGGAACAATTTGTCCATCGACTGGAGTACCGGACCCGAACTAATGACACGTGAAATCGACAGGTAATAGGCCGTACAAAGGAGTGCATGCTCTGATACCTATTAACTCCCGCAAAATACTAAACTTGATGTATGTTGTTAGATAGATAAGCTGCGTCTCTACGTCTAGATACGCATTTCACTATGATCAGCAGATTGAAAGATGACTAAAGACACCGAATCATCGAATGACGGAATTACTGCTAAACAGTTTTATTTTCAAAAAGGCGTTTAACTAAAGATATTTCCCCTGGCACAGAACATACATTTTTACATCGGTGAAGCGGGTAACGCAAATTTAAAAAATCTTTTAACATAAGATATTTTCCTAGACTGAGAACATACATTGGTGAGGCGGGTAACGCATATATAAATAAAGCTTTTAACTTAAGACATTCCCTCAGACTGAGAACAAACATCGGTGAGGCGGGTAACTTAAATATAAACAAAGCTTTTAACATAAGATATTCCCTCAGACTGAGAACATACATCGGTGAGGCGGGTAACGAAAATATAAAAAAAACCTTTAACATAAGATATTTCCTTAGACTGAGAATATACATCGGTGAGGCGGGTAATGAAAATAAAAAAAAGCGTTTAATCCTTAGACTCAGAACATACATCGCTACACTATGTCTTAGAAATATTGAAATAAATGTCCCAATTCCCATTATTTAAGACGCCATAACATTTTTCACTTGAATACATTTAAATATAATATCGCCTACTTTAGCCCTCTGACCCAGATATGTCGACTATATAACAAGATAGTGTGTAAATATAAAAAAAAGTCTTTAACATAAAATATTTCCCCAGACTGAGAATATACATAGGTGCGGCGGGTAATGAAAATATAAAAAAGCGTTTAATCCTTAGACTCAGAACATACATCGCTGGGGCAAGACGCAAATATAAAAAAAGCTTTTAACTTAAGATATTTCCCCAGACTGAGAACATACATCGTTGAGGCGGGTAACGCAAATATAAAAAAAGGTTTTAACTTAAGATATTTCCCCAGACTGAGAACATACATCGCTGAAGCAAGTAACGCGAATATAAAAAAGCCTTTAACACATTTCCCCAGACTGAGAACATACGGTGAGGAGGGGAACGCAAATATAAAAAAAGCCTTTAACATAAGATATTTCCCCAGACTGAGAACATACATCGGTGAGGCGGGTAACTAAAATATAAAAAAGCCTTTAACTTAAGATATTTCTCCAGACTGAGAACATACATCGGTGAGGCGGGTAACGAAAATATAAACAAAGCTTTTAACATAAGATATCTCCCCAGACTGAGAACATACATCGGTGAGGCGGGTAACGAAAATATAAAAAAGCCTTTAACATAAGATATTTTCCCAGACTGAGAACATACATCGGTGAGGCGGGTAATGAAAATATAAAAAAGTGTTTAATCCCCAGACTCTGAGACAGGTAACGCTTAACATAATATATATCCTCAGAGTCTATAAAAATAAATGATAATCAACGCCCGGGTTGGGGTCATGTATGGGTGTGGAGATGTTGATTGTGAGGTTTAGTGAACTTTATTGCCGAATGGAATTGTCATAAGGATGAGTATTACCATAAAAAAAAACTAAATTAAACAAATTAAATCTTACCGTAATACTTACATAAAAGTCAGTTCGTCAATGTGTTGTACACTGTGCAAAAACTTACCTGCAACAAAGAATGGCTTTTTATAATAATTTTCCTCAAATTTAATGGAAGTTGGAAGACAAAATTTTGTTGGTACGTCAAAGCGTTTGAATTTTCCTACTTCTATAGACCTATTTATGGATACACTACGGATTATTATGAAAGCTATCTAAAGCCATCGAATTGATTTACTCAACGTAACAGTTATATTATTTTCAGAAAAGATCTAGGTTAAATAAAAAGCATTCAAAAAAGCAAATATCATTAATATTAATTAAATTTATAGTCTTAACTAATGAAGAAGCAATACTCAATCTAAAATCTGAAATAGAACCTTCGCCTTTGCGGGGCGCAGCTCTACCGATTGAGCTAATGTGTCCCTATCCGATTCGGTCATATTTAACTTTCTCATACTTTTACAGAGAACTACTAACATTATCTTCAATTTCCTTAAGCTTATTTGTTTGGCTGATATCTTTATCTCGGAACATCGCCTTACATCGTGACTCCTCGACACAGTGACCCGTGCCTACCCATCCCTCATACCCATTTCCTTCCCAGAATTTCCTATCCTTCCGTATCTAAAATACCCTCCACACAGCATCCTCAACGACGAAAACGACCCGAAGGGAATTATTTTCCTTTGGTGCTCTTGTGTGGAGTGGATGTAAAATTGTATTAATTATAGTTCGGTGAAAACAAAGACGATGGTACATAATATTATAATAGTTATCATTGAAAATGACCGAAAAATGATAAAGATTTAAAATTAAATAGACTTTTCCAATAACCAGAATTCCCGGGAATCAACTTCAGGAACTGTGGTAACAGTCAAAGTCTAACTTATGTTCTCCACTCTCGTTATTTCCGTGTCGATATAACCAGTGTTAACTCCACGTGTACCTTAATAGTTGGTGAAGCTTTTGATGCTTTTGTTGGGCAAATCTTGTTTCCCTACAAGGACCGTTTAAAGATATCATGAATTTCAATATTGAATCAGGAAATTGAATTAACCAGAAACTCCTTTATGCAAATTATTCCGTAGCATAACGTTATTTTATGGAAAATTCAGAACGATATCGTTTACAATGAACACAAGCACGGGATATATTAATGGTTTTAGGATTATTATTTCAAGTTACTTTCTTTACATAGATATTGTGATTATTATTAGCTAAGAATGTTAATTCCAATAAAAACAAAAATAATCATTATTCATTCGAACGAACATTTGGAACCAGTTGTTTAAAAAAATGAAAAAAAATTATCTTTCATTTCAAATTTGACATGTCATCACGTCTTCCATCATTTCAAATATGAAATGGATTGTTTCAACTCCAAAATTACTTAAGTTAATTTTGAAAATTTCACTCAGTGTTCCCCGCCAATTTGCAATTTTGAAGTCTGCGCATGCGCCTCCCATCACATTAACGCTAACCGGTCGAACTCGGCTGGTTAAATTTCACATCACATTTCCTTCAAATCTTCTGACGGAGTTTGAAACAATTCAGTTTTTCGCTGAATGACGATTTGAAGGAAATTCATACTTGAAATTTTCCGAGACAACCGGCCCTTAGCAATTTTAAATTTTAGATTTTTTTTTTAGAAAAAGCCGTTATGTACCATATTTCCTAGCACCGTGAAATCTCTGATATTGTATGATCTTTAACAATCACTTTAGCGAAACATTACTTAGGAATATTAATGTAATGCATAATACCAAAAAAACAAATACTTTGCCATCGATTTACTAAAATCTATATCATATTTATTCAATATTGCCATAAGCTATTTTTAGCCAAAGTTTGTCTGAAAAGTTAGTATGCCATGATGTTGGACACTGTAACGCTGTCCGAAACGTTAGCTAAAGAAGAATGTGGCCCAACAGTAAACAATTGTTATAAATTGGTTATGTATTCTTTTACGTCACAAAATTATTCAAATGAAGTCATTTTTGCAGGAAAGTAATAATTGTAACCACATCTGCCCTTACAAAGCTTTTCTTTGATTCTTCAAAGAAGGTAAAAGTTTTATTTTAAGCAAAATAAATATTCATCATAAACAGTAGTTAACATTATACGTTATTCAAGCTTCAACCAAGAAGCCTTAGAAAACAAAGCGAAGCCTTAGAAAAGACATCCGTGCCAAGTGAGAAATGTCAATGAACGCCAACGGCACAAAAATTCGCCTCATTGGATCAATGAAAGGCATTATTTGATCGTTACTAAGTACAATTATAACGAAACATAATTATTGAGGAATTATTATTCACGTGATGAACTATGATTCAATTAGAAGATACCTTATTAATAATTTATGAACCAAATTGTAGCTAATAATTAACCTACAATAAATTATAATATATATTTATGAAAGAAACAAATTATGTGTTATACTTTGGTAAAATATTTTCCGATGATATTTTCTGAAAGAATTCTTCGTGTTGTTTATGAAAAGGGCATTAAAATGTTAAAATAATATCTATTATTTTATCCTCCACCAGAAAACTTAGCTGAATATGTTTTTGCCTCGATAACTATCTTTCACTGATACATACACAAATACACATAGTATATAGAGGATGTAAAAGCACGCACCCGAAGGATTTTAACCAGAGTTTCCTGAGCATATTTCGCAACGATATTTTATCAATAATTTTTTTTTTTAAATGTTTATGTCACACGTCACCACTGATAACATTGCTACGTGTGGCGATGGGATCACGTGATGTACGCTCTCCCTCTTCTGTTATAATGCTGCTGAACCATTAGGGATCCGACAGACACAGTTTTAAAAGCTCAAGCGTTATTTGGCTTGGCCTATCTCAGCATATCGCTCGTCATACATTCCCTTTGGGAATGAACGGCAACCTATATGCCGAAATACGCCAAACCAAATAACGCTTGAGCTTTTATAGCTATGTCTGTTGGCCCCATTACATAGACGGAGTGCTTAACACGTGACCCATGCGGGCTGCACCCAACCACTCGGTAATGGATTTTTTTTTTAAAGTTTTATTGAAAATCCTTCGGATACGTGCTGTTACTATAAACCCATAAATACCGTATTCACTTATGTTAAAGTAGTTTTTATAGGAGTCAGACAGACTATGGTATTTCCAATATTGAGAAATTTTAGGATGGAGAGAGATTTAAGAAAATGAAAGAGGAATGTCATAAGAAAATGTATTTTCAAACTCTTTGAATCATAATTAAATACACAAAACTAAAGGCATTTAAAGCAACTTTTCATTTCTAAATGGTGATATTAACCAGGGCTATTCTACGGAGCTGTCTAAACAGTATCAAACAGTTACAAATCGATCCCTTTGACTTCCAAACCAGAAAATAATATCGAAACAATAAGCCATATTATGTGAGTTTAGAACACATTTTCAAAACTGGAATAGGATAATTTAAAAGCTATTTCTAAAGATTGATTTACTGACCTTTGCTCTAAATATGAAACAAGCATGGATACGGGTAGGTAAATAAAATAAAAGGTTTAAAAATAATGATCCATCTTCCCCGCGATGGTTGAAAGAGCTTTCGTGTCCGCCTAACATATCAAATTAACCTACAATATTAGGATGTAAGACCACGACTATGGTCGACGTATATGAGACTAGGTGAAGGCTTGGCGGCAAGGAAGGCGAGGAATCGCAAAGCTAATATTGGACTTATTACAAGCTTTCATACCTATACAAGCATCAACACATCGCTAATGAGATGCCCGTGCTCACTGCTCATGCTCTAACTTACGGTTGCGACGTAACGGAGCGAGGAAATCCTACTTATGTACTGCAATGTGTGATATTTCAAGTGCTAGGATTCTTCGTTTAATTTTACTTCATTATGCATCTTTCGACTACAATTTAATTCACATGTATTAAGAGCGATTGACCAGCAGCTGAGAATAAAAGTTTAAAAATGCTTGCAACTGTAAAGGGAGGATCCAATGAGAAAGATCGTTTATTCCCCGCATCAATTTTTTAAAATCAAAAATTTAATAACGATTTATTTCATTAAAAACTTGCTTTAATATATATCTACATTCAAGTAAGCAATAAAAATGCTGAAAACGCACGATGATGAATTATTAATATACTTCTTGAAAGTATTTTTTGATCATAAGTATTTATGATTTTTTAATAATGTCTACATAAAATAAGTGTGTAAAACAAAATTGAAATATTTTAGTTCGTAAGACCTTAAATAAATTGAAAAACTTAGGTATTTTTGTCACAAAACACGTTCTCGGATTTATTTTTTAATGACTTCAATTTAATTAAAATTTATTTATTTTAAATTGTATTTACTAGATTATGAATTGATTTATTTTCTTGTATGATTTTATGATTTGAAATTTGTGTTGTTAAATAGAATCTATCGTTTGAAAATTGGACAAATCTGCCAACGACCAACGGTATAACCTTACCATATTAAAAATTCACTAGTTTTTCAAAATTTTAAAACTGCGTGTACCAGATAAAATAACAATCTTTCAAAATCAATTGATGTTTTTTTGTAAAAAATAGTCAATAAGTCTAGAATTTGATTTAAAAGGGACTAATTTCCGGTATTCTCTGGTAATGCTCTCTTAATCATAAAAGAAAAAAATTAGTAGTTTGGAGGATACAGACGTACGTGCGTTGTGTGGCTCATCTTTGTCTCACCATTAAGAAAGTCCAAAAAGTGCATTAAGAAAGTGAAAGTGTGTAAGAAAGTATTATATCTATGGCTGAATATTCATATGTCTATGGCTGCAGCATTATTGTTATAAGGAACGTATGTTTATTGCCTTTTTTGTATCGACGCCGTTCATATTACGAGAATATAAAAAACGAGTATTGGATAGATGTCGCAATTATTTATGTTTACTAACATTCGATAGGTAATTTTATTACTTTAAAAGTAATAGTAATAGTAAGATAAATACTTTCACTTTCACAAATCCGACAATTATAACAACCCGTAATTTTTTTAAGAGTCTGGGCAGGTTTTACATAAAAGTTAAACGTATTATTTTATCGTGTCTTAAACGGACCAAACTTTAAGAACTGGGGGCCTAGTCTCGATCTTTCGGTTTCACAAACAAGCACGTTTGCCGTTTAACCTTTCTTGACGGTGCTGTCAACTAAGCGGTCACGGTTTGTATTTACTGAAATATCTTTGTAAATATACTAAACATAGAGTTAACATTTTAGGTATTCCTCCACAATACATTTATGTTTTGGATTAAATAAATACATTACACTAATATTTACTGAGTGTACAGCATCGGAGCGCGAGAAAGTTTTTAGCACGGTCAGAGGAGGGTTAATACGGATTCGTGACGTAGCTAAACCCGCGTTACGGGCGCTGTGAGAGATATAGACTAGGCCCCCTGGTATATTTCTATTTTAAGCAGAGGTTGTAGGTTTGACTACGGTGTTCGGTCACTTAGTTTTTTTAATGTCACGTTTGAGTAAAAAAAATAGGCCACTAGTAATAAATCTAAACTGTAAGTTATTAGTTATAAGTTTAAGCGGAATAGTGCCTAAAAAATATTAGTACAGCACCCTCGAAGTGTTTTTTCACCAAATTATTATTATTTTAATAGATTATAATCACTTTTCCGCCTTAAACCAAATATAAGAAGAGTTAATACTATTATGTTATTATTTTACAACTTTAATAAAACACCGTAAAACAAACGAAACGAAAAACTAGACAACAAGAACTAGTTTACAGTAATAATTATGTTTTAAATAGTTACATTATTGAAAAAATGCGATAATAAACTAAAAAAAAACGTTCACTAAGATTTAAGAGTATGAGAAATTATTTAAGAGAAGTTACGCTTTTTTAAAACTAAAAATGATATACATAATAACAATAAATAATAAAAAATAAAAAAAAAACGAATTATTTAAATCTATTCAGCTTATTTTCGTGGAAACATCCAGTATTAGGTTACTAAAATACCATTTGTAAGGATCGGACCCTACTTGTATTATTAAGAAGCTATGTTTCGAAGGATTCTCGCTAGTATAGAAGCTATTCTAAGGATCTAATCTGCTGCGGAGATGAGGTTCACACCATAGTATTTTTCCCCTGGTTTCTTGCTAGATCTTTTAATGGTAGGATCATGATTACGTCACTCAAGAACTACAGCTTAACGGCAGACTTTATGTCAAAGAAAATTACTCTCTACACTATTTTCATTATTAACCCTTTCTTTTCCGAAAAGAATTTTTATTTATTTAGAATTCAAGTTTTAGTACCTACTCCGCTTTGCACATTCTTCTGTTGTATAATATATTCATTTAATAATACACACTGAATTTATAAATAAAACCTTATAAATATTTTGACTTTGTCTATAAGTAGATAGCAGCAATAATTTTAGAAATTTTTAGACCAAATTGAATATTTTTTTTATTTTTTTAAAGAAAGCAAATCACATCTTAATACACAACTTATATAATCCGCCATAAAGTGACGCCAAAAAGTGAACTTGGGAAGATTGAAGATTATAGACCAATAAAGAAATCCACTTTTCACGATTTTAGGGACAAGTTTGGGAATTATTTGTGAGCTTACGATAATTATTTAAAAAAAATTACTTTACCCTTCCTAATATAAAATAAAAAAATAAATGATTACAAAAGCTATGATGAACTTAAATCTAAATTAAAAAACGAGCGAATTATGTTGGACAACAAATCAGTTTTTTTTTAAATATTTTTTTTATTATTTAATTTATAATATTGTTAAAGTGATAAACATGGTATGGCACAAACCAATAGTAAATTACATATTTTCAAGTATTCTACGCCAATTAAGAGAAACATTAAATTTAGCCAATTATATTTTTAAATTTAAATTTTTTTTCGATGTTTTATTTTGTTAATTTTATATTTCATTATATTGACACAGTTGGTAAGTTGGGCAAGATTATATATATTTTCCTCAAAAAATCGTGGTACAAACAGGTTCTAATTTGACTCGCTTTTGCACTCTCCATAATCAGTAGTATAGTAGTAGTATATATAGTATAGTAGGTCATGTAGAGGTATGCTAGGACTGAAAACCTAGCCTCGAGTCCGAATAAACCCTACAGATACTATGGATATGGAAAAGCCGGGTATAAGTATAAACCCTACAGATACTATAGATAAGCCGGGTATAAACCCTACAGATACTATGGATAAGCCGGGTATAAACACTACAGATACTATGGATAAGCCGGGTGTAAAACCTGCAGATACTATGGATAAGCCAGGTATAACGTATAACCCAAGCCTAGAAATATTTTTTCAGGTCAATTCCATACTCGATCATAATACTTTTAAAATACAGAGTTCACCGCAAAATATGCTATTTTTATTCAAAATTTGATTACCTACTGGATAAAGTTGTCGAAAGGGGAGGGCGGTGTTGTCTACGACATAACGGTAGTATGTGTGGTTATAGCGTTAAGTCATGTTTACAGCAGCGCCAACTTATACGTGAAGCACTTAAAGCACTTTTACCGACTTATACGACAATATTTTAAATCACGTGAAGTGTCTTAAAAGTTGGGATAGCTTGGGCGCTTGCCAGGTGTAATTATCTGGAGGCGACAGAATTGGCAGGTGAAAGGGGAAAACACCACAAAAAGATATCTTCGTTACGTATCACGTTTTATTTTTATACGGTATAGCGTGCACATTGAACACGTGCCACAATTGAAAAAATTAATAGGTATATAGGGTCTTTCAATTGGGAACCTCGAACTTGGTTAGGTTATAGCAGCCATGTAGTTAAAGTGACATCTGGCAAACTTGTTGTCAATTATTTAGTAATTACACGGAAAATCACCATGGAAGTTTCAGCATTGAACAACGCTAGCAGATCATCAAATTTTGATTTGATCAGCATTGAACAACGTGAGCAAATCATTAAATTTTAGATTTGATCAAAAAAGGCATGGTTATTGCGCTCGGCGGCGACGTTAAGAGGGTATTATTACCAGAGAATACCGGAAATTAGTCCTTTTTACAAAAAAACATAAATTGATTTTGAAAGATTGTTATATAATATAGCAGATTTGTTCAATTTTCAAACGATAGATTCTATTAAACAACACACATTTCTAATCATATAATCATACAACAAAATAAATCAATACATAGTCAACGCAGTTTTAAAAATTTAAATTTTAGTTAAATTGAAATCATTAAAAAATAAACTCGAGAACGTGTTTTGTGACAAAAATACCTCAATTTTTCTATTTATTTAAGGTCTTACAAACTAAAATATTTAAAAAAAAATTTACACACTTATTTTTTTAGACATTATTAAAAAATCATAAATACTTATGATCAAAAAATACTTACAAGAAGTACACTATATTTAATAATTTATCATAGTGCGTTTTTAGCATTTTTATTGCTTACTTGAATGTAGGTACATATTGAAGCAAGTTTTAAATGTAATAAATCGATATTAAATTTTTAATTTTATGAATTTGATACGGGGAATAATCGATCTTTCTCATTGGATCCTCCCTGTACAGTTGCAAGCATTTTTAAACTTTTATTCTCAGCTGCTGGTCAATCGCTCTTAACTTAACACGACGTGAACGGCGACGGCCACCGCTTCTCCCTTTGGGGCTATCTTAAATCGCAGGTCTATGCGAATAAACCGCATTCAATTGACGCCCTCAAAGTCAACATAACAAACACCATCCACCAAATTCACTCAGATTTATGCGAGTCCATTGAAAATTGGACCTCCTGAATAAGAGACATTAAACAAAGCCGCGGCTGTCACTTATTAAATTTCAATTAAATAAAAAAAAGAGTGGATATCTCATACACAACTTGTTTTTATTGAAAGACAGTATATTTTCACGCAATATCTAGGGATAAAATTATAGTAATTAACGCTCGCCCTCAATATGATAAAGAAATAATTTTTATTCGTTTTTTAATGCGTTTTTCACAATTAGAAAAATGCATTTTGTTTTTTTTTATAGTGAAAACCTCACAAGAGTCCCAGCTGCTCCCGTCTGGAGCCAGTGAGACTATGGCATCCCTAATTGGGTTATGTTATGAGGCTGAAGGTGAGTGGGGAAGGGAAGGAGACGGGGCAGAGGAAGGTGGGGAAGTACCTGGCTATTCAGATCTAGTCACTAAACAAGGCTAAAGCCATTTCAAGCAACGTTTCAATTCTGAATGGTGGTTTTATACCAGGGCTATACTAAGAGTATCTTCCACTCTGGAACGTGCCGCAAATATACTGTATATTATTTTAAATAATTAATTGTGAAATAACACAAATCAATTAAATAAAATGTATTTGCGCACGCCGGGTTTGAACCCGCGGCCTTCGGAATGGGAGTCAAACGCCCTACCGCTGGTTTACGCCGGCCGTCAAAATTGCACTTAATTTCAGAGTCGAAGATACTCTTATTCACCCTGATGAGTAGTGATGAGTAAACACCATTTAGAACCAATTATGTCTTGAAAATTTGTTATAATATGCAGCTATATTAATATAATATTTAAAAATTATTATTATTACTGTTTTAGAAATTTCTTTAAACAACACTATTCCACTTGTGATGGCATGTTGTGCTAGAACATCTGTGCTGTCGCGTGGAATCTTGAAATGGGCATAAATTAAAATCTTCCAAGAGAAATACGCTATCAGTAGAGTTATGTACCAAATTAAAACTAAGTAAACTAGCCCCAGCGAGAACTCGTACTGATGTCATCGACGTTCATCCTCTTCCTTCTTTGAAAACTTTTCTTGTTTGAAAACAAAAATGACAGAAATTACTAGAACGATGACGTCACGTACGATCTCTTACTGGAACTAGCGTATTGCAAGATTTGAATAATATCTGGTTTCTATGCTAAATCTATTCGTTGCCTCAAGTAAGTCCATATTATATTTTTCGTGCGTGACCCAACAGTTGATCCACCTAAAGTTGGCCACCGAAATTATGGTTAATATAAAAATATTTTGTTTTGTGTACCAACCATTTATCAACTTCAAAACTATAATCGACTTAAAAAAATACCTTTAATAATAAGTTGGTACGGATATCAAACGAATTTATGTATAGTGACGATTTTTTGTACTTACACACTGGTATATACAGTGCATAGACAAGTAGTTTTATCTTTGATGCAATTTAATGAAAATACGTTTTGTTCTGATGTTATTCAGCGGTAGATCCCGTCTACACACCCCTTCATAGACATTTAGTTATATATTATGTAAACAGGTATATAGTAGTTTTCCTAAATCGATTGCATATTTTATATAAGTATGCCGCGGGGCCAACTATCATGTAACCTGATATACCTGAGGATTTTTTCTGCTTTCAGTGTTTTTTATGTATCTAATGTTAGCGAGGACCCGGCATGCGTTGCAGTGCTACATATAGAAATAAATTGTCTCTTCCTGCGTATCCTTAATCCTATAACGCTCATCAGTACCCAACAACTCACCAAAGTTTCATCGGAATCAGATGAATAGTGTAGGCAAGAATTTCATAACTCCAGAGCTCACCAATATATATAGAAACCATAGTGGGCATGCGTACAACAGATCACCGAAGTTTCATCGCAATCCGATGAGTGGTTTAGGAACGCATAAGGGACAAACAAAAAAACGTTCATTTTTATATATTAAGATTAAGTTTGGGTGCGGAGTCCATACACTCATTGAATACTCCAGCTTGCTTCTAATAATGCAACTTAGATTAAAAAATAAAAGGATGTATTTTTGTAATCCGGTCCGGCACTAGACTTACGTTCATTACCCGACCCGGACCTTGGATATCAAGGCTATCTATGTATGGGATGTAGGGTATGGGATGTGGGGTATGGGATGTAAGATATGGGATGTGGGGTTTGGGTGTTGAGGTGATAGGGTATGTGGGTCATACCGCCGGGGTAATTTCAGACAACTTCACATAGCGCACATATTTGTCGCAAAATAGACCGCGGGAAATCGATGGAATTCCCCGGCAGCATAGTATGGCTGCCGGTATGTATGATTGGTTTACAAACGTTACGTAATATGAGAATTCTTCCTGAGCTTACCCCTCATACTGCAATGCTTTGGTTAGCGTAAAACCGAGTGGATAATACTGTTTGACCCAGCGTTGCACGGAAACATAGTTTGAGCATAAAATTCCAATAAAACGTGGTCGGTTTGAAATCTTTGTGAATCGAGACAGTTTATATATGTAATCTCTTTCTCTCGTACGTCATTTTTAAGAATGTGGGAAAAATTTCAGGAGAGAACTGAGCTCTGTGAGATATTATTGGTGTGTCCTTTCACATTATAACAATTACGCAAAATGTGGAACATGAAATGCGAACAAAGATTTCGTTAATTATGATTTTACCGTTACGTTAGGCGGACCGCAATACCAATGATTTACCTTTACGTTGGGCGGACCGCAATACCAATGATTTACCTTTACGTTAGGCGGACCGCAATACCAATGATTTACCGTTGCGTTGGGCGGACCGCAATACCAATGATTTACCTTTACGTTAGGCGGACCGCAATACCAATGATTTACCGTTGCGTTGGGCGGACCGCAATACCAATGATTTACCGTTACGTTGGGCGGACCGCAATACCAATGATTTACCGTTACGTTGGGCGGACCGCAATACCAAAGATTTACCGTTACGTTGGGCGGACCGCAATACCAATGATTTACCGTTACATTGGGCGGACCGCAATACCAATGATTTACCGTTACATTGGGCGGACCGCAATACCAATGATTTACCGTTTCGTTGGGCTGACCGCAATACCAAAGATTTACCGTTACGTTAAGCGGACCGCAATAGCAATGATTTACCGTTACCTTGGGCGGACCGCAATACCAATGATTTACCGTTACGTTAGGCGGACCGCAATACCAACGATTTACCGTTACATTGGGCGGTCCGCAATAACAATGATTTACCGTTACGTTGGGCGGACCGCAATACCAATGATTTACCGTTACGTTGGGCGACCGCAATACCAATGATTTTTTAAAAAATTAATACTACAATATATATCTACAAATACATTTTTTTTGTATATACTCACTAGGCTGAACCTGTTCGGAGGTGGGAGGAATTAAAACTAATTTTGACAATTTGATCTTGGAAGATAAAATAAAATAAATTTAAATGGATAATGCATTTGCATAAATTAGCATTTTTTTGCACTTTATTTTTATGTTATACCAGCAAAAGTGATATGTACTGGGCTAATATAGAGAAACCAAGTAATATACTAGGTACTACACCTGATATATTTTTTAAAAGTAGGTACCTGCATGTAATTCCAGAAAAAAACACTCACTAGGAACTTCCGTGTCGGGACACGTACAGTTTAACATAAGCAGTTTACACAGAAATAAAAATAGCAACAACAATATTTTAATTAATGAAGACATATTAGCAAAACTCAATCGAAAAACTGAATCAGAAACGTCATAAAAAGACACGGTCACATCTGGGACTCGAACCCAGGTCCTTTGCCTTGCCGACCAAGCTCTACAGCTGCTCTACCAACTGGGCTAATGTGTCCCTATCCGATTCGGTCATATTTAACTTTTCATGCTTCGACTGAGAATTACCAACATTATCTTCATTTTCTTATCGCGATTGAGTTGCGCTAATATTGTCTTCGTTAAAAATAAAAATGAACAATATTTTATTGTAGATAAAAGACAAAAAACAATCACTGTCGTACCATTGGGAATACAGACTTATATGTAAATAGGTTGATAAATAAAAATGAATGTATGTTTGTTTGTCCCTTATGCGCAACCTAAACCATTCTTCCAATTGCAATGAAACTTTAGAGGTTTGTTCTTAATTTTAATTTAATTTTTTCTTTTACCTTTCATCCGATTGCGATGAATTTGTGTTGAGTTGTTGTGCGCACGCCGCGAAGGTTGCTATATATACTGGTGTGCTCTGGCATTATGAAATTTGCACAAAAAATTTGAAACAGGTCACACACGAGTCGTTTGAAAAATTTGAGTATTTTATGGAGTTTAGCGGCAGCGAAAAAAGGCTAGACGGGGACGGGAATGCATGAAGGGTGGAGGGGAACTAAGGAGGGGGGTACGCGGGGAGGGTAAAAGGGGAACGCGGGAGGGGATGGGGAAGTGGAAGGGGAACGGGGACGAATGGGAAAGGACACGCAGGAGAAACAATTTATTTATTTAAGTGGCATTGCACCACATGCAGGGTATCAGCTAGTATATTATAAATGTAACTCGCTTTAAAAATTTACCACAATTTTATTAATGTTTCGGAAAAGCAATTTGTGATAATTTAATAATATAATATTGTTTTATAAATAACAAATAATTCCTTCAAATAACGGATACACTACGGAAATCGTAAAATGAAAGCTTGTTTAATTTAAAGATGCACGGGAAACAAGACAGTTGTTCACTGTTCTGCATAAAATATGCAAGACAGACCCCGAGACCCCCGAGCCCCCGTCTCCTGATCTACGTAAATATATTTTGACTCCTAGACAAAGGTAGTACAAATTTCGTTTACAGTGACAAACTCCCAGAGGAACAAATGCCGGGTCGCCACCGGAGAACATACTCGTGTTCCTATCTGCTTATCGGTATAAATAAGCACACTGAATTAATAGACTTGGTCGTTCATACAAACAGTCAACGTATGTTAGATACACCTGAATTAAAGAAATACCTACTTAAGGGAAGGTCGTGTGACGTATTTATAATGCACATAAAACACAACGGCGAAAATGAGAGGGGAATAAAGAATAAAGCACCCCTCAAACTGGGACCACCGCAGGCGCCTGGCTCGTCTCATAGGGGAAGAATCGGGAATGTCGGTAACTTTGTAATTATTTTTTTATTTATTTTTGATTTGATTATGAGTTTTCAAAACAACATTTTAGGCTGTGAAACACGCTGATATTGATCAAGCTGATAATGCCACAGCAAGCTGATAATGCTGATGATGCTACATCAAGCTGATTATGCTAAATCAAGCTGATAATGCTACATTCAACTGATAACGCTACATCAAGATTATATTACAACATGAATTAAACATAACCTAATGGTTAGCCCATCCTTAAAGAATCTAGTTTAACCTATTTGAAATGATATTTATAGTATACTCGGTAAGACAACTGACTGGGTGTTATTTTTATATTAAAAATAAAATTTTCGGTGGTGTCTCTGTGTAACTCCGGCGCAACGACCTATGGAACGGGGATTTTTTGGTTTTCAAAATTAGAATTGATTGTGGAATGATTCCGACAAGCGGTCAAGCAAAAAATAATATTTGAAAAATAAAAATTGTTTAAAATCCTTTATTATATAAGTTTTCCTACAGAGGTTCTTACATGATTGTTGATTACCAGACTAGCAAGTGCCCGTATTCCGGTAAATGTAGTTCCTTTATTAAAGTGTTTAAATTTTTTCCAAGACTTTGTGTCGTATTTTTTCAAGATACCTACGAACGGTGCTCATTCGAAGGGTAAATTTCTGATCGTCTTTAGCCATGATCCTCCGTAAAATATTTTTACAAAGTACTTTCAAATTCACACATTTTGCAATTATAATGTCCCGTAATTTTTCCATGGGTCTGGCTAGTAAAGAAAAAATAAACAAACAATAAGAAGGTAAACAAGAACAGAAAATCTAAAAGAGAAATTCACAATAAAATTAATGAAAAATACACATTGATACTACACTTTAGCATTAATCCAAAAATAAACTTTTTTTCAGATTCCACTTTCAAATATTTCAAGAAATTAATAGACAAGGACATGTAACTATATAATATTAAAAAATAATACACAAAACAAATTTCAGAGAATTTCAAACAAGTTTAATTTAAAATCAATACAGAAAATTAAGCTACTCTTGAAACCAATTTTTACGGAAAGGGATAATGTTTCTTATTTTAAAAATGTGTTAACAATTACCGAAAAGTAAGACGTCGATAGACCAAGTTTTACCCTGGTTCTAGTTCGCAACACCGTACCATTGTAGCATAACATGCCACTAACTCATCCAGATCCCCTCTGTCTCCTCTGTACCCTCGTTCAGAAGGCAAGGAGACAATGAATAGCAGAAGCAAAACGTGTAAACACCAACAAACTTTAATCCGTTTAACAAATAATAAATCTTCCCCAAATTGACAAAAGAGTGATCGGCCCTTTGTTCGCTACTAGTACTGTACCATTTTTTGTTACATTTCCATGACACGTTTATATTCCCGTTCCCATCCCGGTACCTATTTATAGTCGTATCCCGGATTACTTTGGCCACTTTACGCGCGCCGGGCTATTCCAACAGCTTTTTAAATGACATACCTTTATATGTGGCTATTAAATAACGAGACAGTCGCTATAAAACATTTTGTTTTCATTAAATACATGTTTACTTATTGTCACCTTTAATATACACCCATCCTCTACCCCTACGACGCTCCATGCGCATCTTTCATTGTTCTGAACAGTTTTGAAAGTCTTTTTTCTGTCAGCTCCTTCAGGACGCGTGCAAAAAAAAACTCTAATGGAAATTAACGCAACGGCTATACGTATTTGTTCAAAGAAGCGAGAGGTGCTGCATTCTAAAGAGAAGGCTTCACTCTGTCGGTCGCTGGCGTTTCGCGCATGCATTTTGCAGCAGCGTCAGTGTCGTTATTTAATAGACTAACTGACTATTTTGATAGTTCAAACATGTGTAATAGATATGACATAAAATTATCCGACACAAATGTTTTTTTATTAAAAAAAAGACATTTAGTTTTCCCAACTTTCCCAAAGACAAAAGTCACCCCAATTGTACAGTACCATATACGACATATACGTGCCGTTTGAACCCAGCTATTCGGGCACTGCGATCACGATACGACAATTTAAAATATTTTAATCTAGTCTTATCATAGGACACGCCTGAATTCAATGTAGGCACAACCATTTCATCCCTATGCTACATTATTATTATTTAGATTGAAAAAAAAAACCGCTCTCAACAGCCGTTTAAGTTTGTGTTGTGAGTTGTTTATATTCAATTTGGTCAATGGTATTGTAAATAGGGATTTCATTAGGATTATACAGCCTAGAAATCCCCTTATGAAATTAAGGATTATTGTTAAGAATGGTTTTGGTTTGATGCGGAGTTTGTGTCGCGCAAAGCTGACGAGGGACGTTAGAATGGGATTACTGATGGTTTTTAAACGTATTTTGTAATCAAATAAATTATACGGAATTGTTATTTTACATTACATTTAAAACTTTTTTTTTTTTTATTTACATTTAAAAGGGATCGAAATGACAATCTAGTCTCCTTCAACGGTAGCATTCTTCCAAACAGGTCCTCCATTGATATGCTCGGTGTAACTCTAAGTGACCAGCTCAGGTACGGGGGCTCCATCGAGGCCAGAGTTAAGTTGGCCTCTCAGAAACTGGGCGTACTGTACAGGGCCCGCAGATACTTTAATTGTACACAACTGCTAACCCTGTACAAATCGCAAGTGCGCCCCACTGTTGAATTTGGCAGCCATCTCTGGTCTGGAGCCCCGATGTACCTGAAAAACGCCCTCGACTCTGTGCAGAAACGGGCGGTCCGCTTGATAGATTCTCCTGTCTTAACAAACGGATTGCAATCTTTAGAGCACAGGCGTCGGGTGGGAATGCTATCCTTGTTCTACCGGTATTTCAATGGAAGATGCTCCGAGGAGCTAGCGTCATTGATCCCCTCGGCACCGGTGCATAGTCGGGAAACACGCCAAACGCGCGCCCAACATATGTACACAGTTGACATTTGTCACATGAGAACGGGACGCTTCTACGACTCGTTTTTGTGTTCAACAGCTCGGCTGTGGAACGATTTGCCGGCCTCTGTGTTTCCTCCTTCCTATAACATGGGTCTCTTCAAGACCCACGTTCACTCCTTCCTCTCCTCAAAAAGACCCTCCTCACAGCATCTTCAAAGATGACATAGGCCCTGAGGGAAATTATTTTCCTCAGGGCCTCCTGTGTGGAGTTAATATAAAAAAAAAAAAAAAAAAAAAAACAGTTGTGAAGCTAAATTATTAGACCCCGTTGTTTCGAAGAAATTCAAATGAAACGTTGTCATCAAATGGCCACTGAGTGGCATTTTTTTGACATTTGAAAGATTACCGTTAAACGACGATTCTAGGTGCCTTTCAGCTTTCTATGAAATTGTAATAATCTAACAAACTTAACAGCATGATAGGACACTTTCGTATATAGTCCAAATTTCATTTTTTTTACAAAGTCGCCTTTAAAAGATATTTTTAAGGTACATACCTAAAAGTAAGTAACTACCGTGTAAAATTATTTATAATTTATAAAGTGCCCTTGAAGTTCAGTGATTTTCCTCCAAAGTGTCACTATTAAAAATAGGTACTAAAACACTATTATATCACTATAGGTTTATTTTGTACAGGACAATAATAGTATTGTTATTCTCCATTCGAATTCCGCAGACAGCCTAATAAAGATGTACGATAACGCGTCTTCATAGGAATAGGAATACACAGTCTGAGTAAAGTAGAACAAAGGTGGTATTATTTGAAAGCATTGTTAGTAAGGCACTGTTGCGCAAATCCGTTGTCGTTTGTGGACTCAGTGCGCAGTCGAGCGTACTTGTGTCGACTTCGCTATAAAAAAGCTTCCTACGTCCAGTGTGCAAGATTCTACTAACTACCAAGTAATTTTGTAAATAACTATCGCAAAAAAACTTTCGAGAATTTAATCACGGTGATCTCAAAAAATCACACGAGTACGTACCTTACATACCTAACATCGATGGTTTTGTGAACAAATTTAAGTGCGTTGCGAAAATTCCAATTAACAGCTTTAATTTTCATAATTTGACTACTTAGTCACAAACTTTATTTTTAAAAAATCCTTGATTCTGTACTTATCTTATTCAGTTATGCCAACTTAACAAACTCCTTCATCTGCCAATAACATAATTTGAGAGTGTTACAAACGAAGTAATTGTATTTAGGTTAAAATTAAATTTAAAAAATGACATGGAAGCGCTATACCATCAACTTTATGTCATATTTATTAGGAAGGTATAAAAAATAAAACGGTCAAAAGGCGGTTAAAAGGCGTTAAATTTCGTAGCAGACTCAAGAGTTTACGACAAAGTTTTTAATGAGTTTTCTTAACGCAAAACAAAAACGAAAGAGTATTTATCCATAGAAGCGCAAGGACAAGCAACTATATAAGGCTTTTCCTGCTATCAGAGATGTCCCGCACTTCCTTGTAAAGCAAATTTCTTTTGCGGCTCGATTCCGCCCAAGTTGGAAGCTAATTTTGCTAAAAGCTTTCCAGTAATTACCGCGGGTCCTTGGGACGCCAAAGATGGCACTCCGTGGCGACAATTCAGAGGAAATTAATTATACAAATTTAGTAAATTAATTTTCAACTCTGTATCCCGCGAACATCAAAAGTTAAATTCGCAACCGGTAAATGTACAAACTGTTTTGTCGGGGAGAATCAAAAATGAAAGCTTATCTCCGATTTAGCAATAAAATGGGGAGATTACAACAAACAACTACAACTGATCCATTTTAAACCCCTTATCTATAAAATTGTATACAATCGGTTCTTTACTCATTTCACTTTATGGACCTCTAAGTCCTATTTACTTGTTACAGCCATTCATTTTGCCTGATAACTTTAGCAAAACAAATAAAACACAATTATTACACGTATTAAATCAAAGTCGTTAAAACAATGTTTAGATAACACCACATGAAATTTACTTTTAGTCGTTCATGCAATTTGTTTGACGTTACCTCGGGGATCGAAAAAACAACAATCTTTATTTGTCAGCTTTCCGTTTTCTTGGAGTGAAAACCTTCTTAGGCTTGAGGGAGGAGGGAGGCTCCAAAGGGTGGCGGAAAAATACTTTATTCATCAGGCATTAGATACATAACAGTATTAAGGGGACGGGAAGTGGCTAGGCTGGCTTTGGATCGACCGGTGCTCTCTGTTGGCATGGCCATGATGGAAGAATTAAGCTTCATTCAATTGACGACGAGAAACTTGTTCTCGCCTCCCGTCAATTGCCTGAAAATCTCCCTCCCGGGGGATACGACAAACGGGATAAATTTTAAATAAAAGCCAGTGGTGTCCAAAGTTGCGCGGTACAGTCAGTCAGAAGAAGATGAGTAATAAGCCAAAATCTTATTTTTAGTTTAAGTAGAAACCGATTTTTAGATTCGATACGCAATCTTCGAATAAATGCCATTTAGGATTTACGGAGTTATCTGTGAAACCCCACGGGATCGTACATTTCTTTTCCGAAAAAACACATATTTAATATAAATGTAATAACTAATTAGAAAAAAAAGTTTTTTTTTAAGTTTGTTTATTCAGTTTTAATTTTACAATATTTTATTTTACAAATATTACGAAACTGATCAATCATGATTATGATTCTTCGAAAATATTATTTAACTGATTTATTGAAAAGCTGTCGATTCTTTTGGCAAGAGATGTCTTCGTTGGAAAGTTGCGGCCCTTCACCGTTAAATTTTAAAAAAAATCTCGTTTCTAGTATTTCTTTAGGGATGCAGACTCGATACCAATGCATATCCTGTATCCAGATTGATAGTCATTTAGTTCATAAGTAATATATTTAGAACGACTGAGTTACTGAAACATTCAAAGTTTCAGTATTTAATTCAATAATAGAAATTTACTCATTTTCACTTTCAAGGCCATATTACAAAGTCTAGTCTTCGGGTCACGTGCCTACTGGTAACAAAATTTAATTTAATATTTCTCATTAAATCTCAAGAATGTGTACAACGTTATCCTAATTACATCAAAGTTGTGAAACGGTGATAAATTCTCGGCAGTACCGTAGTTAGTAGTTACTGCATATGAATATTATTCATTCACATTTAACCCTAACGAGGGTTGAGCACGGAATACTAAAAATTATTGGGAAATCAGCGAATCTAAAAACAAACGAAATAGAATTACGAACATAATGAAAATGTAAACCATACAATCACTACAAATTACGAAAAAGTTTCTTTCAATAATTGTGGTAGAACCATTCGGCGACTAGTCATTGATGATAACAAATATTTTCATTTTTTAACTTAATGAGTAAAACCTCAAATTGTAATATTTTAAATAAATGAAGACAATATTAATGATTTTTAAGTTTTTTCTGTAACGTAATTTTCTTTTTTAATGCAAAATTACGTTACAGAAAAAAATTAAAATTTTTATTCTCACCTCCAAAAAACTATTCAAAAACCCCCCACCTAATAATGATACCTTTTCTAATCATAAATTTAATGAAAGAATAATAAATCTGTCTGATCATAAATTAACTACCAAAGAAACGTGTTTATTATCAAAAGGACTAAATTATAATATTCAAGATAACAAAATTCGTAACGTGGAAATACTTGCTGCTGACACGGATCAAGCCCTCTTTAAATGTCCAGAATCCATCTTCTGAAATCATCCAAAAAAACCTTAAAAATAATCACAATAATAACCACAAAAATTCTGAAAAACAAACCTTAAATAACATTAAAAAAAACCATTAAAGAAAATAGTCTCTCTCTCTAACCAAAGCAGATAAAGGTAACACCATAGTAATCTTAAACAAAACGGACTATATTCATAAAGTAGAATTTTTTTTAAATAGTGACAACTTTACAACGCGTTCAAAAGACCGTACAAAGAAGTTTCAAGAAGACAATCAAGAGTTGCCCTTTAATATGCGGTAAACCAAAATATAATAATCTAGTATCAACCAATCCAAAGCCAACTAAACGATATAAACTGTTTAGCGAAGCTTCACAAACAAAGCATCCCCATCAGACCAGTTGTTCCGGCATATTCTAGCCCCAACTATAATATATGTTCTAATTTTGTATCCTTGTTCAAATCCAATAATTTATTCAGATCAGATCGCTCAATTAAAAACAGTAATTAATCAATAAAATCAAAGATTTAGACATACCTAGCAACAGTAAATTGGTGTCTTTTGACGTTGTTAATCATTTTTCTAGCATTCCAACTATCGAATGTAAAAACGTAATTTTAAACATTGTAAATAATTCCCATTTAGATCCTACTATTGTGAAGGAAATGTCCACATTATTAGAAATTTGCATTAATCAAAACTACTTCACCTTTAATGATACATTATACAAACAACATAATGGTCTGGCGATAGGTAATCCCACTTCTCCTTTGTTTGCATGAATTTGCCTAAAATATTTATGAATTCTTTTGAAAACAAACTATTCGATTGTGGACTTTCCCTTTTATCTAATGTATTTGTGTGGTAGAGATTCGTTGATGATATCTTTGTAATTTGGTCAGGTAGCAACAGACAATTAGACAATTTTCTCGCTTTCATTAATAGCCTACATAAAAATATAAAATTTACAATGGAACATAATGATAACAACACTTTAAACTTCTTAGACTTAAATATCAATTTAGAAAATAATAAGTGTGTATTTAATATTTATAGAAAACCTACACACACTGACTGTGTTATACCATCAACTTCTTCATCCTTTATCTCACAAACTTGCCTCCTTCAACTCAATGATACATTGTGCTATTAATGTCCCTTTAAGCAATGATAATTATAATAATGAAATTAACATTATAAAACAAAAAGGGCTAAACAATGGTTATATACCTGAAATAATTAATCGTTTAGTTATTAAGAAACAAACAAAAATTTTAACAAAAAAGTACATTTATAGTGGCAATAATAACAACGAACCTGGTTCTTCTTCTTCTTCTTTCGTATGGTGGGGGGGTCAGAGGGGGACATCTAGGTCTGCGAGCCAGTCCAGGGCCTCAGGCGTCGCCCTGTGGACCTCATCAATCCCGCCGGGGAATGAATGGAGCGGGCATTCGTTGACCACATGTATGGTGGTCTGCACCGCACCGCATTCGCACATCGCCGACTCTTTAAGGCCCCATCTATGCATCATATGGGCACAACGGCTATGGGAGCACCTTATTCTATTGATAGCGGACCAGAGTTTGCGAGGCAATGAGAACCCAGGCTGTCTCTCAGTAGTGTGCAAACCGCCGCACGCAGAGGTAGTGTACGCCGCGCTGTTCGTGATGTCGCCGGACCGTATATTGTTACCGCGCGTGTAAGGTAGTGCAATGAGTGATGCGGCACCCAAATTAAGAGGGCCTCCGACTACAAATTATGCCGCTACTTAAGGGGCCGAAGACCACCAGGTCTCCCGGCCAAGGGGAATCATTAAATATAACGAACCTGGTAAAAACTTAATATATAAAAACTTCTTTTTACAGGCGACTTATCTTTAAAAATATCCCGCATATTACCAGATCACATTTCTCCAGCCTTCTATACTAATTCTAAAATATAAAATTTAATTAATAACAAGGATGTTTCTAATAAATTCTAAAAAAACGGGATATACACTTTAGAATGTAATGATTGCACGCCGAGTACGTAGGAATGACTACTAGAAATTTTAGAACTAGAATCAGGGAACATGAACTCTGTTTACGAAATAATAACTATTCTGAATTCGCCAATCATTTAATAGAGACAGGCCATAGCTTCAACAAGGAAAAAACCAAATTTAAACATATAAATATAAATGCATACTTTAACTTGTGCGCTTTAGAAACTTTAGAAATAAACAAAAAAATAAAATAAAAAATTAATTTAGTTAACAAAATAATAGCACCCTGCAAATCTCCCCTTTTGACTATGTTACCATGTGATATTGACCCCGCCCACTGTTCTCCCCCTCCCCCAGAATCACCCCTCCCACTGCCCCCACCTAATAACATCTAATTTCACTTGTTTTAAATTTTATGTTTAGTTTTAAGTTCGCTAGTGAATGGCGCGGATGTGTCGAAACCGGTAGTAGAAAAATTAAAATTTAAGTAACGATAGTACATTGAAAATTAAAACTCTTCAAAACAAAATAATTAAGTAATTAACAATTTGATTTTAATTCAACGCAATGGAAATGGTAGGAAAAGCTTATATTTATCCAAAGCATATTTTTTGTATTTATAATGCAAACCAATTCATAATAATGATTTATCGTGTGTATTCGTGTGATATGTCTCTCTTCAACAGTCTCTGACAACACGAGTTTGCACAGATATTTGTTTTCTGGAATTTCTAGGACAAAGTAGATATTTTCAACTTCCTATACAGTTATTTTCATATTTTGAGCTTTGAAATATGTATTATAAATGAAATATGTATATAAAATGAGACCAGCCGGCATAATGATGGTCAATCAGAGTTAGTGAAATATAATATTATCATGTTCCATTACAAAACTTAGGCGAAACCGGGTAGTAAATTAAGTATGTATAGATATGGGATGGTCCGATGCTCTGTAGGGAACCCGCCAGCACAGCGCGGGTATAAACTGTGCGACCTAAAGTTTAAGCTTAGACTTACGGAATTCAATACTTCGTTAGTGTCAAAGTACTATGAAACCAATACATGATTTTACTTCAATGGCAAGCCAGAGATATAAAATCTGTACACTTTAAAAAAGGTTAACCATACAAAAATTAAAATAAAACTGGGAAATAATGTGCGATGGTGTTTTAATTTTAGCACGAACTTTTTTATCTTTTTTTGTGTACGTATAAAATGTACGCTCAAGATATTAAAAACATTATGTGTAAAATTGAAGTCTGGTTGTACAATAATTACCATAATACGGGTCGAAGGTTTTTTTTAATTTACCCGCAGCGCTATTCACATCGATATTTTCAGTCGCTTGGCGCTTGGACCAAGGCCGAAAACTTATGTAATTTAAGTATTGCCTCCCTTGTGCGGTGGAATGGGTGGGTCGGGGAGAGGTGTGGTTCGGGTGGTACAGGTCGCGTGGGTGTAGCAGGTGTAGTGGGTGGCACCGGTCTAAAAGAGTGGGTGGGTTACTCGTCTCCGGTCAAGGACGTTACACAAATGGTGGATATTAATGTTCCCGATGCAATAACATAACGCGATTGTTTGAATTTTACATGCTGCAATGTTTTTTAATTCACTAAATATTTTTGTATACAGTTTTTTTACATACATTTCGAGTACCAGACTAGACACATGCCCGTATTATGGTAGTCGAATGTACTGAATGTATTATATTGTGTTTAACAGACTTGCAAAACGCTTAAAGAAGATCGAGTTTGATTAAATGGACAGAGGTGGTGGTAGGTAGTCCTTGACTACAAATTCTAAGGTCAAATTAAAAATATAATTATACTATTTAGCACGTGTAAATACTGTCAGTATCACCCTGGTGAAAGGCCACATTTGAGAAACGAAATACTACTTTAAATGGCTTTAGCCGTATTTGGTGACTTAATCTGAATAGTCAGGTACATCCCCAACTTCCTTTTCCACATCTCCTTCCTCTTTCCAAACACTTCAGCCTCACAAAATAGGTACCTATATTGGGGATGCAAGTGGCTCCGGTTAGGATTTGGAGCAATTAGCCAAATTCACATGCACATTTTTTAATAAATGTTGGTATGATATATTTTTAAAATTACACTAGTGATAATAGTTCAATTTGTCGAAATGTCAAATATTTCGTAGGTTAGCCATATTTTATTCTATAAAAGTATTTAAGTGTGCATATTCGCATATACGTGGCCGGCGTGGTCGAGGGGTAAGGCTCTCGACTCCCATTCCGATGGTCGCACGTCGGAACTCAAATTTTATTTAGTTAATTTTTGTTATTTCACTATTAATTTATTACCAAAAATACACAGTATATTTGCGGCACGTTCCAAAGTGGAAGATACTCTCAGTATCGCCCTGGTGTAAGTCCACCATTTGTAATTTAAACGTAGCTTGAAATGGTTTTAGCCGTGTTTGGTGATCAGATCTGAATAGCTAGCTCTGAATTCCCCACCTTCATCTTCTCCATCTCCTGTCCCTTCACACTATATTCAGCTTCACAACTTACTTCAATTGGGGATGCCATAGTCTCACTGGCTCCAGACGGGAGCCGTTGGAACTGATATTCGTATAAAAAATGTAGTATTTACACATAAATGCACATATTTACTCCACGATTATTTAATTTGTTATCACGCGCAACCAAATATAATTTCTGTTTATTTGTTAAAACATCTTCTGGCCTCTTAAGGCAAGTTTCGCCTCTTGATGTTTACGCCAATTTAGGAACGGACACAAAAACTGGTTGTGTACTTACCCGCATGAAAGGATGAAGTATCTTTCCACGAGCAATAAGGGCGCAGGCAGGGTAGTTCTCGAGGATGGTCAAATATGAAGGATGGGGAGACCCTCGTCATAGCGAAGGTTCTATTCGACCCTAAGATCTTGACGGATTGGATAAGGGATGAGTTACCCCGGATAGATAGAATACGGCACATCACGTCGTACAAACCACCCGACTTTGGTACCCACCCTTAATGTGATAGCTTAGAACTGACATACATTCGTTGATAATAATATCTGTTGACAACATTCCAGATACTCGTATAAAATAATCGTAAGTTCAAACAGTCGATTAACACTTACGAGAATTATCATACATAAATAGATTGTTATAAAAAGATCTGATGGAAAACGATTTACCTGAAATTCGGCACTTCATTACAACATACTGTTATGATAATGAGCGTTTTTATTATTATCGTGACGAACCGCGGAAACGGCACGGCGACGTTAATGACTCGCGTTATCTCATTTCTTTAATACGGGTGAGGAAGAGGCGAGAAAATGATTACTTTTCTTTCCTCTCACTCACTCGCATTAAAGAAATGAGATTCCGCGAGCCATTATCGTCGCCGTGCCGTTTCCGCGGGTCGTCACGGTAATAATAAAAGCGCTCATAATTTATTTAAGTTTTATTTCACACGTACATTTGTTACTTAATTTATATTTATCTGCTATTTGTTTCGGCACATTCGTGTCATTCACTAGCAATTTTAAAACTGATTTAAAAAAAAAACATACTTTAGATAAAAAGATATTAAGTAACAATAATATTCTTGTGAAATAAGACTCTTCAAAAGAAAAAGGCAAAAAATTGTTACATATAATTAATGCCCAAGAAATTCAAAAAAAATATAAAGCTATTGAAAAGAAGTGAGGCATGGAACTGGCAGAGAAAGGATGAAAGTAGACGAAATGAGGTCCGTGAGGCATATGTGTGGTAAAACCGTGTATGATCGTGTGAGAAATGTGGATATCCAAACGAACGAACGCAAGGCTGATGTGAGCGTAATAAGTAAAATTAAGAAAGAGACGCTTAGATGGTTTGCGCATTTAGAACGAATGAATGAAGAAAGAAATGTAAAGAGAATATATGGCGCGAATAAAAATGGTATAAGAAGTCGAGGACGCCCGAGGAAGATATGGCACGATCGAGTGAATCTGATACTTGAGTCGGGTGAGACGATGAATGAATTGTTCGGCGGTCCATCCCCTCTGTTTACCCCTGATGTGATGGTTAGTTAACTATTGGAAAGATTTCTGGTGCATACTTATTTATTTAGACTTTTACAAAATTGCCAAAAGCTCAATCAGCGCTGTTTGATACTTGAATAAATGTGAATTGTAACTACATTTTTGTATAGAATAAATGAGAATTGTAACAACGTATCCTGGGAATATGAAATATAAGTAGGTATAAATAAGGTATGAGTGCTTTTGTTCGTAGCGATGAACAACAAAGAAGTTAAAATAATTATTAGCATTCTAAGTTGGAGTTCGTAAACTAATCATAATTCAGTTTGACTTGTTATCGGGGCAATCAAAGTTTGATTAATTCTGTTGACGATCCATACAATATGTTTCGTACAACATTATCTAATATGACAATATTACAGAGACTCGATTTTGCGTAATAATATTACGCTGCTCAAATTACACATTTATTGAATAACACTTAATTAAATTACACACTTCTGGAATTGCGCAACCCAAAATTGTATTTTTTGCAGCTGTGTTTTAAAACTGTGCTAATAAACAATGAGATAAATAAATACATGTTTTATTATTGAAGAAGAAGATAACACAAATAATCTAAATTAAAATATGAAAATGAACAAGACACAGAAAAATAACGATCGCAACTGGGACTCGAACCCAGGACTTCTCGTCTTACCGGGACGGGCGCATAAACCAAATTAAAAAAAATTAAAAAATTAGTCGAAGATAATATTGTTAATTCTGAAATTTTAAATATGGGTTTGATAAATATGACGTTTAAATAATTGGTGGAAATAGACGAATTGGCAATAGCCGAGTTGCGACCGTTATATTTTATTTTTCTGTATCTTGTTCACTGTCATATTTTCATTTAGATTATTAGTGTTATCTTCTTCTTCAGTGATATATTACATTGATGGGAATAAAGTTACAAAAGTTACAAATGGAGAGTTGTTCTTATAAAAAGTGAACATGTTTATATTTATGTTATTTCCTGCAATATTAAAGGCAATTCTTTATATATTTATTTGCGTTATAAACAGTCTTTATACATACATATATTATGACAGTGATAAGTATATTTATGTCATTGATCAATAAAATAACGACATTTACTTAGACGTAGAGGAACAACTTTGCTTGAAAGTAAAGTTGGTAGGTAACCAAAAGGTTGTGTTTATTGCCTGGTTTTTAAATAGGTTAAAGTTTCGATGTGGATTGCGAGGAACCAAAAATAAACTAGCCTAGAAGATTCCTAAGTAGAAGAGGTAACTAGATTAAAAAGTGTCCAGCTTTAGGTTTGGTGGGTAAGCTAAAGCTGACTAAAGCTAGGGCAAGCATTTTTACACAAAATGGTGGATATCCAACGGTGCGAATGACCCGATAAAGAAAGCGGATATAATCTCTGAAATTGGATGGAATATTAAATACGAAGAGACGCCTATTAAGAAATATAAGTTGAGAAAATATGGACTTTTACATTGGCAAATCGATTTGAATTATTATGATTTTCAAGATATACAATTAATCGAATTGAATTATTATGATTTACAAGATACACAATTAATCGATTTGAAATATTATGATTTGCAAGATATACAATTAATCGAATTGAATTATTAGGATTTACAAGATACACAATTAATCGATTTGAAATATTATGATTTGCAAGATATACAATTAATCGAATTGAATTATTATGATTTACAAGATACACAATTAATCGATTTGAAATATTATGATTTGCAAGATATACAATTAATCGAATTGAATTATTAGGATTTACAAGATACACAATTAATCGATTTGAAATATTATGATTTGCAAGATATACAATTAATCGAATTGAATTATTATGATTTACAAGATACACAATTAATCGATTTGAAATATTATGATTTGCAAGATATACAATTAATCGAATTGAATTATTAGGATTTACAAGATACACAATTAATCGATTTGAAATATTATGATTTGAAAGATACACAACTAATCGATTTGAAATATTATGATTTGTAAGATATACAATTCATAAAGCACTCTTTTTATGGTTAATTGCCTATTTCAAAAATATACGAGTATATACAATTTACGACATAATTACTATTTATATTTTAAACTGATATGACGGGTCTGATATGATTTGTTTATAAATATATGTATTAATATATATATTTATACATATTTTGTATAAATATACACGGTGTCCAAAAACACGTAGTTCAAGGGGTAAACTGGTGAATGTACGACAAACAGAAAACACATAAAAAAATCGATATGAGCATTTCGATTTTTTTTTGCATTTTTCCGGCAATTAAGACCTCAAAAAAATGTTTTGGAGCCGGTTCTAGGCTTCGACGCGTCTAAGACGTTAAACTAAATAGCTGATTTTTTTTTAAATTGATAAACTAATGTTTAAGACAAGATTTTTTTATGCATAGCACAAAGGGTAACAATTATTATAAGCAATAATTATTAGCCTGAAACACTCATCAATATTGAAAACTCTCCCGAGAAAAGATATATGTCGCCGACGGGACTCGAACCCGCACCCAAACTTTGAAGTAAGAAATATAGAAACTAAATAAAATAAACAATAACTTATAATAAATGTATCTACGTATGTTTATATATTTTTTTTTTAACATTTATATTAAATTACTACTCTTCCATTTAAAGCATTTGCTATTGTATGGAAGAGGAGTGTACATAGGTGCTGTTATTAATTATTACTAGTAGGCGGCTAGGCGGTGGCAAAACGAAGAATTCCAAGTTGAAAATTCGCAAAAACATCATTCGGAAATATTGAGGTTTGAAGTTTAGAATTGATTCGTTATTACAAAAACATATCATTTCCAAAATTCAAATTTCAATATCTCCGAATGATGTTTTTGCGGATTCGTGACTTAGAATTCTTCGTTTTGCCACCGCTTAGCCGCCTCCTAATTATTACTTAGATATTTAATTTTACATGCTATGCGCATATATGTATATGCGTGCTATAGTTGGTACATGTTATGATGGAATATAATAAAGATACGAGCATTGCTCAAAAAAAAAGGTGAATCACGATATTTAAAAAATGTATTAAAAATATATATATACAATGTATAACAACTGTATTTGTAAAAAAAAAAAAAAATTAAATAAAATATTAAATAAATAAATATACAATAATTTATTTTTTTTTGTTATAAAGTTGAAAAATATTAATTAAAAATAATAAATATATTTTTTTTTATATGTAATAAATATATATATTTGTGATGTCTGTATTTTGAAAACAGAGAGAATGTTATGGAGAATAAAATAAAATATAAAATAAATATATCTCCAGCGTTATGTTTTTATGTTTCGATTCCCGTAATATTTTAAACGCCCTTACGAATATGTAACAAAACCGAGTCCCCCGAAGCGTTAAATCCTAAGTCATTTTGTTCAACAACCGGAATTCGATTTCATTACAATGCCAACTGAATGCTGCAATAAACAAAACTCGACGTCATGTCGCGGGGGGTACCCGGTACCTAAATATTCCCCGTGTAAATCGGTAGGTACCCATTATCTAACTGCATTTTACCGGCAAATAATGCGTTTAGTGCACAAACTACGAGGGGGCCTCATAGGGAGGGGCAAGATGTCGATTGTCGATAGTGTTGGGGATTACAATGGCAAAACGAACAAAACGAATGGGGCTATAAGTGTTTATTTTTACACTTTTTTTGTAGCTATAAAAAGATTAATTATTTAACCGTCTTTGTGTTATTGGGTCGATGATAAATTTATGTCAAACGTTTTCAGTTTCTGCAGGGTTCTTGTTATTACCCTACTAACTAGTACGATAAAACTCATAAACGCAATTAAATACAAAAGGTAGTAGAAAATATTATATTTCAATGTCAACACAGAACTGATAAAATTTAAGGCATAAACCCGAAACAGTTAAGCCTTTATTATTTCAATTTCTTTACATTGGTGTAACAGAAGTGGTAACAATGCTGGATTAAATTACAATTCCACTTTGGGTTGAACTTACAAAATATTGCGCCTGTTGCAAAATGGCGTCCTTTGAATAGTTGGGAGGCAGTTATGGGTACCACCGCCCGGGAACCGTTTATTGGACAACCGAGACCTCTGCCACAGGTCACCCCAAGTGATTCGCTACATTTAGTGGCTTAGCAGGGGTGTCCGGGTTCATGGGGTTCGGTTTGTCCGGGACTTGGTGGCGGATGCGTCTGTCCACCAACTGCGCGGCAGGCCGGATCGGTGAGACTGGTTGAGAGAGACCTTTAGATCTCTCCAGCCCTCTCGACCCATCCGCCTTGCACCGCAGTGGGAGGGACGGCTTCACACATCCATCACTCCTAGACATATTGATCCCCAGATTCCTACCCACGCCTCAAACCTTAGTTTTACACTCGAAAAAAGACAAAAAAATTCATTTGCTCAACAAAAAGAGGTGCAAATAGTTCACGTTTTCACGATTTTAAAATGTGATTTGACAATAAAGTCTTGTTATGTTTACATTAGAGTTCAAACAGATAAATAACTATGATTCAAAACATACCTGTTTATGCTTTTGGTGGTTGGATGTAACCAATGACTAAATATGCCTCTTTATGCTTTTGGTTGTTGGATATAACCAATGACTAAATATGTCTGTTCATGCTTTTTTTTATAGTAAATACCTCACAATAGTCCCAACTGCTCGCGTCTGGAGACAGTGAGACTATGGCATCAACAATTGGGGTATGTTATGAGGCTGAAGGTAAATGGGGAAGGGAAGGAGACACGAGGAAGAGGAAGGTGGGGAAGTATCTGACTATTCAGATCTAGTCACTAAACACGGCTAAAGCCATTTCAAGCAACGTTTCAATTCTGAATGGTGGTCTTACACCAGGGCGATTCTAAGAGTATCTTCCACTCTGCAACGTGCCGCAAATACACTATATATTATTTTAAATAATTAATTGTGAAATAACACAAATCAATTAAATAAAATTTATTTGCGCACGCTGGGTTCGAATCCGCGGCCTTCGGAATGGGAGTCTAACGCCCTACCGCTGGACTATGCCGGCTGAATGTTGATATACTATGTTGGATGTAACCAATGACTAAATATGTCTGTTTATGCTTTTGGTCGTTGGATTTAACCAATGACTAAATAAAATACCATAAGAAAGGACTCGGCATATCAATAAAACATTCTGTCGAATCTATATTTACTACAAAGTGCCTCCGCTGACGAGGCAACTGAAAAAAAAACTAAACTCGCTATCCTGTGTATGTCAATGTGATGGTCCGCACGCTATACAACTTCTTAAAAACCCGTTGTCAATGGCAACGCAAGCAGTGACTCGAAAATCGCAATGATATAGTTGCAACGATGAGAGCTGATTGTTCTTCGTCTATGGTTAAGCAAGTTGAGATAATAAACTGAAATCGTTAGGCGCTTCGCTGACGAGGCAACTGAAAACCAACTAAAACCGGCTGTTTTCTCTGTCTTGATTGGTCAAAAAGCTTGTTTAACCATAGACGAAGAACAATCAGCTGACAGCTGGCAACTAGCAACGGCCGCCCAGGGCAATCAGCAGTGCAAGTCGCAAGTCACCGCTTGCGATACCATTGACAACGGTTGTTTGAGTGATTGTGTAGTGTGCAGGCCATCACATTGTCATACAAAGACAGTTGGCAGTTGAGAGTTTTCAGTTGCCTCAGTGGGCGGAGGCGCTTAAATTGAATAGAAATTTAGTTGGAAACCATAGCAACCAGCCAGTTTTAGTTTGGTTTCAGTTTCTCCGGTGAACGGGAATAATAACCTTGGAAACAGCCGCCATTTTTGTACGGATCGGTGTGTTAATTAATTATTTAGTCATTGGATGTATCTGAAAAATATTACGATCGAAGATTTGCTTTGTTTTGATAGATTTTAAAAAAAAAAAGTTTTTAATAATTTCAGAGTTATTTGTAGATTCCTAGCACTATTACAGTTCTCGTCCGGGTAACATAAGAGGGGGGACCCAAAAGTAACGAGACTCGGGCGTTGGAGGGAAGGAGTGGAGGGGGACGGGTTTTTGTGGTGGGCTGTTGTACTAGTTGTACGGAAACTCTTTCTCAGTCAGTGTGAAAGCCGCGTCGCGCGTCGCTGTGAGACCAACATTTATCCAAAGTATAATTTTAAGTAAATCAAAATTTCTTCTTTCGGCGAAAACGTGATTTTTGCATTTTAATAGTGGGGAAATGTCGGTTGAAGACCAACCTCGTTCTAAGCGCCACTCAACCTCAAGCACCGATAAAAATTTTGATAAAATCAACAGTCTGGTCCATTAATATCGTCGCCGAACAATTTATCAACTATCAGACATGATTCGAATAACATGGAGTTTAATTCAGCAGATTTTGTCACAGGATGTGCACATGACAAGAGTTGCAGCCAAACTTATGCCTTGTCTCCTTTCTGAGGATCAAAGAGAGCGTCACCTTCAAGCCTGCTACGAATTGAAAAATCAGCTGGTAGAGGACCCTTTCCAAGGTTATGAGTCATGGCGTTATGGGTACGATCCCGAAACCAAGCAAGAGTCACACCAATGGAAGAGTGCTCTCTCTCCTCTCCCGAAGCAGTGAAGTCTGTGAAGCATTATTTGAGCAAGAATAGAATGACCCCGATTGTTCACCCGCCCTATTCACCTGACCTGTCTTCCTGTGACTCTTGTCTGTTCACTTGAATGAAGAAGGACTCGAAAGGGAAACGTTTTCACACTGTAGAAGAGGTGAAAATAATGCCATAAAAGACTTTCCAATAAGTGAGTTTCAATATTGTTATAAATAGCGGAATTTTTTTTTAACAAGTACATTTATGTCTTCAAACTTCGCAAAATCACTTTGTTGCGTCATTTTCAATTAAATTAAACAAATAACTTTGTATCAACCATTATTACATAATCACAAGTACCTACATGTTTCGAAACCGATGCGATGGTTTCTTCGTCAGGGTAGTCATTACTACCCTGACGAAGAAACCATCGGTAATGTCATTACTACCCTGACGAAGAAACCATCGGTTTCGAAACATGTAGGTAATTGTGATTATATAATAGTGGTTGATACAAAGTTATTTGTTTAATTTAATTTAAGTACATTTATATACACACTTCTCGTAGATCCTGCAATGCATTTATGGAATAGGCGGGCACAACCAAAGGGTAAGATAGATAATATAGCAAAGGTAAATACATATTTTTGATCGTTGGATTTTGCACAAGTTGTGTGACTTAGTGGGAGTTGAAAAGAGGGGAATAATAACTATGCAGATATTTTTATTATCCCGAACAGTCAGTCTACTTTCGGCTCCGATTCTCCGTTACATTAGAATGCTTATGGTATAGTTACCCTCAAATCAAAGGAGCTCTTTCAGTTGTGAAACTATATTCGAATCCTTCCCACGCAAACTCCTTGATATTCTCTGCTCCTTCTATTGTCTTATTCGAGAGAAAGTTCATAAAATAATGGCATGAATTTTAAAATAATGGAAATATCCCGAATCTTAAGAAAGACTGTTTTACACGAGCCTGGAGACAAGGAGATTTGATTTAATGTTTAATTTAAAATAATAAATCCTTCGTTATTTTTGGAAGCTAATATCTCACAGAGATGGGAGAAGTTCTTATTTTGTTAGGAGTTTTGAGTTTCATAAAATTCGACAGTTGTCATCGGTAGCAAGTCGGTTATCCAATCAGTTATTTTTGTATCTTTAACAAATTACAGGCTACCGCATTCATCCTTCGATTAATGTAGACCACTTCGAGACACAAAATAGGTATATTACCGTTTAAAATAAACTACGGCTTAAGTTAAGAGAAATATTTATTGGACCGCTAACAAACTACTCGCTATAGTTCGACATAATAAAACATAATTTAAAAAAAAACTTTTGCCCGACCGAGATTTTACTGAATTGAGAGTTAAGATAATTGCACAGATAAATAAGACCAAAATGCTACATAATATGACAGTAGGTATGGAACTTAAATAATTATGCCAACGGGATTAACAAATTCCTTAATTCAAAGTTGCACGGTTGGTAATAAAGTTCCTCCTGACTCTATTACAGCACAAACAGCGGATTTATTGTAAGCCCAAATCCAGAAAACTTGACAAGAACGTACGAACGAAATTTTCAAAGTTTTGTCATAATATAGGGATAACTACGGGCGGAGAAATTGTGGTCGTGAACCGTGAACAAAGCCAAGACATGTCAGCTTTGACAAATTTTATTATGAACGTGTTATTCATTCACCAGATATTATTAATCTATTGTGAAGACGTGATCATCAATAATGATGATGTGTATAATATGTGCATTTCAATGTAACCTTAACCCTCAGACTAATTTGTTCGCTTTTCTTTGTCTCATAGAAATTGTTGTGTGTTCCTTACTATCATGGTTTGAAATATGATCTAAACTGTTTTAGAAAGAGCAAACCCCAAGCTTTGTATTCAAATCAAAAAGTAAACAACAAAATAATTCAAATGTACACCTTTATGAAACCATATTGTCGACAGCAATTTGAAAAAAAATATGAAAATTGGTGAATTTTTTGTTAGGAATTTCTACATGAAATGACAAAATGTGAGATTGCCGGTAACGTTCATATCATAATAATATATTTGCCTAAATAAAATTTGTTTGTGTTTTTTTCGTTATCAGTAATTTTAGTTAGAAAAACGTTACGTATTCGGATATCGACATATTTAGCGTTAGTGAGCTGCTTCTATTAATACTACCTGTGTAGTTAGTATCCTAACCACGTATGATTAATGTAATACTCTGTAAAACAAATGTACTAACTTTAAAAACGAATGAATATATCCAATTCTGTAATGTTTTTAAAAGAATAAATTGAATCGAATTGAATTTTTAAAACTTTATTATGTTTGCATTCAAAATTTTATATTTTAAAAATTATGTTTTCTTAAAATTATAAAATTTTAAAGCGTATTTTATCACCTTTCAAAAACAGTTTTTACTTTTTGGATGCGTTCATAAATATTCCATTTATTTAAATTTTTATTGCAAAGCCGAAATATTTTGACCTTCCGACAAAAGAGGATCGAAGCCTGAGGGGTTAAAATGATTACTATTTTAAATCACAAACCCCATTTACCGATATAAAGACTTAAAGTAAATAATAATATTTTGACCTTCCGTCAAAACAGGCCCGAAGCCTGAGGGGTTAAAATTATTAGATACTATTTTTAATCACAAACCCCATTTACCGATATAAAGACTTAAAGTAAATAATAATTGTTACAGGCTCAGAAAGTAATTAACCTACGTCTCCCCTTTACTAAATGTTACAATGTACGCGCAATAGTTTCGCTTCGAATTGATTAACACGCTGGGATGAAATCAAATCGAACTGAAATTTCGGTTGTGAGTTGAAGCTTAAATTGATTACCTTTTGATTAGCTTATACTATGAATAATCTTCTATTATCTTTAAACTTTTGTAAGAAATGAGAATACACGGAATATTAAAGAGAGGAATAATTAATAAATTTTCTTGTTCCCTTGAATAATTTGCGTTACTTTTAAAATTCTTCCAGTATTTGCGTGAATGAATATTCAATTCGCCCTGTGAGCCTTCAGTGTAAAAGTATAACGAAAAAAAAAAAATATTTTGAGTGGTCGTTTATCATCCATGGAGAGTGGTGACGTCATGAGCACCATAGAAAGTTTGGCGCCAACTTTAAATTGAGTTCCGGTTCCCTAAACAAACGAAAAAAACGAATTCCGTGGAGGATAAACAATATTTTGCCGCATTTTTGTTTATGGCGGTCACCCGTGAAACTCTTATAAAAAATAACACATTATTTTCCAACCACATTATTTTATCAACATTGTTTGGAATAAACCTAGCTTTGCCTATATTATGTACTATAACAGATTACTAATACGAAGTGCACGCTTTGTGAAAACTGTTTATCACATCCAGGTGTAAAATGTTTTCTGATTTATCTTTCTGGTTCAGGTGTCGATTCCCTGAACGGCAACAACTTTGAAAAGTTTTAAGTATGTGTTCCCATAAGAGAATCATTTTCAAAGAAAAACAACCACTACTAAGGAATGAGAGATTGAAAAGTTGGATAGAAACGAGGAAAATCAATAAGTATTGAGACTCGAGACACCCAAATAGGTCACGAAAAGGCCCGGTGAATGAAAGGTCAAGTCGGCAATAATAAAGTTAGAAACAGAGAGAGAAATATTAGGTAGATATAGCAAAACTAAAATATAGATATTAATCATTCAAAAATTAAGATCCCAAATCAACGAGGTTTGGTCGCCAAGAAGAACATGACGACTCAATGATCAGCCCGATATGAGCGAAATCAATAGGTTTTAGAATAAAACGCGTAATCGGTGTATTGGGAGAATATAATGAGACACGAAAAGATAAGAAAAGATCCGAAGCATCCTAGGAAAACACGAAACTATCAAATACTTGAGGCGAGTCAAAAGTAGGAATAAAATAATGTGTCTCTTAGGACAGACATGCGTGGGGCGTTCATAGTTCATATATCATATATGCCTTCTGTAGGGAAAAAATAACTCGACGGTGAATATTTTTTCTTGTATTTTTAAAAGCGGAGAAGATATACGGATAGTTTTCGTCAGCACTCGGGTCATGGGTCATTGTATTATATCTCATTTCACCTTACGGTAAATAAGTTACACTGTTAACTTTCTGAAGGAAAATAATAATGATAACAACAAAGAAACCCACCGCAGAGAATAAGACTGACGGATGAACCGAGGCAAGAAATCCTTAATTAAACGGGTTTCCGGCCCCAATTAATCCGAGTCATCTCCAAGGGGCGTAGACCACTCTGTTGCTGTGCGTCAATTGGGATCAATTAATACAGTGCCCAGCGGAGCCACCTTGCGCAATACTACTTCTGATGGGCAGCTGCTCAGGAACATGGAGACGAGCTTTAAATTGGCATGATAAAAAATAGCAGACAATAATCGTATCCTAATGACTGAAGATCCGGGAACCGAAATTAGATATTTGAAGAAGATCTTTTTAAATCTAACTGTAAGATGCCCAGATTTGTTGAAATTATAGGGGAGTTAGCATTTAACAAATTTGAACGAGTTTAAATCAAAATAAGTTAAAAGATCCAAGTGAGGAAAATTTTCTGAGTTATATTTTGAAATATAAAAAAGATTCCCGGTCAGTGGTTGAGTGGGCATCGCGTTTGGGTCCCACCCAGGCGTGCCGTTTTCGTTTCCTCGGCTGGCTAAGTCCTCCATCACAACACAAGCAACATATTCCGCTTATTGTGGTGATAGTAGAAGATTTTCAAATGTTGTTAGGTTATTCGTAACCCGGAAATGTTTGTCTTTCTTTTAAAAGAAAAAAAATCGTTTAGTCCAATTTTTTGTGAATTTTTTAATCAAGTCATACATAAATAAATCATTAATGATAAAGCTTTTTTTAAAGGAGACAAAATGCGATTTAATAAAATAAATGACACAATTTTTTTTTAGACTTATTACTTGAATTATTCTTAAAGATATATTTTTTTTAAATTTTCTGGTGTCTTCAAACAAACAAAAACACCAGTGATGACACCTACAAAAAATTCAATTGTGTATATATTAATTTAGCTTTTTTACATTTTGAAATATTTTCAACGAATAACGTATCATTTTAAATTGATACCAAAATGAAATTGTAAGAACATGGCAGTTAAAACATATATTTTTTAAAGATATAAAATTATAACTAGCTTAATAAAATGAATATTAAAAGTGACAAATTTTGAACACAGTGGATTTCATAAACAAAATAAAAATTAGATAATTTTATGTTTTGGTGAGTTTTTTTATCTAGAGTGAAATAAAAGCGGAAGGATTAATAATTAAAATAAATTGAAAGAGAGATTAATGCGTCCATATTTTAGTGGCGTACTTGTAGCTCGTAGCACGGATGTTACACAACGATTGGTATAGTCAGTGAGCCCAGTAAAATTGAAAATTGTTTTAGCAAAATTAAAAATTAAAATAAAAGCCAACCAACTTCATTCTAGGGAGGGAAAGGAGATGCGAAAGGGAAGGCAAGAAAGTACCTGGCTAATCAGATCTGGCCACAAACACGGCTAAAACCATTTAAAGCAACGTTTCAATTATGAATAGTGGTCTTACACCAGGCGAAACTGAGAGTACCTTCCACTCTGGTAACATTAAAATTAAGTTGATTGTTTTCTTGCACGGTTTATGTATTTTTTTAGTGTGTGGCGATAACAAAGCTATTAGCCGAATCTGGGTCACCGCTCAAAATGGTTAAGAGGAAGCCACAAGCCAAAAATTTGTATATTCGTGGTGCGCCTTATATCACCACGAATATAGGTAATAGGCATGAAAATCGTTTAGCAAAAAAGCGATTTAAGTCAACCAAATTTTTGAACACTTTCCTATTTCCCTGCCTTCAATGCCTCCTGAAGCTAGAACCTACCGCTTTTTTTAGCGACCCCGGGGGTATAGTATATATATTATCATCCACTTTGGTAATCTCTGCTTTAGGCCCTAGCTAAACCTTAGCCGCAAACCAGTCATTTGGGTAAGGTAAATAGTAAATAGGATATGGCTAGGATTTTATGCAATGCGCAAATAGTCAGTCGAAAATATATAAAGGATTTTTGGAAGGATTGAAGTAGATGTAAACAAGCACACAAACACTTTACACGACAACACGATAACTTACATTCAAACATCATCCACACTAACTATGGAAAGCAATCCATTGGTTACGAGGGGAGCAATTTATATAATTACCTTCCAGACGATATTACAAATGAAAAAAGCAGGATGATTTAAAAAAATTATTTATTAAAAAAGTATTTTTAATAAACAAAACATTGAATAAGAATAATATTGTATTATAACGTAATGTAAAATGTATTTAGTTCAGATATTTCTAGTCAAATAAGTAAAAATGTAATTTTCCTTTTTTCGTAGTAGTTAGCGGGATACGCTCAAAGAGAATATTTATTGATTTAACAATTCGATTCAATAATTACTATAAAATATAATTATTTACGTAGGGGAGAGATGGTATAAATGGGCCTGGTAGGAGACAAATATCTTTCCTGCGACATGTACGAGAGTGAATTGGTATGGGGACCTGATAGGGCACACGAAGAAGAAGAAGATGGTTTAAGACTTTATTTATTTATTTATTGTTGTATTTCACGCCCAGCCCGGCTTTTACAAGTTATTTATTTTATTTTTTATTCACACAGTTCATCAAAATAAGCATAACAAAAACAAATAAAAAAACAAAATCAAGAACAAAATCAAACACAAAATCAATAACATGCATAAAAGTTAATTTTTTTGCCAATCAAAGTTTCAAAATTACATATATTTTGAATGTTTCGACCATATAAGAAGAATATATTTTTCTTGTTTGACGTATTGGTAATGCATGTCCAGTCCAGCAATTCTGAAATTTTAGTTAGGTCATTCGAATATCAGTACGATATTCGAATGCATAACTATTTAGATCATTCATTAGCGCATTCAAATTCGAAAAAGGCCCACTCTACTGGACCACTGCACTTAGTTTACAATGTTGGGAATAAGCATTCGATAGCTAGGTATAAACCTGATATCCCGAAATTTATTACGAAATGTAAGTAGGTATTTGATTTTGAACATTCCTCGATAGGAGCATCATTTACTGATCGAAGATTAAATCTCTGGTAATGGCCTGTCAGAGCTATCTCCAGTTAGATGAATATGATTTATGAGTAAAATCTAACACATTGGGTGTTGTAGTAAATTGCAAAGTCTGAATTAACTTAACATTAAACTGTCAGATATGTCGTAAACGAGATGCTTTCAGAGGTAATTTAGTTTATTGCGTGGAAACCATATTGTTCGGGGAATAATTTAAAATGAAAGCAAATTTATAACATGGAAGAAAATCGCAGAATACGTTATACGCTCAGACGTTATTCCTTTCAGGAATGTCATATTATATTAAAAAGAGCGGCTAAGGGCGAGAGGGGAAGGTCACTCCGACCTTTATTCAGCAATCGCCGGTGAAGAGCAAAGAACATGATAGGTACAAACGTACCAGAATCACTAATTTCATTACCAATCGAGACGCCTTTGCGAAGATATTGAACATTATAGTGACGTCATTTGATTCAAAATTGTTTGGCACCACTAATAGCTTCAAATCAATCGCGATCACATGAGAAGAAAGTCTTTCCCGCCACTTGAATTTATTTTAAGTTACCACTGAACTATCGCGGTAACCTTCTATAACTGAACAACATAACTATAGTAGAAGAACATAACTATAGTTTTTAATAAGACCGGTCATTGGCTGAGTTGGCAACGCGTTTGGCTCCCACCCGGGCGTCATGAGTTCAATTCCTCGGCTGACAAATGGCCTCCACCACGAAACAAGCAACATTTTCCGCTTACTGCGGTCACTGCGGTGGTAGCAAGAGATTTTCAAATATTGTAAGGTTATTCGTAACACGGAAATGTTTGTCTTTCTTTTTAAAAAAATTTGGAAATTATTAACGCATTTACAGAATTTGTTGTTTGGCCTCCCTTGGATATGTTATCTCCATGGAATGAACAGAAAATTGCAGCTAGCTGATGGCGGGGAATTTTATTCACGCGTTATTGCATATTTAATATAATGGTGCGCCATGTATTGGAAAAGCATGTTATATTAACATTTATTATAAATGAATTAAATTAATAGGAAACATTCAAACATTTTAATTAACTTTAACCTAATATTAAAAATACACGAATGAAAAAATTTATCTCTGAACCGGAATTCTGACTGCCCATGCCTAGAACAAGTAAACAATGTCAAATATTTAGGATTAACCTTTGACAGACACCTAAATTGGAAACAACATATCCATAATACTACAAATAAAATTCGTAAATATATGTGTATACTTTTTCCAAACAAACACGTAATTTCCTTAGCCTTAAACTTTTTAAAACAGTAAATTACTCACTACGCCAATCAAACATAGAATTCAAAATTTTAGCTTGGGGTAATGTTCTTCTAGTGCCCTCGACCCCATCATTAAAACACAAAAATTAAACATAAAAAATGATTCTTAAACTTCCTGACACTGAAACGATCTTCAATACTATCAACGTTATTGTTAATTTTTTAACCATATTGGTTCATTTATACCAAAACAGAAAAATACTATACAAAACAACACAAACGATACACAAAACCCGAGCCAAAAACAAAGAACGTCTCCAAACTCCTTATAGATTCTAAAACCACCTTTGGACAATGACATTTTAAATATGTACATGCTTAGTAGGTTGCAAACTATACAATGCACTACCAGTTACGATTAGACAAAGAGAAACAAAGACCAAATTCGAAATAAAGAAGTAAATTGCAAGCATAGCACGTCACATTATTGCAAACATGTGTGAAACTAACAATCTAACCCAAATATTTTTTTCAATAACTACCATTCAATCGCAAATATCTGAAAAGTGGAATCCTTTAATGGCCTATATATTATATTTTATAATATAAATAAATAAAGTAGTACAAATCCGTACTAGATATTTGCTATACCTTTGGATTAAAAAAAAGTTTGGTCAAGTATTTTGGCCTCAAATCCAAAATTAAGTTTTGTGAGGAAAAGCCCCCTTAGGTTATGAATAATTGATAGAGAGCAGCCTGACAAATAAATGTGAAAAAATGAGGGCGCTGTAATCGGCTTTAAAAGGCAACCCAAAAGTAGTATAAAATGTAAAATTATAATATTTTTTAAAAAGCACAATGGTCTAGATCAACAAATTATAAATGGCCCGCGTGGCCCGCAAAAATTCTCGCCAAATTGCAAATTTTAATAAATCCTTTTACAATCAGGCGGAATGAAATAATCTGTCGATATTCAGTTGGAACTCACCGCTCTGCAAAATATTCTACACTAAAAAAAACACCTTTTCACCGAAAAAATATCTTCAAAGTCACAAACTTCTTCAGAAGAATTTGTAGATTTCGGGAAATTGGTGCCAGAAGAAGACTTTCCTGGAATAACTGACCAGTCCTTTCAATGTTTAAGTAGTTTCGGATCAACGTATATGTCTGTGAAAAGATTATTTCAAATCTTAATTATATAAATACCGCAAATTTCTAATTTGAGTAACATATTTATGATTCGTTGTTACTGTCAACATCTAATCTGATGCCTAACTATTATTAAGCCAGAAAGAATTTCAGAAATCACATTAATTTTACCAATTATTTAGATTTACATTTTTCTTGTATATTTCTTAATTTGGAAGAAGACGCTATTTATTTTAGGATTTCAATAAACGAAAATATATTAATGTTGCAGTTATTTTGTTGCACAGTTAAAGTTGTTATCAAAGGTTATACAAACAGGAACCTTCGGTGATCAGTGGCGCCTGTAAATTTCTAAACCGTCAATTTTGCCTATTAAACTGTTAAAAAGGATGTGCAGCCTTGGTCTAGGTGCACACTTCACACATATTATAACGTATGTTTTATTATTTAAACATTTCCGGGTTCAAAATAACCTGAAAATATGTTAAAATCTATTACTACCCATAAAGTGGAAAATGTTGCTTGTGTCATGATGGAGGTATTAGCCAGCCGAGGAATTGAACTTACGGCGCCTGGGTAGGATCAATGAATAGGAAGTTACATGAAAAAACTTTTTAAAAATACCCCTTTATGGCTGAAATTATTTTTGATTATTTCCTTTGGTACTAGCACCACGAACAGTTTGGACATTGTTAAATATAGTTCTGGGTTTCAATAGATTATTACCAGTATGTTTTTGGCATAAATTTGCCTAATGTCCAAAACACAGATTCTCGTAAAGATTTCATTCGAACTACGGTGATCGGTAGTTTTAGAATAATATTTATAATTAGTTTAGGGTATTACCAGAGAATACCGGAAATTAGGCATTTTTAAATCATTTGTAGACGTATTGACTGTTTTTTACAAAAAAACATAAATCGATTTTGGAAGATTGTTATTTGATCTGGTACGCAGTTTTATCATTTTGAAAACTAAGTGTATTTTTAATATACTAATGTTTTACCGTTGGTCGTTGGCAGATTTGTTAAATTTTCAAACGATAGATTCTATTAAACAACACTATTAAACAACAAATTTCAAATTTTTTTAAACAACAAATTCAAATTTCTATTAAACAACAAATTTCAAATCACATAATCATACAACAAAATAAATCAATACACAAAATAGTCAACACATTTTTCATAATTTTAATTTTAGTTAAATTAAAATCATTAAAAAATAAATCCGAGAACGTGTTTTGTGACAAAAATACCTCAGCTTTACTATTTATTTAAGGTCATACAAACTAAAGTATTTAAAAAAAATGTACACACTTATTTTGTTTAGACAATATTGAAAAATCATAAATACTTATGATCAAAAAAACTTACAAAAAGGACACGATATTTAATTTTATTTTATTTTACATCGTGCGCTTTGAGCATTTTTGTTACTTACTTGAACGTAGGTATATATTAAAGCATGTTTTGAATTAAATAAATCGATATTAAATTTTGAATCTAAAAAATTTGATACGGGGAACAATCGATCTTTCTCATTGGAACCTCCCTATATAGTTGCAAGCATTTTAAAACTTTTATTCTCAACCGCTGGTCAATCGCTCGCAGAGTTTGCTCCTACCCTCCCCAGGTTATAATACCATACTCGATTATAGATTGACGTAGTGTAAACAAATTGTTGTTAGTTGATGATACATTCCGATAGGAGATGATGCAAAATCATCTGCTAAGTTAATCGAATGAGAAATTATTCAAGTTAGGGGAACTAGAACCAGAGGGATTGTGCACAATGTTGGTCACATTTCATTTAATTCTTAAATCGAGTGAATCCTGTTGTCTTTTGAGTTTAAAATACGATTATATAATTATACGTGAGACACAGCAGAATCATCCCGTCACGTAGCTGCTTTAATAAGGTTTGGTCGCTTTAAATACACGTGGACGAAAAGGTTCCGCACCTGACCATCCCACACGTGATAAGAAAAGAGCTTTCTTCGCTAAAAAGAGCTATTCTCGGAACAGGGCGGGGATAGTTTTAATCAAGCCGACACGTGAAAAGGCGATCTAATTAACTAAGGGGTGAACGTACTGGCTAATGGGTTGATTAAGACAACTGAACGACCTAAATCTGTCAATGTATGGCAAGTCATTTGAGATTGGAGATACGATAGTGCCTTCTCTGGACAGATATATACCGACGCAAAGACCCGTGAAAAGTCACAGAGTCACTATTGCGAACTAATTATCTCGTGGAAACGTATACCACACTTTGCGAGTAGCAGTAGTGGGGACCGGATTCGATAGTTTTCGGTCATAATAGCGTTGGGGGCGTTGGACGTCAAATCGGACTAAATGGAGGCAAAAAATAAGTGGGGAGGGGAAGGAGATACGGATGAGGAAGGTGGGGAAGTACCTGAATATTCATTCAGAACTTGTCACCAATAACGGCTACACCCTTTTCAAGAAATATTTCAATTCTGAATGCTAGTCTTACAAAAAAGCGATAATGAGAGTATCTTCCACCATGGAACGTACTACAAATAATATACTACACATTGATGTTAATGAATGAATTGTAAAATAACACAAATCATTCACAATTCCTAATTGAAACGTTGCCTGAAATGGTGTCGTGTTGGTTACCAGATCTGAATAGCTATGTACTCCCCCACGTTCTTCTTCCCCATCGCCTTCCCTTCCCCACTATCTTCATGCTCAAATGGCTCCAGAAAGTTGGAAGCAGTTGATGTGTGTAATTCACTTATAAAAATAATAATAAAAACGTCAGTTAAGTTATATTCATAACCATAAAATAATGTGTGTAATTCACTTATAAAAATAATAATAAAAACGTCAGTTAAGTTATATTCATAACCATAAAATAATGTGTGTAATTCACTTATAAAAATAATAATAAAAACGTCAGTTAGGTTATATTCATAACTTAAACACGGTGAGAAAACTTGAAAAAAAAAAGTATTCACAGTAAGACGATACTCCAATTAAGTAATTGCTACGATTCGTCAAAATCATCCTTTATTTAAAAAAATTAAATCTTTTGAGAACTTCGTGAATGTCGTTGTGACCTTCACGTTTATAGAAATTCAGAGAAGGCATTTTTCCTGTTTCGCAAAGGTTGTTAAATATCAGTCTGAGATGTGAAATACAATAAACTCTCAAGCGAAATATAAAAGGGAACCATTTTTATAAATTATAACAGTGACATTAGAGTTGTATTGTCTTGTCTTTGAGTTATAAAGTTTTTTGTTACCATTTCTTAAAGTTAGTTGTAAGCGGTCGACTAAATAATATATAGAAACTAAAAATAACAAATGAGCAATATTGTACATTATCAGAATAATTTCTCAGAGAAATTATTGTTTACCAAAATATAATAACGCGATTGTAATGTTGGGTTAGGTCGGGTTATATATTATAGAAGGTCAGGTTAGATTAGATTATTATTCCGTGTTACAATATAAACTAATAAATAAAACAATTTTCAAAACTTACCGCTGCTCGTGTTTTAGTGCCAGGATGTGATTTCTAATGGCAAATTTCTATTATTATATCCAGATTTACATAAAGTAAATAGCTGTGAACCATTGGTGCTCTCTTATTAGTTTTAGTGCAAAAAGTATAAAGGAAATCACTATCAATATTGTGATTGGTTATACCCGCCACACGGAGAAAAAATGTTATTCTACAATATGATCATTTTATTAGTAAAAACGGTTAAAAACGGGACTGAAGTTCTTACGAACAAATTAACAGGGTTTCAATGTTTATTGGCGGGAACATGTAAGAATAATTTGTTGGTATACGTAATTTCGTACGGATAACAACAAAATATTCTTACATTTTCCCGCTAATAAACATTGAAACACTGTTAATTTGTTCGTAAGAACATTTTTCTCCGTGCAGTTTTGAGTAGGATAATAAAAGAACGAGTATATCAACCAGATTAAAAATACTAAAGTGTGAGATGATTAAGCGTAAAACCACGGTCTACCTCTGGAATCAATTTGATAAAATCCTTCATTTTTAATTCCAATAATATTTTAACGGTAGGGGCATAAAATCTAGATTGCCGTAATAAGGTGAGGTTCCGATAGTATAAAACAGCGCCAAGCAAGTAGGTGACGCTGTTTGAACGCCAACCGGAAGGAAATCGGCAGGCGTCGGCGTCGACGCGGTGCCGCGATCTAACCGGATATGGCGGGCGGTGGGCGTCGATCTGAAACTGATTTGTCGATACGTTATGATCGCCTCGAACCAGTAGAGTCCACGGGCACGTGATCCAGAGACATCGCTTACCTACGGGTAATGTGTGCGGCGCACACGGGCGGCCGACTCAGAGGGAAGCTACTTGATTTTTTTAAATAAATTGACCCAACCGGGCTCTACTGATTATTGTTTCGTTCTATAACATGCGTCATTTATGAGAAAAATCGATTAGTTACAAATTACAACGGACGGAACATTCCTAGATGCATCTGTATCTTTTCTGTTTCAAATTTTCGGTTGAGAGTCGCTAATGCTGTCACAGTGATTGACTATTTGTAATGTCTGTATCGTAAAATCCTTTCACATAATATCGTATTTTGTGTAAGTACTGAACCCTTTCTCAGTAGCTACTTATTTAGTTAGATTGAAAGACTTGGTTCTTTGGATATCACAGTGATGTTTAATGCTTTACGCACAAGTAAAACTATTGTTTAAGAGGACATAATATCCCCTTCTGACTCGCTAGCTAGTTTCTATCTGATGAGCTCTCGTAAATGGGACTATGCTCGGGACTCTTCGACACGACACCATGTGACCCAAGCGTAGCATAGACAATTATTGTCCATTATATGTCTAGTATAGACATCGACAATAGGATCCTACCATAACACATATTTCGATATATTACACAATTTCTTTCTTTTTATTTACCCTAATGCAGCCCTGAATTGTACTTCACCCAGCAAATAGCTTTTACACTGGTGGTTTAATCAACGGATCCCAGACAGCTTCCAGGAAACCCCAAGGCATTTTTTTAATTACAACGACTCCTACATGTAGACAGATTATAGACGATAACACTATTAGGAAAGAGGAAGGGCGACGGCCGACGTGGTCAAGGGGTAAGGCTCTCGACTCCCGATTCGAAGGTCGCGGGTTTGAACTTGGGGTACGCAAATACATTTTATTTGATTAATTTGTGTTATTTGACAATTAATTAATTAAAAACAATATATAGTATATTTGCGACACGTTACTGACAAGATACTGTCAGTATCGCCCTGGTGTAAGACCACCTTACTGTTACTTAAAATGGCTTTAGCCGTGTCTGGTGACAATTTCTGAATAGTCCAGAAACTTCCCCACCTTCATCTTCCCCATCTCCTTCCCCTGCCTCACAACGTATCCCAATTGGGGATTCCATAGTCTCACTGGATCCAGACGCAGTTGGGAGTTGGGACTCTTGTGCGGTATTCATATAAAAAAAGGAATAACACCGGTGAATGCTTGGAGCGAGTGAAATAATTTGCATATTTGTGAAGCATCTTCATGTGAGATAGAAAGGCTGATGAGGATGTTAGAAGAAGGATGAATGAAGGAAACTGCAGTAACAAACTACAACTGAAAGGCGAGACTAGCAGTCCACAATGGAATACTGAGTGATGCAAGGAACTGACAGAGGAAGGATGAAGATAAACTAAATGCTGTAGAAATGAGATCCCTAGTGTGTGTAAAACCAAAGATTACAAGGCAGAAGAAAGCATAGTGAACAACATTAAGAAAGGGAAGCTTAGATAGTTTAAGTTTGGACATGTGGAGCGAATGAACTGTAACATGAGAGCCAGGAGAATATTTGACGCGAAAGTAAATGGCAGAAGAAATCGAAGTAATATTTGAGTTGGGTCATGCAACAGTCTGAATAACAGAAGAGTATGTACCTAAGGTACGATGCATTAATACGAATACTAATACAGAGTTATGTGGCGGTCTGTCCTCTGTGACTAGTCCTGGAGAAACAGCGTCATGGTTAATTAGTCAAAAACAGCAGCTACCCAGTAATAAACAACATGGATATATATCAATATCCGAGTTTATATGGCTTCGTATTTGGTATTCACGTAGAGTTGTATTATTTGGTTAGGTCAGGAAATTTAAATAATTTGTGTGGTTATTATAGCTACACGGGAAATTTAATTCAAATATGTACATTGAAGTAAACCCAAACATGTTCTGAATAGTATTAACAGAATTTTACAGTAATAAAATGAAAAGGGAAAGAGAGGAAGTTCTGGGAACGAAAAAGGTTATGAGGGGTGGGTAGGAATCTGAGGTCAGTGTGCCCAGCAGTGATTCCCACTGCGGTGCGCGGTGATGGATCGAGAGAGCCCGTCTGGAAGAATCAAAAGGTCTCCCTCAACCAGTCTCACCCGATCCGGCCCTCCACTAAGTAGATTAGAAAACAGCATCTTCCGACAAGATCTAGACTCTAGACAATCCTCACTCCATGAATCCGGTCACCCCTGCTAAGTCACGAAACGTAGCGAACCACTTGGAGTGACCTATGGCAGGGGTGTTGGTTATCCAATAAATGGTTCCCGGGGCGGCGGTACTCATACCATACGGCGGTACCCCTCTTAAATTGTAAATGATAATAAAATTCGAAGGATAAACATAACGACTAATTACCCTTTCAACGCTTGAGGTTTGGATGCAAACTCAAATTTAAAAAACCTTTGATCAACAAATAAAATATAAGGTAGAAAGAAAACTTATAGGTAGGTGCACAGCCTATTTTTTACAATTAACCCAGTAATAACAATACATATTATATACTGTAGACATTATAAAGTGCAAATATACCTTCTTTTTAAAGAAAGACAAACCTTCCCGGGTTATGAATAACCCAACAAGATTTTAAAATCTCCTACTACCACCACACTAAGCGTAAGATGTTGCCTGTGTTGTGATGGAGGACTTCGAATCGGAATCGAACACGGAACGCCTGGGTGGGACCCAAACGCGATGCCCACTCAACCACTGACCGGTCAAACATTAAACGGTGGATAAAAATAATTATTTTTAATTAAATGAATACAAATAACTTTGTGTACACCACTTATAAATAAATTCCGAGAAAAAACAATATATTCAAATATTAGGTAGGTGGGCACGTTTTATACAATTTTACAAAATTGTTTTTAAAAATACATTATTATTACGTTGCACAAAATTTTTAAGCTTTACTTACTTCAGTGATATTGTTTATACTCATAGCTGTGTAGTTTTATGGAAAGTGTAGTTTTATGTAAAGTGTAGTTTTATATTTAGTGTAGTTTTATGTTTAGTGTAGTTTTATGTTAAGTGTAGTTTTATGTAAATTATAGTTTTATGTTAAGTGTAGTTTTATGTAAACTGTTGTTTTATGTAAAGTGTAGTTTTATGTAAAGTGTATTTTTATGTAAAGTGTAGTTGTATGTAAAGTGTAGTTTTATGTAAATAGTAGTTTTTTGTAAAGTGTAGATTTATGTAAATTGTAGTTTGTTGTAAAGTGTAGTTTTATGTAAAGTTTAGTTTTATGTAAATCAACCATACACGTGATACGAAAGAAAACATTAAAATATATGTAATTAACTCAACCTTTTTCTCTTCATTCATTCTATCTATTATATTCTGGTCTAAAGAGCTTAGAAATATTAGTTTTACAGTAAAAACTAAGACAAGGAACAATACTATTATTTGTTCAATATGCTTAATTCACATAACTTATTATTTTATCAGAAATATTAGGAGTTGTAAAAACAAGCATTCTGACGGTATTGCCATTCGTGAAAACAGTTTTTCAATAAAAAGCTTTTCGCCACGTTGAATTATTATTAAGATTATCAAAGTAGAAAAACATAAATTGAATTAATGGATGGTTATTTCAACACAGTAAAAAGAAGAAACAAATCGACAGAGCCAAGCGCCCATGAAAAATCTTTCCGATTATTTGACAAATGGAATTATGTCAAAAAGCTCTTCTGTTGCTTGAAATTACATTCGCTGTGTTTAATGTTCAGTGACCACATATGAATAGTCAAATCTACTCAACCATCCTGCATCCGTTATTTTTTCTCTTCCATTCCTTCCGCTTCATAAAATACTCTCGAAATGGGAGTCACAATCCCGCTAACTTCGGGCAGTTGAGACTCTTGATGTGACAATGTATAAAAAAATTATAATCTCACAAAATTCTAAAACTCAGTTGAGTTGAATAATTTGGTTAACTCGGAGCCCGCGGAATCAGTCAATGAATGGCATCCCCCAATCCGGGGTATGTTGTGAGGCTGGAGCAGATGGAGATGGGAAGGATTCGAAGAAGAGGAAGGTTGGAAAGTGATAATTAATAATTTATGGTCGTATTTCTTTCTTAAAACGAAATAATTCTAATACTAATGCACATAAATAAATAGGCAGTCTTTTGTTTTTTTAATTAATTTTATTACATTGTTTTTTAATTTGGAAAAAAGTAAAAATAAAAACTTGGATTCTTTTTTTTTAAATGAATAGGTTCAATTTTTGGTATAAAAAAAATTTCTGTGAAAAACTTTTTCGGCTGCAACAACAATTTTAACCCTTGAGCACAAAACAGTCGGAATGATTTGAAGGTTGGACGATTTTGTTCCTACTTTAAGACGAAGCTTTATGTGAAATTACTATTTTCAACGAATCGGTTTACATTATGTATACCAAAAAATACGCTTTAGATAATTTGAAGCTTTTCCTGTAGTTTCGTTTGAGTAGAATTAAAGTAAAATTATTAATTACTCTAAAAAATATATAAGAGTGCTACAAAAAAAAAAATCATTAGAAATGTACGAGCGCATATTTATAAAAAACAACTTTTAAAAATACTTTTTTTGGCTAAGATTATCCGTGATACTGTCCTTTGATTAACTTTTTTCATTCATATAATTTTATTCACAAAATAAATAAAAATCAATTTGCGCCAAAATCGACGGTTTCTAGTTTCCGTTTCTAATCTCCGTTTGCAAAGCGATTTTAATGCCAATTACATTCGTGGTGATATAAACGATACACTCAGTGCTTGCGTCTTGCGTTAGTATCTACATTTTGTGACAGACATCCTTCTAATCTCCGTTTGCAAAGCGATTTTAATGCCAATTACATTCGTGGTGTTATAAACGATACACTCAGTGCTTGCGTTTTGCGTTAATATCTACATTTTGTGACAGACATCCTTCTAATCTCCGTTTGCAAAGCGATTTTAATGCCAATTACATTCGTGGTGATATAAACGATACACTCAGTGCTTGCGTCTTGCGTTAGTATCTACATTTTGTGACAGACATCCTTCTAATCTCCGTTTGCAAAGCGATTTTAATGCCAATTACATTCGTGGTGATATAAACGATACACTCAGTGCTTGCGTCTTGCGTTAATATCTACATTTTGTGACAGACTTCCTTTCACCAGCGGCGCACGATATTCAATAGTTTTAAAGGTCCACTAAATTACACTACCTAATTTATTTTCAAATTACCATGATTTATGTATATATGTAGAAGCAGTAAAAGAATATCTAGAACGGGGACCGGAAGGAAACCATTTTAGGGGACATTATTCGGCCCAACTTCTTCTCGGATACAACGCTAGTTCCACCTCCCAACTAAAAGCATAAATCAATACGAAATGTCGTGATTTCCATACACGTTAAGTGGAAAGGGTTTGTTACCCCTAGTCCTAGTTACTGGTGCCCCTTGACTTATTCTGTTGCCAGCTGCTGGTATGAATTATTATATTGAATTTGTAGTCAATAAATAACACATTAGTTTTTTATGCATGCACCATTTTCAAGTTACGTTATTGTAGGTAGAATTGCAAGCTAAAAATAAAATGCATGACTAACACATAAATGGTTACCTATTATTTTCTTCAAATTTTGCAAATTCACTTTGTGGCACCATTTTATTAATGACAAATTAAAATACTTTGTTTTTACCACGATAATCTTTATTTTAACAAATCGACATGTTTCGAGAACGATGTTCTCTTCCTCAGAACATAAAATGTACTAAAACTAAATAATCAAGTATACAAAGCTATGCGTGGGTAGAAATTGGAGTGGTGGGGGGAGAGAGGTGGTGAGGGGAGGTGCTTAGAAGATCAACAGGGAAGAGTGGGGAGGGGGAGAGGTGGAAAGGGGAGGTGTTTAGAACATCAAAGACAAAAAATTACAATGGAAATATGTTTCAAATAGGGTTATTCACAAAATTGATTTGATTATTAATAATATTTAAATTTCTATTGACATTTTTCCTAATTTCTAAAAGATCTAATTGAAAACCACTAACGTTAGTATGTAAAATTTTAAAACCAGTATTTATATCAAATGAATGGTTAAATTCAATTAAATGGTTAGCAAATTCCGAATAATTATTGCTATTACGAATAATTATTGCTAAAAAAAAAAATTTTACATCTGTTGGAAATGTATATTTAAAGATCATTTATCTGATTTTAATCATCGTATTAAAAATGTTTGCTTTTTACGTTTTCAATCAAATTTATTCATTTTAAAAACCCTCAAAAACCTACGAAACCAAAACGGCCCGTGATGAAACAAAGTAGAACTGTCGGAAATGTTTCAAGGACGAGCAACTCTTATGACGTCACATATCGAAAAATGGGAAACTTAGACTCGCTGTAGGAAATTTATTCGTCAACATAAAAATAAAATATAAATGCCATAAAAATCGTAATTTTTTTCTTCATTTTTTTAAACAATAAAAAAAAATTGCGAAAAAAATACCCCATTAATTTGCGTTATTTCACAATAAGTACATATATTAATTAAAAATAATATATACATATTATATTTGCGGTATGTTCCAGAGTAGAAGATACTATCAGTATCGCTCTGCTGCAACACCTTCATTCTGAATTGAAACGTTGCTTGAAATGGCTTTAACCACGTTTGGTGACCAGATCTGAATAGCCAGGTACTTCCCCGCCTTCCTCTTCCCCATCTCCTTCCTCTCCCCACTACCTTCAGCCTCACAACATACCCCACCTGGGGATGACATAATCTCACTAGTTCCAGACGGGAGCAGTTGGGACTCTTGTGCAATATTCATAAAAAAATGATTCATTCATTCATTGAGTTTATAAGAAATACTAATAAAATTTAAAATAAAACAATAAGTTTTTTTAGATCAGTAATATGTTTTATAATATTGCCGACCAGCAAGCCCCCTAGCACAGTCGATCGATAAGGAATAAGGATTGATAGGATAACTTTCGGTAACTTCCTATTACAACTGCAGATCGCTAACGTACAAACAGTTGTTGTGAACTGTGTGTTGTTCGTTTTCGATTTGCAGTCATGTTAGGGAACGATGAGAAGTTACCGAAAGTTACCCTACTAATCCTTATCGATTGACTGTGCTAGGGGGCGATTTCGTATGAAAATATAAAAAATATTTATAGGTAAGTACATAAGTTACCTAATTAAATCATAAATATAATAAATATGTATCTTTATCATATTTTTTATGATGTAGATACATATTATATTTAAACTTGATTCCTACTTTATTTAACCTGAGCAATTGAACGGTTGTCATAGAAAACCACAAAAATGATTGAAAACAGCGATTACCACTTCGCTATTTATTCAAAGCCAAAGGGTATTTGCGATTTGTTTTGTTCGCTCAAATCTAATTCTGCTTTCGGTGCCCACAAAATATATATTCCATTCAAATCCAAAAGCTCCTCGAGTCGAGAAAAATGAGTCGGTGCCTACTTGAAGCGACCTGCAATTCCTTATTCAGCCTTATTTATTTATACAGGAAGGAACCTCCTTTTACTAACTCTAGGAAAGCGGGAGTATGTCAGGTTAGGACCTCGCTTCCTACGAACAGCGCGCGGATAAAAAACTTTAAGAGATTTTCTTCTCTCACGCATAAAGAGATTTTCTTTCTTCTTCGACTATGGGAAAGTCCAGGAGTAAAAAAATGGCATAAACTTACATATATATGTATAAATTTGTACGCTTTTATTTATACTTTATAGCCCCTTTAAATTAAAGTTAAATCAGGATGTTTTGTTATTTTAGTTAGATGAGTTTCAAAATATATAACGTGTTCTTAAAAAAATTTGTGAGTTTACCACCAAATGAAAAAAAAAAAAAATGTAATATCCAGGGACGGTCGGTCATTGTAAAAGCATTGAAAGCATTGTGTTATTATATTTTTCTTTTATGCTTAAAAACATATTAAATTTTTTTAACTATTTCGTATTCCATAACTGAATTGATTAGTTCTATAGCTCTATAGTGATATTTCATAGTGGTAAGATATTTGTCCAAAATGATATATCTATTTTTCTAAATTACAACAATGCTTTTAGGATATCATTGATTTACAATAAAGCCTGTTTACTTAGCTCAGAAGCTCACCGAGCGCCCCTGATAAAATCTATTATTCACCCGTTAATGTTTAATTAATTGATAGGACACCGATCAATTATTTAAAGTGAACGGTTAAAATAGGACTCGGTTAAAGTTCATTGCGTCGTCAACCGTTTATTGAAAACGTAGCAATTTAAGCGCCTCCGCCCACTGAGGCAACTGAAAACTCTCAACTCCCAACTGTCTTTGTATGACAATGTGATGGCCCGCACACTTCACAATCACACAAACCCCCGTTGTCAATGGTAAGGCAAGCGTTGACTCGCGACTGTCACTGCTGATTGCCCTGGGCGGCCGTTGCTAGTTGCCAGCTGTCAGCTGATTGTTCTTCGTCTATGGTTAAACAAGCTTTTTGACCGATCAAGACAGAGAAAACAGCTGGTTTAAGTTGGTTTTCAGTTGCCTCGTCAGCGGAGCGCCTAATAGGTACCTACAGCTACCTACCGATCGATAAATTATTATTTCAATTCAGAACTAGGTACCTACCCATGAATAAAGTCGTTAAATCCTATTAAAAAGGATAAGGTATAAAATAAGGATGAAATTGTAAATAGAGGACATCCTATTATCCAATTATAACCCCGCGGCCGCCCGCATCTACTTAAATTAACTCAATTTTACAAAGATATACAAATTCTCAACAGTCATCGTAAGTAACTATCTTTTTAACTATTAATTTACTTGTCGAACTGCGATCAAAATAACTAAATAAGATAAGGTTACAATACTAGGTATATTTTTTGGCTCAAAATTCAACTCATTGAAAAACAACCAATAAGAAACCACAACACACTGACTTGTCAATGATGAATTTAAATTAATAAAATATTATTGCATCCCGTGATATTAATTTATTTTAACCTTCCTACCGATGTCCACAAGGAAATTCATATCTAATGATTCATAGTAGGTAGGTATATAGTAATTGAATCACTCGCTGCATTCCGTCGAGAATAATCGTTGCTCAGAATTAATAAGGACATCGATTTTCAACAATTTCTTTAAAAAACTTATTGTTGGAAAGCATAAAATTTGATTTGGGAGAGGCTCTTCTATAATGACCGGCAGAAGAAAACAATAGCTGCTTCCTGCGAGGTTTCTTTGGTTAAATGTTTTATTAATAATTGTCGCAACTTACCTCAGATAAATCGGGGTCATCTCGTATCTTTTCCTCCACGGACATCCCTTTTCCATCACCAGTCCCGAAGGAAGCGAAAACAAACAAAGTTAAGGCCAAGAATGACCGGTAAAGTCGCCACATTTTTTACAGGTAGGTACCGTTGGCAGGTAGCTAACGAGAACCGAACGTCAATATTACAATAACACCTGACTGCAAACAACGGAACAAGTCGAATCCCGCCAAAACGCACTGCTTTAGGTCTGAGTAAAGTATGAAATAAGAAAAATAATGTTCTCTTTTCTCGCTTTACTGGGTTTAACACTTCTTGGAGTAGTACAAAAGTTTCTGCGCTTACGAAACTTGAAAGAACTGGCGCTGTAACGATGCCGAACGAGCACGAATGTGAACCGACCACGACAAACTCGCAACTGAAACTGGAACTGGAAGGATGATTCGTATTCACTCGCGCTAGCCCTTCTCCCCGCCATCCCGCCCCACGCGCGACGGTAGGTGCCGTAGGTTACGCGCGGCGCATAGGATAGGCCCCTTGATAATGATATTACAAAATCCTTATTGGAAACTGGATCAATTCTCACTCGATATCCATCCAAAGTGACAACATTTGCGCAAAAGAGCAGAGAAGGCATTATTGAATCACTGCGAAGAAATATTTGACCCCAGCGACCTTGACCTTTAGTCTGAACTGGCGCAGTGAAAATTGAACCTCTTTTGTTACGTTATTTTAATATCAGCACCACAGACATATTATTATTGTCTATGATCAGCACCAAAAATGTTGATATATCTCTCAGAATTGAATAAATCTTTCCTTTGCGAAAATAACATAAGTATTATTTTCCTGCAAGAATATTCGTAATAACTTTGAAAAATAAAATATTTTTCATGTGCCTAGTTAGTAGGTAGGCAGGTATCTAGATACTTTTATTGAAAGTGACAACTTTCGCTTTTCGTATATTATTATTTCATATACTATTTCGCATAAGTGCCAAGTTAGAATATTATTATTCGTGTAGGTGTCATCAGAAGATTATTTCCTAGAAGATTCATTTATAATATGAATCCCAAATATAATACCTACGTACTTTTTAATATATTCATAGTGATAATAATATTTCATATACACATTAGAATCAAGAGATACTGATACAATATAGAAAAGTTTTCTTACATAACAAGCGCCAATGAAATGACGTCATGAAGAGATTGAGAAAAGTAGTGACCTACCCAAAATTTCCTGCGGTTTTCATGAAAAAAGAAGATAAATCGTATGTATAATTAATGTTCTTGTTTTTTGGCATTGTTTTTTTTTTACTTCTATTATTTTTATGTTAGGTTTGGTGAGCATTGAGCGAGGGGAATTACATTTAAAGGAGCATTATTTAAGGTGCTATATACCCTATACATGAACTTAAAAACCCTGGGCAGAGCAATAGTGCGATTTTGTACGAATGATATTGAAGCTAACTCTATGTTGAGGGTAAATTACCCGGCAGCCATTTTGTATGACAAACTTTTGAAAATATGTGTATGCGAAGTTACGAGGTTATAACCAGAGAATACCAGAGAATACATAATAAATTAATCCTTTTTAAATCAAATTCTAGACGTATTGACTCTTTTTTACAAAAAACATAAATTGATTTTGAAAGATTGTTACTTTATCTGGTATATGCAGTTTTAAAATTTTGAAAAACTAAGTGTATTTTTAAGATACTAAGGTTATACCATTGGTCGTTGGCAGATTTGTTCAATTTTTAAACGATAGATTCTATTAAACAACACAAATTTCAAATCATATCAAAACAATAAATCAATACATAATCTAGTCAACACAGTTTTCAGAATTGTAATTTAAGTTAAATTAAAATCATTAAAAAGTAAATCCGAGAACGTGTTTTGTGACAAAAATACCTCAGTTTTTCTATTTATTTAAGTTCTTAGAAACTAAAATATTTCAGATTTTTTTTACACACTTATTTTGTTTAGACATTATTGAAAAATTATAAATTATTTTGATCAAAAATGAATTTTAAGAAGTATATAAGTTTCATTCATTTACCGTCTCCCGTTTGATCATTTTTATGGCAGTTCGAGACATAAATTCTCCCGATTCATTAGCCGCCGAGATGCGACCGTGTGAGGTTGTCTGTTCGCGCTGCTTATTTTGACAACATTTCGCATTAAATTTAAAACTAATACCGTTTAGCTTCATGGTTGTAAAAACATCCGCGCGCAGCGCTGTTAACAAAAACGGAATAATGGATTGCTGGATATTACCTCTTAAACTTACGTTCCTTTGTATTTTTTTCATGAGACACTTAAAACCGCCTCCTGAAAAGTAAGCGATTTTGACTTATGTGTTACGCATACACGTAGATATTATTTCTGATATTACCAAGTTATCTTTTGAAAACGTGCATGTTAGTGCCATCTTCAGACTGATGAAAATAGTTTTGTTAAATAAGTAAATAATATTGCCCGCTAGATGTCACTACTCGAGACGGTAACAACGAAATCCCCAAAATAATATTTTTTATGTACTGCTTGTTTATATAATGGTGCCAATTAAATTATTTTAGGAAAATACATTTTTTACAATAATAGTAGTTACGTCGTAAAATTTTATATCAAGATGATACTTAGAATTCGATGACGCGAGCCATCCTTCAACTAACAGTTGAATAATTTTATGTTTTAAGGTGATTGTCAAAATAATTCATATTCTACGCTTTCGTAGATGGCGCTCGAATAGTATTTTTACTTATAAACGCCTTTTACAAGTTATGCTTTGAAATATTAAGAAACATTTATGGTTCGCGAAAGTAGACAAGCAATATGAATATTAACAAATAGTTTTCTTAATTATAAAACTTTAATCTTTCAAGAGAGGCTAGCAAATACAATATTTCATCGGTGATTCAATCCAATATTGTATTTGTTAGCCTTTCTTAAAAGATTTAAGTTTTTTAATTCACAAAACTATTTGTTAATATTCATATTGCTTATGTACTTTCGCGAACAGTAAAATTTTCTTAATATATCAAAGCATAACTTCTAAAAAGCGTTTACCAGTAAAAATACTATACGAGCGCCATCTACGAAAGCGTAGAATATGAATTCTTTTGACATTCACCTTAATATCTTCGACCAATTATATTCCTTGGTCGATTACACATGAATAATTTTTGTGTGTTTTAATTTTCGCAAAAAGTAAGAATACAATATTTTATCCTCTGAAAATAAAGCTCCATGGCAACTCAACAAAAAATGGCATTTCAATAATTTTATGTTACAAACATACAAAAATTATTTTTTGGTGTTTTATTTTTCATAAAAATTAAGCGTACAATTCCTTATCCTCTGAAATATTGTTCCATGACAACTCAACACCCCTTTGAAAAGTCATTAACATGGCCCATGACCTAATCGGACATAACCTACAGCCTTTTCTGCATTTTTTAATGATTATTCAAAGGAATGAAATACCACTTTGTTGAGTTGTCCGGTCACCAAAAATATTCACGCTAGTGCCATCTTTCGACTGATAAAATAGGTGTTAAATAAGTCATAGTAATATTGTCCGCTAGATGTCGCTGCTCGAGATAGGAATACCGCAATCTAGGCAATAGGCCACTTGCATCACATTTTTTCAAAAAAAATTTAGTTCTGGTAAAAATTCAAAAATATTCTGAATCATTTTTTTATTTTAATATTTTTTATTTTTTCTAAAATTTATTTATTATTTTTTTTAAATAAAAAAATTAAACCTAACTTTATCAATAAAATTATAAATGTAAAAATATTATTTACATTGAATTAATAATTATTATTAATAGCAAGGGTGGCCAACCCGCTGAGTGTCTACTTGTGGCCCGCAGAGCATACGCAAACATTTTTTTCTTTTAATGTATATAAAACTACCAAAAGAACATTCCAACGTGCGTAGTTCGTATCATATCTCATATATGGAAGTATCTTAGTACATTGATTCAACTATCGTGACAGTTTCTGCTATGGTATATTCGTGTTAACAAACAATCACAACGTTAAGCTAATTATAAAAAGGGCGCACGCTGATCTTGCGTGGATAGCCGTGAGCGAGAATGCAGGATGAAAGGCGGGATGCGTCGTGCGACCGCCAGTCAATGTAACAGCTCAATGTAACCTATCGGGCTTAACAACAGATGGTTAGTAAAATTGATTGAAAATGAGGCTTGCAAAGTTGGCAACATTTTCATTGAATTATTCATCAGGAGAGTCCAAGTCACCAAGTCCCTTAAAATAGATCATGAAGGTGGTCATCAAAACATTGAACTTTATAGTCGAAAGGATTGAATCACCGTCAGTCCCAAGAGTTTCTCAAGTCTGGATTCACAGTTTAATGACGTAACATTATATGCAGAAGTAAGACGGCTGACCAGTGCCAAAATTTTGAAAGAAAAGAGTATTTGATTTATTTTTTTATTTATTTTTAAAATAAATAAAAAAATAAATCAAATACTCTTTTCTTTTTAGAAAAGACGGCTGACCAGTGCCAAAATTTTGAAAGAAAATAGTATTTGATTTGAAACAAGAAATATGTACAATCATTCCATAAGTATTTGTATTTGAAGACAAGGAATGGGTTAGTGACGATGCATTTTCTAGTCGATATAGTTAGCCACTTAATGTTGTTAATACTCGTCTACAAGGAAAAGATCAACTACTTAATTAATAACATGTATGATCTTATTTCCGCATTCCAAATGAAACTTGGGCTTTGGGGACAACAGTTAATAACAAAAATCTTCACTCACTTTCCTACATTGTTATTGCAGCCAGACGTCACACAAATGGCGGCGGATAAATACGCTTCGTTGATATCCGAATTGAATATGGAATTTGAAAACTGATTTCAAGATTTTAAAAAGCATTGTGTGCTTTTTGCTGCATTTGCAACGCCATTGTCCGCAGATGTGAATTTATTGCCAGGAATTTTACAAATGGAACATTGTGAAATGTGTTGTGATGCAGAGTTATAGGAGAAATTCAATCAGGTTGGTTTGGAAGAGGTTTAAAAAAACATATTTGGACAAGAAGAAATATCCTGCATTGTACAAACATGCTCTATAGATGATTTCGATATTTGGAAACACTTAACATGTGTGAACAGCTTTTTTGTCAAATGAAGCATATTAAATCTGAAATGAGAACACGAATCACTGAGCATTTGGAAAACTGTTTGCGTTTTAGCAACAATATCAATCGTTATCAACATTGATGCACTTAGTTCTGACAAACAAAATCAGACGTCTCACTAAAATTTATTTTTTATTATTATTTTTTGTATTGTCTAACTCAGTGGTCGGCAAAGTGCGGCTCCGGGGCCGTATGCGGCTCTTTGGCCTTTGGCCTTTTAATGCGGCTCCGGCACAAATGTTCATGGAGGGGCGCGAACGATGCACCGATGGTATCGGAGATGTTTAGATATTCTTGGGTGTTGAGTTGAGGTGCAAGGACTTTGTTCGCATTAAGTATTTGTTGTAATCATGGATTCCTTAATTATGTATATATTATTATTTTTTTAATATGAATACCGCACAAGAGTCCCAACTGCTCTCGTCAGAGCAAGTGCGACTACGGCATCCCCAATCGGGGTATGTAGTGAGACTGGAGGTGGAGGGGAGCAGTGGCGGCCGCTGCCCTGAAAATATGGTGATTCACTGATAATCCGTACTTACAAGAAAACTATTACTAAGCGATGTTAGGTAAAAATAATTCCACTAACCTTATTTGTAAAGACGGTCTTATTCTAAGCTGTTTAAAAAGGCAAAAATTTCTTTCGCTTCTTAATTAAAAATTTTTACTTGCTTATACAAATCTTTTTTCAGTACTAATAATTTTTTTTTTTCCTTTTTATGTTGCAACACTTTTGTCGTATATGATCTTAAATTTCAGACCAAAAAACTCCAGGTTCCCCTGACGTTGGTGGTCACTCTGGTAAGTTCGATGTTTAATTTATTTTATATATTTCATTATAATGTATATAAATCGTACAGCGCCCTTTAGGTTATTTATCACAAAAACGACGCTCTACAAATTATCCAATTATTATTATAGTTGGTGGGCTAAAATTGTCAAAGTTACATATAAATCATGATAAATTGAAGTCCTTAAGTTCTGCATTTTATGATTTAAAACACAAATCAATAAAGAAGCAAAAATCCCTATTGTAGATATTTGCTATACCTTTTGATTAAAAAAAAATATTCGGTTTGGTCAAGTATTTTGTCCTCAAAGCCAAATTTATGATAAAGGCCGCACGTCCGTTCGGGTGGCAGAAGCTGAGAGTTCAATTTTTTTATACGAGTACATATAGCTGGCTTGACGCACCAGCGATTTTCTGGTGATTTTCGATACAAAAACGTAATTTGATCCGCTTGCAATCGGTCTGCACACAGACGAATTTGCGCGCCGCGGCGCGGTGACCCAACTATCTTGTTGAGAATTCGCTCTCCCTGATAATTCATATTAGGTATATTGGTAGTTTATATTTTTAACGAGTTTTGTAGATTTTATACTTTTCAGTAAAGTATTATAAAGTTATTTTAGGCAATATAATTTACCAGTGCTGCACAAGAACATACTGTGCAACCAGCCACCCTTGATGTATCTTAAACTCTGGATAACACCGCAAATACACTACATTTTATTTTTAATTAATTAATTGTGAAAAAAGACAATTTAACCCTCTCGAACACGGGATACTCATATGAGGCTCCAAAATTCGTCATCTTTGACAAGCTGCCATTAAATAATTCCAATGATATTTTCAAATACAACTTCACCATAGATCACTTTAGACCTTGCTTGATGACAATTGGTAGTTCAAAAACTTTCTACCAGATGAAAACACTAACACTCACAAGAGTCCCAACTGCTCCCGTCTGGAGCCAGTGAGACTATGACATACCCAATTGGGGTATGTTATGAGGCTGAAGGTAAGTAGGGAAGAGAAGGAGACGAGGAAGAGGAAGGTGGGGAAGTACCTGGCTATTCAGATCTAGTTACTAAACACGGCTAAACCCATTTCAAGCAATGTTTCAATTCTGAATGGTAGTCTTACACCAGGGCGATACTAAGAGTATCTTCCACTCTGGAACGTGCCGCAAATATACTATGTATTATTTTAAACAATTAATTGTGAAATAACACAAATCAATTAAATAAAATTTATTATAAGCAATAATTATTAGCCTGAAACACTCATCCATAAAGAAAGAATCTTCCGAGAAAAGATACATATCGCCGACGGGACTCGAACCCGCACCCTTTTGATTGCCGGTCAAGTGCTCTACCATTAAGCTACGGCGGGATACCTCCTACCCGCCAATTGATTCAATATATACGGTGCGGGTTATATATAGTGCGGGTTCGAGCCCCGTCGGCGATATGTATCTTTTCTCGGAAGATTCTTTCAATATGGATGAGTGTTACAGGCTAATAATTATTGCTTATAATAATTGTTACCCTTTGTGCTATGCATAAAAAATCTTGTCTTAAACATTAGTTTATCAATTAAAAAATAATAATTAATATTTGACGATTTAAATTATTTCACCAAAAAATGTAGGCATACTATGTCTCGACGCCATCTAGTGGGATAGTTAGCACTTACATGAACCCAAGAATGGACCCAACAGCGAGTCATTAAACTTATTAGAATTCAAGTCATCTATTGCGGCATCTCTCCTTTAGACTGGATGCAGCCAGATAGTCAAAAAAAGTCGCCCGATGTCCTTCAGCCCAATAGCTGTCAAGAAAAGAGTGAGGACAAAGGCTCCGTCCAGCTACAGCTTAGACCAAATGGATTGGCCAAAAATTGGCCATAAAAAAGCCATAAGCTTCCAGATCTCATCTTTTTTTTATGTATACCGCACAAGAGTCCCAACTGTTCCCATCTTGAGCCAGTGAGACTATGGCATCCCCAATTGGGGTATGTTGTGAGGCTGAAGGTATTGGGGAGGGGAAGGAGTTTTGGGAAGAGGAATATGGGGAAGTACCTGGCTATTCAGATCTGGTCACCAAATACAGCTAAAGCCATTACAAGCAACGTTTCAATTCTGAATGGTGGTCCTATACCAGGGCGATACTGAGAGTATCTTCCACTTTGGAACGTTCCGCAAATGTACTGTATATTATTTTTAATTAATTAATTTTGAAATAACACAAATTAATCAAATAAAATTTATTTGCGCACCCCCGGTTTCGAACCCGCGACCTTCGGATTGGGGGTTGAGATTCTTGCCCCTCTACCAGGCCGGCCGTCATCTACAGGGTTACAAAAAGGATACGATGTATCTTTGTGGTCGCTGCAGTGAACCTCTTTGTCCGGAGTGTTTTGAAGATTTTCATACACGTCGCTAAAGCACTTTTTATATATTAAAAAAATTATACGTATCCACCTGTAATAAGCCTTCACTGAAAAAAAAGAATAAAGTTTTTAGATCCTGAAATATGTTATTATCTTGAAAGTTGCATGAAAATATTTTGTATGGCAAAGTTATAACCCCTGTACCCTTTGATCACTTTAAGCCTCATATGGGGCCCATCAATTTGACCAATTTGTAATAAGGGTAAAAAAAAATTGTTTTCATTTTCTGAACCCATTTAAGTGAAGAAAATATCCTTAAGCATGTTTATTTAATCGTATTTCATAATTCATGCACGAGAGGGTTAATCAAATGAAATTAATTTGCGCTTGCCAGGTTCGAATCCGCGACCTTTGGATTGGAAGTCGAGATCCTTACCCCTCGACCACGCCGGCCGTCATTATTATTTTTTTATCTATCAACAAAATCTAATTTATACCCGTAATTTAATGAAGGGCTGAAATTATAATAAATGTTTGCTAAATCAATAAACAGATTTGGCTCACAATTGTTGTAATGTTCATATTTGGCCCTTTGACTAATAAGTTTGCCGACCACTGGCCTAACACTAATCCAATAAATATATTTGATACTCATTTTTGTTACATCTACTTAAAAAAGCAATATATTTCCTGTTTGCTTTGAATAATAAAAGAAATTTTGTTGTACGGCCCGATAGTCATTTCTAAAATCTGTCCCGGCTGCTGACAAGGTTGGCCACCCTTGATTAAGAGCTTTACTAATAAACATTTATTTTATTTTATTTTACACAACTAAAAAATAAGTGTTATAAATGGTTATGTACATTTAGCCTAGAATAGGTAGGGTGGAGGGTAAAGGCCAAAATAATAAAAAAAAAAAAAAAAATTGTTGTGTAAAATAATCAATGGACAGCTCGAATAGCCGGGCAGAACATGCACGAGTATATACATAGTAATAATAATATATAAATACATAATTGACTGCAACCCTCGACAGCCCAACTAGCCGAGCAGAACGTAATAATATTTAAATACATAATTGACTGCAACCCTCGACAGCTCGACTAGCCGAGCAGAACGTATACGAGTATATTAATGTAATAATATTTAAATACATAATTGACTGCAACCCTCGACAGCCCAACTAGCCGAGCAGAACGTAATAATATTTAAATACATAATTGACTGCAACCCTCGACAGCTCGACTAGCCGAGCAGAACGTATACGAGTATATTAATGTAATAATATTTAAATACATAATTGACTGCAACCCTCGACAGCCCAACTAGCCGAGCAGAACGTAATAATATTTAAATACATAATTGACTGCAACCCTCGACAGCTCGACTAGCCGAGCAGAACGTATACGAGTATATTAATGTAATAATATTTAAATACATAATTGACTGAAACCCTCGACAGCTCGACTAGCCGAGCAGAACGTATACAAGTAATAATATTTATATACATAATTGACTGCAACCCTGGACAACTCGACTAGCCGGGCAGAACATGTACGAGTATATACATGTGTTAATAATATTTAAATACATAATTGACTGCAACCCTGGATAGCTCGACTAGCCGAGCAGAACATGTACGAGTATATACATGTAATAATAACATTTAAATACATAATTGACTGCAACCCCGGACAGCTCGACTAGCCGGGCAGAACATGTACGAGTATCTAAATGTAATAATAATATTTAAATACATACATTTAAACACATTTAATGCACGCACTTTAAATTTGCATGTTTATTCTATTGAAATCTGACAAAATAATAACAAAGTATACTTACAAAAAAATGGAAACTAACACCGATATGTTTTCTGTCATATTAACGTGCAAACTAGCACAAACACTACGACTCGCGTGTTTAGTGCCCTATGTCCTATGTGACGTGATATGTCTAGTAGATTGCACTAGACTAGTATTCATCAATGTGTCTGCCAGATTTCAGTGTTCGAGAAGGGGACAATGAATATTACACAAAATTAATTTTTGTGTTTTTATTTTTATAAAAAGTAAAAATACATAATGAAAATTAACAAAAACTATTGCTTCAATAATCGCAAATTCCCTTTGAAGCATCATTTGAATTGGATAAAAATACATTGTTTTTTAAATAGCTCTTTCGTTTCTGATTTGCCTGAAACAAATTAAAATATCGTTTTTCCAGTTGATTAGTCAGACATCTCAGAAAAATCTACATTTGAGTTAAGTATGCAGTTATACGTAAATATCTATCTGATACAATACTCAGAATACTCATAAACACCACCAAATGTATTAATATAATGCAGAAAAACATGTAGTGAATTAAACAAAATGTTGATGATGTCTGGGTCATTATTTTAAACAGACATGTGTAAATAAGATTTGATTTGGAGATGTATTACTTAATCAACAGGATGATGTTGATTAAGTATTTCCCACTGGTTTGCGAATGTTTTACAAATCACTTGTAAGAAAAATAAGATAATTTATCAATCTCCTTCGACAGCCACTTCCGTAATTCCCTGAACGTAGAATGGTCCCTCCTCCACATATTTCTTCAGCTTTAAGATGGTATCAACGTCGAAGATGCAGGATTTTGATAGCTGCGTAATGATTTCGTATTTAGCGTGCTTTGAATCCTTTTCATGGTCCACTGAACGATCGAGAATAAATTCTATCAAACCTGAAATAAACAAGAAATTATATTTAAAAAGGTTAAACAAAACACAAGTTATAATCTTTTCGCTTTGATAGGATGGCGCCAAATCAGCTATTTCAGCTATAAAATAGTTACACACTTTGTGCGGGAAGGGAAGTTCTACCTTTATGCCGGTCCTACTTGAATGCCTGAAAAGGCGTTGCTGTCAAATATTTTTATACAATTACTGTATAAAAATATATCTACCTCTCTGTAAGGGTCCCAACTAGGGATGTTACGAATGTGATATATTTCACATTCGCGAATGCGAATGCAAATGTTCAGAGTGCGAATGTGCGAATGCGAATGTTAAGGAATCACATTAAAAAAAAAACTTTAGTCAACATTAATCATCGTTTTAATAAAAACATTAAATCAATTCTTATACAGTAATTTATAATCGTAATTAAGCAATTTAATAATCGAAGTTCAAAAGAGGCATATTATATTTCAGAAAAAGCAATTTTGCAGCCTTTTCTCCCATGAGACGATTTCTAAGGGGCTCGTATATAAGGCCGGCTGCACTGAACAATTGTTCACTCGGAACGCTAGCCGGTGGAGCGCTCAGATATTTACGAGCCAGATCTGTCAATTTGTTGTATTTCATTTTAGTCTTCCACCAGTCCAAAGGGTTTTCATCAAGAGAGGCTCGTTTTTCTTTAAGATATGCCTTCAATTGAGCTTTGATTCCACAGCTTATAGTGTCTCCTGATTCTGCACCGTCGGAGCTTGCTCGAAAAACAGAAGACAAGTGGACAGTGGGCGAGTCACGACATGATCTGCACACATTCGCATTCGCTAAAAATTCGCATCGATTGTTGCGAATGCGAATGTCGATGCGAATGTTTAAAATGATGCGAATGTTCGTAACATCCCTAGTCCCAACTACACGTATATGTATAGAACATATATAAATATATAAGTAATATAATAAAAGATGGGGAAATTTTCTTATCTCCTTGTCTTTTGTGTGGAAAAATACTTTATCAAAAGGAAGCTTACTCTTTGGCACTGGAGGTGCGCAAATTGTTCTTTTTTTGTAATGATTTGTACCAAAGCAAAAACAATTATTTTGTAATGTAATAAAATATGTATGATTTTTACACATAAAAAGTCACTAAATGGCCCAACACTGACTTCAACTTCTGTCTATGGGGTCTCATTACAAAGTAGGTTACAATTTTGGACAATACTTTGATAGTTGGGGTATGGTGAACACTATATAAAAAAATCATTCATAGGTAATCATCATTTTGAAAGATGTATCGATTAAAAAGAAATTACATTTTCTCGAATGGGTGGGTACCTTGTTTTCGCCTGCCTGAAGTGTGTTAAGAGAAATTGTTCATTAGCGGGTGTACAGTGACACTTCACAAGAGGGGCTTCTTTGGGGCAGGAGTTGTGAAGAGGGTTAAGGTTGGCTTTGGGAAGGGATTTATTAATGCAGGTCTTGAAGAGGCCTGGATTTTAATATGAAGGAAGAAAAACAGAGGCAGGTAGCTCATTCCACACTCGAGCCCTGTGACCTAGTGTGGTAGTCGAGGGAAAACAAATAATTGTAATACATATGTAAAATAAATTCTATACTTACAGCAGATCTGACCCTAACTGTTTAGTAATACATACATAATATTTATGTATAATACGTAGTACATATTATGTATTATGCAATTTTTTTTCTTAAATAATGGTAAATTGAATGGGTACATACTGCAAATTGAATAAACCTAAGTTAGTCAAATAAAACTACAAAAAAAATCCTTAAGTAAGGTGCTTTAATAAAATGACAAATAGTTTAAAACGAAAGATTATTAATTATTTTACCTGGTGTCACTCTGACCAACTCCTCTCCCCACTGATGTTGGCAGATTGTCGACAGAACTGCCAACGCCGCATACTTCAACTCGGGGAATGGATTCTTGCATATTCTGAATAGAATCTCCATGGAGCTGGGCCTCTCGGAGAGTTGCCGAAACCATTCTCTGGTCATCAGCGTTATCCTCGGGTCGACAGGCCCCGAGGTGTCTTCCTTGACTGACAGCAAGCTGGCGGTGCAGTGTAGAGCACGCACTCGTACTTCAGTCGGGGAGTTCTTGATATATCCACCGATCTCGGAAATTGCCGATATTAAGGGATGGCCTAGAAACCAAAAGAAAACACGGTACAATGTAGTCTCGCAGAGAGATCCCGTGCTGACTGTATTCATTTGCATTAGTTTGCACCGGAACACCACACTCTTTCATGGTACGAAGTTCAGTCAAAAACTAATGCCTCCTATTTTTTTCTACTTAACCGTTAGAATGCTACGCGGCGCAAAAGCGCTGCGATCGTTTGTATCGAAAATTGCGGCGCAGCGCAAAAGCGCTGCGAGTTTCAGTGTGTTTTCGGTGCTCCGCGGGAGTGCACGTACGCTAACCTCGCGCGTAATTTGTAATGAGAGTGCATTCTTATACATTTAAAAATAACTTTTATCGTTTTTTTATATTATTTTTAAAAAATAACCATGTCACGTGCTATTATTTCGAACGTTGATTCGATTCCTAGTGATTCTACGGGGAGTGAAACGACAGATACAAATAGTGATGATAGCAGTATTATAACGCATCGAAGAAAAAGATTGAGGATTGAAAGTGAGTCTTCTACCTCCTCTTCATCTACAGAAACAGAAGAAACACCAACTTTTGCCAAAATTCCTCCGACAAAAGTGTTTTCTAAATCAACAAATGATTTTTTCGAGACTCCTGGACCTAGGCGGGCGCCTCCTCCCGATGGCACACCCATAACCTATTTCAACATATTCTTTACCATATCACTGCTCGAAACCATCGTAAGGGAAACAAATCGATATGCTGCACAGTTTTTGGCCTCGCACACTGTATCGGATAATTCTCGAGCAAAAAAGTGGACGCCGACAACAATATACGAAATGAAAGCCTTTATTGCTGTCATACTCGAAATGGGAATAACGAGAAGGCCAACAATTAGTAGTTATTGGATAAAAAATTCCCGACACATACCATGGTTTGGGACAATGTTTTCAAGGGATAGGTTCCAACTGATTTTGAAGTTTTTTCACTTGGTTGATAACAGATTATTATTTGAACCAGGCCATCCGAATTATGACCCATGTGGCAGGTTTGATGTGCTTGTCAAACATGCAAATACCGTATTTCATCAGCATTATGTACCAAATCAACAACTATCCATCGACGAGTCGTTAGTTGGTACTCACTGCCATTCTTCGATAAAACAATATATTCCAAACAAAAAACACCATAAATGGGGAATCAAATTTTGGATGCTGTGCGACTCGGTTTCCAAATATTGCTTGGGTTTTTTCTGCTACAAAGGAGCTAAAAATACAGATGACAGAGATTCGGTAGAAAAATATGGTCTTGGATTTACGGTAGTGCAAAAATTGCTTTCAATTGGAAATTACCTGAACAAAGGTTATCATTTGTTTACAGATAATTTTTACACAAGCTTACGATTGGCCAAAGCCCTTTTGGAACAAAATACATATATAACTGGAACAATAAGACGTAACAGAAAAGAGATTCCTCCAGAAGCTAAGAAAGCAATCGTAGGAGAAGCCAAATACCTAGCACATGAAAATGTTTTGATGTGTTCATTCAGAGACAAAAAGTCCAAACCAAAGCCAGTCATATTGATTTCATCCAATGCAGATACTAATAGTGTGACGATCAAGAAAAAGAAAGGGAATTTTGAATACGAAAAAGTGAAACCAAGCATGATTGATGACTACAACAAATACATGGGAGGTGTGGACGAATCTGACAAAATGTTGTACGTGTATTTGGACGAGCGAAGAACCCTAAAATATTGGAAAAAAGTAGTATTCAACATTTTTGGAAGAATGGTACTCAACTCTTATATTTTGTATGTTTCCAACACTACCGAAAAAAAAATGACCCGGCTCCAATTCACATCGAAAATTATTGAGGATCTCGAAAAGGAGTGGATGAATCATAAAAATAGCGTGTCAACACAACCATCTTCATCAAAGAAAAAATTTGCGCTGGAAAAATTACCGGGACGTAACTTACGCCAGTGCGAGGTGTGTAGCAACAGAGGGAGTGGGATAAAGCGATCCCGCCTTATTTGCGTACGCTGTAGGAAAGGCCTACACGCTATTTGTGCGGCAAAACATAATTGTTGAGCTATTTTTTTTTTATTTTTTATTTTCTAAAAGAAATAAAATACAATAATATTGATATCACTTTATGTTTAATAAACATTAATAAACAATAAACATTTTATCTTTATAATGCAAAAATAATTAATAAAATTGATTGATATTTGTCTAAGTTAGAGTGTTTTATTTGACACCATTATTTTTTCCTCTAAATTAATCAATATGTGTATAGCAATTTTCATTTATTTTTGCCAAAATTGCTTAGCACTAAAACGGTTAAATACAGTTAGTTAAGTGAAAAATTTAAATTTGGCGCTTTCCCTCCAACCTCCTTCTACAATCTACTGCAATAGTAACAATCTGCATTAACAGATGGCAGCACTGCAGTCGCTTGCAAAATGGCCGACATCGATGTTCGCATTAGACAGCGTTCTGTGATTGAATTACTGAATGCAGAACGTGAAACGTCCATTCGCAATCGTGAAAGACTGAAAAATGTGTATGGTGATGCAATTGTGGATGTCAGCACTGTTAGACGATAGGTTCGTCGCTGTAACGAAGCTAAAAGACAAACGCCGTTGGCTGACGAAAAGCTGAACGGCAGGCAGTTGTCTGCAGTGACTCCTCGCAACATTCAGCGAGTCGATGACATCATTCGTGGTCACCGCCGGATAACTACAGATGAAATGTAACGCATTCTCTCCATCAGTAGATGTGAAGGCAGTATGATGTGAAGCTCATCGTGAGATTCACTTTGAAAAGGGGGGAGGTCGTGAAAATGTTCTTTGCTTAAATGGCTTAGGAAGCAGTACTATGCTTTTTACCACACATTTTGTTTATGACCTTGTTAAAAAATGGACCATAACTTTGGAAATGGACAGAAATTATATTTAAAAGTGACAAATTAATTGTCAAGAGTGTAGTTTTCAACCTGTGTAATTGTATTTTACTTTCATGACAATTAAAAGGAGAAAAAATTAGGTGGTGTTACTTTTTGACTGACCCTCATATATTTTCTACAAAACGCACTGTTGCATGTTTGCATCTTGAAATTGCGTTGCCGTATTAGTGGTGCCAATAAGGTTGAATACCAAGAAAGTACTGACAAGATTACATAACTTCTAGCACAATGTAACATTGTTAACCACTCAGATCTTGTGTAGGTTTTTGGTCTTAATGAACCTGTCACATTGATAAAAATGTTGTATTATTTCTGCTTTGCAATGGCCGCTTTAATATAATACGCTTTCAAACTATATTATTACAAATAGGTACATATAAAAATTTGTAAATATTAAAATTTTAAATGCACACATAAAAAATTGGAAAAATGACACACCTGTGACGTTTTTGTATGAAAATGGTACTAAAATCACGGATGACGTAAAAAAACACTTATTTTATCATACAAATATATAATAAACAATTCTATCACCTCACTTTTTTACCATTTCATACAAAAATATTTAATAAAAAATTAACTAAGTCTAACAAAAATCGTGCGATTTGGCGGGTAAAACTGTATCTACAAAATAAGTATATAATGTCTACAAAAGCAACAACTGTAACAGCGTTTGTTGTTAACCATAACTTGGTTATTTGGACTATTTGGTTCCATTATCGGTCTCTGTTGGTCTCGCCTGAAGATTAATGTTTTCAGCGTTTGAGTAATATTGTTCATTCTTCAGTCGGTGGCCGGACAACTCAACAACATGCAACCTCATCACTCCTCTGAAAAGTCATTAAAAAGCGACTAAATAGGTTATGGGCTATATTTTATTTATCATTTTCAAAGGGTTGTGGAACCTTTTGAACCACATCTAGCTTAATTAAATAATACCAACTACAGGTGTGTGTAAATGTTACCAAGGGCTCCCAATGCCAACTTCCCCTGGCAAGTGGTCCCCACGAAGCCGAGAGTGTCCAAAGCGACGGGCAGAACCGCAGTGTTGTTGGAACCTTTTCAATCACATCTAGCTTAATTAAATAATACCAACTACTGGTGTGTGTAAATGTCACCAAGAGCTCCCATTGCCAACATCCCCTAGCAATTGGTCCCCACGAAGCCGAGAGTGTCCAGAGCGACGGGCAGCACTGCAGTGTTGTTGAAACCTTTTCAACCACATCTAGCTTAATTAAATAATACCAACTACGGGTGTGTGTAAATGTCACCAAGAGCTCCCATTGCCAACATCCCCTAGCAATTGGTCCCCACGAAGCCGAGAGTGTCCAGAGCGACGGGCAGCACTGCAGTGTTGTTGAAACCTTTTCAACCACATCTAGCTTAATTAAATAATACCAACTACGGGTGTGTGTAAATGTCACCAAGAGCTCCCATTGCCAACATCCCCTAGCAATTGGTCCCCACGAAGCCGAGAGTGTCCAGAGCGACGGGCAGCACTGCAGTGTTGTTGAAACCTTTTCAACCACATCTAGCTTAATTAAATAATACCAACTACAGGTGTGTGTAAATGTTACCAAGGGCTCCCAATGCCAACTTCCCCTGGCAAGTGGTCCCCACGAAGCCGAGAGTGTCCAGAGCGACGGGCAGCACTGCAGTGTTTTTGGAACCTTTTCAATCACATCTAGCTTAATTAAATAATACCAACTACGGGTGTGTAAATGTCACCAAGAGCTCCCATTGCCAACATCCCCTAGCAATTGGTCCCCACGAAGCCGAGAGTGTCCAGAGCGACGGGCAGCACTGCAGTGTTGTTGAAACCTTTTCAACCACATCTAGCTTAATTAAATAATACCAACTACGGGTGTGTGTAAATGTCACCAAGAGCTCCCATTGCCAACATCCCCTAGCAATTGGTCCCCACGAAGCCGAGAGTGTCCAGAGCGACGGGCAGCACTGCAGTGTTGTTGAAACCTTTTCAACCACATCTAGCTTAATTAAATAATACCAACTACGGGTGTGTGTAAATGTCACCAAGAGCTCCCATTGCCAACATCCCCTAGCAAGTGGTCCCCACGAAGCCGAGAGTGTCCAAAGCGACGGGCAGAACCGCAGTGTTGTTGGAACCTTTTCAATCACATCTAGCTTAATTAAATAATACCAACTACGGGTGTGTGTAAATGTCACCAAGAGCTCCCATTGCCAACATCCCCTAGCAATTGGTCCCCACGAAGCCGAGAGTGTCCAGAGCGACGGGCAGCACTGCAGTGTTGTTGAAACCTTTTCAATCACATCTAGCTTAATTAAATAATACCAACTACGGGTGTGTGTAAATGTTACCGAGAGCTCCCATTGCCAACATCCCCTAGCAATTGGTCCCCACGAAGCCGAGAGTGTCCAGAGCGACGGGCAGCACTGCAGTGTTGTTGAAACCTTTTCAATCACATCTAGCTTAATTAAATAATACCAACTACGGGTGTGTGTAAATGTTACCAAGAGCTCCCATTGCCAACATCCCCTAGCAATTGGTCCCCACGAAGCCGAGAGTGTCCAGAGCGACGGGCAGCACTGCAGTGTTGTTGAAACCTTTTCAACCACATCTAGCTTAATTAAATAATACCAACTACGGGTGTGTGTAAATGTCACCAAGAGCTCCCATTGCCAACATCCCCTAGCAATTGGTCCCCACGAAGCCGAGAGTGTCCAGAGCGACGGGCAGCACTGCAGTGTTGTTGAAACCTTTTCAACCACATCTAGCTTAATTAAATAATACCAACTACAGGTGTGTGTAAATGTTACCAAGGGCTCCCAATGCCAACTTCTCCTGGCAAGTGGTCCCCACGAAGCCGAGAGTGTCCAAAGCGACGGGCAGAACCGCAGTGTTGTTGGAACCTTTTCAATCACATCTAGCTTAATTAAATAATACCAACTACGGGTGTGTGTAAATGTCACCAAGAGCTCCCATTGCCAACATCCCCTAGCAATTGGTCCCCACGAAGCCGAGAGTGTCCAGAGCGACGGGCAGCACTGCAGTGTTGTTGAAACCTTTTCAATCACATCTAGCTTAATTAAATAATACCAACTACGGGTGTGTGTAAATGTTACCGAGAGCTCCCATTGCCAACATCCCCTAGCAATTGGTCCCCACGAAGCCGAGAGTGTCCAGAGCGACGGGCAGCACTGCAGTGGTGTTGAAACCTTTTCAATCACATCTAGCTTAATTAAATAATACCAACTACGGGTGTGTGTAAATGTTACCAAGAGCTCCCAATGCCAACTTCCCCTGGCAATTGGTCCCCACGAAGCCGAGAGTGTCCAGAGCGACGGGCAGCACTGCAGTGTTGTTGAAACCTTTTCAATCACATCTAGCTTAATTAAATAATACCAACTACGGGTGTGTGTAAATGTTACCAAGAGCTCCCAATGCCAACTTCCCCTGGCAAGTGGTCCCCACGAAGCCGAGAGTGTCCAGAGCGACGGGCAGCACTGCAGTGTTGTTGGAGATGATTGTATCAAACAGAGCATGCACCACAGTGGGGAAATTGTCAAACACCTCGGAAGGGTATGAGTGAGCGATGTTTCCAAAGAACTTCATAAGACCTGTATAAAATAAGATATAAAATAAGAACAAAAGAATTAAAAAAATCTAACTGGACACAAAAAGATTTTAAAAGCAATGTGAGTAAATTTGGCGCAAGCGATTCTGGCCTTGTCCTTGTACAGTTTCGCTTTTAAGCATTTAAACCTTTCATCTGCCGCTGGCCTGCCGGCAATGTAAATAAATGTTTAAACAAGCTTATTCCTTATATTTTAAAACATCAGCCCATAGTTAAAAAACACCATGTGAAAAAAAAGCGCATTAAAATTCGGCTCTGTGCAAATAAATAAATCATTTTGACCAAAAGTGTCTTAAAACTTAAATTTAAAAAAGTTGATTTGAATTACAGTGTATAAGAAAAAATTCAATAGGGAAGTTGGGTGTGTATATGTGAGTATGTATAATATGTTCATGTAGATGACATGCAAACTTAAAGCCCGCGAAAACGGCCGATTGAAAATGTATCTGACCTCTGTAAAAAAGTTTGGTAAAACTCATATAGCCAGTCTTACAAGCATAACGACGATATAATATTTAATAAATTACCCGGTATGACAAGATTCGCATTGGGATTCCCTCCCATGCTACCCACCAGCTCTGACAACCCCTTGAGGACATCATTCTGCACCAGGAACTTCAAGCCGTGGGGAGACAGGGCGAGATTCGTCAAAAGTTCCAAAATATTCAACTGCAAGAGAATATCCTGGGTCTTCAGCTCGGAAACTATCCGCTGAATCAATCCCTCATGGGAGAACATCTCCAAATTCTCGGGTGACTTCTTGCAAATATTGATGATTACCTGCAAACAACAATATGGTCAAATGGAGTTACTATGACTTCCCATCGTGGGTGTCTTTGCTTAGCCCATTTTGTTTTTTATAAAACTGCTTATAAAGTAGTAATTTCAATGTATATTACAAACGGTGTTATTAATAAAAAAAACACTTAACGACCGTTAAATTAAGTTTCTGTAGCACGTTGTGTAAAGTCTGTACATTTCGTTTTTCAAATTCTTACTAAACAAAATATATGGTTTTGATCTAACAACGTCGTATTTTACCAGCCTTACGAATTAAGAACTGACAAAAAATTGTTCATGGAAAGATATGTACATTGCTTACACGGCCAAGGGGGGTAGTTTATCTGTTGTATATATTTGTTCTATTTGTAATTTTCAACGAATGTCGAAATTTTTTTTAATGTCCTATATATTTATTATTTTTTGAGATGTCGTAAAAACAAATACCATTTTAGAACCAAAATTTAATTACCTTTAAGATTTTCATATCTAAAATAAACTTTAGTGTTTAAAAACTGTAGTATTTTAAGCTTCAAACATCAAGTTGAAAAAAAAAACTTACTTACCCCAAACACTTTATTAAAACATTGAAATATTTGGAAAAATTCAAAATTAAAAAAACACAGTCCTTTTATTTAATGAGTTTGAATTAAAACTGTCACCTCACTTTTTACTCCTTCACACAATAAAAAAATATTAAAAAATCTTGAAATTCGCTTTTCATTCCCAAAAATTTACAATAAAAAACTCACGTGTGAATACATTGCTTGCACATCTTAAGACATTCATTTCTTTGATACGTTTACTAAAATATGTATTAGACATTTTAGTCACCAAAAACATCACTTTCAAGAATTTATAATAAAATAAAGATATTAAAATGCAAATTATTTCTGAATATAACCTATAAAACCATTTTCTGACAGTTCAATTTAGAACACACGATTTTTGTGCCAAAATTCGACTTAAACTAAAGAAAAACAACACAAAATATATTGAGTACATGAATATAAGTGCGAATTGGTCATAAGGATTGAAATCATTAACTAAAATATCATCTTAATCACACACACATTCGCGACCGACTTTTTTTCCTAAATTTCGCATTCCCGGCTATTTTTTTCAGCGGGAAAACAATGCGCAGGCGCATCAATCACACCACCTAGCGGATTTTAACCCGTTTAATCACAGGAGACCATATTTGTCCCAGCTCACACAGGTCTCACAAAAATCGATGTTTCTCCCTTACTATCATAGTCAGAAATGTGATCTAAACGGTATTGGAAATAGAATACAACAAACTATATATTCAAATCTAAAAGAAAACCACAAAAAATTAAAATTTACCCCTTTCTGAAACCAAAGTTTCCGATAGCAATTTGAAAAAAAATTATGGAACTTGGTGAATTTTTTAAGATTTTTTTTTACATGAAACGAAACAAGTGAGGTGACAGTAAGGTTTATAATTAATTTATCTACTGAAATAAGTATGTGTTTTATTTTTTTTTCATTATCAGTAATTTTATTTAGAAAAAAAAGTAAAGTGAGCCATTTTGAACACTTTTTAAAGTTTTCGCAAAAAACTTTTTTATTTAAAAATATAAATAGTAATTTTTAATATAGAAATTTGAAAGCCTATTTCATCACCTTTCGAAAACAGTTTTTAGTTTTCGAATACGTTGATAAATGTTCCATTTATTTGGAATTTATTGCAAAGCGGGAATATTTTTAGCCTCTGACAAAATACGCCAATTTTTTTAAGGGTTAATGAAAACCACAATTTAAATAAGTAAAATACAACGTTGCCAAATCTAAATATTCACAAAAACACCGTTTAACGGTCGTTAAGTGTTTTTTTTATTAGTAAGGCTGAATGTGTTTAACCCCTCAGGCTAATTTTTTTCGCTTTTCTTAATAACTCATATAGGTCTGATAGAAATCTTTGTCTTCCTTACTATCATATGACGGCTGGCGTGGTCTACGGGCAAGGCTTTAGACTCCCAATTCGTAGGTCGCGGGTTCAAACCCGGACTGCGCAAATAAATTTTATTTGATTAATTTGTGTGATTTCACAATTAATTAATTTAAAAAAATAATATATAGTATATTTGCGGCACGTTCCAGAGTGGGAGATACTCTCAGTATCGCCCTGGTGTAAGACCACGATTCAGAATTGAAACGTTGCTTGAAAAGGCTTTAGCCGTGTTTGGTGACGAGATCTGAATAGCCAGGTACTTTCCAACCTTCCTCTCCCCATTTCCTTCCCTTCCCTACTACCTTCAGCCTCACAACATATCCCATTTTTCGAAATGCGTATTCTATCTATAAAAATCCGACAGAATCTAGACTCGACACCACTTAAGATGCATTTATTACTCGAATGCTTCCAAAGTCCTACAACTTTTTGATCGGGTAATATATTTAACTGTATCATATTTACAATGAAAATGTTCACAATATTCTTCGGTCAGTTAATCAGTTCAGTCAGTAATTACTATCACTGATTTTCTCTTAAAACAATAATGGCTAGTTGGTCTGTCATATTATTCCGTTAAAAGAAAAATAAGTATTTTTATCCACAATATTTATGGATGTCTTAGAAAATAGTTATTTACCTCGTAGCATTTGCATCGACTGGAAGAATTTCCCTGTTCTATGATTAACTTTAATTCCCTGATGATTTGAGGGTATTGGTACCACTGTTCCCGAGAAACAATGTCCATGGCTTTAGTTGACACCTTGAGGTCATCGTCTGCGATACACCTGACCACAGCTATGGCAATCTCCATATAATCTGGCAGAGGAATCAATTGACTATTACTGCAGATAGTTCTGTGGATCTGTAAACCAACAACATACATTATAATATTGTGATTAATTTGTAGATTATTATGTCGCCGCACGGGAACCACGCATTGGATAACAACCACCTGTATTGTAGGTCACTCCAAGTGGCTCGCTATTTTTTTTTTTTTTTTTACATTAACTCCACACAGGAGGCCCTGAGGAAAATAATTTCCCTGAGGGCCTATGTCATCTTTGAAGATGCTGTGAGGAGGGTCTTTTTGAGGAGAGGAAGGAGTGAACGTGGGCCTTAAAGAGACCCATATTATAGGAAGGAGGAAACACAGAGGCCGGCAAATCGTTCCACAGCCGAGCTGTTGAACACAAGAACAAGTCGTAGAAGCGTCCCGTTCTCATGTGACAAATGTCAACTGTGTACATATGTTGGGCGCGTGTTTGGCGTGTTTCCCGATTATGCACCGGTGCCGAGGGGATCAATGACGCTATCTCCTCGGAGCATCTTCCATTGAAATACCGGTAGAACAAGGATAGCATTCCCACCCGACGCCTGTGCTCTAAAGATTGCAATCCGTTTGTTAAGACAGGAGAATCTATCAAGCGGACCGCCCGTTTCTGCACAGAGTCGAGGGTGTTTTTCAGGTACATCGGGTTTGCTGACTGAGCAGGGGTGCTCTTTGAGGGAGACTCTTTGTCCTTTCCGGAAGGAAATTATTTTCCTAAGGGCCTCCGGTGTAGAGGTAATGTAAAAAATACTTTTTTTAAGGCTTTCAAATAGCACTCATATACATAAGGCACTAACTATGAAGTAAAATACAGATAAGAGAATTTTCATCAGCCCATCAGGTTCAGTTTAAAGATAAATTATAAAATACCCACTTCGTGTATGGCCAACTGGCGAGCAGCGACATTTTCATTTCCAAGGGCTTTCAAAATATCATCCCGTGCGTTAGAGGCTACATAGCCAATTGTTAAATTGGCGAAACAGATCTCCAACACTTCACAAGCGGTGTTTATCTGCTTCCTATAACAGAGGAGAAAACAGTCTACATAAATAATCCATTACTGCAATAGCTAACGGTGTGAAAAATTTACACCGAAACTTAATTTGGTTCCAGTTTCACAAAAAATTACAATTTAGATTCGAAATCACATTAGCAACAATTCGCATATATATTAAGTTTTACTAAACTAAAATCAATCCCAGGTAAAATATCCATAGTTTATTTTTTAATATGCAAAAATTATTGGAAAATATTTCGTGAGGCGAGCCGCGCTTTTGTAGTGTGCTGTTAAATTGTACACATTCACTTTTCTTCTAAAATAGAAGTAAGGTCTTTTCAAGGCCCATGTTCACTCCTTACTCTCTTCAAAATGACCCTCCACACAGCACCCCAAAGGTAACATAGGCCCTGACGGAAATTATTTGCCTCATTGCCTCCTATGTGGAGATACCAAGTACTGTCAGATATGCCAAAATCACTGTAATCCTCGTTTTCAAATATTCTTATCAGGAATCTGAAGCAATGTTTCAAAATAAATTTTAAAGTTGGAGTAACAAGGTTCCATGAGCAGTTGAAACCTTGTTTCACAAATTACAGTAAATAACTACTGCAGTTTACTTGCACTTTGATTAAATAAAAATTGAATTTTATTGCATCTTTTACCATCTATCTAAACCAGGGGTTCCTAAACTTATATGTATCACGCCTCCCTACTGCTTAAAATGAATATGCCCACGCCTCCCCTCGGGAAGTAATGGACAGAAAGGCAGAGAGAGCAGACCGCCAAACAACTTGGTCTTGGCACACACTCTTTGCCTCATTCACATTCGTACTCACTGCCATACATCAGGGTAGGTACAAGCACTCCATCGTGGACTGCTAGCTCCGATTTTGACAAAGCTTTTTAAAATGTCCCTGAATTCTGGCTCTGTACTCTCTGGTTGGAAAAAAGCAGTTATCCATCCTATTCCAAAGAAGGGTGACCACTCCAACCCGGCCAACTACCGTCCCATAGCGGTCACATCAGTTCTATCCAAGGTGATGGAACGGGTGATCAACGACAAACTGCTCACATACCTCGAGAAGAATAAAATTATTAACTACCGTCAATAAGGATTCCGGCGAAACCACTCGTGCGGTGATCTTCTCGCGTATGTGACGCATGTTTGGGGGCGGTGCCTGGAACGTTTCGGCGAGACCCAAACGGTTGCACGGGACATTTCCAAGGCTTTTGACCGGATCTGGCATTGAGGACTTGTCAACAAACTGCCTTCTGACGGACTTCCCGCATCCTTGGGTACGTGGATTGCCGACTTTTTGAGGGAGAGGTCGATTCAGACGGTTCATGTCTGTTTATGTCTAAAAGGGATCGAAATGACAACCTAGTCTCCTTCAACGGTAGCATTCTTCGAACAGGCCCTCCATTGATATGCTCGATGAATCTCTAAGTGACCAGCTCCGATACAGGGGCTCCATTGAAGCCAGAGTTAAGTTAGCCTCTCAGAAATTGGGCGTACTGTACAGGGCCTACAGATACTATAGTACACAACTGCAAAACCTGTACAAATCGCGCCCCACGGTTGAATTTGGCAGCTACCACTGGACTGGAGCCCCAAAGTACCTGAAAAACACCCTCGACTCTGCGCAGGAAAGGGCGGCACGTTTGATAGATTCTTTCTCCAGGTCGCTTCTACGACTCGTTCTTGAGTTCAACAGCTCGGCTGTGGAACGATTTGCCTGTGTTTCCTCCTTCCTAAAACATGGGTCTCTTCAAGACCCACGTTCACTCCTTCCTTTCCTCAAAAAGACCCTTCACCCAGCATTTTCAAAGATGACATAGGCCCTGAGGGAAATTATTTTCCTCAGGGCCTTCTGTGTGGAGTTAATATAAAAAAATATATAGAGACGCAATTGCCTGTATGAGATTTGTATTCACTCCATACTTGGACTTTCCAAAATCTGTGCCTAATAAAAGTGCGGCGGCTTGTGGAACATTTACCATTTACCTACAGTTATTTTCGAGAGCGGCACCTAGCGACAAAAATCGTATGAAGACAACCCACTGACGCCTCATTATTCTGTACTTACAATGAATTGGCATTATTGGCAATTTATTTTGTAAAGTAGATATAAAAAAAGAATGAGCGTAAAAACTTACGGATCTGAACTATTTAAAAACTCAAATAATCGAGGCAATTCCAGAAGCTTCGCTTTGTGCGCGGCTTCAAATGGAGGAATCGAATTGAGATGGTGTTTAATATCATCCAAAGCTGCATTTCGCAGTTCTTCTATTCTCAACTTTTCCCATTGTTCTCTACACCATGTTTCAGGGTCAGACATAATTTTCGTTTTTATTTTACCGAACGACAATAATTCAAGATACGTATTATATTTTTGGGCTAAAAATATTTTTAGCAGAGTACGATGATGAGTAACTTTTGTAATATTTGAATAAACGAACTGTCAAAACAAGAAAAGAGTTTCTTCCATAGAAATCTCAATACTCGTTTCTTCCTTTTTCGTCTTCGAGTGTTTACAGACTTGAAAAAATAAATAAATATTCATATTATTAAATTCAAAGTAGGTTCGGGTTCGGAGCATAAAAAAAAATCAAATCCTAAAAAATGTCTACGCTTGCGTAATATCGATGGTAAAGTGCCAAGGTTATTATGCTACGTCTAGACTGAGGCCAACTTCCAACTTCAAACGTTTGGACGATTGAGTGGAGGGGTAGTTCGTGCGTTGGAAGATCGAGTTTGAAGGTTGGAGTTCGAGTTGGCCCGGTATCGCCAACGAGGCGATCGCGACGGCCAACTCACACGAACCAGCCTGCCGTAGCCGTCCATACATCAGTCTGCGAACGGCCGGCGATCAAGACACCTGTGCCGCGTACCATTAAAATGAAAATATTATGTGAGTGGTATATCAATTGTTTGAAAACATGTCGTGTATATTCTTCTACGTAATAATTGATAAGATAAGGGCCGAATCAGCTGTTCGACATCCGCCATGTTGAAATTCGGAGTTTGGAGTTGGAAGGTTGGCCGCAGCCACCACACGATCGGCCAACCTTACAACTCCGAACTAAGTTCGGAGTTGGAAGGTTGGCTTCGGTTTGGTCTTAGCATTAGAATATAGAATTGGTCCAATTGCTGATTAGGTGCTGAAAAGGGGTGGCTTGAAACAAATTCCGGTGTAGTTCTGATTTTTACCTAATTTATGTGTTTTGGGGTGCTGATTACGAAGTCGAATTTTGCTAACCAAAAATGGGTTGGAATTTTTAATTTTCGCCAAAAAAAAAAAGAAGAATAAGATTTTTCCCTTTTTTTAATTAGGTTTAATTTAAAAACTATCAAATTAGGAAAAAATACATTTTCACTAAAATAATTTTAATTTTTTTCGCCACGTGTAACCGTTTGGGCGCAATTGTAGGTTGAAGTTTGACGTATGTTTGTCTTAGCTGTTTAGTCCAATCAAAGGCAATTCCTTGCAGAAGATCGGGTACCTACAAATTTAATAATATAATTTTTTTATTTACTTACGCACCAGATTTTATTATTAATTTATTTTTTATTATTCACTAATTTATTTACTTTATTATTTTATTATTAATTTATTTATTTTTTAATTTTTATTTAATAATAATAATAATTTTCGGATAATTTATATAGCGCCGTTTTCGTGACAAAATCACCTCAAGGGCGCTATTTATTGTTTATAATATTTTTTTCAGAGGAAGAGTTTGGGTACGGTTGGAATAGGACGTGTCTGTGTGGTTCGTGATTTGTTTTTCAAATAACTAGTGTTTGGTTTAAGCTATCTATATGAAATTTGGCATCCACACGCATAACAATTATTAAAATCTGTTCTAGTTCGCGAAATAATTTTATCTTTCCCGGACAATAAGTTATGCTCAACTAAAGTCATGTGTTTTAAAACGTAAAACAATTTCTTTGTTTGTGAATTGGAAAAATTACAAAATTAGTGGGTCTGTAACTTCCGTCAATGGTCTGTAACAATCTCAAGTGGTATAGTGTGAAGTATTGGGTGACAGGAAAAGGTCTGCAGTACAGAATACAAGAAATTGCCTCACGCTAATAAGATAAGACCACTCATTTTTATTTTTATTTATTACTTTGTTGAAGTTTTTTTATTTATGTCTTTAGGTGAATCTAATGCCCTCATCAGAGATGATCTGGGATGGAGAAGTGCAACTGTTGGACCACGAAACACAGTATGGGGTGCCACAGTTCCACCAGTGCAACGATGCTTGCTTGACTTTATGATACTTTGTTTATTTTAACAATCTTGAAGCAGGGTATTACTGGTATTTTTTCTTTTTTTTTAAGATTTCAGGCCATCTTCATTTTACATGACTTCACACATGCGACTGATAAGAAAAGGTTTCGGAGCACTGTGAACTTCGATAAACTTTCAAAGCGTGGCGTTAATTGACACCTATACGAGTCATCACATGGGTAGAACTGAGCTGATTTGGAGTCTATAAAAAAATCACGTTTAGGTACAAAACACATTTCAAGTTTGTAATTTGCCGTCAAAACAAATAACTGGTATAATAAATAATTAAGACGCATCGTAAACACCGCCGTACTTGCGTATTTGTTTAAAATGAATATATCTTGACGGATTACCGGCGTGCATAAGATGAGAGAAAATCTTGGGACAGGAGGATCTAGTCACGGTAGACTGGAACTTTTCTCCCAGTCGAGAAATGGCGGGAAGCGAATGCAGAAAAGCAAGTAGCAGGAAACGAGGAGCAATGGGGGCGGGAAGTGGGATGCAAAAAGCAGTGAGAAAAGTAAAGTGATTAGTAGAAATTAGCAGGAAGCACGAGGCAACGGGAAGCAAAAACATGAAGCAGTAAACGGGAAGCAGGAAAAAGGAAGCAAGAAGCAGTGGAAGCAGAACGCTCGAAGCCGCGGGAAGCAGGAAGGAAGAAGCAGAGGGACGGTGGAAGCGTGTAGCGAAAAACACAAAATAACGGGAAACTGGAGATGAGAAGCAAGTAGCTGAACGTGAGAAGGAACGGGAAGAAAAATAAGCGAAATGCGAGAAACCAGCGCTCAATCACTTCCTTTATTCCTGCCCATCCTACATTCCAATATTGGCTTATTAGGTTGCCATGTATACCGGTCGATTAAACTCCAACCTCCTTCCCACCCTTAGAGCACGTGTTCCAGTCCTAACAAATTAGTGCCCCCTGGTGTACCGGTCTTACCGGGACAGGATTGCTCCTGGCTGGGATTGTACAATCGTATCGTATCGTATAATATTTTATTTATTTATTTGTTATTATTAGTTAAGATTTATGAATTTTTGATAAATGTTTTGGGTTACCAGATTGATTTAAAAAAAAAAACAATTTTCGACCTCGGCAAACCTCTGCGCTCGGTGTTACTTAGCAAAAACTGCAAAAATTAGGCCCTTGTTTTCGTTTTTGCCGTGTATTTAAAAAAATAAACGGCGATCCGCTCACTGAGGCAACTGGCAACTGTCTTTGTATGACAATGTGATGGCCCGCACACTACACAATCACTCAAAAACTCTTTGTCAATGGTAACGCAAGCAGTGACTCGCGACTCGCACTGCTAATTGCCGTTGCCGGCCGTTGCTAGTTGCCAGCTGTCAGCTGATTGTTCTTCGTCTATGTTAAACAAGCCTTTTGACCAATCAAGACAAAGAAACCAGCCGGTTTTAGTCTGGTTCACTGTCATACTTATTTTTGTGCTAACTTTTAGTCTCTTTAAAAGTGGAATAGATTTTATGCTATTTGAGCACAATAATTATTACGATTCCCGAGATACAACTTTCAAAACCAGAATAAATTGTCCAGGGGTAAAGTGCATTAATTTCGGGAGGTAATTCTACATAATGGTAGGAGTAAAAAAGATTAATCACTTTTTTCGAAATTCCAACTTTTTTTCCCATACAAAAAGACGTACCTATTAAAAATCCTTAGTGTAAGGTACAAACTTATCCGATAGATTTGCTGTGAGTCAACCGGACGCGTTGTGGCGACGTTGGTTTTGATTGGCGCGTATCGTAACAGCGGAAAATACCTAATAGTGCAGGCCGTACACGCCGTACTAATTTCATCTTTTATACTAACTGTTCACTCCAGAATGCTATTTAACAATTTCAAATAATTATTCGCAATAATTATATTTTTTCCCGAATTCTCGTTTAAAATCTGTTAGTGTTACATTACATTAGACTAAACATAAAAGATATGCAAAAAAGATATTGGTTTTCCAAAATTAAAGAGGCATTGGCAATTTCATTTTCTGTTTTCTGTTTGATGAATACATCTTCTCTGATCCATATAACACCGATAAGAAACCATAGAATCCATAGATCCATATAATACCGCAAATAAACAAAGTCGGCACAGTCACAAGCCAACAAGTTTTTTTCTTATTCTTGGAGGATTTTCTTGCAAGTATAAGGTAATCATTATGAATACGAAAAAAATGAAATGCTTATACTCCTACCTTTTTCTTCAACTCAAAACCTTATACTTCCAAGGATATCCTTCAGTTTTATGAATACAGCCCATTGACTGGACTAAACAGGAAAGCCAAACATTAATCATTCTCTAACTAGCAATTGCGCCTAAACAGTATGGGTGGCGAAAAAACTTGTAAGCGCATAAATTTTAGGAAATTTTATGCAAACTATTTTTAAAATGAACATATTTTTGCCAAAGTTGATAGTTTTCGAGTTTTAATAAAAAATGGGATTTTTTTCTCATTTTTTTGGAAAATTAGGGAAAAATTAGAAATTCACCACATTTGTTCCAACAATCTGCCTAATGATTGGACGCGAGGTTCGCTCATAGAGGCAATTTTCGGCGGGGAAAAACGCGTTGGGATCAAAACTTAGCTCAAGTCCCGAAACTGTTGGTTCCTGAAAGGGTTGACTCTGCGGTTCCAGTGTAATGGTTCCCTTGCATTTGAAAGTGTCTTTGTTATGGTGTGTTAATTCTTTCAATCAATCAACCCTATTTAAGGGTGATCATTTTTTTTTTCGTATAACTTTAAGTTTTGAAAACCTTAAGTTACTGCTGGAGCTGCCAGTACGAAGGCAAGTACCTACGTACTGATAAATTGTTGTTTAATTACTTTTGAATTAACTAGACACGTTGTGATTATTTTTGTTTCGCCTTTATAGCGCTAATTCAGGTAGATTAAACGGATTTGTGGTAACTTTTGGTTCTTAGCTGTGGTGTGTTGCAATCTGTCAGATCTTCAACAATGACGATATTCTATCTAACTGGCTAATCATTTAACTTCCCAGTCTATCTTACTCAGAGGCGGCTCTAGGGGTTCAGAAGTGGAAGGTCAATCGGAAAAAATGAATAAAGGTAGGTACATACTGGGTATGTACCTACGTTAGGTACATACGCATCGCAACGTGTGGTCAGTGTGATTCTGAAGCATCTATTTCAATATAAAATGTATGTTTGCTAAGCACTCCAGATATCGTTATGCGTAGCATAGCGTAAGTACGTCGACCCGGTATGTAGTTACTTACCTGTAGAGTTAATATTGTTAATGCGTAGGGAATATTATGAAAAGCCAATACCTACATATAATTAATTTGCCGGTACTCACATATTCCGAGGCCGGTAGCACAATATAGTTTTATGTTATTTATTTTATTGCTAATTATATCTTCTTATGATTAATATATCTAATTATATTATATCTAATTATGTCTTAGACAAACCTTTAAAACTGGAAGACCTTTCTAAATGTTCTTTTAATACAGTATCTTTTTCGTGAATAAAGTTAATCAAGCCGCGATATATACCTGGATTTTCTGACTCATTTGTTTCATCGTGACCCCTTAATGCAAACTCAAAAAAACCACAAAACTGTATGCATTTCAAAAATTTTGTTAAAATATATGTATTTTTATCCACCTTTTCTTTGAGGTTCACGAGTGATTTACGATATGCACTATCTAATTGAATCCGAATATCAATAGTTCCTAACAAAACAAAGCTCATTGAATGATTAATATATAAAAAAAATTTAAATGTTTCAAATCACTTACCCCTATCTCAGTCCATTGCTTATCAGTTGAATTAAAGAGTAAACAGTGAAAAAAAAATAAACGTTTTTGAATTCACATCCACAAATCCAATCGCAAAATGTATCTTTTAAAATTAAAATACCGTTTTATATCCTTATTTTTATGTTTTGTAATAGAAACTAATTTTAATTCGGATTGAAATCGTCCGAGACACTTTATTTGCAATATTTGCATACGTTTTTCATGGTTTAATGAATTGTTTGTGATATCTCTAAGTATGGCATTTACAGAATTCGACATTTTAATTTATTCAATCAACACGTCAACAATGGAGAACTTTTGGTGACTAATATTAATCCAAGGTGGCCTTGTCCTTGTAAACCAATGCGATAAATCACTCAAAAAACTTTCGTTTGATTTTGTTGATATCTCTTTCTAACATCTTAATAAATTTAGATTGTAAATATTTCTGTCTCACCGCGGTCAACACCTAAACTGGCTTAAAAAAATAGTTTGTATGATTCTAAGCAAGCGTCAGACACGATTGTGTTTACCTCCTTTGTCTGCATAGCAAAGAATGAGACGGAAGATCGATCTGGGGCAAAATTTGGAATGACCGCACGGTAGGTACATGCAAGTGATTTCGATTTGGATACAAGATGGCACTAGTAACGTTATTAATGTTATTATGGTTCACGAATCTGCAAAAAAACATTGCTTCAAATTTGGACGCTAGATGGCATTGGAATTCGCAATTACGACACGAATATTAAAATTAATTGATAATATTGTTGCATAGCTTTTAAAATCCAAATTGTTACTTAATTACTTAATTTTTAGGAGGTCGTTGACCAATTGACTATCAACGAAGAGCCGCCACTGATCTTACTATTTACTGATCTAATACCCTTCCCTATGCTATTGACGATTTGTCTACCTACGATATACTTAACTCTCTGTGCCGTTCTACCTAAACTCGGAGTTATAAACCCTTTTGTTAGAGTATATCAAAACATCATTCATACAATAATTTAAATTAGTTATTCTAAGTTCCTATTGGTTGTTAGTTGTATGCAATCTACTTACAGGTAGGTATAATGGGTAGGAATAGGGACAAACATGTGCTTGCTACGATTGGTCTCCTCCAATTCCCAATTAGCTCGATGAAGGCTTAACCTGTCGAACTAACCCCAATCCCAACGCCTCCAGGAAGATTTAGTTGTTGCCTCGCAACTGATGAAAAATGACATGTTTCGTCCCTGTCGGGAGGGGAATGTGTGTGATTTTTGTAGTTGATTGATATATGTTGTTTAATTCAGCGGTGAAGGATCCATTGTAGACATTCGTGCGGTAGTGGGAGTGGTCTCTACCAACGTCGCCAGGTAACGGTGGTGTGATGATTAATATGTTGAAATCTCCATAGTACAATGCGGTAATGGGAGAATATCTCTACCAAATCTTCGCAAGGTAAGATGGTATGATGATTAAGATGATAGGTTGAAGGTTCATGATGAAAGGTCATTCCATGTCGCTAGACATAAAAATGACGCTCCGTTCCGCCGAGTGTGATTGAAGTATGTCTAAGAGCTCTCAGAAGGTGCTCAGATGACTTCCGGTTCAGGTCGTGCCCTTCGGCCCGAGCCTGATGATGATGATGCTATGTTGATGATGGCCAGCATGCTGAAGGTTAAGGGTCCGCCCAGCTAACCGCAGCCATGAACATTATACCGAAGTGAATACTTGCGGATAAGTCAGGGGTCGGGAATCCCCGCGTGCATCCCACTGGTTTCGAAGAAATAAAATTAGCAGGCTCAGGGGCCGAACTCTTCGCCGTCTCCTCAGCATCCTTTACAGCAAACTGTCAGCTCCCAGACTTTCATCAATCACACCTGCCAAATCCGTTAAGTAAAAGGGTACGTACTGTTGAGTGCGTGTTTAGTATATCCAAAATGTGTACGCCACTAATTTATGTCGGTGGTTAATTTGAGAGAAGACTAGGCCTAGAAGACTAAGCAAGCGCGACGAGAACAGTGCTCCTTGTGTAAATTCGCGGGCCTGAGCTTTACAGCACTCGTCTTCATCTCGCGTCAACAGCCTCACACTGTCAATCCAGAATGTAATCCTGGTTCCCGGGTCAAGAACTCGCGAGCTGAACCTTCCAAGACGTGAATTTGGTCAGCTCCGCCCTACGAACTTCGACACCTTCGTTCAGAACTCATTCCCGACTATAGTGTTTCTCAGGAACAACGAAAACCCGTCGGAAATCATCGAAACAATACAAGCCATTGTTCCCTTCGTCCAAACGAATACAAGGGTCATCCCTCACGCGTCAACATAAGATAACGGAGCCATCACGATCTTGTCCCCTTCATCTGGAGACTAGCGGGAATAGAAAAGCTGTCAATGACCTCAGACTCCTCCTACAGATGTTCTGCTTGATTGCTCTCTCACCGCTAATACTGTCGAAACAGAAGCCATACCAGTGACATAGTGGGATCACGTCCTTTGTTCTCCGGACAATGTCGAGTGCCTGGGTGAGGTGGGACTCGTGGTCAACCAACCGACACAGCTGATACAGGGCCATTTCTAGGTTCAGGGTTCAAGTCCATCCGCGCAAGGTCACCGATATTCAGAATCGAGTCAATGATCCGTTTCCTTCGTTTCCGCCGATCAAGAGATAGGTAGAGCCACGTGGATTTCATCCATTTCGCCTAATGTGCGACGTACGTGAAAACAACCCATATCGCCGGATAGGGAAGCTCAGCGAAGTTATTCTCTCGACAATCACCTGACACTGCTGGGGTTTTTTTTAAAAGTAAAGTTTTTTTAGACGGTATTCAAATAAATCGAATATCAATGCAAAACCGACGCTCGCTGCGTAAAACATAATAACTTAAGAAAATATAAGTAGATCTTTAATAATACTGTGGGGAAAATATTTATTACCATATAATCCCTCGTGTGCGCCCTTTTGTCAAACGTACCGATATTGAAAGAACAAGCTCTAGGCTATCTAAAGTGCAATTTGAATATACCTAAATGTTATGAATCTAACGTCAACGGTAGAGATGTAAAACGAGAAGATAATGTCCTTAAATTAGATTGCGCTGGCAAGAAGGGTAATTTGTTTTTTCAAAATTGTTCCACTGTGATTAAACTTGAACACTATACCGCGTAGTAAAGGTCTTTATATTTATGTGCAGGAATATATAAATATTTGGGATAATAAGCATTCACATGCAACTGTAATTATGTTTAAATTAATACATTGAAGAAGCAGATAACAATAATAGTCTAATTTTTTCTTAAATATGAAAAGGAACAAGACACAGAAAATAATAAAAGATAACGGTCGCAACCGGGGCTCGAACCCAGAACCTTACGCCTCACTGAAATAATATACAATCAATTTTTCAATTTGAATGTGAAAATTTAAATCTTTGCAAAGTTACAATTATTTTATAAATATAATTTGGGATAACTAAATATTGCTTATTGCCTCCTCAATAGGTCAACTTACGAAGAAAATAGTTTTGCTTCAAGATGCACAAAATCCATTTCAATTTTCAAATTTCAAGGCCCAAATTGCAAGTATTATAGTAATTTTATTGTTAGTCCATTTGCATTCACTTACCTAACCATCTCAGTGTTATCCGATCACATTTTTTTTCACATTCACAAGCGGTATATATTTTATGTAGTTAAACGGCGCATGCTTCTCTTCTCTCGTAAATAATAACTCCGTTAGACTTCTCAAACTTCATGCGACGCCCCACATTCACTTATCGCGACCGCCCTTCTCGATCAACTCCCGAAAACCGACCGACTCTGATAGTAATTAAAAATGCACTTCGCTATTTAAATTTATTTCTAAGCGACCTTCCCGTCCTCTCCCCTGAAATCGACTCTCCTCTATAATACCCCGAAAACGACTCTTTGTTAGTAATTAAGATGCACTTCGCTATTTCTTATTACTAAGCGACCTTCCCGTCCTCCCCCCTGAAATCGACTATCCCTGTCCTTCGCTATTTAACCCAGAATTAAGCAATCAAGGCCGGGCCCGTATCCAGGGATGCTTCGCCCGCACAAATTAGCGTACCTTCTTATTAAAGTGCCTTTATTGGAAATATACCTACAATGTAAGTATGTTCCCTGCACCCTTTTTGTACAATAAGAGTCCAAACATAATATATAAATAAAATCTCGCGTCACGATGTTTGTTCAAGATAACCTCCGAAACCCCTCAACCGATTCTGATGAAATTTAGCACACTATCAGTAATTTTGCCCAACCTAAGGTAGGATAGTTTTTATCTCGAATATTGACCTCAATATTTATTATAGTGAATTAATTGTTTATTATTGTTTGATGGCGGAGTGAATCAACCACTCAGTAGATAGCACTACGTTTAATAGTAAATAACAAGTTACTTACTTTTATCATTTTTATTTACGATACGGCCCTAAATTGCCTATAACTTCCGTTTCAATAAAACTGCCAACCCGTGTCTACCAGTCCGACTCTGTACAAGTCCTGTCTTCTGTACTCAGAACTACGTCATAAAAAACCCAAAAGCCCATGAATTATTTCATGAATAGGAGCCCACACATGTAGTCCGGTCTTTAGATGTTCTTTGGATGTTAAAATAACATCCCCTTGTTTTTCTAACTGCGTCAAAATCGAGGTCCAGGAATGTCACTTGGTGCAAACGCCTTAGCGACAATTTTGACCCTTAATAAATCGATTCTGTCAACCTTTGTGCCTCAGATGTTAGTCTTGAAATTAAATTTAAGACCCATTAATTATTTCATGAATAGGTTTCGCCCGTATTTTTTTGTTTGCTGCAGTCATAAATTTGCTTCAAACTGACTTTTTTGGAATGTTAATTGTCCCAACGTCTGAGAAGAACTCTACCCCAGTTCCATATGTGCTTTCCTTTTTTAGGTATACTGAAAATACTAATTCTTTGGCTGAAAGGCGAGATCATCACACCAGCTACAGGAGACCAATGTGTAACCGGTTTTTATCCCGTTACTTTTTGAACATGTTAACCAAGAAGCCAAAAGACACGAATGTGAATAACAGAGCAATTTAAAACTTTTTTCTCGGATTGCTAAAGGAAATTTTTCTGCCCAGATTAAAAAAAATCATACCTCCGAATTTAAATATGGAGACATACAAACTGAATACAGTTCTATATAGCCAATAAATTCATTTTTTTTTCAATTATTAAATATTCGTAGGACATATAAAAAAAAAACTATATCGTTAACTTTAAAACTTTTTAAAGAATCTAGAAAATATTTGCTATATTTTGGCAGCAAAGCAATCCGTGGTTTTGGAAATAGTGCCATATTGTGGCAAAAAGCATTCGAATGGATAAAGAATTTCCGAGGAAACTTAAACCAGTTCCTCAAAAAATTCGAAATAAATTATGTTTTTTTAAATATTATTTCTAATACTCTTTCTTTTTATAATCTCTTTTCTTCCATTCTTGTATCTATAACAGCAGTATCAACTATCTCTATGTAAAGCGTAGAATATTAGTTCTTTTGACATTCACCTTATACTGCAAAATAATTACAATGTACATCTTAGACTTGACTGATAAGATCACTAACAGCCTGGACGAAGGTGATTCCTGCTTAGCCATATTCTTAGACTTAGCCAAAGCATTTGACACGGTTTCCCACCCCATACTTCTAGAAAGGCTATCTCAAATAGGTATTCGAGGTAGAACTCTTAACTGGTTCTCATCATACCTAACTGACAGATCGCGAACTGTTAAAATTAACAACATAGCTGAAAGTAACCCCTTACCAATCCAATTTGGCATTCCACAAGGAAGTGTTCTAGGCCATATTCTGATCCTCATTTATAACAATAAACTCTGTAACCTGCCCATAACCGGGAAACTAATATCTTTTGCAGATGACACTGTGCTTATATCTCGACACAAAAACTGGAAAGGAGCATTCGACATAGCTCAAAACGACATAGGCCTTATAAATAAATGGTTAGATGATAATCTCCTTACCCTTAATGCTGGAAAAACAAAATACTTAACATTCAGTCTGTCTGCTGCAACCCAATCCACCAACCAGAAGATAATAATTCACTCTTGTCCAAGAACTTGCTCTTCCTGTAATTGCCCAAATCTGGAGCAAGTCACCCACATAAAATACCTGGGGGTCATCATTGATCAACATCTTCGTTGGGATCAGCACTTGGCCAGTCTAACCCCACGCATCCGCAAGCTCTCTTATGTTTTTCGAACTCTAAGAAATATCCTTACTACCTCAATTTTTAAAACTGTATACTACGCTCTCTGCCAATCCCTACTAGCATACGGCATTATAATTTGGGGTGGCTGTGCACAATCTATCATCGAACCTCTACTAAAAGCCGAAAAAATGGTAATACGAGTCAACCGACAAGATACCCCTCCACTCGACTCCTCATCGAGTATAATGTCTTAAATATACGGCAACGCCACCTAAAATTTACGCTAATACATTTCCTGTCCAAATACAAAAACAAAACTCTCTTACAACACAACTACACCACCACAACAATAACCAACGGACACTACAATGTGCCTAAACTACATACTACGTCAGCTCAAAGACAATTTTTCTTCCTAGCTCCTAAAATCTTTAACCTTATCCCTGAAAACTTAAAAACCGTGAGCCAACCCCATTCCTTTAAAAAACAAATAACGAGATGGATCCTTACACATGGAATATATTACAATTACAATACCCATTCATCTTACATTCTGTCAATTTAATCACCTTTCAGACAAAACATAATATATCTTTATTTTCTATCTTAGCAGTATGTATGTACAAGAATAATTAGTGTGATCTATATACTAAGAAACCCTCAAATTTTTCATTTTCTAATAATTCTCTAACTTCTTCATCTTCTTCTTGTAACCTAATCTAACTATACATTTTTTTAATTTTATTATTATAGAAGAATTGAATGCACAGTATTAAAAGCAGGCAAAACATAATTTATCTTTATTCTTTATCTTTATTTTCTATCTTGATTATTATCTATTTTCTATACTGTGATTTATATACTAATAATTCCTTAAATTTCTATCATCAGCATGTTAGTCTGCAATTGGAATTTTGCAGCATGTGAGACTACAACTAGAATTTTTCAGCATGTGAGTATGCAACTAGAATTTTGCAACATATCAGTCAGCAAATAGAATTTTGCAGCATGTAAGTCTGCAACTAGAATTTTGCAACATATCACGCCGTTCGTCCACGTAGCTATTCACAAGCGACGCTACCGCTACCTGTCAAACAAATTTGCTAGTGTAGCACCTAGCGGCGTTTTCAAACACTAATAATAGTATGGAAAACACAGACGAGCGGCGATCGCGTCGCTTGAAGGTAGCTCCATGGAAGAACGGCGTCAGTCAGCAAATAGAATTTTGCAGCATGTAAGTCTGCAACTAGAATTTTGCTTAATGAGTCTGGAACTAGAATTTTGCAACGTGTCATTTTGCAACAAGGATTTTGAGGCATGTGAGTCTGCAACTAGAACTCTGCAGCATGTGAGTCTGTAACAAAAGCTTTACAGCATGGTTGTCGGGAACAAGAATTTTGCAACATGTGATACTGCAACTAGAATTTTGCAACATGTGAGTCTACAACTTGAATTTTGCAGCAAGTGAGTCTGCAACTAGAATTTTGTTGCATGTCAGTCTGCAACCAGAATATTTTTGCATTTGGATCACGAGGAAGGGTTTAACTTTATAGAATTCGACTGCATCTGCATCAAAGTTACAGGAAACACCTACAAGAAAAAGTGGAGTGCGTCTAACCATTTTGTTTTGGTGGAAGTAAAACTTATTTGACTGTTGTGGCAGATATTACTATTCTAGTGAAGGCAAGAACCCTTAAAAAAAACAAACACAGGTGGCAGTAATTGTACCGATAACTGAACGTCATTTTCGTTTGAAAACGTTATTTCCATCCGAAAAAGATGAATTACTCATCATATCGCGCCTAAAGAAGTTTTACTTCGAAATTTCGCTATTTTCACTAAATTCTGGTGGTTTTACCTTTATATGACATGCGATCATGGAGGTAAACGAGGCGACATAATATCTCGTCGAAACTTGTTTAACTGCGTGTAGAGCAGATTTTGTAGTTTCGGGTCGGTCTGCGTTCAAATCTAACTAATTTGATGAACAAAATTGGAACCCACCAATGCATGCAATTTATTATTTCATCGGTATTGCTTAGTATTAATTCGAATCGATTTATTCTAGAACTGCCAGATTCAGACACGCGCCTAGGCGCAGGCGTAACGTCAGTCGGTTCAAGGCTTATATATTCAACCTCGTTCATTTTCTTAATTTTATGATGATATAATTTCGTATTATATCTTTGTTAGAGCCCAAAAGCTCAATGATATCTTCAGTATCACTTCACATGTCAAGTCGAACCTGACTAAGGAAAGAACACCAGGGAATCTAGCATGGTCGATCGATAAAGGCATATCGGTAATGTCGGTAACTTATCATTGTTCCCGACGGACAAACAACAGTTAACAACGACTAAGTGTTTTTAATGTATTCGAAGTGAACTGTTGTTTGTACGTTAGCAAGTTACCGACATTATCGATAAATCCTTTACCGATTGACTGTGCTAGATACCCTGAAGAAGAGAAATAGCGCAAATAACACTACATATTCCCTAAAGATTTTTAAAAATATTTCCATGGCTTAAGATTATAAAAAATTATTACTTATCGAAACAATGAAAGCTTAGAAGTATGATATCGATATAGTTGTATCAAATTGAAAAAAAAAAATTTTAGATAAAATATTTCGACTCCTGGTTTTCAAAATTGTTAATCTGCTCACGAAAGAATTCGGAAATTTGAAAATGTATTTCCATTTCACCCAAACTGAAATAAAACACATCCACAAAACACTCACAGGGTTCATTTCTTCTGTGATTGACAACAAATTATGGTTTTTTTTTTCAATTTTATTTTACTTCTCGTATTTTGCTTGGGTTAAAATAACCATCCAATGCAAGAGAACAAAATATTCCTGAATAAATATTTAATTGCTCGGAAGACACTGCTTCATACGAATAGGCATGTCCGTTGATATAAAATATATCGATCGGCGAATGTAATATTAATGTGTGACGTGTCATAGCTTTACTGGTCCACATTTCTTTATGGATTTTATTTATTGTGGTGTTATTCCCCGTCAGTTGTCCGAAGTGTCCACTACCACCCCATACAAACGGATAAGGGTAGTTTCGACAACTTCTCGGTACTTATTTATTTTTATAATAGTCAATATTTATATTCCATTGTGTTATGTGCTGCATTAAAGACTGTTGAAAAACGGTACATTGAATTGAACTTGGAGTTAAATAACGAAAAACGTCTCAAAATTGTGTTCATTGAATTATTTCTGTGCATAAAAATACTCAGGCGTTTTTTTTTTTTTTTTTTTTTTTTTTTTTTTTTACATTAGGTCCACACAGGAGGCCCTGAGGAAAATAATTTCCCTCAGGGCCTATGTCACCTTTGGGGATGCTGTGTGGAGGGTATTTTTAAGGAAAGGAAGGAGAGGAAGTTCTGGGAAGGAAAAAGGTATGAGGGTTGGGTAGGAATCTGGGGTTCAATGTGTCTAGATCATCCGCCGCCAAGACCTAGATAATGAACCCCATGAACCCGGGCACCCCTGCTAAGTCACCAAACGTAGCGAACCACTTGGGGTGACCTATGGCAGAGGTGTTGGTTATCCAATAAATGGTTCCCGGGGCGGCGGTACCCATTCCCGCCTCCCAAAGGCGTTGGTTGTTATGTAAAACGTAATAAAGTTATAGACAATCTGCTCTAATTTGTTTATAGTTCTGACAATAGTTCATAGTAAATAACAGAACTACTATTAAAACAGTGATTAAATGTTTTAATGTAAGTTTCCATGGTTTTGGTTTCACTGTAATAATATTTGTTTGCGATCGAGGGTGAAGAATTTTTTTGAAAACCAGAACGCAAGCATTCTTGTTTCTGGCTGTCATTAAAAATAGCTGTTTTCATTTGGAAAGTAAAATAAATAGTTTTAGGTAAAAAAAGAAGCGGTAACTTCACCATGAAACATCAGAAGGTGTCTGTAGACGTGTGGGCTATGGTGCAGTCGATGGGCGGTTATTTGGCCGTGGCGGTGTTGGGCGGAGTGCTGCTGCGGCTGTTGATGGCAGTGGTCAGTCTACCCGCCAGGCTCAATAAACAGCGACAGGACGTGCAGCAGGCCATGCTCAAGCTGCAGGTTGGTATGCTCAATCAGCTGGTACAGTCAGAATTCTATCTATAAAAATCCAACAGAATCTAGACACGACACCACTTAAGATGCGATTTATTACTCGAATGCTTACGCCGTTCTTCCACGTAGCTATTCACAAGCAACGCTACCGCTACCTGTCATACAAATTTGCTAGTGTAGCACCTAGCGGCGTTTTCAAACACTAATAAAAGTATGGAAAACACAGACAAGCGGCGATCGCGTCGCTTGAAGGTAGCAGCTCCGTGGAAGAACGGCGGCGTATAGACGGATAAATAATGTGGGTGCAGTTTTATATTTCATGCACATGGTCCATCGTTAAGTTAATTAAATAAAATTGTCTGTGATTTCCGATATTTTTTTCATTCAAAAATCTTCGGTATATAGCGGCGACTCCGCCCCTAACCGAAATTCTGGAGATGCGGGGAGAACAGTTACGCCCATGGTTCACGTAGCTACTTACAAGCGACGCTACCGCTACCTGTCATACTATTTTGCTAGTGCAGCGCCTAGCGGCGATTTCAAGCAATAATAATAGTATAGAAAATACAGACGAGCGGCGATCGCGTCGCTTGAACGTAGCTCCATGGAAGAACGGCGTAATAAATGAAAAACTAGAGTCGCTGGCGCATACACTAGTCTCGTTCCCGTTTTGGCAACTGAAGTTGACCAAATCTGTCAAATTCGATGTCGTGAATCACTTGAAATATGTGTATGGGCGGCAAACAGTGCGCTACTTTAGATTAGAGACAATAGTTAACAAGAGGTTGTAAAACACTTAATGGAATTTGTATATTTTTTTTATCATCGTCATTGGTTTTTCAAAGTTTGTATGTGAGTTTTATTTCCTCTATTGACTTGAATAAATTTATCCATTTTTATTTAATAGGTATGCGACATCCATTCACTTTTCTGCAAGTCTAGGACGAATATAATAACTTAACAATAATAATAATGGGTGATTTTAATGTACCATGTATTCAATACTCACTAAATGTAAATGAAACTCGCACTAGACCAGTTTTATATAATAGCCAAAAATCAATATCTCTACTAGACTTTCAAAATATGACTGGACTTCAGTTCAATCACGTCTCTACAATTTTTTTTTTTTACGCAACAGACTTTCAGGTCCGGGTTTAGTTTTTCTATAACACACTCTTTTCCATATAAATGATCATTTAGTAAATCCACGTTATGCAAGTGTATTATATAAGCATAATTAATACAAAACAATACAAGAACAACATGTTAATCTACCAAACTATTAAATGGGAAAATAATTCACCGACTCCAGATATTTTCATATCAGAGGGTTCGGCTCGGTGGAATTCCTAATTTGACCGATAAATCCTACTGATCCCTCAATATAAATATTTAAAAAATCTTTCGTAATCCTACATGTATTTAAAATGACTGATTTTTGCATTTTTACATACAAATTCTTTGACAAATCTAATATGCCTAAATTTTTAATGAGAGAGCTAGGTATAATGCCAGTAGCCGAAATAACAAATGGTAATATTTTTATAGTCTGAGAATGCCAAATTATATTAATTTCATTTCCTAAATCTGTATAGTTTCTTATTTTTCAGAAACATTTTTTAAATTTTTTTTTTTGATTTTTTTTTAAAGAAAGACAAACGTTCCCGGGTTACGAATAACCCATTGAACAATTGAAATAATTGAAAATCTCCTACTACCACCACACTAAGCGGAAGATGTTGCTTGTGTTGTGATGGAGGACTTAGCCAGCCGAGGAATCGAACACGGAACGCCTGGGTGGGACCCAAACGCGGTGTCCGCTCAACCACTGACCGGTCTATTTCAATATTACAGGGATTTGGAATAGCTACATCAATAATACAAGTCATTTTTTTAATTTTGTCATGTAAAACTATATCGGGTCTATTATGAATTATGACCAATTGGTCTGTCTGTTAGTATAGTTTTATCTAAGCAAATTTAAAAAAAAATATTTTCTAAAAATGAATTTGGTTCGTATTTATAATATGGTACTATATTATGACAGTCAATCAAGTTATGTTTAATTACCAAACTTTGGTGATTTTTTTTTAAAACCTGATTGTGCCTAAATGTTTCCGGAAAATCCATACATTTTCTACATAAACAGAATTTTAGATTTACAGCCTTACTAAAAAACTTTCTAAAAAAATTTTACAATTGTTAAACAACCGTGCATAAAAAAACCTTACTAATTAAAAACTGACAAAAAATTGTTCATGGAAAGATATGTACATCGCTTACACGGCCAAAGAGGGTAGTTTAACTGTTGTACATATCTGTTTTATTTGTAATTTTTCAATTTTTTTCTAAGGTATTTTGAATGTCCTATATATTTCTTATTTTTCAAAATGTCAAAATTTTAAAAAATAGATAAAATTACCTTTTAGATTTTTGTATTTTAAAATATGCTTTAGTGTTTACAAATTGCAGTATTTTAAACTTCAAACGTGAAAAAAATTGAAAAAAAAAATTACTCCAAACATTTTCTATTAAAACATCGAAAATTTTTTGAATATTTGAAATTAAAAAAACACAGTCCTGTTATTTAATGAATTTGCAACAAAACTATCACTTCACTTTTTATCTCGTTCATACAATTAAAAATTATAAAAAAATAAATTAATAATTCCCCAAGAATAACTGAAAATACCTGATATTTTAAAGTTATTTTTGTAAAACTTAGACCTTGATTCCTATAATTTCTTTTTACTTACACAAGCACCATGCATTTTTGTTATTAAATAAGATTACTTTTATGGAAGTTTTATTAAACTCAATCGGAAAAACAAAATTTTATAATTAATAACCTATATTTTTTATGTTCACAGAATTAAATTACGAACATGACGTTATTAACGGACCAAAACTGACAAAAATAACACAAATAATATTAATTGTGTTGAATAATACTATTATTATAGTAAATTGGTGATTGGGTTAGAAATTATCCATAAAAATATTGTACAAACTGCACGTGAAATCTCATTTGTCAAACTGTAATTTGCCGCCCGCGTTAGAAAAGAATATGGCGGACTGCACATGCGCAAATGGACTAATTTTCAGGGTGACCAACCGAAAAATTCATATAATTGTTCGATTTTGTTCGATTTGTTATTAGTAACGTTTTGTTTTAAAATATGTACAGACTTTACACAACGTGCTACAGAAACAGCGTTTAACGGCCGCGGAGTGTTTTCTTTTTAGTAAGGCTGTTAGTGTTTTCCAACCATAACCTTAACATTCAAATTGCTTCACACGTGCTATCCAAAGTTGACTCCTTTCATCCTCCCATTGAATTCGAGTTTTTAATGTCCAAATACAAACCCCTACCCACCAATTCAGATCACAACAAATATAACTTCAAAAAAACGGACTACATTAAATGTAATGAAATAACTGGGCACCCACAATTGTAATGACTCCCTACTACATTTTTATAACTTGTTATGGATATCAATTGAAAAACACACCAGCAATATAAAGTTTCCATTTGGTTCAGCAGTGCTTTGATTCACCAACTCGGAGAAAAAGAAAAGTTTAGAAAGAAATAAAAAAAAATACAAAAATCAATGTGACTATGACAGCTTTTCCATCTCTAGGACTAGAGTAAAAGTATCCGTACGTAAAATTCTCTCCCTAACGGTATCAAAAATCTTTAAAAAAAGCTGCTGGTTCGCTTGCTATTTTACTGGCAGTGTCTTTTGTGAAGTAAATTCTCTGTCCATTCTCCAAATGTACTGCCAGATTTTGCACACTAGAAAACCCAGAGAATATTTCCTTTTATAATCTTTTTTATAAATCCTAAAAATATGGGATAATTATTTAAATATAGCTGAATTCATTGGCTATAAAACACTTTATTCGGTTAATATGTCTCAAATTGGAGGTATGATTTTTTTTTAATTTGGGCGGAATATTTTCAAAATGATGACCAAAAAACCTCGAGCACTTCGAGAAAAAAAATTAAATTGCGCTGTCGCTCCAGTGGTTAAAACTAAACCCAGTATATTAGAATTCACAACCTCAAAACTTTACCCCAAACCATTCATAACCCCGAGCAACGCCGGGTTCATTCCATAATTCCATAATGAAATGAAATAAATAAGTTGCCTTTGGAACACTAGACTGGTTTGAACAAGATTGAATTTCCATGTAAGGTCAGAAGCTCAAATAAATATTGCATTCAGAACAAGCAAAAGAGTGCCTAGCATGGTGTTCAAAAAATCCTCAACTGTAACAAACTATACAAAGAATAAAGAAACATTTAAATAAAATTTTAAAAAGATTTTCCCCCAAACTTTGCAGCACGTGAGTCTGCAACTAGATTTTTTTTACATTTGTAACACGAGAATTTAACTTTACAGATTTCGACTGCATCTGCATGCAAGTTACAGGAAACACATACAGGAAAAAAATCGCTTTTTTCAACTAAACTCTGGTTGCCTTACTTATTTATGACTTATGAAATACGATCATAGAGCTATAAAATGATGCGATATAATATTTCATCATAACGTGTCTGCGCGTAGAGCTGATTTTCTAGTTTTGGGTCGGTCTGCAGTCTGCATCAACTTTTTTACAACTTTCCAACTTTCATCGTGAAAATTCAATTCAGCTTCTTACTTTTATGATTGAAGATTTTGTTTAACATTTCGTATTATCTCTTTGAGAGTCCAAAAGCTTAATAATATCTTCATCACTTCACATGTCAAGTAGAACCTGACTAAGGAGAGGACACCAGAGTATCTAGCATGGTCGATCGATAAAGGTTTATCGATAATATCGGTAACTTCTCATCGCTCCCGACGGACAAACAACAGTTAACAAGGACTAAGTGCTCTTAAAACCCGTTTAATCACAGGAGACCATATTTGTCCCAGCTCACATAGGTCTCACAGAAATCGTTGTTTTTCCCTTACTATCATAGTCAGAAATGTGATCTAAACGGTATTGGAAAGAGAATAAAACAAACTATATATTCAAATCTAAAAGAAAACCACAAAAAAAATAAAATTTACCCCTTTCTGAAACCAAAGTTTCCGATAGCAATTTGAAAAAAAATAATGGAACTTTGTGAATTTTTAAAGATTTTTTTTTACATGAAACGAAAAAAAGTGAGGTGACAGTAAGGTTTATAATTCATTTATCTAATGAAATAAGTATGTGATTTTTTTTTTCATTATCAGTGGTTTTAGTTAGAAAAAAAAGTAAAGTGAGCCATTTTTAAAACTTTTAAAGTTTTCGCAAAAAAAAATTATATTTAAAAAAATACATAGTAATTTTTAATATAGAAATTTGAAAGCCTATTTCATCACCTTTCGAAAACAGTTTTTAGTTTTCGAATACGTTAACAAATGTTCAATTTATTTGGATTTTATTGCAAAGCGGGAATATTTTTAGCCTCTGACAAAATACGCCAATTTTTTTAGGGGTTAATTTATTCGAAGTAAACTGTTGTTTGTACATTAGCGATCGTTAACGATCGCAAGTTACCGACATTATCATTAAATCCTTACCGATTGACTATGCTTCATACCCTGAAGAAGAGATATAGCGCGAATAAACCGTCGTATTCCCTCAAGAATTTTTTTAAATATTTCTAATGGCTGACATAAAAACTTAGGACAAAGCTATCGAAATATTAAAAGCTAAGAAGTGTGATATTGATATACATAGTTGATCCGATTTAAAGAGAAGAAAACATTTCTACTCCTAGTTTTCAAAATTGTTAATCTGCTCATGAAAGAATTCGGAAATTTGAAAATGTATTTCCATTTCGTGGAAATCAAATTTCCGAATTGGGTGAAATTTTCACCCAAAGTGAGATAAAACACTCTAAGGGTTCATTTTTCGTCTTTTCTGTGATAGACAACAAATTATAGTTTTAAAAAAATATATTTTACTTCTTGTATTTTCTTTCGGAAAAAATGAAAATGCGAATAGGCATGTCTGTTGATAGGAAATAATATCGATCCGTGATTTAATATTAATGTGTGACGTGTCATAGCTTCACTGGTCCACATTTCTTTATGGATTTTATTTGTTGTGGTGTTATTCCGTATTATTCCCCGTCAGTTGTCCGAAGTGTCCACTACCATCCCATACAACAAAGGCATTGAAACGCATAAGTGTAGTTTCGACAGCTTATCGGTACTATTATAATCATTATTTACATTCCACTGTGTTATGTGCTACATAAACGAGTCATCTGTCGTAAGCCCGCCGGCGGGCGGGTGACATCTGAGAGGTTAAAAAATAAAATGCGATTTTAAACCTTATGTATACATAAACTGTACAATAGGGGGTGTCAATTATTTCAACTTTTGAATTCAGAAACGCCTGGGGTCTCAAAAGTTGCGTCTTACGAAGTAAATAAGAGCTGCATATAATTTATTTCTTTTAAATGGTTATTATTAGCTCGCTAAAATGCATCGAAAATCAGAAAAAACACCAAAACATGTATTTTTAAAATATGGTAATTAATATTTTTTTCACAATAATTCCTGTTATCATAAAATTATAGCATCCATTATTTTTTATTCGTTGTATTTTGTTCAAAAATTTTAGTGTAGTTATTGTTTAGTATCGTGATTTTATCCAGAAAAGGTGTTATTTCCCCTTTTTATATTTTTAACAAACACATCACATATGTCTCAAAAAATCTTTTTTGCATTCTTTGGAGTACAGTTATGGAATAAAAATTATTCTTGCTACAAAATATAAAATATGGACCTTTCGTTTTTTTTTTATCACGAAATCTATTTTTTTTTCAAAACTTTTGGCCATTTTGGCGAGTTAATAGTAAACACCAATTTCATTTAATTTTACGTTTTACAATAGCTACAGAGCATACGCAACTTTTGAGATTCCAGGCGTTTAAAAATAAGGCAATTTTTTTCTCTTTATGGAGAGCGAAACACGCCACTGTAGAAGGACAATGTCAGAATCGCTTGCGCCAATATCATCCCAGACTTTGCTTTTTATTAGAGCACTCTAGCTCTTCGGAATGCTGTGATATTAATTTTCTATGAAATACGACCTTAACCTCTAACTGTCATCCGACATTCAAGAGATTAAAGACTGTTGACCAAACGATACATTGAATAGCAGCCGGAATTAAATAAGAACACGTTGTTATGTATCGTAAAACGTGATGAAGTTATAGACATTTTATTCTAATTTGTTTAATATTCGGACAACAGATCACAATAATTAACCGAACTACCATTAAAACAATAATTAAACCTTTTAGAGTAAGTGTTCGTGGTTTTAGTTTCACTGTAATAATAACATTTGTTTGCAATCGAAAGTTAAATAATTTATTTGAATACCAGAAAGCAAGCATTCTTGTTTTGGTACGTTTTTAGATTTTCACGGCCAAAAGCATTTTCGTTGTTTGTTTTTGGGGTGTTATACCGTGTTGCGCTACCTCCTTCTATAGCCGACGTTTCGGACAGCGTTGCAAGGTCCATCATCAGGGCAGATCCGGCAAATCCGATGATGTGTGTGACGGATCTGCCCTGATGATGGACACTGCAACGCTGTCCGAAACGTCAGCTAAAGAAGGAGGTAGCGCAACAGGGCATAACACCCCAAAAACAAACATCGAAAAATTCTGGTTTTGGCTTTCATTAAAAATAGCTGTTTTCATTTGGAAAGTAAAATAAATAGTTTTAGGTAAAATAACAAGTGGTATCTTCGCCATGAAACGTCAGAAGGTGTCTGTAGACGTGTGGGCTATGGTGCAGTGGATGGGCGGTTATTTGGCCGTGTCGGTGTTCGGCGGGGTGCTGCTATGGCAGTTGGTGGCGAGGGTCATTGTACACGACAGGGTCAATAAAAAGGTACAGGACATGCAGCAGGCCATACTCAAGCTTCAGGTTGGTATGCTCAAACGTTGGTAGAGTCGGTCAGGAAACGGGAGACGCTCAAATATCCTCCATAACCCTTAGGCTCTTTTTCAAAAATCTTGGAAACTATCGTGAAGGAGCAAATTGTTCAAATTCTAGAATAATACAAAATATTATCAAAACTCCACAACATCCTTCTCCAAGACTAAAAATTTTTTTAATAAGTACAAATCAATAATAAAAATATGGATGAATGTGTCTGTGCTCAATGAAAAAGAGTGCTAAAAACTACATAGAAGACAAATAAACTATAATTAAATAACTGTAGTCCGGCTCTGTACAGGGCTACCAAACTCCCAAGCGAGGAGTGAGAAGGACTAACAAATACGAGTACAATATCTATGCTTAAATTCACCATTATATTTTGTATGTACAATTATTTTATATATGTACCTAGTTGCTAAATCACTAAATCATTTAAGGTTTAGTGATATTTGTTTAGAAGAATTTTTTTTATTTGTTTGATGTGTGTTCACATGTGTTTCATATATATATATATATATATATATATATATATATATTTTTTTTTTTAAACCTTTCTAATTGAGAAATTCTTGTGTTTAGAGAGGTAGCACTATCAAAGTTATTTGTGGAAGATTACGACTCGTTCTTGAGTTCAACAGCTCGGCTGTGGATCGATTTGCCAGCCTGTGTTTCCTCCTTCCTACAAAATGGGTCTCTTCAAGAGCCATGTTCACTCTTTCCTCCCCTCAAAAAGATCCTTCACACAGCATCTTCAAAGATGACATAGACCTTGAAGGAAATTATTTTCCTCAAGGCCTCCTGTGTGCTGTGTGGAGTTAATGTAAAAAAAGGTATGTTTGTATTGCCGTGTAATATGGTCCCTTTACAGGCCTTTATTTATTTAGGTCCGATGTTCTCCGTGAATTTTTATTCACAGCATCAACGAATAAAACTACAACCAGAATACAATATGTCAACTTTCATATTTCATTTTCAGGAAAAATATCCGGAAGCCTTCAACGAAGCAATGTCCGAGTGTTCTGCAGAGAGGGATAAGATTAAAGGAGGGAAGGACGAAGGACAGGGGGAAGAAGAAGAAGCGGAAAATAAGGGAAGAGAAGGGGAAGGAGAAGAACCACTACCTATTGAACAGAAGAAAACAAAATAAATATCTTAATATTTGTGTTCCTTCGGGTGGGTAGATTCTAATTACTAATTATTGTTATCAAGTTTAATTTGTATAGAACTCCATTTTAATTTCTTTATATATTCAATAAACACAACTAATTACATCACCTGTACTTAACATGACGAAATTTCACAGAAGTGAATATCACGTACCAATACACTATCTCACTCCTCAAATTGTGTGCGGGTATGGGTACCGCCGCCCCCGGAACCATTTATCGGATAACCAACACCTCTGCCATAGATCACCCCAAGTGTTTCTCTACGTTCGGTAACTTAGCAGCGGTGCCCGGGTTCATGGGGGTGAGGTTTGTCTAGGTCTTGGCGTCGGATGACCTGGATACACTGAACCCCAGATTCCTACCCAACCTTTATACCCTTTTCCTTCCCAGAACTTCCTCTCCTTCCTTTCCTTAGAAATACCCTCCATACAGCATTGCCAAAGATGACATAGGCCCTGAGGGAAATTATGTTCCTAAGGGCCTCCTGTGTGGAAATAATGTAAAAAAAAGTACAATTATTACAATATCAGAATTACAAACGAACATAATTGCACACAGATGAAATTACACATTTGGATAATTTCCAAATTACACTCACATAATATATTTATATTTATTTTATTTATTTATTTATATAACTTGTACATTTTTTTTTTTAATTTATAACAATTACAGGCAATATAGCCTAAGACGTTATATGTACGTACTACTACCATAATACTGTACCATACCATAATACGGACATGTGTCTAGTGTGGTAGTCGAAAAGCATGCAAAATTACACCCACATAATATACCTACTACTACTATAATACCATACCATACCATAATACGGACATGTGTCTAGTGTGGTAGTCGAAAAGCATGTGAAATTACACCCACATATACCTACTACTACCATAATACCATGCCATACCATAATACGAACATCTAGTATTTGAGTTTTTTTTATTTATTATTGTGACAGCAGTTTCGGAGCTCAAGCCCATCATCAAACTGCCTTAAATCTATCAAAATAAAATATTTGCAAAACTAAATAATAATATTAAATTTATTTCTTCAAACTTCGCAAAATCATTTTGTGGCGTCATTTTAAATTAAATTAAAACAAATAACTTTGTATTACTACCCTGACGAAGAAACCATCGGTTTTAAAACATGTAGGTAATTGTGATTATATAAAAGTGGTTCAATACAAAGTTATTTGTTTTAATTTAATATTAAATTTGATTCTTCGAACTTTAACTCGAATTAAAAAATATATATAATTTTTCTCGTAATTATAGAATGTAGAAACATTATTATTTTGTAATAGTATATCTTACAATAATATTTGAAACACCCAGGTGTTATTAAATTAGTTTATTTTTTTTTGTGAACCGCACAAAAGTTCCAACTGCTCCCTTCTGGAGCCAGTGAGTCTATGACATCCCCAATTAGAGTATGTTGTGAGGCTGAATCTACGAAGGTGGGGAAGCAGATGGGAAAGGGGAAGGTGGAGAAGTATCTGGCTATTCAGATCTGGTCACTAAACACGGCTAAAGCCGTTTCAAGCAATCTTTCAATTCTGGATGGTGCGGTCTTACAGCAGGGCGAAACTGAGAGTAACTTCCACTCTGGAATGTGCCGCAAATCTACTATAAATGATATTTTATTTTATTAATTGTGAAATTTAATAAATGATATTTTATTTAAATAATGTTACATAAATGTAATTACAGGACAACTGGGTTTGAACCAGAGGAGATGCCTCAAAGCATGTACCTACCAAGACCCAAAATTGCTGATATAGAAAGCATTGTGAGGCAACTTAAAAGCTATTCTCCTTGAATTGATAACATCAGAATAAGCGATATTAAAAAACATATATTAACTTTAGGTCCAATTATAACGCACTTGGTAAACAGAATCTTACTTATTATTGAAGATGAAGATAACAATAATAATATTTTTTTTTTTTAAATATAAAATGAAGAAGACACAGAAAAATAATATAAGATAATGGTCCCAGTTGCGACCATTATCTTTTATTATTTTTCTGTGTCTTGTTCATTTTATATTTTAATTTTTTTTTAATTATTATTGTTATCTTCTTCTTCAATAATATATTACTTTGATGGAAATAACCTTCAAAAGTTAAAAGGAGAGTTTTTCTAAAAAAAAATAATCTAATTTGAAGCAAAAATTCCAGATGACTTAAAATGCAGTATTATCAGACCCATTTATAAAGGAGGTGATCACACTGTATTGGGTAATTATAGACCGATAAGTATTTTACCTTCACTTGAAAAAATTCTTGAAAAATACATTCAGCTGAAATTAATAAAATATTTAGAAGATTTTTCTGTTATTCATACCGATCAGTATGATTTCCAAAAAAAGGGAACTGAAATACTACTTCAAAAGTTTGCCAGCTTAATAAATAATAAATTAAATAGTAAAAATCATGTATTAGTTTTATTTATAGATTATTCAAAGGCATTTGACACTATTAACCATACTAAATTATTGAAAATACTAGAAACCATAGGAATAAGAGGGAAACTTCTAAAACTCTTTGAAAATTATTTGAAAAACCGGTGCATGCAAATAAAGCTATTGAACATCTTAAGTAAAAAAAGAAAAATCTTAGCAGGCGTTCCTCAAGGTTCCATATTAGGTCCAGTTTTATATATCATTTATGTCTCTTTTATTAAATACATTTTTAAACATGTAAAACACTTTGTGTATGCTGATGATACTGCATTGGTGATTTTTGGCAGTGATTTGCAATTATGTATTGAACTCTTACAAAAAGATTACATTGAACTTTTGAAATTGTCTCACGACTCTGGTCTAATCGTAAATGCAAAAAAAAAACTAAGTTGATACATATTAGATCACCCAATGCCAAGGTAAATATTATTACACCTGAAATTAAAACACACATTTCAGATTGCTTACATATTGGTATCCCTGCATTGTGCACATGTGAAAATATTGAACTGGTTAAAGAATATGTTTATTTGGGAGTTATTATTGATTGTTTTTTTTTAATGGGATTTACAAATAAATAAAGTCTGTGAACGACTCTTCTATTATTAGTAGATTATATAAATTAAAATTCTATGTTCCAATATGCACACTTCGGATAATTTATTTATCATTAGCTGAATCTATTATAAGGTATGGAATTACAGCTTGGGGATTTTCCTGTAAAACAAATGTAAATCGTGTTCAATCAGTTCAAAATTCATTAGTTAAATTATTAGCTCATAAAAGTTTATACGAACAAAGACATAATGTTCCATACCTTTATCAAAATCTTAAAATTCTCTCATTGAGAGAAATTCTATGTTATAAAATTATTTTTCAGCGTATAAATAGCCCTTTGTACATAAATAGACTAGAACACTCTTACAATACTCGTTTTACGTTAAATGGAGGACTAATCGTTCCTAAGCATTTAAACAAATATGGGCAAAGAACTGGACTACATGATCCCAAACTGCTTAAATATGTTACCTGCAGCAATTAAAAAATGTACACACGCAAAAACAAATATCATGTTAAAAATTTGGCTCGCTGAAAGAAATAGTTTGTATTTCTTCAAACTTTGCAAAATCACTTTGTGGCGTCATTTTGAATTAAATTAAAACAAATAACTTTGTATTAAACCACTATTATATAATCACAATTACCTACATGTTTCAAAACCGATGGTTTCTTCGTCAGGGTAGTAATGGCATTGTCATGTCCTGACGAAGAAACCATCGGTTTTGAAACATGTAGGTAATTGTGATTATATAATAGTGGTTTAATACAAAGTTATTTGTTTTAATTTAATTCAAAATGACGCCACAAAGTGATTTTGCAAAGTGTTTACCTACATGTTTCAAAACCGATGGTTTCTTCGTCAGGGTAGTAATGGCATTGTCATGTCCTGACGAAGAAACCATCGGTTTTGAAACATGTAGGTAATTGTGATTATATAATAGTGGTTTAATACAAAGAAATAGTTTGTATTAGATTCTAAGACAAACAATTTCTAACTTCATACACTTTTTTATATATATATATATCTATATATATTTTATTTTTATATCATGTTACACCTCTTTAGGCTATATCTCTTTTGATATGAATGTACACAATATTTTTTTTTTTATGAATGTAAACAATTATTTCTTAATAGAATTTAAATTTTGTTATAATCCATTAAGTTAAAAGAATCCATTGACAAACTACTTAAAAGTAGTTTATTGGGACTTTTTCTTTGTTTTTGTATTATGTTTTTTTTTGTTGTTGATATATATGTATTATTATTTGTTTCAAATGATTCTTTAAATAATACAACAACAATAAATCACACAAATTAATAAAATAAAATTTATTTGAGAACGCCGGGACGCGAGTCCAGATTTTAACCCCTCGACAATGGAAGTAATAAATATTCCCACAGTAATTTTTGATTCATTGGATTTTTGCATAATTTATCGATGTTTTTATTTTCACGCTAATAAAAGTTAGTCACATTGATGTACTGCTTTTCATACCGCGATTTTGAAACTTTTATTTGTATTTGAAATTCCCTTTTATTTCACTAAAAAGTAAGAAAAAAACGACACAAACAAGAAAGGAAAGAGCCGAAATAAAAGTGGTTGCTTCGGGCCAGAAATTACTAACTCAAATGATCTGCAAAATTCATTCTTAATTTTTTATTGACACATTCAGACATTTTTTCTTCTTTTACTAGTTTACTATTTTGAGAATAATGTTTTTTTTTATTAATGTAAATTGTGTAATTTCCATGTAGGTGTTTGTTGTCTCTTCTTTTATATTTAAAAATAGCATCACAATAAATGTCTACCTATTCAAAATAATAATTAATTATAACATGTTTAATAAATCACATTGAGAAATAAACATACACCAAAAACAGTTTCCATCGAAAGAATTATTATTTTCACATTTCACCTTGGCCGTGAGTCTCCCCCGCGCGCACCCGGAATGGCCGCCTGACGTCATGAAAAGTCGGAAAAGCCCGAACCTCTCCGAAGGAAATCCTCCCGTTCCCAGCTTATAAATCAATGTTTTCAATTCAACCCGAAAAATACAAAACCCGTGTCAAACCTCCCGTAATATGCACTCAAACCTCTCGAAATAAAATACCCTCTCGAAATATGTTTTAAAAATACAGAACAGTATGTTAATTAGTGAAATGTGTCGGGTCTCTGTCAGACATTCTCGCAAATCTTCAAAATTGAATGTACGCGTCTCTTTATAACCTAGCTAGTAGCTAGTGTGTTTGTTTACAAAAACATTGTGAGATTACGAGATCACTTCTGTTATATTATTGCATAATACCAGAGTTATTTAACGTTATGTATGTCATAAAGAGGGCTAATGGGCAGCGGGGCTGTGTTTACAACATTTAGTATCTTGCAGTTAGTTTGATGTTTAGATAAAATAGTCACAAAATACTTCACAGGTTAAGAAAATACATTGTTCAACTGCACCGTTTTTATGGTGTTCTATTTTAACTAATTTCCATTTATCTGAATGAAAAGCGTCCTACAAATAATAAATATACAATCAGTGTCCGATTAAATAAGATAAAGATATATATGTGAGATCTTGATATGGACGGTATCAGTGTTTGGTTACCGGGCGACTTGTGCGGTTTTGCAGACTCGTGTTTTGAGAGTTCTCGGCAGGTTGTTTGAGAGAATTGTGCCAAATGTGTATTATACCTGTGAATAATGTCCAGTGGGAGATGATATCGGCCTAAAGTGGCCAGGAGAGCAGAGGACACGAGGATCACGCAGGGCGCAATCACCATGTCCCGGTCTTCAAGCATATCCGAGAGGTTTGTACGAGATATGTAATAATTATGTCACCTAAATAAACATGATTCGAAAGCACCAGAGTGCGTTCGTTAATTCTAGGAACATGGCAGGAAATTTCATACATTAGGTGTCCATACAAGTAAATATTCAATTATATTTTATGTAAGGAGCATCAACATCATCAATACATCACATCAAGAAAAATGACTGTAAACTTTAGGCTTAAGTTGTGTAAATTAATATTGACAATAGAATATTATGATCCGAACATAATCTGGTGAATGGTGAAAAGTAATCATAAAAGTTTTATAAGTTGATGAAAGTCACATAAATATTTTTAATATCGATGATGAAGGATCGTAAACTTTACAATTATTTACTATTTTTTTTTAAATTGACGCTGAGCCATATATTACAAACATCGTAATTGCATGTGTGCATTAATCTCACTGATTATATGAAAAGTCCACCACTGTCAACAAACATCTCGCATCTAAATATTTTACAGCAAACTTACATCAAGGTAAATAATAGATACTTATATTTAATGTGTCAAACCCAATTTCCATATCCCATAAGATAGAAAAATAACAATGTTCTTCTGCGAGTGAACTGGTAAATATTAAAAACACCTAATGTAAAGGATCTAGCTTGATGAAACTGAATATTGACAAATTATTATTAATGTTTGTGGTTTTTGTTTAGTAGATAAGATTTAAAGTGTTGTTTGTTTTTGTTGCATTTTTTATTAATTCACCAATAACCAACTGTGAGGCAATCGATACCTACAGTATTTCATCAGATATCTGTTATCGCCAAAATACACTACCTACAAATTTCATATATACTCATAAAGACAACATGATGTTTTTTTAATATTCTCTTATCTTATTGTTTACATTGCATATACCTTATTATATATAGAGACCTCGGTAAGAGAGTGCGCTCTGATTATTTTATATTATACCATTATAGGGTACCTAAGTAAATATTATGTCTGTATAAAAATATTGTGGGAAAAGATTATCGACTGATGAAATTTGTAGGTTCTGTATTTTGGCGATAACAGATACCTGATGAAATACTCATAAGCATTCTTGAATATAATTTGTCTCTCTCTTGTCGCCTTTATACAATATACATTCACATAAAAAAGAGTACAGCATAGATTTTTAAGGCATATAAATTATAAATTACATATTCCAATAGAAAATTTAAATTATAATTATTTAACGCAATTAACTAAACTACCCGAATTATCACAGGCGACCAGAGAGACGAATCATATTCAAGAATGCTTCTGACTAGTGTAATGGAGTAACACTCTTGGAGTATATGAATGATATGGAGTGGGTCGGCTACACTACGAACCTATTTAGGTTGGAAGTGTTTCTACGGTATGGCTTTCTATTAATAGTCCTGTATCATCCCACAGTCGTAGATTCCTGGACAATTGAAATAATAATAAATTAATTACAATGTAGGTATAAAATATTAGAATAGAAATACAATTTTTTAATTTTTAGTTTATTAGGAAAACCATCAGTTACACAAATTTTATTAGAAAATTACATGTTACATGTTTACATAAACCAATTAATTTTCCGCATAAGATTCATAATGTATACAAAAAACATAATTTATTAAAGAAAAACACCAAGTAGAATTGACGGAAAAGGAAAAATGTAAAGGCACAAAGAAAAAAAACGTTAAATTAAAATAAATACCTACATACAAATATTTCATGTTCAAAGATAAACAAAAGAAAAAAGAAAAACAATATATTTAAAAAACTTACACACTGAAGGGGGTGGGAAATTCGCAGTTAACAATGAGAAAAAAAAATTAATACACTTACATTTAGTAAATAGGTCCGAGGACAAATGAAAAATATCAGCGTCAGAAAAGATATCAATGTATTTTAAGCACGTCCTTCTGAAAAATTATTGTTGTGTGTAGTTAGTTATTTAGTGTGGGATGTGGAATTATTGATTTGATCGTGTGTTTCGACAGTGGAGATGAATCTTTTCTAAAAGGTTGTAGCTTTGTTGATGATTTATATTAGCCGGATACATTTCTTCTAGTAAGTATTGATAGTTTATGGAATGCTAATGGGATGCTAATTTAGATGTACGGGTGTTCGGAAGTCTATCACAGAACCTTTTTTTTTAATTCCTTCTAACCATTGGAGTGATCTGCAAAACGATCGATTTCAGCCTTGAGCACCAGGAAATATTTAAGTTTCCCGCTCTCATTCAATAAATCATACCTCCGAGTTTTAATATGGAGACATAGAAACTGCTATGGGGAATGTGTTTACGTGTGGTAATGTCGGGATGCTGATTGATATATAAATCAAATAAGTCTTTAGACTGTACTCGCAAGTTTATTTATACAATTACATCCGATAACTACCGTCCCATAATTTATTATTTATATTGAATAAGTAAATGCTAGGAGAAGCGAACGAGTTGCGAGGTTGTTGACAGTCCGGCACATTAGAACAGAGTGGAATCTGTTAGTTCAAATCGTTCAGTAGAATCAGTAGACGATGACTTGAACAAAGTAGAGGGGTCGCAAAGTTGGTGAGCGCGGTACCAATAAGAACATCGCTGTTCGTTCGCTTGCCACAGAGCCATTGATGCATCTATAATTATTATTAATTGTATTAAATGGTTCGATGTTAATTGTATTAAAGGCTTTTGAAGAGCCCGTAAAGATAGTAGATATATTTGATTTTTACTCCCCATAGAATTTAATATAAAATCTGTGTATTCCAGCAGGTTTGTCTCGATCGATTGAAAAACTCCATGTTGATTTTATGATATGGTATACTGCTGGAAAAAGTTGTAGGAGAGCTATGTTTTCCATGATCTTGCTGACAAATGCGAGTTTGGAGATGGTGTTGGTGATGTTATTTATGCCCCCAATTTTGTGGATTGGTGTAATGGGCGCCTGTTTCCAGACTTCGAGGAAGTTGCCTTCGTGTAGATGCTGGTATGTACTGTGTTGAGGTCGAAATGTTGTTTTATATGGACAGGTGAACGCGTGACCGGGTGTAAAGTAGTAAATAGTGATTTATATAGTGTATTTATATGTTTTTTTAATGCCATATAACATTGACGTACAAACAATACGTGGATTTTTTAATCGAAAGCCAACTACACATCCCTTCGTCATATATTTATCTAATGTAATTCTGACTAGCTTAAACAGACAAATAGCATAAACATTGAAACCCGATAAAAATCATTTGGAATTCGTTATTTTATTACGCACTATCGTAAAGACAATATTGGAAAATCACAGTTCGTAATCGCCAAACTTGAAGCAGTTAGCGCATATTCTTTACTACTCGTTCACATATATAGAGGCTATCATAGGTTTGTAGGAAGAAGGAGAAATTGTTAAGATAAGAGAATAAGATGATTGCCTACTCGAAACTTTTTTGTTTACCAATGCATAAAATAGTCTTAGGTGCATATGTAGCTAAATCTCTTCCATGATGGCTTTTACATACATAGTTCATAAAAAAATATTCTGAAGATTGTAAGTTCACAATAGTAACAGTAGTAATACATATAACCTATCCATTTGACATAATATAACAGCAAGTAACTAGTAAACGCATAAACTAATTATTTGTAGGTATAAACCTGTTGTACAAAACTAAGAATTTGCCTACTCCTAAGGTTTACAAACGTAAATTAGTTATGAAATATGTATTAAATATGAAAATATTATATTATAAAGAAATGTAAAGTATATGTACATAGTAGATAGTGACAGCAGTAACATGGTATTGAATTAGAGAGTTTACGAAATAACAGTGACAGCAGTAATATGGCCTTTGAATTAGAGAGTTTACGAAATAATTGTTGGCGATTATATAGATCGTTTGAACGGTTATCGAGGCACGTTAAATCCAGGGCGTTCGGTCTGCCATTTTACAAACATATTTTACGTATTTTCGTTGTTTGTTTTTGGGGTGTTATGCCGTGTTGTGCTACCTCCTTCTTTAGCCGACGTTTCGGACAGCGTTGCAGTGTCCATCATCAGGGCAGATCCGGCAGATCCGTCGATCTACACCCCAAAAACAAACAACAAAAATGCTTTTGGCCGTGAAAATCTAAAAAAAAAATACCTTTCTTGGTTTTTTAGTATTATCGCACAAGGGATTATACTGCCTGGAGCAAGTAATACTATAGTGTTCACACATTGAGAAATGTTGTTATCATGTGGGAAGGGGAAGGATATGGTGAAGAGGAATTACCTGGTAATCAGATTTGATTGTAAATTGTATATTAGCCATTTCAATTCAGAATATTTACCGAAAAAATATTTTACGTAGGTACCTACTTTTTGCACGAGATGCAAATGTCCAATATTTTTAATGTAAACCAATCAATCAATCTCAACTAAATCCATAAATCCACGAGTGGAAAAACCCTCCAAATCTGTAAAATCTTTGAACCTTCCGCCACCTGGGTACAAAGTCAAGAATCATACCTCTCAAGGTCTAATCGTAAATACTCTCGGTATATCTGGTGAAATACCATAATTCTGAAGCAAAACGTTGTTTAAAATGGCTTTAGCACTGTTTGTTGACAAGATCTGAATAGACAGCTACTTCCCAATCGTCAAATTGACATCTTCTCTTTTTTATTCCCTTTAGCCTCACGATATACGCCAATAGGTTATGCCATAGTCTCACTGGCTCCGTACAGTTGGAACTCGTGCGGTATTCACATAAAAAATGTCATCAATAAACCAAACAAAAGAAATCAATGAATAATCTACCCTTGCAAACATAATCGCAAAGCAATACGTGTCCTCGTGGTTACTTGCTAAGGGATTATTATTAACTATTAAGGATTGGAAACATAAGTCAAGTATAGCTATCCAAAAAATAAAAATGATACTATACTTAACCACACGTTTTAATAAAGCTTCGAATAAAGGAATACCTTCGGAGTTACCGCTCCGCACGAGGCAGGATCGATATTCTCAGGATAGAACGTATCTGTGTTCGTGTGTACACCTCCCTAACCAACACTGCCACACCAACTATTCAAAACTTACTGCTACGTGTTATGAACGCAATGTCTATAACTTGAAATATTGGATAATTTGTAGAGCGCCGTTTATGTGAAAAATCATCTCAGGAGGGGCTGATAGTTGAAAATGAAGATGTTCCCTCCATTCCTCTATTCTATATTATGTGTGGTTGATTTTTTTATTGTACTACAGATTATTTACCCAGTTACAGCATATACAAGATTCCTCGTTTTGATGTTCATGTTTTGAGGTACTTACAAGCGACTCGAGCTTCATGCGCGTACCACCCGCGCAGCTCTCGCCATACTATTAACCATACGATGCGCGTAGCATTGTGTACGAACATCAGAAAAATAGTACGGCGGGTACTCACGAGCGGCACGGGTGCTACGCGGATGAAGCTCCAGTCGCTTGTAAGTAGCCCCGTGAACTAATCGTCTAAGAGGAAACACGGTCGCCGAGAAATTGGAATAATATGTATGTAACTGTTGCTGTCGTTATCGCTGTTACCCCCCTGAATGCTGAGCGAAAGGGACAATGATTATAAGTCTGATAATACCTAAATAAAATTGTCAAAATGTAGGTTTTGTATTCCTCTCCTTGAAAACTGAACCGATGTTTAACATTTTTTTTACCAAATGAACAAGAAAAAATATTCTACATCTGTACGTTTAGCTTTTTTAAAATACATCGTCTAGTTTTTATGCTGAATGTTGATGGAGTTAAAACCAAACAATTTGAACGAATTTTTGTAGAGCCCTAACTCCTCAAAATGATTTGAAAATCTGTTATTTACAATAATATAACAGCATAATATATAATTAGTACACACTATTAGCGATATGTTAGTCCTGGTGAAAAGATACTATTCATAATCGAAACTTGGTTTGAAATAGCTTTAGCCGTTAGCTGGCAACGCTTCACCACTAAGGCGCTCCGCTGACGAGGCAACTGAAAATAAACTAAAACTAGCTGGTTTCTATGTCTTGTTTGGTCAAAAAGCTAGTTAACCATAGACGAAGAACAATCGGCTGACAGCTGGCAACTAGCAACGGCCGGCCGCGGCAATCAGCAGTGCGAGTCGCGAGTCACCGCTTGCGTTACCATTGACAACGGGTTTGTGTGTGATTGTGAAGTGTGCGGGCCATCACATTGTCATACAAAGTCAGTTGCCAGTTGGCAGTTTTCAGTTGCCTCAGTGAGCGGATCGACTAACAATTACAAATCTGCCCTGATGATGGACACTGTAACACGGCTAACAAAGGTGGTAGCGCAACTAGTGGCGAAGGTTTGGTGTGATAGGCAGCGTGTCGATGAGATGTTGATATTTTACCTAATGTTTTTCTATATTAATCCAGATAGCCCTGAAACTTTTTAAAATATATTTTTTGTTGGTTTCATCATTAAACAAATCACAAAGTATTATAAAAATATTTAAAAATATATTCATTTGATATTGTAGGAGGGGAAAGGTGTTCCAATGTTGGTACGGTAGGGTTAACTGCGTCGAACAAGTTTCTTTAAATTATTTTTCAATTGCTTGTCAGTGCTCCGAAAACTGACTTTTCTGGAAGAAAGTGATGTCGAATGCGACCAAATAAGCAAGATTAATTTTTTTTTGTCGCGATAAGTGATAATTGTTGAATGAAACACTAGGTATATATTGAATCATTTGGCGGGTAGGAGGTAACCCGCCGTAGCTTAATGGTAGAGCTCCTGTCCGGCAAACAGAGGGGTGCGGGTTCGAGTCCCGTCGGCGCATGTATCTTTTCTCCGGAGAGTTTTTCAATATTGATGAGTGTTTCCGGCTAATAATAATACATTATTTGTTGGACCGTAAACAAATAGTCAAACTAAAGTATTTTCGTCACAAAACACGTGCGTGGTTTTTTTATTGATTTTAATTGAAGTAATATTACAATTCCAAAAGTAGCTTTACTAGATAATTTATTATTTTAACGACCAAAGGTATAACCTCAATACAATAAAAATAAACACATTTTTTCAAAAAAAATTTCGCAACATTACCAGATAAATTAACGATTTTTCTATATCAATTTATATTTTTCTGTATACAAGAGCAGTACGTCTAGAAATTGATTTCAAAATATCCAACTATCATAAGCAACAATTATCAGTCTGAAACACTCATCCACATCAAGAAACATCTTCCGGGAAAAGATACATGCCGCCGACGGGACTCGAACCCGGGCCCTTCTGATGTCCGGTCAGGTGCTCTTAATCCACTGAGCTACGGCGGGTTACTTCTTCAAATAATTCAGTATGTACTAGTGTTTCATTCAACAACTACGGCTTATTACATTAAGGGCGCGGGTTCGAGTCCCGTCGGCGACATGTATTTTTTCTCGGAAGATTGTTTCAATGTGGATGAGTGTTTCAGACTGATTATTATTGCTTATAATCATTGTTACCCTTTTGTGCTATGCATAAAATCTTGTCTTAAACATTAGTTTATCAATTAAAAATAATATATATATCCAGTTGTCTGGTTATTCCCTACTAAGCACGGTAGCAATAAAATCAAACAATTACATTAATTCTTTTTTGTAATCTTTAAGAAAATACTACTTTTTGTTTGCCAATATTCGAAGCTCCGGGCCGTAATATTGGAAAATATTGTTTTTGATTAATATAATCCTCCGTTACAGTTTATATTTGCAACTGCATCGTTCATATGTATTTTAATCTCAATTGAGAAATACACAGCATCAGTAGCGCAGATTTGGCAACTACATCCGGGTCATCTTGGCTTATAGCATCCATCGTTAGTACTTTATAGAGCACCCAGTCTTGTTTTAAATGTCGGACAGTCGCTTCCTAAATAAATAAACTCGCTATTGGTAAACTTTGTGCAATAATATTTTTTAATTTATTACGAATAAAATACTAATAACATATAATATGCACAGTCAGGGACTCTAGATATTGGGGATAACAGTGCGTACAAAATGTTTCCAGTTCAATATCACATTATTATATGATATAAAGAGTATAAATATATAAAGAGTACAGTAACATAAATACGGTGGTGCACAAATAAATTAAATAGATTCGTGTAAATAAAGTGATGTTCATTTAACAAATAAAAATGTAAATAGGAAGATTTAAAAAAGTTTATTTTTCGTATTAATAGTGTCGTCAAAGAGTACCTACCTGCACAACAATTATTAACTGTTAGTATTGACTCTGTCATGAATACAACCAAATGACAAGGCCAACTGTCTTTTCTAATCTAATATTCCAAATGAACTTACTTAGGTCCGGTTGTTTCATTCGAAGAGATAGTTAATAAGATCGAACTTTATAACATACTCTCCATGAGACATGCTCATTTCCATCCCTTCAGCACTTCCTTCGGCTCCGGGCAATTGGAAATATGATATATTGAAATAAAATAAATATATTTTTTTAAATGTCACCACTGCTTTATCTAAACAATGAATGAAACGACCGAACCTTAAACATCAATCGATCAAGTAATATAATACGTAGGAACAAACGTGTTGCAGACAAATAAACATTCAAAATAAAATATAATCATAGTTGGTTAAGTGGTCAGTCAGCAAAGATGGAACCTTACCTCCTGAGCGTCCTGAATCTGAAGTTGGATATAGGGGGGGCTGCACTGCCCCCGGAGGCCCTGGACAGCTCCCCTTTCCAGGACCCCCGCCCCCTGGTGATGCGCCCCTCTGAGGATCTGCCCCTGCTACAGACGGTGTGGGAACTCAATGAGCTGGTGTTCTACTTAGTGCTGATAAGGGGGCTCGCCAGAATCCTGTATTTGGCCTGATCACCATAACTGCCTTATACCTAGATAAGAAAACGTTCTTTAGACCTTCTTCTGTTAATTCTATTTAATTTTAGGCATTCTTCATGTTGGTTTTCCTTGTTTTCGGAAGCTATTACTAATTATTGGAAAACTGTCCACAATACAACACAAAAAGGAAAAAAAACAACGACAAATCTTATAAGCGTGCATAGTAATTAATAGATATGAATCAATAAATATATTTAATTAAAATATCTCCATATGTTTTTTATAACTCAATAAACATATCAATATTTATTTTATTTTTAACATAATCTCAAATTATTATACAAGATAATGTTAGTGAAACTTAATCGAAAATCTGAAACAGAAAAATCAGAAAAATATTCGGATACATCTGGGACTCGAACCTAGGACCTTCGGCTTTCCGGACCACTGCGCAGTAGTTAGTTCTGTTTCAGATTTTCGATTATCTTCATTAATTAAAACATATTAATGATTGCCGGTCAGGGGTTGAGTTGGAAAATGTGACGGGTTTCCGCCCACGGCCACGCATTGCACGTGCAACAACTTCTGTTTATAATGAGGGTATTAGGAAAATTTTAAATGGGTTGGGTTGTTACGGATGCAAAAAATTTGACATCTAGATTATTAGAGTTTCACATCCGCGGATGCGTATTTCTATATACCGTATTTTCCTAAACCGGCAGCATATTGCCACTGGGGGGCCAACTGTAATGGAAACATTTTAAGATAGGTTATTTTAATACCGCCCATCCATAATGCAGTATGAAAAATTACAAGCCAACTAGACTCGAAGAAAGTGAGACTTCGAAATCAAAATAATATAAGTTTCTGTCTACAGTTGCGTATCAATAGAGTAATAATAATAATTTAAAAGACATGGTACGAGATGGTGCTGGCACACAGAAATAAGTCTGCTGATCGTCGCGAGGAAGCGGCCAGGGAATGTCTCACGGAGCTTGGCAGCAGATCAGCGCAGATCACAGCATCCCAAGCAGAAAACAAGTATCATCGGTACCTCGTAGACTAGTTTATATAACAAAGGATTTCGACTAAGGAAATAAATTACTATAGTTGCAAAGTCTTCTATGGTACCTACATACAATCAATGTATCCTTGAAAAGAGTCCCCCACAACACAGGTAAACTCCTGGCGTGGAGGACTATAGCCAGGTATATCAGTTGATGTCAGTGATCGGCTAGGTTGGAAATTCGAACTTAGTGCGGCTTGGAACATAATCTGTGTATAATTTCAATTTCCGCAGATAATTTCACGAACCTAAAATATTCTTAGGTAGGTTGATTTTTGATAAAGTTCCTCACTTCAATCAGCATCGTGATGCCAGGATACTAATTTTAAATACGAGGCATGTTCAGAAAGTAAGTGTACGTACTAGATTTTTAGAAAATTATATTTGAAAAAAAAAAACAGGGCATTGTTGACTATTTTTCCACATGATCGCCATTCCGTTCAAAGAATGTGGTGAGCTGACACAGCTTCTTTATGCCCTCCTCGAAGAACTCTCCCGCCGGCTCTTCCCCCCTCCCTCCAGAACCCCTTTCTGCACCTGCTCGTCACTTGAAAATTTAATTTCAACCATGGGATCTATAACCTCCTTTAGGGAGATAAAAATATGATATTCCGAAGGCGTTGCCAGTTCAAAAATATTATTGTGTAACTGTCCCCGGTGACCAGTGAATGAAGGACCAAATCATCAAACATTTGAAGATGGGGCTTTTTCCGTCTCTCTTTTTCCCGTGATAAAAAACGAAATTGAATGTTATTTGTGTAGTTAAGTATTTTATAGTCTATAAATTTAAAATAATCACTCGTTGGAATCAAGTGTTTTGTTGGTTTAGGATCCTGGAAGTCCTGAAGCGGTTTCCAGATCTTGGATCTATTCCCAGCCTTACCGGGAATCCACTTTCTCCTGCCGATAAGACGCTGCTTGCATCTTTCTGTTTTACAATTCCTGGAAAACTGACTCGGGATTGTATTTTCGCAATCCGCTGAAACCATTAGCACTAAATATATCATGACAGTCGTTTTATTCTTCGTAACTACTTGGAATTTATTTTTTATAATTAATGATTGTTTCTACCAATGACATAAAATTGAATTTTAACGAAATAATGTGGGTATATTTGCAAGAATCTCGGACGCATCTTTAAATTTATATACATGAAATTATCTTTTTTTTAATTTTTTCTGCCCAATTAATTTTTTTTTGTTAATTGCGAATGACAAGGTAAGTTTTATAGTATATTTTTAGCCCAAAAATGTGAATTAATTCATCAGCTCTTTGAGTTGCACTGTCTGCCAATTCTGAAAGTCATCATTTAGCATCAAACGTCTAATCTCTGTGATAATCTATTGGATAGTGTGGCGATAAAGAGCTGGAGAGGGGCCTGTTGCAACTCGTGCTGACGTCATTTAACCCATGTTTCAAAACAAATATTAAGGCCCAGGTTTTACGGTAAAATTTTGGAAATTTATTCTGTAATGAGTGGACATTTGAGGGGAGAAATCGCGCGCTCGCATTGCAGTTCCGTCAAGCAATGAATGGGGAAATGGGCGTTATACAAGCAAAGTAGAAATTAAATAATTAATTATTTTATCGTATAAAAATGAATGTTCAATGACGTCATGAGATTTGTAGAAATAATTACAATATTTCCTTCTCATCCCCATTCACCTTCAGCCACACAACATACCCCAATTGGGGATGCCATAGTCTCACTGACTCCGGACGGGAGCAGGTGGGACTTTTGTGAGGTATTCATATAAAAAAAGGAGTGGCGGACGTATGAATCCATCTCTCCCACAGCGGGGCAAGGCGATGTGTCGAGAGAGTCAAATAAATTTTGGGTAATTTGTACACGAGCTGCCAATAAGAAGGAACAGCCTCAGGAGCACATGTGCTTTAAGAATTATTCAGGGTCGTCTACCGCGATGGAATCCTTGTTATACCGTTATTTCAGACATGGAAGATGCTTCAGAGAGGAACTATCGTCATTGATCCCTTCAGCACCGGTGCAAAGTCGGGAAACACGCCAAACGCGCGCCCAACATATATGTACGGTCGAAATTTCTCTCATGAGAACGGGTCACTTCTACCACTCATTCTTGAGCTCAACAGCTCAGCTGTGAAACGATTTACCGGCCTCTTTGTTTCCTCCTTCATAAAATATGGGTCTCTTAAAGACAATTTTTCTCAGGGCCTCCTGTGCGAAGTTATATATAAAAATAAAAAAAAGATTCTACTATTATTGTTGAGAGGTTTAAAAATTCCGTACCACTAACACTGTTTAACACAAGTACTAAAGATAAAATTAATATCATTCTAAAATCCACAAGTCTTGGCAATTTTTGTAGGATATTATGCTGAATATTTGCATACCAAGTTTACATTTAGTTGATTTTATATCAATTTGTATTAAATTTTGTGATTTTTCGTTTATGTGCGTCATTCTACTTTTTGTTTATCTGAGCTAATATTTTGAAATATATTCTTTCTTGAGTACAAAAAAATTTGTCTAAATAAAATTTCAAAAACAAAACCACCTTTTGTCATTTCTATCGCACGTACTTAAAAATATTTGTCCCAACTTTATTTTATGATCTCCCTTTATTCACACCCATTATTTTCCGGTAATATTATAAATACAGTTATTACCATTTTATAAACCATACAATCTACGTCAAAACACAATTAGATTCAAAGTCTCATTGAGTAAAAAACTGAGACGTCAAAAAAGGTTCAGGGCGTAAAAGATGTTTCTATCTATCCATTCCATTGCTAATATGATTTTTTTGTATGTCTAGCTGTATCCATTATCTAGTAAACAAATTTAAATTTTATAAAGCAAGTGTATTTTTTATTTCGTAATTTATCAAAATGCTAAATAGTTTACCAATTTGGTGTCAATCTTACCCGAGTCAGCCCCATAGACGGCCGAAATTGTAGCTGGCTGGCGGGCCGTACAAGTATTAAAATTACCTAACTGCAGTAAAGCCGAGTTTTGATATCCCCCCCTTAATAAAATTATTTGTTTCTGTTAATACGAGCATGTACGTAATATATTTATTGTTTTTATTTTGAATACAGGACAAAAGTTTAGTATTTTATCAGGATAAAGAGATTAAGGAGAGGAAGAAGACGGGAAAGAAAAAAAAGGAAGCTAGGGTTACTGGCTAATCAAGTCAGGTAATTAAATAGCTCTAGCTATTTCAAGCAACATTTCAATTCTGAATGGTCTTTCACCAGGGCGATATTGAGAGTATCTAGAACTGTGACATGTGTTTGAACTACTATTCGACTAAACCAAAAATAAATATTTAAAAATATTTTTTTTTCAAATTCTTCATAATCAGTCAGTACAATTTATATAATTAATTTCTACACCTTGATTTGTGGTGTAATGAATTACCTTTGCGTTTGAAGCCTGTGTTAAATCTTGTGCTTTATCCAACTACCGTATTCCGTTTAAGCCCCTACATTCCGCATTCCTACCGGATTATAACATATTTCTCTGGAATACTTTCAGATTTTAAGTTCCATAAAAAATCACGTTACTTTTTAAGATAATATCTCTACATCTGTAGAGCCGACACGGTAATTACATAAAATTCCTTCGATAGAAAATAATCGCAAAATATGCTCCTAAAATTATTAAAAACTAATTTTGTTCTGTTACTTAATGTGTTATAGTTATGAGAAAAATCACATTGTATGTGTAAATGCAACTTAAGCATTTGTCGAGAGATTTTTGCTCTTTTTTAAACGAGTCGTGTTTAATAAAATATTTTCACTATTTTCGCTAAAGTATAATCGTGTTTAAATATCAACACGCTTCCTCTTACATTCGTATTTACATACCTTTTTGTTTTTTCACTGACGGGCCTTAATATGGCAGAATAATATGATAATATGCAATTTCGTATTTTATAATTTGCTTAGTAATGCTTAGGTGCATACTAAAAATATTTATTTTGAGGTAATTATGTCAAAACGTATTCGATGCTAGTAATTTTGCCTAGCTGCAGGCGCACCGTAAACGTTGAATAGCGCTGGAGTGAGGCAGTTCAAATTAATAGCCAGTCTATTATAATAGAAATAACAAAACATTAGTTTGTGGAAAAAAGCACCGAAATACAAAGGTAGCACACAATAATGAGGTGGCAAGAAACGAATAAGTTGAGTGGAAGTTAGTGAAGTTACTCTTAGTATCTTTCATTCTGAATTAAAACTTTGCTTGAAATGGCTTTCGCCGTACTTGGTGACCAGACCTAAATATCCAGGTACCTCTCCACCTTCCTTTTTCCATCTTCTTCCCCTCCTTACTATCTTCAGCCTCACAACACACCATACCATAGTCTCACTGGTTCCAGACAAGAGAAGTTGGGACTCTTGGCGGTATTCATATATTAAAAAAACCGTTTATTAAAAAAAAAATCTAGTAGGTTATATTATAATTGGAGTTGCATTCACTTGAATTTAATTGAGTTGTTGAAATTACATACTACGACACAATTACAAATAAAACCAAAGAATATATAAGTCAGATGAAATTTGTCTAACCGCAATAGTGTGCCGTTGTATTAATCACGGTCTATTTTAAAGAATTGTCTAAAACGAGTTCCTTCTCCTGGCGCCATATTTTTTTTATATTAATGTAGCTACTTCTGCACAGGGAGCGTCATATTCTATAGATATTATTTTTTGTTTATACAACCAACAAAACCAACTAACTATTCATGACCGCCAAACATCTCGGTCTTTCTCACACTCCTTGCTACCTATAAGTGTCCGGAAAGGATGGACCGCCAAATATCTTGGTCTTTCTCACACTCCTTGCTACTTACAGCTTTCTGGAAAGGATGGACCGCCAAACACCTCGGTCTTTTTCACACTCCTTGCTATCTACAGGTTTCCGGAAAGGGTGGACCGCCAAACATCTCGGTCTTTCTCACACTCCTTGCTACCTACAGGTTTCCGGAAAGGATGGACCGCCAAATGTCTCGGTCTTTTTCACACTCCTTGCTATCTACAGGTTTCCGGAAAGGGTGGACCGCCAAACATCTCGGTCTTTCTCACACTCCTTGCTACCTACAGGTTTCCGGAAAGGATGGACCGCCAAACGTCTCGGTCTTTCTCACACTCATTGCTACCTACAGGTTTCCGGAAAGGATGGACCGCCAAACATCTCGGTCTTTCTCATACTATTTGCTACCTACAGGTTTCCGGAAAGAAAAAAATGTAAGCAAATAAACAGTTTCCAGTTTTTTTTCCATTGGATTACAATTATGTTGCTGTATCGACTCTTTGGAATAACAAGATTCCATCTGCTGCGGTAACGTCATGTGATAATGGGATCAATAGTAAGCTACTTTAGAGTTCATAATTGCATGACATTACTGCGACAGATGGAACTTTGTTATTCCGAAGGGTCGGTATCTCACTTCCTTTATGTTAACCACCATATTTTTTCTCTGCTGATTGTTTGGTGTTCAGATTTAAAAACATATATATATATATATATATATTATTAATAAATTAAGTCATATTAAATTAATACATACACCATAACATCGTAGATTTGTGCTAAGATTTTTCTTCCACATTTTGTAAACATAACCCCCCATTTATAAAACGATGACAAGTGAACCAGACGAGACTTGTATGGAATCCCAGAATAGTTTTGTGTGTCTGCACGAGTAACTAAAAATAACCGTTTTTCTAGAAATACTAAAGAATTCTCGCAGTTTCCACTCGCGAAAGACATTTAGCAGCGGTCCACGCTCAGAACATTAGAATAAGAGTGGGTCCATGATATCTACACACAGCATCAGCCATTCTGAGGGGCCTCTTAGATCCCTGAAAGGGCTGGCTGCGAGCCAAGAGGACCAGCATTAAGTAATCCATCGATCCAATCTATTCGATTGTATCTGACTTGTCCTATTAATGCTCAACTTGTCCCATATATGCGGGATGATGAGATAACACAGAAATCTGAAAGTTTTATAAACCTGAAAATTATAAACTTTTCTCTCGAGGATGGTTTCACACACCTAATCATTAAATGACATAAAGCACTCAATATTTTTAAATATTTAAAAATGAACAATTTTTTGTCTAAGGTGCAACAACTTCTCATCTCAAAGTTTATCTACTAGAAATGGTAGAAGAAGTCAGGGACGCACAAGATTTGGCACAATCTAAGAACTAACTAACTCACCATCACGCCGTTACCCCGCAGGAGTAGCCTAAGAGGAGGGACGGCCAAACAATTCTATCTTGTCGCACGCTCCCTGCTTCACATTTATAAATCGTTTCATGCATTTCCCTTCTGTTATTCTGACCATTTACGTGATCTGACTCAAGTTTTAACGTCTTCCTCTGGCGTCCCTGACTTCTTCTGTCATTCACATTCGCCTCATATATTCTTTTCACTCTCCTTTATTCGTTCATTCGCTCCCATCTAAGTGTCCCTTTCTTAATCACGATCAAGTGAATCAAACAGGTGAGTAGGATCATGTCAAGAGTCACAATAACATAGTTATTGATTTATGATGTTCAGATGATGGGTGCTTTGATAAATTAGTTTTATTTATAATATTATATTTACTGTCCAATGAGGCGGATATGGGTATTTCCGCCTCGGGAACCATTTACTGGACAAGCAAAACCTCTGTCACAGGTCACCCCAAGTGGTTCGCTACGTTTGGTGACTTAGCAGGGGTAAGCCAGATAAAACGTATTTAATAATATCATAGGATGTTAAAAGGAAACCGGGCAGCGCTTTATCCAAACAAACGTTTTCCCCAATTTCCTTTCTAGGTTTTGGCACCAGAGCAAATGTTTTTTTTAATGTAATGTGAATATTAACCACTAGCCGCACTAGCGTGTCTGTACGTTTTTTTTACTTCTTAGACCCTCCAAAAACCCAGAACCTCTCGTCTTACCGGGACGTGCCCTTTATCGAATTCAGCCATTGCCACCTATTATAAAACCGTCATATTTGTAAACTCATATTTCAAATTTTAGAATTAACAAATCTTCGACTAATTAAGTTTTTTTAGTTGCGACCGTTATCTTTTATTATTTTTCTGTGTCTTATTTATCTTCATATTTTAATTTAGATTATTAGTGTTATCTTCTTCTTCAATGATATATTATATTGATGGGAATAACCTTTAAAAGTTACGAAAAATTTTTTCTTATAAATTTTTTTTTTTTAAATACCTATTTTGGTTTTATTAACACTAACAATTAAATACTGGGAGCGATGTCCACCGAACATAAATACTGGGAGCGATGTCCACTGAACATAAATATTGGGAGCGATGTCCACCGAACATAAATATTGGGAGCGATGTCCACCGAACATAAATATTGGGAGCGATGTCCACCGAACATAAATATTGGGAGCGATGTCCACCGAACATAAATATTGGGAGCGATGTCCACCGAACATAAATATTGGGAGCGATGTCCACCGAACATAAATATTGGGAGCGATGTCCACCGAACATAAATACTGGGAATGTCCACCGAACATAAAATTTATAAAAGATTACCAACAGCTAAAAATTTTCGTGGATTGATGAAAAAATTTATTAACCATAAAATTTCTACATATTAAAATGTTTATTTAGCAAAATTTTATCTTTATAACAAATCTATTTTTACGTCGAGTTCTAATTCTTTTATTTCCGATCCATATCTTTATTTATTTATTTATTTATTTATTTATTTATTTATTAGGAAAAGTTGACAGCAAATCTGAGATTATACAATGATATATTAATAAGATAGTTAATTATGCCAATTATGAACTTTCCACTGATAATAATAAATGATAAAGTGTGACATTGTAGGGTTGTTTTCTTAATTAAATTATTTTCTAGTTACAATATGTGAAAAGGAGTTACTAGTTACAATATGAAAAAAAGGGGGAGGAGGAAACATGGGATTGGGATGAAGAGGCAAAGGGCGGGGATATATAGGGAGTGAATTTCTACTTAGAGTCATGTTGCTTGGTGAAATTTTCGTTTTATGTCGCGTAAAGTCGAGCTAAAAATGTCAATGTGATAATAATTTAAGTTAAATGAATGTGTGGATCTGTAGATAAATGAGTTTTGTTTGGAGTTGGTCTTGCAAAGAGGGAGATTAAAAGTAAGCGACTGTCTGCTGTTGCGATATGGAACATGGAATGATAGGCGTTGGAGAAGATCGGGGCTATCGATTAAGTTGTGTATGATTTTAAATAACATTACCGAATCTGCTATATTTCTTCGGCAAGTCAACGTCTGTATATTGAAGAACTTTGCAGAGTCTTCACTACTGACATGCGATCGGAAAGAGCGGAAGTTAAGGTACCTTAAAAATCTATTTTGAACACTTTCAATTCTATTTTTATGTATTGTATAGCCTGGGTTCCACACTTGTGATGCATATTCAAGGATACTACGAACGTATGAGTAATATAGTATTTTGAAAGTAGCAAGATCTTTGAATTGTTTGCAGGAACGGATTACGAAACCCAGCATAGAGGATGCTTTAGTGACTATGTGGTCGATATGATTATTGAAATTTAGTTTACTATCAAGTATAACCCCAAGGTCCCTAATTTCTGATTTGGTGGATAAAGGTTGATGATTAATTGAGTATTCGTGGATAACTTTTTTTTTGTTTCTAGTAAAGCGTACGACAAAGCACTTGGATGTATTTAATTCCAGACCATGGGCGTTACAGTACGTGTTTAAACGTTCCAAATCCTCTTGTAGTTTCTGACAATCCTCGGTAGACTTTATGGGTGAGAAGATTTTCATGTCATCTGCATACAGGATGGTCTGGGAGTTTAAAAAGCAGTTACCAATATCATTGATATAGATATTAAATAATAATGGTCCTAACAGGCTGCCTTGAGGAACTCCCGATGTTACAGCAACAGAATCGGATTTAAATCCAGCAACCACTACCAATTGACTACGGTTGGAGATATAAGAAGAGAGCCAACGATAAAGATTGCCATGAATACCAACCTTTAAAAGCTTGTTCAGCAAGGTTGAGTGATCTACCTTGTCAAACGCTTTACTGTAGTCGGTATAGACTGTGTCCACTTGTATTCTGTTATCTAAATTATCTTGGAGGTATTCTGTGAAAGTTAAAAGATTTGTGGTTGTAGATTTCCCACTAATGAAACCGTGTTGTGTCGCATTCAGGCTGGGCTTAAGAGCAGCATATAGTTGATCATAGACTATTTTTTCAAGGATTTTGTTAAATATACAAAGTTTGGAGATTGGCCTGTAGTTTTTAACGTCGGTTTTTTTACCATTCTTGAAGATAGGAGACACATATGCAGATTTCCATATAATAGGGACAGTGCAGTCAGTTAGGGAACGATTGAAAATTAAAGAAAGGGGTAAGGCTAGGTTGTGTGCACATTGTTTGATAAAGATTGAAGGTATTTCGTCAGGACCTGCACCCTTGTTAGTATCAATTTCCTTAAGATATTTTAATACAATTTCCCGTGTCACTTCAATATTGCTTATATTGGATGTATGGTTCCCGACGTCAGTTGGATCAAGGGTAAGTGGATTGGAGGGCTTACTGAAGACTGAACTGAAATATTTTGAAAATAAGTTTGCAATTTCTGTTCCATTATTGGCTTTCTCCTCTCCAAAATACATACATTTTGGGATACCTTGGGATGTGTTAGAGGATTTGACGTGGCTCCAGAAGTTTTTCGGGTTTGAGGATATATTGTTTTCGATATTACTTAAGTAACGGGATTTGCTTTTCCGACATAGGTCTTTGTGCCGTTTACGAAGGAGAGAAAATGCGTCATAGTCAGCCTGGTTTTTGTATTTTTTATATTTGCTAAAATATTTAGATTTTTCCTTAGTTACCTTAATAAGGGCCGCATTGTACCAAGGTGGATATTTCAAATTCCATAAAAATTTATGAGGAATATAAAGATTTATGAGGTATTTCAAAAACGTATAGAAACTGTCAAGCGCTGGTTCTATTTTAGAGGTAGAGAACATGGAAGCCCAATCAGCTTGTTCAAGGGCGAAATTAATTGAATCGTAGTCTCCACGATTATACAGAAAAACTTTCCTTTTCGCATTTGTCAATGAAGGGGATTCCTGAAATGGCACACTAATGGACAGAGCTCTATGATGTGCATCTTCGGGAACTAGCGGGTCATCATTAGATTCGACGGAGATTTGTAGATTTGAGAGAATCAGATCTAGGATGTGGTCGCTTGAGTTTAGTTCACCGTTGTATTGAGAGAGATTCAGAAAATGCATACAGTCTACAAAATGATTACTAACATGAGTGGAGTAATTACTAGCTGCATAGCGAGCGGAGAGCGTATTTTGGATCCATGAGATTTCAGCAAGATTAAAGTCACCTAAGATAATAAAGGAATCCGTGGGGTTATTTGATACAACGTCTGATAACATGTTCAGGAAATTTTCAATTAAGTATTGATGTTGAGTCCCTCCGGGGATGTACACGCAACATATATGGACCAAGCGGTGAGGTGTAATATTAGTGCGAATGGTGACCCATAAAGGTTTATTCTAATATATTCTAAACAGAACCTATGTCATTGGAACTGAAACCGCTCAGCATAAAACCGTGTCATTATTTCACAGAAGGTATGAAAGGATCTCTTCTAGTGACTTACAAAGGAGTAAAGTCTTCCACAAAAGCGTCCATCGAAATCCGCAGCTCCCAGAGAGATTATTTTAAAAAAGACTGGAAAGGATTTCACAGACGTGAATAAATATGTGTTTTAATCGAGATTCTTCAACTGGAAAAATTGTAGGTAGGTTTTATATCATAAATAATTTATATAGAAAATGATTTAAGATTATCACGGTCAAAAGCATTATGAAGATTTGTTTTATGGGGATTCATTTCGGACAACATTAGAGTGTTCACAACATATTTTTGCCGAAGATTATGGATCGGAAAAGTTGTCTTGTAGGCAAGAAAAATCATTATGTTTTCTCTTAACCAAAATTTAAAATCCAAAATATAAATCCACTTTTTTTTTCATAGTAAAAGATTGCACATGTATTATACGTTATATAAAATGTTTTGACAGCCCAACTAGGCGGAATTCCGTTTTAGGACAGTCAAATTAGGATGATATATGGAGAATGTTTTGCACAAACAAAAAGAAATGGAGGAAATAAAAAGGAGAAAAAGAATAATTACAACAAAAAAAGATTAAAAGTAACAATAAGAAAAAAATAAAAGTTTAAAGCATGAACTGTTTGTTTAGCACAGATATTAAAATAATAATAATCGGTATTTACACTTAATAACAGGATTAAGGCAAATTATAACAATTTAATTATCTACATTTACATAATTATTTAAGGAGGAGTAACTGTGAAGCGTGGTTTGTTTGTACAAATATACAGTTTTATTCTGAGACTCAAACATTTTTGCACATTTGACCTTCAAAATAAGAGAAAAGCGACTGTCTACATGAGATTTCGCAAAAAACAATCCCACTCTTTCTCACTCCAAAGAATGTTGATGTTTCTGGAAGAATATTAGACACTTGACATTCAAAATAAGATGATCATTGCTGTCTACATTTGATTTCGAAAAACTCTGCACCTTATAAAACCTTAGGAAGCCATACGCAAGTGTAATCTTGTAATACCGGTTGTAAGTCTATAAATAAGCTGAAAAATTTAATCGTAGCTGACAAAACCAAAAGCGGTCAAGTAGCTACTAACTTCCACCGAAACGAAAATGAGCTTTTCAGATGAAGGACGAGAGGAGAAGAGAAAGATAAGCAATTCCGGAGAAAGCAGAGCGGTTAAACGAGAAGACATTAAATAAGAATATGACCAAAGGATAGATTTATTAGTGATTTATTATGCTAAAATGTACGTAGATTATCCCACCCGAGAAACTGAAATCAAACTAAAACCGGCTGGTTGCTATGGCTTCCAACCAAACTTCCATTAAACTTCTACGACGGCTTACTCAATTTTACGATTTCTGTAATTATCTCAGCTTGTTTAACCATAGACCTGTCATCGTAGTCAAATTGAAAAAACTAGAAAGCTGACAAAAAAAACTGGTGCAACTATGACAACCGAGCAAACTGGCAACGGCCGGCCACGGCAACTAGCAGGGCGAGTCGCGGGGCACTACTTGCGTTGCCATTGACAACGGGCTTTTGAGAAATTGTGTAGTGTGCGGGCCATCACATGGCGAGTTTAGTTGCAAACTGTTTTTTTTCAGTTGCCTCGTCAGGGGAGGCAGTTAGAATCGAAATGTTGCTTTAAATAGCCTTTGCCGTGTTTAGCAACCCAATCTGAGTAGTAAGGTATAGTCCGAAAAGCTTCGGCCAGTGGGGACTTTATTTCGGCAATTACAAACTATTAGGTATATTAAAATAAAAATTATTAATCTAGCAATGTATATATCACATTTTCAATGTAATAAACAACTAGTATGGTGTATTATTGATCATGATCACAAAGTTTTACGTCTCGATTCTTAGCCTTACTACCCCGCAAAGGAGACAATAAATCAGAAAGTTTGTTTTATCACGAGGGCTAGGGCCTAGGTCCAGGCTATAGACTACAGACATCCCCTAGCCTAGAACCTACCCCACGGAGACAAGAACTGCTAGTAGGGTAGGCAATTCTTCTGCTCGACAAGGTGGATAATTGAAGACGGGGTGAGTTATGACCGTCACGGTTTGTGGGAAACCTTTCTGCGTACTTATTAGGATGATATTTTCATAGCTTTATCTCAGGTGCTTTACAAAAGTCTTATATTAGTTGTAATTAAGAATTAGTTTCTCACAATTAAAAAACAATATTTTAAATCTTTCTCAAAAGAAAATTGGACATTATAGCGTTCTTTGTCAATCAATTCATTATAAAAATATATTGCTTGAGTGTTCGGATTGTAGTCATCGTGGTGTTAACGTGGGAACTTTATGTGAGATATTATCGAATATGCATATACATTTTATTTTGTGGTCCTACTCAAATTCTACCTCATTTTCTAACAATTTTTATCCGAACACTGTGTATGTTTCCTGTTGAAATCCGCAAAAACCCTAATTTCAACGGATTTTGACAGTGGTCTGTCAAAATCCGTTTGACAGAATCGGTAGATCAACAACTGAGGTGTACTGATATAAAATGTTCTTTGTATCTGTTAACTATGTACTTAATACATCACTGAGTCATCCTTTAGTATTTAATTAATTTATTAAACACGTGCACGTTACACCTAGTCGTCTAGAAGGCTTCTGTCCTCGACACTGCGTATCAAAGTACAATCGCGTCATATTAAATTACCTATGACGCTAACCTACAAGGTTCGTAGCTAATCGTACTATTATTTTTATTTATTGTATTTATTAGCGTAATATACAGTCTTTTCAATTAATAGTTTATATCATTGACTAATAAAATAACTGCATTTAAAAATAAAACAAAAATATAAGAAAAACATGTTAATATAAAACATTTCTGATGAAGTTCCTACAAAAAGTGTACGTATGAAATACTACAATGTTTGTAGGTTTACGTTATTTGAACACAATAATAATAATAATAAAAGAAAGTGGTATATTTAATTCCGAACACTGACGGAACAGGGAAGAATATACAAATAATACAGCAAAATAATAAGTTAAATGAAAAAACACACTCTGTAAAATACCACTTTTATTTTGAATTAATATTACAGCCAACCAAGTTTCGCTTAGCCCAAGCTTCGTCAGGGCTTATTATATCAACTAAAGATAATTAATTACATACAGACACATATAAAAGAAAACAAAATAATAAGTGAAAGAGATAGAAATAGAAGACACCTTATTGGTGCTAGAAAGAGATACAAAAAAAAGAGATAGACAAAATTATTATTAAATTGATGCGGGTAGCGAGGTGGGGGTAGCGTGAAGTGGTGGACAGTGACGGAATGTGGATTTAAAAACAAAATATTTTATGAAACCTGGTTGGCTGTTAAATATTAATTCAAAATAAAAGTGGTGTTTTACAAAGCGTATTTTTTCCGTTAATATATAGATAATGTCACACCACAAAGTATTTGCTTCCTTCGATAAAAAAAATAATAAGTCTTCTCAGATACATATTTGATCGAATAATTTTTAAGGCATTTATATTATGAATATAAATGATTTAAATGTAAGGTTTGTATTGAATACATCATTGTCTGTACATTATCTGTTAAATATGGTATACCTTCTCATTTATATATTTTTTTGTTTAATAATTAATATTTCGTAATTTTGTAGGTAATGGCTACCTCGTAGATATATCTGCTGATGCACACTCATTCTCCTAATGTCTAATACATAGATTCATCTGAATGGAAATGCGCAATATTATATACGTAATAGCAGTGACTATTAAATCAGTATAAAAAGAGTACGATTCAACTCGTGATCTATTCTCGCTAGGGGGAGTTAGGGCGGTAGGGGGGCGGAGAGGTGAACTTGTACGTCTTCTTGCCTGACTGTACGCGGAGCACAGAAGGGTAGGGGGTGATTGTTTCATCCAATTATTGGTGCACCCTCAATGCAATTCAGTACAGTACTTGAAACTACTTGTAAATCTAGCGCCCTTCCCGGGCATCCAATTATGGGATGAGTTAGATAAAGTATAATTGAGTTATTTCTAGATTAGGTATGTACTCCACATGTCCGAATCCGGGCTCACTCCCTAACTATTCGCACAAGTGGTGCAAGAACCCTTGTTTTTCTCAACCACTATCCGGCATAATAAGAAATTATATACTGATAAAATACAGTGCTATAAATAGAGCTAAAACATCGATTTTTAAATGTAAGTTGCGTTGTATGTGGTTATTTGCACAATTATTTGGTATTACATCTAATTCAATAAATCATAAAGAAACGACAGATCTAAACGCTCTGTCATCATTCTTTTCAGTTTCCTGCGCCATTGTCTAGCAAAGCGGAGAGATTGACAACTGATATAAGATTATAATCATTCAAAAGAGTATGGTGCTTTTATTGTTTCAAAAATTCTTTTAAAAATGAATTCTACTATCAAGGCGTGCTTAATAATATCGGCCTAAATCAAACGGTGAATGTTGCTTCGAAAAAGTTACTGGCACAAACATCTCCTTCTTTTCTGATTTTTTTTTATTCCGGAAAAAAAGAAAATAACATTTTCACTTACTTAACTAGAATTTTGAATTATATATTTTTGGTAGTGTGTGTGTACACTTGCTTTGTAATGATTAATCCTGGATAGGATTTTGGTTAACAGACTTTACCAGGCCTGTAAACTGGGCTGCGTGTGTTGCAAAAGTATTTATCAATGAAAACACTTGAGTATAACAAGTGTATTTACAGGAATGCGAACTTTAACAATTAATTAAAAGCGTAACTACCGGAGGGGTAAACAGACAACTGCCTTGAACGTTGAAACTAGAATAAAATTCGCTAGTCACGATTTGATCTGCGCTACCGCTATCGGAAATTTATGAATATTAAAAGTTTATGGCTGTTAGCTACATACTGTTTACTTTACATTACATACTTTTTACATTTCATTACCTTAAGTTACATTACGTACGTTTTACATTTCACTTAATTACCTTAAATTACATTACATTACAGTACATTTACATTACATTACAGCACCACACGACATTATTCCGTCTCACTATTTTTGATTTTTTTTTTAAAACTACTCGGCCTATTTTCATTTTTAATGTTGTCTGGAGGGCAATTATATAAGTTGCCTCCTTCGTAACCAATGGATTGTTTACGATACTTAGTGTGGATGTTTAAATGTATGTTATCATGTAAAATGTTTGTGTACTTGGGACATTTTTATGAATTAAATAGTCTGCTTGATTCTCTGTTTCCACCATAGCTTCCTGTCTTTCCCACTTATACACATTATGCCTTATCTTATGACATTATAAATCTAAGATGGTTGGAAGTTATTTACATCCTGCAGTAAGCAAACGTGCATACAAATAATGCATGTAAATAATATATATTCATTGCGCCTAATATTCACCACCTAACAGTCCATTCAAATCACATAACTACACGAACACCTCATTAGGTATTTGTTAATAAAACAATAAATTGATTGTGTATTGCGTTCGGAGGTAAGACCTAATCCACCAATCCCCCATTCCACCAACTTATTTAAACGTATTGTACTGAATAGCCCTTGTTCTCATTATACAGTTCAACCCTTCTATTTATGCTGAACAAGTGTAGGCACGTTTTAAATAAATGGAAACTATATTTAAGACGATAGACTTCGCTTTTCGGCCCATACAAAAAGGACGCCCGGGAAAAAATACTTTTCTACATTGGAAATTGCATAAAATTAATATATTTTTTTAAATTACCTTATAGAAGGTGCTATGTCGGTATGTTAAATTTTCGATGCGTTTCGTAGTAACGTACCTAAACATTCACTGTCAAACATGTATAATTAATCGGAAAATATGACTTAAGGAAAAACTGCTGCTAACGTAATTCTCATAAGAATTACAAAATTATAAAAACTCAGCAACATAGGCTTCTTCTTTCGAGAATATATTTTTGTTTTTAAATTACAATTTTGTGAAAGTTTGGGTGTAGAAAAATGTTTTCTCCAGAAACTCTTTTTCGAGAGATTTCTGCAGGTAAATAAATACGAGCGTTGTCCCATTCGCACATTGCGCATTCGCATGTCGATATCATAAGTCATAAGTGTGGGTGAGCTGAGCTTATTGTGAGCGGGACAGAATGACAGACGCGCGTGTTCCGCGTGTGGTGCAAAGTCCAGCCTCTTAATTAATGACGCTCTCGAAGAAATGCGCTGTAGCGAGCATTTTATACGCTGATGGAAATCGAAAATATTCCTTTATTCTCCGTTTTAACTTTTAATGAGCGCTTTTATTATTATTATTCCTATGACGATCCGCGGAAACGGCACAGCGACGGTAATGGCTCGCGCAATCTTATTTATATAATACGGGTGCCGAACAGTAATCACTTTCTTGCCTCTTCCTCACTCGTATTAGAAGTAGTAGAAGGGGGGGAAAAGGGGACGCATGGGAAAGGACACGCTGGGGAGGGATGACGAAAGTGTGGGGACGAGGAAGAAGCAAAAGGAAGGAGACGAAGCGTTAGGGGAAAGCAGGGGATAATTTTGGAAAATCTACGCCTATCACACTGACCTCTATGTGACCCGCTCTGAACCTGTGGTCAATCTTCTGAAGTATTCGTGTAAGCTCCAGAATGAAAATCAAAACAACTTGCAAGTTACAAGCAGAAAAACAATACAAACATTTTCTTTGAGTGGCGTTCAACGCATGCCGGGTACTCGCTAGTTTATAATAAAACATAGTAGATATATTTTCGGAACGTTCCAGAGTGGAGGGTACTCTCGGTATCGTAATGGTGTAAGAACACCATTCAGAATTGAAACGTTACTTGAAATGGCTTTATTAGCCTATTTGGTGACCAGATCTGAATAGCCAGGTACTTCCCAAACTTGATCTCCTTCTCCTTCTCACTACCTTTAGCCTAATAACTCATAACTCATAACATACACCAACTGGGGACTTCATAGTCTCACTGGCTTCAGACGGTTGGGAGCAGCTGAGACACACTTAAATAAATATTATTTATCTCTGCCTATTCTCTCTCACTTCTTTTTATTATCTGTATAAAATATGTCTCTAAGACCTCGTATATCAATTTATTTTAAGCTCAAGTTGGAACATAATCCGTATACAGGGTGTTAAGCATCGTACTTGAGTTACTTTAACCAGTGATTCCTGATATTATTTAAAGTAAAAAATGTAAATAAAATTTTGGTCTCTAGTGACATTTTTTTTTTCTACAAAAACGTAGAAATCAGTAGGTATTGGGAAGTTAGGGTCGGGGTCAGGGGTTGGTTGGTTACTTGGCTTAGAGACCAGTGATGACATGTTCCATTGATTTTGAAGAAAAAAGAATTGACAAAAGGAAAAAAAGACATCTAAAAAGTCACCGGAGACCAAAATTTCATTTACATTTTTTACTCCAAATAATGTCACGAATCACTGGTTAAATTAAATCAAGTACGATGCTTAACACCCTGTACGTATAGGTCGAAGGCCTAGATGTCACCAAAATTACGTGTATTGTCTATGAATTTAATAGAGGTATGTGTTTTTTTTTTCATTTGAAAGACAAATCTACTTAATTTTTCGAAAAAAACTTCTTCGGAAAGGTTGTCACTTTGTGATGGCATTATTTATTTTAATGAAAAGACAAATAACTTTGTTTACATCACTTTCATTAATACACAATCAAACATGTTTGATGAACGATGTTCACATCATCAGGATCAAATGTATAGATACTCTATGATCAAAAGTATACATTCGATTCTGATGATGTGAACATCGTTCATGAAACATGTTTGATTGTGTATTAATAAAAAGGATGTAAACAAACTTATTTGTCTTTTCGTTAAAACAAATCTACGGTCTATGCTCTACTGTCACCTCCACGCACCGCAAATACGCGATATTATGATCGCGATCCTTCAAAACCGACGACAGTTAATTTTATGCGGGTTTAATTTGTGAGTTAATTTTTGATAAAGTTCCCCACTTCAATCAGCATGGTGCAAATATGCGAGTACGTTAATTTTAATTAGCATTTGTTTTGCTACAGTAAGTGCACTATAATAGAAATTAACCACTGAAAACAAACTGCCCTGACATTGAAACTTTTAAAAACTACTTTTGATTGATTATTAATGAATAACTCACCATCATTCCTCATCGCTCGGTGAATACAATAGTCCATCCTTATAAAATTAGGCAATGAACGTAAATTTCAAGTATTCAAATATTAGTTAAGTCTAAAAAGGGAACTATTCTGCGGAATAATCGAAGCTTGAGCAGTCGATTTAGCATGCTTAAACTGGGGCGTGGAATGTCGTACATAGCAAGGATACGGACTGGCTGATATACCGAGCATAATTCTCTGTACCTAAATAATATCTGTAGAAAATCGTATTCCTGTCAATGTTGCTAGCTGCTAAAAGCTAAACTATTTCCCAAGCTAGCTAGCTTTCCCAATAAGGTAAGGCGTATTCTGCTTATTTCCCCGTTCCTCGAATTATTCTAATAATATATTATTTAGTTCTCATTGAGATCGATTTGAAATTCTAAAAGCTTAGCGCTGTAACTATTATGGACCACAGGGATTACCAATTATTAATTTCTCGTAAAACGCAAAGAAATTTTTATGAGAATTATAATTTATTATCATACATAGAGAGAGGTAAAGCATGTAAGTTTTTTACTGCGAATTCTGGATATTTATTTGAAAGTATATTTGCGGCACGTTCCAGAGTGGAAGATACTGTCAGTATCGCCCTGGTGTAAGACCACCATTCAGAATTGAAACGTTGCTTGAAATGGCCTTAGCCGTGTTTGGTGACCAGATCTGAATAGCCAGATACTTCCTCACCCTCCTCTTCCCCATCTCCTTCCCGTCCCCACTACCTTTAGCCTCACAACATACCCTAATTGTGGATGCCATAGTCTCACAGTTGAGCAGTTGATTTTTATTACGTTTCAATAATTGAAGTTTGTACAGCGCCCTTGAGATGATTTTTCAATAAACGGCGCTATACAAGTCATCCAAATATTATTATTATTAACTCGTGATTTTTATTACATTTCAGTAATAATATGAAAAAATAAGATTTTTGGTTTTTGGATATGTTCAGAAATAATATTCAATTTATTGGAGCTTTATTTAATACAAGCTTCTGCCCGCGACTTCGTCTGCGTAGGATTAGTACTTCGAGTAATCTATTTTCTTTTCCTAGGTCCCATCTACGCTTATTATTCCAAAATTCTTAACCTATTTATTTAAAATATGTATAATTCTTGATTCGATTCAAAGTATTAGGCGAGTACTTCAAATAAATTCACTAATGTAAATATTTTCCAAAATAGAATTTTGATTTAACGATCATTGTTTTGCAAAATGTCATTCTCAAATTTTGACGTTTTCTATTAAACAATAATTATTATTTTCAATATATTGAAAATAAATAGCTAGCTATATAAATTATAGCCTATATGTTATTCTGATGTATGAGCTATATTATTGTAAAGTTTCATTAAAATCCATTAATTAAATTTCGATTTAAAGAGTAACAAACATACATACATCCATACAAACTTTCGCGTTTATAATATTAGTAAGATTTTTACATTCTGACAAAATCCGCCCGATTTTGAGGAGTTAAAGTAAGACTTTAAATACAACTTGGTACTAAATACTAAACATATAATAAAAATTCATTGCATTTTTCTAAAATGGTTCTCAGCTTGACGTCCCCTGGGCGCAGGACCCTCGGGACGCGGCGGACTGGATGAGGGCGTGGCGGGGGGGCTATATAGAGAGAGGGGGAAGAGGAAGGGCACTCCGCCCGACGCCTAGCGGCTCGATACAGAACTAAACTCAGCTGTCAGTTTACAGTTTACACCGTCACAGTTTGTGGGACTGACGCGAGCCCCGCTGCAACTCGTTTGTTCCGTCCGCGGTCCGCGCCAGTCGCGTGTGTGCACCCTAATGAATCATATCAGAATCTCATTCGATATATTTTTATGAATAAAGAGTTCTGCACAGTGATATAAAACTGCCAGTGTTTAAAGTCTCAGTGACCGTTTTAAAGTGAGAGGTAAAAAATAAACGGTATTGTGAAGATGAAGTGAGACAGAGCGCGCAGCATCTCGCTTCCATCGCCCTATGTTTGTGTTCTTATTGTGTTACCAGTTACCATATTGTAAACAAATGGTATTATTAAAACCTTGTGATGATTTGGATGGAATGCTGATCAACCGGAGTTTAGGAGGTCTCAGGTAGTTCAGGAGATAAGGTCCTCTGGGAGGGATCTCTCCCGGCTACCTGCGGTCTATCTCCTTTCCCCTGTTGCTCCCGGGAGTTGACGCGGAGATGGGAGAGATGTTAAATCGGGCACATTCACACTTCACACTGGCTGATTTGTTGCGGATGATCTCAGACAACAAATTCTTCCCGAAAGACCGCGGATTACGTGAGACTGAGCTCATCATATAAATGTAAATTTGTATAATATTTCCATTTGGTTTTTATGCCAAATTTAATTGATTTAAGTAGCATAAAACAACGTTAATCGTTAGATTAGGTTAATATTTTTTTAATCTCTAAAACATGAATATATTGAAAGATAGAATCATAAAGAATATACCTAATACTAGCGCAGACCTAATGAAAGTCTCAGGGTATTTTAGTTCCAATTTTTAAAAAGATATTCAAAACAATTGTTAAAATATTATAATTATAAGTATATATTATATTATTATAGCAACCCACGTCTGATTTTTCACACAATCAGTTCCAATTTTGAAAATGACATTTAAATTCAAATCAAATCAGAGATCTAGAGTTCATTGAACCAGAGTTACAGACCATCTCACAACTAGAATAAGTAGATTTTTATTACATTTTAATAAGAATTTCTGTACAGATGCACAATTTTCTTGAGTTTGGCTATCAATTAGGTATTTCTGTTTTCGTGAGCGCTGATAACGAACAAATAAATTACAGATAGATTATATAATATGCAATTACAATATTTTAAATAGTTATACGCTATATTGCGAAACAAGTGGAAATAATCATGAAAATGATTGTCGTATATTTTTATATCAGTCCAATGAGTAGGTAATAAGTACCTAGGTACCTAACTGGTTGCAGAATACAAAAACCCTCTCTCACAGTCCAAAGATATCGTAAAATGCAGAAAGATGACCCCTGTAGCCAGTAGATATATACACAGTTGTAGTTGCGATACCGTTCATTTCCACCGTTTGCATACAGTCTGACCCGCGTACCCGTGGGGTTAAAGTACCTGCACTTAACCTGATATATCTACCTACCATAAGGTAAATGATCGCTTAATGAGAAAACTCCTTTAAATTTAGCTTTTGACTCCCACGTCCCACCTGTACATGTTTCAACTCAACTCTTTATTTGTGAGATGCTTAGTTATCATAATTGAAAGAACTTCGTGAAACAAACGATAATTGGTTTTTACATAATTTGCAAATTGCCCGGTAGAAAGCGTTAAAAAAGAAGAGGAAAGGGAGATATTTAAATACGAATGTAAGAGGAAGCGCGCCGATATTTAAAAACGATTATACTTTAACGAAAAATGTTCAATTATTTTATTAAACACGACTCGTTTAAAATATAGCAAAAATCTCTCGACAAAAGCTTATGTTGCATTTCAAGATACACTGTAATTTTTTTCATTCCCATAACATGTTAAATAACAGAACAACATGTGTTTTTAATATTTTTCGGAGCATAATTTGTGATTTTTGGGAATTTCATATAATTAACGTTTAGGCTCTAGAAATATATAGATATTATCTTCAAAAATAACATATATTTATTTAGAAACTGTTCACGAAAAATGTGTTATGAAACGGTAGTAATTTGGAGGAAACCGGACGGTGTTTTGTCCATACAAACGTATCCCCCAATTTCCTTTGACATTACTGCAAATATTTTTTTATATAATATAAGTAGATATCGGCCACTATCACGTTGCTGCGTTTACCTTTTTTGATAAGTTACTTCTTACAGGAATCCACCATCCAAAAATCGTTAAAATTGCCTGGTTCGAAGTTCGAACGTCATCAACGCCATCAGTACACAAACTAAACGATGCATGTATTTAAAAAAAGCAAAACGTTTAGATATATGGGGTATTTTCTTCTAATACAGTTTAAAATATCTTTAAAATCGGTCCAATTAAGGAGGAGAAAAATAAGGAATACAAAACCTCGATTTTGATGATTTTATTTAGATATTATCAGCCTGAGGTGCAGTTGTCCCTTGCGCACAGTATTCGGGAGTATAAGAGCAACAGTGAGAAAAACATTTTAGTAAAATAGCTATTGTTCAAATTTCTCGTTTGGGATAAACAGTCAAAAAAGTACAAATTTTTAAAATATCTCAAAACTTCAAAAAATCGAGTAGGTACCTATATCTAGTAAAAATAATGTTTTGGGCTAGCCGCCACTTGTTGTCTTTCTAATTAGATGAAGTTTGATTTTTGTTCTGTATTACATGTCGGAATCAGTTAAATCACTTCATAATTATAGTCTATTCCAAGCTTCATGGCCTGGTCCTCTATAAAGCCGATCTTCAAACATAGAGATGAAACCCAAACTGTAATCTAATACACTATTGTAGCCCACAATATTTTTTAAACGAGGGCGTATTTTATAATTGACAGACATATATAAATAATGGTCCCGCATCATGCCGTGAATATTGTACCACAAACAGTATAAAAAGGCCGAATAATATATTATTTTATGCCTTTTTCACATTGAGAGTAAAAAAACTCCCAGCAACTTTTTCTAGCCAACGACAACTACTGCCGTGGCAACAAAGGTAACAATTGAAGTTTGGCTGTCCTTAGGCAAAAAAAAATATCGGGACCTTCTTACTGCCAATACGAGCATAACATAAATAAACAGAATTTAGTCGATTTCGTTTAAATATAAATTGAAGAAATTACTGAAAAAATCGGAAATCCACGGACAGCTTTCCAATTAAAAAACTGTTTAAGATAGCATGCTGGTTTGCCTCCCGAATTGTTAATTTCCCAATACGTTTTAAAATTATCTTCTCAAAACACGCCAAGCGGATAAATGTAAATTCAGACATTGAAAAGTTACTTCGGCTAAATTATTTTCTCCGATGAAATACTTTACTCCCACGCCAACTTCTTCAATCAAATGATGTCCAATATTAGAGCAATTTGAACTAAACGTTGTTACAAATCTCTGTATTTATTTTAGTTTTATTCACCCGTCTTTGTAAGGGTTCCAACTATTCGTTTAATTAATTTACCGGTCCCAACCTCAAAACCTATTTTCCACTTTAATTAGGTATTTGGTTGTATAATGCATTATGTATAGGTTTATTAACTATTGGTTCATTCTGTTGGTTGTACTTCCATTATTATATTTGCTGTTAAGCTCTGCTTTTTATATTTGCACTTTGTTCAACATTATTAATTGGTCTATTTTTTGGCATCCTGTTAATGTTCCTAAGATAAATTAAGTAAATAAACTCTTGACAGACATGGGGAGAATGTTCTCTTCATCTGGACAAAACTCAACTAAATCAAAATATTAACTTTCTATAATTGAAACAGATTTAGGCGAACCTATTAATGCAACTTCAAATTTGCTATTCACATATCTGTACCTGAGAAGCATACCGATGCAAGTCCAAAAAGCCAATTGTTCAGGAGAGCCAAAACCATTTTTTTTCTGTAATTATGGTCTCATAACTTCTGCAGATATTCATGCCGATTGATGATTTTTTTAAAATTATTAAACCAATTAGTTTTGTTTTAAAATTGAGAAAATAAAATGAAAGATTTTACATGCAAAGCCTAAAAATAAATGTTTAAAATTAATCACTATGGACTTGAGTCATTCTGCTTCAAAATGAAATAGACTATTTTCTTATGACAAGTGATGAATTATTAAAAGATCGATGTTTGAAAATTTAGGTAAAAAAAAACATACATTTTACTGTATATTTCTTTATATAATTATTAATTACTTATTCTTGGTATTTTCATTATCTTCGTCATCTGACAGAGGATAATCTGGCATTTATGACTTAAAATTTTGTTAAAAAAGCGCTGTGGATCTTTTTTAACATTAGCTCCATACACTAGGCCCCGAGAAAAAAATCCCTCAGGGCCTATGTCATCTTTGGGGATGCTGTGTGGAGTGTCTTAGGGTAAGGAAAAAAAGTAGGTTCTGGGAAGGAGTTTTATTTCATTTTTATCCTCTCTGTATAATGATTACAAATATCACAGGTATCGTTTGTTGATAGATGAGGTTATTGTGTTTAGTTTCATACAAAATGTAAGAATAATTTGTTGGTATACGTACGAAATTACGTATACCAACAAACTTTTCTTACATCTTCCCGCCAATAAACATTGAAACCCTGTTAATTTGTTCGTAAGAACTTCAGTCCCGTTTTTAACTGTTTTTACTATTAAAATTATCGTTTTTTCGAATAACATTTTTCTCCGTGTACTAAAGGTTTCCCGAGCTTTGGACACCCTTTTCGTAATAATAATATTACCTAGTCCTTTTAAATTATAGCACGTGTAGATATAAATAATACTACCCACTGAACACGTGTGTTTAGATACCCACCTTGCTTATGGTATTCATCATACACATTGCTATTATTTATTGAGCTCGTGTGTTGCTACTAGAAATGACCAGTCCACGTGACTATCGTAACTTGATGTTTGCAGCCCTCTAATAAGCAAACCTAAGCCTAGACAATATAATCTCATTATAAAGCTTGATTCACACAGTAAGTTCTTTCGTGCGATGCAATAATAATTGTTCCCAATCGGACTTTGTATGTGGCAGTTATATGAGGTGTTTAGCTTTTTACCTCTAGAGGCTATAAGACTTTGAGAGTCAAAATACTCATAGCATGCTTTTTATCCAATTACAAACACTGCTGTGGAACTACACAATACTTTTTGTCCAGTCTTTGGCTAGTAAACGAAGCTGAAAGCTTTTAAGAACAGGATTTTTGCTACAAACCGAGCTCGCGACTAACGATCATCAATATTCTGTTGATCAATGGCTGATTTTGAAATAAATTTCAACGTCTTGGCACTCCTACTCACCACAAAGACTTTGTCTACGTGAAACACTCAAGACGCGAAGATCAAAACTTTTGCAAATAACCAAACGTTTGACTCATATCAAAAGGTCGATAATGTTTACTCCTGAATTGAACGAGACATTCAGAGTTAAAGGGCTTGATATGAATCATTTCAATTATTACCCTAAGATAAAAATCATCTTAAAATCTTTAGGACTGTAAAGCAAGTACTTAGGTACTGCACCTTAAATTAATTACATTATAGCGTGGTTGAAATTTTAAAAGTCACAAGGGGTTGGTGTGATTCACACCCGTAGCCTATATTATTATAGATGAATATATTTCCCCTCTTCACGCAAGTCAAAAATATATAAAGTTGTATTCCAGTAAGCCTACCCGAACCACTTGACACTTTTTCGAGGTATCCCTAATTATTTTTCCTATTGTAGTCTGAGTCACGTACTATTGTTAAGAGGATAGACTTTACGCCATACGCCGAAAGTTTAGGTATTTATTGTTCCTAACTCTGTCCCACTCAGATGAAGCTTACACATACAACTGCACACAACAATACTGAATACCTCGCACGCTCGCACACTCGACTAACACGTGATACTCTGTCCCCTGTCCCCGAATATCATATTATTCTCGTTTCGAGCGCCTAGCAGCAAATCATCTAGGTAGGTACCTACTATTCAGAATTCGGAAGTGTGTATAATTATTATTTGTTTTCGTAGTATTTAGATCTCGCCTGACTTGTGATACCTCAATCACATTGATCAATTAGTGAATGTTCGGCAATAACTAGATAAGTGATAATTCATGTAGGTATTGTTTATCATAATTTCCAGCGTTATTCAAAACTATAAATGTTATTATTATATTATGTTATTCATTTTGGTCGGCGGATATAGGTGCCGCCGCCCCGGGAACCATTTATTGGATAACCAACACCTCTGCGATAGGTCACCCCTTTAAGTTTAAGTCACCCTCGACGTTTGGTGACTTAGCCGGGGTGCCCGGGTGCATGTGGTTAGGTTCGTCCGGGTCTTGGCGGCGGATGCGTCTACCCACCAATTACGTAACAGGCCATATCAGGAGAGACTGGTTGAGGGAAACCTTTGATCTCTCCGCCGGTCTCTCCCAGAACATCGCCTTGCACCGCATTGGGATTTCCATTTTTGTTATTCCTAGAGAAACCGACCCCCAGATTCCTACCCACCCCTCATACCCTTTTCCTTCCCAGAACTTGCTCTCCTTCCTTTCCTCAAAATACCCTCTGCAGCATCACAGCATCCCCAAAGATGACATAGGCCCTGAGGGAAATTATTTTCCTCAGGGCCTCCTGTGTAGAGCTAATGTAAAAAAATCATAACTTCATTGTGGTAGCTAAGGTGGTGATTAGTGATGATTTGCACATTTGGTTGGCGGGTAATCGTAATAAATCACCGACATTGGTCTTTGTAGACCAGTGCAATTAGCGATCCGCGATGGTAATTATTCCGGTAGTTCCAATTTTTTAATATGTTTTATAAACTGGTTCCTTCACGTAAAATCCAAGTTTTCGACCTGCACACCCGTGCTCGTGCCGCCTCAAATCTAAAACCAAAAATCTCAACCAGTGCAAATTTTTCCCCAAGTAGCTGTGGCAAATACGTGGAAGCTAAAATTTGTTACAATTATTTTTAATTTATTATTATCTTCCATCTCTCAAAAGTACTGATATGTAATAATCCAGTCAAGGAAGGAGGTGTGGAGTGCGTGAGCAGGTACCTAAGTGATTCCTTCAGAAACTTGATCAGGGTGCTTAGGGTGTGAACATACCCAAAGTCTTGACGTCCAGCTGTCGAGCTAGGAGGGAAAGGGAAGGGGGGAATGGTCCCAATTTTCGGGTTTCCGCTTACATCTCGAAAACGGTGGTTCGCGGGTAATATTTTTTTCCATTAGATGAAAGCTCATAAAATTATCTTCAACTTTTATTCTATGCGTGACTTTCAAATTCCCAGCCGTTTTTGAGTTATACGCTCCCAAAAAATTGTATAGAATTAAATTCCCATTCAGAATATATGTATACACATGCAAATTAATCTCCAACCAGTCAACATTTACAGCAATTTTAAGTTTATTTATAATTTATAATTTTAATTTTAAGTGTTGTCAATTTCAGAAAAAAAGCTTTTTTTATCTTACTATTGACACACAAAATGTGTTCGTTTGGCTAAAAATTTGTTTGACCACACTTCCAGTTATTAAATAAAGTAAACAAAAATCATGTTACTTGAAAATTTTTATATTATAGTTTAAAATTAAAAGTCTCATGATAATTTTATTCTATTTCGTTACATTAATACACCAAATCATAAACCTCACTGTTCTCAATAACATCATGTTACACTCTGAACTTTATATGGATTAACGTTTTCATCCTCTTTGGACGTCTGGCCAGGTCCTGGCAATGGTTGTTCATTCGTGGCATCTTTATCCTCAGTAATGTCGTCTTCATCGTCGTCCTCGGCAACAGGCACGCAGTTGAGGCATTTCCCTTGGCAGCGGAGGCAGACTGCATAACAGTTCATCAATGCTTTTCGGCATCCACATTTGCCAATTACAAAATCCTTGGTGCAGCGGCAAAATATCATTTTCAGAAGGACCTTCTGGTGGATCTTCTGTTATAATTGGCACCAGGGTGGCTCCAATATGTTTCCTTCCTATGACTGGACTATAAAGCTGTAAAAAAACTTGCACAAACAAGTATATTGCACTACGAGTTTTTTGTTTTCTTGATTATCTCTTTTCCAGTGCATTTTCGAGAAAAATTATGATCACCAATTTTGTAGAACATAAAATTTCACAAAAGACTTAGGTATATGTTTTATGTTTTATCAGGTATCGAGGTTGTAATCCGCTAAAATCAGGTCAAAAAACAGTGTTTTACTTGGTTTACATTCCGTTAGTTTTTCAAAATGGTAGCTCGAGGATTTTAAAACAAGCGATCAGTTTATAAAACATATTATAAAAAAATTAACTACTAGAATAACGATTGCGACCCCCTTATTTGCGCTAATTGTCTGAGGGGGTTTCTCACCATCCTCCTAATAGCTTATTCATACTATAAAGTTTGTTTTCGATTTACGATTGACGGTATATTTATTTATTAAGTCGAAGTTTATTGTTCGGTACTCGAACCTATGAATATTGGCTATATATATTGGATAAGTTGGCCGAGTTTTCTAAGTATTGCAAATATTTTATTTTTAATAAAATCCCGTATCCACTGGAGGGACAGAGCAATTAAAACATTTTTTTCTCGGATTGCTAAAGGAAATTTTTCCGCCCACATAAAAAAATCATACCTCCGAATTTGAATATCGAGAATATACAAACTGATTATAGTTCTATGTAGCCAATGAATTCCCCTATCTTTTGTTTATTATAACATATTTGTAGGATTTATAAAAAAATATAATTAAATGTTTAACCTTAAAATATTTTAAAGAATCTAGAGAATATTTATTTTGTTATATTTTGAATCCGAGGTATTGGAAATAGTGCCATAATGGGGCAAAAAGCGCTCGGGTGGTTAAAGTATGGATAAGCTATTAGGGGGATGGAAAATATAATTTTTTTTACAAACGACAATAATGAAAACATAATCCGTGTTGTATGCGGTATATATTGTGATTTTGATGTTTTGTGATGTAAAATAACTGTACACAACAAAAACTTTCAGATCTTAAAGATATTACAAAATATTATAACTGACTACATCTACATTATTTGTGGGAATGTTTTTAGTTTGAGAAAGGACAAAAAAAGTTTTTTTTTAATATTTATTTGTGAAAATTGTAATTACAACATTATAAATATTTTTTTAACATCTTATATTAAATTACTACTCTTCCATTTAAAGCCTTTGCTTTGCTTGCAAATAATCATTTGATTGCAAATTTGTTGCCCATCACTTAAAGAAAAGTTTCCGCGAAACATGTTGTTAGGTATATCGGAGGAAGCTTGTTTAGATTTCACAAGAGTCCTAAAATATTTCACATTATTCTTTGTGTTTAACTCAGCATTATTTATATAGTTTGTAAGTAACATTATGTGTTCACAGGAATTAGTTTGAGTAATATTGTAAAACAGTCGTATGAAAAAATATATTATATTTATTACGTATTGTAAAAATGTATTATCTAAAATACATTATTATGAAATTAAATAGAACTCACGAATAAAAAGAAAGATCAATCCCATCACTATTATTGTGTAAAAATAGTCGTACCATCACTATGATGGCTTCACCCCCCCGACCATGCACTCCTTGCCACGACCCGTCAAACGTGAGAATGAGACGACTGCAGTAAACTCTCAAATTTACCTACAGAAATCGCTCGAAAAGGGGTTTATGGAGAATACACTTTTCTACACCGAAACTTTCACGAAATTGAAATTTTAAAAAATATAAATTTTTTAGAAAGAAGAAGCTACGTCGGTAGCTTTTTATAATTTTATAATTCTTTATGAGAGTTGAGTTAGCAGCACTTTTTCCTTAAATAATATTTTTTGATAACTCGTATGTGTTAGACAGTGAATGTTTACGTTAATACGAAACGCATCGAAAATTCGAAAACATACCGACATAGTTTTAACCTTCTAGAAGGCAGTACAAAAAAAATATATTCATTTTGTGCAATTTTCGATGTAGAAAAGTGTTTTTTCCCGGGCGTCCTTTTTGTATGGGCCGAAAAGCGAAGTCTATCATCTTAACACGAATAATCTTGACATTGTTGAATGAGAAAAACCTTGAGAGTTTATTTGGAATAATAGTTTTGAAGGGAAATTCTTTGAAATATGTTCGAGTGTTTTCATGTGAGATGTTTGAAAGGTATTCGGGAGAGTGTTTGATTCCAGGGTTCCATTGGAATCTTAGTTATTATTAGCTTAAATAAATATCCTATGTGTGATAAAGTCATGTACCTACGACCGAATTACTATTGAGGAGTTCCAAAAATAATATTTGTCCAATGAAAAAGTATTTAACAAAAGTAAAATGATGTTCAGATACCTTGGACACATAGAGTGTACCTATATGTAAATAGAGAAAGCAACAAGATATAGTACAATTAAATGGAAGAAGATGTCAGGAACACCTCAGGAATACCAAAATAGCATGATCAACAAGTCAAACACGGGTAATGTCAAGAGCCAGAACAACAAAAGATAATAATGTAAGAGACGCTATTTGAATTCGAATGAAGTAAGGTAAGAACTTTGGGTCAAGAAAGAGCTTGTCGATCTTTATAGTCGGAGCACAATAAACTTAATATAATATCATTGCTCTTTTGCAGAGTTCTGCAGCTTTGGAATAGTTTTCACCAAGCAAGATGCATATTACTGATAATAGCCATTACCCGCTGCTTGTGGGCGTCGAAGGAACTACGATCACTTTCATTTTTACTATCGGATGAGATGAAAGCTGATTTCTAAATCTGTTTTGCTTCGACCAACTACTGCTGTATTACCGCGTGCTGCTGTAGTAGGTAGGTAGGTACTGCAAGAGATTACCATCCGCAGGAAAATAGTGTTAAGTGGTACCTAATGTTAATTTGCCTGATTGATGAAGCCGAAAGGATACGTAATAGATATAGGGATATTGAATCTCACATATTTAACGTTTACGAGTTCTTTTGGTTGTTTGTTCTAATAAAAAAGTCGACTTGTGTGTTTCCCCTTCCACAACCCTGTAGAAAATATCTATCTCAATATTAAAGTCGATTTACAAACGGTGCCACGCATCTCCACCTTGTAAATGTTGGTACTTATACCTTGAAGAAAGGGCGCTATAATGTGCTATGATTCGATTTGAACTCCCTACCTTTGTATTTTATATCTATCTTCCATATTGACCGGTCAGTGGTTGAGTGGGCATAGCGCTTGGGTCCCACCCAGGCGTTCCATGTTCGATTCCTCGGCTGGCTAAGTCCTCCATCACAACACAAGCAACATCTTCCGCTTAGTGTGGTGGTAGTAGGAGATTTTCAAATGTTGTTGGGTTATTCGTAACCCGGGAATGTTTGTCTTTCTTTATTAAAAATTAAAAAAATAAATAAAAAAATAAAAATTTTTTAATTTGGCTAGCATATTTGGCTCTCTCACAACATTAATAACTGTCTGTTCAACATGTCATAACTATAGGTTTTGGAGGTTCGCTCCCTTTGGCGATGGCGTGTTAGTCTCTTGGCAATTGGCTGGTCTATTGACTTGAGTTTTTTAGTTCAATGGCCCGGTATCGGAGTTATTTTATATAGAAAATTGTTTTTGGACTTCTCACCAGCTCTTTTCATTTCAGAGCAAATCTTCTCTTGTTGCTATTCTTATTGCACTGAGCTGGTCGTTTGAACGAGCTCTGTAGAATCTGACTGGCTGGGAGTGATTATAGACATTGTCTTTTTGGATTACTTGCCACATTTTCACTAAGTTTTGCTGTTATAAGACTTAAGAGGTACTGTTAAACCCGCTTCATTCCGTAGGTTTTACAGATCCTTTCTTATTGTCTGTAGCGTCACAGTCTGGTAGTATGATATCTGTTGGCTCGTCGATCGGCTGTGTTGCGTAGTTCAACGGCCTGACTGGGAGTGATTATAGAAAGGGGTTTGGTGGTAGTTCGCAGCTGGTAATAAGTAATAAGTATTAAGTAATAACATTCGGTAATGTTGTGTAAGTTAACCGCATTGTGTACAGACCTGCCCACCTTGGATTGCTCTAACCAAACCGCAGGCTTTCGTTGGCATTATGAAATGTGTCTAGTATTATCCAAACTTCATTTCAGTTAACCATTACATAAAATTGATAATGGTTTTTTTATTTTACTTTATGTGGAACGCAAATTCCAAAAGCTTGGAGCTTTGGCTGTCTCATTTTGAAAGATTAATGTGACTCTGTGGGGATTATACGAAGGAAGTAGAAAAAGGAAAAAAGGTGGAGGGTTTGGGAAATACCTGGCAGTAGCTATTCAAATCCGGTTACTGTGTAAACTTCCTGACGAATAACACTGTGTTTTGGCTCTCCGAAAATTGAGGAGGAATTATAATGTCTCAAAATCAATCAACGATAATATTTTTTGGCTGCTGTTTTCAGTATCTCTTACTGCGGCTTATCATAACGCTGTTGAATAACATAAAACTTTGTTTAAATGTCTACTGAACTATTATGAACGAAATAAAAGCATCTGAATTTACACAGAAGAAAATAGTGCATTTTTACAGAACTTGGCTGTCGGGCTAGCTCCGAAATTAGGTTATCAATCACATTATTCCTTCGAGATATCATGACTAACTAAAGAGATGAGTTCTGAGACATGCCATTTTTACATTAGACATGCTATTTATCCATAATTCAGTTTCCGTGAGCGGATCAATGCTGAAACCAGTTATGATAACTTACTGCGAATAGATTAATTTATTCTGTTTTCTCACATCTTCTTATCTGTAGAATAACATTAGCTTTTAACTACATTATCGTAGTTTAATGGTCGTAGAAAATATTTGCCTGCAGTGGTTATCAGAAGTGTAATAAGTAATAATAATAAGTAATAACACGGTGAAGGTAACGCATGGCCGCGCAGCTCCCAGTCTAGGGGTCAATGTCCTGACACGCGCAAGTCGTACCACAGGTACATTGCAGTAGGGGCATTGCCGTGACTGCCTTCAACACTCCTTGTTCCCACTCCCACTCCCACTCCCACTCTTGTAACCAGACTATCGACAGTTCACTTCGGGAGTCGGAAGTCATCAGCGCACTGCTTTCTGTGTAGGTAGATGGATTACCTCTGGCCTCGTACTGACACTTAGAGGCCTGCGAAGAATGTCCCATTAGAGTCCTAGACAAGTTGAGTGTCCTAGAGCGTATTAGGCAATAATTGAATATGAGGACGTTCGAACACCTCGGCGTGTGAAATTGTGAATCAGACGAAATGCACTCCATAAGGTTCAAATTCCCGCTTCACCAGCCGCCTGTTTGCGAAATGCAAAAACAACATGGCCAAAATGCATTTTTATTTCATTTTATGAAGTTCAGGCACAAATACAAAAATGTGCAATCCAAGAATTTAATTTGCCACATTATACAATAAAACTATACCCAAAAGGGAGATCGTTGATAGGAGATATTGCACTTTAACCTTTACCACCAGTTTTTTTTTATAGAACTGATACTTAATTTTTCTAGGCTTATGTTAAAAACTTTCTCTATCAAAAAAAATCTCTCCCAAAGGCGAAGATGTGTCTGTACTCGCAGTATATCAAATTTTCGAATCAAAAACTCATGCTCATGAGTTTGCGTAACTTCTCATTGCAATGTATAGTATGGAAATAAAGTATGGTTTGAAGAAATTGCCACAGGGAAATCAACCCACCTGTGGACATCTATAAATATGTAAATAAGTATATGCTCCATACAACGAAGTTTACATTATCCAATACGTAAAACTTCATGTCTAAAAATACCTCCGATGTCTCTGACAGGTGCGGTTATAATGACAATAAACGTTTCAAATGAGCAAATTACCATACATATAATATCATTATTTATAAACATTTCAACGCCACTGCGATATAATAATATTATTATTTAACTGTTTATAATATATAAGGATTAAACGAATACAAAAATATCTGAATTTACAAAACGTTGATTGTTAGTAAAATAATAAGTATTTACTCAACTACATATATTATGTTAGTTTCGATTGACAATACAATTTTCCAATCGGTAAACGGTGAGCATTATTTTGCAAAGTGATGTATTTAAATCAGTAGATTATGAAATGAAATATCATAGGAATGGCGTACTCCTTGTATTGTTGAACAGAATCCAATATCTTTGTCTTATGAACTAACACTGCGAATTATTTGGCTAGTTACGGTAGACAAAAATGGGAAGAAAGATGCTGTGGATACAAGAGTTAAGTATAAACATCTGTCAGATTATACATTTACTTCGAATATTCCCTCTTAAAATTCATTTTTTAATAGATTCGCTGTTTTAGAACGTATTCCAAAATAAAATACTGTGTTTGAAAGCAGATGAACGACAGAATTCAGATGTCAATATTAAAAACGAACATATTATTCAAACAAATTTAAATTTTCATAGCAAACATAGTAAAAAATTTTAAAATCGCTTTCTAGTGGTTTTTTTTAACGTTATTCACCATTTTTTCCGAAACGGAAAAAAAAAATTTAATTAATCAAACATATAATAAAAGAAATTGTCACATTTTTATTTTTATATAAAAATAATAATTTAAAAAATTAAAAACCTGGACCATTCTGATTTATAGAATTATTTCAAGGTATTCGGGAGCCTCTGTGGTAAAACTTTAAATGCAAAGAGGAAGCTGTTTTGAGAAAGTTACGCCTACAGTTTTGGACAAAGCTCTTTCTCAAACTGTCTATATTATATTTCCGACCGTAATAGAAAAGGAGACAGAATGAGTTTTATGAGAAAGTGTCGTTTGGTGACAGAAATAGCACTTCGTGGCTCAACTGATTTTTCGTGACGAATAAAGCACAACGGAGCCAGAGTGGTTAAATTATTCTAAGGGCTCCCGACAGTTGTTTTGTACACCAATATAAAATATAGCCGATTATTATATACCCTGTCATTGCAGTGTACAGTGTGACAGTGTAGCTGCAATGACTGGTCAGGCGGAGAGTGGAGAGCGGAGTGTACGGAGTAGAATGGTTGTGGCAGTCTTTGTTCTCTCGGCCTGACCCGAATCTCCGCTCCCAGAAAGTGGTCCACGCAACAGCATTCGCAACTACCTCCAGGTACTCGGTATTGGTTTTGGTACTTACCTCCGCCTGCGAATATTAAGACCCGTTATTCGACATCAAACTTACTACTACAGCTTTACAAATCTACATATTATGCGCAGAATAAGCAGATATTTTTAAAAACACCGAAAAACTTGCAAAAAAGCTTTCCACAAATTCTTTCAAAACAGTAGTTATTATACATTTATACATATAGTACCTATATGCTCGATATCCTCATCGTCAATTCAATTTTACAGAAGTAATTTGAATCAATGTAGTTTCTTTGGAGAAGAAGATAATACTAATATAATAAATCTAGACGAAAATATGAAAAAGAACGAAACACAGAAAAATAAAAAGGTAACGGTTACAACTGAATTAGTTAGTTAGACAATTAGTTAGTTTACAGTTTACACCAAACTTTCTATTTTTATCGTTTTGTAATCTTTATTTTATAAAAACATTTATTCCCAAAAGTAATTTTACCGAGAATAAATATCTAAACATATAACTAAAATTGATAATGTTTTTGAAAATGTAAGAATTTTTTGAAACGAGAGAATTGTAATTTCCAAATATAAAATAAAAACACATTTTTCCCAACTTTAAACAATCAATAAATACGTAACATGCAAAATAGCGCGTTGTCTTTTATTTTGAAAGTGAATATTACAAAGCGCTCTGAATTGCCCATAATAAAAATGACGATTGGGGGTAAAAAAAAATCGTTGCCCTATAGATTCCAAACAGAAATTTTGTGCAAATTTCATGATGCCGGAGTTCATCGTTTGAAAACAATTCTGCTTCATATAACACAGCTGTCTGAAAACACAAAAAACTCTCGAACCGTGAGCCTCGGGAAATTTGCACCAGAAATTTATTGGTCTACAGAACAGTTTTTGGTTCGCATCTTTTTGCATCATGGGCTATTAAATGAGTGAACACTGTCTACATTTTGGAAATACTGATCTGGCATAATGCTGTATTTCCGGTTATTTGCAGCGCAACCTTACCGTTTACCGACACCATTTCCGTTTTAAAAATAAATAAATAAAACGTTGAAGTTACAGCTGTCTACTGTATAATATTATAATCCTTTGGCCTTGTAGATGTAGGTGTATATAAATAGTTGTAGGTGTAGGTGTGTATAAATAGTTGTTTTGGCGTTTCGCTAGCAGATTCACAACTTTACTCCTAACCTCAAGATCAAGAAACTAATCATTCGTAAAACCAACTCATCCACACAAGGCCACTTTCATAATAGAAATTGATATTTTCATATTTAAAACAACTGCCGGCAAGAATTCTACAACTATTTATAAATATCGTTGTAACGCTATCGAATCATCGAATGTATCAAGAAACTAACATAATACATTATTATGTGTATTGTTTTAGTTTTCTTTGTTTTTGGTTGAAAGTTGATTGTAATGAAATTGAATGATATTGCAATATCCATTGCGATTGAAGAAATATTTTCTGTGGCGTTTGTTGAATGAATCTTGGGGAGAGAAAGTTTACTCAATGACGATTTTTTTTCCAGTGATCCTTTTCATATATAAATTGATAAAATATCTACAAAATTCTAGGAATAAATATCTTATCCGTAAAGCTCTAAGTGCTTCGTGCCAGAAAACCCCTCAAACATTGAGTTCTAGCGCTTTAAAACTTTCGCATCTTTGTCTTTTTTTATAATGAAATTTATAAGGCAACACCACCAGTTTTGGCTCGCAGTGCCAATTATTATCATGATTTATGGCGCTATATTAACGATATATTTTCCAAAGTCCCTAAATCGTTTAATTCAACTGAACGGATTCACAGTTCCAATCCATACCGAATTTTTAAGAAAACCGATGTCACCATTCTACACAAGATATGTCGACTTTTAGGCCTTAGAGAGGCCAATCATATTGATTATCTGTTCGAATTTTTTTTATCTAATAATAATATCATTAGAAGTAAGGAAAAATTTGGCCTACTTCGGGCACTTACAGCATATACTTATCTCGATGCATCTCCATTCCAGTAAAATAAAATTGCGATGAAAGTCCTGTAATAACTACCAACAAAGTTATTGTCGAGTGTTGTAAATAATGTTTCACCAAAGTTAAATACGGCTTGCTGAAAGCCCCCGTTGCAAAACCGCCGCTTGTTGAGTCGGCCTAACAGTTTCTCGCCCCCGAGCCACGATCAATATTCTCGCAGCCTTCTTCCGCCGTGTCTGCTGTCTGCACTCTGCCTCTGCACTCTCTGCACACTCTGTACAGCTCATGGCTCTCATCGTGCACCCGGTGTTCTGCGTTCCATTTACTGTTCATAATGTCTCTAGCCTATATTAATTAGGGTTCCATCATAAAACCTTTATCGGTTAACATGTTATTTTTTTTACTTCACAAAGAACATCAAACCACATCAAAATTAAAACAAAATCAAAAACAAAAACAAAATCAAAAACCAAATCAAAAACTAAATCAATAACGAAATAAGATAAAAACAAGATACTCCACCATGCAAGATGGAAAAACAAAATCAAAAACCATATCAAAAACGAAATAAGATAAAAACAAGATACTCCACTAGCAAGATGGAAAAACAGTTGAGTGGGAAAAAATAGAATACATAAATGAAAAAAGTCGAAGTACCTAAAGGAGTTTGTAGTTTGATAAATTAAATTTTGTTGTTCTGCTTTCCGACATAAATTCCACTATGATTTGTTTATATTTAGTGAATGATGTGTTAAATACCTCAACAACATCTTTACAGTCATTACCCAAATTTCGTATACGGCGAACGGGATTATATAATTGTGATTATGTGTTGAATTGTCACAATAGAACGGTAGATATTGCCTCCTGTAGGTTTGCAGGATATGTGGAAAGTAATTAAGGACTGTCAATTATTGAATTATAATATCCAGACACGCTGGACATCACACGCAGAAATTAGTAAAACACTTTGTATCAGTTCAATTACAACGAGAAGCCTCTAAGTCAGTCTCCGGAGAAGCAATATAAATAATTTTATTGGCCATTTCGTTGAAATTAAAATGAAAATTCTTCGTGTTTGGCGGTCTATTGATATGACATAATATGATATTATGACTAAGAATAAACAAAAACAAAACATTTTAGGTTCTTCGTTAAGGATAAGGACTAGTTAAGACTAGATAAGACTAGAAATAGATAAGTTATATAAATAAATAGAAATAGATAAGAAATAGATAAGTTCTACGATAAGGACTTTTTAATGATAAGAAATTTACTTACTAGCCTAAAAAACCTTATTTAAAAGACGTCAAATTATTCGTATATTAATTTGAACCAAAAAATAGCTATTAAAATGCTTTATGTTGGTTCTCCGCGAGACTTAAATAGATGCTCGTCATTTTTATTAACGAAATATTTTTAGATTTTTATTTGTCGTGTTCTGTTTTGTAACTGTTCTCTTTTATCCTTTTTTGTGCCGATACCTACCCCACTCCCTCAATCCAAGTCCCTGCCACTCACGTGGTTCAAACACACGCTGACATTCTAACTGGCTATCGGTGTTTCACTTCTTCCTTCGTATGGTGGGGGGGTCAGAGAGGGACATCTAGGTAATCACTCATTTGAAAAAACATCACTTATCCATTTCTTGCATTTAGGTTATGAAAGTTAGCATTAGTTATAAAGCATTAGTTAATAACCAATACAACAGAAACAAATTAAAGCAATTGCAGGTATCTCACGAATCTAAATGTCATTGAAGAACTCTAACTTTAGATTAAAATGGGATTTTAAGAAGTCTGCCTCTTTCTGTTCATCTTTTTGGAAAACTCTTTTTGGATAACTCTTTGCATGGTATAATTTTGCCTCGTTATAATCTATCTCCCTTTTTCATGTGTCGTTTGGAAAAGAGTGACGGGTCTCAATATGGATATTTTGCTACCACTGGTAAACTTACCAGTGGTAGCAAAGGGTGTTAAGCATCGTACTTGACTTACTTTAACCAGTGATTTCTGACATGTAAATAAAAATTTTGTCTCCGGTAACATTTTTGAAGTTTTTTTTTTTTTTCTACAAAAACATAAAAATCAATAGGTATTGGGAAGATAGGGGCTGTTAAGTTTAGGGGTGAGGGGTTGGTTGGTTACTTGGCTTAGAGACCAGTGGAAGTGACATGAGGAAGTTTTTTTTTCTTGATTTTGAAGAAAAAGTTTTTGAAAAAAAAAATCTCAAAAATCACCGGAGGCCAAAATTTTATTAACATTTTTTACTCCAAATAATGTCAGGAATCACTGGTTAAAGTAACTCAAGTACGATGCTTAACACCCTGTATACGGATTATGTTCCAACTTGAGCTTAAAATAAATTGATATACGAGGTCTTAGAGACATATTTTATATAGATAATAAAAAGCAGTGAGAGAGAAAAGGCAATCGAATATCAAAATATCGAATATCAAAATAAATGGAAAAAAAAATATGGAAAACCAAATTTACTTCACTCGCAGTATACCTTACAGTAAAAAGGAACAGACATTTAAAAGTCAGAGGTAAAACATTGACGATCTCATAATATATAATCACATGTTTTTAAATCTCTCCCTTAGAAACCACATGACGATGTAGACAAGATGTGTTTTTGAAATAAACGCTTCATTTATAATTAAGATTTCATTATTTAGTCATTGCTTCAACTGCCACTAAGTTTCGAAAAAGGCTTTTAATAAGGGGTTAAATAAATGCTTCTCACGTTCATTGTATTTGGATCACTGCAATCTGCAATACACTTTTTTTAATTTCGTAGTGTTAGTATCTCGCGGTCATTTCCTAAATTAACAAGTCGCTTGTGCACTAAATAATTTATCTACATAATAAATATGATAATGAGAAACGTCTTGCGAAGTTGCCGACTGATTAAAAACCGGTTTGTCTTTCGGTTGGACCAGGAAACTGTTTCTCGCTACAAGACATTGCCTAAATAATTCTCAAGTTATGTCATGTAATGCATGCACTTATATTAAGAATTCATCGACCGTTGGTGTGTTTCACCTCTCTCTTTTAGTGTCTACGTCCTAGATAATTCCATTTTGTAAATAGTATTGTAGATAGATCAACGATCAAAAATATTTTTTTGCGAATCTGGCAAAATCTGTAATTTAAATAATTCTTCTTCTTCTTCTTCGATGGCGCTACAGCCCATATCGAGCTTTGGCCTCCCGCAGCATTCGCCTCCAACTCCTCCTGTCCTCAGCAGTTGACTTCCAGTTTGTTACCTGGAGAAGCTGTGCCGCATCCCCTCTTACCTCGTCTTCCCACCCCAGTCTGGGTCTTCGCACTTTTCTCTTTCCACCTGGGTGTCCAGTCATAATTTTTTTTGGGACGCGTATGTCCGGCATTCTCTGTACATGCCCAGCCCATTCCAACCTGAGGAGTCTCATATGGGCTGAGATGTTGGAGGCCTGATATATATCGTATAGTTCTTTGTTGTGCCGGATGCGCCACTGTTCCCTCTCTTTCACGGGACCACATATTCTCCTCAACACTTTTCTTTCAAAAGTATCCAGCATTTCAGCCATCTTTGCCGTCAGTGTCAGCGCCTCACATTCATATGCCAATACAGTTCTCACAATGGTCTTATATATGGTTACTTTGGTTTTCCTGTGGACGCTACGTGACTTAAACACTGGCAGCAAAGAGAAATATGTTTTGTTGGCTGCTGTGATTCTCCTTCTGATTTCTGCGGGATCCTCATTGTTCTCTGTGAGACTAGAGCCCAGGTAGGTAAATTGATCGACCACTTTGTATGAGTAGTTGTCTTTAAATTGTGCACTACTTCTTCTTCTATGTGAAGGGTTTCTGCTCTGTATCATCATTTTCGTTTTGTCAACATTAATCCGCAGTCCTACTTCCCGCGCGGCTATTTCTAAAGGGTCGAAGACCTCCTTAATAGCTGAACTTGATCTTCCGACAATGCTAATATCATCCGCATATCCGACAACTTGACTATTTTTGAAATAAATGTTGGAGCCAGTGTCTATTAGCGTTTTTCTTATTACATATTCGAGCACTATGTTGAAATCCCTTTTTTAATCCCTGCGATACTGTGAACTCTTCCGACAATTCTCCGTCTATTTTGATCTGACATCTTGAGTCTGACGTTGTGGTTTTGATGAGCCTAACCAATTTAGGTGGAATCTGGAATTGTATTAGTATTTCATATAGATACCCCCGATCTATGCTATCATATGCTTGTTTAAAATCTATGAATAGTTAGTGTATATCTATATCAAACTCCCAGCACTTTGCCAATATCTGTCTGACTGTGAACAGTTGGTCTGTTGTGGATCTACCGGTGCGGAAGCCTGCCTGATACGCTCCTAGTAGGTTTTCTGCGTACTTCTCAATTCTTTGTCTCAGTATTGTGGTGTATATTTTATATGCTGTGCATAGAAGTGATTTACCTCTCTGATTTTCGCATTTTAATTTGTCACCTTTTTATGAATTGGGCATATTATACTTATTTGCCATTCCTCTGGGATTTTTGGAATTTAATAATAATTTTGGAATTTAAATAATACGTTGCTATAATGTTTGTCTGATGTTAAGGTCTTGCAGGTGTACAATTTTCACTGAAATCAGTACTAGGATTGTTTGAAAATATAAAACGTGTTTCACACACTCAAGTTGAACAAAGTGACTACAAAATAGTGCAACGCTTTAAGTGTCGGTGGCATTGACCTTATTTCGGTGGTATGTTTTCGAAATTTGGGAGATATTTATAGTCAGTCGCTGATATCTGTGTGCTTTTTTTTTGTTTAATATAAAATTTTCGTCTGCAATGAATTACGTAGCTTATGGATAATATTATTTTTCTCAAAAATCGACTTTATTCTACAGACCTGTTTTTTTTAGTCAACTCCACACAGGTTTTACTCAGGGCCTATGTCTTCTTTGGGAACTCTGCATTACAGCGCACTTGAGAAGATTTTTCACCAAAAAAGAATAGGAAGGAGTGATCCTGAGTGTTGAAGAATGTTGAACACTCTGGTTTTAAGGAAGGAGGAAACTCAAAAGTTGACAAGTTGTCACAGCATTGACCAATTTACAAAAGTCGAAGGTTTCTCACAGGGCTTCAGACCAGTAGTGGCGGATGTGCGAGTTTTACAGTACCTGTAGTGTACTTTTGTACGCCTTGACGCCCAGCTTAACTCTGGCTTCAAAGAAGCCGTGAGGCTTCAGCTGGTCACACAAGGTCATACACCGAGGATGTCAAATGAAGGCTTGTTGAGAAGTTTGCTTTCATTGAAGCAGAATTAATTATAGTTACAATATCGGCCACATGGCATTTTATTACATCTATAAATGGTTTGCTCAGTACACCTTGTTGTTTTTTGTAAATCTTTATTTAAAGTGATGTTTGCATCTCAAATAAAACTTAAGATATAGTAACCAGTTTAAATACATATCTTAAAATGTATTATTTCATGCAAAATTACTCACTTCAAAGTAATAAGTAATAAGATAAGTAATAACCCATCCACTCTAACATGTAGTTTGATGTTTATCTAAATACCAATTGAATCTAACAGAGTACGAATATATTAACGAAGATGATTCAGAAATTGGAATGCGAATGGCCACTCGAGTTTCGTGCTGGTTAACATGATTGGCTGGCATCGTCCCTTTATCTCATCACCTGGCGCCGAATGGTTCACAACACAACAGTCCACAAGTCCACAAATTTCACAGACTTGGAGTCTGGCCAGATTGGGACCAATAATAATACGCATTCCACTTTCTTCTATTCTCATACGCCGTCTATTTCACGTCTAGTCTAGTGTTCAATGTCATAAATCAGAGCTATCTACGTCACGTTTTAAAAGCTCAAGTGTAGTTTAAAGTTCGTTATCAATTACGCAAGAGCTCGATCCACTTAATATAATGACCCTCGAACGCGTAATACCGATAATCCAGATGTAAATATCTACCATGAAACTAACTAAGTGATAACATCGTTAACTGACTACGTAAGAAAGAACGATTTTATTGATTACATCTGACCAGGCCAAAGCTCGCAACCAAGATACACTGCGCCGGTATATTTATAATATGAGGGGGGGGGGGGTAAATTCTGGAGGGAATAGGGAAAAGAAAGAGGAGTGTTCGCGGGAGAGGGAATGAGGGAGGGGGGAAGTGGAACGCAGGAGGAGGAGGGAAAACCGGGAAAGGACCTGCTGGGGAGGGGTGAAGCAGGGGTAGATGACGAGGGAAAGGCAGAAGGAAGGATTGCAAAGGAGACGTAGCGGTAGGAGATAACAGGGGGTACATTTGGAAAATCCATGGAAAGTTGGGAGGAGGGGGGGAATGCCGGTAGGTCACACATAAACAGAGTGATGACATATTGCCCATCTAACTAAATGTGAAACGCCTGGGTTGAGATGGCAATTTACAGAACGGTTTTTAACTATAGTACTATGAAGATTACATAAAAATAATATAATTTATTTTTTTAATTATACAATTCAAGTATGATAAGAAAAGAGCAAGTGAAACTTATACATATATGAACATGGTTGGCATACATGTAAATATGTTAAAAAATACTCCTGGTGGATATGTTTATTGGAGGTAACCAATGATTTTACTTTTAAATGAACTTTTGTCAGTATGTAGAGAATTGAATAGCTTAGTAGCAAAAACTTCTTTGCCCGTTAGACAAAAGGGTGTTAAAAGATTTTACATATTACTGTCTTAAGGCTCTAGTGCTAATTCGTTCTTCAAACATAAGTGTATTTTGTAAATTGATGGAGCAGGATATTTTTTTAATACAAACTTTTCAAGTTAGGAACATTTGGTACATTGAGAATAAAATCCTCGTCGGGACGGAACGGATCGATCAACTGATTTATTCAATAGCCGCGCAAGCCAATAGCCAGTAGCCAGTAGCCAGTCCTCTCACTCAATAATGCTTTTTTTCCTTTAATATCGCATCATAAATAACATTTAGCTTAGCTACTTCGTATCAAGTGGTTCCTTACCTCCGTTAATTTGCTCGTTAATAATGCCTTGAGTTGTTACCCGCCTTGCGCCTTGCGCCTTACATTATATTCAAGTTATATCGTTTCATTTTGTTCCCTTTATTAATTCATAAAGGTTGGTAATCAATCACATTAGGTTTGTTTTATGTATGTATTCCCTAAATTGCCCTCTTTTAGAGAAAATTATACAAGTATCGAATACACTAGATAGAGACAATGAACGGGTCTAGTTTATTGAAGTTGCATCCTGTCCAGTAGATAACATATCGCTGTCACTCATTTAGACATCTTCAATTCTGAATGGTAGTCTTACACCAGGGCTGATTTTATTTCAAATCAATAAATCAATAATATTCGCACAATAATAATTATAAAGGACGCCTTTCTATATTTTAATATTAAAAACGTTTTACCTTACATAATTATGGTTCTTAAAAAGAGCACCGTAGTCTGCCCCCTACTCACACAACGTTTACTAATGTAGATAGATATAATTAGCTGTTGGAGAGAAGACCACATTATGAAATCTTTTAATTTCGTTCTTTCGTCTTCCACCTCCACCTTCCAATGATTAGGTACATCCCTTATGTTGTTTGACCATATTTACCGGTTCCCAAAGATACAATAGTAAACATTTCAGAAAATCTGTTTGTGTATATTTATTATATCTACTCGTATACGTTCGCTTGCCGGCAATGCATTTTTTTAATAATGTGTAATAGAAATTATTTTAAAATCATGCATTATGCAAGTCTGAATTTTTTATAGCATTAACTTAAAAACAACTTATTATGAAGACTTGCACACGGCTCTAGTTATCATGGTTCCATAGATTGTTATAAAGACATGGACACGGTTCTAGTTATCACGGTTCCATAGATTGTTATAAAGACATGCACACGGCTCTAGTTATCATGGTTCCATAGATTGTTATGAAGACATGCACACGACTCTAGTTATCATGGTTCCATAGATTGTTATAAAGACATGCACACGACTCTAGTTATCATGGTTCCATAGATTTTTATGAAGACATGCACACGACTCTAGTTATCATGGTTCCATAGATTGTTATAAAGACATGCACACGGCTCTAGTTATCATGGTTCCATAGATTGTTATGAAGACATGCACACGACTCTAGTTATCATGGTTCCATAGATTGTTATAAAGACATGCACACGACTCTAGTTATCATGGTTCCATAGATTGTTATGAAGACATGCACATGACTCTAGTTATGATGGTTCCATAGATTTTTATGAAGACATGCACACAACTCTAGTTATCATGGTTCCATAGATTGTTATGAAGACATGCACACGACTCTAGTTATCATGGTTCCATAGATTTGAATATTATGAATACATGAACACGGCTCTAGTTATCACGGTTCCATAGATTGTTATGAAGACATGCATACGGCTCTAGTTATCATGGTTCCATAGATTCGTAAAAAAAATCATGTTTCCAGAAATATTTAAAAAAAAATTAAACGGTACCTTCCTACCTACCTATGCTATTGATGAACTGGTTGCAATAACAACTTAACCCTACACGGAGAAAAATGTTATTCTAAAATACGATAATTTTATTCGTAAAAATGGTTAAAAACGGGACGGAAGCTCTAACGAACAAATTAACAGGGTTTCAATGTTTATTGGCGGGAATATGTAAGAATAATTTGTTGGTATACGTAATTTCGTACGTATACCAACAAATTATTCTTACATTTTCCCGCTAATAAACATTGAAACACTGTTAATTTGTTCGTAAGAACTTCAGTCCCGTTTTTAACCGTTTTTATGAATAAAATGATCGTATTTCAGAATAACATTTTTCTCCACGTAGATCACAAACCTTATTTTTCGACGCTTATTACAAACCTTCGTCGTTTCGACTACGGTACTTAATAAAGGGGTTTAAGGGTTTTATTAAAATAAAATATATTTATATTTCTTTTTATTATTAATGAACAGTGTTTATTTATATTATTTCCTATATTTAGATAAACAAAAATGTCGAAATTATTAATCAACAGCCTTATGAATGAGATCATAGTTTTCATGCAAAATCAACAATTGTTACTTTTGAAAGTTGGTATTTGAATTATTTATATCTAAATTTTGAAAAAAACAATTTAAATATCAAAAACAAAGACTTGAATTAACTAATAAAATAATTTTTTTAGTGAAAATATTCACATTTCAGTAAAACTCACACTTTTGTGACAGAAATAAAAAGTCACGTTATCACTAACCTTCGTCGATACGACGCGCCATGGTTGCTGAATTGGCGCTCGTGGGCTTCCCACGCCCCCCGTACTACCTACCGTTTCTCACAGGTGGGGTTACCAGATGACAGGAATTTTTCTGACATGTCCGGGATTTTATCTGTCTGTCAGGGAAGCAGGGAAAATCGGAAATTATCAGGAATAAATGTAAGAAAAAATAAATATAATACAATTTTGAAAGTTATCCTATCAATCCTAATCGATCGAGTGTGCTAGGGCGCCTGCTTCAGTTAACAACGCCGATAGACAAATAATTTCAATTACTCAAAATAGCTTACTTTTATTCAACTTTGTTCTATACTTGAAGATAAAACTTCCAGACTCGCAATTTAATATTCTGAGAGTTTCCATAAACATTATCACAATTCGTAAGACAAACTTTCAAAGAAATTACTTTACTATACAGAATTAGTAATATCATAACTCTCACTTTTAATAATAAAAACATTCCAGTAACTTAGCTCAATTTTGTGATATCAACAGGATACCATTGTGATATGCCTAAACCTAAACGTACTTACAAAAAGAATAAAAAATGCTGAATCATTACCAGGGTTAATAATTATTACATTGGATGTTTTACAACTTTTTATTAGGATTTTAAGTGTTATTAATATCGGCTTTTGAGTAAATAGGAAAGAAAAAATACATAGTAGAAGATCAAAACCTAAACAATTTAGGAGGCTTAAAAGACGACATGGCGTGTGCCTTTATTGCACGAATTTGCGTTTTATTGTTTTTTCAATACAAACCATCCCTTGAAATTTAATACCCATTTATTTCCTAACTCATTTTACATGGTTAGTCATAAAGTTATCTTTAATTGAATGTCAGGTTTAAACCATTGAAGGTTGTATCTGTTTCACTGGCTATAAAATAAACTATACATTACCATGGACTAGTGTAGATTCAGAAATCAATACAGCTTTGTTAACGTTTTTACATTCTACAGAAATTCCTATGACCAGATCGGCGCTTATTGCTTACAAGTCAGTATCCTCATACTTGGTTAATAAGTAATACGACGTTAGACCTTGTGTTCCGTTACGGTAATGGACAATATATGAATGTATGACGATGGTGCCGTGGCTAGAAGAGGGAGTGACGTCACATTGCGACTGGTCGTGCCAGCCTGGGATAGTGGAACTGGGGACAAAGAACGAAGGACAATGAAATGAGATCGTAGAACTTGGAACGTATAAAGTGGATCTTAAAATATAGACCGAAGAACTAGGAATATGGAACTGAGAAGGTAAAAGAAAACGTAAAGCGTGGACCTGTCAACACAGAAATTTGCACTGGGAATGTAGATGTTGGAACTGGTTTTGCGGGACGAGAAGGCAGAAAGTAGAACTGGGAACGTAGAATGAGGAACTTTGTACGTAGAACTGAGAACATATAACTGAGAGCGGAAATGTAGTAGAGGTCGTACTGGGTCAGAACTAGGGACGTAGAATTCAGAACCGAGAACTTCGAACTGAAAACTGAAAACGTAATAATGGAAAATTTGCACCGGATTTTTAAACTAAAAAGCGTAGAACTGCGAACGTAGAAATTTTGTGACGTTTCGTAAAGATCTCGAAAAAATAAAATGTTATTAGAATTAGTTCGAAAATACAAACTGAAAAAAAAATGAACCTCAACATTTCTCAGTGTTTTTACGTTCCAGTTTTTTTTTTCTTAACTTAATCTTAAGATTTGTACATTGGTAGGTTGGCATTAAAAAATATTTGTCTGTCAGAATTTAGACCTAGACGTGTTTTATTTTTTCTCGGTATTTTAGTGTTTCATGTACTCTGGAAATTTATGAGTCAAATTCGAAGTTGTCGGTTCTGAATTCTACGTTCCCAATTCTGACCCAGTACGACTTCTACATTCCCGTTAAAAAGCTACAAAATATTACCCCTGAAAACCCAGATGGATTCCTGATTTTACTTCGGACAAATTAAGAATTAGTTGGAAGTTTTTATTTCTAGATATTCGTGCCACATTTTTCTTCATATTATTATTTTCAGATATACAAACACGCTAAAAGCTTTGGTTTTTCAATGGGTAATTCTCAGAAATAAATAAAAATACTGAAAGCTTTGGTTTTCCAATGGGTAATTCTCATACACAAAACCTTCTGAGAGCTTTAGTTTTCCAATTCTCAGATAGACAAACATTCTGAAAGCTTTGGTTTTCCAATGCGTGTTTCTCAGATATACAGACATACTCAAAGCTTTGGCTTTCCAATGCTTAATTCTCAGATATACAAACATACTGAATGCTTTGGCTTTCCAATGCGCAATTCTCACGATGCAGGCGAAACATTTTTCAGATCTCCGAATTCATTTATATTTCAGACTTACTTTCAGAGCTTTCTTAAAATAGCGTTTTTTTCCGGGAAGCATACGCACGGGAAATGCAAATTATTTCTGACAGGTTCATTACACATCGTCGAATGAAGTAATCGTTCAGTAGTTTCCCGCTATTAGCAAAATGAAGGAGCATATCTTTTTATAAGAAAATTATAAACTTAAATCAAACAAAGCGATATAATTCACACGGCAAAGTGTATTTGTTTAAATGTATACGATAATAGATGTACTAACCTATCTTTTTTTAATCAAATTTATTAGTTTATGACTCAAGTGGTTTTATAAAATGTGAGGTATACTTTTTTTAGTTTATAAGATAATGTTTTTTTAATACACCGCATTTAAAAAACGCATAGAGCTACTGAAATTGCAGCTATAATAATAAGTAAATATTGGAATAGTTAACAAGATAAAATGTTATTGAACCACAATTCAAACAGTTCAAATTCTGGTCGCACAAAAAACATTTTTCAAAGAATAAAATTAATTTATTGTTATCTAGTTTAGTTTGTTGAACTCCATTTGAATTAAACAAAAAAAAGTAATATTTTTATTTAATTTATTAGAAACAGTTTATTTTCTGCTATTTAAATTTTATTGCGAGTGACAGCTGTTTTGCCTTATGAAGGCATTATAAACTAGTCTGAAATTGCCTTCAGACGGAGAAACAGGTGTCCGCGTAATGGTGAACAACTTGTTTATAAATAAACTGTTTTTTTTTTTAAATTAAATAATAATATATTAAAAAAAAGTTATTTTATAATCATTAATCGATTTGTAATATTTTGTTTAATTATACCGTTTCCTGTTTCCTTTTGTCTTGTACTATTTAGATGACCAAGTTTGAATCATGATTATCAAACATTCTCCAAGCTTTATGTATAGCTGCCACTTTAATTTGCCTGTTAATATTATAATAAGTAAATTAAAATCAGTCTCCCAATCGTGACCTTCTCTGATAGGGAGACTGATAATATAAATATAGCATTGTACGGTACTACCTATATAGCCTGCAGCCTGCAGCCTGCGCACACTACACAGTAACCCCCTGCCCTGCCTACATCAAGTTATCACCGTTAGTTTAGCGCGGTTAACTATAATTTATTACACAATCTAAACACCCACAGATTAGCAACGCAAACTGAAAAATTAAGCTTTTTTATTTTATGCGGGCTCTGAAAAAATGCAATGACGGATCTTCAAAAAACTAAGCATTACTTGCATAGTTGTGTGTCAGTTTTATTACAAATACGTATTCTAATAATAATGTAGGAAAACCTATAATCTTTAGTATCAATGCGATTTACGTAATATTTACCTAAGTTTGGTTTAGTTTAAACAAGCAATATGGGGCGACTTTGATCATTGCGTTTATATCCATAAATCTCACTCTATCACTCAGAAATAAATTACTCCCTTCATTTCAATGATATTTCTGTGTAACGGTTAGATCACGCTTCGAAAATAAGTGTCAAATTAGTTTGGTTTTAAGGTCAGTGGTTCAAATCTAAATCTAAAGTAATATCTTTTCAGTTGCTACTCTTACATTATATTATGTATATTAAATATTATTACACAGAGTTGTTGTACATTATGGTAATATTGAATATGGTTCTTTATATACGTACATATTCCCATGATTCTTATCTTCCGTCTGTTTATTTTCTGTGTATAAATTTATGAGCGGAAAAGATTCTTTATCTCTTCAAATAATATTTGTCTTCTTCTGTTTACACGAAAAACAGACAATAAACCGTGACTGACATGAAACAGTAATCCCCTGAAGACAGTAGACAGCAAATAGTAAACAGTAGACAGTATCTATTTTGTATTAAAAACTACGAAGCTCTGAAATAGGCTATAGACACGGAGAGTTAGAAACTTGGACTAAATACCAAATGGTTTGGACACGAAGGGAAAGAAAACGACGAGGTGGTGGTAGACGGTGACCTGAAACCTTGAAATTTGCGAGTTTAATAAGTCATTTGATGTGTATACACTAGAACACTAGTTAGTTAAATGAGTTGTGTCTCAGACGTATTATTGCGCTCAAATCGTCCGTAAAATCTTAATATTTTTGCTCTTCCACGATTCATGTTATTTCAGAACAAACAAGTCGTAAAACATCCTTTATCTCTTCAGGCTAATACCTTGACCTCGATAAGACGAGTTTTTAAAAGCAGAAGGGTGCAAACTAGTTGAGGATATGTCGCTCCAACTTCTGTCACTGACGGTGATAATATTTTATGCTTTGTTCTCATTTTATATCATATCTCATGTGCACAGAAAATTTACGTGGTTAATTAATTTTAACAACCTCTGATTAAATATTAAAAAAATCGAAAATATTTAAAAATTTCAATTTTAATTGAAAAATTACCTATAACTACTATGATTCCATTTATGTTAGCCTTTCTTGGCAGATTTGAGTTTGTTTATGGGCAAAACTATTTATTCAAATTCACTTTGAATATGTACGGGCGCAAACAATTAATTCATCTAAATATTATAAAGCATGACTTAAACATAGGATAATGTTTTACCGTAAAATAATTAATCGCGCGCCATTAATGAAAGGGAAGATTATGAATTCTTTCATTCTATCACCTTTAGGGTTGTGTGTTGTGTGTATTCCTTGAACGTCATTTGGCATCTGCAATTCTTAGGTCACTGTCATCGCGCTTAGATCATCAAAAAACGCGCTAAGCCACCACTCTTTCTAGTTGGAAGTGTTAATAGCCTTTACTGCACTTGACTGATAGACGTTAGCCCTCACTTCTGACACGAATCCAGTTAGAAGTTAGATTGTGTAATCGCTTTGAAGTGGCCCGGTCGAGGTCCACCAGAGCTACTCGCCCGCGCCGTTGGTGCTACCCAATAACGACTACTGAATAGTTTTACCACCATACAATATTAGTTATTAACCAAACTAGATAAAATTATCTACATTTTAGATTTTTGTATTTGAAATATACTTTAATATTTATAAATTGGAATATTTTGAATTCAAACTTGAAAAATTAAAAAAATACACAACTTTACATGGAGCACTGAAAAATTGTAGAAAATACGAAATGTAGAAAAATCATTCCTTTTATTTGTTGAATAATGCAAGAACATTGTCACTTCACTTTGGATCTCGTTAACACATTAAAAAAATTGTAACAATTGTACCTATGTTAGCCCTGAAACTTTTTTTGTGTTTTTTTTTTTTAAAATTTTTTGTTGGTTTCATCATTAAAAAAATCACAAAGTACTATATATTTTTTTTAAATATTCAGTTGATATTGTGGGAGGGGAGGTGGTCCAATTTTGGTACGGTAGGGTTATAGGCGTCTAACAAGTTTCTTTAAATTATTTTTCAATTGCTTGTCAGTGCTCCAAAAATTGACTTTTCTTGAAGAAAGTGATGATGAATGCGACCAAATAAGCAAAATTTGCATAATAATAATAATAATAATTTGTAGAGCGCCGTTTTTGTGAGAAATCACCTCAAGGGCGCTGCATACTACTTACTACAAGTAAAAGCCAATTCTGACCTCACTTATCTAAATTCTGGTGATGAAAATGTCGTTCGAATTGAAAAAATTTCCGGGGCCACAGTTTCAAAATAAAGAAGAATGAAGGTTAACTGATGACGATATTCCATTGTCATGACCACTCGTCATCATAGAAATATTCCACAAATGCTTCATTTTGAAAATGAGGCCCCGGAAAATTTTAAATTCGTATCTCATTTTTTTCACCAAAATCTAGATTAAGTGGTCAGAATTGACCTCTCTCTACTGGTGGTTATGTAAAAAAATCTTATTTGGTCGCAATCGTCATCACTGTCATCAGTCATCACTTTCTTCCAGAAAAGACAGTTTTTTTTGCACTGACAAGCAACTGAATTTTTTTTTTTAAAGAAAACATTTCGGATGCCCTTAGCCCTACCGTACCAAAATAAGAACACTAAATTTTCACACACAAAAAGTATTGTTAAATTACGTTACATATGATTTTTGTTACAATATAAAAAAATGCAATTTACATGTTGATATAAAACATATTTTTTTCATAAACTTTTACCCCCTTATAACAGCGGTATCCGCCGAGTCATCCTTGGTTTTGTAAAGTTGGCCTTAAACCTGGTTTAAAGCCGTTTTAACCATGCACACGCAGTTTTTCAAAGCCAAGTTTTTCACTGTTACGTCGTAATACGACGCGTATTAGTTTTATTATGAGTAAGAGTGTTACCAAAGTATTGTAAAGCACGTATACCTACTGACGTTCTAAAATACATGTTTTTCTATTGCTAACTATTGATTTTTAGGATTTTTTACCTATACATTGTTTATGAGACATTTATGTTATTAAAAAACATAACATTTATAGAATTCTTATTAAATTCAATTAAAAAGTAATGTGACCTAATTTTTTTAAGAGGGGAATTACAATCTGCTGAAATGCAACGTTTTCCAGCTCTTTTGGAGCACAGTTAAAGACATTTTTTATTAGTAACAAATCGAATCTGAGCTTGTATAGGATTTATTCAAGACTATACAAACTTTAACAAGTGTAACTAAGCTTTGGAAGTAAGGCTGTAACCGTTTATCATGATAGTTTTAGATATTATAAAATAGTTCTGTAGGGAGTAAAAAAATCTCCTGGCATATATTTTTCTATGGCAGTCTTAAAAGCGTGCCCGTGAGTGTCGTTGATGCTAGCGCTATTGTCAAGTAGATCCTATTTTAACAATTGTCAGGTAGATCATATTTAAACATGAACAGTATTACCTACTTTGTAATGATTGCTCGCCCGATCCTGCGGTTGTAATAAAAGATATTAGTATATAAGGTACCCATGGTTTTTAATGTTTAGTTGCTTAAGTTTTCTCCACTTATTGAAGCCGACGTTTAGACAGTCTCGCAGTGTCCATCATCAGGGCAATTAGGCACTGGAAGACTGACTGAAACGTTGGTTTAACAAGAAAGGAGAATCGTGTTATGTTCCAACAGCCTAAAATAACTAACAAACCTTGCGCTTAAGAGGGTATTACCAGAGAATACCGGAAATTAGTGCTTTTAAATCAAATTCTAGACGTATTGACTCTTTTTTACAAAAAAACATAAATCTATTTTGAAATTTATTTTATTTGGTATTTTATTTTATCTGGTACATGCAGTTTTAAAATTTTGAAAAATTAAGTTAATTTAAATATACTAAGGTTATACCGTTGGTCGTTGGCAGATTTGTTCAATTTTCAAACGATAGATTCTATTATACAACACAAATTTCAAATCATATAATTATACAAAAAAATAAATCAATAAACACAGGTTTCAGAATAATAAATTTTGTTAAATAAAAATCATTAAAAAATAAATCCGAGAACGTGTTTTGTGACAAAAATACTTCAGTTTTTCTATTTATTTAAGGTCATACAAACTAAAATATTTAAAAAAAAAATTAACAAACTTATTTTTTTTGGACATTATTGAAAAATCATAAATACTTATGATCAAAAAATACTTACAAGAAGTACACGATAATTTATAAGTTATCATCGTGCGTTTTGAGCATATGTATTGCTTACTTGAATGTAGGTATATATTAAAGCAAGTTTTGAATCAATAAAACTATATTAAATTTTTAATTTTAAAAATTTGATATGGGGAATAATCTTTCTCTTTGGAACCTCGCTGTACAGTTGCAAGCATTTTTAAACTTAATTTCTCAGCCGGCGGTCAATCGCTCTTATTAAGAGGCTAGACTTTAAACCACACGCGGAACACCCGCGTCTGTCATTGTGTCCCGCTCACAATAAGTTCACGCACACTTACAATACATGCGAATGCGAAATGTGCGAAAGAGACAACGCTCAAATTTACCTACAGAAATCGCTCGAAAAGGGGTTTATGGAGAATACACTTTTCTACACCGAAACTTTCACGAAAGTGAAATTTTAAAAAATGTATATTTTTTAGAAAGAAGTAGCTACGTCGGCAGCTTTTTATAATTTTATAATTCTTTATGAGAGTTGAGTTAGCAGCACTTTTTCCTTAAATAATATTTTTTGATAAATCGTACATGTTTGACAGTGAATTTTTACGTTAATACGAAACGCATCGAAAATTCGAAAACATACCGACATAGTTTTCAACCTCTAGAAGGCAGTATAAAAAAACTTTTAGTTTTCACCCTCTAGAAGGCAGTATAAAAAAAATATATTCATTTTGTGCAATTTTCGATGTAGAAAAGTGTTTTTTCCCGGGGGTCCTTTTTGTATGGGCCGAAAAGCGAAGTCTATCGTCTTAAGAGTGGTACTTATGATTCGGTGATGTTCCGTTGACAGTTCCCTTTAAATATTTATACGTATTTTCTCTTTCGCCGCTGAATGTTGGATTATTTTAGTTTTGTTTATACTTCTGGAAGCAGCTAATGTTTTACGTAAATAGTGGTGTTCGCCGTTGAACCAACCTAAACAAATACTTTTCCCCATTTTACGAGCCGTTTATTTTTCTAGTTTGCGAATCAGGCAATCGGTACTGAAACAAGAAACTCCCAGTGACAGTGACTGTGTTGTATGAAAAGTTCTGGTGGCAGCTGGTTTCTTAATAGTTATGCAGTATTTAGTGTTTATTTATTTCCATTCTTGAACATACATTTTACAAATTTAATGATTACAGTGGTTTACATAGTAGTACAAAAAGGTATTAATATTCAGTTACTTAATGTAAAATGGTTATTGTAGCATTTTTTGAACACTTCACTGGGCCTGTGCTGAGTGCTGAGTGCTGAGTGCGGGGTGCTGAGTGCTGAGTGCTGAGTGCTGAGTGCTGAGTGCGGGGTGCTGAGTGCTGAGTGCTGAGTGCTGAGTGCGGGGTGCTGAGTGCTGAGTGCTGAGTGCTGAGTGCGGGGTGCTGAGTGCTGAGTGCTAAGTGCTGAGTGCTGAGTGCTGAGTGCTGAGTGCTGAGTGCGGGGTGCTGAGTGCTGAGTGCTGAGTGCGCGGTGCTGAGTGCTGAGTGCTGAGTGCTGAGTGCGGGGTGCTGAGTGCTGAGTGCTGAGTGCTGAGTGCTGAGTGCTGAGTGCGCGGTGCTGAGTGCGGGGTGCTGAGTGCTGAGTGCTGAGTGCTGAGTGCGCGGTGCTGAGTGCTGAGTGCTGAGTGCTGAGAGCGGGGTGCTGAGTGCTGAGTGCTGAGTGCTGAGTGCTGAGTGCTGAGTGCTGAGTGCTGAGTGCGGGGTGCTGAGTGCTGAGTGCTGAGTGCTGAGTGCTGAGTGCTGAGTGCTGAGTGCTGAGTGCTGAGTGCTGAATCTGGTTAATCTAGGTTGCTAATCATGGTTAGAAATATGATCTAAACGGTGTTAGAAAGAGAATATACTACCTACGCTTTATATTAAAATTTTAAAGTTAACCGCGAAATAATTCAAATGTACACATTTAAAAAGCCGAAGTTGCCGGCCCCAATTTAAATAAAAAAAAAAAATTTTGTGATTTTTTTGTTAATTATTTTTAGGTAGATGAAATGACAAAAAAGGTAAATGATTTTTTTTTTCACAAATACCTACTTTCAGCTCACAATCCTACAATTATAATACACCGTGATCTTTTACGGGTTTGCGCAAGTAAATAATTAAATTAACAACAGAAGACTTTTTCCCACGTCTTATAATGATATAAATCTTCACAATGAAAGCAGATGCCACAATAAAACGCACACGAAATGCGGTCCGGGGGGGTCCTTTCTATACATAGTCCATCGTTCTGCCAATGAACGTTTGGCTGGGAATTTAAAAATATCGCATAATTTTCGATCTCCTTGCGGCTTGATCAGCATTTTATTCATACCAATTTTTACTTTAATAATATAATAAAACTTATTTCCACTTTAATTTATTTGACCGTAATCGTTTCAGCCTGTTCATCTTGCCTGGCCATCTTCAGACTGGTACAAATTATTCTTAATTTACGGTTTATATACATCATATATATGGGAGGGTATATATCCCAAATGTTATGTATATAAATTGCAGATTAAGAATAATTGTAACAGCCTAAAGATGTCATTAACAGGTTTAAATCGGTTACCGTCTAATATATTAAAGTGGAAATAAGTTTTATATTATTTATTCTATTATATTATTGTAATGGAATTCCACCACGAATTGTTAGATTCTAAAATATAAATATATAATTTTTACATTTTTTTATTTCTAGATAACTTTAAATATACATATAAGTGAACATTTACAAATTATTTTCTGTGCTAAAAGGGTAGTGAAATTTTGAGATGCTGCATTTCTTCGAAGTCCATTGAGATGAGATATATTGTGTTAACTGTGAGCGTGAGGACCAGGCGGTAGGAGATTACATCTCTTATGAAGTTTGACTGGAGGAGCGGTGAGTCCGAAGATCAGCTTCGGGAGATGGAGCCAGGACAGGTGAAAGGCGAGGAAGGAAGGCCGGAGATGAAGAAGGAAGGGAGAGACAGGTTGGAGGCGCTGCAGGTAGAGATGCTGGGAGGCAGGGAAGAGAAACTTGGGGTCGAGGGCTGCCTGGATTCCGAACAAGACTACAATGAAAAGATCCCTGATGGAGAAACCTTACCAGATATGCTCGCACGGTAAGAAAAAAACTTTTATTATCATTGATGATTCGGAGACAGTCTACATAGCTGCCGTAAGTATTAACCTACTTACTTACTCAGGCTATGTATGTATTATAGGACAAAATTTTGAACCGTCTCGTGATCAAGTCAGTGCCTCGAGGAACGACAGTTTACAAATGGCGGCGATTGTTGTTGATACTCGTTATTGCTTCTGATTTGTGTGTTGTTTTACCGCAATCATATTATATAAACTGAGTGATTAGATTGTTTTAAACACTGAGCTACTTAGCGACATCACTGACTTGGTAATTTGGAGGTCGCGCACCCAGGCCCGCCTGTCGTGAGCGTTTGTTGTGAGGTTTATTGTGCTACAACTCCCATGTTTCACCATATTATTCTTTTGACAGTACCACAGTCCCTATAAAAATCACAGGGATTGTCATTTGACTCCTGGATGGAGATTACGGTTCTACTGAAGGATAAAGACGTGTTCTTAACTTTTAAATGTTTAACGACTTTTACGTTAACTATATTCCAGTTCTCTCGGATGACAGCAGAGTTGTCCTCTTTAAAATTAACGACTTTTTCTTTAGCTGCGATACGTGCTCTCTCGGATGACAGCGAAAAGTCGCTAATTTTAAGGTTAAGAACAATTCCTTGTCCTTAGTAGAACCGGAACCGCCATTTTGGTTTTACAATATGGTTTTATCACAACTATTTTCACAATAGACGAAATAACGTTTCTCCACCCTGTTCACATTTCCTACAGCTATTGATGCTTTTCACTCTGACATTTTCACAATAGACGAAATAACGTTTCTCCATCCTGTTCACATTTCCTACAGCTATTGATGCTTTTCACTCTGACATTTTCACAATAGACGAAATAACGTTTCTCCATCCTGTTCACATTTCCTACAGCTATTGATGCTTTTCACTCTGACATTTTCACAATAGACGAAATAACGTTTCTCCATCCTGTTCACATTTCCTACAGCTATTGATGCTTTTCACTCTGACATTTTCACAATAGACGAAATAACGTTTCTCCACCCTGTTCACATTTCCTACAGCTATTGATGCTTTTCACTCTGACATTTTCACAATAGACGAAATAACGTTTCTCCATCCTGTTCACATTTCCTACAGCTATTGATGCTTTTCACTCTGACATTTTCGGGCAACGTGACAATAGTCCTCTTTGTGAATTTATGTTTTTTGTTTTTTTCTATTTTTGTTTTTTGGATGATTTCATAGGTAGGATAAAATTGAAATTCCTACCTGAGTGGAGATTAAAGAATGCTTTCGCCAACATCTAATGATGTTTTTCGCTGTATATAACGTGTTAATTGCTTAATAAATATATTAATTAGTGACTATTTCAACCTTAAACGACGAGAATGCCTGGCAAAAACTCCTTTCGCATTCAAGGATGGGCAGAACTATTTAATAAAACAGTACGTTTCAAGTTACAAGTCGTGATTAAACAGCGAGGAAATAGGCAGGCACGAATGAAGCATTCATCACTTCCGTTTCCCGTCTGTCTCTCGTCGAGCTGGAGACCGGAAGTTGGAGTTTCGGGCCGGCTCTAACCGCCAACATCAGGTTTCGTTAATCAATTAATCTAACCAATAATGGACACATTAACCATTTAATTAACGTATTCATCAAGTTATGGTGGATCGGAGATACGTCACGAGTGTAATGAGAAATAATCACACTTCCGTGGTGTTTTAATCTATCTGTTAGCGACAGGTTTCGATATCACTACTACCCAACATCACCAGTCTTTATTTATTTATTTATTGTTTTGGAACATTTTCAGAGAGTTAAGATGAAAAAGTTATAATATCATTGTAAAGTACCTAAATGTCAACAATCCTCTTATAAATGTTCACAAAATGCACAGTTTTTTTTATTTATTATGTAGAGATGTTAACAATAATTGGGTATAACAAGTAAAAACAAAAATAAAACATAAAAATTAAAATATGATGTAAAATGAGAATAATAAATAGACTAAATAACATCCATTCACATTCTTGTTAAATAATTATGGTTATTTAATTTTTTTTTCTGATTCTTGTTCATTTTCATATTTTAATTTAGATTATTATGGTTATCTTCTTTTCAATGCAATATTACATTTATGGGAATAACCTTCAAAAGTTAAAAAGAGATTTTATAAACCCTCCTTTGAACCTTTTCCCACTTAACCGGTCTTTCCCTGCTAATGACTTTGAAATCCCTAATTTTAATAAACTTCCCCCACTCTTACCCCTTCACCTCCCTTCTAACCTTTCCTCCCATATGTGACCTATATTTAATTTTTAAGTTTAATATACATTTGAGCCTGATGATGTGAACATCGTTCAAGAAACATGTTGATTGTGTGTTAATAAAAGTGATGTAAACAAAGTTATTTGTATTTTCATTAAAATTAAAAAGATACTTTTTCTTATAAAAAAATGTTAAATAACTAGTATCCATCACATGTATGTTAGTAGATTCCTAATTTACTTTTTTTAAATATGATAGGCTGTTTTCATAGATATCTATATAGGTAGTTACATTCAATATTACAAACACAGTATCATTTATAATACTAGACAACACATTCAATGAACATATTTTTTTGAAAATACGGTTATAAAATACAAAAGACTTTAAAAAGAAATATTCGTCTTGTACAGTATAAATTGTAAGTACCGTCCCATATTACGACCTTGACTAGACATGTCAATTATTCATTTTGGTACTAAGATCCTAATTTAGGTTATTAGGCATTTAGAACATTATTTCAATCTCAACTCATAAATTAACATCTCGGTGCTTAGCCCCTTTTTTTACTACAGGTCTTCAAACGGTTTTCATTACATTCGACAATTGAACAAATAAACACAATTCATACACCACGAGTCGAATCATATTGATATTTTAAGCGGTTCACCTCGAAAGAGAAGCTGGAAAAGAATCAAACGAGTGCAATCCAATACCAATTAATATTTATGAAAAATAAGTTTTGATTCGAGTCGAGTTTTACAAAGATTCGTTATGTAATAAAGAATCGTTTACACTTGAATATCCGTAGTTTCTAGTCATTAGTAGGCACTAACGCGTGAATATATTATTTCCAAGATTAGAGATACGTAGTTCCAATCTGGGAGAAATCTGTTGAAACTAGTTCCCAAGAGCAGCCTCCTCATACAGCGGTGGTCTTGATTTGCCGTGGATTTATTGTATCCAATTTACGCCATAAAACAACTACTGCCTTTTATTCCGTTCACTTTATTTGCAATACAAGTAGTTTCCTCTAAGTTTATGTACAAATTTGTAGAAAAGAGAGAATTTTCTTTCTTTGTTTTCTCAGCAGTTAAACTTTAGGATCGATAAAGATCTACCCAGCTGATCCATTTCAGCAATAACTACTTTAACCTTAACATCTTCATTCTCGTAAGCTATCTTGCAAAATGTTCGAATTTTTAATCTTATAAAAAAACAACATTAGTTACTTCGCGGCTAATTAAATAAATATATCAGACAATATGGCTTTTGTCCTAAAATCTCCGTAGCTCATGACCAAAATGAAGATATATGTATATATATATAGTTCGAGAAATTCAAATCAGAAAATATGTGCAATTTTAATGGACCTAAGGCCCACCGTTCGAGAGATTAGCTGCTGCAGATTCAAACAGACATTCCCTATTACTCAATAATTTATACATTAAATTAGGTTTCTACCTTAAATATGGAATAAATTTTAGTTCTGGCCAATTTTAAGACTTCATTGTCAAAAAATTGAATACGAATTCCATGGTATCAAAATAATTGATTCACGCGGTTTGCGACACCGGCTGGTACGGCTCGGTGTCGTAAATCCAACAAAACTACGAAGACAATAATAATTTATTCTCGTGTAACATAAATGGGAGCATACGAATTACTCATTACTTCAGTAGATCGTTAGTAAACTGGAAAAGGTTTTATTACACAAATTGAACACTATTCTATTACTATTAATACTACACTATTGACTATTCGTAAACCTTCCTGATCTGTTTGTATTCTCCTGTATGGGTAGAAATATGAACACGCCTATGACCCAAGTCTTTGTCCTTCAATTTATCACTCTGAAAGACCAACAATGGGAAGTGAAGTGATGATTCTATGACTCCTCCAAATGACAATTCTCGCTCGTTTCAAGTGGTTAGTAAATACCAGTGCGGGTATATAAGAAGTACTCTGGCTTACAGTGTACAATCCTAACGAGGTTCAGTGTTATCAAGTGTAGTAAGTGGACACGCATGGTGACTGACATAACAATATAGAATAGTACCTACTATATATATATGTACTGTTTAATCTATGTTTGGGGATAAATAATAAAAAAATTATCAAGTGGAAGTAAACCATGAACTCGAGAGAACCTCACTCTTTAGATAGATAAAAACATTGTTGTGTAGGTCCAAAGAACTGCAATGAACTGGCCATATTAGGTATAGAAATAATGTCAGTTGGTAGGACAGGATATCGAGAAGATGTAAGAAAACTCACGAAGCGGCAAAAACAGGCAAGAAGATTCAAGAAAAATCACGAAAATCAAAAAAAACGATAAGGTCTCAGAAGAGACAAGGTCTACCGATTTTACCGGGACTGCTCGGAGTGGTCCTGGGGGGTAAAATTTGTTTCGTATCCTTGATACGACAGGATACAGAGGCAGACCAAGAAAAGAAAGAGGTGGATTGGCTGGGTGAAAAGATATTAAAGCAGGATGAGGTTCCATAAGAACCGGAAAGGAATAGGATCCTGAGCCGTTGGAGAGCATTTGTCGAAGAATTCAAATACCACCCTGAACTGTATCACTTTGATAATGACTGATGATCTATTGCAGAATGGTAGATAATCTTTCCGTTCCCATGTCAAATGACCTACAATGACCTGTGGACGGGAAGTAAAAGCAGTTGCTGGCAAATGGCAGCTCCTGACGGATATGCGGATACTGATTCCTACGTGCTTGCTGACTTCCGCCCCCGGCCATCTGAGCGGGGTCAGTAACCTCCCCCTTCTGATAGTGATAGTGACTTTTCATCCCGCTTCCCTCACACGTGAAATTACTCGCCTGGTCAATAGACACCTGTTCCATTATTTATTTTATTTATTGTGGAGGTAAAACAGGAAAACCAATAACATTTCGCACATTACTTAGCTGACTAAGATCTGTTTTAACTCGACCGTTTAGCATTACATCTATCTGTAAAAATAATTGTTACGTTCCGGTTTCGGTTCAACATAAAAAATAGCCGTGTTAGATATCACTTTTTAATCCCGCCAGAGTTCGCGTGAACCTGGTTCCTGCTACAAGCTTAGTCCGATCAAAATAGACATTCAAGGTTACAATAATTCGCATAAATCTGAAAATTGGTAGAATGTTGGGAACACCGCGCACCGTTACAAATGAAATGTGAAAAGTCTCCATCGATGATCGATCGCACAACTGCAAAACAGTTTACTCAATTTCTCAACCAAACGGTAAGTTTTATCATAAAAATAGGTGGACCAAAATTGTAAATCATGGAATCATCTATCAAAACTGTTCTTACACTTTTTTCCTAAGAATCGCCATTTCTGAGATACAGCGTACTCGTGCAGATGTTGGAGAACACAACTTATTGATTTGACTTATTCACATTTAATGTAATGGTGTTTCCAACATTCGTACCAATTTTCAGCTTTTTGCAAATTGTTGTAAGCTAATTCTTTTTTTTAAGCTAACTTGACCGGAATAACTGTCGAATCTAAATAAAATCAATATTACTGTACCTGCCGGCGTGCAGAAAATTTGGATAAAGAATTTTCAAAATTGAAAAGAAAATTATAAACATACTTTTGTGGACGCGTGGTCACAAAAATTACTAGTTGTAATACAGTGTTCACTACCGAGGAGATAATATTACAAAACAAATTCAAATTATAATATTTTAATTAATGAAGATAATATTAGCGAAAATCAATCGAAAATCCGAAACAGAAAAATCAGAAAAAGATACGGATACATCTGGGACCAGATTTCTGATTTTTCTGTTTCGGATTTTCGATTGACTTTCGCTAATATTATCTTCATTCATTAAAATATTATAATTTGAGGTTTAACTCTTTAAGTTAAAAAGTTAAAAATAAAAATTCAAATTATTATTGTAATACTCAATTACTAGTTATAATAAATTGTCCACTACAGAGGAAATAATATTACAGAACAAATAATTATTGTAATGCACAATTAGTTGTTATAATACATTGTTCACTACCGAGGAGATAATATTAGAAAACAAATTATTATTGTAATACACAATTTGGAATTACTTCATTCCGGTGTGCTTTGCTCTAGCAGCATCTTTATTATAATATAACTATCCGATCATATTAGAAAAGCTGTCAATAACATTTTTTTGAAACTGGGATACATGTAGTAAAGATGAAAAAACGTTGGGAGACCAGTTTTTATGGTACTCTGTGTGGTATGTTATTTCACCATGTTTTATACAGACCAAAAATGTAATTCAAATTATAAATCGTTCCCGGGTTTTTAGTGTTCAAACAGCGTTGCAACAAAACTTTTACGATACCGTCCAGTTCACACTCTTGTCATATTAGCTGCCTGGCTTTAATGTCGATAGATCTGTATTATAAACTAACGGTACCTTACTTGACTTACTTTTGACCAGCGATTCCTAAAAAAATTTAGAGTAAAAATGTTAATTAATTTTTGGTCTCCACTGACATTTTTAATGTTTTTTTTTCAACTTAAAATATTAAACATCCGCAGGCATTGGACAGTAATGCCTTGTTCTGGTGAGAGAGTATTTTAGTCGAGTAGCTAATATTTTAGTAACTAAACGTGTCCGAACACCACAATTTTAGTAGAGTAGGCTAGTCAGCTCTAGTAGATTGTAGATTGAATCGATTTGGTTCTATTTTTTCGGCGTGTAGAGTCCCCCTCCACGTGTCCCTGCGCACTTCCATAGATTATTATTAGGTATCACAAGTCCGTGGGAAGGAATACATCTCTGTTCAAATAGAGAAAATCATATTACTGATTTATGAATCATTGTTCATAATTCACAGTGTTTGTAGTGTGAATATCACAGCAAATGTGCTTTCATGCAAACATAAGAAATAACAAAGTGTAATAAGAGTTTCACATTAGCAAATTATGAACTTTTTTCATTTTTTTTTCGGCATATCGAAAATAATAATGATATTTCGATATTTGTCTATTGACTGAATTTATTTATTGCAATTTTCATGAAATCTAGAAAACCACCCTAAACTATAATAGGTGACGTTACTTTAATTACACAAAGATTTAAAAAAGTATGAATGTAGTTTTAAAATGTTATAAATTTCACGGGTTGTGCATTTGAGATTTAACAGATTAGTAGAAATAAACCAATCAATGAATGATTATCTTCTTGAAAAAAATAATATCCCCCTCTAGAATGCTTCATGAAACTGGTTAAAAACGCATAACTAATATTGCCTATTTAGGTACCTTATAATATTTTCGCTTTTCAAATAATTAGATACATATATTAAACGACTCCTTTAAAATATAAAGGAAAACTGTAATACATTTGAGTACATATTGACCGATGTGGGCTGAGAAAAGGTTCAGACGGATGAAAAAGAAAAGAAAAACTTTTTGTTAGAATTTTAAAGAAGATGATAAAAACTAGCCTTCGCTCGATCGAGACCTTTCCCCCGAGGAAAAAATCCACCTCAATAAATTAATTAACCATGAGATGGCTTCTCAAAACCAAACTCAAAGTATTTCACCAAGCCAGTCGCCACTCTCCCCGCGACGGCTTCCTTCTCCACGGCGGCTACCCTCTCCCATCGTAGGTAGGCACTACGAAGACTCAGACATGGAAGAATGTTATTCTTCCTCTGAAGAGACTGGTTTCAATCTAGTCTCAGGGCGTAAACGTACACGCACTTGCTCAAGGGGCAGCTTAACCCCTGTAAATTCTCCCAGAAACTCTCCAAGCTTCTCTCCTCGTTCAAAAAAAGTTAATGTCGAAACGCGATCATCCTCCCCTGAATTCGCTCATACGAAAAATAAATTTGCATCTTTGAGGACACCCTCTCCCACACCAGGCACCTCAGCAGCGCAAGAGGACCAAACCTCCGCTGAACAACCACCGCGTAAATTCGCTCGTATTCCCCCAATCGTACTTCATAAAAAAAATGAAACGACCGCTCTTTTCAGGAGCTTTGAAGAAAAAGGAATTGATTTTTTTGCGAAGAATATGGGTAAATTTATTCATATTCAAACCAAAACCCCCAGGGAACACAGTAACATAACCAGAATTCTTCTGGCAAAAAATATCGAGCATCACTCGTACCGGCTCCCGGAGGATAAACCTCTGAAAGTGGTACTGAGAGGCATCCCCGAAGATATTCCCACCGACGAGGTAAAGTTTGAACTTGCCCTCAAAAAGTATCCTGTGATTTCGGTTCACAGAATGAAATCTGGTCGGTCTCGTCAACCGATCCCCCTAGTAATGGTCAATCTGACTAAAAATGAAGATGCAAAACGCATTTTTACCGATCTCGAAACTGTCCTTCATCTCCGAATTCAAGTAGAGTCGCTTAGAAATAAGACCAGGATGGGGCAATGTTTTAGATGTCAAACTCATGGTCACTCAGCCAATTGTTGCTACGGCCAGGAGCGCTGCGTTAAATGCGCAGAGCCCCACAGATCTTCGGAGTGTAAGAAACCAACTGACACTCCTGCCAAGTGTGCCCTCTGTGAGGGCGCTCATACAGCTAATTATAAGGGCTGTCCTGCCAGACCTAAATTTAACCATTTTAACCCAAATAGAAATCGAAATTATTATTACCAAAATCAAAACAGAAATAATAACTACAATAATTACCGTCGAGATTACCGGCAGAATCAAGACTTTTCCGGCCCTCAGCCCCAGCCTCACAGAGAAACTCGGCCCGAGCCTATTATCAATAACGGCGAAGAACGCCAGCCCACCATCAACATCCCTCCAACTTCACAATCTTGGCCTGCGCCAAACTTCTTTAAAAGCCGCGACTCCCATCAGGATAAACGGCTCCCCAAAACCCCGGCATTCAGCCAACAATTCCGGCTTGAACGCCAACCTGAGTCCCCCCAAGCGTCCCAGAGCGCCATTCCTCCCCCTCCCCCTGCCCACTCTTCTATACCAGCTGCTAGTGAAATCCAAACCCTCATCGAAAGAGCCACAGAGCTCAAATTCCTAATCCAAAATGCCGCCAAAGAGCTAAGTTCCATACAGACATATATTAACAACCACAATGGCTAGACAACGAGCCAATAAATCAAACTTACAAACAGCGTACTGGAATGCCAATGGCACAGTACTAGCATACCGTGAAGAAATAATAGAATTTCTCCACGATTATAATCTAGACGTATTTCTTATCAATGAAACGTGGCTAAAACCATCACGCAACCTAAGAATACCAAATTATAACATATTTCGAGATGACAGAATCTCCAACAAAGGAGGCGGTACTGCTATTTTTGTTAAAAGCAACATTGACCATTGTCTAGCTCATTCATTCTCAAACGATAACATTGAATCCACCGCGGTTAAAGTCAATACTTCTTCCGGTCCAATTAAATTCATATCTGTTTACAGTCCTCCCAAACGTCAATTGATTCCCTCTGAACTAGACTCCCTCCTCTCCGAAAACGTCCCCACTATTATAGCCGGAGACATGAACGCCAAGCACGGCTCATGGAACAGCCAATATGATAATAAAAAAGGAAGAGATCTTGCAAAATATGCTCTCTCTAATTCAATAGCCGTAGACGCCCCTGACCTTCCCACTCTCCAGCCACCAAATGGCAGGCCGGATGTAATAGACATAATCATCCTCAAAGACACAAGTCACGTTCACTCGCTAAAAGTTCTAAATGATCTCGCATCTGACCATAATCCTGTTCTTCTAACATTGACAGGTGGCTCGAATCCACTGACTCCCCATAATCCAACACGGAAAAAAATTAAATGGCCTAAACTCATCGAGTTATTAAATACAACTACGACAGTGCCAACTTCAATTCCCGACGAAACTAGTCTTAATACAGCCACTTCTACGTTGATAAATTCAATCAAATCTTGCATCAAGGAGGCATCCGTTGACATTCCTAACGACACAAGTCGACACGGAATCCCCGAAGAGATTAAAGATCTTATTAGGGAAAAAAACTTAATTCGTAAAGAATGGCAGAAAAGCTGCAATCCTATTGTAAAAATGCACTATAATCGCTTAGCCCGCGAAGTAAGAGATGCCCTAAGCGAATTCCGCAACGAACGCTGGCACGAGTTCATATCTTCACTCGAAAATGACAGAGCAGCTTATTGGAAACTATCCAAAACTCTCAGAAAACCAAAAACTAGGATATCCCCCCTTCAAGGCCCAAACGGAGTAGTATACTCTACTGCAGACAAGGCAGAAGCCTTTGCAGACAGCCTTGAAGCTCAATTCACCCCAATAACAGATCACGACGACCCAGCTTTCGTCTCAATGGTGGATTCAAAAGTAGCTTCAATTTTAAATACAGAATCTGATGACTTGCCAATCAAATTCACAACACCTAATGAAATTAAAAAAATTGTTAATTCTCTAAAGACAAAAAAAGCGGCCGGACCGGACGGCATATCAAATAAAGTATTAAAATGCCTCCCGTTAAAAGGCATCTGCGCCTTAACAGCCATATACAATGCGTCTCTACGACTCAACTACTTTCCTATAGCATTTAAACAAGCAAATGTAATCTTAATACCTAAACCGGGCAAAGACCCCCTATTAACAGCAAATCATCGCCCCATCAGTCTCCTTCCTTGCTTAGGTAAAATTCTTGAGAAAATCATCCTCGTTCGATTAGAATCATTTATTAGCGAAAACAAAATCTTGCCTGATTTCCAACATGGCTTCCGAACTGGACATTCATCAATTCACCAACTTCTCCGAGTAGTCGAGATTATAACTCAAGGCTTCAATATCAACAAACATACGGTGATCCTTACACTCGACATAAGGCAAGCATTCGATAGAGTATGGCATAACGGGTTATTATATAAAATGTATCTAATGGGCTTTCCCATTTCATTTATTAAAATGGTATACAGTTACCTCACGGATCGTACCTTTAGAGTAAAAATAGATGAAATTCTATCATCAGAACGCCCGCTTAAAGCCGGTGTCCCCCAAGGCGGTTCTCTGTCCCCCAAACTGTTTAACGTATATTCTAGCGATATCCCCCCACCAATGAACCACAACGTAAAAATTTCTCAGTTCGCCGACGATACTAATGTTATCTCAAGTTCTACTGTCGTGACCACTGCTACACGCCGCGTACAGCTCCAAGCCACTCTAATCGAAGATTATTGTAAAAAATGGAGAATATCTATAAATCCCACCAAAAGTGCGGCTACAGTTTTTTCACGAAGAATGCCTAAACGGCCCCCAAACATAATATTGTTTGGGGAAGAGGTTCCATGGGAAAAATCTATTAAATATCTCGGAGTAACTTTAGATTCCAAATTAACGTGGGAAAAACACATTAAAGAAAAAGTCAAATCAGCAAATAAGTCAATAGCAGCACTCTACCCCATGCTGGGTAAAAATAGTCGATTATCATCAGACAATAAACTACTCATCTACAAGACGACTATAAGGTCGGGCTTTACATACGCCGCACCTGTCTGGGGCCACGCGGCAGACACTCACTTAAATAAACTACAAACCCTGCAAAACAAAGCCATTCGATTAGCATTAAATGCGCCGAAGTGGTCCAGGGTTTCCACTCTACATAAAGACACAAACATTCCTCTGATAAAGGAGTTAATTGTTTCACAATCAGAGAAATTCTACTCCGGCCTGGCCGGCCATGAAAATCCAACCATTAACTCTCTCGCTCAATACAGCGAGAATGAAATTACCAAATATAAAAGACCTAAAGTAATCCTCCGTAAGGAAGTAGGCAATTAACTTCATAATTCGTTTAAAAAAAAAAAAAAAAAAAAAAAAAAAAAAAAAAAAAAAAAAAAAAAAAAAAAATAGAAATACATATTAATAATAATAATTCCTGCCTCAAGTCGCAGTATAGTTTTAAGTTTCATTTATAACACCATAAAAAAAAAATCCTCCAAGTAAAGTTTCAATAGAAAATCCATTTGTAATTATGCTAGAGTCAGTAAACTTATAGTTTAGGAACTCTGTCAATAAATAATATCCAAGTCCAAGTCCAGGAATCGGCTGTGACGGACCTTCGGGGAAAGAAAGGGGGATGTTTTCTCGCACTTAAACCTGATCGCTGGAAACTTGGAAATTGAACACTGAACACCTGAACATTGAGGGTGGGTTTTTTCATTTACCTTTACTTTTAGCAGTGCAGTTTGCAGTTACTTTAGCAGTACAGTTGACATTTACGGCAAAATGAGTTTTTTCATTACCCCAACTGCTAAAGTAAAGGTAAACAGGGATGACAGCATGATAACTAATCTAATTCCCACATTTTCGTATTGGGAACTGTTCATATATTTTTTTCATGTGGCAACTCACACATTAAATGTCAAACATTCTATTATTTCTATGCGCATTGCGTCGTCTATTGTTGCATCGTCTATATGATGGTTTTGTGTATGACGTTTGAAAATTTAGCCATTTTGTGAAATTTCACATTATTTTCCAACATTTTAGCGTCACTTCTAGCCATTGATATGAAAATTTTGTTGTGTGGCCTTTGACACATTCAAATATATTTTGATCACTGTACTTTTGTGTGTATTTGCAATACCTCCAAATAATCTTGGCATGTTTGACAGCATTATTCCTATCAGAGGACAAATCTAGCTTCATTTTATTTATGTCATGTCATTTGAATAAATATTTGTAATTATACTTCATCAACCATTACTTATAAGTCTACATATCTGCAATTGATGTAGTCAAAAGTCGAGCAGTTTATTTATTAACGCAAAATCGGCATATGAAAGTCGCGACACGTCGTGACGTATAATTAATTACAGGTTCATAGTCAGAAGTTGACGAACTGTCACTTGTCGCAAACGTAATGATGATAATGATAATATAATAGCAAATACCGTAAAACAGATAGCAAGAAAATAACCTCTCATCTCTGAACTGTCAATAAAGTGTCATTGACAACGGCGGCCATTTTGGTTACCTTTACTTTAGCATTTTACAGCACCATTGCTGGCCTGTAACATTCTAGGTAAAAGTAAACGGTAAATGTCAAATGAAAAAACTCATTTCTATGACTTTTACCATGAACTTTTACAATTAGCATTGCAATTAGCATTCTCGGTAAATGAAAAAACCCACCCTAAAACAGGTAGCGGCAGGTAGAAGTGGGTGGGAGTGGGAAGGAGATTTGTACAGACTTGTCAGACCTTTTGAGGCAGGTAGTGGATAGTGTCCCAGTGCTTCGACACTGCCTTCCTTCTACTGCTATAACCGAGCCCTGCTAAAAGACTTTGTCTTTTTTCAAACTCGCACATTTTTTTTTACATTTTAAGATTCAAATCTTTTGCAACTTTTAACCACGGACCCGACTGAATCCAGAATTTTTTGGCACTGGTGAAAACCGACTGGGGCGTGTCTACGTACCCGAAATTTTTCCATACTTCAACAAAATATTTCAAATATCTTTCTTGAACGGAAAATTAATTTCAATGGCATGTCTGTTGCCTAAGATTCTAAATGTCTTATTTAAATTGACGACATCAATTTTCTTTCAGATCGGTGTAGAAATGATCCCATGAACTTAGGAAACATTAATAAATAATGTATACAATGATAGTGCTACTATTATACACTGGGAACTTGATGCAAACCATCAGAATATTCATTATTGTAATTATCTCGCGTTATTAATTAAAACAACGTCATATTCACGAAGCATAATGTTATTCAGTTCATCGAACTGCTATGTTGGTCGGAATGCTAACTACAGTCTTGCTAAATAGAAAACCGTGCGATAATTTTAAAACGCATCTTTGAATAAATAACATAAATTTTTTTAATATTGTAAAAACCAGTTTTATTTCTTATACCGATAGAATGGATACAGTTTTCCGGTCCGCATAACAATCACAAAATTATAATTTTAGTAAGTTCCTGCCAAGCACGCGACTCTGTCCACTACTCTCGTGTGGTTTGATTTTAACATTATACTCGTTTTTTAAATTACTTTATTGGCATTGAATTTATTTCACGATCGTTGCATAAACACAAAGGAAGGATTGTTTCGCAAGAGTTATTCCAGTTAATATTGAGGTTACTTCTGCTATTTGTGTAACTCGGTTATAAAAGCAGAAGAATGGAAGTCTCAAGCCACAATGAAATCGACAGCAATGAGGAAATGTTGCGTGCATTGCTGCAACATCGGATGTTCTAGTCCACGAAAGAATTTTCTTCCGCTTCGGCGAGTGTTCTGATACTGGTTGTGTTATATACTTAAGTGTTGCAAGAAATCGTCTTGTCATCTCAGTCATTATGATACCTTACCTCATTGCTTGATTGACGATATAAACGTGCCTGATCTGGATAATATGTGATAAACAAAGAAATCACTAAGCTTAATTAATGAGAATTCAAACGAATAAGCATTTGAAATAATTATTTATTTATTTCTACGGTAGAATATACCATAAACAGTAGTTACATGACACAATTAGAACCATAAGAAAATATTAGCAATCATTTTAAATAAAGAATAACAAATTAACTGTGGCATTTGATTGTGAAGTGACATCAGAGATATGAGCAAGAGAATATATCAAATTATAACAAATATATCCATATTCTATAGTATATATTTGTTATAATTTGATATAACAAATATATACTATAGAATATGGTAAACTTAGATTGAATTAATATTGATCGAAAATATAAGATAGCATAGCCCTCTTGTATCTACTTTCCGTGCAGTTAAATATATCCGCTACATCAGCAATAATAATAATATAATCTTCCTTCTTCCGTGAGTTTAAATCCGCTATGAACAGACTTATCTTGGTATCCGTTGCACTTTCTCTGTTACCTTGTAGGTGGCACGATTTTGTCAAATATCCTTCTTCATTCCGTAGGGAATCAATTGCTTCAATAAGAAACCTGGGTACCTAATGATATCATTTAGTAAACTTACCGGTAAAGAACGCCTGAAAAAATGTCACATAATCCATTGCCAAATCCTCTCCTTGTATGTAGCGCCGCGCCGGTGATTAACTTACGTTTCTTCGCAGAATTAGGCAGATAGGGTAAATTCTTGATTCTTGTGTATTACTTGTGACATGACCCGAATCGAGTATTTAATTTCCTTTACATTTTCTCGTCTTCTTGGGATGTTCGCTTTCTTTTTTCTTCCATCCCAGAATTCTGTCCATTTGCTAAAGGCATGGAAATTCGGAGATGTTGCTATTTATTGAGGTCTTATCGGTACGCCCTTTGGTACTAAATAGGCTGATAGTCGATATGTAGGTTTTCCGTAGGTGGATTGGTGTTTTAAACATTTTTGTTTTTTCTTCACATATTTTTGCTTACAACACTTTTGTTTGTAATTTGATTCAATTCCTCTTCGATTTTCTTAGATTTTCCAACTCCGTTCTTATGCACCGAATCTGTTATACAAGTATTCTCATTTCCTTAGATAATTTTCCTCTTTTTATGACCATTTCTAAACAATCCTGTTTTTAGTTTCTTTTAAATGTTTAATTTTCCTTTCAGATTTCGTCATTCTTAGGTTAATCTAGTCTTACAAAGTTTTATCTACTGGTATTTAATGTCAACTGCATTCAAACAATAATAATCAATCAGTTTCCCTTTCGTTGTTTCAGTGAGGGCGAAGGGCGGTCTTGCTGCCCGCCCTGCGCCGCGCCGCTGGGCCGCCTCCGCGTGGAGAAGATCGAGGGCGGACTGCTGGTGGCAGGAGTGGCTGTGGCAGCCAACTGCCAGCTGGTGCTGCCCATCTTCGGATTTCTCTTCCTACTGGTTGGATGCGTGCTCACAGGTAAATAACACATCTATAGGTCGCTTTCAGTGGCGGCTCGTGACTTTTGGTGAGCTAGAGTGCTAATATTAACAAAAATTGCATTATTGATGTCGTTGTAGCCGAAAAATATTTTTTATTTTTTTTTCGAAAATTTATTTTTTGTATGAAGATTTTCAGGAAATTTCAGTTTTGCCGTGCGCCGCACAGATTTCCTGAAAATCTTCATACAAAAAATTTTTTTTCGAAAAAAAAATTAAAAATATTTTTCGGCTACAACGACATCAATAATGCCATTTTTGTTAATACTAGCACTCTAGCCCACTAAAAGTCACGAGCCGCCACTGGTCGCTTTCCTCCACCATATCACTTATCTATTGTGCCAACTATCAATATAATATGTATGTCAGTCAATAACGTAGAGGTACTGATCTTAGAATAAGGAACTTCAACGTTTTAAAGACGATCTTCGTAATTAAAGGCTGGTTGGAAAGTTGTAAAAGCCAGCTGTAATGTTATAAAGGCGAGATTCAAGCTTATTAAGACAAGGTTCGTTAGAAACAATTGATGGAAAATTGGAAAATCCAACTTTAACGGTTTAAAGTCCAGATTAAAAGTTGCAAAAGCGAAATAGATAGTTGAAAATTGAGGTTTAATGTTGTTGAGGTTAATATTAAATTTGCTACAAAGTTGTTTAGATGACAATGATATCTTATTTTTTCGTGATTCTTTACTAGAATTCCATATTCCCGGATTTGCAAACAAATAAATAACCGCATTGGGGTGCATTTACCTCTTTCAAATTATAACGTGTTTCAAAGTATAACAGTATCATCTTCCTGAAGCAAGTGGATCTATAACATCCTCATTTGGGGAATGTTGTGAGTTGTGAGGCCAAAGCTAAAGGAAGTAGAGGGTGAGTGATTTATGAGAAGAGGAAGATTTAGAAGCTATTCGTACAAGATTACAAAACAAGGCTAAAACCATTTCAAACAATGTTAAAAATGCTGATAGTTGGTCTCATACAAGGAGATACTGGCAGTAGAATACTTTATAGTAGATATTTTATAGACTATGAGCAAGAAGAAATCGGATTTCTCCACCAACTGTTTCATCTGATTCATCCTGTTATCATTCACTTGAATGTTTATATTTGGCAACAGTGGTAATGCATTTAAACAATCCACATATTATAGCCGACCGATAAACAATGCAGTTAATGTAATATTAATTAACACTCATTCGCATACCACACCCAATAAAATTCTATTAATTAGTTACATTAAGACAAAGGACAGAACTAACAAAATATTATTATGTTTGCCGTATTCAGATAGATGAATCATATTTTCAGCACATAAAACAGAAATACTCTTTATTTCTTCCACTAGCACGCGAATGGTGAGTTATGAATTATGACTTTATGAAATTTGCAAAGATTTTTTCAAAGTCATTTCCTTCACGGGTTACGAAATTTAATATCATGAGAAAAGTTAGCATACTGTTTGTTTCTCATATTTCGATTGTTCGATGTGACAAAAAGATTTGAGAAAATAAGATATCGTACACACAACCGAAATTAGTATTTTTTATTAGACTGACTTTTATTAGGTTTAAGAGGATCGTTTGCGCAGCCGGTTTCGACCTGTTTCATACAAAACTTAATTTTGGATTTGAGTTCAAAATACCCAACCAAAAACATATTTTTTTATCAAAAGTTATATTAAATATCTAGTGCGGATAAGTGCTAGGTACTTTATTTATTTTTGTTTTAAATGATGACTTATCTATAGATAATTAAAGAACTCAGTTTTGGTTCATTTTGGAAGAAACTTTGGAATTTTGAATTATTATAAATATCCTGCCTTAACCTCTGTGTTAATTAAATGAAAAAAATGAAAACCGTTCAAAATGCGTTTCCTTGGGTAGTAATTTTGATATATAAACGTAATATAATTTAAAACCATCAAAATACTTTCTTTGAAAGAAAAAAAAAATTAAAAATCTTCATATTTCTATAAAAAATTTACTAAAATTATTTTTTTAAATGTTTATCAATTACTCGCAAATATTTGTCCAAGTTGTCTCTAAAATCATGAAAAACTAAAATCTTAATGGCCTATATTTTATAACTTAAAGCAAAAATTAATAAAGTAACACCCATTCACACTAGATGTTTGATATAACTTTTGATTACAAAAAATTATTTTTCAGTTTGGTTGGGTATTTTGATCTCAAATCCAAAATGAAGATTTGTATGAAATAGGCCGAAACAGGCCGCGCAGCCAGTCTTCTTAATGAAATTTCGTGATCTTCCTATATCGGATGTTTAATTTCCTTTAGCTTTAGAAATCTGTCGTTAGATGTTAGCGTTGTCTATTCATTTGTAATTCGTATAAGTCCCAGAGATCTGATGTCCTGGTGAGGAACCGGATTGGAAGGACTAGGTTGCACAGCACTCAAGAGGTCACCGGCGGTTGAGGTCAAACGCAGCCAACGACAGGTTCAAGAACGTCTATTGCTCACAATTTATTCATTTCAATAATATTAGATTAATAAAATTATCAACTGAAAATGCAGCTCGGCATAAATACCTTTCTTCCTAGTTTTCGAAGAGTGCGTGTTGGTACTAACACACATGATCATAAATGAGCATGTTAATTTCTAATGCTACCTAGTAGCATGTGTGTCACGCCCAAATGAGCATGCTAATTTCCCCTTCCACCCGCAATGCTACCTAGTAGCATGTGTGTCACACCCAAATGAGCATGCTAATTTCCCCTTCCACCCGCAATGCTACCTAGTAGCATGTGCGTCACACCCAAATTAGCATGCTAATTTCCCCTTCCACCCGCAATGCTGCCTAGTAGCATGTGTGTCATACCCAAATGAGCATGCTAATTTCCCCTTCGACCCGCAATGCTACCTAGTAGCATGTGTGTCACGCCCAAATGAGCATGCTAATTTCCCCTTCCACCCGCAATGCTACCTAGTAGCATGTGTGTCACGCCCAAATGAGCATGCTAATTTCCCCTTCCACCCGCAATGCTACCTAGTAGCATGTGTGTCACACCCAAATGAGCATGCTAATTTCCCCTTCCACCCGCAATGCTACCTAGTAGCATGTGCGTCACACCCAAATTAGCATGCTAATTTCCCCTTCCACCCGCAATGCTGCCTAGTAGCATGTGTGTCATACCCAAATGAGCATGCTCACAAATCAACCGGCTGTTGGTTTTTGAGCGTGCTCATTGATTCGCGGATATAAGGGGAAATGGCCATGCGTGTCGGTACCATATAGATTTCTATTAGGTACTGTATATTATTACTTGCCTATTAATTTAAAAAAAAAAACTTCCTCTAGAACATGACAGAAAACAACTGCGCTCTGTGTGGAATTCGAATACATCTATGGGCTTGTATGCGATGCAATCGTATAACTATGTCTCTGTAATGGAAGCTCTCATAAACATACTAACGTTTGCTGGTATACAATACATTAACAAGATAAAAAGCACACCTACTTACCTGACAATATTTGAATTCTCCCATAAGATGTTGCTAGTACAATGCGCGAGGGACTTATTTTGCAAATAATTGAACTTACCACGCTTGCAAGCTATCACGACGCCTTGGATCACTCGGCTAAAAACTCCGCTTTCCTTCCCGTGCCCATGATGGCAACTTATGTTACCTAGCTTCTTTAATATTTAACATCCGCAAGCAAGGGCGTATCTATAGCATCTTTAGGGGTTTGATCCCAAGGGTCGAAAGCAAGGGAGAAGGTGGCGAGAGGAAAAAGGGCGAATCTATATTTCTTTTTTTAACCACTTATATATTATAATGCCGGCCGGTTTCATAACGACCGTTCCTTCTTCGGGCCAAACATATAATTAATTAATAAAATTATTTGTTTTCATGTAATTTAAAATGACACTACAAAATGAATTTGCGAAGATTGATGAAATAATAAACAATTCAATATTTCGCCTTATACATTTCCCTAATATGACGGTAACAAAGTGTTTCACATTGGTGTAGAAAGTAAGTTTTTGAACTTGGCGGCGTGAAGGTTAAAAAATCACTTTCGTGCTAGGATAAAATAGTGGTATTTTGAATACAGAAATCAAAGCAATTAGCACTATTAGAATCAATTTACCCTTCAAACTGATAAAATCGAGACTTTACCATTATAATAGTTTGACCTGAAAGGTGTTATGTTTGGGTACGTCATAAAGTAACTATTATCTAGCTTCATCTGCTTCAAACCAGACATCTATAAATACTGTAAACACAAAAATCACTCTTATGACTTATGACTAAGGCGCTCCGCCCACTGAGGCAACTGAAAACCAACTAAAACCGGCTTTTTCTCTGTCTTGATTGGTCAAAAAGCTTGTTTAACCATAGACGAACTACGAGACAGCTGACAGCTAGCAACTAGCAACGGCAACCCAGGGCAATGAGCAGTGACAGTCACAAGATGGTCGCAAGTCACCGCTTGCGTTACCATTGACAACGGGGTTTTGTGTGATTGTGTAGTGTGCGGGCCATCACATTGTCATACAAAGACAGTTGGCAGTTGAGAGTTTTCAGTTGCCTGAGTGGGCGGAGGCGCTAAAAGGTTCAGCGTTCTTTTCATAGACATATTATATGTCTATGGTTCTTAAAAGACAGGTTCTTCGTTTTTTTCTGGCCTGGTGTAGGTGTATTTTTTTACGTAATATTATTTATACTTAGTTTGAGAATTATTGGGAGAAGTTTACGTATTTGTGGAGAAACGTGGGAAGATCTCAAATAAAAGCCATACATAAATACATGATTTTGAAATTACTTTTTCAGGTACCTACTGAATGGAATTACTGCTACCAAGGGGTTTTTTTATGTTGTCATAACTTTTAATTACACTACGTAAAAAGTTCCTGTTTCTTTTTTTTTAAATTAAATTAAAATAAATAACTTTGTTTAAACCACTAATATAATCACATTTACCTACATGTTTCAAAACCGATGGTTTCTTCGTCAGGGTAGTAATGAAAAAGTATTTAGTATTTGTTTTAATTTAATTAAAAATGACGCCACAAAGTGATTTTGGAAGTTTGAAGAAAAAATCTTTTTTTTTGTTTATTTAAAATTTTAAACATTTTCATAGTGACAATAATTTTATTATGAAATATGATACATAGGTATTAACCACTCCATTTAAAAATTATGTAAATCAAGGTAGAGTTTTTACTTTTTAAGTGGAGATGCTCCCAGTGAAATAACAGAAATTATAATAAGTGAAATTAAATAACGAAATGCGAGAGAAGAAATAAAGAAAGAAATGATATAATGATAAAGGAATTATTGCATAATGTTTAGTTCAAATACTTATATTTACCATGACGTCATATTAGCATAATATAGCTAATAATTTTTTTTAAACATTCAATTCTGTTGATAAATATTATCTATGTATACCGTCATATTCTATGGCATTATACAATCTACACATTCGAGACATTGAATTGAAATAGGCTTTCATATGTAATTTTTTGTTCATATTTCATTATAATTATCTTGCATAATACCAATCATAATAAGATTACGATAATATAATCACCAACAAAAGCATTACTTTTAAACCAAAGATAGCTTCTGAGGTTATGATGATAGTGATCAGATGATCAACCGCAAATCGAAGCAACCGCAAACGACGCGAAACGCTGCTGCTGATGTTTTGTTGCTTTGTTTTTTTATATGAATACCGCACAAGGGTCCCAACTGCTCCCGTCTGGAGAAAGTGAGACTATCGCATCCCCAATTGGGGTATGTTGTGAGGCTGAAGGTAGTGGGGAGGGAAAGGCGATGAGGGAGATAAAGTTGGGGGAGTACACACATCTGGTCCCCAAATACGGCTAAAGCCATTTCAAGCAACGTTTCAAATCTGAATTCGTTGCTTCGTTGCTTTCCCATAACTCGTGGTTCAGTTCGCGGTAATACCTACCTGTTTGTACACAACCTAACCTAATTGATTCTCTGGCCGTTTGTTTACTGTATGAATTAGTTAGAGAGAGGTCTGAGAGCAGGTAGTGTGTGCGTCACTGCGACGCGCGACGGGAAGTACTTATTAATGGTATGATCTCCTGCTAAGGAACTAGGCATGAGGATGTCACCGCCGTCTGTTTGTTTACTGTATGAATTAGTTAGAGAGAGGTCTGAGAGCAGGTAGTGTGTGCGTCACTGCGACGCGCGACGGGAAGTACTTATTAATGGTATGATCTCCTGCTAAGGAACTAGGCATGAGGATGTCACCGCCGTCTGTTTGTTTACTGTATGAATTAGTTAGAGAGAGGTCTGAGAGCAGGTAGTGTGTGCGTCACTGCGACGCGCGACGGGAAGTACTTATTAATGGTATGATCTCCTGCTAAGGAACTAGGCATGAGGATGTCACCGCCGTCTGTTTGTTTACTGTATGAATTAGTTAGAGAGAGGTCTGAGAGCAGGTAGTGTGTGCGTCACTGCGACGCGCGACGGGAAGTACTTATTAATGGTATGATCTCCTGCTAAGGAACTAGGCATGAGGATGTCACCGCCGTCTGTTTGTTTACTGTATGAATTAGTTAGAGAGAGGTCTGAGAGCAGGTAGTGTGTGCGTCACTGCGACGCGCGACGGGAAGTACTTATTAATGGTATGATCTCCTGCTAAGGAACTAGGCATGAGGATGTCACCGCCGTCTGTTTGTTTACTGTATGAATTAGTTAGAGAGAGGTCTGAGAGCAGGTAGTGTGTGCGTCACTGCGACGCGCGACGGGAAGTACTTATTAATGGTATGATCTCCTGCTAAGGAACTAGGCATGAGGATGTCACCGCCGCACAGTGGTCCCAAATCCCAATCTAGCTAGACAAAAATATTTTTCCATTGTATATGATGCAAAAGGATCACAATATAATTAAAAAAATACTTTAAAAAATTTACATTTATTTTAACCGTTGTTACAGAATTTTCAAATAAAATAAAATATTAATAAAATTTTTATCGTACAATGGTTCAAAAAAGTTACGACAATGTGCTTATTTTAAGCAATAACTTAAAAAAAAAATTATAACCTACATAAGATTACTTTTTTATGAACTACTCGAGTCACTATCATCAGTATCGTCACTATCGTCACTACTATTAAATGATAATTCACCTATAGTGGCAGTGTTGACAGACTTCTGAAGTTCCTTCGCTGGCACTGTATATATATAGATATCGATAATAATTTTAATACATCACTCGGTAAGACATCCGGATGTTTCTTTGGTATTGTAGATATTCTAGATATTATAGGATCTTAACTTATAATTAGCGTATGAAACAAATATTCATTCGTGTGAACTTGCGACGATTTTCGAGTATGAAACTCCCTGATTTTTTAAGTCTTTATTTTGTGATTCTTGAGCTTCTTCTGACATTTGTCCAATCGGAAGAATACAGGAACTAATATGGTCTCCCCCGTGGACCAAAATTTTATGGATACTTGCTGATACTACTTAAAATATTGCTGCTTGGTGAATTTATTGTTAATTATGAAAGCTAAATCTTCCTGGGGTGAATACGGGATTGGTTTTAAATTGTTATTCTTCATAATGTGTTTAATCTTTGTAGCTCATTTGGGTGAAAAGTTTGTTGCCTGATGAATAATTTTGGCAGTATCCCGCTTTCCATGTAACCTCAAGCTGATTTGAGCAGCATGAGAGAGCTCTTGTGGACTTCGAGAATTCGGAAGACATTCAATTTTTCTGGTTTTACTTTTCAAAGAACACAAATTAAATTATTTTTCTGGTCTACCGCGTGGCCCCTCATCACACATCAACACAGGAAGAACAAAAGCTGCCTTAAGCCATTTTGTGTTTTTTTTTAATTGAATTTTAGCGTACTTCTTCCGACATCAATCCATTTTTAACGGAAATGAAGCGATTTTTTTCTTTAATATTTTATCTTCAAAACGAGTGAAATTTTTTTTCTTTGGTAAAATTTTTATATCTTCATAAATACACTCCCTTGTTGCAACACAATTCATCTTTGAAGTGCTTCGCTCTTCTAACAGGTCCAAAATATCTGAACGATAGATCGTTGGAACAGGCTCTGTAAAAGACAAAAGTGCAAGTATGTGCAGACAAATTATATAAGAAAACATAGATAAAGAATGGTTTTATATGAAAATAATTTCGTTCGGAGGCACAATTTAGTACAATTAATTGAGAGTTTAATCAAAGTTAGGCAAATAATTGTAAATATTATCACTAGTTTCATCATTTTAAAATTAATAATTAAAGTAATGTTTAATAGGCCAATTATTAAATGCTTAAATACATTTGAAAGAACATACTGTATACTTCAATTTTTATATGTAGATAATTTCTCTCCGATTTCAAATAACACCACTAGGGACCGAGCAACGTGAGCACCCGAAAGCGACTGGCCGCTGGGCGGCCGACTGGCACAGCCAAAGTGTCGTGTTTACGACGTTGCCACGTATAGTGCGTATTGTTTTAATTTTTTTATCAATGAGAACATAATACTATGGACTGTTTTCAATGCTGTGAGTATAAATTTGAACCTAAATAAAAACATCGTTAAAATCTTTTTGTCTAGCTAGTTTCCTCTAAGGGAACTACCGTGCGCCGTCTGTTTGTTTACTGTATGAATTAGTTAGAGAGAGGTCTGAGAGCAGGTAGTGTGTTCGTCACTGCGACGCGCGACGGGAAGTACTTATTAATGGTATGATCTCCTGCTAAGGAACTAGGCATGAGGATGTCACCGCCGTCTGTTTGTTTACTGTATGAATTAGTTAGAGAGAGGTCTGAGAGCAGGTAGTGTGTTCGTCACTGCGACGCGCGACGGGAAGTACTTATTAATGGTATGATCTCCTGCTAAGGAACTAGGCATGAGGATGTCACCGCCGTCTGTTTGTTTACTGTATGAATTAGTTAGAGAGAGGTCTGAGAGCAGGTAGTGTGTGCGTCACTGCGACGCGCGACGGGAAGTACTTATTAATGGTATGATCTCCTGCTAAGGAACTAGGCATGAGGATGTCACCGCCGTCTGTTTGTTTACTGTATGAATTAGTTAGAGAGAGGTCTGAGAGCAGGTAGTGTGTGCGTCACTGCGACGCGCGACGGGAAGTACTTATTAATGGTATGATCTCCTGCTAAGGAACTAGGCATGAGGATGTCACCGCCGTCTGTTTGTTTACTGTATGAATTAGTTAGAGAGAGGTCTGAGAGCAGGTAGTGTGTGCGTCACTGCGACGCGCGACGGGAAGTACTTATTAATGGTATGATCTCCTGCTAAGGAACTAGGCATGAGGATGTCACCGCCGTCTGTTTGTTTACTGTATGAATTAGTTAGAGAGAGGTCTGAGAGCAGGTAGTGTGTGCGTCACTGCGACGCGCGACGGGAAGTACTTATTAATGGTATGATCTCCTGCTAAGTAACTAGGCATGAGGATGTCACCGCCGTCTGTTTGTTTACTGTATGAATTAGTTAGAGAGAGGTCTGAGAGCAGGTAGTGTGTGCGTCACTGCGACGCGCGACGGGAAGTACTTATTAATGGTATGATCTCCTGCTAAGGAACTAGGCATGAGGATGTCACCGCCGTCTGTTTGTTTACTGTATGAATTAGTTAGAGAGAGGTCTGAGAGCAGGTAGTGTGTTCGTCACTGCGACGCGCGACGGGAAGTACTTATTAATGGTATGATCTCCTGCTAAGGAACTAGGCATGAGGATGTCACCGCCGTCTGTTTGTTTACTGTATGAATTAGTTAGAGAGAGGTCTGAGAGCAGGTAGTGTGTTCGTCACTGCGACGCGCGACGGGAAGTACTTATTAATGGTATGATCTCCTGCTAAGGAACTAGGCATGAGGATGTCACCGCCGTCTGTTTGTTTACTGTATGAATTAGTTAGAGAGAGGTCTGAGAGCAGGTAGTGTGTTCGTCACTGCGACGCGCGACGGGAAGTACTTATTAATGGTATGATCTCCTGCTAAGGAACTAGGCATGAGGATGTCACCTCCGTCTGTTTGTTAATGCAAGTCGCATCTGGTTTCTCCTCAAAAGGAACCAAGAATCTATCTCGCACATCCTTATAGAGTATCTCGTGATGGATAAGGATCATCTCAACCGCTAAATAGGTAATCCCTAGAGGACTGTTTTAAAAACAATATATGTTTACATTAGCTCCACACAGGCGGCCCTGAAGCAGTGATTCCCAAAGTAGTCCAGATGGACCCACAACGGACCACGGGAGACTCGACGGGGGTCTACGTTGGCGTGATAAAAAAATGGGGGTTCACAAGATGTAAGTCACACGAAAATTTATTTGGTTTTGATAGTAAAGAACAAAAATGGTGGTTTGGCTGTACCTATCAATGTAGGCATATAATAAACTACTCAAAAAAATAAGGGAACAAAAATTCCAATTGGTAACCCAAAATCGGTAATTTTTGACAAGCATTTCGGTGAAAAATTTACGTTTGTCTTTCTCATATAAAAATAAAGTTGGTTGTTTGCAGGCGAAAAAATGTAATAAGCGGTAATTGTTGAATATATTGAATATATATATATATACACTAGTATATATTGAATCATTTGGCGGGTAACAGATAAGGCGCCGTAGCTTAATGGCAGAGCTCTCGACCGGCAATCGAAGGTTAATAATTATTGCTTATAATAATTGTAATATTTTAGTTTGTAAGACCGTAAATAAATAGACATACAGAGGTAATTTGAATTCTCGATTTCTGATTCTGAACTAGTGGCCATAAGATACGTTTTTAGATTTTCACGGCCAAAAGCATTTTCGTTGTTTGTTTTTGAGGTGTTATGCCGTGTTGTGCTACCTCCTTCTTTAGCCGACGTTTCGGACAGCGTTGCAGTGTCCATCATCAGGGCAGATCCGGCAGATCCGCCGGACGATCTGCCGGATCTGCCCTGATGATGGACACTGCAACGCTGTCCGAACCGTCGGCTAAAGAAGGAGGTAGCACAACACGCCATAACACCCCAAAAACAAACAACGAAAATAGTGGCCATAATATTATATTATGGTGTCCCCCTTCCTGTCAGAATTCGGATCTGTCATATTATAATAAGTACATGCGTATTATCTTCTGAATAGAATATTAAACATTTCTTACCGTGTACGTTTTTAGATTTTCACGGCCAAAAGCATTTTCGTTGTTTGTTTTTGGGGTGTTATGCCGTGTTGTGCTACCTCCTTCTTTAGCCGACGTTTCGGACAGCGTTGCAGTGTCCATCATCAGGGCAGATCCGGCAGATTCGGAACCACAACCAAAATCCAAGACCTACTGAGGTCTGCAAAAACTAAGTTTCCTCTGGAAGCAGACGGAGTGTATAAACTCAGCTGTTCCGGATGTGACAAGGTTTATGTAGGCCAAACAGAGCGGACGATTTCCAAGAGGATAGCAGAACACTTTCGTGCTTGTAAACTTGGCCATCCTGATAAATCGGCAATCGCCGAGCACTTAATTGAAACCGGCCATTATTTTGGATTTGTTCCTGAGGTCCTGGGAAGACCTAAAACTTATAGATCACGCCTGATTACGGAGGCAATTGAAATCTACAAAAATCCAATTAATATTAATAGAGACGACGGAGCTAAGCTCAACAGCTCTTGGTATCCGGTAATTGACGGCTACACCAAAGCTAATCGCAAAAAACCATGTCTAAGTATACTTTAATAACATATAATAATTCAATACAAAAGTATAAAACCATTTGTTTATACCTTGATATTGGCTACATTCGCTTCAGATTGGTTTTTTTTCCTATTTCTAGAATTCGCCACAAGATGACACTACTTTCGTTTGGAAATTTCGTTACATTTCTCCGTGGACGGGCCCCAGGCTAACGTAAATACTGCGCTTTCACCAAATTTCCCTTTCAAAGTAGTTCACTTTCTTCTGAAATAAAGCTAACGGCACGGTATCGCTTCCAACTAAATAAGCACACACTTAACACTACAAATTCACATCGACGGATCTGCCCTGATGATGGACACTGCAACGCTGTCCGAAACGTCGGCTAAAGACGGAGGTAGCACAACACGGCATAACACCCCAAAAACAAACAACGAAAATTTCTTACCGTTTTCGTTGTTGATGTAAATATACGTATATTATAATTAGCTACTGTAGTTTCCATTGTGAATGAATGATCATAATATTCATGAATTATTTGTTATTACTTATTATTATTATTAGTAGATAATAACGACTTATCGCTGTCTGTTTACATTACCAACACAAGTCAAAATTAAATTTGCAGTTTGAAGATTGCAATAGTAATTTTAAATTAAATTATATTTTTTTGAAATTAAGGTTACTTCTTCTATGTATGTTAAGTTTTTTTCTAGGTTTCAAACAGTGCGACTATTATATAATAACTAAAATGAGCCATACTAATACACGTGTTTTAAATATTATGCAACTGTTATATATCAGTTGTATGGAAACAGAATATGAGATTGTCCAAAATTACGTTTAAGATGAATATAAACGCCAGAAATATTTAACTGCTTACCTCTTTAAAACTCCGGGTATTTTTAGTGTTATCTGCACAAAGAAAGTAGCGCCAAAGTTGTTTTTATTTTTTTTATGAAAAATTTTACAAGAACGAAAAAAAGTTAGTCAATGGATCGTGTTTAAAATAATCTTAGCCATAAAGGGGTATATTTAAAAAGGTTGTTTCTTATGTAACTTCATATTTATCTAATGAAAAAACAAATTATTTAGTACTTTGCGCTTATATTTTTTGTAACGTAATTAAAAAATTTATTTTAATTCCACTAAAATAAAAAGGTAGGAAAAACCTTAATGTATCCTTAACATATTTTTTCATATTCGTAGTGTAAACCAATTCGTAGTAAAGATAAATCTAAATAGTGATTTGGCGTATAGCTTCATCTTAAATAAGAGGTGGCAGTGGCCTAATTGATAAGACGTTTTCCGGTAGCGTCCGTTATCTTTTTGTTTTTCTGTGTCTTGTTCTCTTTCATATTTAATTAATTAAAAATACTTTGTATCTGGTGTATTTTCGTCAGGTTTCTAAATTGTAAATACTTTCAGTATTTTCTTTTTTTTTGTATTTTCTTTCAGTATTTCAGAATTGGCTTTATTCGTTTTTGGTGACCAGATCTGGTATAAATAGTCAGGTACTATCCCACCATCCTCCTCTCCTACTTCTTCCCCTTCTTCAGCATCACAACATACCCCAATTTGGGTACCACGGTCTCAATGGCTGCAGACAGTTGGGAGCAGTTGGGACTCTTGTGAGGAAAAATTCTTTTGGATGGTGGCAATATCCTCGGGTAAATTGGTCGATAAAATGAGTCTAGTTTTTGGACTGTTAATTCATGGTGGAATTCCATTGTATTTAAATAAGTGGAATAAAGTGCACAAGTTGTTTAATTTCAAATCTAGGTCGATAAAACATATTTTATTATCTAAATTTATTGGCGGAATCGATAACACGTCATAAGACTTTGTTCTCTGCTTTGTTTTGCTTTGAATATACTCTATATTCTTTATTTCATATTATTTTATCAATATTTTGTAAGGACTCTTCTACTAACGATTCCTGGCGCTACGACGTAGAGCGCGGAGAAGGGCGGGGGAAAGGGAAGGGGAAAGGGAGAGCATAGTTGGCGGCACTCCTAGCAACACCTCCTGGCAACATTCAGAATTATAATCTGCAAGCTTTTCTGATTTCAAAACTATGTTCACAATGCGGCACTCGGTTCTGCACACTCAACTCCTCCCAGCGCCTGCACTATATTTTGTTTATACATTATTGAAAAATCATAAATACTTACGATGAAAAAATACTTATATATTACTGTTATAACTTTTAAAACTTTTTTGTGATATGTATGCACTAAATCATAGACACATTTTAAATGTGTACAAGCCGTGTAGGGCGGTTATGATGAATAAAATAAATTAATATTACTTTATTTTTCAATACATACAAAATGCATATTACAATTTACAATCGATTGCTTTTCAAGCCTTCTTACACTTTTGGATTCTGCAGAATCTTCTAGACAGTGTTGTTAGTAATAAGTAATAAGCAATAACAGCTCAGGGCGGTGAGCCAATACAAGTCAATTTCAGAATATTTTTTCAGATGCACAATATATATATATATTGGTTTATATATGCAAATTCATAACTAGTACAGTTTCGAGTGTAAATGGTGGCAGCCAATGGAACCTAACACCAAGGCCAAAGCCAGTTAATCCAACTTCATTTAAATCTATATTTTAAACGACACCAGTTAACCAATGCCAATAAATAATTGAATACACATCCTATGCCCGTGCGCCTCGGGTAGTCAATTGGACTTGTTCCTGTCGCGTCCGGATTCCTGATGTGTCGAGACTTGCGCATCCTGGCAGATGACAGAAAATGGCTAGAATCTGGCACCGTATTTAGTATTATATATATTATCTTATTAATAACTATTATTTCTTTATTGAGTTTCATTCATTTTCTGCTTACACTGTGTTAACATTTAATATTTATTCACTTCCTAATCTGTAACCATAACAAAAAATATTGTAATTGGAACTAATTTGGTTTATTTCATATTAGCTTCTGCCCGCGACTTCGTCTGCGCAGGATTAATACTTTGATACTAATTTACCACGTGGTACATGATCTGGGTGTATCAAAATCTTGTAATTAACGCTAGTCTCTAGCTATTTTAAATTCATGCACTAAAATGTTGTCATCATATAGAACTGGTATTTTTTACCGTGTTTCTTCTTACACCGTATACGTATTCAGAACGCCTATTGACTTGTGCTTTCTCATCCCCCATGAAATAAACTTGCACATTTGTTTTGTTGCGTATTGTTGGCAGGAAGTAATGAACAAATTGTGTGATATACCTACTTGCCCTTGGATTGTGAAAGTCGGGTAAAATCGTGGCATTGATACAATGTTATCCGCCCCAAAAGATGTCAAATGGAAGTATGTATTGTATGTCCTTATGTTTTTTAGAAAAAGGTCGGATAGGCCTTATTTGATTTGTTTCATCACAGAAAAGTTCTTTAAGAGGTTCAACTGGCTCGTCTATTGAAGAAAGGGCTACTTTTCCACCCGAACAACATATGCCTGCTGCTTCCTCATTCAATTTAAGAGCATCGCATAATCTGCATTATTTATCCATCGCTTCTATTTATATAAGCTGGTAGCTTTCATAATCAAGAGTCTCGTCGTACTCAAATGCAGATTTATTGAAAACACCCCACGTGTTTCTTGTGAATATTTGACGTCGTTGTTGTGTCCTTGGGAAACGCCGAACTTGAGACTATTCTGGTATTTCAGCAGCCCGTTGAGATGCTAGATATTCAGTATGCTGTTGACGCCGAGCTTAGGACTTTTCTGTTGTCTCATCAGCTCGCTGGGATGCCAGATATTGAGTGTTCAGTTGACGCCGAGCTTAGGACTTTTCTGTTGTCTCATCAGCTCGCTGGGATACCAGATATTGAGTGTTCAGTTGACGCCGAGCTTGGGACTTTTCTGTTGTCTCATCAGCTCGCTGGGATGCCAGATATTGAGTGTTCAGTTGACGCCGAGCTTAGGACTTTTCTGTTGTCTCATCAGCTCGCTGGGATGCCAGATATTGAGTGTTCAGTTGACGCCGAGCTTGGGACTTTTCTGTTGTCTCATCAGCTCGCTGGGATGCCAGATATTGAGTGTTCAGTTGACGCCGAGCTTGGGACTTTTCTGTTGTCTCATCAGCTCGCTGGGATGCCAGATATTGAGTGTTCAGTTGACGCCGAGCTTGGGACTTTTCTGTTGTCTCATCAGCTCGCTGGGATGCCAGATATTGAGTGTTCAGTTGACGCCGAGCTTGGGACTTTTCTGTTGTCTCATCAGCTCGCTGGGATGCCAGATATTGAGTGTTCAGTTGACGCCGAGCTTGGGACTGCTTTGTTGACTAAGCAGCTCTGTTTGCTGCCTCACGCATCGCCTGTTCCAGCCTTCGCAATTCAGCTTGTGGCGACTTCTCAAGTCTAGCAACTTCCATAACTCGAGCTTTATTAGAGTTTTGGGAAAGGTTAGACTTACCCTTTCGCGGCATAATTCTCAGAAGATATTGTTATACACTACCAAATTTATATGGCAGTTTTATACTTCAAAAATGCAATACCTGTCTATCTAATTAAAATAATAATTATTGTTTTATAGAAAGTGTCCAAATTTGAGAATGTCATTTAGCAAAACAATGATTGTTAAATCAAAATTCTATTTTATATATTTTTTTTAATTAGTGAATGTATTTGAAGTATTCGCCTGATGCTTTGATTCGTTATCAAGAATTATAGTTATTTTAAATAAACAGGTACCTATGCTAGGTACCAAATTTGATTTGTTGTTCTTATAATATACAAAAAAATATATTTGTAATATATGGAAAACATCTAGCTTTATAAATTATAGCCTATATGTTATTCCGATGTATGAGCTTCATTATTGTAAAGTTTCATTAAAATCCATTTAGTTGTTTTTACTCAGTGAAAGAGTAACAAACCCACATACATCCATACAAACTTTCGTGTTTATAATATTAGTAAGAAAGAAATATGGAAAACAGCTTGCTTTATAAATTATAGCCTAAATGTTATTCTGATGTATGAGCTTTATTATTATAAAGTTTCATTAAAATCCATTCAGTAGTTTTTGCGTGAAAGAGTAACAAATACACATACATCCATACAAACTTTCGCGTTTATAATATTAGTAAGATAAGATAAATCGTCTTTGGAAAATTGTAGAAATTCGGCAGACTTACTATTTTTACGAAAAATAGCTACCTCTACGTTAGATTGCCCGGAATTACTCGAAAGAATTCAACTAACAGTGCCCATCAGACAAACCAGATAAAACCACGCATCCCAAACCAGACAAAACCAACATGCCTCAATTCAACACTAACTCAGAACAAAATACATTCATTCACCGCGCTTCACACACCTTTAACATTTCATACAGTGAATTCGAATTATTTAACATTTCGTATAGTGAATTCGACTTATTTAACACAGTACCTAACATTTCATATAGTGAATTCGACTTAACACAGTATCTAACATTTCGTACAGTGAATTCGACTTATTTAACACAGTACCTAACATTTCGTATAGTGAATTCGACTTATTTAACACAGTACCTAACATTTCATATAGTGAATTCGACTTATTTTACACAGTACCTAACATTTAATATAGTGAATTCGACTTATTTAACACAGTACCTAACATTTCATATAGTGAATTCGACTTATTTAACACAGTACCTAACATTTCATATAGTGAATTCGACTTAACACAGTATCTAACATTTCGTACAGTGAATTCGACTTATTTAACACAGTACCTAACATTTCGTATAGTGAATTCGACTTATTTAACACAGTACCTAACATTTCATATAGTGAATTCGACTTATTTTACACAGTACCTAACATTTAATATAGTGAATTCGACTTATTTAACACAGTACCTAACATTTCATATAGTGAATTCGACTTATTTAACACAGTACCTAACATTTAATATAGTGAATTCGACTTATTTAACACAGTACCTAACATTTCATATAGTGAATTCGACTTATTTAACACAGTACCTAATATTTCATATAGTGAATTCGACTTATTTAACACAGTACCTAACATTTCATATAGTGAATTCGACTAATTTAACACAGTACATAACATTTAATATAGTGAATTCGACTTATTTAACACAGTACCTAACATTTCATATAGTGAATTCGACTTATTTAACACAGTACCTAACATTTCATATAGTGAATTCGACTTATTTAACACAGTACCTAACATTTCATATAGTGAATTCGACTTATTTAACACAGTACCTAAAATTTTCAAACCTAAAATTAATAAATAACACCATCCCATCCCTATAGGTTAATGTAACTTTTTTTCTCTCCTTATATTCACTAAATAAATAAGATAGATCAGTGAAAACCGGTTAAAATTGGTAAAATAATATCTACACGTAATTTATCATGCATTATAAAATATTATAACTTTTGGTTTTCCAAATAAAATAAAAGTAAAATAAATGCATGTTTCTGAATAAACTTAAATAAAATAAAAATATTTTAATAATTATGTATACAGGAAGTTAATGGACGTACTTGACTTACTTTAACCAGTGATTCCCGACATTATTTGGAGAAAAAAATTTGAACAAAATTTTGTTACCGGTGACTTTTCGACGCCTTTTTTTCCTTTTTTTTCTTCAAAATCAAACAACAACAAAAATCATCCGTGTGTTGTCACTGGTCTCTCAGCCGAGTGACCACCAAACTCCTCACCCTACCTCTAACTTTCCAATAACTACCGATCTTTTAAATGTTTAGTTAAAAAAAAAAACCTAAAAAAGTACCGGAGATCAAAATTTAATTTTCAATTTTTACTCCAAACAATACCAGGAATACCTTTTTTTATATATGAATATCGCATAAGAGTCCCAACTGCTCCCGTGAGAGTGAGACTGTGACATCCCCGATTGGGGTATGTTGTGAGGCTGAAGCTGAAGGTAGTAGGAATGGAAGGAGGTGGGGCAGAGGAAGGTGGGGAAGTATCTGGCTATTCAGATCTGGTCACCAAATACGGCTAAAACCATTTCAAGCAACGTTTCAATTCTGAATGGTGGTCTTACACAATGGCGAAACTGAGAGTATCTTCCACTCTGGAACGTGCCTCAAATATATTACATATTATGTTAAATGAATAAATTTTGAAATAACACAAATTAATCAAACGTAATTTATTTGCGCAGTTCGAACCCACGACCTTCGGATTGTGAGTCGAGAGCTTTACCCCTCGACCACGGACGGCCGTCGCAGTACGCCACTTAACACCCTTATAATAATAAAATAATATAAATTGAGATATAAATACTAATATGCCTCTCTAGAAACTAGTACCTAGTGGAAAATGATTTGAGATTTTTATGGCCAAAAGTATTATCGTGATTTATTTTTGAAGTATTATGTTGTGTTGCGCTACCTCTTATATACTACCCCTTATATTTTGAATGTATTCTATAGCCAACGTTTCAAACAGCAATGCAGTGTCCACTAATACTCCCCCATTTAATCTTTTTGTTTACGGATGATGCTCAATGGGGATCTCATCAAGACTAATTTATGTTTATTTTTTCTAATGACTCATGAGTCATGGTCATGGGAGTTCCGCGATATGTATCAAATGGCTATAGCCATTTTATTTTAAAACATACCTTTAAATATGATTGAGACCAAATAATCGAAACAATTACATTAAATTTGGTAACGTGGATTTATTTATTGTTATCAAGTTTAATTTGAAGAACTCCATTTAATTTATTTTTTCTTTCATATATTCAATATTATTATTTTATAAATTATGAAAAAGTTTATTTATAAACAAGTTCTGTATAATTATTATCACGCATGATAAGTAGGCCTCTGTTTCGAAGACAGTTTGATAAAAAATAAATTACGTTAAGCGGCGTCTCCTCCGACGAAAATGTTTACACACTTTGTGGATAGTTAAGTCGGGGCTACAATGTTTTTACTTTCCGTGTCCCATGAAAACAACAAACGTTGTGGCCCAACCCCATGTTTATGGTAATGTTTGAGGTATTGTTTGTGAAATTGGTCGGAAGAGACCGGTCTTTAGTTCTACACAGGAGGTCCTGAGGAAAACAATTTCCCTCGGGCCTATGTCACCTTTGGGGATGCTGTGTGGAGGGTCTTAAGGAAAATGAAGGGAATGAGGGGGGGGTAGGAATCTGGGTGTCAGTGTGTCCAGGATAGACGGACGATGAATCCATTCCTCCCAGTGCGGTGCAAGGGGATGGGTCGAGAGAGTCCGGTTGGAGAGGTCAAAAGCACTCCCTCAGGCAGTCTCTACCGATCCGGCCGGTTTTGCGTGGGTAAAACGAACAGTGAAAAAACGGTTCCCTCACAACTAGGAAACATACAACTTTAACAACCCTTTTAAATGAAAATTTTTAACCTTTTTAACCCATTTTTTTAATATTATTTTTATCACTTTAAATGACTTTTCAAAGGAGGTGTTGAATTTGTATGTTTCTCAGTTTTCCGGTCACCTGACAAAACACATTAAACTCGTCATTGCCGCAAAACTTTTATGAGTTAAGAAACATTTTAAATTAGAAAACAGCTATACAAAAGTAAGAAAATTAAAATATGAATGGATTGTTTGAGAATAAGAAAGACGATATCCCGCGCAGTTGTACATTATGTACATGTACACTGTACAGTATTGTACAGTGGCCAGAAGCCATAGTTGAGTAACCGTAGAAGACGCAACCAAGTCACGCAACCAACTTGGCGTTACGTATTGAAATATAAGGAATTTTGGCTCAAAACAGTTATCATTCAAGTAAAAATGTATGATATTATTATATCACATCACACAGTCGTCAATGCGAGTAATTCGCTTGTTTTCTCTTGTCGTTAGAAGCAATCAGAGTACCTACTAGATTCGTGAGAATATATAAATAATTATTATTGAATGTGTCCATAAAATAAGTGAAAAATGGTGGTGATAAATGACAATTTGTATTTGTGCTAAATACTCACTCAGAAGAGCAAATAAACGAGAAGCGAAACATTCTGGAATTTTCAATTTTGGGATAACCAACACTACTGTCATAGTGGTTCGCTACATTTGGTGACTTAGCGGGGGTGTCCGCGTTCATGGGGTGAGGTTTGTTAAGGTCTTGGTGGCGGATGTGTTTGCCAACGTACTGCGTGGCGGGCTGGATCGAGAGAGACTGGTTAATGGAAACCTTTTGACCTATCCAGCTGGACTCCCACGACCAGTGGGAGCGCCTTGCACCGCAGCGGGAGGGATGGATTTATACGTTCGTCACTGGACAGATTGACTCCCAGATTGCTACCCATCTCTCATACGAAATAGACTATGCTGAATTACTTCAATTTATAAATATCCACGTTCTAAAAAAAATCATGCCGATATTTATTACCTTTTTACTTCAATAAGCTTATCAAAATTCACAGTCTCGGAAATAAATATTCTGATTATATTTCATCTAAAAAGTAATCAGTAGAAATGTTGTAATTATTTATTTTTTGTTATTTATTGAAAAAATACATTGACATTTTATTGACATTTTGACTGTCCAACTAGTTGGGTCTCCCGTTCTAGGACATATACATGTACAGTATATTCTATCAATTTTATTTTTCTAGATACAAATAGACCTATGTACCCATATAACTTCTACGCTCTGATGTTTTGTTTTGTAGAATCTTTTAATTTCAATTATATGCGTGAGGATTCTTACTTTCTGTTCACATTTTTATCTGCGTATTTTGTTCTGTATTTTTTGTTGCAACTTTTTTGTCATTATCTTTTCATTTTTCTTTATTGTTTTAATTTTTAAGTATTTACTTTAATACAAAAAGCTTGTAAAATTTTATAAGAAAAGCCCACAAGGGAGTGTAATAAATAAATAAATACTTTTTTTTCTTCAAATATTGCATATTCACTTTGTGGCGTCATTATTTATAAAATGAAACAAATAACTTTGTTTTCACCACTAAATATAATTCATAAAATCTACATGTTTTAATTCACAATAAAACACATGGTCTTCGGTAATATGGTATATTCAAGAATGTAATGTCTATTACAGATGGTAGTTATTCATCACGGCGGCGTTATTTCGGGATGGGTGGGATTTGACCTTCTCTATAAGGCGCTCTCCACTGGCTGCAATCCCTCCCTAATCGCATCCACTCCTGAGTTTTTCCCATCCTATGTATCAAACCTCTTCTTCTGCCCGCACACGGGGCATTCTATCTGGCATTCTTTCAACGTATCGTGTGTTATGTTAACTTTTCTCTGCTTTCAACAATTTGACAGTAATAATTCTGTTTGTCTCGTTACAGCCGCATCTTACCGCGGGAGGGGAGCAGACGAGGGCCCGGCGCACTACGCGGCCCGCGTGCAGTTCACGGGCACGTCGCGCGCCCTGGGCCCGCTGCTGCTGGCGGCCGGCGCGATCATGGCCGCGCTGGGCGCCGCGCTGTGCGGGCTGGCACGCTACGCGGCGCGCGCCCATCAGCGCCTCGGCTTCCGCTGTCCGCTGCACGGGGACTTCTACCCGCTCAGCCCGCAGGCCAGCGCTCGCACTATCGGTGAGTTCTTGTTTAAGAGAGTCGAATCATTGACCAGGGCCGCGATTCTCCATTCGAAGCCGCTCGTATCGCCGTCGGAAATACGTACATTCGTCGACTTTGTTTTTCTCGGGGTGCGTCGAGTGGAAGCTTCATCGCGAACGGCTGCCACGCCGAGACTAAGCATCGCAGAGAGTGAAGCGTGGTAGGGATTCAGCGTGGGGGGACCAGGCTACACGCCAGTGTTGTGGGATCGCACGTTAAATTCCTCCTCTCGATCGCAGCACCTCTTTTCACACTTATTTTCCGCGGTGGTTACCAGCTGTTTTTAGTTTTGAGTAATATACCCACCAGCCATTTCGAAGAAAGTGCGGTCGAAATTTCAAATTCACACCATAAAAACGTCAAAAGCATCAAAAACATAGACAATTTTCACAGGGCATGGCAATTTAATAATCTCTTCGCTGCCAAGTCCCGGACAAACCTAACCCCATGAACCCGGGCATCCCTACTAAGTCACCAAACGTAGTGAAACACTTGGGGTAACCTGTGGCAGAGGTGTTGGTTGTCCAATTAATGGTACCCATAACCGCCTTCCAAATTGAAATTATAAAATAAGTTATATATTTTCAACATGAAAATGTATTATTTACTTTATTTGGTTGGTTAGATGCAACTGTCGTACGAGTATATATTTGTAATTAATTATTTAGATCAGATTTTGACGCCCGGCGTAGTCCAGGGGCAAGGCTTTGGACTCCCATTCCGAAGGTCGCGGGTTCGAACCCAGCGTGCGTAAAATAAATTTTATTTGATTGATTTGTGATATTTCACAATTAATTAATAAGAATAATATATAGTATATTTGCGGCACGTTCCACATTGGAAAATACTCTCAGTATCACCCTGGTTAGCCGTGTTTAGTGACTACATCTGAATAGCCAGGAACTTCCCCACATTCCTCTTCCCCATCTCCTTCCCTTCCCCGCTTACCTTCAGCCTCACAACATACCCCAATAGAGGATGCCATAGGTGAGGGATCTCGATAAAAAAAAAATTTAAATATATATTTATATATAAAATAAAATAAAAAATAACAAAATTTTAAAAAAGAAGTGGGTTTTTCCATGTCCCATTTCTACATTCAATGAAACAAAGAATGATTTAGGAATTGGTTACGGGTGTAGGTATAAGATTAATTTTGTATAGTCCAAAATAGCTTACATCATATTATATTTTATGAAATGGTTTTACGTAAATTTGGACCAACAATAAATAAAAATTATCTCCCAAGTTTTCCCACATTACTCTCTCCGTTGGTGCTTTCCTGGTTTCTTGCTTTTTTTATATAGCCTTACCCTTTTACTGGTTTATCTTCGTAATGCGAGTTTTATATGCGATTAAATCCTATGTTCTAATCCATTTTAAAGGTTGGGTTAGAAACTAGTAAATAAATCTCTTCTAACTGCATTTCTTTCTACTTTCCCACATTATTTTTTCTTAAATCCTTTAATCGTTCACAGTAAAATGGATAGCGGAAATTTGAAAAGCTATAAAGGACAATAAATCCGAAAATGAGTTAAGTATGAAGGTAATTTTACTCCGTTTTTTTCTCTTTCGATCTGCGTCGTGGAAATATTTCTAGGAAAATGAGTACGTTTTTTACGACGTGCATTTTAAGAGGATTTGTTTCAGAAAAATGAAACATAAATAAAATAAACTTATTAAAGAAATATTCTAGATCTTCTGAAAGGCCTGTTTAATGTTATTTTATAATAAAAAATCATAATTATAGGTCTAAAAAAATAGAACATGTAATTTTTTTTAATAAAAAAAATTCATTTCGCTGTACTGAACAATTAACATTTTGTCCTTTACAGCATTTCTCAAATCAAATCTGGTATCCATGAAATTCCCGAAGCATTTTTTTCAATAAATTGATCATCTGTTGGTGCATTCGCCAATCGGAGGTTGTCTATCATCGGGACAATCTTTCACTCCACCGACTGCAGCCCGGAACTGAACTCATACCAGTCGTGAAGTATCGAAGTCATATCACTTTCATCAAAAATCTCCTGAATCAGCACTAACGATTTCTACCCTAAAATTGATTTCAAAATCTCCCTTCTACGTCTTTTCCACAATACGCTTTTCTTTGCAAGAAACTTCTAAAGAGAGTTGCTCCAAAAACGTAACGGGTAGCATAAACCTATAAATAATAATGAAACTGCATTTAATGGTGCGAACCTTCATAAATACAATGCACTCGACTTAGAAATGTAGATCACTTTTAAATGATACCTACTTTTCCAACAGTAAGATGCTGTCGTGGAAAGTTTACCACATGAAAAACAGATATTTCTTTAACCATATATAAGTCACTCGCAGTGTTTGCTGCGGCAGTAGGTATTTTTATAAATGTGTGGTTGAATATAAATTGTTGAATACAATATGCATTATAATGCACATTGTCCAATGTACATAATACCCACACTTTCTCTATTTACAATATACAAGCAACGCGTATCTTTTAATAGAGCGAAGTTTAGTATATCATTTTCAGTATCTTTTTGTAAACAGAAAAAATATCTTATTTTAATTAAAATATTAATAATATAAAAAGTTTCCAGGGGAACAATAAATTCTTTTTTATGCGGTTTCCAAGCTAATCTATACTATTTATTTTGTATTTAATAATTCATGATTGTATTGGAGAATTTGATGAATTTATCTTAAGAGCGATTGACCAGCGCTGAGAATTTAAGTTTAAAAATGCTTGCAACTCTACAGAGAGCTTCCGATTAGAAATATCGATTATTCCACGTATCAAATTTTTTAAACTAAAAATTCAATATCGATTTATTTCATTATAAACTTGCTTTAATACATACCTACATTCAAGTAAGCAATAAAAATGCTCAAACGCACGATGATAAATTATTAAATATCGTGTACTTCTTGAAAGTATTTTTTGATCATAAGTATTTATAATTTTTTGATAATGTCTAAACAAAATAAGTGTGTAAAAATTAGCGTCGCATCCCCAACTAGTTCCAGCCAGCTTAGTGACTATGTTTAGTCTTGGTCTGGTTTTTTTACCAACTGTTTCTATGTGTTGCCGGTAGTTCAGGCTCCCGTCCAAAGTAACTCCAATACGTGTTTAAACGTTTCAAATCCTCTTGCAGCTTTTGTAGTTAGTGTTAGTTAATAGGTGAGAAGATTTTCATATCTGCATATAGGATGGTCTGCCAGTTTAAAAAGCAGTTGCCAATGTCATTGATGTAGATATTAAATAATAATGGTCCTCCCGATGTAACTGCAACAGTAATTTAAATCCACCAACCACTACTATTTGACTGCGGTTGGAGATATAAGAAGAGAGCCAACGATAAAGATTGCCGTGAATACCGATCTTTGAAAGCTTGCTCAACAAGGTTGAGTGATCGACCTAGTCGAACGCTTTACTAATATTACTATATTGCATAATTTATTTTTTAAATTTATTGAGCTAAGATTCTAATCTTCTAATTTATTAAACTCTAATTTATTAAACTTATTAACACCACTCCATTGTACGTGTAGTGGTGTTGTCCAAAACTGGTATGCATTAATGGCGTGCATAAACAACCCACTTTGTTTTGTCTATTGCTCTCAATACGTACTATGGCGTAATGCGACTTCTTTTGTTTTCAGAGGTGGGACTTGAAAGTCTTGAAAAAGTTGAGAGGTTGAATAATCTGATGATTTTTAAGTTATAATTTTGATTAAAAGTCTCTGAGTAATTCCTAGTGGCAAAATTGAGGTTTTGTATGCTCACCCCCATGCAACGATACCATATTGTATTATTGAATGGGCTAGAGCGTAGTATATATTTTTAAGAATTTTTAAATTTAGTAAATTTCTTAAATTAATAAATATGTATAAAAGTTTTCTTAATCTATTTTTAATATAGGTAATTTTAGTCTTCCACTTAAGGTTATCTATTATAATAATATAGTCGGTATAGACAGTGTCCACTTGTATTCTGTTATGGAAATTATCCTGGAGGTATTGTGTGAAAGTTAAAAGATCTGTGGTTGTAGATTTAGCACTAATGAAACCGTGTTGGATCGTATTCAGGCTGGGCTTAAGAGCAGTATATATTAGTTGGTCATAGACTATTTTTTCAAGGATTTTGTTAAATAAAAATATTCAAATTTTGGAGATTGGCCTGTAGTTTTAATGTCGGATTTTTTACCATTCTTGAAGATAGGAGACACATACGCGGATTTCCATATAACAGGGACAGTTATAATAAATAATTGATATTGTGTTGTCTTCATTGCATTTGTCAAAGGGGGAGGGGGGTTGAAAGGGGGGCATCCATATAACAGGGACAGTTATAATAAATAATTGATATTTTGTTGTCTTCATTTCATTTGTCAAAGGGGGAGGGGGGTTGAAAAGGGGGCATCCATATAACAGGGACAGTTATAATAAATAATTGATATTGTGTTGTCTTCATTTCATTTGTCAAAGGGGGGGGGGGGGGTTGAAAAGGGGGCATCCATATAACAGGGACAGTTATAATAAATAATTGATATTGTGTTGTCTTCATTTCATTTGTCAAAGGGGGGGGGGTTGAAAAGGGGGCATCCATATATTAGGGACAGTTATAATAAATAATTGTCATTGTATTGTCTTCATTTCAATTGTCTTGTTTCAGCGGCCCTAGAAAAGGGGGGATCACGCTGGAGACAGTGGTGCCCCCGCAGCGCCGCCCCGCAGTGTCCGCGCAGTCGGGGGCCCCGTGCGCCTGCGCCCCCTTGCCCCGCGCCACTGCCTTTCCTGGTCACCAGCATGAGGTGAGCCCCCTTACACTACCTATCTACTTATTTCATTTATACTTAATCCTATCATTTAATACACGATTCAAAACTAACTTTCACTGCTAATTTTGAATATGTGCTAAAGCAGGTAAATTTCAATTGTCTTGTTTCAATCAGAAAAAGTAAATTTTCTTAGAAGACTAATAAACTAAATGGAAACACTGCAGAGCTCATTTATAAAACTATAGTTGCTCAACATTCAGATTACTACTCCTAGATGGTATATTTGGCCAATGAAGGAATGGTATTTGAACAAGCTAGAAGTTATACAGAACAGAGCTATAATAATAATTGGATAATTTGTAGAGCGCCATTTTTGTGAGAAATCACCTCAAGGGCGAGAAATCACCTCAAGGGCAAGTTATGTGGTGTATATTGGGAAACGGCAAATACGCAAGGGT